>OY284414.1:86152320-87408736 GCA_958301585.1 Merodon equestris
GCAGTGTTTCTCGTAAGCGGCAAAATCCCTTTTTACTATGTCTTCCTGAAAGGGTAAGTCTCGAATCCTACAACTTAAGTGATTGACAAAAGCTTGGGCTCGGATTCTCCATACGATGTAACGGCAGTTTAATAAGTTAATATGCAGTTTTTGCCCCCTTCGAAGAATGCTGGGTTTCTACCGAAGCTTAGCCCGTTGTAGCATTTAGGATCGGTGTCAACGGTCGCACCTTATTTATTTTCAAAATGTGATGACCACTTGTTTGCCTGTCGCTTTTCTTCCCTTTTGCTAACAGATAGCATAGAGCACTGCGACCGGTATAGGTCTATTGTACCTGCTAGCCAATTAGACAAGGAGTTCCTCTACTTTCTTTAATAAACCTGAGGATGTCCCACGTAGGAGCTGAGCTGATCCCCTGAAGAATTATGATTTCCCTGAAGAGGATACGCTTCCTGCAATGGCAGAGGGCAGCACACTCGCATAGTATGTGCTCTGCAGTTTCATCGTCCTCTAGGCAGAGTCGATACTCAGTTTCAGACGCGAGGTCAATTTTGTTAAGATGATATCTCAGACTTCATTGTCTCGAAAGGTAGCTGACCGGTTTCTGATATTGATAGAGTGTTTTTTCAGGGGCTATATGAATCTCTTCCAATGCGGAGTCCTTGAACGCTATTCAAAAGTGCAGGTGTTGTGATTTTTCCAACTTCTCTAAGAGAAAATTAATCTTTGACTTGGGGATTCCGCAGCAAGGTGCGGCACCTATGCACAGAGTGCGCCATCTCATATAGGTCGATGTAAACTTTGAATAACTTCAACAATTGTCAACCGATTTTCATATGTCATAGCATATTGGAAACGTCACTTCAGTTTTAAGCAAAAGAATGCGCGGAAATAGTTTGAATGTTCATTAAAAATGAACGCTCGATTGTGCTAGCTTAACGTGCGTATCGTGCAAAATATCGTGATCGTGTTGCGCCCAAAAAAGATAAAATTCGTCGTTGGGTCTCGAATTTTTTTCAACTTCAAACTCATCTATTCAGTCTGTGAAGACCAGTGCTGAAGAAGACCCAAGTTTGTCATATCGGCGCCGTTCGCAGCAGTTAGGCATCAGTGAGACCACTTTGCGGAGAATTTTAAAGGATGATCTTCACTTATTTCCATACAAAGTGCAGGTCACTCAAAGAATTTTGCCACAAGATGAGCAACGGCCTTTGGCATACGCACAAAATGTCTTTGCAATGATTAATGCTGAGCCGGAGTTCTGGCAGCAAATTTTGATGACCGATGAACGCTCTCTGGCTCATTTAATAAACAAAATTGTCGCTTCTGGGGCACCGAAAATCCTCACATTATTTACGAAGAGCCGCTATTTGATCAAAAAGTTACTGTTTGGTTTGGTTACAGTTGGTGTATGCGCTAAAACCAACATTGGACCGTATTTCTTCAAAGTTGGCGATACAGCGGATGGCGATCGATATCGGTGGATGTTGGCCCATTATGTGGTCCCAGAAATGCGTAAATAAGGCTTATTTCACTTTTGGTTTCAACAAAACGGCGCGACATGCCATACTGCGGACAAAACAATGAACCTTTTGCGTAGGAAATTCCCTGGAAGATTGGTGTCAAAAAAGGGCGATATTGACTGACCCCCGACATCGCCGGATTTGACTCCTCCAGATTTTTTTCTTTAGAGATATTTGAAAAGCAAGGAGTATGCTAACGGCCCGAAGACAATAGAACAGCTCAAAAGAAACATTCGTGCGGAAATCGCAGAAATTTCGACAGAAATGCTCGAAAATGTCATGGAGAATGCGCGAAAACGAGACCATCTTTGCACCGGCAATGAAGGCGGTCATTTAATTGATATTGTTTTTAAAAAATAATAAAGGGTCTAAGTTAAACAAATGTTTTTGAATTTTCAAAATCGGTTGAGAATTGTTGAAGTTATTCGAAATTTACATCGACCTATATGAGATGGCGCACGCTGTACCTTTCGTTGGAACCTTTCCTAGCGAGTTGGTCAGTGATTTCCCTGCCTTTAATGCTCTTGTGAGCCTGGCACCCATCAGAGTTTGACCTTATTTCTTTTGACTAGGTCTTGCAGGGTATCGTGGCATTCCTTGACGGATTTTGAGTTCGTATTGTACGAGCCCAACGCTTTGAGCGCTGCCTGTCAGAGAGTATATTGATGGTTATACCTCTTATGCCAATCTCTAAGTTTAGGTTGACACACGTTAGGATGACGTAGAGTCAGGACCTTCGATATCTTCCGACTTGGTTCAAAGAATTTAACAAGGGATTGCCGCTTTCCCAAACTATGCGGTTTGGGATAAGTATCTCAAAACTTTTTTCAAAGGTGAACGAGTATGGTAATGCGTTCCTTTTAAGACATATCACCAAGAACTGGCATATTGAGTGTTATATCCCAAAATGCGATGTTTTTAATTGTCAAAAAAAAAAAAAACCGAAAATATGTAAACGTGTATAAAACGTATATTTGAGTTGACAAATCAATGCTTGCCACCTACTTTTAAAAGATTATTTTTTGTAAATGTTGACCATGGCTTACTAGCGCCATCTTGCTGGAAATACATGTCGACCAGATTCAATTCATGCATTTCGGGCAAACAAAAAGTTCGAAATCATTGAACAATAGCGGACTCCAATGGTGATAATATTGATCGTGTGGTTTCCCTTTGACGGATCATAAACCGCATCAATTCTATCAGTACGAGTATATTGTCTCTAGGCTCATCAGATACCTTTGTCGTTCCAGCTAATTTCTCGTATTCAAACCACATACAAAGTTAGAGAAGGGATTCTTAAAAGAACTGTACGGCTCTACGAGAAAGCCAACTCGGGCGGACTCAACAACTTCTTTAGCAATTTTAACTGGTCACTATGCTTCCTCGATAGTGCTGGTCACTATGCTTCCTCGATAGTGCTGCTGCTGATGCGATCGCGAAAATACTTCTGCTAGATATGACTTGAGCTGTAAAGAGGCCATAGGATTAAGAGAGCCGAGTTTCCGGACTTACAAAGCCAACCCCTCTAAGGAAAACCGGGATAAGTTTAAACGAGCTAGAAATGACTGTAATGCATTGATTCGACGTGCCAAATTCTCCCATAACCAAATGTTGCGGCAAAAAGTGCTAAATTGGCCAAAGATAGTAAAAAACTTTTGGTCATTTGTGAAGAACTGAAAGAATTCTGCCTCGTCCTCAATACTCATTTACATCTTTCCCACTCTTCTGATCCCTGTCCGAATAGATGGAAAACAGCATTTGTTGAGCCCGAAGGAGGGCGAATCTTTGTGTCCCACCTCCTACCGGCCCATAGCACTAACGTCCCTTCTTTCTAAGGTCATGGAAACTCTGATAAATCGTCAGCTTATGAAATATCTTGAATCGAGGAAACTTCTTAACGAATAACAGTACGGTTTCCGCAGCAACAGGTCCACTGGTGGTTTGATGGCATATCTCACCGAAAATTTCAAAAGCATTCGATAGAGTTTGGCATCAGGCTCTTTTGTCGAAGATGCCAATATGACAAATGGATTAGAAATTACCTTTCGTGCCGTTCCATTCAAGTTGTTTGGACGGATTCATCAAATAAACGCTGGTGTTCCTCACGGCTCTGTTATGTAACCGACACTCTTCGACCTTGATAGCATCATTAGATGGGGTATAAATAAGTTAGAGTGGAATTTATTGCTTCCAAAACACAATGCTTTGGATTTACGATTTGAGAACTTCAAAAGTCGTGGACTCCTCACATGTGTTGTATTTCTTGTTACATGGGACTTTCGAAGTGGATGAAAGGTAAATAAAAGAAAATGCCTTTTGCAGTTCCTATCCTGTGGCGAGAGCTTTCGAATCATGTAAATGATTTCTTTTTTGCACGACAAATGTCTCCGGATAATCGAGGAAGGATAAACATGAAATAAAATTTCCAAATTTGTCATCAGCATCGCGACCTATCCCCCACCGAGAAAACTATCCTGTGCTAAGTGCACCATCGACTTCATCATCTTCAGTCTTTTACACAGAAGAAAATTTTACGGCTACTTCAGACATACTTGAAGATCCACCATTGGAACTTTCACGAACAGTAACACCCCACCTCATAAACCAGTCCGAACTGAATGATTTAGGTTTATCAAAAGAAAAGACCGAGTTATTGGGGTCTTCATTTATAAAGCGTAATGAGCCTTTTAAAGCATATATTAAAATGAAAAGATCTTTATATGTATATCACGATGTTGAGGGTCTCATTAATGAGCTTGACACACGCCACGATCCATCTGAACTGAATGGCTCAATTTTATCGACCCATCAAAATACAGTTAAAAAGCATGGACTTGATTTTGAAGTTAATTAATTACAAAAACTATAATTGGGCAATTTGTGGAGACCTTAAATCATCGCTATCCCCTTGGATGTTTTTTGTGCTTGTGGGAGAGTCGAGCTGCCAAATATCATTCTTCTTCTTCTTCTTCTTCTTTTCCTTTTTCCGGCGTTGTTATGGTCAGAAGTGTAGGACCATAATCTTCCCACTTAACTGCATTCCTACTGGTCCGCTTGTGGGGTCCGCCGGTTTGACCTCAGAAAGTAGCGGCAGGCTACTTCCCAAACCGGGATTACTTCATCGCTGAGGCCAATCAAATGCTGGTGTTTTTGCATCAATTGTTTTTCGGCCTGCCCCTTTTTTTTTTTTTTTTTTTTTTTTTTTTGGTGTTTTCAAAATTGCCTAGATGTGATTTTTGTTTACCTTTGTTTTAGTCGCCTTTTACGACAAGCGAGAGGTATCGCTGCAGGGATATTCTTAACCCGTCCCTGCACCAAATATCATTATATTATATTAAGAAGGATTGGCCAACAAGAGTTACGTATCAACCATTAAGCAATAATGTCAAATACCCGCCTTTAGTTGACCTCAAAAAAATTACCTCCCTTACACATTATTGTATTGAAAGCGAAGTATTTAAAGAGAGTTTTCCCTTAACTTAGTGATGCTCAGCTGAAGGAAGGAGTTTTTATAGGTCCGCAAATAAGAAAATTGATTAAAGATGAATTGTTTACCCAAAAATGAAATCAGAAAGAGCCACAAGCATAGAAATGTTTTTTGCAGTCATAAAAAGATTCCTAGGCCATAAAAAATCAGAAAACTATCAACTTTTAGTAAATGAACCGCTTCAGTCCTACCAAAATTTGGATGCAGAATGTCTCTCAAAATCCATTTTCTACATTTTGACTTTTTTCCTGATAATCTTGGCGCAGTAGGTTAGGTTAGGTTAAAGAAGGGGAGTGTGATGGTTAAGCATCACTTCCACTCGGAGGACAAAAGGCCCATTGTTCGTACATTTGTGGGGGTACACATATAATTAACCTGTCCTATCGCGTGGTGGCTGAAACCACCCCGTGCTCTTTATGAATTTTAGAAGATCCGATATATCTGCATTAGCCACATCCGCAATCTCTGTAAAGAATCTTTGGCCTAGCGACGCTAAGCGTCGATTCTGGAGAGCAGGGCAGTGGCAAAGCAGATGTTGGATCGTCTCAGTTTCTTCCTCATCGCCGCAGCTCCGGCAGAGGTCGCTGGATCCCGAGTCCCATTTCCGGAGCATTGCTCCAATGGGACAGTGTCCTGTGATCACTCCGACGAGCATACGGATCGAGTTACGGTCCAGCGCCAAGAGCTTCTTTGTTTTTCCGATATTGAGCTCTGGCCACGATGATCTTGTCGTGTAGCTGTCGTTTCTTGTAAGCCAAGACGAGTTGGCTTCTTTGATGATTGTGTCGTTTATGATCCGGTATAATACGCTGATCGCTGATGTCCAGTTCAGACCCTTGACTGGCCAATTCGTCTGCTCTTTTGTAAGTGATGGCGCAGTAAGTGATGAACAAGGAAAGAGGTTCCATCAAAATATGCGACCAATAGAAATAAGATACCAAAGACGGATTCAGCTATGATGGCAATTTTTTGTTAGTTCTTCAAATAAGAAGATTCAACGTCACACAAAAGGCAAATGAAAAGTCGCTAACCAAATTAGACCTGTATCTTTAAACTTGAAATACTCTATAATAGTAGACAATTTAAAATTAATGCCATTATGTTAAAATTAGAGCGTCGTGGCGCAGTGGGTAGTGTGTCGGTCGCTGACGCAAGATGAGTGAGTTCGGATACTGATAAGACCAACGATAACGCCATCGAATGATTATTTCGCGGCTTCTCTCCTTGGCGGGGTACTGTAATATTGCCTTGAAAAAGCTTCTCGGCTCTCGCCGTTCGGGATCGGCATTAAGCTTTAGGTTCCGTTCACTGGTGAAAAAACAAATCGCACACAACACGAGCGAATAAAAACGCCATCTAAGGTGCCTGTCCGGCAGTACAATGGACCAGTATTTCTGTCTGAGTGCTTCAACAAAAAAAAAAAAAGTTAAAATTTTTTATGCTTTTAATTTTTAATTTTTGTTCTTTTTTCATTTTTTTTAAGAATCGCTGTATCTATAATCTAGACTATATAATCCACTTTCAGTTTCTAAAGGGTCCGCCATCTAAGGCTTTTTTTTTCAAGTAGTGCTTATTTCGGGAATGGTAACACTTAGCTCATGTCTGATTTGACAGATAATTAGTTTTATCCTTCCGCTGAACGAATATGGTTGTGTATACGCTTGAACAACGCTGGGAAATATTGCGACATTACTTTGAAAATCATGGTAATGTTGCAGAATGTGTGCGAAAATTGCGTACGGATTTTGGAAGAAGAGAAGCACCGTCAGCTCCGTATGTTCGTTATCTTGTGAAAAAAGTGAAAGAAACTGGCATCCTCATTGATAAACCAAAGCGTGAAAAGCCAAAAACAGTGCGTACACCCGAGAATATTGCTGCTGCGGCAGAAAGTGTGCGTGAAGCGCCATTAACATCAATTCACCGTCGTTCTCAACAATTGAACATTTCGGAGACATCATTGAGACGAATTTCGCATAAAGACCTTGGTATGACGCCATACAAAGTCCAATTGGTTCAGGAGTTGATGCCAACT
Source organism: Merodon equestris (assembly GCA_958301585.1). NCBI lineage: Eukaryota > Metazoa > Arthropoda > Insecta > Diptera > Syrphidae > Merodon > Merodon equestris. The sequence continues at coordinate 86,159,366 of OY284414.1, forward strand.
GACCATCCAATGCGTTTTCGCTTCGCTAAGTGGGCCTGCGATCGACTTACAGAAGATGCCGATTTTGCCAAAAAAATCATCTTTTCAGATGAAGCTCATTTTGATCTTGGCGGGTATGTAAACAAGCAAAATTGTCGCATTTGGGGCACAGAAAACCCGCACGCATACATTGAAAAGCCGGTGCACCCAAAACGAGCCACTGTTTGGTGCGGATTTTGGTACAGACGCATAATTGGGCCATTTTTCTTCGAAAATGAGCAAGGAGTGGCCGTTACAGTCAATGGCGATCATTATCGGGCCATGTTGAACGAATTTTTGTTCACAAAAATTGAAGAGGAGGATATTGGCAACATTTGGTTTCAACAGGACCGCGCTACGTGCCACACAGCCGAAGCTACACTCGATGTTTTGCGCCCTGTTTTTGAAGATCGCATTATCAGCCGCAGAGCTGATGTCGTTTGGCCACCTCGGAGCTGCGATTTGACACCGTTGGACTATTATTTGTGGGGTGCCGTCAAAGATAAGTGTTACGCCGACAAGCCAGAGACAATTGACGCTTTAAAGGACAATATTCGTGTAGCCATTGGTGAAATACAGCTGCACACAATCGATAATGTGCTTAAAAATTGGACCGATCGTGTAGGCTACTGCATGGCCAGCCGAGGCAGCCATTTGATTGAAATTATTTTCCATTATTAACCGGAATGATTGTACTTTCAAATAAAAAAAGAAATTTGAAAAAATATTCAGTCGTTTTTTTATAGCATTTTCAAAAAAAAAAAAAATTATTTGGCGGACCCTTTAGTTATGCCAGACAATTGTAATCCGAAACAAGTAAAAATTCGTCAGTTGTATGAAAAAGTTTGAAATCTTTTTCCCTTTGTCATTATTTTTAAATGGCGCTTGTGTCGATGGAACCGCAACTTTCCATCCTTGGTATGTGTGTTAATAAAACTCTTAGTTGGAGTGACCAAATATTCGAAGTCGCCAAGAACTCTGAGAAATGTCTAGGTTTCCTCAAACGATGCAAGAAATATATCAGCCCCTCTGATCTGGCTTCAGTTTTCAAGGCCTACATCCGCCCCAAGTTTGAGTGCGATGGTCATATCTGGTCTGGTGCTCCCAAGACCTCTCTGCACCTGCTAGATAGAATACAAAATCGAATGATAAAACTCATAGAAGACAAAGTTTTCGCGAAGTCGATCGACTCACTGGAACATCGACGTAATGTCTCCTCTCTTTCTCTGTTTTATTGATATTTTAACAAACAATGCTGAAGTGAGCTAGCCAATTGCATTCCCCCCTTCCAAGAATTAAACACATGCCAAATATCGCTGGCCTCAATGCTGCTTGCAAAAAGCTAGGAATATTGTTGAATCCAAACGCTATTATTCACAGACTTTAGGCCATCTTGTTTTTGCAAATTCATATAAGTATATCCGATATTTAATTTTTTGGCTGCATTACGTAGGTAACTATTCCTAGCCCCCCACACAACGGCCCACTAACCATAATCCGCAGATTATGCCAACTGATTGCGCAAAACTTGGCCAGTTCCACTCTGCACGTGTATACAATTCTGACCCAACTCTCGTTCAACCGGCAACTTGCAAGAAGTCCACCTCCATCATCGAGCTACATAATTCGTATTCACTCCTCGTACACTGTGTCCTAAACTAACACTCGTTCCTTAATTATAAACTTCTAGCTGTTTATTGTCTGATTTGGATCAGCCCGGAAACGAGACCGCAATTATTTGCGAAGCCAAAGCAAACTCCGGCCCTCCAGTGCTACATAACGTGCTAGTATCTCGAATCACTTTATAACAGTTTACAGACACGAATGCCGCCCGCGAGCAAAAAACATAGATGCAGAACGTACACGACAAACGAATGCCATTTGTATCACGTTATTATGTTAATGAAATGTCAATGGAGTACGAGTATCAAGTTTGCATTTTGTTTTTGTTTTTTTTGCTTCCATAATTATCGGATTTGAATTGATCGGGTGGGCGGATGATTGATTCGAGTAGTTCATTTTAATAGTCTATTGGATTGTTGGTATTCGCATTTGGGCTCGTTGCCGAAGAGTCACGGCCTTGGGTTGGCTAATTTGACAGATTAATGATTACAGAGGTGTAGATTCATTAAGAGTAACTGTACGGCAACGTTATTAGCACGACCTAGAGACGGGTACTTGTGCGGAATGAACAATAAACCTAATTGTTGGAAAGACTTTGCTCTTTTGTTATAAAAACACATTCCGCAACACAGATACTCACTCACACACTCGGTCACTTAGTCACTCGTCGTTTTGTTCATTTGTATGCTCGTGTGGTAGAAATGTTTATGAAGTGCTCCTATCATATACTTCAACAGCCTACTCGAACATACAACCGCGAAGTGACACTGAAGCTAACGCTGTAGGTTTTTATTTATTTTTTCAGTTATTGGATGAGGGAAAGGCAGCTACGACGGTTGGGAATAATTTGAATTAATTACTCGCAGTTGGCAATTTGACACTGTGACCCATTCACCTAATCATTTCAACGCGATACTGACAAGAAATATTTTCACATTCCTTTGAAGGATATGCTTTTCAATGCATAACGTGCTCCAGAAAATATAAAACAATTTTTAACTTTCGACGTCTTAACCGGTTGCTTAGACTTCGACCGTGGACCGCAGCAACCAAGTTCTGATATGATCGATCGAGGTGGAATTTATTTTTCAGCATTTTTTTTTGCTTTTCTGGTTTTTGTTATTAGCTCGATTAACGAATTTAAAAATAGGTTCTTGGGTGCGATTGGTTTACCTGAATTATTAATTTTTCATTTTTGCCCACGAATTTCGCGAGATGAGAATAATTTTACAAATATTTTGCCATAGTTCTCTTTCTTGGTGTTAAATTCGCAATTATTCGCTAAATTAATGCGGTCTGGTGTCGTATGCGTGACGAAAAAGTTCAAGAACGCAGCTTTATATATTTATAAACATTTTTGAATCTAAGTTCATAGAAATGGAACACCAGAATGCGTAAAAAATTCAAGGTTTTTGTTTTGTACATAATTAATTTTTACTTCATATTTCTTAGAACGATCTTACGCTAGCCAATAATGTTTAAAACTAGCTTAAATAACTTAACGAACGTAAAACACCATACTGACCCTGTACGACTACTTTAAAGTTCACAGGTCTACTTGAAATATGCCTTTGGCTTTTTGATTAATTTGTAATAATATATAAAGATGAAGAAACAAGATGTTGCAGAGCTTCGAAAGAAAAGCCTTCTTCGAAAGAAAATGAAAGACGATTTTTTCATATTTAAAATAAATTTTATTCAATTATGTATTGACCATTTTGTTCCGCTACCTTTTGCCATCTTTCTGGTAATTTTAAAATTCCTCGCTCATAAAAGTCCTTCTCCCTGTTAGCAAAAAACTGAAGCAAATGATTTTTAACGCCTTCATTTGAATCGAAGTTTACACCATTTAAAGAAATTTGTAATGACCGAAACAAATGGTAATCTGATGGTGCAGGATTGGGAGAATGTGGTCGATGTGGTGGCACATCCCATCTAAGCTGTAACAGTTTCTGGCGAGTGACAGAGCGACACCTTTTCTATTCGCCAATTCTGGCCGCTTCTGCTTGATGGCAGCATCCAATTCATCCAGCTGACGACAGTACACATTTGAATTGATCGTGTGGTTGCTTGGTAGCAGCTCGAAAAATACGACTCCCTTCCAATCCCACCATAGAAAAAGGATAACTTTCTTTTCATGAATATCTGCCTTTGATGTCGATTGAGCAGGTTCATCTTGCCTGGACCATGATCTGTTAACATTGTTATTAACTATCAATTTCTCATCCCCAGTAATGATTCGCTTCAAAAATGGATCATTTTTTTCACGTTGTAACAGTGAATCGCAGATCGTAATGCGTCGAATCAAGTCATTTTCCTTTAACTAGTGTGGAACCCAAATATCGAGATTTGTAACAAATCCAAGGCGTTTCAAATGATCGTGAATGGTCGAATTCGATAAATTCAACTTCTCAGCAATTTCTCGTGTTGTTAAATAATTTTGAGGTTAAGTGTAAGGTTAGATATCGGCAAATGCAACTAACGACATCTCTCTGATAAAAAACGAAATTACTTTCCGAACGACCCAATATATACGAAAAATTAAAGGACTGTTGTCATTGAGCCCCGAAAAAAAATATTTAAGGATATCAGGCCCTACGAAAGGAAGTGAATCGTTTTTTTTTCGGGATGAAAAACGAAAATGGCAAAGACAAACGTTTCCTAAAACTCAGGAAAAAGGATACCAGACCCGATTGGGATTTATACGCAGTAATTTTCGACAACGAAAGAGTTGCAGCCTAATGGGGGAGATATTTCGGGGAACTACTTAATGAACATGGAAAGTAAGCAGCATTGAAAAATGATACGAAGGGAAGGATAGGTCGGGCGTCTTTTAATAGTGTAGCCACTCCTCACAAAAAATGCTTTAAGAACTTTGGAAAAGTACAGATGTTTAAGAGGGAGTATCTTAGATTTGACGAAAAGCACAAAACTACTTTTGAATCGACTTTTTCTCTATATTAATCTGAGTATGTGTTTTTGTACAACAAGTAAGGGTTGAACTTTATTCAAATGAGTACCACCCCAACAAATTATACCATACTGTAGTTTTGATTGCACTAATCAAAAGTATATAGTTTGCAACCACTTCTGTTAACAGACAAGCCTCAGTCGATACATAACCCTTGTAGTTTTAAGTAAGTATTCTTTCAGATTAGCAGTTTGAGCATACCAGTTCAATTTGCTATCTATTTCAAGTCCAAGATATTTAAAAAGTTCCGTTATTTCTATATGAAAGCATTGAGGTGAACACCCTGTGTTGCAGTTATATAAGGAGAAGTCAGAGCTTGCGTTGCAGGTATCTGGACTAAGTAATAAGTGTTGGCAACCAGTACCAACGAAGGATAGTTAACCGAGTTACTCGACAGATTCTAGTTTAATCACTTACCACCAATTTGTGCATAAGAAACCAATGCCTAAGTTGTTCTAAATCATGGTGTATATCGGCAATTGAGTCTAATGGAGAGCTTGCAGAATAAGAGCTTGCTATGTCATCAGCAAACCCTGTACGATGGCCTCTAAAAGTCATATTAAAAATTGAGTTTATGTACACCAAAAATAAAATCGGGCCGAGTACCGAGCCCTGTGGAACGCCTGTTTTGATGTCCAGAAGTTAGCTGAAATCATCTTCACTCTTTACAACCTGCCTGCGATTATTGAGCTAAGAAAGAAACCATGTAAGCATAAAACCTCTGAAGCCAGCTTTCTCTAATTTAGAAGCCAAGATAACATGGTCAACAGTATCAAACGCCTTTGTGATGGCAATAAAAGGAGCAGATGTGCATTTTTTTATTATTAAGACTCAGATAGTTGAAGCTACAGAAACTCAGGAGCGCATCTTCAGTAGACTTGCCAGCCCTGAAAAATTAAGAATTTTCAAGGAAGCACACTATTCTGGTTTTCATTACTTTTTCAATTTTGGAAAACACTGGAAGAATTTAAATAGGTCTATAATTGTGTAGATTAGAACTATCACCATTTTTTAGAATGGGTATAACATCAGCTGTTTTGAGAGCAGATGTGGGCTAGAACATCAACTAGATTAAGTGCAATCTTTTTTATGGCATTAGTAGAACAATAGTCTTTAGTAAATGCATTGGAATTTTTTAACAGATTTATAGTATGACATACTTAATATGATGAAATTGGAACATGAAAAAACTGTTGCTTTGAAATAACTCTCTATTAAAACATTCCTTCATACAATAGTACGATGTGTTAGAGAAACCAGCATTAAAGTGAGTCCTTTGGGCAATATTAATGAAGTACTGGTTAAACACATTAGGTATTTTAGATTTAGCATCTATTTTATTATTCTGACCGTATATACAATTCAATCTAACAGAGGATCGGGTCTTATTATTAATAAGCTCATTCACAATAGACCATTATTTTTTCAAGTCATTTCTAGCTAATTGCAGTTTATTAGTATAATAACTTTCTTTGTATACAGGCATTTCAATGGCAATATCTTTGCAAAGTCTATCCAAGGAAAGTTTAATGTTTGAATTACTCGGGTTCTTTTTACATTTAAGGCTTAGTGAATTTTTTATTTTAATTTTTCTTAGCAGAGATGTAGACATCCATGGTTTAAGTTTTTTTGCAATAAGATCGCCTTTTAATTGTAGTAAGTGAGGAATCTATATGGCTTTTCAGTTTATAAGAAAAGATATTAAAAGCATTCGAATGATCATTTTCCAGATAGACCTCGCTCCAGCATTCACGTAGCAAAAGATCATTAAGCCATTTAAAATTGAGGGATTTAATGGTCTGAAATGTTAAAGGCTTCTTAGTTGATTTCACATAGTTACCATGAAAAAACAAACAGAAATCTTAAAATCCGAGATAGAACTAGTGATAGCAAATCTAGAACAGCGATCAAGATATGATCCAAAAAAGCCTACCAAAGATATGATCAATACAGGTTTGTTTAGAGGAAGTAAGTCTTGTAGGTTCAAAGTAACATGATTCTAAGCCATAACTGGCTAGGAGAGAAATATAGTTAAAGGCTTTTGAGGACTCGGATACGATATCTATATGTATGTCTCCCAATATAGAGAAGTTCTTTGTCCTTACTTCAGATAACAAGATGCTCAATTCCTCAATAAATAGATTTATGTCTTTTTCCTGTAACCTATTAAAACAAATAAAAGTAAATTTTCTGGCTTCAATGCCACAAGAAACTTTAACCATATCTGTGCTTAACAAACTGCTGCAATAGCAATCACATTGTAACTCATTGTTAACAAAAACCGCCACTGCACCAGCCGCATAAGAGTTGTTACACTCAGAATGTAATTTATAGCCCGGTATGATATAGAGATTAAATTCAGTATCATAAATCCATATTTCAGATAGAAAAATCAAATCCGGCTTATTACTAAATGACTCTAAGTGTAACAAAAATAAATCAATCAAAATCAAATTAAATCAAGGAGACGTCTTGCCATCACTTCTCCCTAATTTGCCACTGGACTGCGTTATTAGTTACCTCTACGAATATGAAAGCAAAACAACACCTACTGATAATCTGGACCTGTTGACTGATAGTGAAGGAACACTTAAGAGCAATACAAAAAGTCCAACAATGGCAGGACAGGAAGTAGGTTCACAAGTAAATAAAGAAAAAACCAAATGTATGATCAGTGGCCAACTTGGATCGATCCCAACCTCACACCTGGCTGTTTTCGATAAACGCTTTGAGTTTGGAGTTTCAGTGGCTGAGTTCAAATATCTGCATCGACTGCGAAAAACGACATAAAGATCGAAATAAACAAAAGCTGCAATCTCAAAGTCTATATTTTTAAAACCAGTTGGTATTACTTTACTGATGTGAACTATGATCTGACTGATCTGACTCAAAAGAACAAGACCTTAACCCTTATGTGTGTGACGATGTACCCGGGTACCTTTTCAATTTTCAAAGATCGATTTATATATTCGATTCGCTAGCTATGTATGTGCACGTGACCTTATGAGAGCTCCTAACTTTATGTTTTGCGAATATTTTTACTAACAATAAGTTTGTAGACCGAATAGGAAGATCTCTGTTTACCAAAAAACTGTAAACACCTTTATCCGTGTGAAAAGGTACCTGGGTACCTTCGTATATTAGGAACGTATTTACTGACCTATAGCAATGAATATCGCCTGAAAATCAAAAAGAAAAATGCAAATATAATTCTCTTTTTGTTTTTTTATTTTATAGAAAAAATATTTTTTGTATTCAGTTCTTTGAAAACAGGTGTTGCATGTTGCCTCGGTTACTGAATGTTCATCGCAAATAGGTCGAGAACAATTGTTACAGGCTTTTCTGGTTTTCCTCTGCTTTTGTTTCATGCTTCTACACATAAAGCAACTCCCAACGACAGCAATGCGACCACTTGCGTCTCGTTTGCGTGAGCTTGAAGCCCCAGCCACTGCAATGGGAAGCGTGTTTTGTCCGAGTATGTCCTGTATTGCTGAACGAATGTGTGGTTTTGATGTTACGAATGGATTTTTAGCTCGCTCTGTTATATTTTCTTGACAGAGCTGAAGGCTTAGCTCCTTCAAAAACTTCCTTTTCCTGTCAGTGGAGCAAAATAATGGGTTGTAGTCCATGTAAATAATATAAGAAGCTAATGCTGCTATATCAACTATATTATACAACAGAGCCAAAGGCCATCTGTTTGTCTTTCGTTTTGTGGTGTATTCTCCTAGCAACTTATCCATATTATCAACGCCACCTTTGGTTTTGTTATAGTAGGATATAATCTCGGGTTTCGCAGTTTCGGTATTTTGAACACTAGGAGAAGTATGCATTGTTGAAAGCATTACAACTGCTTTCTTCTTCTTGGGGACATAGGAGTAGATTGTCACTTCTTTGTGAAATGCAAAGTTGGTGGAATACACTGGTCTATCCTTATGTGCCTGCATATTTGTTGGAAGAAAACGTTTATTTTTTCTTACTGTTCCCACAAGCGTCATATTCCAGCTAGTCAGTACGTGAGCCAGTTGCATTGAAGTGAAAAAGTTGTCAGTTGTCACATTCCTCCCAGAGTTTTTGTATTTGCCGACAAGGTCCAAAACTATTTTTTCTCCTACATTTGTCTGGCGTTCTTCTCCAACTAGTTTTCCCGTGTATATTTGCCCATTGTGTGGGTATGAGTTTGATGCATCACAAGCCCAAAATATTTTTATGCCATACTTTTCAGGCTTCGATGGCATGTATTGCGTAAAACGAGTACGCCGCCGATATCCATAGAGTTGCTCTCGACCGTCTCCAAATTTGAAAGCAACATTGTCCAAACGTCGCGAATTGCAGCCGCTTTGTCAGTTGATAAACGAGTTGGGCGAGTAACATTGTTATCAAATCGTATAAAGCGCAAAAACATTCTAAATCTGTCCTGCGACATTGATGCGCGAATCAATGGAAAATGGTCCGGTTTCCATAATTATGTATGTATATCCCGTTTATATGCATAGCCTAAATTTCCATTACATTGGTTTATATGCTGAAATCCGATCCAACCGAGCTGAATGAGTGCAGTCGGGTCGATTTTAGTACATTTCAACCAACCCAGACATATACATACATACATATGTAGTATGTACATAGTATGCGGTCGATGTTTGGCGTGACCTGGCATCGACAGTGCATATAAACGGAACTTAACCCTGGATGGTTATCCTTTCTGGAATCGATGAACAACTCTTTTATTTCTTTATGACTTATCCTCGATGTTCGTCGATTCGACGAAGGATAACCATCCAGGGTTAAAAAAAAAAATCCCGAATAAAATAAAGATCATAAATATGTTGTATTTGAATGGTTTTATATGTAATGTAACATGAAAATATCAAACCAAGCGTTAGTATTTATATGAAGGTACCCGGGTACCTTGTCACACGGATTAAGGTGTTATTTTCTTCACACACATAAGGGTTAAGGAGAATCTATGGGGGAAAACAGGCGAAATGGGGAAACTAGACAATCAAGAAATCTGCCCCAAGCTTTGTTCAAGTAATAAAATCGCGAAGACTAAAATGGGCAGAGCATGTAGTCTGAATGGACAATGGAGGACCAATAATAAGTAGAAAAGAAAGACACTCATGACAGGGAGACTTGGTGAATTTCCGAATTCCAAATAGACGGTAAAAACGAGATAAAATGTTTATATTTGCCAGCATTAAATAACCCTTACGTCTTATTCTTCAGACTATGTTTAGTTAGAGCGGTATACAAACTAAAATTGATGTCAAAGTATTTGTTTCTATTGTATTATACTGTAAACATAATCGTTTGAATCGAACCGACAAAAGGAAATACACTCTCAGAGAATAAATTTGAAGGACTTAAAATAAATACAAAAATTAATCATTTTACGTATTGGCAATTCAGGAGTATTGTCAGCCGCTTTCATACCTACAAAAATTTGAATAACATTCTTGGAATAATTTTCATAATTGGTGCTTAAATATCAATAATAGGGTTCAAGATGTACCTAGTTAGGGAAATTCGATCAAATCGATTTTATTATGTTTAGGGGTACTTCTGTCAATTACATAAAAAGCGAAGAATGTTTTGACCTCTCCTCAGATGAGAAAAACTTCAATAAAACCTCAAGAACCACCTAGGTTAACCAATTTATGATGCAATTTTTTTTTTAAACTGACTTTATAGCCCGCGAAGGGCCCAAGCTTCCTTTTTTCCAGGTTTTGTTAAAATTCTGCTTAGGCGAATGGTTGTGAATTTAAGGAAATGGTTTATGGTAAGTGCCACTAATAACAAATATGATATTTTAAAGGCCAAATATCTATAAAATCCAGTATGTAACAGGTTATGGTTGTTAAAACAAAATTGTTTCTATCAGACAAGGATCCTTTGTACTAATCGATTGTTAATGGAAGATTGTGGTGAACATGCTCTAGCTCATTAGACTTGTGAAGATTGGTTTTCTGGTTTCAAAGCCAGTATATTTTGCATCGATAACAAAGACTGTGGAAGACTTGAGAAAAATTCGCAGATGCAGAATTGCAAGCATTGTAAGGTGAAATTGGACTCAAACACAGGAACAGCCTGCAGAAGCACTGAAAGTTAATCGTATGACTGTTTCCACACGTTTCCAAATTGCGTCGATATGTTACTGGTAATGAAAGGTGGAGAAAGGATTCCAACAATCCCAAATGCAAAAAAGAAACCATGGGTAGAAAAACTGCTCGACTACAAAACACACATTAGAGAAGACAAAATTTCTCTTACCTCTTATAAACGGTGCAAGCATTATTCCTAGCCAACCACTTCAAAAATATGTATCTTCCCCAACATCGAAGGTGAAAATTAATTGGTAACATCACATTAAGTGCGCTCTTATTCAATTTTTGAGAGAATCAACAAGAAGGGAATGTATAATAACATACAATACCATCACAGACAATTGCAACAATTTAAGTGCTATCGAACAAGCGTTGGAACTTAAACTTTCGACACTCAGCTGTTATTGTGGGAACTATTAATAAGTTAACGTGTGGATCTATGCACGAGTTGAAATAACCAAAATTCGCCGTAAAACATAGAAACTTTTCGTAAGGCTTTTGCTGTTTTTGGTGATCATAAATCCCCTCTTCGCTATAATGAATTTGAACATTTTAGACAGGTTAGTGATGTGAAGATATCAACTCGTATTCATCCGGCAAGGTTACCTGCAAATATCACTTTCGTAGTTGAGAGTGTGCTAAAAACCCAAGTGTGTCCTCTTCTTAACGCATTTTGTTCACATACTCGTACCTATGTATGTCCAGTTGTTAATCTTGACATTAAATTGATTGCAATCTGCTACACTTTATGATCACCGGATGGAGAACTTTGTGAAATCCTAATGAGTTAACGGATGGCGCGCAATGCGTCTGTGGAATTAAATGGGAAGGAGAACATGTGTAGCCTCACTGTACACATAAAATTTGTCGTCGAAAATGAACATTTTAAAAATGTAGTTTTAATACAGATTGGCTGAGTTCACGACATTAAGCTCAATTTGAAATCTAAGAAGTAATGATTATATGGTAATTCAAAAAATTTGTCATTTTAAAGCAATGGAAAAACGCAACATTTTCACAAAATGTGGTGAAGTTTTCTTTACAAGAAGGTTCTTTACATAAGGTCAGTCAAATATCCAGCTCTGATCCACCTACATATAGATAGTCTTTTTTTTCATCATGTCTTTAAATAATTGTGGCTGGGTTTTGTGAATAACACTTTTTTCAGTGTATTTACCTTCGGTGGAGCATTGACATCGATCTTCACTTTAGCAAAGCTTGAAGGAAAAGAGTCTAATGTTGTTGAATTGCATGATCCCGGTGGTCAATTGAGGTGGAACTTTCCATCCCGAGAAACCACAGTAAAGGAAATTTGTTAGGCAATAGAGCCATTGTTCGAAAAGTTGTATGACGCAGCGCAATATAGTCCGCATAAAAACCAAAAAAAAAATTTCGCTTTCTTATAAACGCACGCAAAAAGTCATAAAAAATCAAAGAAATATACCATGATTTCCAGAAGGTATATTTATTTGAATATTTAAAGGGATAATATGAAAATGGAGAAGTATTTCTGCTTGAAAAATTGTCATAAACTGTGGCTGCTGAAAACATTGGGGGACTCTTCTACTCCATATTCCACAGTAGCACGCTGGGCCAAGGAATTAAGCTGGGCAGAACACGCACTGAAGATGAAGATCGCGAAGGGCGCTCACCTACGTTCCTCACTAAAAATTTTGTGTTGGCAGATCGAAGAGTGATCATCAGCACAAAGAACTCTTGCGAACAAATTGTATATGGAAAATATTTCTATGCGTCGGGTTCCGAGTAACTAACCTAACCACTGGGTTGGAACGATGCTTGAGAGCTGTATAATTGTATATCAGCTACATATGGAGAGGTCTCTGTGAGAGTATCGGCAGCTAAAGAGAGTCCACAAGGTGGAGTCCTTTCACCCCTTCTCTGGTCGACACACATTGACGACCTACTCTAGAAGTTAACCAGTGTCAGTACCCCGCCGAGGAGAGAAGCCGTGCAATGAGCATTTGATGGCGTTGGTGTTATCGGGATCCGAATTCGCTCATCGTGCGTCAGAAGCTCTAGCCCCCTATTAAAAAAACAAAAAGTCATCATCATTCGCCAGCGGATTTTTTTACTGCAATGGTTGCGTCAGAATATCTTAAAATATGGCACAATAACCACACCAAATAACCATTCCTTTCCGATGAAAAGGTTAGTCCCCAATTTATCTTGGGTTTTCGTAGTAATACAAAGACTGAATTATTCAGAATGATTTTGTGTAGAAAATCATTATCTTTTCATTCATTTTCAGCACCAAATTAGCGACAATCAGCGAAAGTAAAACACTGTGACCACCCACAAAACTGTCTTCAAAACTGGGTCTTATAAGCATATAGGCTAAGGTCCTTGTGTAAATTGCGATGGAAACTGGTTGCGTAAAAGCCTAATTCCTGGATCACGAATATATTATACTCGTATTATATAAAAAAATTAACTTGCTTCCTTGGAATAGTTGCTGGGTTAAGTATTGTCCGGTTGAAAAAAATGTTTCAAAATAAATGCGTTTAAAGTTTTCGTTGCGGTCATCTTGGTATAACATACAATTTTATCTCTAATTTTTTAATTAAGTTCCCAGTATAGGGTTATATGACAGTCGTTTTTGGGGATCATTAATGTCACCCTTGGATTGGTTTAAAGTCTGTTGGATTGTAGTCGGTTCCTATATTATAGACCTATTAGATTTCATATCCTGATTATACCCTGTTTTAAAAAGAAAGAAAAAAACAAAAAAAAAGTTACTGTGAACTACAACCAACGCACCCAATTCAGTCAAATCTCTCGAATCCTATCTAGGACAACCATCCCAGGAGAATAGTGAATGAACATCTTCGACACAAACCATCTGCCCCCCAAAGAGCGTAACTCTTGAACCTGCGCGAACCCTATAAAAAAAGATGTTTAATTGGGATTTTATTCTGTTACCCACTTCAGAGCTATGGATTAAAAAATAAAAACTACCACTTTTGTCGCATTTTTCTATTGATTTAAAAGGACACCTCTTTTTGGATTACTCTATACAAAGCAACATTATACCATATGCCCCCTTATTTGAATTTTATGAGAATAAACAAGAAGGAAAGTAATCGTGATGTTAATTTTACTTTTATTAGCACGGATGTCGATAATGCCTAAGAATACCTTAATGAATCGATAATAATAGTCCAAAGCACAATAAGAAAATTAGGGTAAAAGTAATAGGAAACATTCAAAAAGGATTCGGCTTTGAGTTCTTAATTCCATGTTCGTATCGACTTCAAATATTTTTCAAGACTCTGAGAAGCGTTTATCTTTTTGTAAAAGAATGGAAAGCCCAATGATCAGCATTATATTTAAGCCCCTGGCCAGCTGAGAGCATTATTGGTGACCTCTACGTCGATTTACTTTGTCGGAAAGAGTATTGACATGACTACATGAAAGACAATTTTATTGCATTATTTTAAAACGTACGTTGATGTACATTCATTCTTCTTGAGTCAGCAAGTCTCAGGAGTAAGCCTCGAGAAACATAAAATTAAAATCAAATTGCATTAGTATAGCAATTGCTTGCCAATTAAATCTCTTTCAGCCCGTCACTTCGCCAATCACCCATCCCTTCATGGGTACGGACTTTTCAACTGAATCACATGGAGTCGTCAGCGCACATTCCCAAACGTCTAATCCTTGGCTCAATTAATCAGCCTAACATCCATCTCCATAAACATTTATCTAATTTAAATTTCTAACAATTACTCTAATCTCCCGTAGGGCCTAATCACAGAATGAAACCGAAAATCCACCATTAAAGCATCTCCGCTCAGATCAACTACAGGAAACTGCACATCCTCTTCCGATATATCAAGTCAATCCGAGCACACTCAACTGGAACTGGTCATAAACTAGCCACAACCATTACCTCATTAAACTGCCGTCACATGTGTCAGTGTAGTCGTTGATTTCCATTAGCTCGGATACATTGAAGCTTGGACTGCTTCTATCCAAGCGATGCTTCCTGCAATAAGACATTATCGACGTTTGAAACCTGTCGATGCTCGGCAGAATGCTCGTAGAATCTACGACCCAACGAGCTTCGGAAGAATATTAAGAAAACTAATCGATTGGTGTTAGGTGAATTAACTTAGTCACGTTGTTCGACAGGAACTGGTCCCACGATCTGACTCATTAAACTAAACACATTATCGGATCCTTGGTATACGTATGTGAGACAATGGCACAGTAGCTACAGACATCGTTTATTGGCAAATTAATTGTGGTTTTAATTCGCTGGTGCACAGATACGAAGACACTTGTACATCAACCCAACATGGTAACGAACCTTGTCAGTATTTCTATCTCCCCTGATGACTGGTGCTCAGCGGAAAGGCTAATGATTGATATCCTTTGTGAAGTTCCATGATTATGCAACGCGTAATTACCTGTAATTTAAGTAGAATGATTTTAAGGACTTAATAGGTTCATTTTCTGTTGATGAAAAATTTGTGGTCGTTTATAGGCATTGTCCCACTTCCGTTCTTCCCACAGGATAAAGGCGAAACGAGTGAATACC
The DNA here is from genome assembly GCA_958301585.1 of Merodon equestris. Classification (NCBI taxonomy): domain Eukaryota; kingdom Metazoa; phylum Arthropoda; class Insecta; order Diptera; family Syrphidae; genus Merodon; species Merodon equestris. The sequence continues at coordinate 86,174,643 of OY284414.1, forward strand.
TAGGAATGTTGACTAATGTTTAGTAATTTATTTAAGAAAGAATGGGCCGGAACGAGGAGATTCTGTGATTTTAGGGTCGTGGGAAGGAAACTGTTCTCAGGTGCTCATGGCAGTGTCCGATAACAAGTCAAATTTATTAGCTAACCATTTCTTCCTCTAAATTAATTGCAACAAAGTTGTAGTATAGTGTACTACGAGACATACACCAGATAAGTGCATATACTTATTGAGGGGGGTTTTGACAGTACTTTCCTGAGGGAAAACACCGTAAAATACAATTTTGATGGCTTTTGGGGGATTCGAACTCTGTGTAATCAGCGTCAAATGCCATTGGTGCTCTTAAAAAAAATCGAGGTTTCCGCATTGTATAAGAGATAGCCAGCAACTGACTAGGCTAAGAGTATTGTGGAAGTGTTTACCAGCTCGGCAAGTGATACGAATACTCAGGGCTCTACGAATTTTTAGAATATAAGTGCAGCACATGTTACCATATATTTTTGGCTTTAATCCCCACCTTTAGAATAGAAGGCTACGCTAGCTTCCCCCTAATGTTCTATGCCGAACATCCAGCCAAGCTTCTTATTTAGATGATAAACAAGTATTTAACAGTGGATGATTGAAATAGACTCTTGTTTAGCCGTGCAGCCGCTCAGCCCTTGTACCCAAGTGTCACGACAGGGTGTCTCATGACAGGGTGTCTCACGACAGGGTGTCTCACGACAGGGTGTCTCACGACAGGGTGTCTCACGACAGGGTGTCTCACGACAGGGTGTCTCACGACAGGGTGTCTCACGACAGGGTGTCTCACGACAGGGTGTCTCACGACAGGGTGTCTCACGACAGGGTGTCTCACGACAGGGTGTCTCACGACAGGGTGTCTCACGACAGGGTGTCTCACGGCAGGGTGTCTCACGACAGGGTGTCTCACGACAGGGTGTCTCACGACAGGGTGTCTCACGACAGGGTGTCTCACGACAGGGTGTCTCACGACAGGGTGTCTCACGACAGGGTGTCTCACGACAGGGTGTCTCACGACAGGGTGTCTCACGACAGGGTGTCTCACGACAGGGTGTCTCACGACAGGGTGTCTCACGACAGGGTGTCTCACGACAGGGTGTCTCACGACAGGGTGTATCACGACAGGGTGTCTCACGACAGGGCGTCTGACGACAGAGTGTCTCACAACAAGGTGTCTCGGGGAATAACGATTCTCAAATTGAATACTCAAAAAATAACAATAAAATTGAGCAACAGAAAGTGGAGCGGCGGATTAATCTATCTTGTGATTGAAGAATTTGTCCAGAGAGCAAAGTTGGAGATTACGGTTCGATGACAGTTTCGATCCCGCTACAATATCAGTTGTTTATGAGATGCAAAAAGCAAAAACTTGATTTGTAAACGGGTACACAAGTTCTATACAGTTTGAATATAATTCTAAGAATTTTAAGAGCGGATAAACGGAGGTATAGGTCTATAAGTTTGCTTAGCCCTTAGATGCATAATGTTCCATATGTGGCACATACAAAGTTTCGATGAATATTTTCGTTTATCATATCGTCCATATCCATGTAAGCATTATATGTGCAATTATTTCTTTTCTCAATATCTACAAAACTGACATATGTATCCGTAGCTGTTGTACAGATATCTTTGTTAGTCAAATCAGTTGAGCAAACATCATCTTACGTGGTAATTTTGTTTAGTTATTCATCAAAACAAATATTTTTAGTTAGAATTCACGGTAAGTTTTTCATCCCTTTCGTGCCTGCTTGTTTGTGCCGTATATGGCACATTATGCATTCATGCACACACATATTTTTATTGTTTCTAGATGTCAGATACTCCAATGGCTCATTGCAACAGGAAAATGTTGTATGAAGAAATCTCCAATTTGTTATCTTTGATTTCTGGCGATGGTAAGGATAAGCTGGAAAGTGATGAAGACGAGTTGGATGATGGAAAGGTAGATAACGTTTTAAATGATGAATTGTTGGAGAATTTCCTTGAAGAAGAAAATGTGCTGGAAATTGAATGGCCCATGATGAAACAGCCTCCTTCAGACTCCAATGAGAGTAAAGATTATGAAGCTACCAAAAGATCTCTTCTTTGGGAAAAAGAAATCCATCAGTGTTCCTACTGACCAAATACAGTTTAGTGCTCCCACCAATTTGCCATCGAGTGTAGTACAACTCGAAACACCATACCACTTTTTCCAGTACTTTTTGGATGCAGATATTATAGCAAATATTGTAGAACAGACAAATTTCGATGCACGAAGCAAATCAATTGAGGACTCCTTTTCTGTTTCAAAATATGACATTTTGGAATATCTCGGCGTAATAATTCTATCTTCGGTTGCAAGGTACCCAAATATAAGGCCATATTCGGATAGAGATATCGGCCTTGATATGGTAAAGAATTCGATGACACTAAATTGCTTTGAAAAAATTTGTTCTGTACTGTACACTTCAATAATAATTTCAAAACGGTGACTGACAAAACTTCATCTGAATTCGACAAACCTTATAAAATTCGTCCAGTTATTGACGGATTCAAAAAGAAATATCTATCAATGTCTATGGAAGAACACATTTTTGTCGGTGAACAAATTTGTTCCCCGGGCATGCAATTTCAAGATTTATTTTGATAATTTCTACTTTAATATTATTTGGCAAAACTAAGAATGCTTTCCTTGGAAACAGTGCGGCGGAATATGGTACCAAGTTGCAGAACGTAACTAGGGGGACCTTAGTCGAATTCGTTGCTGGTTTTGAAGCAATACCTAATTCCAGTTTGACATGGAAAGATAATAAATTCGTAAACGTTGATAGCATATCTTTGTTGGTACTGAACCAGAGGAAGCTATTAAAAGATTCGGTAGAAAAACGAAATCCTACATACAAATAAAATTTCCGGCTTTAATAAAAAATACAATCTAAGACTTAATGAAATCCAAAAAGTGGTATATGCGCATTTTCTATCACTTCGTCGATATTATATTATATATATGTACATATGTAATGTACATATTATTATATGTTCATGGCTCCTCAATAAACGAACTTTGGCCCACAAGGATATAAATCTAGTTCACTATAGAATCAAGTTAGCAAAGAACCTGTGCAATATTGGTACCAGCTCCAGTTAAAACGTGGAAGGCCTTCAGGAAGTCCATCTGTTTTTCACTTCAGATCAAAAAAAGAAGAGGACCAGATGCACCTACGAGTATACCTTCCACAAATGTGAAACAGAATGGAGTCAACCGTATGCCAGTTTGAGGAGCTGACCACCGTCAGAGATGTAAGTTCTCATCATACAAATCAAATCTTTTTTAACGTGTCGCAAATGTGGCGTTAAAAAAAAGACAATAATTGTTTTCAAAAATTTCATGAAAAGTAGATGTTTCTATTAATGTACATAAACATAAGGTACATATAATAAAATTACGAAAAAATAAAATTTGAGTGATTAACAATATTACAACTTTTTTAATTAACTGGGTTCTAGCTTTACATTTTTCATGGCTAAATGCATCATGTGCCATATTTGGTACAAACTATATTTCAGCAAATTGTTTACATATGTTATAATTTGACAAAAGTAAAAATTATTGATGAGGAAGTGTTTCTAAAAACAGTACTTAGTCAGGATAATTTTTAAAACAATTTTGGAAAAATTATGCATTTAAGGGTTAATAATAAGGTGATTTCTGAATTTTGCGAGCTAAGTACATTTCATTTTATTTTTATTTTAATTTGAAACGTTAGTACACATGTCCCTTACTCAACATAACTAACATTATCAGTCATGTAGTTGATGAGAACTTTAAAGCAGTGCAGAAAATTGTATTGAAGAACCGTCGAATCTCTTGGGCATGAAACGTGTTTCAGCGAAGTTTGTTCCGAAATTGCTAAATTTGATAAGAAATATACCGCCGCATGAGTATCGTTAAAGAGTTGTTGAATGTCGTGACTGACGATCCAGATTTGCTGAACAAGCGTGGATATATGGTTATGATGCCGAAAATAAAGCCCAATCATCCCAATGGAAGCGACCAGAAGAGTCAAGACAGAAAAAGCACGTGAAGTTCGGTCAAATTGGAAAGTTTGGCTCACTGGTTCGATTACAATGGCTTGGTTGTACAAGTCGTATAAGGAATATTATCTTAAAGTTATGTCGTTCGCGTGAAACAATACGAAGAAAGCGTTGTTGGAAAAAAATGTATGGCTGTTGTATTAATATAAGGCACCTGGTTATTCATCGTTGCTTGTGCGTACTTTTTTTAACCGCAATTGTGCCTCAGCCACCGTATAGACCGGACCTGGCCCCTTGCAATTCTTTTGTTTTCCCCACACTGAAAAGACGCATGAAAGGACGGAGCTTTGCAACAATTGAAGATCAAAGCTATACCAAAAGCACATATGAGAAGTACTTCGAGGGTGGGAAAAAGCATTGTCGCAAGTGTATTGTATCAGAAGAGGAATTGCTTTGAAGGAGACAAAGTAGAATGTTTTAAATGAAAAATATTTTTGAAAAAAAATTAAAAGTCACCTCGTTTTTTGATATACCTCGCTCATACATCATGTACCTATGTATATGTAGTCTACAGCTCTTTTCTACTTCTAACAACAAAACGAAATTTCAGTTAGCAACGCGAACGAAAGAGGAAAAATACAAATGAAATTCATTTCAAAATATTTTTTTTGAGCTTTCAGTTTAATGAATATTTCAAAAATAATGAAACGTTTCCCTGTTTATGGGTTTTTATTCCGTTTTCTGAGGAGCGTACGTACATAAACGCATTATTGTTGAGCGAAGTTATGGTATATCTATTGTCATTGGAGGTTTATCATATCAGAAGCTGTTTGATTTTAGCATTGTTTCGCAACAGGGGTGAAGTCAATATGAAGAAGAAAGCATTCAATTCTATAGTATTTATTAATCGATAATGCTCCATTGTATTATTTTTTTTTATTATTTTGAACCATAAAAAAAAGGCCAGATATTGTTTCCCCTATGTAATACAACGAGCATTATTCAATCACAACACCAGGGCATATTTGCTACGTTTAAAAAATATTATGGAAACGTTCTTTATTTCAAAACAATATGTTGATAAATCAGTCGAAATTTGGGAAAAGTAAAGCATAATGCTAGATACTTTATAAGGAAAAGTGAAACTAATCAAATATAAACCCTTTCTACGGAGGTTGTTTCGATTGTACATCAAATTGTTGTCGAAGGTCACCCAACGATATTCAAGGATGAGATCTTCTCGGTGAAACTTTTGTGAAAAACAAATCGCACACAACATAAGTGAATGAGAAAAGCTTGGCTTTGGCTCTTCATGAACTCGCTATTATTTTTTAATATTTAAAGTAAAAATAAATAAAAATAAAAAACATGTCAATCAAAGTATTGAACAAACTTTTTCTCATCAACATCAAACACAACAAATCTTTCGAGGTCCGCCAAGAATCAATCTATGTTTGGCATCTTCATAAGACTGGAACTGCTCACCTTGTCCTACCTTGTGCTTCCTACTTGTAATAACTTCGAAATTGTCCGTTATCCGCCCCTTGAAATATGCATTGCTTTGACAATTTTGAAACCAGGATAAAATAACTTTCTGAGAACGGAAATATTATAGCTGTTCCAGGATTATTTTGTGGCTCAATGTGCCTGAAAGCCTTCCTAAACTCAATAAAAAACACAATGGAACTGCCGTTTTTATCCAGGTATATTATATATTTTGTTTGCAAAATAACTGAATAATCGATTTGTACCTTTACTTTTAAGACTCTTGAAATTTTCTAAACAACCCTAAGGCCTTCGGAACACGATCTGATCGGTACTTACAGCGTGCGCCATCTCATATGGCTCATATGGTAAATTTCGAATAACTTTAACAATTTTCAACCGATTTTGGAAATTCAGAAACTTTTATTCAATTTAGACCTTTACAATTTATTTTGATTCATTTTTGAAAACAATATCAATTAAATGACCGCCTTTATTGCCGGTGCAAAAATGGGCTCGTTTTCGCGCATTCTCCATGACATTTTCGAGCATTTCGGTCGAAATTTCTGCGATTTCCGCACGGATGTTTCTTTTGAGCTGTTCTATTGTCTTCGGGCCGTGAGCATACACCTTGCTTTTCAAGTATCCCCAAAGAAAAAAGTCTGGAGGAGTCAAACCATTTTTTGACACCAATCTTCCAGGGAACTTCTTACGCAAAAGGTTCATTGTTTTGTCCGCAGTATGGCATGTTACGCCATCTTATTGAAACCAAAAGTGAAATAAGCCCTTTTTACGCATTTCTGGGACCACATAATGGGCCAACATCCACCGATATAGATCGCCATCCACTGTATCGTCAACTTTGAAGAAATACGATTCAATGATGGTTTTAGCGCATACACCGGCCCAAAAAGTAACTCTTTGATCATAGAGCGGCTCTTCGTGAATGATGTGAGGATTTTCGGTGCCCCAGAAGCGACAATTTTGTTTATTAACTGAGCCAAAAAGCGTAAAATGTGCCTCATCGGTCATCAAAATTTGCTGCCAGAACTCCGGCTCAGCATTAATCATTGCAACGACATTTTGTGCGTATGCCAAGCGCCGTGGCTCATCTTGTGGCAAAATTCTTTGAGTGATTTGCACTTTCTATGGAAATAAGTGAAGATCATCCTTTAAAATTCTCTGCAAAGTGGTCCCACTGATGTCTAACTGCTGCGAACGGCAGTGTTCTTGAACACTGGCCTTCATAGACTGAATAGATGAGTTTGAACGCCGCGAACGTGGCCTAGGTTGCTCACGAGGGCTTGCCACAGAACCAAATTGGAAAAAATTCGAGGCCCAACGGCGAATTGTATCTTTTTTGGGCGCAACACGATCACGATATTTTGCACGATACGCACGTTGAGTTAGCACAATCGAGCATTCATTTTTAATGAACAGTTAAACTATTTCCGCGTGTTCTATTGGTATGAAGCGATATTTAAAATTGTACTTAATTAACGTTTCCAAAATGTTATGATATACGAAAATCGGTTGACAATTGTTGAAGTTATTCGAAGGTTAAATCGACCCATATGAGATGGCGCACCCTGTAGGAAAAAAAAGAAAGAGCAAAAACAATAACAAGGGGAAAAAAGCAATTCAAATACAAATTTTAAAATATTTTAATATTTTATTTTATTATAAACTGTGACCAAACATCAACGACATAAAGACGAACAACCATAGTTGGACTCACAGCTGAAAAATCCCGCAAACAGCGGAAATGCCAGCGACTACTAGAAAATTACCATTCACATAGCCGTTTAGCTTAGCCCTATAAAAAACCGACGCATTTGGCCGATGAAAAATCTTCAGTAAATCTTCAAAAAATCACGAGAGAACCGTCACATACGGATAGTAATATCCAGACGACAACAGACAGGAAAAGACCTACGAAAACAACGACCAAGTCAACGCTTGGCCTCACGCTACTCTCAACCTTTCGCTATCAGTCAGCATCCGGGCTAGAGTTCTCACGCAGAAGGAGATGACTGAACACCGTCAACCAATGTCAATAAGGCAACTAAGACAGCACTCCATGTAAGTGTTCCGAACGGGTCTTAATTTAGAAGACAGAATAGTGCTATCGCTGCGCCGATAAAACTGGTGAGCCTGCCGGTGTCACAACAATAAATGTATGTCACGGACCTTGGCCCGGCGACTGTACCTCGGTCATGGAGTTGATTTCGAGGTCTATGAATGCCATCAGTACCGGGGGGTTTTTTATTTTTGAGTGCTCGGAGTTAATTATCTTTGATGTTTAGCTCATATTCATTGACAATGTCCTTGATTTCCAATGACAGCGCAATTCCCGAAGTTTGCTTTCAAGGTTTTATGAAGATTATTTATTTATTTATTTATTTATTTATTTACATCAATTAGAGATTTCTCTTATAGACTAAGTAACATTAATTGGATAACTTAACCACTTAAGTTTAGCAAATAACTTATAATTCGTTTTTTAAATAATTCTCTGGAAGAGTTATCAAAAAAATCCAATGCATTGCAAGCTAAGTTAGCCTCTTGTATACATCGCGATATTGGTTCATTCTTACCATAATTGGTTCGATGAAAAACTGTTTTAAAAAGCAAACGATTTCGAGTATAGGCTGGAGGGATATACAACTTCAACATACTTAAAAGAAAAGAACAGTCAATATGAAAAGTAAGAATGTCTCGAATAAACATTAATGAAAAGTATCTACGACGTTGATATAAAGGGATAAGGTTAAACAAAAAACATCTCGTTCTGTAGGATGGTGTCTCAATATTCCATTTCAGTTTAAAGAATAAGTATCGGGTGAACTTACGTTGAATTTTTTCAATTCTTTCGGCTGCATTATTGTAGAATGGATTCCAAATAACACTACAATATTCAAGTGGAGACCTAACTAGAGCAAAAAACAAACATTTTAAAGCCAAAGTATCAGTAAATTCTATAGTATTACGTTTTATGAATCCTATCATTAAATTTGCTTTCGTTATAATGTAATCTATGTGAAAAGTAAAATTTAATTTAGAATCCAGGATAACACCCAAATCCTTCAATTGCGACACCTTCATAAGTTGGACACCGTTTAGGTCATAACGAAATTCAACAAGATTATTAGTTCTGAAACATGAAAGCACAACACATTTAGAAACGTTTAAGTGTAAGGAATGTAACTCACACCAGTGAATTAAGCGTGTAAGATCCTCTTGTAATAGCAAACAATCTGAAATGGATACGATTTTTCTATAGATCTTAAGGTCATCAGCGTAGAGAAGGCATTGTGAGGATTTAAAAATTGAGGGAAGATCATTGATGAATAAGAGAAATAACAGTGGGCCTAAGTGGCTGCCTTGTGGGACACCAGATGGTACGGAAAAAGGATCGGATAGGAAATTGTTTATTTTTACTATTTGGGTTCTGCTTGTTATATAGGAATCTATCCAACTTAGAATATTGGAGTAAAAACCTAAAGAAGACAACTTTGATAATAAAATGCGGTGGTTTACCCTATCAAATGCTTTAGCGAAGTCTGTGTAAACAATATCAGTTTGACAATTTCTTTCAAGGTTTTGAGTCAGATGATTAATTAAAATGGAAAGATTCGTGACGGTTGACCTACCCGACACAAAACCATGTTGAAAGGGTGATATGTATCTATTCACATAAAAATATAATTTCCGATAAACTATTTCTTCGAGTAATTTAGGAATACAGGAAAGTTTACAAATTGGTCTATAGTTTTTAACTTCGAGTTTTGAACCGCTTTTAAAAATGGGCGATATAAACGAGACTTTCCATTCATTTAAAAATTGACCATTACTTAGGGATAGATTAAAAATTAGTGTTAATGGTTGTGTTAGTGATTGTGCACAATTTTTTAGTAAATATGGGGAAAACCCATCAGGTCCAGTCGATTTACTACTATCAATTTGAGATAGGGACTTAAAAACTTCAGATGAGTTAATTTCAAGTGAACCAATTTGAAACAATTCTGGAATTCGAGGAATCTCAACAGACTGACGGTCGTGGGAGTAAACTGATTTAAAATAATTAGCAAACATTTTGCAGGTAGTGGACATCTCCTTTGAGGTGGCACCTAAATAGTTCATGGAATTAGGAATGCTGTTTGATTTACGTCTCGAGTTAATATAACTCCAGAACTGATTGCTATTTTGTCTTAAATTAGTTTGTACGGCAAAAAGATACTGGCGATGTAAGAAGCGATTGAGATAGTCAAACTGCTTTTGCAGGTAGAGGTACTGGAAATTAAGATTAGGGTTATTTGGATGATTACGAAATTTTTTAAAGGCTTTATTCTTTTGGTTTTTTAGATTAGATAGTCTTTTATTAAACCAAATGGGATTGGAATTCTTAAAAATTCGTTTCTTTGGAACAAATAGATCAATAGCATGCTTTAGAATGGAACAAAATGTATTATAGGCTTGTGATCGCTTGATTATGCGATCCTCGTCCTAAAATTCTGTTCACCAATTTGCAAGTTTTTTGGGATTCATTTTATACGCCTAGAATTGCCGTTACATGAACAGAGACGGGAGGAATGGGTGTCGTACTGCATAGTCTAGTTAACGTCTATGTTGATACGGATTTTTGCTTCATACTCATTACTCACCGATCTATTCTAAACAGACTGTAAAATAAGACCTTGAGGATTCTCGGCCTAAAAGGATAAAGACTTTTTCAAAAGATGCAGTTTACTGAAAAAAAATGCTGGGTATGTAGTTGGCATTTTGAGTTACTTGTTTAACCTAAGTGCGAATAGGTTAAACCAGAGAAAATGCTATTCTTAGGTTGTGTAGAGTCAGTTCCATGACGGTTCAAGCAATAAAAGATAAATTAAAACAAATTATAGCCCCGCTTATTGACATTGCCGACCATGAGTTATTACTAGACAAGTCATATAATGCAGGCTTTAGAGGAGTAGTATTTGAATGGCGCAAGACGTATTTAAAAAATAGAAAACAAATCGTTAATATCAATGGAACCTTCAGTAAGTCTCGTGTATTAAAAAAATGTCTTCTGATTTGGTTATGTGCTTGTACCTCTTCTATTTCCTATCTGTCAACGTGAATTCGTGTCTTAATGGTATGTACTCATACATATATCTGCTGAATTTGCTGTTGATAAATCTTTTACTTATCAATATTAAGACTTTTTTGAATGCTGCGCAAAGAGTGATTTCTGTAAAAAATAGCGGGAAGTGCTTTAATGTGAAAGGTTTAGCTTCCCATATGGTGCTCTTTCTTCGTCTTAGATGGCGCTACAGTCCGGTGAGAACCTGGGCCTCAACCAGCAAGCGTCTCCAGCTGGCTCGATTTTTGCCAGTTGTTTCCAGTGCCGCACTCCCAGTTGGTTAAGGTCCCCTTCTATAGGTGTGCGCTACCACAGATTCGGTCGTCCTTTGGTGCGCCGTCCCTCAGGGTTGGATTCGAAGACCCTTCGGGCCGGAGCTGTGTTGTCCATTCGCTTTACATGGCTTAGGCATCTTAGACATTGGATCTGGAGATGTCGTAGTAGGCCGATGTCGCTGTACAGCCCGTACAGTTCGTCGTTGTATCTTCTCCTCTCCGTTTATACAAATGGGACCATAGACTGAATGCAGAATTTTTCTCTCAAAGCCATCCATCCATTTTCATTAAGGTTCAGGCATCTGCGCCGTAAATAAGGACCGGGATCATTAATGATCTATATAGCGCTACCTTGATTCTTCGAGAGAGAGAGCTGTAATTCTCAATTGCCTCTTGAGCCCAAAGAAGCAGCGGTTGGCAAGAGTAATTCTGCGTTTGATCCCAGCGTTGGTATTGTTGTCGCTCCTTGACTACTTTTAATTTGTAGCTGTCAATTGTGACGTTCTGGCCAATACGTCAGTGTTGTGCGTTTTGTTTTGGATGACAGCATTGATTTGGCTTTATCCTCGTAAAACCGCCGCTTCTTCTTCATTGCTTTTGAACGCTTCATTGATGTTTCGCTGTGCTCGACCAATTACGTCAATATCACCCGCGTAGGCAAGCATTTACTAAGATTTGAAATATCTCGTACCTCTTGTGTTGGCCACTGAGTCTCGTATGATATTTTCAAGCACGATACTGAATAACTTTCATGAAAGTGCGTCACCTTGTCTAAATCCTTTTTAAACATCGAAGGTCTTGGTTGATTCGCTATCGACCTCAATGGAGCAACGAGAATTCTCCATTGTCATCCTGCACAGTCTGATGAGTTTGGCAGGGATGTTAAAACTAGACATGGCACGATATAGTTCGTTCCTAAGCACACTGTCATATTCCGCTTTAAAATCGATAAAAAGATGGTGTGTATCGATTGGGAATTCTTAGGTCTTTTCTAAGATCTGCCGCAATGTGAAAACGTGGTCTGTTGTGGATTTACCTGGCCTGAAACCACACTGATAGTTCCTGTACATGATGTTGAGGAGACTTATTCTTCTATAGTTGGCGCAGTTATAGGGTCTTCTTTCTTATGGACTGGGCAAACGATGCTGAGATTCCATTCGTGGGGCATGTTTTCCTCCGACCATATTTTACAGATGAACTGGTGCCTGTGCCCTAAGATCTCCAGCCACTTTAAATACTCGTAGTTCAGCAGGTAGGCCGTCTGCGTCTGTGGCTTTATTAGTTTTAAGCTTCGAAATTACAAGCTTAATTTCATCTAATTCGGTTGGACGGAATTCTCTTGCACCTTCGTCCGTGGGGAATGGATCATTCTGCCCGACGGGTCGCCGTTGTACAGTCTGCACAAGTGGTTTTTCCATATTGGCAGCATCGACTGTGACTCTATTACTAGTTGTCCGTCTTCATCCTACCAGGCTTCTGCTTTGGCTTTATAGACTCCGATGGCGCGCTGGCAATGCTCCCACTGTTGCTATGTGGATTGTGCCGGTGTCATCGGACTTTGCGAAAAGTTGAGGGAGACTCGATCGGCGATGATCCTAGCGATCTCCTGCGATTATGGCTTTCCGACGTTAAGCTCTTGTTTTCCCGCTCGACTCCATAGCATCCCTTATAACGTCATTCGTACCTTGGCTACAACAAAGTAGTTATCCGGGTCGATGGCGGCTCCTCAGAAGATTCTTACATCTAGGATGCTGGAGGAATGTCGATCGCAACGTGATCAATCTGGTTGATGGTCGACTGACCTTGTGACCGCAAGGTTTTTTTGGGATATTGAGGTGTGAGAATCGTGTCGAGGTTACGCCCCGCTAGGAAGTCAATTACCCTGATTCCGTTGTGGGATACGATGTTATGGAACATTGTTTTCCTACGATCGACTCAAATATGTCCTCTTTGCCCAGTTTTGCGTTAAAACCCCCTAATACAATTTTGGTGTCATAGCTGGGGCATTGGGCGTACTCTCGGTCGGAGATCATAGTAGTCATCCTTGAGTCGATCATCTTTTTACTCCGTAGGGGCATGAACACATATAAGGCTTATATTCCCGATGTTGCTTTTGATGTTGATTGTTATGAGGCATTTACTTACATGTGGGAAGCTTGAGACTTTTTGTCGGAATCTTGCTCGAATAACAAATCCGCATCCGAATAGACGTTGTTTATTTTCCTTGTAGCAGTTTACGTAATAGATATCACAGTTGTTCTCCCTTTTTTTGTCTAGTCCATCCATTGCACTTCATGGAGTGCGGTTATATCTACTTTGTGGCAGTCGAGAGTTTTTTCCAGTTGGTTGTATGCACCTGGTCTGTTAAAGGACCGCACATTCCAGGTGCAGACTCGCAGATTTTTCCGTTTATATGTGTCGGCAGCGTTGTATGCGTCCGTATCCGAGGCTTGATGATGCTTCGTAACACGATTTGTATTCCGCGATAGGGATGTCAACCCCAGACCCAACCTCCGTCCTGGAGGGCCAGGTTCGCTACACACGTGAGAGGCCACGTGGAGACTGTGGATAGAGCAGGGACAGAGATCGAAGCTGGAGTTTGTCATGTTAAACACGTATTATGATGGCGACACGTAAAGAAAGAAAGTTTTAACTAAAATCTACTATGGCCTTGCACACCCAATGTGAAATATGGCATCACCTGCTGGGAGTATCGTACTCTACTATGATGAGACCTTTCTTGGTGGCATACAATTTTCATATCGCTAATAAGTGACTTTTTCCATGTTTCCTTTATTTCTGAATTCATCTTTTTAAAAATTCTATTAGCTAACTACCATTATTGTTGATCTAGTTTTGAGCTGAAAGTAGACAAAAATTGTCTTTTAGCTGTCTATGTCCAGAATAAATAAAAATATTTCCTGTAATTTCTGATGATGCAAAGATAGAAATAAAACAGAAGTAATTTATTCAATCCGTCATCCTGCTAACCCGTTACTGGCTTAGCCTTTGTTTAAAATTCCCCCTCGTTAGGGGGATAATTGTAGTATCAACAAACCGCAGATTACAGTGCAATTCGTTTTCAAAGCATAAAACATTTTATTATCCCCATTCGCCGAGCTTACCTACATCTGTGACGTCCACGCCGAAAATACCACTCATTGGACCCACGCTATTTTGGCCGTGGGCTGTTCTCAAATTAGACGGATGCCATTATATTATATAATTATCTACCATACTTCACGTGGAAAAGGATCCATTACTTCAAATAACCAATTATGTATAATATCTCTTGATGAATTCATTTATACAATTCAATTGACAATTTCCCGGAGGCTTATATCAGATACTTATAGTTTGTTTATTCGTTTCGATTTTCAATTAGGGTATTTATGACATTCAACCCGGAGGCACTGGGGGACTTAGAAACGAGCATGCTGCGGAGTGCTTCATTGTGGTTTGTAAATATCTTCAAGGAAGAAACACCAGAAAAGTTGAAGTGAACGTAGCTTGGAGACGAAACAACAATCGAGGGTTGATCAATGGCCCTAAGACCTCTTTCAAATGTCAAATATATTAGATAAATACTTTCTTCCAAGCTATTTTAGAAAGTTCATGCGGTTAGAGCAAGCGTCCTAACTTAATCCGAGTCACACGCTATCACCGTCATCTTTCGCATATCATAACATTGATTCTACCGATGCGCTTTTTTCCAGTCGAAGATTAAGTAAACTTAATTTAAAATCTGACCTGGAAATCATTCAAAAGAAAACACACTTACTGTTAGACGGCTGAATCGGAATGGCACTGTAAATGCAACTGCGAATCCCTAAAGAAGAAAATACCTTCTCACAACAAATTTTATTTGAATTCCCCGCGCAGATGAATGCGACGGAATGCATTTGCATATCGCATCTAGATCGTGCCTGAGAGCTAGCTTCGGTAAAATCAGGTACTGGAAGGCGTAAATCCTATCTCCTCTATTAGCATTGGTACGGATATCTCGGCAGTAAGCTGCATCTCATTCTTTTTCCATCGTCCCATTCTGTACACCTCTGGTTTTCTCTTTTGTGTTTCCTCTACTTTTGTTTTTGTTGTCTTTTCCAGCTTTTTGTACCTTATCTAGAGAAGAAATAAAATGCAGTAGTACTTGCAGCATAGTCCCCCGTCTCTGACGCAGACTTGAGGTATAGATTTTCCCACAATCCTCTTGGCCTTCTTTCAGTTACATCTACCATTTCTACAAACGTACAACTGCAATACAAATAAATTGTATCTCCCGGAACGCTGCAGACTAAGAAGGCTGAGATGCATCAAAAAACAACCAAGAGCTCTGCATCTGTCTGTCGAGGTGGAATGTCACTTTAAATCATGTCTGCCGACCGAGAAGGCTTAAAAAGCAAAAAAACACTGCTGGACAACGAGATTCGAAAGTGATTTATTCCGTAATGCCCTCTTCACATACTGGCGCTGGGAAGCAGCATCTAATATGGAATTGCATGCGTGGCGGACGGAAAAGGTCCGGTCGTGTACTGTACATCCAACAACCGATGCGGCTGTCAAGTGCTTTGCATTTTATCCCTCAATGAAGGAAGGAAGTCCATAATCCCATGTTACACAGTTTCGGAAACGATTCAGTCGTCGACACCTTATTGAAATAGATGACGACAACGTGTGGGCCAACTGGCACAAGCGCACTTTATAGATGCAGAGGTATGATTGCAGATACTTTTGCTTATAACTCTTTTCTTTGTACAATAGATTTGTGGGTTTATTGTCGACAGACGGCAAACAAGTTAAATAAGGTCCCTGCCAGATTCGGTGTCGGCCCACGTGGTGGCTAGCAGAAGATATTGGTCTCGGAAACGGGTGAGGAAACTTGTGCTGCCTACTAGAAGTGCAGAAACCTCCGTCGGTGTTCTTCATTGAGAAGTTGCTGTTGCTTTTTATGGAATTTTGTGTGAATTTTAGCACCAGATTTACGGATGTGGATGAAGAGCGCGTGTGTGAGTCTGGTGTGGAACCCACTGTAGCCAGTCAGTTGATGGGTGGGTAGGTGGACGCTGAGCCCAGGTTTGAATAGAATATTGCTGGACGTACACTAGATCTGGGGGAAGACTTTCGACTCTGTGTTTTTGTTTTGCAGTTTCATACAAATTGCCGATAGAGAGATTATGATTGATAAAAACGTTTTTGGAATATCCCATTGGGTAAGATGCTAACATTGCATGGAGTGTCACGCACAAAAAATGTATACAACAAAAATCAACTAAACATATATGAGTATTTGCTTTTGGATTTAATCTTAACTGAAGATGAAGAGTGAAAAGGAGCGAGTTGGTATCAAAGAGCAATATTTCCACTGAAGAAATACGCAGAATCTACTAGCTACATATTTTGGCATTTGAGATGGTCAACGCTAGAGGATCTATTTAGACACTTCCTTTTCTGGAGACTTACTGGATTTACATTGGATTTCTTGCTAATTTATTGCGGAAATAATGGTTCAGTACGCGAAAAATGTCGTCCGCTATTGATAGGCTTAGAAGAAACCAACCCTTGTGTTGGCATATTTTCTAAATATATCCGCATCATCCATTTACATATTTTCTTTTATGACTTAGGATTCTTTTAGGAGAATCCTCAAAAAAAGTGAAGAAGAATGAATCATAGACGGGATAACACTTCACCGCTTAAATTTGTTGTTTCAAAAATTTTTTTTATAATTCGTTCAAGTTCAAGAGTGTACGCTCTTATGGTGTTTGACACACAACCTGGAAGTGGTTCAGATGGATAGGTTAGGCTAAAGAAGGGGAGTGTGATGGTTAAGCACCACTTCCACTCGGAGGCCAAAGGGCACATTGTGATTCCCTTCATTTGTGGAGTACACATACAATTAACCTGTCCTTTGACGTGGTGGCTGAAACCACCCCTGATCTTTATGAATTTTAGAAGATCCGATGTATCTGCATTTGCTTCGTCCGCAATCTCTGTAAAGAATCTTTGGCCTAGCGACGCTAGGCGTCGATCCTGGAGAGCTGGGCAGTGGCAAAGCAGATGTTGGATCGTCTCAGTTTCTTCCTCATCGCCGCAGCTCCGGCAGAGATCGCTGGATCCCGAGTCCCATTTCCGGAGCATTGCTCCAATGGGACAGTGTCCTGTGATCACTCCGACGAGCATACAGATCGAGTTACGGTCCAATGCAAGAGCTTCTTTGTTTTTTCCGATATTGAGCTCTGGCCACGATGATCTTGTCGTGTAGCTATCGCTTCTTGTAAGCCAAGACGAGTTGGCTTCTTTTATGATTGTGTCATTTATGATCCGGTATAATGCGCTGATCGGTGGTTGCAATGACGTGTCCGCTTCGCTGATGTCCATTTCTGACCCTTGCCTGGCCAATTCGTCCGCTCTTTCGTTTCCTGCGATTGAGCTGTGGCCCGGGACCCAGCAGAGTTTGACTTTGTGGTGTCTGATGGACTTCAGTGAGTCAATTCATGATAGCCTTTGATCTCGTTGTACAGGATTCTATTGACTTCAGTGCAGCCTGGCTGTCTACAAAGAGGTGATATCCGATGGTGGGATATCGGTTACTTGTAGGTGTTTGGCTGCTTTTTCTATTGCTAGGATTTCTGCTTGGAAGACGCTGCAAAAATCAGGGAGTCTAAATGATTTCTGTTTACTGCGCTGTAACTACACAGTCAGATTTCCTTGGCGTCAGGACTGGCTTTGGCCAGACACTGAACCTGGAATAGAATGTCTTCGCATCTTCACAGATGGCTCCAGGACTGATCAGGGATCCGGCGCCGGAGTTTTCTTCGAGCGCGAAAACATTCGACTGCACTTCTCGTTAGGAAAATATGCGTCTGTCTTCCAGGCGGAGATTTACGCAATGTTGTGAAACACAGATGGAGAGGAAAGAGCATATGTGTCTGCAGTGACAGCCAAGCTGCACTCAAAGCTGTATCCAATCCTCTGTCCAACTCCAAACTAGTGCATGAACTCAAGACCTTTTTGAACAAAGTCGGAAGACTTAATTCACTTAGGCTTGTATGGGTTCCAGGTCACTCTGGAATCCCAGGAAACGAGATCTCCGATGAACTCGCTAGAAAAGGCTCAGACGAGAGTTTCTCAGGGCCTGAACCCGCCTTAGGTCTACCAGCTTCAACGGTTAAATCTGACATCAATGACTGGGTCTTTAACGTACACAGTCGCAGATGGAAGGAATATCCAGGATGCAGGTTGACTAAGCGCGTACGCTGTGACGTCTGTAAAAAGTCCGCAACATTCTTCTTATCCTTAAGAAGAAATGACTGCAAAAGGCTAACGGGCGGCATTACGGGCCATTACACTTTTGCCAGGCATCTTTACGTGCTTGGCATCAGTGAGACGCCTACCTGTGCTGCTTGTTGCGAGGAGGACGACACAGCGGAACACTTTCTCTGCGACTGTCCCGCCTTCGCTCGTGCACGGTGGCGCACCCTTGGGGCCGACGTGGTAGGTGCCGAATCTCTTAGCTCAACATCACTGAAGCCCCTCCTCACTTTTCTCCGGACAACGGGGAAAATACAATAAAGACAAGGTGTCTGTCTGGTAGTACAATGGACCAGTACTTGTGTCTGAGTGCTCCAGTAGATAGTAGAAGCCTCCAACAAAAAAAAAAAAAAAAAAAAAAAAGATTTCTGTTTGTGCAGAGTGTCAGAGAAGAACCCGGCCCCAGTGCCTGTGTCCATTTTCGATCCGTCGGTGAAGAGGGTAATCTCGAGGTCGTTTATCACGGCGTTTAATAGCCACTCGTCTCTGTCGGGGAAAAGGATTGGTATTCTGAGAGAGAAGTCATTTGGGGGGAAAATATAGTCGGTCGTAGTTGCGAGGCTACTTTTAACCATGTTTCTTTCCCAGGACGTCTATTATTCTAAGTATGGCCGCATGTCCATAGTTGGCTTGCTTCCACAGAAAGGACTCCCTTAGTTTGAGAGTGCTCTTTGCAGCGCAGCCTTTTATGAATAGATCCAGGGGGAGGTGATGAAGTATCATGTCCAACCCTGCTTGCGGCGTGCTTCTCATGGCTCCCGTTGTACAAACAGCGGCTGACCTTTGTACTTTGTTGAGCATGTGCTTTTCGTGCTGCTAGCAGTCCACCAGACTAGGGCCCCATAAGTTAAAATGGGTCTGATGATTCCTGTGTACATCCAATGAATGATGTACGGTTGCAAGCCCCATCTTTTTCCGAAGGTCTTTTTGCATGCATAAAAAGCATTCAATCCTTTTTTCATCCTTTCCTCCAGGTTCCTTTTCCAGGAGAGTTTGGAGTCAAGAATGATGCCTAGATATTTGACTTCCACTTTGAGTTTGAGTGGAGTGCCGTCTAACTTCAGGGGAGCAAATATCGGAATTTTCCTTTTCCTGGTGAGCAAGACAAGCTCGGTTTTCTGGGGGTTTATTCTCAGACTTGCCCACGAGGAGAGTTCCCTCAACGCAGATTCCATTAGTTCACTGATAGTTGGTAGAAATGTACCTTTTATCAAGATAATCAGGTCATCCGCGTACGCTATTGTCTTTGTGCCTTTCTCCATAAAGAATTTGAAGATTTTGTTAACTGTAAGAAGCCACAATAGGGGGGAGAGAACTCCCCCCTGTGGTGTGCCTCTAGTTGTCACTTTTCTTATAGAGCTGTGTCCAATGTCTGCATTGATAATTCTGTTCTTCAACATATTTTCAATCCAGATTACAGTGGATTTGTCTACTTTTATGTCCTCTAGAGCTGTTATTATGGCCTCTGTGTTTACATTGTTGAAGGCTCCCTTTATATCGAGGAAGGCTGCCATTGTAGTGCAGATGGTTTGTGTCGAAGATGTTCGTTCACTACTCTCCGGGGGTGGTTTACCTAGATATGATTTGAAAGATTCGACTGAATTTGGGTTGGTTGTTGTTCATAGTAACTCTATTGTTTCCATATCATTAGGGTGTTATATTGGAAATGCACATAGAGTATGAATTTTAAAGTGATCTTATGCTGCGAGTGTTATGCCTTCGTCAGCACTGTTTGATCATCTCTCATTCACAACTGATGTTGTTGCACAGTTTTTAACAAAAATGAGAAAATAGTACCACACCACCTATCTAGAATCGAAGCTTGCACTGCGCTTCTGTCGCGTTACAATTAAAAAACCGATTTTGAACCGGATCGTTACTGGTGATGAGAAATGGGTTTTTTTTTACATTAACATTGAAACTAATAGCAACAAATAGCTTGGTCCAGAAGATCGACCAGCATAACAACCAGTCCAGAGATGGGCTTCACCCAGTCAGGGTGCTACTGTGTGTCTAGTGAGATGCTGAGGGAATAATTAATTTTAAGCTGTTACTTCATAACCAGACAATCACCACCGCGGTCTAGGGAACTAGGACAGAAGCGGTCAGGGCTTCCATCAGGATAACACACGCCCTTATACAGCGAGAACCATCTGTATAAAGAACAAAGTTAAAGGAGTTCGGTTGGGAAATATGATGCATCCCCCCGATTTTCCAGATTTAGCATCTTCAGATTTATACTTGTTCCGAAGTCTGCAAAACTCTCTCTAATGATGATTTTAATGGTGCGTTTAACAGTTTTCAATCTGTTTCAATTGTAAAATATTTATGTTTATGGGTGTCCTCAACAGCGGTTGGCATAATTCATCAACTGCAAGAGAGATGGCCAATACTTTGATATTTGAATTCATTCTTTATGTTGTTGAAATAAGTGAGTTTCTTAACCAAGGAAAAATCTACACTTCATATTCAAACCCCTTTTTCTTAAGAAGTAATGGCATAATATTTACTTTTCAATAATGCAATACTAGTGCCACTGGTACAACCATTGTGGGTACTGTGTTGGTCTCTGATGGCGCGAATCTCGGCAAGAGTCGGACCATTGAAGTTCTAGAGGGCAGGCTATAAACATCATTTGAAATATCTATTAAATCAAACACACCCCCGGATGTTGTATGTTTTATTGGAAAAACTGTGCCTATCCAATGTAAATATGTATATTTCAATAGCGGATTCTATTAATTTCAGAGGACATTTCTGATGGCATGAGGCTCCATTCTTATTAATCATGTCCTTGAATGTCTAATTCGTTTGAGGATTGTATGCAACGTCATCAAAATTATCATAGCACATTACATATATTGCGTGAAAAAAACGATCATTACAGCTTGTGGGGCACGCAGCAGCATCATATTGGAATCATAGGTCTTCTTACTAGGTCCAAAAAATCGATTTTCATATTTCTATATCTTAGTGTGAGTTTTCTGAACCCCAAATTAAATAATATGAAAATTATAAAATAATTCCTGCTTTTGGGTCATGCATAGCTATTAAGTTCAATCGATAGTAAAGCGCTTTGATTCACGCCTGAGAGAGTCCGGCCATATTAATGAATAATTTGAGGCCTTTATGCAAAATTCTACTCAGGCTAGTGCGGCTTATATTCGGTTTGTGAGATCTGTGACGAGTTGAGCAGCAATATTCTCGAGGGAATACTCTAGACTGTCAAGACGAACACGAGAAACGTGTGGCATACAGACAACACTCACTTTGGAAATAAGTTTTCAATATTTACCGAGGCTTTTCAAGTGAAAACAGGTACATTACCTACCGGTTTGATAGTACACTATAATCAATACAATGTACCATTAAACATGACTTAAAGAAAAACTTTAATATCGCAATGATTCTCCTCAGAAACCCGATGTAGTTTACTTGTCAATGGAAAGCTTTTCTAGTTGTCGCTAAGGGTTTGCCGTGAGGAATAAGTCCTTTTGTCTATCAGAAATAAATTGACTTGTTTTGCATGAATGAAATTCCGTCATTTTTTTCCAAAATTGAAGGCTTTACTTCGGAAAGAGGGTTACATGATCATTCCTTGTCTTGTTCACAAGCTACAACATTTGCCTAACCCATTTAAGTGCATTCAGGTAGTTTTTATCGCCCTGAGCAACATGCAGCCAAAAGTTCTGTGATCTCTTTGTTCTTGGGGCTCGTATTGTGGCCGTTTGTAATCCAATGCCGTGTCAATGCAATGTAAAAAACGTTCTTGTGACGGTTGCACTCAGTTGCAAAAAATCATAATATACCACGCTAAGAAAGTCCCACCAAATACAAAGTATGAACTTCGATGCGTGGATGCTTAGTTTGGTCGTCGATATTGATGCTTTCGAGTAGAGATAGCAATACTGTACTGAAAAAATGTCGCCCAAATCCGTTGACCTCTTGTGTTACGGTCAAACTATCTGAGACTTCTTATTGCATTTAATTTTATTAAAATTTTGATTGAATGCGAAAAGCAAAATTCATCGCGAATGACGATCATTTCACGAAGAGTCATGAATTCCTAAGCTAACCATGTGACGATATTTATCTAAAATGTTTAACCAGCATGTACCACTAGCGCCATCTATTGGGATAAGGCGGTTGCCAGTTTGTATGTCTGATAGTACGGAGCATGAGATTCGATCACACATGTTCTGTGCAGTCAATTAGTCTTCTTCTTCTTCTTCTTTTCTCTTCTGTCACGCTTTGTTACTCCCGCTGTCATGCGAAGCATCTTCATCTCAGTTGCCGTTAATTTGCTCTCATAATTTTTGTGCATTGTCCAGCATTGTGAACCGTATGTGAGCGCCGGACGTACAACTGAAGTGTAGAGCCTTCTTTTCAGCATAAGGTGCATTTTTCGATCACAGAAGATGGCGGAGTTTTCCCACCACTTCATCCACCCTAGGCTTACGCGACGATTGATGTCGATATTTAAACTTTAAAGTAAATGTCTGGAATAGGCTGATGAGGGTCAGAGAACGGGCAGCACAGATACTCTCTCTTCTTTGAGCTAATACGATACCCGTGTCGCTCAAAAATGTCCACCCACACATTAAGTGCTCGTTGTAGGGACGCCTGATCATCACTTATAATGGCTCCATCGTCAGCAAAGAATAGCTGGTGCACATTGGGGTCCGTCACTTTTCCTTCAAGCAAGCAATCAAGGACTGCTATAAAGAGCAGTGGGCTGAGGACGCTCCCTTGGTGTACACCGACTTTGATTGCGAACTCTTCGGTGACTCCTGCGGTGCATCTCACTCTTGTCGTTGCTCTCTTGTACATGTCTATGATCACTCGCACGTAGGTTTCTGGAACTCCTTTTTGTCTTAGCGCTACCCATAAAAGATCACTTGGTTGCCGGTCAAAGGCCTTCTCGAAATCAACCAACACCATATGCAAGTCCTTTGAAGAATCACGATGCTTTTCCATCATGATCCTCATACTTTGGATTGCATCTGTTGTTGATTTACCCGAGACAAACCCGCACTGGTCATCAGATAGTCGTATTATTTTCCGCAGTCGGCTATCTAATACCCGTTCAACGATCATGGTGTGCGACATCAGCTTGACAGAACGGTAGTTATCACAATTTCGCGTATCACCCTTTCCTTTGTGCAAAGGAAGAAGATAGCTTTCCCTCCATTGATTAGGCATAGTGTCGCCTCTCATAAGTTTGGAGATAAGAACCATGAGCCATCTAGACCCGATGTCTCCCATCTTTTTCCAGAACTCAGAGGGTATTCCGTCCGGCCCAACAGCTTTTCTTTTCTTGGAGTTTTTAACCGCGTACCGAACTTTTTCGACTGTGATGTCGGATATT
Organism: Merodon equestris; assembly: GCA_958301585.1. Classification (NCBI taxonomy): domain Eukaryota; kingdom Metazoa; phylum Arthropoda; class Insecta; order Diptera; family Syrphidae; genus Merodon; species Merodon equestris. The sequence continues at coordinate 86,198,242 of OY284414.1, forward strand.
TCGGCATGATTCGGGGCGGCTCTTGGAAAGTACACTCGGGGAAACTGTTCGTTCAGAAGTTCCTCGCAATACTGTCGCCATCTGTGGAGAATTTTTTCGTCTTCCACAAGGATTTGGCCTTCAGCATTGTTAATAAACTTTGGGAAACGAATCTCCTGAGCATTTCTTCTTCTCTGGGCGGCTATCTTAAAGATATTTGCTTCTTTGTTAAAATTGCTTTGTCGAAGCTCCTGGGTAGCCTGGTTCCTGTCAGACGCGGAAGACGGAACACACACTCATGACAGGAAGGCTTTGCGAAAGGTTGTCAACGAGGCTCTAAGCTCCCAAGTTACAAATGTTCCGTACATTCAATATTTGCGTTAACGAAGAAGGATGAAAAGAATAGAAAGAAATAAAAATACATTCCAAACTCAGAGTACAATCACCGAATATTTGCAAATCTTAGGACCAAGAGTAAATTTTTGTTGAATTTCTATGAAAATTAACGTTTATTAAAGGTAAGTCATGCCACTCTTAGTATTGCCTATCGCTAGTAACTATTTGCTGAAAAGAACACATCTTTTGAGGCTATCATAGGATATTTCATCTTCATAAGACTGGAAGTGCTGCTTAGCCAGACCATGTGCCATCGAACGAAACAAGTTATAATCGGAAGGCATAGGATGGTTCTTCCTATTTAAGTGTTTCCAAGTAGACTTTCTTCGATTTTGCAGCATGCGGGCGGCAGTTGTTATGTAGCAAAATCTCATTGCCGTGTCTGCTTTATCGCAAGGAGAATTAAACGCTATTATACCTATTGTTTTCACAGCTTCGTGATATCACAGATATAGACGGTAACAATACGTGGAATAGAACTATCAAAAAACTGTTAGATGTAATGACAACACAGAAATCTTGCTCAAAAGTGAGTACACCCATTGTAAATCCGTTTTTCAGCCAAAATACAAATAAACACGCAAAGCTCTCAATGCCAAGCGGATGCTCCCACTCATAATCCAAAAGATCCACCAAAAACTCGCAAAAATACAATATAATGCAACTATCGTACCGAAATGACGATCTCCAAATCAAAGTCAACACACACCTAGCAGCCTCGTACTTGAAACTACGATCTCGTGCACAATGCAAATGTCATTCAGTCATTCCCCAGCTCATACAGCTCACTCGTGCGTTTTCAAATGCACACGCCGATGTAAATTCACCTCATCAACTGTCAGCGCGGATACAGAATGAAAATACAAAAACAAAGTGCAACTGTAGAGAAGCAAGTCTCAATAAATACTTCACCCAGAATACAAATGACAAGAAAATTCAATTGAATTCGTCAGTGCACAAGGTGCAGTCAAAAGATACACAACTCAAAATAACTGAATGCATTCATCAACTTTCTTATCGTGCGACAGCGGTACCCGGGAGAAAGATACGATGCGAATGCACCTGAATGGATAACCACACTTGTCGCCATTGCGCACGTTAAGAAAAAGCACAGAAAAACAAAGATACAAACTGGCTTTTCAACTTTAACACAGTGTATCTGTGCACTGTTCCCGCATACAGACAGGTAGCCGTTTAGATGTGTCACCCCAATGCTGGAAACGATGCCAATAGGCAAGTCTACGGCTTGCCACCTCGATGGTGTTGCGGTCGTTGGCGATGCGGTGGTGTTGGGGAATTGTGTCATTATTACGAAACTATCTACGACAAGAATCTTTCAGTAGGTTGACGTCTGTTTGCTACTCGTACATGCACCGTACACAACGATCGATCTCGTGCCGACATGTAGTAACCGTCTGTATCCAAACTCTCATCCAATGCCACAACATAGTAGAGAGCAAGATACGAATATTCGTAGCTGGTTGAAATGAATTGAAGCCTCAATGAAGCTGCGATTCCTTATACTTGCAGTTTTCGTCAGTTTTCTATTTAGATGGCGAAATTAACTCGTCGAGTATCTCCTTTGGTTTTTTTTTCCACTCTGCCAGCGTGATATCTGTCTCGGGCAGTGGCATCTGGTCCTCATGGAGTGATGAAGTGACGGAATGATGGAGTGATGGCAATCTTTCATTGATTGCCGATAAAAATCGGCTGAGAGGCTGTGGATTATTTTCGTACTTCAACATTTCGTCAATGTTGACTGTCAATCAAAGTGTTCATTGCGCCCATGCCAACGATGCTATTGCGATTCCGCGTGCCATCAGGAACGTTATGAAGTGTTATTCGCCTCGGGTTGCAGATGTTTTTTTTTTTTGACGAAATGAAATGCAATGAATATCTTTAACCAATTTTACAAGCGTTCCAATTACCCAGCACGTATGGCATAACACACACTCTTGCCATAAGATAAAGCCGACAATCGATATGGCGCGTGTCTTTTCAGAGTTTCCACTTGAATCATCATCTGGCGTAATGAGAATTACGTCCCAGCCTCATATTGAGGCTATGCAAATAAAGTATCTGTATGTGGTGCATAATTGTATTTCAATCGTCTTATGCTGGGGAAGTTTTGTTATGAAAACAGAAATCTTGTTGTGCAGAAGTTCAACTGCAGATTTCTTCATCGAACGACCATGATAGTTGAGTGCTGTCAGGCTTGGTTGATTCGAGGGGATTTGAGTTTATTACAACGTGAACGAATCAATCATCCGCTGCTTGACAATGGGCTGAGAACGATTTACTGGCCATTCTTCTGTGTTTAAATACTTTAATCGTTATACCAAGCATGAGACCTAAGTGAACGGATTTTTGTTCAATTTATTGAACATCGAGACTTATCAATTGTGGAATACATGCGCATAAATGGTCACAAGAGAAATTTACTGAGCCTATTCGAATTCGTATCTTAACTACCTGACATATGCAGTGGGTCATAAACTCCCCAGCAGTATCTTTCCCCTTTTGACTTGCACCAATAAAGTAATAGTCGCTCATAAACTCTATCGAGCTCTACTTGGTTGGATTTTATTGCTCAAAGTTATAAAAAGGTTTCCAGTAAGCCTTATCAAGTGCCACCACACCTTTGGGACAATAGTGCCGATTTGAACATAGTTTCCACATGATTTGGATTTATAGCGCTACAAATGCACGCATCTTTTAACTTTAGGTTTATAGTCCCTTGGTAGAAACGTGTTCAATGTGCTTAGCTGATTTGCCTGCATACGAGTATATGGGATCGGTTTTATAGATAAACTAGTGACCCGCCACGGCCTCGCACGGTTGCAGTGTCCTTTTTGTACTTTTAACTGTCCGACTGAGTATAGCACACTATTTGTCCCATTTTTGGTGCCTTAACTTTGACATACATACATATGTGCAGGGTATATGTATGTTTATAATTCGTGCAGGTTCAAGAGTGTACGCTCTTATAGTGTTTGTCACACAACCTGGACGGAGTGCAGATGGTTTGTGTTAAAAATGTTCGTTCACTTCTCTCTGGGGGTGGTTGTCCTTGATAGAATTTAAGAAATTCGACTGAATTTGCGTTTGTTGCAGTTCACAGTAACTTATGCTGCGAGTGTAATGCCTTCATCAGCATTTTTTGATCATCTCTCATCCACAACTGATGTTGTTAGATGATTTTTCCGTACATATTGTTCATGGCAATGGACTTGAACTACAGACCTTTACACACAATAGTCGATGATGATTACCATTGCACCACGACTCCTCCGGTTCTTTTTAAATTATCAATGAAGGAGTAAAACCTAACGTTCGTACATAAGTTTCGTCGTGAATTGGAAGCATCAGCTTATGATACAGAATCTGTTGAAAGCGGGAAAAATGTGAGGAACGCTCAGACACTATTAAAAGTACAACCGATCGATAACGGAAACCCTTCGAAGTCAGTAAGGGACCTTACAGTTCCGGAGGGCCTAATCCATCGGCTTATACACGAAGGCCTTCGCTATGAATCTTACGTTATGCGCAGAGGACAGTTTATGTCATTCAGAGCTCGGGAATAAAGAACTATCCATGCAAGCGTCTCTTGTGTTCAGAGCTTCTAAACGAAAAATATCAAGACCAAAAAACCAACTGCAAAAATGATAAATGGCTATGTTCAGATTCTGTATCTTCATGTTCATGTTCAGATTCATGTATCTGCATTTGCTCACGTCCGCAATCTCTGTAAAGAATCTTTGGCCCAGCGAGCTAGGCGCCGATTCTGGAGAGCTGGGCAGTGGGAAAGCAGATGTTGGATCGTCTCGGTTTCTTCCTTATCGCCCCAGCTCCGGCCGAGATCGCTGGATCCCGAGTTCCATTTCCTGAGCATTAATCCGATGGGACAGTGTCCTGTGATTACTCCGACGAGCGTATGGATCGAGTTCCGGTTCAGCGCCAAGAGCTTTTTTGTTTTTCCGATATTGAGCTCTGGCCACGATGATCTTATCGTGTGGCTGTCGTTTCTTGTAACCCAAGACGAGTTGGCTTCTTTTATAATTCTGTCATTTATGATCCGGTATAATGTATCATGTCCGCTTCGCTGGTGTCCATTTCAGAACCTTGCCTGGCCAATTCGTCCGCTCTTTGGTTCCATGCGATTGAGCTGTGGCCTGGGACCCAGCAGAGTTTGGCTTTGTGGTGTCTGATGGACTTCAGTGAGTCGCGACATTTAATGACAGCCTTTGATCTCGTTGTATAGGATCCTATTGACTCCAGTGCAGCCTGGCTGTCTACGAAGATAGTGATATCCGATGGTGGGACATCGGTTACCTGTAGGTGTTTGGCTGCTTTCTCTATTGCCAGGATTACTGCTTGAAAAACGCTGCACAGATCAGGGAGTCTGAATGATTCCTGTTTGTGGAGGGTATCAGAGTAGAACCCGGCCCCAGTGCCTGTGTCCATTTTCGATCCGTCGGTGAAGAGGGTAATCTCGTGGTCGTTCATCACGGCGTTTAATAGCCACTCGTCTCTGTCGGGGAAAAGGATTGGTATTCTGAGAGAGAAGTCATTTGGGGGGGAAATATAGTCGGTCGTAGCTGCGAGGCTACTAAAACCATGTTTCTTTCCCAGGTCATCTATTATTTTGAGTATGGCCGCATGTCAATAGTTGGCTTGTTTCTACAATCTAGTCTGAGAGCGCTTTTTGCAGCGAAGCCATTTATGAATAAATCCAGAGGAAGGAGATGAAGTATCATGTCCATGATGATCATCCGCAACCAGATAGAGCATTTTAAATGAAGATTTTTAGTGCCTTTTCAAATCAAAGTTTTTCCAACTTTCACAACCAACCTCTGTATAATTAAGATCGTATCTTAGACAAAGATTGTATCAACATTTTTGCAGCAATAGAGAAATAACGAAAAATGCAGATTTTCTTCAACACTCCTCTGAACGGATGCAATATTCTCTTCTCTCGCATTCACGTACGCACTCGATGCCATTGTACCTTGCAAGCAAAATATCAGCAATAGGGCGAATAGCGGTACCAGATGGTCGATTATGTGGCGCGTAATATGGTGTGAGTGCTCTATAAGCTTGGGGTATACACAGAACCATTCTTTTAGAAGCAAATTTCTGACATTTGCTAGCGTAATGGAAACGTGTATATTATCTCGACTAAATTGCAAAGACCACTGCGTTAAACGTTAACAGCTTATCTGGCAATTGGTTTGACTAAAGTTAGTCGGGATAAACAAAAAAAAAAAACACCTACCTACCAAATGGAAGTGGATTTCAAAACAGAAATAATTGGTGCATGTAGTACAGGAATCGCGATGCATGACCTAATGAACGTTGCATGAAAGTTGTCCCCGTGTTTAAGGGGCTTAGCGGGAATGATAGATGAAGTGAAAGGGACCACCAACATACTTATGTGACTAAACTGTCAAAATTGATATATGGTAAAATGGAATTAGTTGACGTCAAACATATGTCTGTTGGGCCTAGTTTGGTGCATGACTGTGGTGGAAGAAAAATTCCTTGTTGATTTCTAGATAGTCTTTCAATGCAACCGCCATCAATCACGAATCACCCAAGACCATTGCCGAATTCGTGAACCATTGATATATCTAAGGGAATTCAAACGCGGAATCTAAACGGAATTCAGTTTCAGGCCGCTGACCGATTTAATGTTGAACTCTTCAAATTCTTGTTTCACTTCAAAACTTGATAGGTCGAATTGGATGAGATATCCAGTGATTGAAAATAAAAACTGGTAATCTGATAAGAAGTCCATATCTACGGAAAGATCATTATATTTGTCACCCTTACCTATAAACCAGACACTGATAAAAGAGGAAGTGTCGTCTTCTGGAGGCTACAATAAATAGTATGGCGTATCACGTACGGGGAGAATGGTTACTTCTGTTACAAAAATTCCTCAAATAAGTACAAGTAAACGTTAGTTCAAGGGGGCGTTGAAGAGAATCTAGTCGCCGTAGAATCGCACATTTTTCAGTTTGATTCCCACCCTAAATCTACTAATAAGCCTAAACATAAACTTAGTAATAAGAACAATAATATAAGTAAAAAGCATTCTAAGCCCCCATCCAACCCCCACGATAACTGGAGCTACAAAACCAAACTCTTCCCAATTTTGAACCACCCATCAATTTCCCATTTACTCAGTTCCACCAAAACCTCAAAGCCAACGGGTCAGCTTTAATCTGAACCCAACTAGTTCTTCTGCCAATACAACCCTAGCACACGACCCGGATCCAAATTCATTCCCAAATTTCGACCTTAAGTCCGGAACCAAGAATCCTAATTTTCGAAGCTCCCACATCCTTAATCCCTCTACACCCGCCCTATCTAACACCTCAGCTACAGCCAGATCCTCATCTCTCTCACCAATTCCATCATCATCTTCAAACCAATTTCCTTCAACATCAGTCCCCTCCAAATCTTTCGTTGATCCCCTACTGCCACCTTCAGTCAAACTTACTCAGCAATCTATTGACCCCAACGAATGTCAATACGCACTCTCCAGGCTAAGAGGCAAAAAATCTATGAGAACATTCGACTCTTCTTGGCTTATCTTCATGACAAACCAGACTCGGTTTGCTATGAAGGTAAAACAAACACCAGCGTAATGGTCTCAATTCGACAATTTCAACAATTTTCAATTAAATTTTCACTACCCTCAAGAATCTTTTCATTAAATATCACGAGTTTTTCAATATCTCACCCAAAGAAATTTTAAACGATCTTGATACCTACAGACAATATATACACTCAAAGCGCATATCGCACCTTCAGCGTAGCAAAGTTGACCATGATCAGTTTTTTCGGCCCTAAAAATCTCATCCTCCCTGCCACTCTAACGCCCCCCGAAAACCTTCGTCTTACCTTTTATTATCAGAATGTAAGAGGTCTGCGCTCTAAAACTCAGGCAGTCCTGCAGCAATCTCATACGTTACCTTTTGAAATCTTTGCCTTAACCGAAACGAACCTAATCCCTAGTATAAACAACCTTGAACTATTCCCATCCAACTTTAACGTTTATCGCGATGATGTTAACCGACCTACTGATGGTTGTCCATGCCGCGGTGTTCTTCTAGCTGTCCGAAACTCAATTCACTCCTCTCTCATAGCAACTTCATCTTCGCCATGTCTCGACTTTGTTTCTATTAAGATTGTACTACCCCGGATATCGCTCTACGTCATCTGCTTTTACATTTTGCCATCACAACCTATTGAAACATATAACTTGGCCAGATAGAATCGATAATTTAATTGAATTACGAGATCCCCAAGACGAGATCCTAGTTTTCGGTGACTTCAACCTTCCTCACTTTAAATTGATCCCTTCAGACGACCAATCGTTTTACATTGCCTCTAATCCCTCTGCAGCCAAAGAATGCCTCCTCTCTGACCGCCTAGCTGATTCCAGCCTTAACCAAGTCAGCGGCATTTTGAATTACATGGGGAGACAACTCGACCTCATTTTAAGTGGTGACCCCTTCAACTCCTCAGTTTCAGCTTCTCCGCTGTCCCTATCAACCGTCGACAACTACCACTCTTCCCTTCTTCTCTCGTTCTTTCACAACTCCCCTATACAGAACTTTCCCCCCACTGTTCGAATTTCTCACGATTTTCACAAAGCCAACTTCCGTTAAATCAATGAATATCTCAATAATGCCCCTTTTAATTTCAACAACCTTACCGTAAATTATGCCATATCTATATTCTACAAAGAAATATTTAATTCCTTCTCCCTTTATGTACCCTTTTCTCGACATAAAACCTCCTCTACCTCCCCACAATGGTATAATCGCAGGCTCCGTTCTTTGAGAAACAAACGGAACAAGCTCTGGACAACTTTCCTTCGTACTCAATCTCCAAATGACTTCTCGAACTATTTCGGTACCTACCTGCATTTTGTAGAGCTTTATAAATCTCTCTATCAACACTACTTAGTCGAGATGTAAACCAACCTTATAAATAATCCCAAGCCCTTCTTTCAGTTTGTTAATTATGAAAGAAAATCTGATGGCTACCCAAACTCACTCTCCTTCAATAATGAAACTTCCAATGATCCTCATAACATCGCCAACCTTTTTGCCACTTCTTTCAATCAATCTTTCACCCATGATTCCTTTGCTCTCGATCCTACCTATTTCAACTATTTACCAAACTTTTCCTTTGGACCATTTCTCCCTCGTAGTTTCGACCCCGTTATCATCGAAGAAGGATTAAAGCAACTTAACGATGAATTCACCCCTGGCCCCGATGGCCTCCCAGCTATATTTTTAAAAAAATGTTCCTCCTCCCTTTCTCTACCTCTCTCAAAAATCTTCAGCCTGTCCCTCTCTCAAGGTGAATTTCTCCGGATATGGAAAACCTCTTTTATAACACCTACATATACACAAAAATGGTCCGAAGAATGACATTAACAACTACCGTCCCATTGCCAAACTGTCTCATATATCCAGAATCTTCGAAAGTATTTTGTATGATAATTTAAGTTTTCAATGCAAGTCTTTAATCTCCCCCAGACAGCACGGCTTCCTTAAAGGTAGGTCTACAACCACAAACCTTATTGAATTCGTTTCCTTCACCGTTTCAGCCTTAGAAAATGGCAAGGAAGTCGATGTTATCCCAACTGACTTCAGTAAGGCCTTCGATAAAATTTCACACAGACTAGTACTCTTCAAACTGTCTTCTCTTGGCTTTGAACCCATCTTATTAAAGTGGATTTCCTCTTACCTGGAAAATCGCAACTACAGCGTTTGCTTTAGATCTGCCCTCTCTAACCTTTTCCTTGCTTCCTCTGGTGTCCCCAAGGCAGTCATTTAGGCCCGCTTCTTTTTATCCTCACCATTAACGATATTGAAATGGTTATCAAACATTCCCACATCTCTCTATATGCCGACGATGCTAAATTCTTTAATATCATTTCCTCAGAACATGACTCTTCCCTTATTCAATCGGACCTCAACAGCTTTTCCACCTGGTGCTCCAAGAACTGCCTCGACCTTAACATTTCAAAGTGTCAATCTATTACTTTCTCCCGCAAACGTAACAAATCTCCTCCCCGCCTATACTTTCTCCATAATCAACCCCTTTCCACCGTTCAGGTGATCCGTGATCTTGGTGTATTATGGGACCAGGAACTTAATTTCCTTGCACATATCAGCGATACAATTCTTAAGGCCAATTCTGCACTCGGCTTCGTGAAACGATGGTCTAAAGAATTTTCCAATCCCTACGTCACTCGGTCTCTTTAGATAACCTTTGTTCGCCCTATTCTCGAATACGCGTCTCAAGTGTGGTCTCCTTACTATCATTCACACATTTCCAGAATTGAGAGTGTTCAACGTCGTTTTCTCCGTTTTGCTCTTCGCGGCTTACCCTGGGATAATCCTCTAATCCTACCTCCCTATCAAGACCGCCTAAAACTTATTAATTTGAGCTCGCTGGAAGAACGAAGAAGGATATCCGACATCCTTTTTATCCACCGACTCCTCTCAGGTACCATCGACTGCGCGTCCCTTTATAACTCTATCTTTTTTAACACTAACCCTCGTAATACACGAAATCCACGTCTCTTCTATGTACCCACCTCTCGTACCTCCTATGGCTGCAATGAACCTATCTCCCGTATGCTGCGGAATGTTAATGCGAAAAACTGTTTCGACTTTAACATCAGCACTCCTTGTCTAAAACTCCGTCCCAATCGCCATTTTTCTTAGTTTCCTAGATTGTAAGTTAAATTAAGTATGTAGCTTGAATTAAGCACAATAAAATGGGGGTATAGCCCCCACCAAAATCAAAATCAAATAAAGTTTGCTCGCAGATGGCGTTAGTGAGGTTCTTAAGTTAAAATGGACAGATTGTTCTCCTTTTATATGCACTAAGAAGGTTAGGGACCATCATCAATTGCACATTCTTATTGACGCGGGCGATACTCAGTCGCAAATAAACACCTTCCTTAAACAATTGATCAGAAAATGGATGCCGCATGAATTGAACGACAAGAGAAAATTGGTCGTTAGTAGCAATGAAAAGTGGATACGTTTCAACAGTATTTAACGCAAAAACCGATCAACCGTGATCTACCTGAAAAAAGGCCGATTTTTCAACCAAGACAAGCTCGTTTTCGCCACGGCTGCTAGGTGCTGCCCCATGGCACTTATTCAATAGATGCGGCTCTTTCTGACTATCATGCAGACTTAAGCTTATTAATTATATGTAACTATAATGTTGTCAATAAAAACGATTTGAGTTTTTGGCCCTTTTATTGAGAATCACTCGTAAATGGAGTCGTCCAAAAGTCATGAATATTAGTAGTAAATAAATTGTGAACGCTATCTTTGTTATATCAACAATGATACTTGTGACGTAAACACAGGCACAATTTCAAGTTATTCAAACATATATGTACATAAGGAAATTATGTGTTAAACGATTCAGTTCTTTAAAGGATAAAAAAAAAACTGGAAGACCTAATTCACCGAGAACATTTTCGCTGTGTGTCGCAAAGTGTCACTGAAGGTGCTTTTAGCATATTTTAAATAAGAATTCTTACGAAAATCAAGAACACAATGACATAAGCCAACAAATCATAATTTACCTAGAACCTTTCTAAATCGGTTGCTTGAACATAAGCTGTTTTCTTACGCGAAATTTTATATTGGAAGGATTCGTCAATATACAAAATTGTCGCATCTGAGGCAAAAAAAAAAGTCAATTTGAGCAAAAAAAATATTGGACTGGTCGAATCATTGGTCTGTTATTTTCGAAGACGCAAACGAAGCAGATGATAGAAGAGTGCTAGAAACAAATGATTAAAGATTTGTTGTGGCCTCAACTTGATGAAATAGTCAACGATGATTGTTACTTAAACGGTATGAGTCGATGAGTCACACAATACTTCAAAATATTGAGTCTCTGCAGTCTAAGTTTCCAGGAAGACTTATTCTACGTTATTGTTTACGACTTGACGCCATTTGCATTAACATGCCAGACAATTGGATGATGCTACTTTCCAACTATAATTACCGGAAGCCTTATTTTTATAGAAAATATAAGCGCCACCAATATTCACTGTACCTTGAATAGTACCGATAAACCGGGGTCCATCAACCGGCACATTTAAAAAGACGTTGCTTTCCTTTTGAAATACTGAAGAAAAAAAACAGTCGTATTATATGTCCAATCGTGAAGTTTGTCCGCACTTAGGTTCTGGTTTGTCTGCAATGGGTTGTTTACCATGTAAAATTTTGTTTGTATTCGCACATATGCTGCTGTAAGCTTATTGATAAATTGGTACGTGTTTCATCAAATTGTTCACTATAGTTTTTAGGGACCCATCTAATGGCCTCTTCATCTAAAAGTGCAATAAAAAGGCGAGGAAAATGTTTGTCAATTAGAAAATAAGTTGACTTAATTAACGATCACACAGAAAAATCATTTCTATAAAAGAAATGGCTCCAAGATATGTAGTCGGTACACAAACAGTGTATGACCTGCTTACAAATAAGAACAGGATCTTAAAGTTTTTCACTCAAAATGATGGCATCAAAGGTTTCCAAATTTTAAATCACATTGCAACGTATAAATGGGTACATCGACAAAGATTCAAAGGCATACCACTTTCTGGCAAAATGTTTGTGAAAAAGCTAAAATATTTTCACGTTAAGTTGGGTCAGGATTCTGAATGTCTGTATTCATCTGGCTGGCTGAGAGATTCTAAAAACCGTAACGGAATTCACATTCCTAAAAGCTTAGTAAAGCTGTTTACCACGAAATACGTTGGCATATAGAGAAAAACATTCAGTGGAGGGCTACAAAGAATTCAAGGAACGATATACTGTGCTAGTTTGCCCCAATGCTGCAGGGACTCACAAATGCAAGTTGAACAAGTTGATGGTTATTGGTAAGAGTCTCCGCCCAAGTGTATTAAAAAATGTCAGAGAGTTCCCTGTCATGTACAAGGCCATTAAGAGGGCATCGGTAACCTAGTAACGTTTGCTGTGTAGTCGAAAGACATGGATCTAAGTTGTTACGTCTATTTTAGAGTGTCCGCCTAGGGCCAGTAAGATATCTAGATTGTTAAGATAGTTAAGCTAGTTTTTAAGCATTTTTGTTTAGGGTAAGATAGATCTAAGAAACTATGAATAAAAATGAATTAAAAACAAAAAAAACGTTTTCTGGAGTGGTTAAATCAAGATTTTGTACAGGAAGTGAAAGATCATTTGAAGAATACTAGTCTTGGAAAAGACTGAAAAGTTCTTTTACTTTTAGATAGCTGCCCAGCTCACCTAGATGTAGAAGAAAGAAAGTAGAAAGAAAGCCATGACATTATTGTGAAATATCTGCCCTTAAACTGCACATCTTTGATCCAGGTAATAGATCAGGGTGTGATACATAGCTTGAAGATTCATTACCGCAAAGGATTTGTGCGAAAATTAGTAAGCTCACTTAATATTAACATGACTATTGCAACTTCTCGGAGTTCTGTAACGGCTGAAGATTTGAAAACTGTTTGGCATAATTTACTTTGCCCAGAAACTGACGTATAAGGTACATGACAAATGATTTAATGCATTATTTACAGGAGTCATTTTATAATGTCTACATTATTCCATATTAGCTGAAGATAACCCTAACAAAGTGTCTGAAAGCAATTGGTGGAGGATGCCGTTCAGGAGCCATCACCAACTGTTTCGAACTCGCATCTTCTGTCAAAAAACCTCCCAACAGAATATCGGTTCCTGGTGGAACGTTTAGCTCCAATGTCTTTGCAGGGAAGCCAGAAGTCTCCTGAATAGATCGCTTAAATCGAACTTGGAAGATGACTGGAATAAATATCAATCGAAGCAAAAGGAATATAAGAAACTTATTCGTAAATCGAAGAACGATTCCTACAAGTCCTTCTGCGAAGAGATCGCGCGATCAGCAAGTTGGTTAATGTTCTCAAGCGAGGAAAATCGACCAAGCTGGATGTACTCAGAAAGTCTGATGGTATCTTCATCGTGTCTAAAGCAGAAACTCTTAGTTTACTGCTTCAGACCCATTTCCGGGGAAACAGACTGACATCGGCTCGCTGCACACTCCCTCATTTGAAACTGCGACTGAAACGATGAAAACAACTCGGCATAGCTGGTATGTTGCGTCACGCGTGGCAACTACTGAGGCCATTGAATTTGCTGTGTCATCTTTCGATGGCTTCAAGTCGCCGGGTACTGATGGGATATACCCTGTTATGCTGAAAAAAGGTATAAGAGAGCTGCTTCCGAAAAGAATTTTCACTGCTAGCTTGGCATTTGCCTATATATATACTTATTCCTTGGCGTGTGGTGAAAGTGGTCTTTATTCCCAAAATAGGGAAAAAAGATTACTCACTCTCCAATAGTTTTAGATCAATCAGTCTAACATCCTTCTTGCTGAAAAGCATGGAGGGACTAGTAGAGTTGCACGTGCGCAAAGTTGCCCTTCGAATGCATCCTCTCTCGGACATGCAACATGCTTATCAGCGCGGAAAATCCTGCGCGACTGCGCTTCAAAACCTAGTTGGGAGAATTGAATGTGTTTTTGAAAGCAAAAAGATCTACTAGGTATTTTCGTCGACATTGAGAGAGCTTTTGATAACGCTACTTTCGACAGCATGTGTAACGCTGCTAGACGGCATGGTGTAGACGAAGCACTGATTTTGTGGATCAAAGCAACGCTTGTGCACAGGACATTGATCGCTGATGCAGGCCTCGAACAAGGTGTCAAATCTCGAGTAAACTGGGGCTGCCGGCAAGGTGGCGTTCTGTCTCCGCTGTTATGGTGCACGGTGGTCGATTCTTTGTTCGATACTCTCAATGCCTTTGGAATTTATGCCTAGACATATGCGGATTATGTTGCTGTTCTCTCTGTCGGCTCATGTTTAGCGACTGTGTATCTCAAAGCGCAGGCGGCACTAGATGTGATCGAGGACTGATGCACGAGTAAAGGGTTGTCGGTTAATCCTCTTAAGACTGATGTCGTTCTCTTCACGAGAAGGAGGAAAAATACTGGCATTACTCAGCTGGTGCTAAAAGGAATTCCCATACCGATATCCATGGAAGCTAAGTACCTGGGAGTCATCTTAGATAGCAAGCATCTTTGGTCAAAACATGGGGCTTATCGCCGAAGAAGGTCCTTTGGATCTACACGGCAATGATAGGACGATAATCTCATATGCATCGGTTGTTTGATGGAACAGGCTAACACGTAAACACGTCGTGGCCTCTTTCATCAAACTCCAAAAAAACGGTCTGTCTCAGCTGCTCGGTGGCTTTCCCCAGTACACTGGGAGCTGCTCTAGATGCTATGATGAATCTTCCACCCCTTGACATATATGTATATCAGAGGGTGCGTACTGAAAGCCATGTCTCGCCTAAAGAGAAATAGTCTTTGGTACAACTCGCATTGGAGTGTACTTACGCGAGAAATATCCTACGACCCCTATCTCATGGATATGCCTTCTGACGCAATGACACTTGCCATCCTACTGCGCTGTAATTTTACAGTCACATTTCCATGGCGTCACCTGGAATGGACTGTCTTCGCATTTTCAAAGATGACTCTAGGATTGGGCAGGGGTCCGTCGCTAGAGCGCGAAAATATTCGACTGCACTTCTCGTTAGGAAAATATGCATCTGTCTTTTAATCGGAGATTTACGCAATCCTAATGGTCTTACACTAGGTTGCTCTAGGTTGTGAGGCACAAGTGAAAGGGAAAAAGCATATGCGTCTGCAGTGACAGCCAAGCTCACTCACAGCTGTGCCCAACCCTCTACCCAACTGCATATTAGTGCATGAACTCAAGACCTTTTTGAACAAAGTGGGAAGACTAAATTCACTTAGGCTTGTATTGGCTTGTATGGGTCCCAGGTCACTCTGGGATCCCAGGAAATGAGATCTCCGATGAACTCGCTAGAAGGGGCTCAGAGGAGTGTTCCTCAGGACCTGAACTAGCCTTAGGTCTACCTGCCTCTACGGTCAAATCTGATATCAACGACTGGGTCTTTAATGCACACAGTCGTGGATGGAGGGAATATCCAGTATGAAGGATGGCTAAGCGCGTATGCCCTGATGTCTGCAGCAAATCTGCAACATTCTTTTTATCTTTAAGGCGAAATGATTGCAAAAGGCTTACGGGCAACTACACAGTGAGACAAGTGTTGCATGTTGCGAGGAGGATGACACAGCAAAACACTTTCTCTGCGACTGTCCCGCCTTCGCTCTCGCACGGTTGCGCACCCTTGGGGCCGACGTGGTGTGTGCCGAATGTCTTAGCTCTAGATCACTGAAGCCCCTTCTCACTTTTCTCCGGACAACGGGGAAAATACAATAAAGACAAGACTAAAAAAGTATCTGAAATCATGGAGGTTTTGGAGGATTTTAATGAAGCTGGAATCAAAAATTAGCTGAACTCCGACGTAAACAATCCGCAATTTGCTATTCTACCTGAAGATGATTTTGTTGACATGATGAACTATACTCAAGAATCTGAGACGGATGAATCAAATTCCAACGAATTTGAAGAAGACGATGTACCTAAGGGTAACAAAAATAACTTTAGGGGAGACTATTAACTCAAGCAGCACCATCTTGGATTCCTCAGGTTTTGACTCGCCTGAAATAACGGCACAAGAAGAAATGCAAGTTTATCGCATTGGAGAGAACTTGTTTAAGAAAAAAATTAGAAATAAGTCTAAGAGGCAGTTAGTAACCTCCAAATTTTTCAAATCTCCTCGCATTTAAATGTTTTATTTCCCTACGCATGTAAACGTTCTATACGAACATTTTGTGAATTGGTTTTAATTAATTAAATTTAATTTTTTCGTTTTTTCCTAATGAACTGTAATCAATTTCCTTAGTTTTTGTTTTATAATTATTTATTTTTTGTTGAGTTCTGGTTATTTTGTGCTTCATAGAAAACGTTCGTTCATCCGGGATTTTCGATTTTGCGTGATGGGCTCGCAACTATCCCGAGTAATCGATACTACAATGTATTTAGGTAAATGCGATATACATATGACCGTAGATTTCGACGAGTCGGCTGATGAGGCCAGTGTTGTTGGCTTCTAATCAGGTTTTAACATACAGTGATTTGCAAAAGTATGAATACAGCTATAACAGTAAAGTTTGGTACCTATTTTAATAATTTCAGAAAAACGTTGACCAGTAAGTTATATAGCAAAATATTCAATTATAAATAAAAAAACAACAAAACTGTATGTTCATATGTTCTTTTTAAGATTTTTTCTATTATTTGTGTCGGTGCCTCCTATTCAATCCATGGCAGGACTTTACATTTACTCCTTCTAGTCACATTGCTTCATTCGTAATAAAAAAATATTTCAGACTGTCACTTATACAAAGTCCTGGTCAAAATTTGAAACTGTATAAGCTTCTGGAAAAAAGCAAACACAGAATTGCGTAATTGCCAGCCTACACCCCTTGGCCGATGAAATCTAAGCTCTAAGAAAACATTGATTATGGTATATGTGAATGACATAAGTGCATGGAACCACTAAGGCTATAACCCCAAAGATAAATTACCATTTCAAGCCAATCCATTCCGTCGAGGTGGTTTGCAAAAATTAGAAAAAGAAGAAAAAAACTGAACCCTGTGGAGTCTTACCAAATTAAGTCCGAAGATTAACAACCGGCCTTGGACATGCACATGTGTGTCTACCTGTTTATTTTTAAATCCATTGGTCAGAGGTAGAAAAAGCAAATTCTCTTATGACTCACACTCTGGCATTGTCACCCACCATAACATATGTTCATTCCGAAAACAGGAAAGAGAAACACACCATCGTAGAGGCGTATTTTGACCTTAAGATTTCGTAACGCTTCCTACCCACATGCGGGTAAGCGTGGTCGAATGGGTGTAGGCGACCATCTGATAGCACTAATCGAAACACAGTGTTCGAGCAGACACCTTAAAATCCGATAACTGCCAGTGGAAAGCAAAAGTGATTGTTCCAGTATAGATGATCCGAAAACAAGCATCTCGAAATGCTTTCAAGCATATCGAATGTAATAGGCTTATAAGGGTCAAGGCCGTACACCTTATGTAAGCCATTATTGAATGGCCACTTGCTGCTAACAATCAATCAATAAATCACTTTTCAACCCTTACAAAAATACATATAATCAACAAAACAACACCAAACCATTCCGTCTTAATGTCTGACCTCCAGCCACCACTGCATATGCAAAAATACCACAGTGTCTTGCAAAAGAAACGGCTACAGTGAGTCGTACGAATGACAGACATCTTCTCTCTTGAGTGCACCGACTACGCACTGTCGCCGCTGGTGCACCACCATCCCAAGTCACATCCACTGAATTCCACATCATGGTCCGAAGACAATCGATTAGGAAACGAAAATTCAATCAGTCGAAAACGAAAACAAACAAAAATTGTTCTCAGTGTGATTGCATAATACCTCACCGGTCTTCGGTCGATCCCGTCGGATCAACTTTCGATCTCTGCCTAGCTACGGGTGTGGAGAGGCCACCTGTGCCGCAGTGAGTCCATGCAACCATGTTGTGGTCGTGCGTTGCATGAACATGTGCCAGCGGTTGCGTAAGATCATCGTATCGAATGCGGAATGAATTGATGTTCTTCTACCTACCATGACTGCACACGAGCACAGTCGATTGACACCACGGGCACAATGACGACGTTTTGCATGTAGAATCATTCAAATGTCGAATGGTTCAGGAAGGACTGCCCCTTCCGCACGCACATTTGTCTTCAAGTAGTACTTGTATCTAAGCGTAAAGAATTCCAATCTATGCCGTTGTCGTTCTGGAGTTAGATATTGCAGATACCCGTACCTCATAGCTATGCCAAGTGTGTGACAGTAGCTTTGGCATGCGTTCACCTAGCATTCCATGTCGACTCTACGGCGACTTTGTCGCTCGATGCCGTCACGTCTAAATGATTGACAATTTTCTCAATGAAATCATAATCCGCATATGTATCTCGATCCCCTGATGAATGCATTTGTAGTTGGAAACAACAAGAATAAGAAAAGGTATCTATACCCATTGCGAGTGTAGGAGTCCGCTGTTGATGTAGATAATCAAAGAGGTAAGCATGTAGATAGATTCACTGCGTGGGTCGATGTGTCACATATCTAGCTCAACCATAAGTCACGCCGGCGACTAGGCGATTCGAGGTATTTGCGCGGCAAGGTGTGTTCAATTAAGACAAATTGACTTCGACTCTAAGGTCAGAGGTGTTTGACTTGTGCCCAAACTGCTGGCGTCCCCTTGTTGTCGAAGATTTTTTAGCTTCCAACGTGCGAGTGATGTCATTACTTGTTCGCTTTGCTACCGCCTCTCGTTGTTCCGCTAGCATGAATGCTTTGATTGTTCGAATTTAATTGCCTTTGGATAATGTATGGCTGGACTCTTAAGTGTGACGTGTCGTGTAAACGGGCAGTTTAATCAGTGGAAGAAATTACATACATGTTATTTGGTATATTAGGGGCCGCAGTGGACTGGCGTGCCGCGTGGACTACAATTAGCGTTATTAATTGGATAATATTAAGGAATTCAAGGGGTGGAAAACCTCTTTGTGGACATTTCTAATTGAACATACAGGATCTATGCCTTTGCCGTGTATCTTGCGTTCTCGAGAATCGTTGGCTGATTCGGTTTACACCGCCCACGTGTGTATTGCTCGCGATTGAATCTGAATGTTTGTCGGGAGTAACGTGCCCTCGATTTGCTTCGGTGTTAGGTACGCCTCTGTTTGTTCGGGCTTACCGACCTGTTTGCCTTGAGCAAAATTGGAATAATGTATTCGATGGTGCTCAAGAGTAGGCACGGGAAGCTGATGTGGAACAACAATAGAAACAGACATTAAGGAAGTCATATATTTACGCACCACCTTGTATGCTAATGGTTTCAAATCTAATTCCCGCAACTGGAAAAGCAACACATTGGCTTGCCACAGCTAATATGCATATGTAATGACCGAAAGGTTTTCAACTCTAAGGTATTTGAGTGTCAAAGAGGCTCAAGGTCCATCAACTCAGGCAATGAATCTGATTAAACTATTCCACAGTTAAAGATGATGTATAAAAAGAACAATCTACAAGTGCTTATGTCTAATATAATCTAAGAGAAAATGGTAGCGGGAGCGACCGGAAAGGTATGTCAAAGGAGGGCTTTATATAGGGTACTGTTCCTTCGTTCAAGAAAAATCATTGCATATAAAATTGCGATAGATGACCTCTAACTATGGATCTAACCATGATCTTGGCTGTAGAATCTAAGTGGAAACAGTCTATGTCCTCTATTTTTACATGAATCTATTAGCAATAGGGCGGTAGTGGAGCTTCTTTATCGAACATGAGTGCTGAATCCTCCGCAATCATTTTCTATCACGTTCCTTGTGACATTACATTTTCCGAAGAACGAAACAAGTTCCTTGTATAATTTAAATGTGATCATGAGGTTGTAGTCAACTTAGCCAGAAGCTCAAGCTGTAGTTGAATTGATTAGGCTAATAGCTTTTGGGACTTAAAATAAGCGCTGTCAGTTTTTCTTGTGAAAAAAACTGACAGGTGATCGTGGTGCAATGGTAATTATCATGGACTGTTGAGCCGAAGGTCTGTAGTTCAAGTCCGTCCTTAGTCAAAAAACAATTGCTATACTAAAAAAATGTGCAACAGCATCAGTTGTGAATGAGAGATGATCAAAAAGTGCTGCTAAAGGCACACTAGCAGCATAAGAACACTTCAAAATTCATACTCTGTGTGTGCATTTCCAATACAACACCTTAATGACATGAAACAAAAAGTTACTGTGAACTACAGAAACCCCCGGAGAGTAGTGAACGAACATCTTCGACACAAACCATCTGCACCCCGTCCAGGTTATGTGACAAACACCAAAAGCCAAAAGAGCGTACACTCTTGAACCTGCACGAATTATAAAAAAAAAAAAAAAAAAAAAGAACGTTTTCAAAATAGAGTTTCAAAGTTACATAAGGCTGTTTTTTTAGAGGTACACATTCAATATGAAATAAAATATTTTAAGCTAATGATAATGTTAGATTTATTTATTTATTTATAATTCTATGCCATTAGTACTTAAATATAACTTGGGGCATATGGGTATTACGGCTAGCTCGACTGAAGCGCTATCCTGAAGTCCAATTATCGACAACTTTATCGAGCAACTGGGGCCGTATATCAGCATGGCGAATGTTGACTTCCAAATCGTCCAACATCTCTGGTTTATCGGCCTAGACTAGTGACTTAACATATCCCAGGTCACAGTATTATGCGAAATATTTCCCGCAATAAATTGACGCCATGTTGCATGTTGCGCCGTCCAAAGCAAACCAAAGCTCTGTCACGTCAATGCCATTCTACTGAGGAACGAAGAAGTCAAAAATCATGTTCCTATAACGCTCTCCAATGACGATATCATTCGATTTTTCCATCATCCCATAAAACACACCAAACAGTGAGTCTTAATGGTTGTAAGGACGTTTGGATAAATGCTTTTTGGTTTTCTTCACTCCAAATTCGGCAATTTTTCTGGTTTACATATCCATTTAACCAAAAATGAGCCTCATCGGAGAACAAAATTTTTGCATTGAAAATGAGGACCAAACTGAATTATGTTTTCGGCCCATTTACCGAACCTACGACGCGTATAATGTTTACGCGGTTTCAACTCACAAGCACAAGCTGGATCTTATAGGTTTTTAAGCGAATATCTTTTCGTAAAATCTTCCATAAAGTAGACAGGCATAGCTCCAACTTCTGTGTACCCCATGGCAAATCGACTCACTCGGATACTCATCTTCTCTAAACTGTTTGTTTTCTTTTGGGATGGAAATTATCTACTGGGGTATACGTGGTGCGAAAACGATGCATAGTGTTCCAAATAACTTGTTCAGATGGACGATTATGCCGACCGTAAAATGGACGTGCAGGGTAAGTTTGACGAACCGAACCAAAGTTTTCAAAATAAGTTTTAACAACCTATAGGCATTGTTGTGGCTATAGCCATAAAATGGCAAGGCGTATTAACTACAAATCAAGTTTTAACTGTCAAATTGACAATCCACGGAAAAAGTATTTGCCAATTTAAAAACCAAATCTCACAAAAAACACCAATATCAATAAGAAGCTGAGTTATCGACATAATAATTGAAAGTTTGTTTGCTGTACTTTCCTCTTCTCTGGTCGCCATGTGGTGGCAAGGATTTTGAAATCTCGGAACCATGTCTCTGGGTATGTCCTGTTCTTGCATCGAACCGACAAATGAGAAATGAATGAATGGAAAAACTAATAAATAGGACGGTGCTCGCTAGACCGCATATCCCCTTGCAGTCAACTCGACAAAGCAGGGACGGAAATTCGAATGGTTCCAAACACATTTTTTTCATATCCCGACCGTTTTTTCATCCACCGAGATATTTCGATCGATCCGAACCTGGACCTCTCCCTTTCTTAGAAGGGGAAGATATATCTCAGTTCTCGACAATATACAGGCGCAATACTTAAATCTCAACCAGGATGGGCAAATCCCCTAGTGACGAAACCCCCACCAACTGGTTATTCGCACATCGTCTAACTGCTGCCAATGCTGTGGCCGAAAAAGGCAACCGGCTAGTGAAAAAGGAGAGCTTCGTAAGATCACCCAGGTCAAGAGTCAATCAGAGTCAGACTAAGATGTTCGCACAGGAGGCGATTGTTGAGGATAGTGTTTATGAGCGAAACAATTTTGTGCACTCTAATCCAATGAAAACACGCTAAAATCCCAAAAACAGATGATATAACCAGCAAAGATCACAGCGCCAACTGGAGGAATATGAGCGACGGAAAAGACCTTTGGCGTCGCAAAACTTAACCTTCTCTTCCAAAAAGGTGAGGCAAGAAATCAGCACGACCTTGTATCTCCTCTGAAAAAGGAGTTGTAAGCATGATCCTCGAACTGGACTGGCAACATTCTGAGCATCATCCAGTTGAGCTAGCTTCTACACTGTCTTCTAAAGGAAATAAGAATATTCTGATATAACACATACATTTTGAGTAAATCACACAAATGCAGAGCATAGGATGTATTTTTTTTGACATCATCTGCGGGAATAATAAAAAAAATATTGGCCAATCCAATTTTCTTGCTGGTCGCCCGACTCATTTCAAATATTCAACGACAGATAACATACTACTCTTGACAACTAACAAGAAAGAAGGTAAAGATAATATACATATGTATATTTATTTTATGGCGATGTAGAGGTCATCGAAAAACTTGCACCGTCATTCTCAGAAACACCTCTACAAATGATTTAAATTGCTGGTTGGACATGCTTCTTTACTGGGCAAATCGCTTTATAGAATCACATGGAGTTTTGAATAAAATTAAGAAGTTCTCGGAAACATAAGTTCATCTTCGATTTTGGCAGAAGTCATATTCCCATTTGATCTCACTTTGCATCAAATTTTTGTGCTAGAAGGCTTACGAACATATACATATGTATATATAAACTGATTCAGGTAAAAAGCGATAGTAGAACCAATTGACAATTTTTTTTTTATGCTGCTCCTCCTGCAAGCCCATTACATACATAAAGTGGTTGCCTTTTTTGGCTATTGTTTGGGCTTATTGTTTCCCTTGATGTCATTATGTCTTACTATCCAGAGGCAGGCAGTTATTAGATTACTCTGTCAGATCGTTAAAGGATAGATGACAATTGCTTCGTGTCGCTAAAAATAATTGTTGTTTATTTTCAAGCGTGGCCAATGGCAGATTTAAGAGTATACGGATATGATTCGGAGCACTTGTGATGGAAGGGTCACCTAATGCAAGGTATACATTTGATACCTCTGTTTCAATTATGTGTGTAAGTTAAAGGGAAAGATTTTCCAAGATTGTACGAGTTTAATTTAAGGTTTGACATTTTTCGACAGTAATCGTTTAACGATTGCTGAACGTCCTAAAAGTGTGATAACTTGCTGTAAAACCGTGACTTTTAAGTAGACGAATTTCACACATAATGTGCGGATTCTGGTCCACATAATCATCCAATTGTCTATTATAGACAAAACAATAACAAATTCGAAGAGATATTCGAAGTCCTAAAGTCTATTTATCATGGCAATACTCACTCTGCTCTATGACTGTTGCTGGCAATGGTGTTGAAGAACACTTATAATTCTCCACCATAGTCTTCTTGAGAAGATCGTGTAGAAAATGATTTAGAGAAGTTCCATTGTAACTAAACATGAAACCGTCCAGGCAAGTTCCATGAGCGAATGGAGTCGTATGAAGACAGGCGAACTTTACTATTATATGACAACTCGTGTGACTTGCCATCGTTGGATATATTTTTTGGGGCTATGCAAGGGATCGGGTGTTTGTACACAATCTGTAAATTCTTGTCGCTTTAAAGGGAGTATTTGTCAAGTTTCGGACGAGTAATTGGCCGATAGGTATCGAATCCTGCAAGATCTCCTATAGAAGACATTTGAATAATGTTGTATTCCATTTGTAATGGCACGGTCTTGACAAAATATTGAAATAAAAATTTGATCGAAATCTAAATCACAAATCTATTTTATTTGAATATATTTTCGGAACCAACAATTTGATGACCCGGTACTGTCTGTAGGGGTGCTGCCTCGGCTGTTCTTTTTAAGAAATCACCGATCAATTTACAAGCCTTATTTTAAAAGCAACTCAAGCACCTAAAAGATGTTCAGTCCAAATATGCGAATTGTATTTTAGTTCCCGACTAACTTATGCTTTATAGGTCTGGGCGAAATCTTTCGCAGTGAGAAAGATTTTACATTTCCCAGGAAGTAGCATCAGTTATCTAATGATAAGATAGGCATGGATTCTTCCAAAGCGACTCTAGTCGCTCTTGCTCTCGGTTCTCACAACGTCAGTTGATAAATACATCAATATCACAATTTAGTTCGTTTTACAGCCTCTGGCACTCGGGCTGTAGAAATGAGAAAAAGGTGAAAGAGAAGATTGGGGTCACCAGTAATAGTTGAAAAATGGGGACATAATTAACACGATTTGTATCGACTTTACATTAGAAGCTTATTAACCAGGCATTGAGAATTCAGTCGAAAACCTTGTGAAAAATCTGAAAGTGGCTTTCAACTTATCCTGTTCGCAAGAAGACCAGCGTAGTCTGGTGGACCACAGAGCTAAAGCAACTCAGAACCAGGACCCGAACATTATTCAATAGAGCAAAGAACATCAAAAGATCCGAAGACTGAAATAACTATAAATCCAGCTTCAATGAATACAAGAGCAAAACAAGGGCAGAAAACTCTTAATCCTGGCGGGAGTTCTGCGCATCACAACGAAGCCGCATGGCTCAGAAATATCCTATCCAAAGACCCCTACGTCCCGGGATTCATCCTTAAACCAGATAGTTGTTAGACAGAATTCAGTCAGGAATCCCTAGAACTGCTGACTGAAATTCCACTTTCCAGGTTGTAAGACCCCTGAAATCACAGTCTCATTCGACGACGATTCCTACGGAAATTATTACAATGGATAAAGTATCATGGGCAATAAATTCGTTCAAACCTTTTAAATCTCCGAGGCCAGACGATATTTTACCAGCGATGCTTTAAAAAGCACAAACCCACACTGTACCCCACCTCGTAAGATTTTTTTCCAATTTATTGCGCGCGGGGTACATCCCGACACAGTGGAAGGAAATAAAGTTAGTTTTCATACCTAAGACAGGTAAACCAATCCATACTGCCGCAAAAGACTATAGGCCAATTGGTCTCTCGTCATTTCTATTAAAAACCTCCAAGACTCCTTGACTTATACATCAGAGGACATATCAACTCACACAACTTATGCAACACTCAACACGCCTACCTTAAGGGCAGATCTGTGGAAAGGGCTCTGCGTAGTGTTGTTCGTGAAATTGAAAGCTCATTGAATATAAAATAATTTACAATGGCAGCCTTCCTCGATATAAACGGAGCCTTCAACAACGTAAACACAGATGGCATAATAATAGACAAATCCATTGTAACTTGGATTGGAAATATGTTAAATAACAGAATTATCAATGCAGACATTGGACTCAGTTCTATAACGAAAGTGACAACTAGAGGCACACCAGAAGGAGGAGTTCTCCCCCCCCCCCCCCCTATTGTGGCTTCTTCCAGTCAACAATATCCTCAAATTCTTTATGGAAAAAGACACAAAGATCATAGCGTACGCGGATGACCTGGTTATCTTGATAAAAGGTAAATTTCTACCAACTATCAGCGAACTAATGGAATCTGCGTTGAAGGAACTTTCCTCGTGTTCTGAGAATAAACCCCAAGAAAACCGAGCTGGTTTTGTTCACCAGGAAAAAGAAAATCCCGATATTTGCTTCCCCAAAGTTAGAGGGCTCAAACTCAAATTGAAAGCCAAGTATCTAGGCATCGTTCTTCACTCCAAACTTTGCTGGGAAAGGAACATGCAGAAAAGGATGAAAAAAGGAATGAATGCTTTTTATGCCTGCAAAAAGACCGTCGGCAAAATATAAGGCTTGCAACCATACATCATTCATTGGATGTACATAACAATCATCAGACCCATTTTAACTTATGTGGTCCTAGTCTTGTGGATTGCTAGTTGCACGAAAAGCGACATGAGCATGCTCAACAAAGTGTAAAAGGTCAGCAGCTGTTTGTACAGCGGGAGCTATGAGAAGCACGTCGTAAGCAGGGTGGGACATTATACTTCATCTCCTTCCTCTGGATTTATTTATAAAAGGCTGCGCTGCAAAAAGCGCTCTCAGACTAAGGGAGTCCTCTTTGTGGAAACAAGCCAACTATGGACATGCGGCCATACTCAGAATAATAGATGACCTGGGAAAGAAACATGGTTTTAGTAGCCTCGCAACTACGACCGACTATATTTCCCCCCAAAATGACTTCTCTCTCAGAATACCAATCCTTTTCCCCGACAGAGAAGAGGGGCTATCAAATGCCGTGATCAACGACCACGAGATTACCCTCTTCACCGACGGATCGAAAATGGACACAGGCACTTGGGCCGGGTTCTACTCTGATGCCCTGCACAGACAGGAATTATTTAGACTCCCTGATTTGTGCAGCGTTTTTCAAACAGAAATCCTAGCAATAGGGAAAGCAGCCAAACACGTACAAGTAACCGATATCCCACCATCGAATATCACCATCTTTGTGGACAGCCAGGCTGCACTGAAGTCAATAGGATCCTGTACAACGAGATCAAAGGCTGTCATGAAATGTCGCCACTCACTGAAGTCCATCAGACATCACAAGGTCAAACTCTGCTGGGTCCCGGGCCACAGTTCAATCGCGGGGAACGAAAGAGCGGACGAAATGGCCAGACTTAACTTAACCTAACCAGGCGAATAAAATGTTCAGCCTCTAATGGAAGATGAAGATATCCTTAATATTACGTTTCATCTCCGCCAGGATGAAGATCTTTTATAGCGTGAGTTTTAACTGAAAACTTTGGGGTCAACGTAAGATTGTTTGTTTGTTCAAAGAAAACTCCGTAGTCTAGCCATTAATGGTCTTTGATCATTGAGAAGAGGCATATTAAGGATCCAAACTGCCAAGGTAGGGTGTCTTCAGAATTTCTTAACGATTCTGATTCGTTACTAAGGTTGACCACTTTTATACCCTGTCCAGGGGATATGTAGTAGGAATTTATTTTCTATCGACCTATCACTTAGCCACTGTTGCAGGCTGATGCATAAATTAGATGCCATCCAGAGTTCGTAATAGATGTGCAGCCGGCATAGTAATTCACCGTGATCCCCTCTTTCCAAATTCAACGATCCATGCGACTTAAGTTGCTTTTAAAGGAAGGCCAATGTACCCTCCTATCTAAGGACCGATTTACACTTTTTTTTATTACTACTCACATTCTGGTAAATACCACTCTATACTGACTGATTCCCGAAGCCGGTTCTTAATCTTATTTTTTCGCCAAGGTAGTGAAAACACAGAAAATATCTCTTTCATCTAGGTTTGCTATATTCGTCGAGTTCTCACCTTATTGATCGTGCATGACTAACTAAAAAGCACTTAAAAACATATTTGCATATCGAGTTTGTATATTTTAGCAATTTTTTTGTGATTTCAAAAATCGATAAAAAAGTAATGTTCTGAATTCGCAACTTTGCTTTGAATCCGCCCTCACCCAATAAAGGTGTGTCTTAAACCTATCTATTGTTTTCAGTCACTTCATCGGCAGATAAACTCCCAATGCGGAAATATTAAAATGTTCAGCAACAGCGCTCAAATGATCTTTCGGTTGTTTTTAGAGCTAGGCAGTTCCAAGTCTTTTATTGTTTGCTTATCGTTTAAACATAAATTTCAATCGTGCGATCACCTCATAAACAGTGCGCACATATTTATGTACGTATGTACACCGATACGGGTATTTATCTCATTACCATTTCCACAAACTCATAACGCGTAACTGAAATTCACAAGAGACGCGAAATAACGGTAAGCCTCAGACACATTGCTAATGATTGCTTCTAAAGCCAAGCATTGCACAGCGGCCGTATGTCGAAATTAAAGCTCAAAGATCCAGCTCCCTAGAGGTGATTTTACGATGAGCGCTTCTTTTCATTTTCTCATTCCTTTTTCTTCTCTCATTTACCTTCCAAGTACCAAGTAATTCACCGCGGAATCGTATTGATCACGAATTGATTGATGAGTTACTTGAGAAACTATTAATGATTTCAATTTACATAATTAATTGCAAACGTTGATTGCCATAAAACGCTGCTGGCCACGCCACATCACCCTTCGGATTTTCAGTTATTGTTTCTTTTTCGTATTCTCGCTCCTTACTATTACCGCTGCAAGAGTCGTGTTCCTGAACTACGGAGTTGGGATAAGCGATCTTTGAGTTAAAACGGAATGGGCTAAGGGCGCCGAATGGAATAAGTGAAGTGAAATATTGCGGGTTAATTAGTAAAAAGCAACTCAATCTGTGAGGTAATTAATCGGATGGGCCAGTTCGAATCCATAATCGGGTTTGAATGAATTCTTGGAATAGCAGCTTTGACCTTTATCTGCGTTACGAATGCCTGGGTAAAGCAATATTGTCGAAGAAAGAGTCCCCCTTCGGTCGAGGTGCGAATGGAAGTTGCGTTCAAGCGTAACTTTACGCTTTCTCTGATTAGTGGCGTTTAATGGATTTTCTTCCTTCATTGTGTCTGACTTTGGACATCTTCATGTAAATGAGTTTTCGGTTATTTATGGGCAAACAATATCGATTCGTTTGGACCAATGGCCAAATTAAGAGAACATTCTTACTGTATGAGTAACTTTAATTGATGTTTGTTGTCTATCGTTAAACAAAAAAAGTATGCAATTCAATTAATTCAAATTTTGGGAAAGCATGAAAAACGTGATAAGATTAGCTGACTTTTAAAAAAAAGTCGCTTTAGACCTGGGTTTGTACTATTGTTTTTTTTTTGACAGAGGCAGATTTTCCATTTTTCTGCTGCTGGTTGGTTCTTTAAATTAAAGAAGGAAATTTATAGCTGAAAACAGCAACGGTTGCCGCCTTCGTTTAAAATTCACTTTTTTTCCTTTGGGAGCCCCGAAGCCCGATACACATCTACCCTTTGAAGGTGAAACCAAAAGTATAACTCGGCTAGCACGAAGTTCACTTGTTTTCCTTGAACAAAGAGGTAGAGATCTTTTTATGATTAGGTGTGGAATAGAAAGCTTCAGTCATAGAACTCGAATATATTACGAATGGTGACTGGTGGTACTAATACTCTAGTGAAACAGCCATAAAATCGCATTACTTATCTATGCTCGGGAAATTAATATATGTACATATTACGAGTATACTGAATTTCAAAAATATCATAAAAAATATGATAAAAAAATAATCTAAGCATCGACAAAATATGAAAAATAATATTTCGCCACTAGTCCATGGTGCTCGATCCAACTCACACTTCCTTGATCACATAAAAAATGCAAATTGCTACCTGATTGCATAAGTGTGCCAGGCGTATTGGAAGGAAAAAAAAACAACAAATATTTGTTTTGTTTTTAATTGTCATAAAACCACGGGAAAATTCAAAAACCTATATAATTTTTATTAAGGGTATAAACCAATACTTGCCATTTACTTTTTAAAGATTATTTTGTGTAAATCTTTTTCATGACTACATTTAAAGTAGTCCAACGGAGAGCCCAATATTGAGTCACTTTTTCGATCATATTAAGTGATATCACGCCTTGTCTTCACAGGCTTCAATTGACGCTGGCTTATCGGTGTAGATGATTGATTTGACGTATTGGAAAAGACTCTAAGGGCTCCAAGAGGCGGCACGATCTAGCCGGCCAATTCCCCAAACGAAAGATAAATCACTCATCAAATTTATTTCTCAACTGGTTCATCGATTCGCACTGTGTGATATGCAGCGCCTTCTTGCTAGAAGTACATGCCCACTAGATTCAGCTCGTGCATTTTAGGCAAAGAAAGTTCGAAATCATTGAATGATATCGGGTGTTATTGATGGTAACGCTATTTTCGCGGTCACGTTTCAAAAAATACGGGCCGTATTGTATTGCGTGAGATTGCTTATCGGATCAAATATGGCAGGTTTGTTTATTAGCATACCCATTCAACCGGATATGAGCTTTGTCATCGAAGACAATGTTTCTTTAAAAACGTGGATCTGCCTCTAGCTTTCGTTAATTTTTTATATAATTCGTGCAGGTGCAAGAGTTGCGCTGTTATGGTTTTTGTTACAAAACCTGGACGGGGTGCATATGGTTTGTGTCGAAGATGTTCCTTCACTACTCTCCGGGGGTGGTTGTCCTATATAGGATTTGACAGATTCGACTGAATTCGTCGCGTTGGTTGTAGTTCACAGTAACTTTTTTTAACCCCCCCCCCCTCCGCAAAAAGAGGGATGTTATAAGTTTGACGTGTCTGTGTGTCTGTATGTAGCATCGTAGCTCTTGAACGAATGGACCGATTTTAATGATTTTTTTTGTTTGAAAGCCAACATGATCGAGATGGTTCTTAGCAACATTTTAGGAAAATCTGTTCAGGCGTTTCAAGGCCATCAGCTGTTTTAAGTGGCGCAATATTAATCATCCTATCGGAAGATGTTATAATTATTGCAAATAGCGTCGCACCTCAATCACAATTGACATTAGTGAACTAGAAAGATGCAGTATACAAACAGATAAGCAATGGTGTACTATACTTTGCAAGAGCGTGATATAACTGTGTCGATTTTTTTGACCAATAATCGGTCGATGGAATTTCGTGAATTATGACGTTGATTTCCTATTCGTATCGCGCCAACTGCGTAAACATTCGCTTAGCTACTCGACTTGAACAGACTGGAACCATAGGAGACCATGCAGGACGTGGCCGCCACCGGAACGGTCTTTTGGCCGAGAATATCGCGGCAGTGGCTACCGATGTCACTGAGAAGGAATAGATATCAACCAGACAACGGACCAAGCATCACCAGTCGGACCCTACAGCAAATTTAAGTGAAAGACTTACACATGTTCCTGTACAAAATACAAACAATGCTTCATTTAATGCCTGCTGACCGTCAGTCGCGTGTGAATTACTGTCAAGCCATCGTTAATCAACAACGAAGAGGAAGATTTTGTGTCGAAAATCATCATGAGCGACGAGACGCATTTACACTTAAGCGGTTACGTCAATAAGCAAAATCTTCGTTTCTGAGGCATTGAAGTTCCGCGTATGATACACGAGGCGCCATTACATACCCTCAAAGCCACTGTGTGGTGCGGCGTTCACGCGGCAGGAGTGATTGGGAGGTATTTTTTTTAGGACGCCATAGACAATATGATCACTGTTACTGGCGAACGCTAAATTGCCATGATAAACGACTTCTGATTACCGGAATTGGATGAGCGAGTCGTGGTGAACATTTGGTTTCAATAAGACGATGCAACCACACACACCACGAGCCGCAATGGATATTGTGAAATAAGGGTTTCCTGGTCGCGTAATCTTCTGATGGCGATTTGGCATAACCAGCAAGATTGCCAGATTTAACCATCCCAGACTTCTTTCTTTGGGGCTACTTGAAGTCGCGGACTTTTGTTAACAAGCAGCTGTAAGCAGCCCTTACGGAGAATATTCGAAAGAAATACGAACATTTATCACAGAAAATCTTGCGAAAAATCATGGAAAATGCGACAAAACGGGTACAAATGTGTATCAGCACTGGCAGTAACCACTGAACGGATAATATCTTTTGTACATAACAGAAAAAATTCATAAATGTCATTTTTTTATTTAGTCAAAAAGTTATTCAAAAACAAAATTTAGCATAGGATAGGAATAGGAGTTACCGATCGCATTAAGGGATCATCTCAGTGTGACCCTCCGAAGAATCCCTAATTTTCGCGATTTTTTTTCTCATGGTTGGAATAAACTAATCATCCTGGTTTTTTTTAATAAATAAAGATATTCAGGATAAATACAAAATGATTTTTTTTTATGTTGATTTATTTAGTGTACAATAGTTTAATTAATTGTTGAAAAGTATCGGCCATGATTGCGACCTCAATTTTGATCTGAAACAAAAAGTTCAATAAGATTATTAATCTGTAGGAAAGTCGCTATCTCCCTATGGCGTTTTTTTTTTTTTTTTGAAATTTGACAAAATGGCGGCGGTTTGAACAAAACGTATAGAATTTGACCTTTTTTTCGACAGTTTTTCGTAAAAAAAAAATAGGAAGATTTCATAAAAAAAATTCCATAGATCGATAGAGAATGACGTGAAAAATGTTCTCCCAAAATTTGAAATGAAAAGCTTGAAAATTCTGCCTTTGAGAGTGGCCACCGTTTTGAAAAACACCGTTCCGAGAAAAACGCGTTCAGAGTTTGGAGTTCGAAAATTTTAGAGCCTTTGATGTCCTTTCTGATTTTTTTCTTAGACGTGATTTTCGTAGGTCTATCCATGGTGGATGTCGAAAACGAACCGAAATGATTGGCCAGTTTATTTTACGAAGTTACAGGACCTAAGTACCCTAGAAAGGTACAGGCGCAGAAAAAGAAGAAAAGGAATAATAGTATGGCGGGACGACCGACGCGACGGATGTCCGGCTCCGTTCCCTTTCTACGAAAAACGATGTAGCGACCGAAATAATTGGAATTTCGATTTAAAAATTTGATAGAATATTTATAACAGTGTATATTATCCAATAATGCAAAAGCCCTTAAGGGTCCGCGAGTAATTTAAAAAGAATAAAATAAAAATAAAATTAAAAATTTTATGTAACCCCCGCACAAAAAAAAAAAAAGTAATAATATTTTAAAGTTTTTTTTTGTGTCGGGGTTTTTTTTTTTTTTTTTTTTTTTTTTTGTTGGAGGCTTCTGCTATCTGTTGGAGCACTCAGACACAAATACTGGTACATTGTACTGCCGACAGACACCTTAGATGGCGTTAGAGCTCATGTGGAGTCAAAGCCAATCTTTTTTTATTCATTTATGCTGTGTGCGATTTGTTTTTCACACAAGTGAATGGAACCTAAAGCTTTATGCCGATTCCGAACGGCGAGAACCTAGAAGCTTTTTCATGGCAAGTGTACAACGGGAGGTTTTGCCAGTACATATCCCGCCGAGGAGGGAAGCCGCGAAATAATCATTCGATGGCGTTTGGTGTTATCGGGATCCGAACCCGCTCATCTTGCGTCAGCGGCCGATACACTACCCACTGCGCCACGTCTCCCACTATCGGGGTTACTCAACGTTTTTAATTTTATTTTCTGTTTCCATGTCATATTGGTCCTATATTGGAAATGCACACACAGAGTATGAATTTTGAAGTGATCTTATGCTGCGAGTCTTATGTCTTCGTCAGCATCTTTTTGATCATGTCTCATTCACAACTGATGTTGTTGCACAGTTTTATGGGAATTATTCTTGACTGTGGACGGACTTGAACTACAGACCTTCGGCTCAACAGTCGGTGATGATTACCATTGCACCACGGCCACTATCTAAGGCCCATTCACCGAATCGACAAATCACGATCTTCATTAGCATTGCCGGATACAGCAGCAATATTTTCCTCAAACAAGGCTTGATGTTTAATAGCGGGATTTGGATGCAATATTCGGTCACTATGGCTTGAATTGCTTCCTCAGTAAGTCGATTTACGAGTTTTATAATATAATAGTATTTAATATTTTGTAAGCATTTGTCGCATGAGTCTTTCTATGACCGAATCGCGATATTAATCGAGCATGCTTGGGGTTCATTTATGTTACAAATTACGCGTGAGCTGTTAAAAATAAAACCAAAACAGCACAAAAATCACCCGTTATTGTAGATGTGTCCACTAAGATTTTAATAAAATATGTGTTTACCAATCCAATTATTATAAACCTCATTGAGGTAATTAACATATGATTTGCAGAGCACCCTGCAGCTTTAATTCTAAATTTAAATGTAATCAAGAAATGGACTTTGTCATTTCGTTCACTCTACATGCCCGAAACCTCACCAAGGCAAACGGCCCTAAGTTAGTTCGAAGGTAAATTTTAGCGCTGTCTTCACCCGACAACCACCAAATATTAGGGTTTTGTTTGAACACATTGGCGAGATCCCTGTCCGCTCTTACGATTCTAACGCCTTTGAGGCGGTAATTACTTTTTTCTTTTTCTCGTTAAATCCAGTTAGTGGTGAAGTTGAACTCGTTCATTAATAAGAATGATGTGTAGTCGATTTGATAGTCGTGATCTTTGTCGATAATATTGTCAGTATTGTCACATCAAGATTGATCGTCATGTAGGCACTGTTGCGATTGCCCATGATCTAAACATTGCACAAAAAACCGTTTAGAATTATTTGATAAAGGCTGGATAAAAAAAAAAGGAGGGTGCCACACGAACGCAAAAAACCTCATGGACGATAAATTTCCGATGTGGACCGCGACTGGTGATGGTAAGAGTATCACTTACGACAACTGTCTCACGGAATTGTTCAAAAACGGCAAGCTTGATAATAGGAATGGAACTGTGTTCCGTCAAGACAGACCAGACACATCGATAGTGACGCGCTAGAAGCTCTTATAGCGCGCAACTGGCATCAAGTGATAACCTCAAAAACCCTGACATTATCTTAAAAGGTCTGCCAACTCCACACTTCATATTCAAACTATTCGTATAGATCGTGTATCACTCTGCTATTTTTCTATTCCTTTCTTCTTGGAACTTTAACTGAGAAGCCGTTTCCGAAATTAAGTTAGATCTGGTGTAATCAAAAAAGTCTCTAATTATAGCCTTTAGGATTTTGCCACAACCATTGAAGGCCACTAAACCAGCAGCTGCATTTTATAAGCCTGCCCGAGCTGCAGGTTCCCGCGAAGTATTCGTGGAGCCTTCTGTTGGGCAGCATCTAATAGCCGCAAACCCTAAACGTTAGCGAATCAATCCTGATCAGCCGTATTTCATATGACGAACCATTTTCACGTGCTCTTCAACACCCTATTTCCATCGTAACAAAACATCAAGTATTGGAGTAAGTTTCCTAGTGCCAAATATTGCGTCCAGATATTGGATGATTGTGTTATATAAATCAATCAATCTACTCCTAATGCAATAATAGGTTCAGCAGTCAATCAGCAACAATCAAAACATACCACAAGCCTGGCCTTCACATGTGAAAAATGTGTGGTAGACATGGAGAGTACCAAACCACTCTTCAAAACCAGTGAATTTTAGAAGTATAATTTGGTCAGAGATTTGGTTGAACTGTGTGCCAACAAAGTCTACTTCCTTGCCATCCTCAAGTGTACACAAGGATTAGTGCCTGTCCAATTAGGTTAGTGCCCGTCGATCAGCCTTTTAGGAATCCATATTGATTTGGGGAGAGGATGGGCCTGCAGTGAAAGAATATTGTTTCGTAGACGATATTCTCCAGAGGTTTGGCAATGCAATAGAGCTTAGCAATGGGGCGATAGTTATACACCTCATTTTTTTGTCTTTTATTGTGAATTGGGGTGATGTAAGCATTTTTCCAGAGTTGAGGAAAGAGTCCAGGTAAGTTTGAAATTAGGCCTTTGAGGGCCTTTTGTTTAAAATTATAACCGTCAGACCTTTAACTAATTTTTATTTTCTCGATGACCAAGGCAGGAGTTATATACACTTGCGTTATAGACATATTTCATACAACGAAAATAAGCATGGTCGAATTGAAGGATCTGTTCGATGAACCACTAGTTGAAGAGATGGACAAACAAGTTGGCAACTATTTCCGGATCAATGGGGGATAGATATCAGCCTTTGATTTTGGTAGACGTTCTTGGGATCAGTGATAAGAAAGGACTGTATTTGATTTACATAAATTTAATATTTCTGAGCTGGTTATTTAGTATTGCAAGGTCTGCTTTTCGAAAATCGAAGCGGTGAAAGTGGTTCCAATAATGGTGGATGGAGTGGATCCAAGGTACCAGCCGAGATGTTGGTCGTGATAAAGTGAGTGTCTTTGTCAGATTTAGCCCATTTCAAGTACGGACGGTGACACAGATGATGATAATGTTATTGGCATCAGCTATATCAAATATGGAATCTATGACGTCAATGGCAAGTTGATAACAATAACATCATAAGTAGGTTATGATGGACCAATGTAACTGCAGAAAAGGTACAGATTTCGGGGAAGTCTGTATGGCGTAAAGTTGTAATCAGCGAAGTTACAATAGATGAGGACTGTTACTATGAGGACTCTCCGACCGTGTCGTTGTCTTGGCCATCAGCAGGAAACAGAGTTCATAACTCACTGTCTCGGATAGTCGTAGGGCCATAAAGCCATTGTGGACAAACGAACAATGTTATATACCGTACTTAATGCAATCAACATGCAGATGAAAAAGAAGATATCTCACACACAACAGCATCGTTTTTGAAAGACTCTTTCGAATCGAAACGCATAATGCATCTCATTATTCCCACCGAACTCGGGCAAGGTTTGAATTTTCTTTCGTTCTCTGAATCTTCAGATTGAGGACGTGCTTCCTTCCACACTGGAAAAGTTGTATAACTTTAACGAAATTCTATAAAACTTTCACCTTTCGCCTTATATGTATAGGTACATATTTTGCACACCGGACGAGTTCGATGCCTTTGAACGCGTAACCAATCCTTTCTATTTGTCAATCAAGTTTAAATTTATTTTCCTCTACAGACTTCCCGCACTGCTACTACTTAACATGTCAACGTGATTTTCCTGAAAACTTATAAATGGTCCATATGCATAACATCACCTCAAATTTCCACACAAGATCCAAAACGATGGACTCATATACGTATAAGATGCATTTGCACGCAGCCTACTTACGAAACATGACTAAACAACTAGTACTTGCGCACTACACTCAATTCCAATTCCAATTATGCCCAATTCTGTGTAACCACTCTCCTCGTTCCAGCTCCCAATTTGGCCGATCAGCATCACGATATGCCTACACCATTTGCTCGTAATGGGAAGTTGTCTGTAATCCAGTTTCAAGCTTGCTTTGCCTCATCTAGTGCATAATCTCGATGCTCGCTGCATCAATTTCACTTTCACTGCGTAGACCGAGTCGCCGCGTGACTGAAGTCACTCTCTTCCCATCACACCCGTCCTCGTTCCCGACTGCGGTTTGGTTTCATAATCCACGGAGGTTTTCTGCATTTCTGCATATCTGGAAACGGCGTCTTGCCATCTCCCAACGGCATCATCATCGCATTTCGAAGCTTGGCATAGTTTTGAGAATCTACACGTAGGTTTCGAAGTGTCTATGACTAAGTCGTGACATTAGTGTTAATTCGGAATTTATTTCGCAAATATTTTGACTCTTGATGGTGAGATGTTGAGATGCTGGATTGTTGTGCGAACACAATCGGTGGAGATGACATCATCGCCTTAAAGAGCGCAGCAGGTTCTCGGCGGTCGGGTACTGGCTTGGTGGCTTTGTTGTGTTTTTTTTTTAATCTTTCTTCATCTCGTTTGGTTTAGTTGTTTCGTGGCTGGTTGGTTAAAATGCATTTGTGTGTTGAATCCATTTCCGATTAAAAACGGGTTCTCGTCAAACACACAATTTGGAATGAAGCTCAAGAAACAAAGGAGAAGAATGGTAGGAGAAAAGAATTTTTGTCAAAACGCTTAAAGGGAATGTTTCTTGCCAAAAAATCATTTCAAGGTTTCGGGTTCATGGTCAACGCCGTGATTCTTTAGATATTCCTCTTTCCATTGTGCTTCGGCATAGAGCTTGTGTTGGTGAGCAATTTAAATATTAAGATGCAGCATGAGAATCAAGTGAACAAAAATGAGTTGAAAGTGGTTACGGAGGCAAGGTATAGAGTACAGATTAATGAATTCAGTTCGCAAGTTTGATGGTAACCGAAAAAAACAGGTGGAACAACAGCTCTTTGGTCATACCGGAACGGGTTTAACGAATCGCTTATTTCAACGAGTTTCGGGGGCATGTTTTCACAGCGCGTTGATGTAAAAACGAAAAGCCAGAAGCGAGCGCTGATACAATGACCCAGAGTGACACGGGCTCAGACGAATATATCATCAAAATATGAAAGCGATTTTAGTGTGGGACCTGTAATTTAGGGCGTGAGAGATATTTTCCTTTTTGTTTCGAAAAAAAGTATTAAACTGGGTTGAGGTCATGAATTTCGCTGAGTATGACACACATTTCATGCAAACGAACTTTCGTAGTAAGCAGAACGATAAATCGAAAGTACGTCTTTCATGCTTCATTCGATTGTTCTCATCTAACAACCGATGGGATAAGCCTTTAGGCAACAGAGCACCAGTATATCAAGTCTTCTCTTTGGAACAGTTTATGAGTAACTTGATTATTCTTTTTTTGCATTTCACGATACCCACTATTGGTACCACTTACACGTAATGCCGGTGTTCGATTCATTTTTCATCGAGCGTGTGATAAACTCAAGATTCATTGAGAGGAGTTTAATGGGTTCTTCGGTGATAAATGAGAATAATACCGTAAGTAGTGCAGGAATGTGCTTTTTACTCGATAATTCAAGAATAATGACCGGCTCAGTTGCTTTGTAAAAGCTTGGACTTGTGACACATTTCACATTTGCTTGAAGATCAAAGTGATATTTCAATGTTAATGTTAATGTCAGCTTTCGACGTTTCAATAATGTTTACTGACCTGACTGCCAGGAGATTCATGGTGCTGCTTAATATGATGATACCATCTATCGCGTCAACATAATTAATTGAATGAAAAGGTAAGAGTTTCAATTGAAATCCAAAAGAGCATGAACTTGGAATGAAGAAAAAATTGAGGAAACAATTCATCAAGGAGTTACTTAAACTAGATGAGTACAGGGGGAAAAATCATCGAATTTGGGCCAATACTATCGTAAAATGATCCAATTGAGTTAAGGGCTTCTCAGGTATTCCTAGCTTGAGCATGTATGTACATATATGATAATCAGAGAAACTTAGAATAACGCTAGATCAGTGGAGTAATTATTGAAGTTGCCTTATTTGAATCCGTCTTCAAGTGTAACAAATTCTTTGTTGTGCCGAGAATTTCACCCAGCTCAAAGTTCAAGTATTCTTATCCAGCTCGATTTATATACCAGCACTACCAATTAACTGATTCAGAGGTAAACACAATTTTGTAACCTTTGAAAGACCAATGCAGAGAACCTTACATAGAATTAGTTAATTTCCTTAACCCTAACTAATCAAACTGGCTATTATTGAACAAATGAGGCAAGTCATTGATGGCACTATGACCTCGAGGTAGACAACCAAATGGTATTATGTGGAAATTTTTTAACGGATTATCTAATGGCATTTATTTACAAAGGCATGTTCACAGCTATTCTGACAAAGCGTGGATCATTACAATACCTCGAATCGAGCCCTTTGGAGCCTTCAAAATGATTAATGGATATCACTAGACGATACTCAAGCTGAATGAATCGTTATGTAGTAATTGGCCGAGTCGAGGAACCGTAATATGTTATAAGCTTTAACTACATCGACCGATGCAAGTCCGAAAAGAAGCTATAAATATCATGTTAAGAATAGGCAAATGATTTCATAGATTGCCTAAGTGAATCTCTACTAAGCCGAGCGATACGAGTTTATTCCAAAAGCTAATTATAAATGAGGACGTGATTACCAATTTTGGGTGTAGAGCAGCTGAGGCAACAAACTTTTTTTTTAACGTATCAGATGTTGGGGATATACGTGATTCAAAAAATAAGGTGACTTTTCCTCGACAAATATTTATTTATTTATCAGTATGCCCTTCAAAGTCATCCCTTCAGTTATAGTACACTTTTTCCAATCTTCGAAGCACTTTGTATGGGCATTTTGGTAGAGCCTTGAGTCCTTCGAGCAATGGGATTTTTATCGCCTCAGTCATGGCCAATCTCCATTCTCCATGAGCTCAAAACCTTGAAAAAAGTCGCAGGGGTCCAAGTGGCATCATGAGGCATGATTACGGTATTGTTTTCGGCCAAAAAAGTATGCACAAGCAAAGATGACTGAATATGTGCCTTATCGAGAAGCAGCAGCCATGAATGTTTTTCTCAAAAATCCTTATGTATTGAGTTTCCTGCAAGATGAACCATTATGAACCGCGAAGGAAACAGAAAATATTTATATTTGACCCAATTTGGCGAGCTTTTTTCGCTTTTCACTCTTCTGCTCACTTGAATTAGGATAACGACCTTTGGTTTCGACGTCATAATCATATACCCATGTTCCGTCACCAGGTCCATGTAATCATCACCGACTGTTCAGCCTGCAGTTTAAGTCCGTCCATAGTGAAGAACAATCCTAAACGGAAAAACTGTGCAACAACATCAGTTGTGAATGAGAGATAATCAAATAGTGTGACGTAGGCAGAACACTCGCAGCATAAGATTACTCCAAAATTCATACTCTGCGTGTGCCTTTCTAATATAACACCTTAATGACAGGGAAACAAAAGAGTAACTGTGAACTACAACCAACGCAAATTCAGTTGGATTTCTCAAATCCTATCTAGGACAACCACCCCTGGAGAGTAATGAACGAACATCTTCGACACAAACCATCAGCACCTGGTCCAGGTTGTGACAAACACCATAAGAACGTACACTCTTGAACCTGCACGAATTATATAAAAAAAAAAAAAAGTGATACTCTTCAGCAAATCTGGAATATCATTCGCATCAGTCATTAATAGCTCCTGGGCGAAGCTCATGCGATTGTTTGCTCAAAATTTACCGATTTCGGAACAAACTTTGCTGACACACCGGTTTCATGCCCAAAATATCTGAAAAAAAAATGGAATGGCTTAAGCCAACTGATATGCCAATATCCTTAGCAACTTCTCTGCTCCATCCTTTGTTGACGTGCTGGGGCATCTAGGACATGCATCGTTATTAATATCTTCATCTGTCAAATCTGTTGTTCATTATTTAACTTGGTGAATTTGGCATCAGAACTTGAGCCTACGCTGGAACAAGATCCAGCTGACCCAGGAGTTTAAAGTTCATGACCATAGACTGGGCTTCAGAGCGTTAGAAAAAGGACCCCAATTTTGGCCGAAAAATCATATTTTGCCACGAGGAGCATTTGTATATGGGACGACCCCAACCCACACGAGGTGCCCTTGGTGACAATGCATCCTCAAAAAGTTATCGACTCATACTTTTTCGAGAACGACGTTGGTGAGGCGATCATAGTCAATGCCGAGCGCTAAATAACGATGATAACCAATTTCTGATGGCCCAATTTGAATCATATGGCCTACATGTGGTTCCAACAGGACTGCGTTATGTGCCATACAACGGACGCCACAATTGACATTCTCCATGAACGATTTTAGGATAAGGTTATCTCTTGCCGAGGTGACGTGAATTGGTCACTAAGGCTCATGCTAATGGCTTGAGGCCAGAGCATTTATACGTAATATTCGCTCATATCTAAGTATTATATTTAAGACATTTGGCACATTTTCCCACACCGTATGTAGAGAAACAATAGTGCGATGCCGTGAGACTAGGTAACAAATTTTACGAAACAACTTTTCGCACCATGTATACTCTAATTGAAAAGCCACTATGAGGAAGTTGGAATTGTTTATGCTTTTTGTGGATTTGGAAAGAGGCTGCTTGACCATTGTTTACATCGAGCCGTAACAAGATTGCTCTCATGGGCGAGAATTCGTTAAAAATAATGTTGGAAATTAGATTTCAAAATTATTATTTGTATATTCGACCGTTTACTCAGCGAGTCGGACAAGGAGAGTGAAAATGTTGCCTCCCTTCGGAAGAGTGTTGAAGAAGATTTAAATTGAACGATACCAGCTTGATCTTGGTGCGATATCTTTATGGGAAATTGTACCCAATGATCTTTATTCGAAGGCTTACAATATCCAGCTCAAAAATTGAAGCTGAGTGACTATTGCTTGCTTCGAAGTTCCGGGGACCGGCCCAAAACCGTTCGGCATTGTATGCCCCGTTTTATCGAAAAATTTTGTTCAACGATGAGGTTCGTTTTTTTGCAAAAATCCAAAATCGTCGTAATTGGCACCAAGATATAATCTCACTTGTGATTGCCGAAACGGCGTTACATCCCAAAAAAATGCACAATTTGAAGTGGTCTGCGGGGTGGTGAAGTCATCTAACCATATTATTTAAAAAATCAGGCTAATCAGCTTGTCATCGTCATGGTATTCGCTATAAAGCCATGATTAATGACTTTTTCATTCCCCAGATGAATGGCATGAATGGGGAAGAAATGTGGTTCCAGCGAGACGGGGATACGCGCAATTTACTAAACGAAAAAATCCATGTAGATTTGATGAACGCACAATTTTACGTAATCGAGTAATGTCTAAATTGGCCTCCCAGATTTTGCGACCTGATATCTCATCATTATTTTCTTTGGATATAGCTGAGAATAAGAAAGTTGTTAATGTCTACTAGTCTATAAAACGCTCAATTAAATCGAAATAAATTGACATAGGAGGCCTATTTGGTCATAATAAAATCATCAATGGATGTAATCTCAGTTAGCTGCTGGTATGGTATGAGGTATTAGAAGAAAGATTCAATAAGCCGGGTTTTAACGCTTGCAAGGCAGGGCAAAAACGTGGCTCACCATATAAAAAAAAAGAAAAAACGTACTATACACAAGCGAAGAAGATATTATAGTTAACGTGTTGAAGTCAGATGAAATAAATGTTAAGGTAGCCATGAAGCCGAGAGCGCGCGGCGCAGTGGATAGTGTTTCGGCCGTTAACACGCGATAAGCTAGTTCGGATCCCGATAATACATCGAATGATTATTTCGCGGCTTCTCTCCTCGGCGGGAAAGAAAAGCTTCTCAGCTCTCATTGTTCGGAATTGGCGTTTAGCTGTAGGTCCCGTTCATTAATGTGGAAAACAAATCGCAGACAACGGAAGTGAATGAGAAAAGCTTGGCTCTGGCACTTCATGAGCTGTACCGCCATCTAGGAAGAAGAAGCCATGAAGCCATACAAATATGAACACTAGCAGGCGTAAGCAATTTCTACAGCAAGGACTTTTTAGCCAGGCCAAGTACAATTGGTGTAACATTTTTTTCTGGAAGTGCGGCTTATACTTTAAATAGCAAGGAAATGGAGGCAGAGTATGCCATTTGCTCTGCAGTTTTGTCATCCTGAAAAAGTTACGATACTGCCTCTGTTGTATAGGTAGATCAGGATCAATGATGGGATAACTCTTTTCCTACGTTTTAATAAGACTGACATGATTGTTCCCAACTGATAAGTATGTTAAGTTTAGATTTCAGGATACCATAGAAATGTTTAAAGCCTACGAACTTTCAGAGGACTCCTTTCTGGCTAGTACGTCGAGGGCTTCATTGCCACTGATGCCTCTGTGTCCGGATATGTACATGTGCCTCGCAAAATGCATGCTTGTGGGCTCACAGCACTCTGCGGCTTGGCTGTCAGTATGTTGATGATTATATCTTTTAAATGCCTATCTTAAGATTTACGACAAACATGTGCAGAAAGGGCCAAATACCAGTACTAACTAAATTACTAAAATAATTGGCCTCAGTTTGAGATCATGATATCAAGAGATGGCGAAGTCCAGTTGTTGAAAGACGCAATTAAGAAGATGACCACGATGAACGAAACACACGAGTGTTTCACACACCTATTAAGCAATTAAGTATTAAGCAGCTTAGGGCAGATTAGACTTTTTTTCGTCCGTGCAGGGACGGGTTAAGAATATCTCTGCAGCGATACCTCTCGCTTGTCGTAAAAGGCGACTAAAACATAGGTAAACAAAAATCACATCTAGGCAATTTAGAAAACACCAAGGTGAGCCTAGGGACACATATACCACCATTAAACTGCCCCACAAGTGTGCATGCAAATCAGTGGGTTGACATGACTGGAGATCACCGGTGTTGTAAGAGTAAGATCAAACAAAAAAATCTGGAGCATGCCCGGTGTCACAAAAAAAAAGGCAGGCCGAAAAACAATTGGTGCAAACAAATGCAAAAACACCAGCATTTGCTTGGCCTCAGCGATGAAGTAATCCGAAACCGGGAAGCCTGCCGCTACTTTCTGAGGTCAAACCGGCGGACCCCATAAGCGGACCAGTAGGAATGCAGTTAAGTGGGAAGGTTATGGTCCTACACTTCTGACCATAACAACGCCGGAAAAAGGAAAAGAAGAAGGGCAGATTAGACTTTAGAATAAGAAAAAAAAAATCAAGGTTTTTGTTATAAAGTTTTCTTAGAAAATAAAATTTTAAAATGTACGAAAATAAAATAGATGAGCCGGAAGGCCTTAGCAATTAAGAAATATAGTTAGACTTAGAGTGGCGGTAGACAGCCAGTAAGACACATTAAATATTAAGATATATTTAAGT
The DNA here is from genome assembly GCA_958301585.1 of Merodon equestris. Taxonomy (NCBI): domain Eukaryota; kingdom Metazoa; phylum Arthropoda; class Insecta; order Diptera; family Syrphidae; genus Merodon; species Merodon equestris. The sequence goes on from OY284414.1 coordinate 86,242,607, forward strand.
TAGATTTAAACACTTTTGTCTGGTTAATAAGAATTGAATAACAACAATTAAAATGAACTAAGAACTAAGCATGATATCACCCATCTCTTTTAATCGCCAGATTCTACTGTACATACCGTTCTTTGTTTATTTATTGGAATTCTAGTTGTATTTACAATTAAGGTCAATATATTGTATATAACAACAAAGTCGTCGACATGTTCAGTGGCATTCTAACCGAGGTCGGTTTTCTAACCGAATGGAATGCATGATATCAATTGTACAACTTTCGACGATGCAAATATGTAACATTCCAAATATTAGTTCCCTGAATGTTTAGATGGGAAATGGTAGTTCAAAAAAAGGCCGAGCAAATGCCTTCATTGCCTTTTCAATGTATGGTTAGCGAATCATTTTTCGCTCTTTTGGGTTTAATATCTACGAGGGTGGTCCGATAAGTACTTAGCCTCACCGCCAGATGGCGCCAGTATCGCAAGAGCAACTTACTATCGTGTAATCGTGTAGTGCATTCTAGTAGACGGCTACTGTCGAAAAGCCGGATCGGACTCGTAGTTTTGTCTTGACCGCGTGTGGAAGCAGGAGTGTCCGCGGATTTTATAAAAAAGAGCAATATCGGTCGGTGATTCGATTCTTGTTTTTGGAAGGGGAATCGCGCAGCGAAATCAAAGAGCGTTTGGATGCTCTGTACGGTGACTCTTCGTCTTCGATGGCGACCATCAAAAATTGGTTTAACGAGTTTCAACGTGGTCGCACGTCGGTTTTTGATGAGCCACGTCCAAGTGCCCCGAAAATGGCTACCACGGAGGATAACGTGACAAAAATCCACGATCTCGTATTGGCAGACCGCCGATTGAAGGTGCGCGAGATAGCTGAGACAGTAGGCATTTCAAGAGATCGCGTGGGTCATATCCTGCATGAAATTTTGGGCATGAGAAAGCTGTCGGCGCGATGGGTGCCGCGTTTGCTCACTCTGGACAACAAGCGCAACCGTGAGACAACTTCAGAGCAGTGTTTGACGCTTTTTAAGCGCAATCCGAAGGAGTTTCTGCATCGTTTCATGACAGTCGACGAAACATGGATCCACTGATACACACCAGCAGACCAAGGAACAGTCGAAACAGTAGACTTCACTTGGCGAACGTGCTCCGAAGAAGGAGAAGACTGTCCCATCGGCCGGAAAGGTGATGGCCACCATTTTCTGGGATTCACATCGACTACCTGGAGAAGGCAAAACGGTCACAGGGCTGTACTATGCCAAATTGAAGAAAAAACGGCCCCACTTGGCGAAGAAAAAAGTGCTCTTCCACAATGATAACGCACCGGCTCACACCTGCGCCCTCGCCACGGCCAAATTGGTCGAATTGGGCTACGAACTGCTGCCCCATCCACCGTATTCTCCAGATTTGGCCCCGTACGACTTATTTTTGTTTCCTAACTTAAAAAAGTCACTCGCCGGGCAGAAATTTCAGTCGAATGAGGAGGTCATCGCCGCCACGGAGGCCTACTTTGCAGACCTCGAGAAAACGTATTTTTCAGACGGGTTAAAGAAGTTGGAGTTGGAGCACTTGACCCAGCAAGTGTTTCGAGCTAAAAGACTATATTGAAAAATAAATCGCCATTTCTCCAAAATTTTTGTTTTTCTTTTGTAGGCTTAGTACTTATCGGACCACCCTCGTTCGTGAATTCAAAGAATACTAAAAGTGTTTATTCAAATCCTTCGGTACGAACAGTTTCAAGAAAATGGTCAAGAAATGTGCTTCCATTTCCGGCAAACCACTTTTTGACAGAAAGGTCTAATGGATTCGCATCGGGAGAATTCAAAGGCCATTGTGTCGAACAAATGAAGTGCAGAATATTTTGTCGCAGCTATTCTTGATTTGTTCGAGATTTGTGAGAAGGTCCAGAGTCCTGCTGGAAGGTTGGCCGAAATTTGGGGGGTCCCAGCCTCACAACAGCTTTCAATAAAAGAAGATTTACTACCGGCAATCATTGCGGCCCAGGCCATCAACAACGGTGGCACTTGCTACCTGCTGACAATTCTTTTTTCGAAATTATCAAATGAGTACTAAACGCGATCGTTTTGCTTGTTGACATGTTCTCAAATAGAAATGGTGCTTCATCAGAGAAGACGACATTTATCGAATATCAAGTTGCACTCAAGTGGATGATTTGCTCCTCCTGTGCTCCTTCCACTATATTTTCCTTTGGGCCAGGTGTGAGGGGGCCTACTTTTTGAAACTTTAAGATCTTGAGACCACGCTCATTTTCAAAAATATATTGCTTCGATTTTTAAGGTATATCTAGCTCAAAAGCCATTGTTCATCCGCTGCAACAAGGATATCGTACGAGTCTGGCCTTCACACTTCGTATAACTTTTGACGATGTTGATGTCTTTCTCGGAATTACTCCAAAGCGTTATGAAACGCTGCCGATTTCGTTATAACGCAATGGTGTGATACACAAAAAATTTGTTTGCTTTCAAATGTTCCACCTCGCGAACAATAGTCGGTTGTGGTTTTCATGCAAAAAAGGGCAATAACGCTATTACGTCTGAATAATATTGTCAATATATCAAACACTCATCACGCGATGAAACAGATCATTATACATGTATGCTTGTTCACAATGCAACGAATTAAAAACTGTCGAGGTTTCAGCGCGCTGTCGTTCGTAGTTTGGCACACAGAATTTGGTTCATGTCAGTCAGCATGTAATAACGTAACCAAGTCCCACGATAATAACAATACTTGCAATACTTAAAATTGCTTATTGACTTGCTTCTAGGCCCCCGGCGCTTTTAGCAAGTCGTCAAAATAAATATGAAACATTACATCACTTTACCAGAGCAAACGAAGATAAACATTCACTCGAGGTCATATCGATTGTCGCCCATCAGATAAATTACCTCATAAACGTCCAAGTTAAAGTGAAAAGTTTATGTAAGCTGAACTATGTACGCTCACGACATGCGATGCAATTCATCTGCACACACCTCACGTCAAGCACGTGCTACTGAGCGCAAGAGGTTAAGGAGGCCCCCTTAAAACACCATACATATGTCATTCGCTACTACGATCCACAGATTCCAAAACTATGACAAATTCCCATTGCAAAACAAAACAACTAGCTTAAGCTGAGGATAAAGCTATAGCTAAACCTGATGTCATTAACATTCATATACGATATTGTCACGGCATATTAACTTACAACGTATTTTGTTTCTACCTATACTCGTACTACGACGCGTCTGATGTACTCGTAGTTCCGTGTAGGTGTTGACGTAAAATCGACCTTAAATTTCTTACACAACATCGGAGAGTTGTTAATTACATGGGTAGGCGTGAATTTGGGTTAAGCGATGGTCGCAATGACGTGAAATAGTGAAAGGAATCGATTGTAGTTCTCATTAAATCAGATCACACTCAACGTACCTTAACCAATTCCTTTGGTGGTACTCGTAATTATTATTAATTCAACGGAAGAGAGAATAAGAAAAGTTGAAAAACACCCCGACTGTGCGCTGCTCCGTCCCAATCATCTTGGCTTTTATTATAAAAATCTTTTATCCCATCTGCGTCGTCATCGTTTGCATTTAGCGGTTTTCTTTCGGAACTGAGTGCTTGGGTGGAATCCAATTACAATTATGGAGTAATAACAATAATGACTGTATTCTCACTGCCGCGTTCGTTCTGAACGACGCCCGAATAACAAAGGGAAAACCAAAAAACAAAACAACCAAAAATAGCAAATTTATTTAGAGAGAGCTTGCCTCCTCCCAACCGACTGACGACGACGACCAAGAAGTATGAAAATAAAAACAAAACAAAAATAAATGAAAGAAGTTGGGGAAAAAAAGTTGTTCACCTTCTGCGGTCGTTCAATAGTTGGTATCGCGTACCTCCTATACTGGTACTCGTATGTGGAGTTTGTCTATTTTCGAAGTTTGCCTTATTGTTCATGCCACTACCCACTCTTCCTTGTCCAGCTTAACCGAAAACGACCGCAGATACATGTGTGTACAACTAGATACTACTTCATAATCTACAAAATAAAAGCATCCAACAACTTACTTGTCCGGCTTTAAGGAAAAACAAAAAGTCTTGTGTGTTGTAAAATATAATAACAGCAGCGCCTTCCTCTCGCTTTGCTACGCCGCCCACCTTCGATCGTACTCGTACGCTTCTCCGTTTGCCTATTGTAACCGAATAAGCGCGGCTTACTTCACTCACTCAGGCTCTAGCACACACCTCGCACTCTATACTCTCCCGACGAGCAAACCGATTGCAATCTTCTTTCTATTTCCCTTCGTTTTATTTTCTTTATTTTTTTCAAATTTTTCTTCTGTTGTGTATGGATTTGACACAAAATGATATAATAGCACAGATATAGATACTTTTTTTTCAAACTTTTATTTTTTTCGTTTCGCCACTTGTTTAGCTTCTTATTGGGATTTTCTCATCTTTGTTAACCGAGATAACTTTTCATTTCATTCCTCGTGCAGCAAACACCCGTGTTATTGTGATTTATTTTTCAAGGAAGTGAGTAAGGCGATAGATACCAGATACCGCGGTAGAGTATCTTTGACATTCAGGAAATGAGTAACCAGCGATTATGTAACGCGGAATCGGAAGAGATACTCTTAATTATAATTTTACAAAAATATAAAAATCCTTCTTTGTACCTTTCTTCTATTTTTGGATCTATGCTAATTTGTACTTCAAACCGTATTATTACTTTAGCAAAACGAATTGTCGCACCTGGAAACAAACACAAACCAAATGATAGAGCTTTAGAAGCCGCGCTTCGACCAAGCCGCCGCGAGTGTAAAACTTAGACTAAACGGAGTTGTGGTATAAACATCGGCTTAGGCCTAGATAATTGCTACAATCCGATGGATACATTGGATGAGATTTTTGCTGGAGTTATTCGGGGGAGATACCTCGCGAGATCGAGCGGTCGCGGCGCAAGTGAGAGAATGAGAGAGAGAAAGAGTGAGAGACTGATTGTTTTAAGGCATCTGACAGGTTGCTGTTGTGGTAACGAAGTTGGCCCGTCTGGTTTTGCAATGAAATTGTGGCGGAGATGAGAGGGAGAGAAAGAGAGTTAGGAAACTTGAATAATGACTTCACTGGTGGTCGGTGACGGTGTTTTGGGAGCCGCTTTCTCGTAAAAGGTGGTGGAGAGTATTTCAATTAACTGTGGTGAAAAGCTGTATGGCCATGGGGAGTGGTTTGTGTCCGGGGTACGATCAATCGATCGCATTTCGTTAAATATTGTTTCTGCCAATCTTATGCAATGAAAGAAAGTTGGCCCTGTGGGATGCTGTCGAGTATTTTGAGTAAAACATGACCTTTTTCCGATATTTGATAACTCTGATTGGCATATTACAGTTGGCTCTTAGGCAGTTGTTAATTTAAAAAAGATCAATTAAATTAATGCGGACTTTAAGCAGTATGGTCAAGGGACTATTGTAATAAAGGAAACCTTCTTCCATTCCAAGAATATATTGTATTTGAATTGTATTGTACAATTGTATTTAGAACAATTAATAAGGATTACAATAATTTACAATTACATAAGAATAAGAAATTTTATGATTACAAAATAAGCAAAAAATTATTAATTTTGACAAAACACCAAGATTTACATTTAGAAATAAATTTTTTCTCATAGGTCGTCAATAGTTAAAATTACTTATTTAGTTACTTAGATGGTGCTTCAGTTCGGGGTGAAGCAAGGCCTCAACTAGCAAGCCTCTCCAGCCGACACGATCTTTGGCCAATTGCTTCCAGTGCCGCACGCCCAGTTGGCTGAGGTCCCTTTCTTCCTGTGCGCGCTAATTTAGATACGGTCGTACTCTGCTGCATCGTCCCTCCGGATCGGAGTCGAAGACTCTTCAGGTGTTGATTTCCATTCGCCCAGCCATCTTAGACGTTGAACCCGTAGACGTCTAACCAGGCCAATGTCGCTGTAGAGCTCGTACAGTTCTTGGTTGAATTTCTCCTCCACTCTCCGTTTACACAAACGGTACAAAAGATTGCACGCAGAATTTTCCTCTCGAAACGCCCAAGAGCCTCTTCATCCGCTTTTGATAACGTACAAGCCTGAACGCCCTAGAGGAGGATCGGGATGATTAAGGTTTTGTGGATCCTACCTTAGTTTTTCGAGAGAGGGCTCTACTACTCAATCGCCTCTTGAGCCCAAAGAAGCAGCTCTTGGCAAGAGTTATTCTGCGTTTTAGCTCAGCGCTGGTGTCGTTGCTGCTTGTCACTAAAGAGCCAAGGTAGACGAAGTCTTTGACTACTTCAAAAATATAGCTGCCGAAGGTGATGTTCTGACCAAGACGTCGGTGTAGCGCGTCTTCCTTGATGGCAACATATATTTGGTCTTGTCCCCATATACCCTTAGGCCCACTTTAGCCGCTTCTGCTTCAATGCTTGCAAACGCCTCATTCACGTCTCGCTTCGTCTGTCGAATAATGTCAATGTCATCTGCGTAGGCAAGCAGATATGTAGACTTAAAGTAGATCGTACCTCTTGTATTGGTCGCAGGGTCTCGCACGATATTTTCAAGTATGATGTTAAAGAAATTACATGACAATGCGTCTTCTTCTCCTTCTTTTCCTTTTTTCCGGCGTCGTTATGGTCAGAAGTGTAGGACCTTAACCTTCCCACTTAACTGCATTCCTACTGGTCCGCTTGGGGGTCCGCCGGTTTGACCTCAGAAAGTAGCGGCAGGCTTCCGGGTTTGGGATTACTTCATCGCTGAGGCCAATCAAATGCTGGTTTTTTTGCATTTGTTTGCACCAATTGTTTTTCGGCCTGCCTTTTTTGCGTGTTGAAATTGGAACGTTGATTGATATTGCCTTTTAGACGGGGTTCAAAGGATCCCTCCTTTGAACATGGCAATACCAACTTAGTCGGTCGCGCTCTATCCTTCTTGTGATGGTTTCTTTTACGTGGAGGTTTCCTCGGATCTTTGAAATTCTAATTCTGTCGCACTTTGTTACTCCCGCTGTCATGCGAAGCATCTTCATCTCAGCTGCCGTTAATTTGCTCTCATACTTTTTGTGCATTGTCCAGCATTGTGAACCGTATGTGAGCGCCGGACGTACAACTGAAGTGTAGAGCCTTCCTTTCAGCTTAGGGGGCATTTTTTGATCACAGAAGATGGCGGAGTTTTCCCGCCACTTCATCACCCTACGCTTACGCGATGGTTGATGTCGTCGCCACAAGTTGCTTCTTTATTAATCATAGATCCCAGATATTTAAACTTTTTACACTTGGGAAGCACTCTTCCATCCAAGTAAATGTCTGGAATAGGCTGATAAGGGTCAGAGGACGGGCAGCACAGATACTCTGTCTTCTTTGAACTAATACGATACCCGTGTCCCTCAAAACTGTCCACCCACACATCAAGTGCTCGTTGTAGGGACGCCTAATCATCACTTATAATGGCTCCATCGTCAGCAAAGAATAGCTGGTGCACATGGGGGTCCGTCACTTTTCCTTCAAGCAAGCAATCAAGGACTGCTATAAAGAGCAGTGGGCTGAGGACGCTCCCTTGGTGTACACCGACTTTGATTGCGAACTCTTCGGCGACTCCTGCGGTTCATCTTACTCTTGTCGTTGCTCTCTTGTACATGTCCATGATCACTCGCACGTAGGTTTCTGGAACTCCTTTTTGTCTTAGCGCTACCCATAAAAGATCTCTTTGTTGCCGGTCAAAGGCCTTCTCGAAATCAACCAACACCATATGCAAGTCCTTTGAAGAATCACGATGCTTTTCCATCATGACCCTTATACTTTGGATTGCATCTGTCGTTGATTTACCCGAGACAAACCCGCACTGGTCATCAGATAGACGTATTATTTTCCGCAGTCGGCTATCTAATACCCGTTCAACGATCTTCATGGTGTGCGACATCAGCTTGACAGAACGGTAGTTATCACAATTTCGCGTATCACCCTTTCCTTTGTGCAAAGGAAGAAGATAGCTTTCCCTCCATTGATTAGGCATAGTCTCGCCTCTCATAAGTTTGGAGATAAGAACCATGAGCCATCTAGACCCGATGTCTCCCATCTTTTTCCAGAACTCAGAGGATATCCCGTCCGGCCCAACAGCTTTTCTTTTCTTGGAGTTTTTAACCGCGTACCGAACTTCTTCGACTGTGATGTCGGGTATTTCGGGGCGGCTCTTGGAAAGTCATGACAATGCGTCACCCTGTCTAAATCCTTTTTTGACATCGAAGGTCTCGGTTAGTTCACACGCGACCTTAATGGAGCATCGAGAATCCCCATAGTCATCCTGCACAGTCTGATGAGTTTGACAGGGATGTTAAAACATGACATGGCTCTATATAGCTCGTCTATTTAAACGCTATCATATGCGGCTTTAAAGTCGACAAAGAGGTGATGCGTGTCGACCTAAAATTCATGGGTCTTCTCCAAGATTTGCCGTTGTGTAAATATTTGGTCTATCGTGGATTTTCCTGGCCTGAAACCGCACTGGTAGGAACCTACGACATTGTTCACGAACGGTTTCAGGCGCTTACACGGTACGGCAGAGAGCATCTTCTACGCAATGTTCAGGAAACTTATCGCTATATAATTGGAGCAGTCATAGGGATCTCCTTTCTTATGGACCGGGCAAACGATGCAGAGATTCCATTCAGCGGGCATGCTTTCTTCCGACCATATCTTGTAGATGAGTTGGTGCATGTTTCTGACCAGCTCTTTCCTAGCTGCTTTAAATTCAGCGGGGAGTCCGTCTGCTCCAGCAGCTTTATAAGACTTAAGTTTCGATGTCGCTATCTTAACGTCGTCTTGATCGGGTGGACGGGATACTCTTTTGTCTTCGTCCATTGTGAATGATTCGTTCTGCCTGATGACGGCATTTTGACTATCATCGCCGTTATACAGTCTGCAGAAGTGGTTTGTCCACAGTCTCGGCATCGATTGTGACTCCACTATTAGCTGTCCGTGTTCATCCCTGCAGGCTTCCGCTCTGGTTTTATAGCCTTGACATGTTCGTTTTACTTTTTGGTAAAACTTTCGAACGTCATTCCTGCAATAGCATTTCACCATCTCCTTGGTCTCGCGCTTCTCGCACTTCTTTTTTTTTCTTCTCAGAAGCGCATGCTTCTCCCTCCTTTTCTGTTCATAAAGTTCGCGGGCAACTCTTGTCCGTCGATGTAGTGTAGCCATGTATGCATTCTGTTTCTCTACAAAGGCCTGTCTGCACTCAAAACCATCATCAAACCAGGGGTTTCTCGAGGTGGTGGCTTGAAACCGAGTACATCTGGGGCGGCCTCTCTGATGGCGTTCTGACAACGTCTCCATTGCATCGAGTCTTAAGAGAGCTTGAGGGAGACTTTATCGGCGAAAGTCCTGGCGGCCTCTTACGATTGCAACTTTCCGACGTTAAATTTTGGTGTTCTTACTCGACTCCGTTGATTCCGCATCCGTACCTTGGCTGCAACAAGGTAATGATAAAATAAAGTCAATGTTGGCTCCTCGTAAGGCTCGCGCACGGTGGCGCGCCCTTGGGGCCGACGTGGTGGGTGCCGAATCTCTTAGCTCCACATCACTGAAGCCCCTCCTCACTTTCGTCCGGACAACGGGGAAAATACAATAAAGACAAGGTGTTTGTCTGGTAGTACAATTAACCAGTATTTGTGTCTTAGTGCTCCAACAGATAGTAGAAGCCTCGGTTCGGACATCTAAGGTTTTTTTTTTTTTTGTTGGAGGCTTCTACTATCTGCTCCGGTACTGGAGGAGGAGGACATCTAAGGAACCTCGCAATGTGATCAATTTGGTTGGTTGTCCATTGATCGGGAGACCGCCAGGTCCCCTTATAGATGTTGAGATGTGGGATCCGTGTACTTGCTACTACGAGATTACGAGAATACGTCCCGCCATAAAGTCCACTAGCCTTACTCCTTTTTCTGACATGGTATTATGTAGGCGGCGCTTTCCTACGACTCGTTCAAAGACAGCTCCCTTATCCAGCTTCGCACTGAAATCTCCTATAACGATGTTGGTGTCATAGCTGGGACATTGGGTATATATTCTGTCTAGGGGATCATTGAAGTCATCTCTATGTCGGTCGTCTTTCTCCTCTGTGGGGGCGTGGACACATATTAAGCTTATATCGCTGAAATTAGCCTCAATGCGGATAGTAATGAGGCTTCGCTTACATGCCGGAAGCTTAAGACTTTTTGCCTGAGTCTGCCTTGAATTTATGCGTTGTTTATTTTTTCTACGAGTATAGCAGTTTCAGTAGTAGGTATCAGAGCTTTTCATCCGCTTTTTACCTAACCACATCCCATCGCACTTCTTGAAGTGCGGTAATGTCTGCCTTATAGCAGTCTAGAGACTTGAGCAGTTGTCCGGCCGCACCTGGGCTGTTAAGGGATCTTATCCAGGTGCAGATTCGGAATTCGTTTCCTTTTAGACGTGTGCGGGGGTCGTCAACATGTAATCTGTCCGTATCCAAGGCTATTGGTTGTCTCTGAACAAATGTTTATTTTACGCGATAGGGATGTTAACCCTAAGCGCAACCTCCAACCTGGAGGGCCAGGTTCTTACTTATCCTCGGCCTGAGCTCCAAATATGTAGTAGTAGCCCGTAACAAGATATTCACCAGGTATTTATTTTCGGTCGAACCGTGGGCGCCGCCGTTGACTCCATCTTGGGAATTCTTCCGCCGCCGTACCGAGGAAGAAACTGAGCCCTAGTGGCGGTTCAGACTCCCCCCTCTTTCGTTTGCTGCCCCCAACAAGCTTACAAACGGGTCTACCCGATCTACAGTTGAGGCACTAGGCACCCCCGAGCCACAGCGTGGAGATGAGATTAGGTGTTGGTAGACAGGAGGCTGGAGTGTCGGCGCTTGTGCCTTCATATGTTCGCGTTGTCTACCCCTTTAGCCTCCGAAACATAATATCTTACAATAATATAATGATAATCGGTTAATTTCAGTTCGCATAAAAATCCAACTTAGTTTTTGCTTGCTTATACGAGTATATCCACTAAGTCAGCGTAAAAAATCATATTAATAGACCACGATTTCCAGGCAGTACATTCATTTAAATACGAATCGTCGAAGGGATAACATTAAAGTGGAGAAAAACAAGATTGGAGCTGTCATCAAGATTGAAAAAACTGTCTACCAAAGTCACACTTGGTTAAAACATTGGGGGACTCTGCCACCATATGCCACAGTAGTCCGGTGGTCCATTAATTTTGAATCGCCCCTCATAGACTTAAGTAAAAACAGAATACAGGAAATTTATTATAAAAAATTATTGCTCGGCAGTAAAATAATTAAAAGCAGTTGCTGGATATTTCATTGTCATTTCTAAAATGAGATTTTAACTTTACGGTCTTGGTTTCTGGGACATATTACACTTCTCGATTGTTTAAGTAATTTGATTTGAGGCTCTCCTTCGTTTGATTCCAGTGGGTAGTATTGCCGCACCCCTTTTATTCCTTCAGCTAGTTCCCCATTAAATTTTTTTGTTGTACACCGTCCGTATATGAGCTTTGGCCTTTTGTAATCCCATTTCTTTAAGATATTATTCGGATTCTGATTGGAGCATTTATTTCATAAGAAAATTATGATTAAATTGATTCCGGCTTGAGTAAGCATACCATATAAGAAACCTAAGGTCCAAGGGCGAGAATTTCGGATGACAGTGTGTGTATATTTCTCGAAGGTAGCATTTGTTATGCTTCAGCAACTTTTAGTGAAGTTACAATCACATATAATTTTAGATTTTCCAGGCTTTTCGTTTATTGCTGGTTTGTAGTGCTTGGTTGATAGAAAGATCACTGACTTAGTCTTTTTTCTGGTGATAGTAACTAATGTCTTCTTGCTATCACAGGCTACTTGGGATGATAATGGTTTGGTAAGAAGGATGGCGGTATCTTCATATTGTCCCTGCGAAGAGTTCCAACCGAATCAACTGATTACCCTTTATTATTTCAATTCAATTCAAATTCATACCAGAGATAAAAATAAAGCCTCCAACTGGATGACATTCGTATTTGGAATGTGACTTATATCATCATATCATCATCCATTTCTCAATCTGCTGACTGATGATCTAAAAATATCGAACCTTCATTTTCAGAACTCGAGTCCCTTTCATCATCATCGCGTTCGAAAGCATTTCGTAAATAGACTTCTAAATCATCTTGACTCTTAAAATGCGTTCAGAGAAAAGCAAAGCCAATTACTGTTAACAGGGACCTATCAAAGAAACGCCTACACAAATGTACAAATAAAAAGCATAACTGGAAACTAGAGCTTGATCAACAACAAACTCTTGCCTCCTGCCAGGAAAAATGAACACATTGTGAACAATTCTTACTTATTCCTCCCTTCATGACGTGCAAATTAAATCCGCCACATTAATCGGCTGAAACCTTTTCGAATGAACCATATAATTATTTAATTGTCATTTATTTGTGACCCATTTGTTCCAAAAAAAAAATTATTTTCTTCTTCGTGGAGGATAATTCGTCTAATGTGTGAAGGATAATATTTTGTAAATGACTATATTTGGTTCAGATTCAAGAGCGGGCCTTTTTGCCATTACCCTTTGTACTATTTTCGAGTCAAATTGTTTCCCTGTTTTGTTAACAGAAATATTACACCAAAAGGGCAAAAGGCGTGAAATTTGATGAACGCGAGGGCCCTACTGATTCTTAACTTTTTGATATGTATGATACCATCCGGAAGATTTTCCGCAACAAATCGATTACATGGTGTAAATGCGGGAAGAGTAATCTGCTCCGCCTCCTGATTCATTCTTTATTCTTTGCTTTACCATTGAAAATCGCGTATCACTGCTCCATTGTGCTCTTCATTAACATAATGACCCTTTTCATGGGGATAATGGAGAAATTATGATCCCAGTCACATTTTTCAGTTATAACAGAGAGCTTAACAATCGAAAGGAAAGAAGTGATATTTTTGATTATTTATTGTACTTAGCCAAAGAGCGTGAAAAGTTTATCTTCCGACATGAGAACGGAACACTGACATGCATCATTTTATCATAAAATTAAAAGCAAACAATTCGTCGCAAAGTTGTCGTAACAATGTTGGACTGGAAGGCATATAACTTCGAGGATGTTCGTACATTTTGCTAAATGGGGCGGAGAACAACATCAATATTTTCATCCGAAAGTTTCGGGTGTGGTTTTTTGAGTACTGCTTATTGCGTAAGTTTACAAGGGGCGATCAAAAAGTAACGATAAACGGGTATTATTGCAGGGCCTAATTACGTGAAATCTATTGTTTTCACTCATGTATAGCCTCACTAGTAGCGAGCAAAAAAATCATGTAAATAGTTCACCTTTTCTGGAAGATACATTCATTCAAACACGAGCAGTGGAAGAGATTACATTAAAATGGAGAAAAATGAAGTAAGAGCCGTCATTAAGTACCTCTGCCTGAAGAAAATGTCTACGAAAGAAATTCACGCTGACTTAGTGGAAACATTGGGGGACTCTGCTACTCCATATTCCACAGTTGCACGGTGGAGTAAGGAGTTCAAACTTGGCAGAACGTCGACTGAAGACGAACATCGCTTCGGGCGTCCATCCACATCCCGCACCGAGGATAATATCAAACAAATCGAAAACATTCTGCTAGATGACCGACGAGTGACCATCCAACATTTATTTAAGATCACAGGGCTCTCATTTGGAAGCATTCAAATTATCCTGACAGATGATTTGAACACGAAGAAGGTCTCCGCAAGATGGGTCCCAAGAATTTTGACCGACGAACAAAAAAAGAAGCGACTTCGCATTTCAAGAGCGAATCTTAAAAAATATCAATAGGATCCATCGGCTTTTTGCACTCGTTTTGTAACGATGGGCGAAACCTGGGTACACCATTTCGACTCCGAGACTATACAACAGTCTATGGCCTGGAAAAGACCTTCTTCACCAACCCCTAAGAAGTTCAAGGTTTCAAGCTCGGCAGGCAAGATTATGGCGTCTGTTTTTTGGGATGCCGGGGGAATTATCATGATTGATTATTTGGAGAAGAGAGCTAGTATTACACGCTCCTACTATGCAGAACAAATAAGAAACTTGCGGGAAGCCATTAAGTAAAAAAGGCGGGGCAAACTGTGTGCGAAGATGTTGTTTCACCAAGACAACGCACCCTCTCACAAAGCTCAAGTTGCGTTGGATACCATACGGGAGGCGGGCTTCGAATTGGTTGAGCACCCTCTCTATTCTCCAGACCTAGCCCCCAGCGAATTCTATCTATTTCCTCGCCTCAAGGAACACCTCAGAGGCCAGAAATTTGCCGATGAGAGCGAAGTGATGGCTGCCGTACAAGCGTTTTTTCGAGGAGCAAGATAAAGATTTTTTTAAAGAATAGAATTGATCGCCCCTCGTACAATAAAAGTCTTACAAACTTTTCTATCGGTATTTGCTATTGCATTTCTTAATGCTCGATATTTGCAAAATTTTAATTGTGTTTCACGGTCAAGAAATTATTTTTGATACTTAAATCAATTTAGAAATTTTAAGAGCGTACAGAAGAAGAAAGTCTTTGAGTGAATTCGAAAAAGGTCAAATAATTTAATTATTGAAAAGTGGCAAATCGGCGCGTGAAATTGGAAGGCAGTTAAATCGTTCCCATCACCTCATTCAAAATTTTAAGAAATTGGGGTACCTTTATGGCACAAAAAAGTCATCAGACCGTCCGCAGGCGTTAACTAATCACCAGACAAGGCGCATTTTAAGGGAATTGTATAATTCCACAAAAAGTATTCGACGTGCTGCAGAATGTCCTGGAATAGAAGCCGCTAAGTCTATCATTCACAAATTTGTAAAGGCTTCCGATCGGCTGCAATCGAAAAGAATGAAGTCGCAACCACTTCTTACTACACAGCATAGGACGACAAAAATGGACTGGGCTGGAAAGCACATGACCTTTGATGAAGAGTGGAGAAAAGTTGTGAGTGACGAAATTTAGACGGGTCGGACGGATGCGTACACTACTTGCATGATTTAAAAAAAGAAGAAATTTCGTTCTCCAAACATCAGCATGGAGGATTTAGTATAATGGTATGGGGCGCCTTTACTTGGTATGGAACATCCCGTTTATAAAGAAGTACCAACACATGTTGGAAAAAAAACTCTTATATTATTATACCATTTCTTAAAGAACTAGACCAACATTTCATGGAATTTCAACAGGATACTGCTCCAATTCAAGTGACGGCATCTTCTAAAAAGAGGTTTTCCGATAGAGATATTCCAATCATGTCATGGCCAGCATGTTCGCCAGACTAGAATCCAATCGAAAACTTATGGGGCATATTAGCCATACTGGTATATGCTGGGGGACGACAATTTAACAAAGTTCTTGAGCTTAAGAGCGCAACTATGGACAGCTGGCAAAAAATTAAAAAAATATTAATAATCCAAATATTAGTAAGCTCAATGCCATACAGAATCTACGACACAATTTCAAAAAAAGAAGGGTTCAAAGGAGGATTCATCGGACGTTAACTGTGCGCAAAATACAGATACAATCAATGGCACAATCATTTTAGGACATAAAATTAAATTACTAGGTGTACAACTTAGCTTCCGGCGTTTTATCCCCAACACTTGAGGTTTTAATGAAACAAATTAGTTACAAATTGGTATTTAAGGGGCATTTTATGTCAAGCGGACAAGGAAAAAAAGTGAGGTTCTGAAATTTGTTAATATTATTGTAGGTCCAGTTGTACTTCTAGTAGATATGAATACAAACACATAATATTTTTTTTATATGATGTGTATTTGTCAAGTTATGGGCTTCTAAAGAATCGTCTATATCAAAATTCGTATATATTGGAAGAATTTTTTCGTTGCGAAAAAAATTACAATAAATTTTCAAATTACCCGATTTGCATCAAAAGTTTCCTGCTCTTTTAAAAAAAGAAATCAATTTCAAAAAAAAAAAAATGTAATGTTCAAAACCGGAAGTAAACATTTCGAAACAACATTTTGGAAACTTCGACCAATTTTATTTTTATTTTTCTTATTTCAAAATATGACTTAGTATATATATGTATATCATACACCAGAAGTTTTGAAATGGTATCTGCATTAGTTAAGGAGGTAGGTAGATTAATGTACATATGTACATGTAGCAGTAAGTATGATGTTAGGCGTTTGTTTACATATGTCGGTTAATTGTCAGTTAATTAAAATACGACAGTATTAACATTTATCATCCTGTTCATTTGTGTTGAAGCTCTAACAAAAAATTAATACATTGACAAAATTCATGTAAATATTGTAGAAATATTAGTAGGAAGAAATAAAAAATAATTTTACCTGTAGTTTGTCAAAAAGTTTATTTCTTCAATTAATAAAGGATTAATTATTTAATTACTAAATGTTTAATTATTTTAACTTAATTACAAGTTCATTATCTCCATAATTATCATTATATTCTAGTCCGATTTCCACTCTCTTATCTGCCCTATCTTTTAGAATTAATTACTTATGTATCATTTTGAATTTCCGTTATTATTTAATTGTTGCTCTGACCTCTTAGTGACTGGTGCTTGACAGAGACAATTTATAATGGCTCCGTACGGTGATCGATGTTTTAATTCATTTCGTTTGGTAAATCATCGAAAGTTTAAAAGTATAAAAATAATTTCTACATGTTTAGTATCTTGCAGGAAACGCCTTTTTAACGAAAGACCGTCAGTAGTTTACGAAAATAAAGAAGTGCCCTGCCCTACTTTCACAAAACATCCAAAGCGAACCATTCATTCCCGAAGACAAATTCAAACATAATTCAACTCAAACTGACACAGTAATAGATAACCAAGACATTTTGAAGCAGATAAAGGAGACATTTAATGATACATCTACTTCTGCTTCTATGAAAACTATGATCCTGACCATAGCACCTAAGTCCTGGAGTGAAAATAGACTTGCAGAAGAGTTTGAAACATCCAGGCGACAAAAGAAAAAAGCAAAGCAGCTTTTAGATCAGTTTGGTATTTTGTCATCTCCGAACCCACGTGGTGGTCGTAAACTACTACCCGAGACTGAAAACTTGGTTAAAAAATTTCATCTCTGAGAAGACATTAGCCGAATAATGCCCGGTAAAAAAGATTTTATATCTGTTAAACAGGATGACGGAAAAAGAACTCACATACAAAAACAACTTCTGATGTGCAATATTGAAGAACTTCTTCGGAAGTTCAAGAAACAATATCCAGACGTACAAGTAGGTTTAACAAAGTTTTTTACTCTAAGACCAAACAATGTATCCTCGCTGGCGACCCTGGAACACATATGGTATGTGTTTGTACTTACCACCAAAATGTAAAGCTAATGTTGAATAGTGGAGACATAGCTAATCTTACAGCTGGAACTGCTATGGAACTTTCCTCTTATAAGGATTGCCTTCGCAAGATGATGTGTCCCAATCCAACAGAGACGTGTCATTTAATGACTGCAAAAACACCGCCAATTGAATGTTGTAAGTGCAATTCGTGATAATTTGAAAATTATATTCGATAACAATCAAGTGACAGAAGTGCAGTTTAGAAAGTGGCTTGGCACAGACCGATTCACAATATCTACTCTAGTACTATCTTCTGATGATTTTGTAGATAGCTTGTGTGATGCCTTGGATACTCTGAAACCTCATGCTTATATGTATTGCAGAGACAGAGGCGCTTTATTTAAAAAAATCTTAAGGAGACTATCAATGAAGGAGAAATACTCGTACAATGTGATTTTGCAGACAATTATAGTTTCGTTGTCCAAGATGCTGCCCAATCTTTTCATTGGAATAACGACCCAGCAACACTTCTGACTTCGGTGTTTTATTATAGAGACGGAATTGAAATAAAACATGGCAGCGTTGTTATGATTTCAGATGACTTAAATCATGACACAGCCACTTTTTACGCTTACCAAAAAATACTACACAAACACCTTTTTGAAAAAGCAATAGTTGTGTCTAAAATTATATATATAAGCGATGGTGCCTCTCAACATTTTAAAAATAGATGCACTTTTGTGAATTTATTTTATTATAAACATGATTTTAATACGAATGCAGAGTTACATTTTTACGTGATGGTCTTGGGGGAAATCTCAAACGTTTAGCGACGCGTGCAAGTCTACAATTACCTGCTATGTTATCATAATGAACCCATTTTTCGTTCCGGTCTTAATGCGATGCAGAAATCCCTTCCGTTTTTGACTTTGAAGCAACTGTTCACAAACACACAAACGCCGTTCAACGTCTCTTGGTTTCAACTCATACGGGACCAAAGTTCCTTCTTTCCGAAACATGCCCATGGCCTTGAGACGTTTTGAAAAGGCTTGCTGCGTCACTTATTCCAATTCTTCTTGACTTTGACGCGAGTCTTCACTCCGCAATGTCTCTAATTCTGCATTTTCGAAAACTTTCTCTCTTCCTCCACTATGCCGGTCTTCGACGTTAAAATCACCGTTCTTGAAGCGTTAAAACCACTCATGACACGTTCTTTCACTAATAACGTGCTCACCATACGTATCTGAGAGCATTCAATGAGACTCACCCGCTGTTTTCTTCATATTGAAATAACACCTCCCGCAAATGACGAGAATTTGAAAGGATCTCTCTTTTGAACATGGCAATACCAACTGAGTCGGTCGCGCTCTATCTTTCTTGTAATGGTTTCCTTTACGTGGAGGCTTCCTCGGATCTTTGAACTTCTAATTCTGTCACGCTTTGTTACTCCCGCTGTCATGCGAAGCATCTTCATCTCAGCTGCCGTTAATTTACTCTCATACTTTTTGTGCATTGTCCAGCATTGTGAACCGTATGTGAGCGCCGGACGTACAACTGAAGTGTAGAGACTTCCTTTCAGCTTAGGGGGCATTTTTCGATCACAGAAGATGGCGGAGTTTTCCCGCCACTTCATTCACCCTACGCTTACGCGATGGTTGATGTCGTCATCACAAGTTGCTTCTTTATTAATCATAGATCCCAGATATTTAAACCTTTCACACTTGGGAAGCACTCTTCCATTCAAGTAAATGTCTGGAATAGGCTGATGAGGGTCAGAGAACGGGCAGCACAGATACTCTGTCTTTTTTGAACTAATACGATACCCGCGTCCCTCAAAAATGTCCACCCACACATCAAGTGCTCGTTGTAGGGACGCCTGATCATCACTTATAATGGCTCCATCGTTAGCAAAGGATAGTTGGTGCACATTGGGGTCCGTCACTTTTCTTTCAAGCAAGCAATCAAGCACTGCTATGAAGAGCAGTGGGCTGAGGACGCTCCCTTGGTGTACACCGACTTTGATTGTGAACTCTTCGGTGACTCCTGCGGTGCATCTTACTCTTGTCGTTGCTCTCTTGTACATGTCCATGATCATTCGCACGTAGGTTTCTGGAACTCCTTTTTGTCTAAGCGCTACCCATAAAAGATCTCCTGGTTGCCGGTCAAAGGCCTTCTCGAAATCAACCAACACAATATGCAAGTCCTTTGATGAATCACGATGCTTTTCCATCATGACCCTTATACTTTGGGTTGCATCTGTCGTTGATTTAACCGAGACAAACCCGCACTGGTCATCAGATAGTCGTATTATTTTCGGCAGTCGGCTATCTAATACCCGTTCAACGATCTTCATGGTGTGCGACATCAGCTTGACAGAACGGTAGTTATCACAATTTCGCGTATCACCCTTTCCTTTGTGCAAAGGAAGAAGATAGCTTTCCCTCCATTGATTAGGCATAGTGTCGCCTCTCATAAGTTTGGAGATAAGAACCATGAGCAATCTAGACCCGATGTCTCCCATCTTTTTCCAGAACTCAGAGGGTACCCCGTCCGGCCCAACAGCTTTTCTTTTCTTGGAGTTTTTAACCGCGTACCGAGCTTTTTCAACTGTGATGTCGGATATTTCGGCATGATTCGGGGCGGCTCTTGGAAAGTAGACTCGGGGAAACTGTTCGTTCAGAAGTTCCTCGCAATACTGTCGCCATCTGTGGAGAATTTTTTCGTCTTCCACAAGGAGTTGGCCTTCAGCATTGTTAATAAACTTTGGGAAACGAATCGCCTGAGCATTTCTTCTTCTCTGGGCGGCTATCTTAAAGATATTTGCTCCTTTGTTAAAATTGTTTTGTCGAAGCTCCTGGGTAGCCTGGTTCCTGTCAGACACGGAAGATGATATTTCTTCCAACTCCTGATAGAGGCCTTCCATGCTTTTCGCTTTGAATTCGGCGCATTTTTTCTTCGCGATACCTTTGCAACATCTATATACCTTTTCGCGGCGAGCTTTTTCCTCTCTATTAGTAGAAGAGCACTTTGACCAAGCTTGGAAAGCCATTTTCTTTTCGTGTATCACTGCTTTGGCTTCGTCTGTCCACCACCAGGTTTCTTTTGCGTGTTGGCAGGGGCCTTTAGATGTTCCGAGCAGTGACTTGGCTTTCTCCATGCCAGATTGTTGTAGGGAATCCCACATGTCTTGTGCTCTGCACTCCTCATTACCGACCTCATCGATAATGGTAGTTTTTCATGTTGGTAATAAAAGCTTCGTCTTTTCCTTTATCCAGCTTATACCACTTGATTCTCTCAGACACCTTCGTTTGCTGCTTTGACTTCTTACTCGCCTCCATAAAAAATTCAGTCAGGAGGAGACGGTGTTGAGGGGCGATCGCGTCTCCCAGGATCACTTTGCAATCTTTAACTCGTGGCTTCATGAAACTGGATACCAAATGATAGTCCATTTGAGTTTCATTTTCGCCGCTGCCATAAGTGATCAGGTGCCGGCTTTGTTTGACGAACATGGTATTTAGCACTATAAGACCGTACGACTTGGACATGTTTAGGATATCTTCACCTGAAGAGTTCCTGGTGCCGTATCCCAGCCCTCCGTGGTAGTCTTCATAGTCTTCACTTGTCTTCCCGACATGTCCGTTTGAATCTCCCCCAACAAACAAAAGCTCTTTCTTTGGGATGTTTTTGACAAGGTTGTGGTCTGGTAACGCCATC
Organism: Merodon equestris; assembly: GCA_958301585.1. NCBI lineage: Eukaryota > Metazoa > Arthropoda > Insecta > Diptera > Syrphidae > Merodon > Merodon equestris. The sequence continues at coordinate 86,263,649 of OY284414.1, forward strand.
TGTTGGGAAAAAGCAAAAACTTATTCACGATGCCAATATTTCACAGATATATTGTACTCGTAAAATATTACAGTGACTTTGAGGTATTGTAGTGGTTCTTCGAAAGAGATACATACATATGTACATAAATTGTCAGTGACCCAGATAATATGTCAGTGACCAATTTCCTTTGTTTATGTTCATGTTAAGGTGGAAATTGGTCTCGTCGTTCATGATGAACTTCAGTTAGTAGTAGATAGAATGTCTGCACTTTGAAAGGGACGAACATGTAATGGCCAATTGCGTTACAAGTTGTCTGATCGATGTTACCGGTTAAAGTTGACAGGCGCCCATTTAATTCCCGATATTATGATGCGACTCGAGGATATTTTAAGCTTTTTGGAGTTTGCCTTTTTTTTAATACAGTTTCGATCATTTAATTTATTCTCCCTTGACGGAGCCAGCCCTATATGATTATGTTTAGATATGTATCTCTGATGTCTCTTACCTCCACAACATCTCCCCAGTTAAGATTTTCCATTATCAATGTCGTCATTAAATACTTTACAAATTCAGCGTTGAGTCTTTACTGAACTGACAGGCAGTTTACAAAATGCTTGAAGCATTGAAGGTTATCTCAATATTGTATATACCATAGTTGCTAAACCGCAAATGCACGTGAGGCATCATTACCGAGCACAGTCTCGTAACCTTAATCGTATGTCATTACCGGCAAGGGATAATTACTTCATCGCCACATCATGCAATTAAGTTTTACCACCTGTCAAGTTTCCAACTTAATATCCTTAATCAGGCCATCCCCCTGCAAACAGCTCCAGCACATCACCGCTTTACACAATTTATTATTTACGCGTAACTCCTTAAGCTACAACACGACCACTAAGCACACATGCCAAAGAGTCTTTTATTCACACGTCACCATTAACCTTATAAAGCTCACTGTCGTCTGCCGTACATCGTCTGTCATATTACACTACTGGTCTCCCGTACACGTCTGCAAAACATCCAGAGGCACCAAAAGAGCCTCGAGTGACATGTCCTTCAACTATTGCACTGTAATTTGCATAAAATGTGCCTTCGCTTCTTCTTTGCACTCAGCCTTCTCCGGCAACCATTGTCGCACAGTAAAGTCGTCTTCAATTTCCTTAAGTAAACTTTTACGTTTCTTCGAAACGCTCCGTCAGCTCATGATAAACGGTAAGGAATCCTCCATCACTGCAGCGAGGGCAATACTATTATCATCGTCATCCACTCACCCAACAGTGGAATGTGCGTTCTTCCCATGAATGTGCTTTCTTTCGAACGTAAAGTCCTATGACATTGACTGATAATGTCGACCGATAAAGGAGAAAAAGCAAGCAAAGCGAACAATTCGCAGCAACAAGGTGCCTCCGATGGAATGATGCTCGCCATCGCCCGACCGACCGGCGCGGAGTATAATAACTCTTGGCAAGTGTCGTCAGAGTCATTTGTTAGTAGTAGTACCGCTGTTTGAGTTAAACCTTCTTGGCACACCAACAATAATGTATGACAGCGGTATCGCGTGGCGAAACTATCGCACGAGTCATCTGCCACTTGGTTATGCCACACATTGCAGCAGCGGAACTGAATTCAACTTCGGATTGGTGATAGAAATTGTGGCGGTAGCTGTAACTGCTCCCGGAGATTGTGTTGGCGATAAGAGCACAAGTATCTTATCTACTCGTCCGTTTCAGGTTGGGATTCACCTTTCACGTCTTAAGAGCCTGAGGCACTTTGCACAGGTTCCTGTTCAGTACCGAGAGATGTACATACATATCGGATACAATATGACATCTTCGAACATTGCTTTCTCGCCTATTCCCTCCCGCACGTGGTTCTTATCGAGTGGTTGTGGGACTCTTCGGAGCGTAAAACTCTACCGGGACTATGGGCGGGAAATCCTCTGGTTTAATTTAGATAAAAGGCTTGCAGTCGCCCTCATCTATTTCAATTAATTATATCGCCAAGTTCTCGGTTTGTGGGAGTCCGAAGAAAAATTACCCGTCGTGGAGTGCTGACTTTCGTACCATGCACTTTTGATGTCGTTCCTTTGTTATGGGACAAGAAAGGAAAGGAGAGTTGATGATAGTGTTAATGAGACTTCATTTGTAAGGATTCTATGTTCTGATCGATAAGGAGGGGGACGAGAAGTCAATGTCTACTAAAACGTGGTAAAGAGAGTGATGCGTCGTTGCAGATTAAGTTTAATGATGCGATTTTTTCGGAATAAATCATATTAATTAATTTTCATTAATACAAAGTCGTAAGGGTCACTGAAGTTTTTCTTTAATTTGTGAGTAATTGGAAAGCGATTTTAGGCGCGTGGTTCTCAGTAATATAACTTTCGATTAATGTGTGTTGAAAGAAAGCATCTAATGACAATGAAATTCAAACGCAATAATCTTAGCCTAAGTTGTTTATTTATTTTAATTATTGCAAATTAGTCGTAAGGCCGATTGGATGTCGCACACCATGAAGATCGTTGAACGGGTATTAGATAGCCGACTGCGGAAAATAATACGACTATCTGATGACCAGTGCGGGTTTGTCTCGGTTAAATCAACGACAGATGCAACCCAATGTATAAGGGTCATGATGGAAAAGCATCGTGATTCATCAAAGGACTTGCATATTGTGTTGGTTGATTTCGAGAAGGCCTTTGACCGGCAACCAAGAGATCTTTTATGGGTAGCGCTAAGACAAAAAGGAGTTCCAGAAACCTACGTGCGAGTGATCATGGACATGTACAAGAGAGCAACGACAAGAGTAAGATGAACCGCAGGAGTCGCCGAAGAGTTCGCAATCAAAGTCGGTGTACACCAAGGGAGCGTCCTCAGCCCACTGCTCTTTATAGCAGTCCTTGATTGCTTGCTTGAAGGAAAAGTGACGGACCCCCATGTGCACCAGCTATTCTTTGCTGACGATAAGTGATGATCAGGCGTCCCTACAACGAGCACTTGATGTGTGGGTGGACATTTTTGAGGGACTCGGGTATCGTATTAGTTCAAAGAAGACAGAGTATCTGTGCTGCCCGTTCTCTGACCCTCATCAGCCTATTCTAGGCATTTACTTGAATGGAAGAGTGCTTCCCAAGTGTGAAAAGTTGAAATATCTGGGATCTATGATTAATAAAGAAGTGACTTGTGACGACGACATCAACCATCGCGTAAGCGTAGGGTGGATGAAGTGGCGGGAAAACTCCGCCATCTTCTGTGATCGAAAAATGCCCCCTAAGCTGAAAGGAAGGCTCTACACTTCAGTTGTACGTCCGGCGCTCACATACGGTTCACAATGCTGGACAATGCACAAAAAGTATGAGAGCAAATTAACGGCAGTTGAGATGAAGATGCTTCGCATGACAGCGGGAGTAACAAAGCGTGACAGAATTAGAAGTTCAAAGATCCAAGGAAGCCTCCACGTAAAAGAAACCATCACAAGAAAGATAGAGCGCGACCGACTCAGTTGGTATTGCCATGTTCAAAGGAGGGATCCTTTGAACCCCGTCCAAAAGGCGATATCAATCAACGTTCCAATTTCAACACGCAAAAAAGGCAGGCCGAAAAACAATTGGTGCAAACAAATGCAAAAACACCAGCATTTGATTGGCCTCAGCGATGAAGTAATCCCAAACCGGGAAGCCTGCCGCTACTTTCTGAGGTCAAACCGGCGGACTCCAGAAGCGGACCAGTAGGAATGCAGTTAAGTGGGAAGGTTATGGTCCTACACTTCTGACCATAACGACGCTGGAAAAAAGGAAAAGAAGAAAGAAGAATCGTAAGGCTGAAAGGCATAATTTAATTGTTCCACATATTTGCTTTAGAGTGTCCCTATAGGGCCAATAAGGTATTTTATGTTAGTTGTTATTTAAGCTAGGTTTAAGCATTTTTGTCTAGGGTAAGAGTGTTCTTAAAATATAAAAACAAAAATGAATTAAAAAAAAAATCTATTATACATATATCACAACTGATTGAGTTCGTGAGCCATTTAAAAGTGAGTCTTTGATGAGGACTACAGTCATAGCGACCACCTGGCGATTGTCTCCGAAATAACGAAGAAAAGAACCAGGCAACGCCCAAATTTAAGAGGTTCACTATGGAAGGACAGTTTGTTTGACAGAGAAACGATTGAGGAGGTGCTGAGCGTTGGTTCAATGGATACAAATGGATCAGCTACTTGTCGGACCGACTTACACACGGACCGACTAACCACATACTGCGACGTGGCAATTCCAAGGTAAACAGCAACCCGGAAAGGCGCCCCATGCTACTGGTGAAATGACGAAGTAAAAACACTCAGAGAAAAGTCCTTACAGGCTCGATGTAAAGTCCAAAGGTCAAGAGGAAGAGTTGGTTTCCAACAACACCTTGATACTCTTAAACAGATCAGACATTATCTAGCGAGGGCAATCAATGGATGCAAGGCAAGATGCTTTGAACGTATTTGCGACGAAGCCGATATCAACCCATGAGGCTCGGCCTATAGAATGGTGATCATCAAATTAAAAGGGTGCAGGCCTCTCACAAATAACATGCCCGACAATGTAAAGAACAATTGTAGTTTCGGCGACCCATTTCCAGGCAGATCCAATCCAGTTAATAGGTCTCGGCTTCCTTGGTGTTCTTTTCCTCAGCGTCCCAATGCGGTTTGTGATCGATGCAAGATAGAAGTTGATCAGCCGTCTGCCGTCTTGATCGGCAAAATTCAGTTCAAATTCGTTTAGATTGATGACATGCACGAGGTTAACGACTACGACCATCCAAGCTTTACCTTCCTTGATAGGGATGAGTGGAGTAGTATATGGGAATATCTGGCACCCCTCCTACCGTCGCCAGGTAGATCAGGTAGGTTAGGCTGAAAATATCGACTTGGTGGCTTGTGACGACTATAAGATTACAGATAGTTACAATATATGTGCTTAACTTAGTCTAAATACAAAGTTAACATTTCTTATGCTGAAACTGTAGAGCAAATCAAAGGTTGTGGCTATTATTTAAATTTGACGATGATATGCGTTTGAGTTCATGTAATTTATCTAACTGTATATATGCTTTACAATATACAATTTTTTTTCAAAATCATCTCTTTAAGTCTCACAAAAATTAAAGCAATTTTGCCCGATTTGTGTGCTTACGTGCTTTGTGCCGATATTTAAACTCTACTTAGTGCTTGTGGTCGTGCTTAGTGCACTTGGTGCGATTAATTTTTGGTTACTATTTTTTACATTCTGATTATTTTCTAATGATTTTTTACTTGTGCTTTATGTATCTTACGCCGTAACTACCGTTACTTTATTGCTTCCCGCCACCACTTTCGGTATAAGGGTTTATGTTTAGCTTTAACTCGTTTAAAGCGGGTTAACACAACGTCACCTTGCTTGAACTCCTTGGGAGAAGTTCTTTTGCGTTGCGCCTACTGTTTCCCGCCCTTTGTTCTTCTAACTTCTTCCTAAGATCATTATTAACCTTCAAGTGGAAATCCAATATGTTTTGAAAATTAACCCTGGAGCTTCTGTTAAAGAATATGTCAGACGGCTTCTTGTTCGTGACCAAAATGACAGTGTTGTTGTACCGGTCTACGGCTATCTTCAACAATTCCTTTAAGCGCAAACCCTTGTATTCAGCTCTCAAACATCTATACATCTCTAGAGTTGTTGAATGGAACCTCTCAACCTGACCATTTCGATATATTTTGATGTCCGACGTTTTAATAAAGTTCACAAAGATCGGACTAAGGAAGCGTCGCTCATTGTCCGTGACAATCATTCTCGGGACCGTAAAGTAATGGAGAATTTTAATAAGTTTTTCTCTCAGATAGATCGAGGATTTGTTCTTAATAGGAAATAACTTAGCGAATTTTGAAAAATTATCGATACAACAGATGAATATCTGATTTTGCACCTGCATAATGTCCATATGCAGAATCTCACATGGATAGATGGCACGGGTGTGGGTTGCAGCAAGATTTCGTATACTAAATCAGGCTATTCATTCTAGGGAAATAATACTTCCCTAACAGCTGTTCTTTATCTTCCCTAGCATTCCTGTGAGCCCTCCAGTGCTCTTTGTCAATCAGCTGCCATACCCGGATCCTCATCGAATCTTGTAACTCATGAAACACTCAGTGTAGACTTCCTGTAGTAGGGTTAGCGGTTCGGGGATCTTAATGCCGTTTATGACATTTGGTTGCAATCTAGTCTTCAGGATCAGACTTGCCCGGATTTTCGACCGCCGTGTAGTGTCTGGAATACCCGGGATGCGGCTCTTCGTATATGACTAAGCCCTTTCCCATCTTTATACATAATTATTCGATTGTGGAAGAGTCTTGTGCTGCACTGTGTATTATTTCGGAAGCTGAGTCAGTCGTGCCATCGTTGTCCTGCCTTACGCTTGCTAGAGAACCCAGTTCCGACATTGCTGTGGGCGCGGATTGTGCCGTTTCTGTACTTGAGTTGCGTTCGCTGGCCGTGTCTGTTTTAGAAAGGTTGACGAGTTGGTTTTCACTTGGTGCCGCCTCAGCAAGTGCGGAGTGGAGTAAGTGGTTCACCAGTTTCTCTAATCTGGAGAGGGCGTCAGCCACGACATTCGATTTACCTGATTTGTAAATCAGTTCGTAGTTGTACTCCAAGGATAGACCTTGCCTCTCAACGTTTCAAGTTCGAGTTGCGGTTCCTATTTCCCAAGGAAAAGGTTAACGGTTGATGGTCGGTGTAAATACGAATCTTTTTCGCCTCGTACAAATACGATTGCAGGTTTTCCAGGGCCCAGACTATTGCCAACATCTCCTTCTCGTTCGTTCTCCTCCGTTTTATTGAGGTATTTATTGAGAAATATAGGCTATGGGCTTGTCTTTCCCAACTTCACCTTCAGATAGGACCGCTCCTGTGACAAAGTTCGAAGTGTCGGTTGTTAGATTATACGGCACATTATAGTCGGGGAAGGCGAGGACATCAGCGGATGTTAGTAACTGTTTTAGGTCAGTGAAGGCCTTCATTGCCTCCGTATCCAGTTTATGACCAAATACGGTGGGAATCATGTCCCAAAGATGAATGCGATGATCAGCATACTGTCGAAAGGAAAAGACATAATAAAAAATATTTTAAAAACGTTACAAGAGTGACGACATCATTATATGGTTAAATCGAACACAACGAACTGTAACTGCCATCGCACGTAATTCCTTTCTGGTTACGGTGACTAACGTAAATACCTTGTATCGATTCGGACACGATACTTCTCCTCTTTGTCCAGGAAGACGTAAGGCATGTGATCTTCAAATGTAGACGGTTCGCAGAATGGAGGGGTACTCTACCAGGACCAGAAAATATAATTCAACAAATGGTGGAGTCGGAGGAATAACGGGTGATTATCTGCACACTAACTAAAAATGTGAAGACAGAGCTGAGGAGAGTAGAAGCTACAAGAAAAGTAGCAGAGACAACAAGAGCAGTAGAAGCAGAAGGAAACTTACAAGCACAGGTGTAGCATGAATTGCTACCAGCCCCGCGAAGTAGTACTTAGCGGCAGTCCCGCGGGCAGAGTGACAGAATAGAGCAGGGTGTATCTGGCGCATCTTAAACCGGGCGACCACAATTGACAATGGTGATGATTTAGGCTGCAATGACGCTTTGACCTCGGATCTTTTTTGCGACTGTCTTCGAGATTGTGTTGAGTCCTGGGCATGCGAATATTTCAGTCAATGACTTATCAGCCTAGATATTCCAACAGTAATCTGCACCTTCCCAAAAAGCCCGAGCAAGTAAGAATGACTGCGGCAAAATGTTCCTTAACATAATGGTTATCAGCGCATCCCAAAGGATCGTCTTGGGGAAACTGTTCTCACTAAAGACGGCAATATCGAAAATATTATTTAGATCCTTGAATCTAAATAACTTTTCAACATTTCCTTTTTGTTATTTTTTTTGGATTCAAGAAGAACTATTTAGAAATAAGGGAATACAGCTATATGAATTAGTTCATGTCAGCCCTGTATATGCTTAACGATTTAATATCTGCACAATTTATAACATCCCCAGAACAAAGATTAAGTACAAGGGCCTAAGTCTATATTTTTCCAACAGTAATATGGCGACAAGTGATCTTTAAACAGAAGCGCTGCATTTGGTCATGCAATTGTTTACCTCATAGATGTTAATAGTAGACATACTATAATACCATCGGATACGCGGATGACCTTGAAGCTATTGTTACACTGGACATGCGCCTCAGTCTATCCCTGACTGATGTAGCAGAGAGGGTACATCGATAAGCCCAAATAAGACAACCTTAGTTTAGTTTACGAAAAGGAGGAAACTACAACCTTGCTAATTTCTTCTACAAACATAGCATTTTCAGAAGAAGTCAAGTATCGTAAACTTAACTGGAACTCCAACATCGAAAGCAAACTTGCAAAGGTGACTAAGGCATTGTGGGCCTATCGACGGTATAACCCGGTGATTGAAACCTAAGGTTATCTACAAGTTATATACCGCGGTAGTAAGACCTATCACTGCTTTATGGTGGACAAAAACTCCAATAATTAAACTTTAACGCTCCCAGAGACCCGCATGTTTCAGCACTATAGGCTCCATGCCAACCTGCCCAATGGCAGCCCAAGAGGCACTCATCGGAATTACTGCAATGCATCTTTCGCACCCTTCACTCAGAAACAGACCTACCATGTAGACCATTAGGTCACATGGTTATCCTGCAACACCTTCCTGAGCTGGATATATTTACCATAGTTTCGCACGCATTACCACACACGTTCACTTTTAACAAGAGATTTGAAATACTGATCCCCAAACGCACACCTTGGGAGAGCGCCGATACTTTGCTAAATGTCAAAGGCCTCAGGTGGTAAACAGATGGCTCCAGGATGGATTCCGGTATTGGCGCTGTCTTCTTTGCACCAAATTGGTAAATTTCGAAAGCTCTGGAAATGAGTCCTACTAACTTACAGGCCGAATTATATGTCATCCTGACGTGCATCAACCTAATGCTAGAGACATAAAAGGTATAACCATTAATATACTCTCAGGCTATCAATCAGCGCTCAAAGCGTTGAGCGTGTATAGCACGAATTCAAAATCCGTTAAGGAATGCCACGATGCCCTGCAGGATCGAGCCAAAAGAAACAAAGTCAAACTCTGATGGGTGCCAGATGGGCATTAAGGGCAACGAAATCGCCGACCAACTCGATAGAAAAGGTTCCAGCGAAAGGTGCATAGGTGTTGAAACTTTCTACGGAATTTTCAAATCGAAGATTAATTTTCTATTACAGAAGTGGAAAAAATAGTTACACTTGCACTTTTGGAACCTGCTTCGGACCTCGGACAATCGTAAAGATTTATTCAGATTTTGCAAGGACTCTATTAATATGCTTAAATATAATAGAGTCGATATCAGAAGACTGGTTAGCTACCTTTCGGGACACTGTAGTCTAAGAAATCATCTCAACAAAATTAGCCTCTCGTCTGAAACCGAGCGTTGACTCTGTTTAGAGGACGAGGAAACTCCGGAGCACATATTATGTGAGTGTGCTGCCCTCTGCTTTCTTAGGAAGCGTATCTTCCTCAGATAAATTATGACTCCTCAGGGGATCATCTCAGATCCCACGAGAGACTTTATTAAGAAACTAGAGGATCTCCTCGTCTAGGCGCGCTGTAAGCTTGCAATGATGTCAATATCGTCCACCTATTGTAGCAGTTGCATACCCATGAAGAAGATAGTGCCTTCTGCGTTGACATCTGCCTGCCTCACTATCCTTTCAAGAACTAAATTAAAGATACCACATAACAGCATGTCTCCTTTTCGAAATCCGATGCATGTTTGGAGAGGTTCAGAGGTATGGGTTCTAAACTGCCAGTGTGGCTCGATACATCCGAATCAATTTTTTCCGGAATTCCGAAATCGGCCATCGTCCTGTAGAGCTCCTGACGATGAATGCTGTCGTACGTGGATTTAAAGTCGGTAAAAAGATGGTAAGTATCGACTTGGTCTCATTAGTTTTTCTTTCCAGGATCAGGCGTAGTGTGAAAATCTGGTCTGTAGTCGACTTGCCAGGCCGGAATTCTCACTGGTGAATTAGTGGTGAAAAACGGCTTAAGACGTTCACATATTACACTGGGTAGGATCTTGTAGGCGACATTGAGCAGGGTTATACCTCGATAGTCGGGGCAAGGCATAGAATGCTTTTTTTTTTAATATGGGGCAGATAGAGCTTTTATGCCATTCGTCATCCTCCTAAATTTGACAGATGATCTCGTGCATGATCCCTACCAGAACATTACCGTCAGTTTTGAAGAGCGCAGCCTGAAGACAATCTGACCCAGCAGTTTTGCTGGATTTCAGCTTATATATAGCTAAGCTGTCTTGTTCTAAATTGGGTGGGATGATTAGTTCATCGACTGGCGCTGGGTTTTCTTGTGACCATATCACTCTCTCTTGCTTATGCCCGCTAAGCAGGTGTAAGAAGTGCTGCATAAACACGTTCACTATTGACAATGATTATCTTCACAATTTCGAACAGCTTGGGCGCCCGTTCTAAAGCCGGATGCAAGGCTAGTCGAGCTTTGAGTCGTGTCGCTCACATATGGTTAGAGACAGCGTTTGCGCCCCTGAAATTTCATACACCCAGGATGCTGGACGCGAGCCTTGCGTCAATCAACACATGGTTGATTTGATTGGCGGTTCGACCATCTGGAGACAGCCAGGTTGCTAAGTGCATCTTGTTGTGAGCGAATCTTGTGCTACTTATCACCGTATTATTAACTCTCGCAAGGTCTGCCAATCGGAAGCCTTTATCTGTTGTCATGTCGTGGAGACTATGCTTTCCCCTCGCGTCCCCAAAGGTGTTTGACGTCGTACTCCGTAGGTTCCATCCAAGAGGTCATACAAATCCTCTTTGATAGACTCCTCAGCCTCATCGGTGGGGGCACGAGCACATGTTAGGTTCTGTTATATTTAGAACCTTCCCTGGATGCCGATTGCAGCCAAGCGACTAGTTATTGGTTCAAATCGATGACCTTTGATCTAAGCCGTTTACCTGCAACGAATCCGCATCCTAACATGTGCAACTTTTGCGACAGATGTCGCAATGTTTTTTCTTTGTTATTCCATTTCCTGGATCAGTAATGTCCGCCGTATACTGCACGAGGATATTTTCCAATTTCCGTGCAGCACTAGGAGTGTGCAGAGTTCTGACACTTTAGGTGGACAACCGTAAAGCCTTGTCCTTTTTCGTGCCGTGTCGTCGTCGGTTTTGGGATCCATATATAGGTATATCCGAGGCTATTTGCTCTTTCCTAACAATAGGTTTTTTACATGGGTGGGTTGTTAGCCCCCCCCCCCCACAACCGCCAGTCTGGTCGGGTTGATATTACACTCTCTTGTCTAGGATGGTGGCTGCATACGTTAGTTCACCTCCCAATGGCTGTTGGGGACCCAAACCTTTTGGTTTTGGCATCCAAAAGTATATTTGAAAAAATCTGACGCAAGGTCAATTCCTGATCTTAACACAAGCCTTGGCACAGAAAAATCAAGTGGTACGTGTCTCTGCCGCTCGCTCTGACAACCCTTTTCACCTAAAGGCCTTTGGAACTTTGAATCTGCCCGAGCTTTAGCCGGCTGCATTATCAAAAAACCAAAAATCCAGAAAAATATTTGACAACAAATAGACAGCCCTTTATTCGTTATAAACAACAAGCTGATAGTTAAAGTTTTTTTTTTTTTAATTGCTCAGATGTCCTTTTAAGAGGGTCCTTTAAAATTCGCGCGTATATATCAGCAGTGAAGAATTCTTGATCACTACTTTTTCTTAAAAATATTCTTTAAGAAAAAGTCTAACAGACCAAAGATCAGGCACACTTCTTACAAAGAGGCTTATTCAATAGAATGACACCAATACAGAATTAGAATGACACGTCTAAATTTGGAGCCATCGTTAAACATTTAACTGTCATAACAATAACTCTTGACAAACAAAAACTTTAGGCTAGTTAGTACGTATCGACACACACTTGTATAATTTGTTAAAATAGTGGACATTTTTACTACTCTTGGTCATCAAGAGCCTTTCGAAAAGACTTAGCGAATCTAATTGATAATGATAATCTTTTTAAAATAGGTCACTGATGAAGACTTCGATTCTCATTCTTTCGGGGAGATCAAGAAATGAACGTTGAACAGCATTCAACGTATAACTCCGATTGGGGAAAGAAATGAACAGGACCATGCTTCTCAAACTATAGAAGAGAAACTCACAATTAAGCCGACAAATTTCAATGAAATATAGCATTGAAATGGTTTACGTCCATCCGCCCCTACAGGTCTTAAGCTAACTCTTTGGTAGCGATAAAGGCTAAACAATTATAAAACACCCACATTTTCCAGTAGATATCACTCCATTAAAATATGATCTCCGAATGACACCCAAACGCATGCCGGCAGAGGTCCCTAACATCATTCCAGCCAAACCACTCGCACTCGGACTCGTTCCCACATTTCCGTAATGACTGCATTGCATATCAACACTTCTATTCCATCTGGTATTATTACCAGACCCGCACTTCCTAAATTCGAATTGCACTCACCAGCCCGAGAGGAGCAGTAGCCAACGGCTTCGTTGTAACACTTAAACCGTCGTTGTAATATCGCTTCCAATTGGTGATGGTGCCATTATAATCGACATCCCACGGCAATGCGGGAGCAATGATTTCATGCACTCAGGAAGACACCATGCTAGTGCTGCATCGACACTCCAGCATTCGTGTATGAAAATAATTCCTAATGCGGTCCTTCTAATTTGCCATTGCGCTTGAGACAGCCTGACGGGATGACCGGCTGACTCGTCGCTTGGCTGTATCTGTTGCAGATGAGGCGCGAAATTACTGAAACACTTCAAATGTATCCTGTTTCATGCGAGCAACAAAAGACCAAGGCACGACGACTATGATTACATTAACTGGTCGAGTCGGCATACGGGATACGAGAGTACATGAAATGATTGAGGCGTTGGCCGTCGCCGTTGGACGAGCAAAAAGGATCGCGAACCATGCAACGTGCCCCACACACAATGGCGAGCAACGAACGGGCGGGACTGTCGAGTTTCTATAGCTCCAATCAGCAATTTGAAGAATCATTTAACCATTCAGATATCTTGGAGAGACACTTATCCGTGTTGTTTTATGATTATGTCGGAGGCGGCCAGCGCGAGCTGCAGGGTATGGTAGGTGGTTAGTAGGGTCGTATATCGTAGCACGGTCCGTGTTAAAGTGTTGTTCGTTGAAGAACTGGGAAAATCGGCCCACCGAGTGGCAAGGTTTTCACGTTTCTATTCGAGCCTAGCGGCAGAGGGCAGGCAGCGACGAGGCAAAAAGATTCTCGCTCATTATAGTCGTCAACGACTTGGTCGGTTCTTGTTTTTCAGATTGACACAATAGCGGGAATGATGGCAGGATGATGGTCGGGTAAAGGGCGGACATTGGATGATGGTTTAGTGATGAAATTATGTAAATGACTGGCAATCCGCGATGGAGCAGGTCGTCGAGTTTTAGTACGCGAATGCGTATTGTTGTTGGGTGATGATTGGATGGGTGGACGCGTGGATTTGAATTTTATGCTCTTGAGTTGCCTTAACGGATCTTTTGAAGGTTTTATTGGGAGAAACAAAACTGATTTAAAATGCTCAAGCTAGCAGCACGTTGCTAACGAGGCTGAACAGTGCGAGTGGTATGGGTCTACGAATACTCGTTATTGCATGGCAAGTGGTTAAACGTGGCATTAAGTTATAAAATGATATAATACCGCAAATTAAAACGTTTCAACGAGGAGGAGCTTTGTGGTTTCCCGTCATTTCCTAGAATTTCGTTCTAAAGAATAAGGACAAAGCCGAGTGAAATATCAATTATACAGTGGACGACTAGTGAAGGGGAAAAAGCAATTATGCACACGTGAATATTTGCAGTAAGTGTGGTCTTATCGGGCAGTGGAAGAAATGTTGTTAATTAGATGATAAATGGGTGAATGAATACATTGTTTGAATGTATCTCATGTGGTCGTGAAGTGCTAGTTTCGATTGGGAATTAGTGAAGTATAACAAACCACAAAACAATACTCGCGGCTTCGTTAGTAGTATACAAGGAAAATATTCAGTGGAACACTTTTTTGCGGAAGGAATAGACAACAGATTTGAGCGGATGGGAGAGCCTCCCAGCTACTCTGAATAAGTATCTAACCCTCAATCCAAGTAAACAAATACTTTTCAGATGGGATGGTGCATGTGTTAATGGCTGGTCTGTAATCTTGGTAAGCAATTTTTTAATTGCTTAAGATTAAATTCATTGAATAAGCTCGAGATAAAGATTTCATTCGTCGATCGTCTGTAGTGGGGCACACACGTATCGGGAATTTTATTACAATACCAATGAAAACTTCCTAAACAAGGGAAAAGAAAAGAAAAAAAAAAATGTCGTGCTTATGGTATTAGAGTGCTGGAAGCCGGTAAATTACCTTTTCATGTTATGGAGGTTTGAGTGATCCTCCTTCTTTCTAAATTTTGAGCAGATTTTCATTCTGATCAAGCTACCATTTTGACGTTTAATATTTTTCCATGTGTAATATGGATTGAGATTTTGTCTTCTAGACTTTCGTATTTGTTTGTTACACAACCTGAACGGGCTGCAGATGGTTTGTGTCGAAGATGTTCGTTCACCACTTTTCGGGGGTGGGTGGTTGTCCTAGATAGGTTTTTTTAGAGATTCGACTGAATTTGTCGCGTTGATTGTAGCCCTCAGTACATTTTTGTTTCCATGTCATTTATGTATTATAATGGAAATGCACACACAAAGTATGAATCGTCAGCACTTTTGATCATCTCTTATTCACAACTGATGTTGTTGCATAGTTTTCGCGTATAGGAATTGTTCTTGGCTATGAACGGACTTGAACTACAGACCTTCGGCTCAACAGTCGGTGATGATTACTATTGCGTCACGACCACCCACTAATTTTTGGTTCGTCTTACTAAAGCGAGTTACGCTATCTTCCTTGAACTAAGTGCATTTTGTGGCAAAGAAAATTTGTTTAATATATGGTACATATGTTTGACCGTCACTATAGCGATTTTTCAACATATTGTAGTTGGACCTTTTGCTTTTATGAAGAGTGACCATCTTGGGATAATTTTTTCTTATAACTATTGAGATAAAAAAGAAAAGTAGTTTGGCGAGGACCTCTATTAAACGATCACTCATTTCACCATATACATAGCTTCCGTTATTTGTACTAATTTTAAGGTTTTATACAAATATCAATTACCGTGTGATCCACTTGAACTCCAAGAAGGCAATAACTTCCTAAACAACTGGTAAGACCACAAACGTTTAGATCCATTTTAATTAAAATTAAAAAAAGTCACTTTATTTTTTGAACGAAAGTTTTAAATCCTACCATTGTTCAAAAAAGTTCGAAAGACAAATGTTGTTTCGTCCGCACAAACTTATCCAGAGGACGTATATCGTATTCTCTAATTAGAAAAGTTTTCCGATCGAACAATTCGTGAACAAACATTTATTTAACGGAAAAATCAGAAAATTTGATTTGCTACCAGAAGTCAAGCGTCACCTTTTAAGAGGGTTTGAGTTTGAGGCTGTGATTAACATTCGCCACTTGTGTTTTAGGACAGTCGCCACAGGGTAGGGAAGAAAATGTAAGGATAGTGGAACAGTGAGATCTGGAAGGAATAAACTCATGACCGGGAAGCTTAGCGAAGGATTGCTGAAGAGACTCTGAACTTCTCAGTTCCAATTGGCCAATAATAATTATAATAATTTCAATGCCTAAGGGTCAAACTTCAAAACCAAGCGTTTTTAGCTGGGAAAGGCATGAATACGATGAATGAATTTTTCGAAACTTTTGAAATATCAGCCACTTAAAAAAACACTGGCAATATTGTTGTGTTTTCAACCACGTCGTAATACCAACAATTAGAGGACATAATCAGCTCCCGTTGTTGAATAAAGCTCCTCGAACTATACGCGTAATGAATCAGATTTCTACACAATAAATGATTAAACAGAAATATCTTACACTGTTACGTAGAGAGAGTACACGTACAGGCCGGTTAAGGTTCAAAAGAAATTCCCCCGCTTTCAACATAAGGATAGGAACCACTAACTGGTTCAAGTGAGAATTCAAAGACTGTAAAATACCATTTAATCAATGTTTGACTGATGCGTCAAAGAGAGGTCATCTAAGACAGGCTTAGTACCATTAACTAGAGAAGAGAAATTATAATTTTACCTAGTTACCTTAAATGCTATACATGAACATAAAAAAATAATGAACTAGCAGAGGCCATTTAGGGACTGCAGTCATGACGAAATCCTGGGATTGTAGACTAAATCTATTTTCTTCACTTCCTATGATGGAATAAGAAGACTAGCACCAAAGAATGTACATGTTCTAAGAATTATTAAATCCATTCTCTTTTTACGTCTTCTTTAATTCAAGACGAACTCCGATTTCTAGGAAACTCCGTACTCCTCGCTTAATGCCTTTTTTAGCTAATCTAGTACTAATTTGAACTTTACCGAGCTTTATAACTCCTTTATCAATGCTACTTAATAGAAACTGCTCCTTCTTGCAATTTGTCAATTAGTAGACTGGGGTGCTGTAATTGCTCATAGGAATTCTGGCAACCAATCAAAAAACCTAATGGTGAAAGTTATGTGATAAATAGAGATCCTAGTACGAATACTTTCTCGGAATACTTTAAATAATTTTTGAATCCACCAGGATACTACCCTTGCTTTCAATATGCGACGCCAGACATTCAAAACGCCAAACTTGATGACCCAATATTCCAACAGGATATTGTGGGTGCGCAATTTTTTCGGAAAAAAAAAAACCTGCCGGGGCAGATTGTATACACATCGAATTTTATAAGTACACCACCAATGGTCTGAAAGAACGCCTCATTGATTCGTTCAACAGCATTTTAAGCCAGATGATAGTACCTCGATTAAAAGAAGCGCTTATCTTCCCAATCGATAAAAAAGGTGATGCGTTGGATCCAGCTAACTATCGGGGCATATCGTTTTTAAACGAAGCCTACAAAATCTTTGCAAGTATTCTGTAAAGGCGACCTAGTACGTACATTTTGTAAATTGTATGGAATTTGAATGTCATCGAAATTTGGAAGAATTTTATAAAACCTCTATGTAGATACCATGGCAGCGGTTTGAAATGGAAGGGTGATTAAGTCAGGGATGCCCACTAAGCCCAATCCTTTTTGCTCTTTTTATTGAGGATATTGTGGAATTCTTACCTGGAGGCGTAGAGTTTGCAGGAGTGCTCATTGAAGCACTCCTAGTTGCAGAGGACATCGTACTGTTGGCAAGATTACCGGAATCCCTGCAGTTGATGATCAATCGATTAAGTAAGTACTGCTCTAAGGGAGTTCGATAGGCAGTCTAGAGAAATCGAAGATAATGATTTTCAAAAAAGGTGGAGGGAGATTTGCCTACAAAAATGGTGCTTTAGAAGGGTAAACTTAGAGGTCGTAAAGGAATATAAGTATCTTGTAATCTAAATATAAGAAGACATCTGAGTGACAAACGTACGAAATCTAAAACTGTCATAAATGCAGTCTGGAAGAACTGTTTCCGCAATACAGGATTCAGTGCAGTAGAAAATTTAAACTTTACGAAGCGGTATTCGAGGCAGTAATGCTATACGCGGGGCACACATTTGGGGGTATAAGCCTTATGAGGAGGAAGAAAAATTGCAGGGTTTTTGAATTTAAAAAAAAATTTTAATGCCAAACTATATGCTTATAGTGGAAACAGGCTTATCTCCATTGTATATAAATCATTGAAGATGCAAATGAATTATATACTACGGGTAATGGCAGACAATAGATCACCGAAGGGAGTGTCACTATAAACAGTTCGAAACGAAACTGCATGGATCGAAGAGTGGCTGCAATTAGTGGGGTACTCTTGAACGCAGATGGTAGAATATGGGAAAGGTCATTATCCCGATTAATATAACATGTCGATAAGCAGACTTGAAAGCATTTTTTAAGAACAAGCGGCGGGATCACTACATCGCATTATATATAGCTGGCTAAATCACAACCTGGGAAGTCCAAACTACTGTAAAGACATTTATAGCATGCAGGAAATTTACTACTAAAACTCAACTTGTGCATTTTGGATGAAAGGGAAGATACCACATATTTCATAGGCAAGTGTCCGATCCTTAAGGAAACTAGGAGATCTTGTTTTGGAAAGGACTACTTATCGGCCCAGGAAATTGTGTCTCTCCTAACTGAAATGGAAGTAACTAAGTTGTATACTCGTAAATACTGCGAAATTGCAATTCTAACAGGGAACTTTTGAAATGTTTAATATCATACAGATTATAAATATAACCTGTCATTATTTCTATAGTAAGTCCAGGAGACGGCAAAGCCATGTTGATTTTGATTTTATTTATTGTACTTAAAAAAAAAAAAAATATTATTGGAAAAAATAAAATCCTAGTCTAATCTAATTTAATCTAAAATGTTTCAATTATAAAAAAAATTCTTATTGATCAAACTTTGAAAGTCCTCAACATTATCGTTACCTTCTTGCCTTCTTTTTCCAAACAAACTTTGGCCGACGAGCCTTTTATTTGTATGAAATTATTATTTGGTGTGAAATCATAAGTTTTTACTGAAAGTCTCTAATTTTTCCCACAGAGCATGTTTCTTCGAATTTAGTATTTGTTTCCAAAAAATCTTGTGCAGACTAATACTCTTCAAACTGTCCCCCTTCGGTTTCGCGGTGGACATCTACTTTGCTGAAACTACGGTATTACAATGTTCATTCAGCAAGACAACCACTTATGTCCACAATTTTTATTCGTACTACTTACGACATTGAAGTGGTCATCAAACATTCCTATATCTTACTGAGCGCCGACGTAGCCAAATTTCCTGAGGACATGACTTTTACACAATCAACAAATATCCAGCGTTTAAATGATCAACGACCTAGACATATGACCAGAAATGAGCTCAATTTCCATATACATATCTGTGACATCATTGATGGAGCCCATTTAGCACCCGGTTTCGTGAAACGATTGAAACAAAAAATTCTTCAACCTCTGCGAGATCCGGTTTCTCTACATAACTTTTGTTAACCCCTTTTTTGAATACACCTCTAAAGTGTGGTCTTAACATTGCCAGAATCGAGAGCATCCAACGCCGTTTCCTACATTTTGCCCTTCGATCTGTATTTTGGAATAATCCTTTGCCTCTACCTCTTTATCAAAACCGCCTTATACTAATCAACTCTAATATTAAAGAGGAATGGAGAGGAATATCCGACATCACTTTCATTCATCGACTGCCTTCGGGAAATATCCGACCATTGACGGCCCTCTAAATTCAACCTTTTAATATTAACTCGCGAAGGATACTAAATCCTATCCTGCGCACCTTATATGGCTTCAAGAAACCTAGCTCTCTTATGCTGCGAAGTGGTAATTAACAATCTCGATTTCTAACTCAATGCCTTATAGTCAAGGTAGCCATGCTAGTCCAAGTCGAATAAACGGGGGTAAATCGGAATGGCCACGAAAATTAAAAATTTAAGTTACAATAAAAAAAATTGCAGCTTTGGCAAAGACTAGCTAATCTGAACATAACAGGCCCATGCAATTCGATTTAAAGGCTAACGATGCAGAGCAGTAAGACTCTTCCCGAGATCAGACTAACAAGTCACTAACTTCTTCTTCTTCTTCTTTTCCTTTTTCCGGCGTTGTTATGGTCAGAAGTGTAGGACCATAACCTTCCCATTTAACTGCAATCCTACTGGTCCGCTTGTAGGGTCCGCCGGTTTGACCTCAGAAAGTAGCGGCAGGCTTCCCGGTTTGGGATTACTTCATCGCTGAGGCCAATCAAATGCTGGTGTTTTTGCATTTGTTTGCACCAATTGTTTTTCGACCTGCCTTTTTTTTTTTTTTTTTGTGACACGGGCATGCTCCAGATTTTTTTTGTTTGATCTTACTCTTACAACACCGGTGATCTCCAGTCGTGTCAACCCACTGATTTGCATGTACACTTGTGGGGCAGTTTATTGGTGGTATATGTGTCCCTAGGCTCACCTTGGGGTTTTCTAAATTGCCTAGATGTGATTTCTGTTTACCTTTGTTTTAGTCGCCTTTTACGACAAGCGAGAGGTATCGCTGCAGGGATATTCTTAACCCGTCCCTGCACGGATATCAGATCCTTCACTAACTATTTGTAATAATTTTTAAAGCCTAATATATTGGTGATTCCCTGTCAATTGCAGTTCTCTCAAGACCCTGATGTTATATAGAATGGAATTAAAATCTATCAAAGCAGATGTAATGCTCTATAGGACCTAAATAAGAAATACAAGGTAAAATTCTGGTCTGCACTGGGGCACAGAGACTTCAGTGGCAAGAATATCCCATCTACCTAAATAGGCAAAAGGTACATAAGTGCCGAATCTTTCTATTATATCTCCAAATCTAAGTTCAACGCACTCTTAGGCAAAGAAAAAATTACGACATTGATCTTATTGCCACAGCGTTAACGGATTTCGTCGATTCAAGAACATCATTCTATCCTGGAAAAAACTTTCTAAGAATATCGTGTTCCTTAATGGGGGAATATTCCTTTGACCTATTGAACACTGGGTTTCGAGATATCACCTCAAAGGATTGTTCTTTCTCCCGAGACCCATTGCAAGCTTTGTTTTAAAGATGACAAAACTATGCGGACCAATCTGAATTGTCAATCACTGAATTGAACGTTAGCTTTCCAGGTAATTATGCAAAGCTTTCAAAACCTCAAGAAGTAGTATAAACCAATAATGTTCGCACGTCCTCCCTCGTAAACAATTTTTATTTTCACAAAAGCGTTATCTCATTCAAAATTCAAACGGTAAATAACAGTTTTCTCTACCACGTGACCCGGGTGTAAAGTGACGTGTGAATCTTGAAACGAATTTTCACGAAAACCACAAACAATTGTTTTTTTAGGCAAATTACCGAAAAAACGTGTTAAAACTATAAAGATCCTCAAAAAGGTTTTTAAAGCGGAAAAACTTTGTCAGGAGGCCGTCATACTTAAAGGCTGTCGCAGCCAAATCAAGTCAATGTACAACCTACTCATCCACTCATAGTATCGAAGAAACAATTCATAGACCGCCAATGGGTTGGCGAACGAACCAATTCGCTTTAAGGTGAGGTCTTCATAATACGCATTCAAATTTGTGTCGCGTGCCCAAGGTGATGGTTGACATAATAAAGTAAAGTATTCAGCACCATACATAGTCTATGTACAATAGCTTGAAGGCCGCCCTTTGTGTTGATAATTTCAGTTCCTTTTCTTGGAATATGAAAGATATTATTACAAAAAAGTTATAAACTCCACAAAATCCCTCGAAAAAAAAAATGACAACTTTAATGGACCTGAAAACATACATACGTTCCACGACGACAGAATGATTATTATTACTGCGTTAAACCCCATTTAATCCACATACCACATCCTTTAAAATTTATATCGCGGAAACCATTTATTAAAACATAACTTCTCGAACGAGGCGAGGTTGAAATACATATGTTCGTATGTCCTCGAGCACGACATTCTCTCGAAATGATGGATGATTAGTCATAAAGTCAGCTCCCTCCGAAAACAGCAACAAGTTGTCAACTTTTTAAAACTAATCCAAAACCCCCCATGCAATATCTTCAACGTCCCGACTACTATCGTTTCACATGACACATCTCCGCATTCGGTCATAAATCCTTGGACGGTTTTTCTGTTAATTTACCACACTCCTGACATCGAAAGTTCCGCGAACGTCTGAATATGGCTTCAGGAAAATATGAAGCGTAACTGTCACGCTGTCAGCGTTTCACTTGTCTACTCGGCGAGCCAAAAACAAAACGAATTGGTCCCCTCAAAACTATAATTTATGTCTGAAATGAATCTCGGCGAAGCGGTGCGAGTGTGATGATGACTCGGATGTGCTTGAATGGCAACAACGACAGTTGAGCGGTCTGTTGATTTATCCCAGTTATCTGTGAAGCTTGGGGATAACGCAAGTTGGCAGCAAATGTCAATTTGCGAAAATCAATGCACTTAGTTTAGGGATTGCTATGACGAGGAGTAAGGAGAACGTTCGATTGTATACAGGTGGAAAACGAAGGTTTTCATATCGAAAGGCAGGACGTCTGGTTGGATTTGCCGGGCTACTATAAAATGCAGCCGTTCATTTGGTGAGCATACCACTCAATCACTTGGCATGTGAGTCTGACCAAGATGTGCGGCTTTGAGGATGCAGGAGCATGAGCAATTCATACGTATATGCATCCATATGCAGTTGAGATGAATGTGGAACATGAAATGTTTTGACAATGTCGGAGCAAATCCTATTATCCATAGCAAATTAGAAAGTGCATTGGTATTCGCCTCTTGTTTCTGGGATGAAACCAGATGATTCATGGATTCCACACCAGACGTAAGGGCTGCTCAACTACTAATTGATGATTGTGTGTTTCAAATAAGCACAGCAGAAGCTCTTCAAGTGAATCATGACTTCTATGAAATGTTCCAAGGAGCAAGATACAATAAACAAATATTATTGCGGGGTTATCGCCTCAAACGCTGTGTTAATGTGTTAATATTTATCATGACCTAGTTTGGGCTTTATTCAATTATTCTATGGAAATTAAAGGGATATTTCAAAATTTCAAAGGCACATTGACCATCGCTTTTTTTTTTTTTTTTGGAAATAGGTTTAGCAATTCTTAAGGTTTTGACCTGAAAAAAATGTAAGACTTGGGACATGTCAAACAGGCTTATACGAATTATAATATATTTTTGCAAAGCATTTTGTATATAAGCAGATCATCTACTGGAGCAGGCTGAGATGTCTACTCTGATGAATGGCACCTTCGTGGAGAGCTGATCCTCACCGCAGACATCTGCCTGGATCAGGTGCTTTGTGCCGAAAATCCCTCCTTACGGAACTACTGTCTATCAGTTAGTCTCCCAAAATTAACGCGCGCCATCTGCTGGATTCCGGGGAAACCTGGAAACAAGCTGCAAATGCTGACGCGACTACGTGCGCTGAACCCGGGATTTGACACGAGGGCCTGGACTGAAAGGAGTAAGGGCTTTCTGAAAAAAAGAGAGCTTCACTCTGGTTGTGGGATTGGACAACGGCTCTGTCGAGGCCTTGAAATCCGTCTGCTACTTCCCCTACGACTCGGTACTGCCTCCTCTACCTAAGGCGGTTTCTGAACTCGTACATTACTGTGAAGCCAGAATGATTGGACTCAATATCTGTTGCGATACTAATGCTCAAAACACTGTTTGAGGTAGCAGCAAATGAGAGGAGACCATCTTTTAAACTTCAATCTTTCGTCTGACCTTATCATCAACAATGTTGGCTCTCAACCAACCTTTGTGACGGCAAGACGACAGGAAGTGATTGACCTAACCCTATCAAATAGGTATCTGAAGGCCATCACTGACTGGAAAATCTTGCCAGATGTTGCGTTTTCAGACCACAGATATACAGAAACAGGTATGCGGAAACTAGGTAAGGTTAAGAGAGGAGAGAGAGAGAAATCGAATCAAACCCTACCTGAATTGGTTCGCTAGTGGAATGCTGAGGTCCAATATCTTCGCAAGGAAGCCAGGAGTCTCCTGAATGGATCACTAAAATCGAATTCCGAAGATGACCTAAATAAATATCGATCGAAGCAGAATGTATATAAAAAGCTTATTCGTAAATCCAAAAATGATATAAATTATAAGATTTTCTGCGAAGAGATCAAATCCCTGAGCGCGACCTGTTGGTTTAAGTCCTCAAAAGAGGAAAATCGACAAAGCTGGATGTACTCGGAAAATCTGATGGTGCCTTAACTGAGTCTGAAGTGGAAATCAGACTGTCATCGGCCCGTTGCATACTTATTCAACAGTAACTGCGATTGGAACGATGAAAACAACTCGGCGTAGCTGGTATATCGCGTTACGAATGGCAACGACTTAGGCCATTGAATTTGCTGTGGGATCTTTGATGGCTTTAAGTCGCCAGGTACTGATGGGACAGATTTTATTATGCTACAAAAAGGTATAGGGCAGCTGCTTCTTATTTTGAAAAGAATTGTCGCGGCAAGCTTGGAACTTGCCTATATACCTATTCCTTAGCGCGCCGTGGAATTGGCCTTATTCTTAAATTACTCAGTCTAACATCCTTCTGCTGAAAACCATGGAGAGACTAGTAGAATTGCATGTCGAATGCATTCTCTCTTGGAGATGCAACATGCTTATCAGCACGGAAAAACCTAGAATTGAATGCCCACTCGAAAGGAAAGAGTACGTGCATTGAGGGAGCTTTTTATAACGCAACTTTCGACAGCATTTGTAACACTGCTAGACGGCACGGCATAGATGGTTTTGTGGATCAAAGTACTGCTTGTGCTCAGGACATTGATCGCTGGTGCGGGCCTCGAACAATGTGTCAAGTCTGGCGTAAACTGGGGTTGCCCGCAAGGTGACGTTCTGTCTCCGTTGTTATGGTGCACGGTGGTCGACTCTCTGTTCGATACTCTCAATGCCTCTGGAATCTATGCCCAGACATATGCGGATGATGTAGCTGTTATCTCTGTCGGCTCATGTTTAGCGACTGTATGTCTCAAAGCGCAGGCGGCGCTAGATGTGATCGAGGACTGATGCACGAGTAATGGGCTGTCGGATAATCCTCTTAAGACTGATGTCGTTCTCTTCACGAGAAGGGGGAAAAATACTGGCATTACTCAGCTCGAGCTACAAGGCATTGCCATCCCGATACCCAAGGAAGCTAAGTATCTGGGAGTCATCTTAAATAGCCAGCTTCTTTGGTCATAGCATGTCGAGTCCAAAACTACCAAAGCGCTGTCAGCTTTTTGGCAATGCAAAGGTACCTTTGGCAAAACATGGGGCTTATCGCCGAAAAAGGTCCTCTGGATCTACACGCAATGATAAGACCGATAATCACGTATGCATCGGTTTGGTGGAACAGGCTAGCACGCAAACACGCCTCTTTCACCAAACTCCAAAGAGCGGTCTGTCTCAGCTGCACGGGGGCTTTCACCAGCACACCGGGAGCTAGATGCTATGATGAATCTTCCACCCCTTGACATATATATCAGAGGGTGACCACTGAAAGCCGTGTCTCGCCTAAAGAGAAATGATCTTGGTACAACTCGCATTGGAGTGAAAGTGTACTTGCGCGGGAAATATCTTATGACCCCTGTCTCAGAGATATGCATTCTGACGCAATGACACCTGCCATTCTACTTCGCTGTAATTTCATAGTCACATTTCCTTGGCATCAGGACTGGCTTTGGCTAGACACTGAACCTGGAATGGACTGTTTTCGCAGTTTCACAGATTGCTCCAGGACTGGGCAGGAGTCCGGCGCTGGAGTTTTCTTTGAACGCGAAAACATTCCATTGCACTTCTCGTTTGGAAAATATCCGTTTGTTTTTCAATCAGAGATTTACGCAATCCTAATGGCCATGCACTATGTTGTGAAGCATTCGTGGAAGGTAAAAAAGCTTATGCGTCTGCAGTGATAGCCAAGCTGCACTCAAAGCTGTTTCCAACCCTCGATCCAACTCCAAATTAGTGCATGAACCCAAGACCTTCTTGAACAAAGTCGGAAGACTTAATTCACTTAGGCTTGTATGGGTCCGAGGTCACTCTGGGATTCAAGGAAACGAGATCTCCGATGAACTCGCTAGAAGAGGCTCAGAGGAGAGTTTCTCAGGAAATGAACCTGCCTTAGGTCTACTTGCTTACGCGGTTAAATCTGACATCAACGACTGGCTCTTTAACGCATACAGTCGTAGATGGAGGGAATGTCCAGGATGCAAGATGACTAAACGCGTACGCCCTGATGTCTGCAAGAAGTCCGCAACATTTTTCTTATCCTTAAGGAGAAATGATTGAAGAAGGCTTACGGGCCATTACACTTTTGCCAAGCATTTCTACGTGCTTGGCATCAGTGAGACGCCTATCTGTACTGCATGTTGCGAGGAGGATGACACAGCAGAACACTTTCTCTGCGACTGTCCCGCCTTCACTCGCGCACGGTGGCGCACCCTTGGGGTCGACGTGGTGTGAGCCCAATTTCTTAACTCTACATCACTGATGCCCCTCCTCACTTTTCTTCGGACAGTGTCTGTCTGGTAGTAAAATGGACCAGTAATTGTGTCTGAGTGCTTCAACAGATGTGTCATGCCACTTAGGCAAATGTACTTAGTAGAAATGAAATTCAAAAAAAAATTGGATGATTAAGTTTGCACCACCTTGTATAACTCAACGCGTATGGTCCAACTGGTACTGGTATTCGCGATTTTCGGCTTTTGGATATTACATTTTAACTTTCAACAATGGCAGGGTCTTTAATGACCATTGATGACCTCGATGTTTGGAACTGATCTCTATGCTTCTAAATCACCTATGTAGGTTATTGAGTAACTGACAAAACTTATAAAATCGCAGGGGTAGACGTTAAACAGTATTGAAGAGTGGGCCTCGTGCTTTGGGTATGTTTTTGATATCGGAGATCCTGCTCGAAGTAACATATTTATATACTTCTTTCCCATAGACATTTCATGAAACCTGTACAGTAGGTAATTTGGCATGCATAGCTTTGTGAACTTGTAAAACAACAGGCTTTCTAACCATATCGGAAACCAGTTTTGATTCGGCGTGAATAGTACCGTAATATCATCGACCTAAAGCCATTTTCGTTAGCTCAACTCAAAAACCGTGATAAAAATCATAAACTGTCTATCTCCGTCGAGTCCAGTTCACACAGAAGTTCATCCCTTCGAGCTAAGAACTGGCGATAAAGCCGTTTGCATGTTTTTCATCGTTATATACGTTATTATCAGATTAACTTCTCCGTCGCGAAGACTGAGTGGTTCAAAAAGGCCACATTCTCAAACCCATGATCGCGGTGAGCAGAGTAGTTTATTGTGTACAAAGATTAGAAAAAAAAACTCCAAGCGAACTAACTTTCTCTGTCGATCTTAGACCATAAAGGAACCATCGCAAGTATTTCGATTATTATTCGTCTTTCCAACAAAAATGTTTCCAAGAAGGTTGACCGAGTTTAGAATTGTACACTTATTAAATGTAGGAACTAGGATAGGGGTGCATGGTCGATTAATGTTTTTTTTTGTTTTTGTTTTTTCAAGGAGAGTATTACCTCATATGATTCACTCAAAATGTTCTTTATTTACACTGGAAATGTTCCTCTTTAATACGGTATGCTGCGTGTTATAATAATTTTAGTTTATCATAAGGTAGAGAAGAACCCAAGCGGTATACAGAATTTCAAACCATATCCAAATAAGAATTAATTCCATTCACTTCTAGAACGCTCATTTCTCAATATACATTATGTACTTAACGAAGTACAAAACGATAGGCTCACAAGGTCAATGGAGTGAACCCAACCTTTTCAGTCGAAAAACAATACTTCATTGCTCCCATCATCATTATCACGCAAACAAACTAAAAAGATTAATAAAATATGTACACATTGTCTGCTCGTGAAGAGGAGCCCATAAACGTAAACAACATAATCGGGATGGCGAACTCGAATATGCCGCCACGTCGCCGGGGGGTTGCCCATACGAGCGAGCACCTCGCCAGCTAAATATAATGGCAACCTGGCTCGTGGAAACTTGGAAAACACCCTATTGCTGGCGTTCTCCCTGTCGTTGGTGTTTCATTCGCCTGACGGCTGTAACGGTGTAGCAAACATACTTTTGATGATCCAAGTCGAAATAGGCGAACACGAGGAACGAGTGTGTGTCAAGTACAGTGTTTTCCGAGTTTTAATTGAAACGTGTCTTGGGCTCTTTCGATATGAAATTTTCAAGTGTTTTTATGGAAAGTTCCCTAAGTGTTTGGAAGGTTTAAATTCGATGTGCAATTAGAGTTAAACAGAAGTTATGGTTCCTCGGCGAAGCGTGAGCGTCGTAGGGTTGCTACTTTGCTGAACAGGGGAGCGGATAAGGCTATATGGGGTATTAATGGTGTGAGGTCGACCTTGGTAAAAGGAAGGTCTTAACTTCCTGATTAGTGTTCCGAGAATATTGTTTCTAAATAGGGGTAATTGGGTATTTAGTGACGGTATACGTGTGCTTACGAGTGAATAGAAATTATGTTTTTGTAAATGTTATTGACCAACAAGGTGAAGAAGATGACTTTCCACCAGGTTATCGAACATATGACTGCATATTGAAGGCCTTGGCTACTTGACCCCCAAGCTTGAAGATGTGCAATGAACTTTACTTGACAATTTAATGTATTACGCTAAAAATGTTGTGCGAATGATGATTTTTGTTTCTGGAAATTTGAACATAAAGGAAGCATGTCAAGCATGTGGGAGTTTGGAGAAAAAGACTTGAAGACTGAAGAGCTTTATGTAACGCATAGGAAAGCCATTATTAATTTTTTTTTGCGCTAAGGGGCCAATTATTATCGAAAGAAGCTCAGGAGATGCGTAATAAAAATTATTTAATACAAAAATAGATTCCCGAATTCCAAATAAATATATTTAAGAGAAGGAATAAACAAGGATATCCTTATGAGCTTATTTCTTTATTCTTATTTTTTTGGAGGCGTTTGCTATCCATGGCCAAAATTGGACATTGTACTGCTAGATGAATACCAGGCTTGTAATCGTATACTATTTGGGGTATTTTGTTGGTACGTCACCAGAGTGAAATACCTACAAATTATAAGAAGAAAATAATATAAACTTTACTCGCTTTTTCAGTGTTCTGCTTTTAAAGCCTCACGTAGTTCATCATGTACGTGGTTCCGTCCGAACAGTGTTTACAGATTATTGAATTTTATAATCAAAATTTGTTCTTTATGAAAGATGTTTTTCACGCACTTCGGTCAAGCCACTTAGTCATGTGTATAGAGTGGGTAAAGAGCAAAATATTGCTGCTGTATTCGCCATTGTTAATAAATACCGTGATTCGTTCATTCGTCGCCGTCTTACCGATCTTACTATTAGTATAAAACCCTGCGAAATTAAGTTCGTATTTCAGCCTCTAGAAAATTTGGAGGAAGATCTGCTTTTCTGTCGAAAAATTGACTTCTGATGTTATATTGTTAATAGACATGTGTAGTCATGGTCGGCATAAAAATGCTATTTGCTTTGCGTGCTAAAAGTCGATTTGTATGCGAAATTTTTGTATAAACTGCCTATTGCGGCTTTCTGTGTTCAATTGCAAATGTTTAGTTTGAGTGAACAAAGAGCAGTAGCAACAACATAAGTGACTCCAAAAGTCTTTGTTCAGGACTATTAAAAAAAAGTGCCAATCATTAGCTTGAAAATGACATTACCAAGGAGGAGGAACCAACAAGTAGCGGACGACAAAAGTCGAAGTGCTGATAGTGTCCATGCGGTCAAGTGTTTTTTTTCCGAGAGACTAACAATAGGTATAAGCGAGCTGTTGAATAAGAAAAAAAGTTTGCGATTTCGAAGAAAATGAAGACGATGGAAGAAATTAAAAAAGACCATAGCCGAAAGACAGCATGTTGAGCATTGTAGGACTGTTCCTGATGATATGAACCGACATTGAGCCCAGTGAACAACTTAAGGCAATAAAAGTGCTGCCAATACATTCGGAATAATGCACTGTTTTGCGCTGTTTATGGGCCGTTGACATTATTGCCCCGTATTTTTTCAAAGATGACCGTAAGGATAACTTTTTTTTGTCCAAAATGCCACCCAGCATGGAATCGGTGGACCAATTGAGAAATGAGATCGATGAGTAATTTATCTGCCGTTTAAGATAGATGAATCGGCCGGTTTGACGCATTTGACCCTTTTTTTTTTTACTCATTACTCATCTGTGCCGATAAACCAGTGCTAATTTTAGCCTTGAGAAGCAACACTAAACGTGTTATTAGCATAAGACGTTCCATACGGAGGACACTTAAGACGAAGTATTGGTCATTATTTACCCGAAATAATCTTTAAAAATCTCAAGTATTGAGCGTCTACTTAAGGGGATAGTCTCATGTGAACGCATAAATTTTACCTCGTTTTAGAGAATTTTTTTTAAGGCAATAAAATTCAATTATTTTATTTTTTTTTATTATTTTTTTATTTATATTTTAAACTGTTTCAACAATTTTTTTTTCTTATTTTACATTTTTTTTTAAATTAAATTTTCTTAAATTAAATTAGACACCAAAAAAAAAGCAGGTCACTGGTCATGGTAATAGCGGCTGTTCATGTTGTCTGAAATAAAAAAATCTAATGGATTATTGTTCAGTAGGTCTGTCACTATCGGCTCTACCGAAATTAATCAATTTCTTTGAAAACAAAAATGGCGGACTGTAGAAAAAAATCTTGTTTTTTTTTTGTTAATTTTTTGGTTAATAATCGTTTGAAAAAAATAAGAAAATATTTTCGAAAATAAGCAATTTTGGTACGGTCGATAACCAACGTATATAAATTTCAAAGCAATCCGTTGAATAGTTTTTTTTTAGGACCATGACAGTTTTAGAAAATTATGTTTCGGGAAAAATGCGTTTTAAAATTCAAGAGCAGAATTTTCGTGGAAAATTTATACTTACACTAATCTGCTATGCCTGGACCATACGATAATCCTTCGGTGGCTTCATACGCATCATCTTCTGCTAGTTTTTGTGACCTGAGGGAAGCCCTTGCCTTTTTGGATGCCTCGGACGTGAATCGCTCTGCACGTGTTATTCGTCGTACATCGTACTCCTCAGCATACGAGTAGGCGTTTCGGCCAACTTGCGTAAACATACACGCAGCTGTCCATGATGCAATTTCCAGCGTCTTTTTCCCAACAAAATGATGCTTTGGAGCCAAGTTCCAGATGCAACTATTAAACGACTCGTTGTTGTTCTGAGTGTTTTTTCGCTAGCACAGATCATCACATGAAAATTCTTCGTAATTTGGCTTCAAAAAACTTGCTGTACTCTTGCACAGCTTGCACTTTAAAATTGATTGCAAATCTGTAAACAATAGCGAGAAATACAGAATGCTGTAGCTGAATCCTTCGTCAATCGTTACATCAAAATCAATCTTGTATTTTAATTTTTCAGCTGATGTGCTCAGAAACTCGGTATCGGTTTCAGCAGTATACTGATTCCCTCGAGAACTCCTTTTTCTTTCTTTTTGCCCTGGATATCTTGTGCAGCTTCTCGAGCCTTTTCGATCCATTTTTATTTTTTTTTCCTGTTTGACGTTGAAACACAGAGCATCAAAAGTGTGCTGCTAAATTTGTTCTAGGTTTTACATACTCGTATATTCACGACAAAAATGTAATTACACTATTCCACATATACACAGGTTGGTAATGTCCTAAAGTTGACCGTCAAAAACTCCGTACGCAGGTATAAAAGACCGGTGAGAACAATAGAAAGGTAGCAGCTGCAGACCTGGCGCGCGGCAGACAAGTCGCTTACGACGCCTCGGCGACTATGAGTTGTAACTAATTTAATACTAGGAATTTCGGTCTGAATTTTTCATAAAATATTTTCGATAGGTTTTAGTATCGAAATATGAAAAATCGATTTTTTGAAGTGGTCACATGAGACTACCCCCTTAAATAATTTTTTTGCAATTTTCATATGCTATTTTTTACAATTAAAAACCAAACGCTAAATATCACGTTACTCATATCTGATGACATTTCATTTGAAAGCCCCAAGCCCATAAAATTTGTCTGCAGAGCTATATAGGTTAATATACATTTTGCTCAGGAAGCGAATTATTATACTATTAATCTTAACACGATGTATTAAAATCCCAGATTATCCATGTTAACTTCTTCTTTTTCGTGCGAAAAATAAACTATTACCACTCTCCTTAGACACTGCTTTTCGTTCCTTATTAGAAAAGTAAAAGTAAGGTAAGTATGCCTACCGCACAGTTACTTTTAAGGCATGCAAGATTACCGCAGAGGATTTACCTCGTTCTGTATGCCACAATGTGTATTAGAAACCAATTCAAAGATTAGGAAATTTACCCCAACAGAGAAAAAATGTTCAGTGCCAAAGTCTGCTCACACCCAATCTGAGTAAACTCTACATGTCCATGATCAGTTTGTGAGTTCATTAGAATTCGAAACGGTCGTCAATATGCCAAATGTGCCAAGTCATTGAAAGGCTCACGATCGAACGGCGTAGGAGCAATAATTCTTAATTCATAGGCATTATTACCTTTACGGTTGGTACATACATACTTCATAACAAGTTTTTTCAACAACAGGCGGCATTTTCAAAAAAAAAAAGAAAAAAAAACAGCATTTTTACGAATTTTATTTCAATCGCATACAAGTATAGGGTTTTCCAAAAAGGACTTGATAACTTTTTTTTTAAATAAATAAATAATTATTATCGGCTTGAAGTACAATAAAAACATTTATGAATGGAGCTCGACTTCGTTCATATGGCCACCGCGAGCACGTTT
The DNA here is from genome assembly GCA_958301585.1 of Merodon equestris. Lineage (NCBI taxonomy): Eukaryota > Metazoa > Arthropoda > Insecta > Diptera > Syrphidae > Merodon > Merodon equestris. The sequence continues at coordinate 86,296,233 of OY284414.1, forward strand.
GCAGTGGTCGATTCGTTGGACCCAATTTTCGATGACTCGGCCACACATTTCGGACGAAACGGTCGCTATTTCGCGTTCAATGTTGGCTCTGAGCTCTTCCAACGTCGTCGGCTTGTTGGCATAAACCAATGACTTAACGTAGCCCTAAAGAAAATAGTCTAGAGGCGTTAAATCGCACGAACGAGGCGGCCAATCGACTGGCCCATTTCTTGAGATAACACGCTCATCAAACTTACTCTTCAATAAATCGATTGGAACGTGTGCTGTGTGGCTTGTGGCACCATCCGGTTGAAACCACATGTCGTCCAAGTACATATCTTCCAATTCGGGCCAAAAATAATAAGTAGTCATGGCGCGATAACACTGGCCGTTCACAGTAACGTGACGATCGTTATCATCGACGAAAAAATATGGCCCAATAACGCCGCCGGCATGCAAACCGCACCAAACAGTTATTTTTTGTGGATGAAGTGGTGATTCATGAAGCACATGCGGATTTTCACCCGACCAATAACACATATTTTGCTTATTGACGAACCCATCGAGCCAAAAATGAGCTTCGTCACTGAAGATGATTTTGCGATGAAATTCATCAACTTGGCGCATCTTTTCCAGAGCCCAATCGGAAAACGTATGTCACTTCAAATAGTCCATCGGCTTCAATTCTTGAGTCAGCTTGATCTTGTATGGGTATAAACCAAGATTTTTACGCAAAATACGCCATAATGTGGTCTGAGCGATGACCAATTCTTGAAAACGCCGTGAAATTGACTGATTTGGATCGTTTGCTACGGACGCCTGAACGGCAGCGATATTTTCCACACTTCGACCAACCCGTTGTCTCCCTGATACGGCAACATCACACAACGAATATGTAGATTCAAATTTTTACACTAAGCTTGTTATTGCCTGTCTACTAGGGCGAGAATTACGACCGAAAATTGGAGTTAACGCTCTTATAGTTGCGGTCACCGACTCCGAATTTCGGTAGAAAATTTTTATAATTTGCAGACGTTGCTCGTTCGTGTACTTTATCATGATGAAAATGTTGAGCTTACTGAATAAATTGGCAATAACAGTTCGATGATTAGTGAAAGGGTGCGTTCACAAATTAAATTCAAAGCTGTCAAGTCCCCATTGAAAAATTCTTTATATGCCTTAGCTTTGTGTTTATGTTTTCTCACAATTAGTTTTTAGATTTAAGCGGATAGTTTAAGTATCTATTTTGAGAAATCAAACTTCCAGGAAATTGATCCCACAAGAATGATTTTGATTCGCCTAATGTTGGCATGTGATTAGGTTCTGTTGAAAATGAATGTCGCCCACTTAGATAGCGGGGTCTACTTGCTTCAAAGTTATGTATTAAATTACCTATACAATACGTTACTTAAGCCTATAACTACTGCGACAGTTTTTGTTATGTCAAAAATATATTCTTTGTGAAATTAAAATGATTATTGGTTTATGAACTTCGGCCAATGGCAATTGTGGATCCAAACCACAAAATCCGTGGCCCAAAATAAGAGATGATTTTTTGCAAAAGAAATGGATTAATGGCCGAAATTTCATGGCCAGATGTTAAGATTGTAGGACTGAATAGTTGCTGGGTTATTGACAAATCTAAAACTATGCCATTCGACCTTAAAATTGATTTAACAAAAATAAATTAAGGATTAAAGCTTAATGAAAAACATACGTCTAGAATAATTAGCTTTCGATTTAATACACAATTTAGTTAGAATTAAAACTAGCCTAATCTACCATTACTATAATAAACATTCAAAAATCATACGTTCTCCACCTGACAATAAGAACTGCGATTTCCAGTTAAAAAATTATTTGCATTTTCTACATAATTTCCTTAACTTCAAAAGAATTGCTACATCGTTTCTGCATTGTCAGTATTCCTTCCCGGAAGTGACAGTCTGGAAGGCTCTGAAAATATTCCTCTATGGCCCTATTAAATTTTTCATTAAATGCGAAACGCTTTACAGAGACGAAGATTTTTAAGTATATGAACGAATGGAAGTCTGAGGGTACCAAATCAACGCGTTATCCTTTTTCTTAAACCAGACCTCTTCTCGATAGGTATCCAGGATTCCTTTCGCATCCCAAAGCACGCCGCGCCGGGCCAACCTTTCAGCAAATGAAATTGACTTCGCTTTGTTAAGACTGCTTAGACTGCTATTTCTGGCATGCAGTGGTGGTGGACCCCTGTCTCATCCATGGTTACACAAAGCCGGTCAAATCCTATACTTTTAATCCCTAATTCTAGATGCAAGATTTTTCGCACCCGTTCTTCCGATATCGCTACGGCCACAACCATCTCACTCACCTGGACTCGCCTATCGTCCGACACGATATCATCCACTTTTTCGATGGTTTAGTTGCAATTTTTGGCCGTCCTTCATGTGGGTCAACTTCGACGGACTTACGACTACGTATAAATTCAGCTTCAGCGTTGATACTGTTGTCGTAAAACCGACATACTGGGTGCACGGGCTATCGTTGATCTAAATATTCTAAATAGAGGAATGCCTCTGATGGGACAAAGCCGTTAAGGCGTATCACCTCATGGTAAAAGTACTTGGGATAGGAATCCTCGGAGATCAGGATATTGACCAAAGTCAGTGGCCGCACAACGTAACTTCGAATTCTTTCCATTAAGCTGACGCCCCCGTTGTAACACCACACCGTGACTACCATAAGCGATCACGTTCTTGATTAAGGCCATATAACAGATTACCCTTACTTCGGAATAAAGTTGGGTGTTATGAAAGAGCCATATTGTCCTAACGATAGTGCTCTGGGTCCTGTTAATTTCCAAATTCCAGCCATCATAATACTGTTGAATTTATTTCGATGTCACTCTCTAAGAGAATAACGTCGATCGTTAGTTTTGTCGAAAAATCATCTAGAGATCCTCCGTCGACATGAATAGGATATTAGGCTCTTCAGTGGCGACGGCATTACTCGTATTTGCTATGAAATTGTCATTGAACTTAGTAAAGCCAAGGTTCTCTGATCGCAAAAGATCGATATCATTTCGAAGGTAGAAGTGACGAAGCAGGCCTCAGTTTTACAGGTCATGGTTTGAGGAAATTCTGACATTTACCTTATACACTTCAAGGTAGACAGATCCCACTGTTGCCATTTGTCCTGAGGATTATCGATATCAACCAATGCCGAGTATTTGTAGCAAGCGTTCATTGTCTGATGCTCTCAGAATCTTCAGATCCTGAATGTCATTCTGATTATTTCTCCGAAATTAATTTTTTTTTGTTATAATTCGGGCAGGTTCAAGAGTGTATGCTCACACAACCTGGACAGGGTGCAGATGGTTTGTGTCGAAGATGTTCGTTCACTACTTTCCGGGGGTAATTGTCCTAGATAGGATTTGAAAAATTCGACTGAATTTGTGTTGGTTGTAGTTCACAGTAACTCTTTTATTTTTCATGTCATTAAGGTGTTACATTTCTAATGCACACACAGAATATGAATTTTGAAGAAATCTTATGCTGCGAGTGTTATGCCTTCGTCAACACTTTTTGATCATCTCTCACAGTCGGTTATGATTACCATTGCACCACGACCACCTCCGAAATTATTTATTTATGTACACAATGTGACCCGGCCCGAATGGCTGTGGCTCAGTAGTTATACAAGTACGCTGAATCAATGTTAAGGACGTTTTTCAGGTCGGAAAAAATGGAATTAAAGTGCGCTGCACTTACTATATCTAAAAAAAAATTGCCACTATTACCAACTGTTCTTTTAATCACAGTATTTTTTTTTTGCGTTACAGATGCTATGTAGTAAATTCAAAAGCCTAAGTAGTAAATTCAAAAGTAATTGGTAAAGAGTTTTGGAAAGTAGAAATAAAGCACAAACAATGTAAATTGTTAATTTACACTTTATTAGAAATTACACAATTAAAAGAAAAATATGAAAAAATGATATTTGTAAAATATAAATAAATATTTTTTTTTAAATTGAGACTTAAGTTTTATAAATGAGGTTAATGAAGTTATTTTTGAGACATTTTTATAATTACTTTCATTATTTTAAAATATTATTAGAATTTATAATTTTAATTTATCTAAGTGCTAGTTGGTGCAAAATATTTTTGGTTAACCCGTCTCTTGTTAATACGAAGTCCAAGCCATAACATTGTTTTGCCCTGAAACTTATATATGATCATTGCGAAGGCTAAACGAATCGGAAATTGAACACTTTTAAATGGTATTGGATATTCTGACGGCATCATTGGAATACGTGATAACGGGACGTTTTCTCGTTTAAATTTTTCAGTCCAAATAGTTGCTTCAAGAACATTTCCAGTGATCCTTGTGATGACTGAAGGTGTACCGTTGCGTAATCTAAGTGGATTCAAATCACGAAGGAGAATAATAGGTGTACCAATCTTCAACTGAAGATTGTGTATTAGCATTCTTGGTATACCCGGTCGTACAAGGCCGACTACGTTTCTGTGGTGTTTCGATATTGTACCACTTCTATATGAGGCGTGCGTTTGAGAGCCGTGTGCGTTGCGTGGTATGAGAACAGAGTGTGGCAACCGGAACGGGCAGACACGTAAGGATAGACGTCGTTGAACGTTGAATCGTGAAGTAGACACGATTTTTTCAGATTAGATTAATTAAAACTGAACGATAATTAAATTATTGTATATTTAAAAATTATTGTGGATGATGAAAATCTTTCTTTGGACCCTAATATTTTTTTTTGTTAAGTGGAACAGATGACATCCGTCAAGTGGCTGCCGCCAGTTTCCATGACTATCCGCAAGATTTCCGGTGATAACTGTTCGCATTCCTGTCGTATATTCTCCGGACGGGCAGTGATTATCTAAGGCTTCTTGGCATAAAGCCGCGACTTCAAGTAGCCCCAAGGAAAGAAGTCTGGGATGGTTGAATCGGGTGATCTTGCTGGCTATGCCAAATCTCCAAAACGGGAAATTAAGCGACCAGGAAACGCTTCCTTCACAATATCCACTGTGGCTTGTGCGGTGTGTGCGGTTGCACCGTGTTGATGAAAGCACATGTTTACTAAGCCCCGCTCATCTAATTCCGGCAGTAAGGTGTCGTTTATCATGGCTCTGTAGCGTCAGCCAGCAACATTGACCGTATTGCTGATGGCGTCCTAAAAAAAAAATCTCTCCTCCCGCGTAAATGCCTCATGACACAGTGGCTTTGAGTCGATGTAACGGCTCTTCGTACATCACACGCGGATTTTCAGTACCCCAAGAACGAAGATTTTACATGCCGTAATCGCATGAAGACTTTCGTTACAAAATCGTCCTCTTCGTTGTTGAGATTAAGGATGGTTTGAATTGAGTAAATCAGACGGACCCTAGTCTGGTGATGCCCAATTGTGGGGCCCACCGTTTGGTAGATGTTTCTTCATTCTCAGCGACATCGGTAACCACAGAGACGACATGCTCGGCCAAGCGACTATTCCGTGGCGGCCACGCCCTGCAGGTTTCCTGTGGCTCCAGTCTATTCGAGTCAAATAACTATGGCCGAAATGTTTGCCCAGTTGGTATGACATGATTAAAAAATCGACGTCGAAATTCACGCTGCGCTAACACCACCGACCGACAAAAAAATCGACACAATTATTCCACGCTCTTGCACAGTGTAGCGCTCATTGCTTACCTGTTTATATACTGCAGCTGTCTAGTTAACAAATGTTAAATATAATTGACGTACGACGCCATTTGCAAAAATTATAGGATCTTCATTAATGTTGCGCCACCTAAAAGAGCTGAGGACCTTGCAACGCCTGAACAGATCGTCACAAATTGTAGCTAAGAGCCATCTCGATCACGTTAACTTAAAAAAAAAAAAAAAAAACATAAAAATCGGTCCATTCGTTCAGAAGCCACAACCAGACACACAGCCACACAGACACATCAAACTTTTAACACCCCTCTTTTTGCGTCGGGGGTTAAAAATGATAATGCACGAACAATTGAAGAAATGTCATGTCGTAAACCGTGGGTTTAACTGTAGGATAAAGTGAGATGGCACCAACGATCCTAAAAATTCTGCCTTGCAGCCTGATGCCAGGAACGCTGGCATCCTGGATTCAAAAATAAAATGATAATATCACATTGAACACATCAACCAGTGTGGATGGCAGCAAAAAATCAAAGCAGAATAGAACTCTTTTTATTCTGGCAGCCGTGTTGGAGGTCGGACATGTAAAGTTGTCCCTAAATAAAAACTTTTTCGAAATATTTAATTTTTCTTTCTTTTTGAGCGCCGAGAATAATCGCAACACCACGTCACCTACTGGATAGGTACTCAGCTTAGCTAACCAAGTATTGAATCAATAAATGAACTCGCAACGCCATCTGTTAGAAAGTTATGCAACTCATAAACACTTACATATTATTGTCCCATAACAAACATTTAATGAACATCGGATCAACATCGTGACAAGATACTTTTATATATATATACATATACATATGTACATAAGTATTTAATTGGTGTTGGAATTTACAACATGAATTCTCTTATTCCATTGCAAACGTACAGCTACTCGTATTTTTTTTTGATTCACTGTTGGGGTTTTTGAATTGAATTCAGTGTCCTGTGCAAGAGCTTGAATCTTGACTACAGTCTACTTTTTGCCTCTGCAGTGCGTCGATTGTCGTGTTTCGGTCCATGCTCATCGTATCGATTTTACTATCCAATTGGTTAAGGAACCTGCCTATCTCATTTGACGTTTGATAGGTTCATATTGAACGGTAGGAAGGATGTACTCGAAGTGAGCTCTCTCGTCAGGAAACTGGTAAAGCGTGGACAATGCGTCCTACTATAATCTTAAGGACATACTCGTTCATCTTCGTGAATTCATCTGGTATGACCGCAAGTGACACTATCGTATACGTAGGACCGAAGGCAGCTAGTAGATTATTCATTTGTGACCACCAGTCTCAGTCCAGAGTCAAGTAGAGATCCGTTCCTAGAATTCGACAGTCTAGTTCAAGTGCAGAGATCGAAAAAGTGTTTTGAGTCTTGCGATGAAAATATTCTGATGCTTCCGGTGTATAAGTTGTCAAAGGATTCACATTTACCGAGGTGGTGCCTTTCTCTTTAAACTAGAGATCGTAGATATTGCTCTCAATTCGCTGCCCCTATAGCCTCATCTTCGAAAAACTCGTACAACACAGCGACTTTGTGAAAGGTGCTTCAATAAGGGCGGTTTGATGTTGAAATAGAATAAAATATGCCGTGTGTGAGGTATTAACAAAATTCTTTTTTTATTTGAAAGGCCATGTATGCCATTATGTTCAAATGCCCGCCTCAGCTTCTTACGGATGCACAAATCCGAGTGGTCCAATGAATCTTCTGCATAGATCCAGCTGAATTTGTGCTTGTGTTATGTTCACCATCAGTATCGGCCGATTGTGGCTTATGGTTTATGCGACCTCGTAAGAAAAATCTAGCGGGATCAAATCTTAAGACCTAGGTGGTCAGTACAAGTCATCTCTGCGACAAATAACCTTACCCTCAAATCGTTCATGCAGAATGTCAGTCGTGGCGTCCATCCTGCTGGAACCACATGTCGTCTAGGTCCCTATGGTTCAATTTGGGCCATCAGTAATTGGTCATTATTGTTTCGAAGCGCTTGCCATTGACGTCCACCAACGTCGTTTTCGAAAAGTACGCCGCCGGCCAAAAATCCACACCAAACGGTACATTTTTAAGGTAACAAGCAATGTTGCTTGTTAACACAACCATTCATCCAAAAATGGGCCGTAAAAGATGATTTTGCGGCAAACATTAGGGTCCTCTTCCAAACGCTCCGAAGCCCAGTCAGCGAACAAACAAACGGTGTTGTCTCTGGTCATGAATTTTGGGTTAGTCGGATAGTTGTAAGGTGTTCCGACGCAAAATTCGCCAATTTGAAGCTTGCGAAAGGCTGAGTTTCTGTGCCAGGCGAGTAATCGAATGCATCAGGTTCTGCTGTACACTTTCACGTACTGCGGCGATGTTCTCGGCCGATCTTGCGTTCCCTTGACGCACGAATGTTGGTCGATTGTTCACCGAACGATACTGGATACTTTAGATGTCACTAAAACAACATGGCCGCCAAAACTACCCGCGCCAATTGAAATATTCTTTAGGATTTCCTGGCATTTCGTGAAAATTCGTTATGTTAGCCTTTCACATTCAAATCGAAAAAAATCTCCGGCGCCCGACGATTACAAAGAAACATTTATTAGTGTGGCTCTTGTTAGTAAAAGAACGTGTCACAAGTGCTTGTAAACTTCTTAGCCTCTCAGTTGTTCAACAAAATAGTTGCTGAAATAGGGACATTTGATTCTATCGCTTTCTTTCCGCAACATCTCCCTATTTTTCTTCGTTCTTCTCCTGCTTCCAGTAGTACTGATAGCCATCTTTCAACGTTGTAGGTCAATCAGAAACCTGCGTAACGTCCTTCATACTTACTAGGTATTTCAAAAAAATACCTTTCCACCCGCCTGAATGGAGTCGAGTAGAGCGACGTCTGCTTGTTGAGATCAAAAATATTTTCTCGATATGAAAAAGAACGCTGATAAGTAGAGGTTCAACACGAATAACTGGATCCGAATATAGAATTTGGTCTCCTTTTTCCCTTTTGATAGACTTTTGAACATTAAGCAAAGCGTTAAGGCAATTTTTCTTTTAATTGTGTTGAATTAAGGGATTGGTTCAGGTATAACTATATCGTCACGCAAGATACAAAATCGATGGTATCGATATACCAACCTGTAGATGTCACTATTATCGCGACCGACTTCCATGTCTGCAGTTTGTTTTCCCTGAATTTGTCTTCATCTCGTAAGGATCAATACAAGGGTAGTCCGATAAGTACTTAGCCTTACCGCCAGATGCCGCCAGTATCGCACGAGCAACTTACTATCGTGTAGTGCTACTGTCGAAATTTCAGCCGGATCGGACTCGTAGTTTTGTTTTGACCGGGTGTGAAAGCGGGAGTGTCCGCGGATTTTAGAAAAATGGAAAAAGAGCAATATCGGTCGGTGATTCGATTCTTGTTTTTGGAAGGGAAGTTGCGAAATCAAAGAGCGTTTGGATGCTGTGTACGGTGACTCAGAAATTGGTTAAACGAGTTTTAACGTGGTCGCACGTCGGTTTTTGATGAGCCACGTCCAGGTGCCCCGAAAACGGCTACCGCGGAGGATAACGTGACAAAAATCCACAATCTCGTATTGGCAGATCGCCGATTGAAGGTGCGCGAGATAGCTGAGACAGTAGGCATTTCAAAAGATCGCGTGGGTCATATCCTGCATGAAATTTTGGGCATGAGAAAGCTGTCGGCGCGATGGGTGCCGCGTTTGCTCACTCCGGACAACAAGCGCAACCGTGAGACCACTTCAGAGCAGTGCTTGAGACTGTTTAAGCGCAATCCGAAGGAGTTTCTGCGTCGTTTCCTGACAGTTGACGAAGCATGGATCCACTGGTAAACACCAGCGACCAAGGAACAGTCGAAACAGTGGACATCACCCGGCGAACGTGCTCCGAAGAAGGCGAAGACTGTCTCATCGGCCGGAAAGGTGATGGCCACCGTTTTCTGGAATTCACAAGGTGTGATCCACATCGACTACCTGGAGAAGGTTAAAACGGTCACAGGGCTGTACTATGCCAAATTATTGGACCGATTCAACGCCGAATTGAAGAAAAAACGACCCCACGGAGGCCTACTTTGCAGACCTCGAGAAAACGTATTTTTCAGACGGGTTAAAGAAGTTGGAGCATCGTTGGGTCAAGTGTATCGAGCTAAAAGGAGACTATATTGAAAAATAAATCGCCATTTCTCCAAAATTTTTGTTTTTCTTTTGTAGGCTAAGTACTTATCGGACCACCCTCGTATATGTTCAACATCTTTCGAAAGCAGGTAATATGTCGTCCTTCAATCAAGTGCAGTACAAACACCTTCTTCTATATAACACAGAACATATTTAGACCATTCTGGTAGATTTAGATAATAATGATAATGATATTATGAGTCTGGCTATTGTTTTGAGTCCAATCTGTTATTTTTATTTCGCTGACCCTATAAAGCGCATTTTAATTAAGCTACGACATAAAATAGTGACATTTAACACTACTAGCACTCAATTAAACTGCTACCAAGCCTTATAAATTACGTAAGCAAACAAGCCGTCAGACTACATAAAACCGTTTAAATACAAAGCTACTGCTCGACCTCAGCGTGAACAGCCATGATAAAGAGGATTGTCAAATTATTAAACAGCAATCAAATAAATTTGCATAAATTCCACATACGCCACCGGAACAATTACAATGTTACCGTCCAACAGGAATTTCCAGCCATAGGACCGGTGAACTCACTCAGCCTCCAGGTCACCATGTAACACGTCTGGAATGGTAGCGACAACTATTGGCATGGGACGCTTGTGGTTTATGTATTCCATCAAATGTCATTCGGAAAATTGTTTTTGTTTTCGTCTCCCATTGGCTGATACTCGTATTCATGTTTCAAGGAATTCCGGTCACGTCCGTGTGAGTTGCACGTAGGTGTGATACATTTCGTGTCTTTCCGGTAAGATGGAATGTGTGCGGTAAAATTGCGATTAGGAGATAGCTGGTTAAACGAAGAAATTCTTTACAGTTGCCTCGATTAAATTGCCTTCTGGATGTCGCCATGTGAGGAATGCGACTCAGGCTTTAATTACAGCATGGCGTGTAAATCCCTTTTTGTTAGCATAAGCATCATGAGATTAGTGGCTGTAAGGCTTTGCTTACTACTAGATCCTTGTGTTGACACATTGAAGCAAATGACAATATAGGACATTTCTGAAGGTTCTGAGGGAAACTATCCAGAAAACGTCGTTCCTTTCCTGCTATGTACCCTGAATTTTGAAAATTGTTAAGGACTGTTCGGGGAAATTCGCTGGAATACACATGTTAGACATGTTTTTTTTCTACGGGGTTCAGCATCGAATTGATATTTTGGTTATAAACGGGAGTGTGGTTGAGTTTGTGTTCCATTTAGGGGAGTGTAGTTTTCTCTGTAACTTCGGCCACCAATGATGTGTGAGCTTCCGTTTTCAGTAGAATGTTGTCGCATGTCTAGAAGATTTATTTTCCTTTGTGGCAAGTGTATTTAGTTTGATTCTTTGCTTGCAAAACTTTTTCTTCATGTTTCCAGGATACGGCAAAAAGTATTTTTTTTCCCTTGTTAAAGAACGAAAAAAATTAGTTTGAGATTTATCGAACGAAGCTTGTTTGCGAAACAGGGAAATAATGCTAGAGTCTTGGCAAAACATAATATTCGAATCGAACTGAGATATACATATGTATGATGATCAAACTGGAAAAATAATGATGTCGGGTGGTTAACATAAGGATCATTAATTACTCAAATGAGAGAAAAATAAATTATTTTAATGATTTGATTGACATTGGGTCTACTTTTTATGCCAGTCAGAATAAAAGGCTAAAACTCTTATTTTTTCAAATATTTAATTATAATATAAAGAACACTTAATAGTGATAAGTGTTGACCCCGTAATTTAAATAGTAAGTGTGGAATGAGACCTAAAGGCTCAGTCACACAGAACGCGTTATAACGCGACGTTACAGCGCTACTCCTTAACGCGGCGTTGGGCGATATTCGCTATGTCACACACGCAGCGTTACCTAGGCGGGCGATCCAGTACGGTCGTTGAGTTTGTTTTATTTTATTTTATTTTATTTTAATTCAATCAATCAAATGAGTACATCAACTGTCCTCGCTAGATTACCTAACACCAAAATATACTTAAAAATTACCACCAAAGCCTAAACACAGAATTAATTTATTCCTAAATGAATGCCTATTGAGATGGAAATCGAATAAGCTTCAGTATTTATTGGATTTTCTAAGGCATCTAGAAATCGGTTCGTTGAATCCATAATTAACTCTATGATAGGGTACGTAAAATAAAAAGCGATTCCTAAGAACTCTCGCAGGAGCATAAAATCCAATTAATGATAGTAGAAAAGGGCAATCGATATGACCATTTACCAAATCACGGATAAACATAACTAAAAAATGTTTGAAAACGTTTGAAAAGAGGTAGGATACCAAACAGTTTGCACCTCGTTTCGTACGAAGGCATTTCAATATTCCATCGCAGTCTACGAAAGGCTACCGTAGTTAGACGCTTTTGGATCTTCCAAATTCTAGAGGAATGAACGTCGTAAAATGGATCCCATACTACACTGCAGTACTCGAGATGAGATCTAGCAAAGGCGAAAAATAGACATTTGAGAGTATGAGGATCTCGGAAGACTTTGGAATTTCTCAAAATGAAACCTAGCATCTGATTACTTTTAGCAATCAAAAACTCAATGTGCTTGCAAAAGCTTAGAGTAGAGTCAAAAATAACTCCCTTCCAATAAGATCCTTCTTGGAACAAATAATAGATAGAGGAGTATTATGGATTACGTAAGTAAAGGGAATTGGAGAGAGGTTACGGTGAAAAGAAAGGCTTTGACATTTAGAGACATTGAGATGAAGGTCATTATTTTGACACCATATGAAAAGGCGTTCAAGATCCTCTTGTAGAAGAGTACAGTCGTGCATTGAACGTATAGGTGGGAACACCTTCAAGTCGTCTGCAAACATTAGACACTGGGAACCTAAAAAGAGGTCAGGAATGTCATTGATAAATAAGAGGAAGAGCAGAGGGCCTAGGTGACTTCCTTGAGGTACTCCGGAAATTACATGAACTGGTGAAGAGATCGTTTCATTTATGCGAACATATTGGATACGATCCGTTAAGTAGGAATTAATCCACTTTAGCAAATGTGAGTGAAATCCTAAATTAGTCAGTTTTGAAATTAATGTATTGTGGTTAACGCGATCAAACGCTTTGGCAAAGTCAGTATAAACTACATCGCATTGTAAGCCATTCTCGAGGTGATTCAAGGCAGTATTACAAAAAATTGAGAGATTAGTAGTAGTCGATCTGCCTGCTACAAAGCCATGTTGAAACGGAGAGATATATCTCTCTTTAAGAGAGGTGTGAGTTTGTCGCAAACTAATTTTTCAAACAATTTAGGAATAGTTGAAATTTTACAGATTGGACGATAGTTGGTGATATCATGTCTCGATCTAGATTTATATATGGGCGTTAAAAATGAACTTTTCCAATCATTCAAAAAATGTCCAGACTGGATAGACAAATTGAAAATTAAACATAGAGGTACAGAAAACGCTGAGGAGCACTTCTGAAGTAAAATTGGTGGAATGCCATCTGTACCCGGATTTTTATCTAATCTTAATAAAGAAAGATTAGATAAGATCAACCTCAGAAATTGAACACTCTAAGTTGCCGATATTTAGGAAATCGCGTGATTTTAAGTTATTATTAGAGGATGTCGGTGTGGTAGTACCGCGAAAATAAACGGACTGAAAGTGGTTAGCAAACATATTACAAATAGTTGAAAAATGAGGAAACATTATTAAGACGCATACAGTTAGGAATACCATTAGATTGCCTTTTGCTGTTAATAAAGCTCCAAAAGCTTTATTCTCCACTATTGGTCCTTAAATCGGACTCGACAGAAAGAACATACTGTCTAGAAATTTATTTAAAACGTGAAATTGTTTTTGAAGCGTCCGATAGGCTTTTAGAAGTTCCGGATCGTTATGTCCATTACGAAACCGCTTGTAGGCCTTATTCTTTCTATTATTTAAATTTATGATTCTATCATTAAACCTTAGGAGTATACATATTGATTGCTATTTTTACAGTTTTCATAAATAAATTGAAAGAATTATTTTACATTATTATTTTAATTTTTACATTACTATTATTGAAAATATCCAACCAATTCATACTATCCAAATAGTTTGAGATGTTGTTGTAATTGGCTTTAGCATAATTATACTTAAAATAAGTGTCGCCGGAGCCTGGTTTAAAGAATTCATAGAATTTAAACTGCATTGATAAAGCTACATGAAAATTGGAGTTCGGAAAAAGTGGTATCGTGGAGTCGTTGATACTGATGTCGAGCTCGGAATCAACGAATACCAAATCAAGAATATTATTAAAACTATTAGGATAATTATTAATCTGGCGAAGGTCTAGCTGGGCAAGAGTATCAACGACTTCACGCTCATAATCTAATTTAACATTAAATGGTAGAAGTCTAGAGACATCACAATCAAAAGACCAAATTATGTTAGGCAAATTAAAGTCCCCTAGAAGGATAACGTGCTTTTAAATTATTTAAGATAAAGGTACAATTCTCTATATGAGCTTTATATAATAAGTAAGGACTCCTTGGTGGTATATAACTAGCAATAACAAAAACTTCAATTCCAGAAATACATTTGATTAAGACAGCCACCTGGTCCACATCCACATCAGTTGCTCTTGGGGGTAGATTAATTTCATCACTGCGCAAAGAGGCCCGAACCGTGATTAACACTCCGCCACCTCTTTCACAATTAGTTAGATTGGGGCAACGGTCTTTGCGAAAGATTTCGTAGTGGTTCTTGTTGAACATTTCCTCGTTGTGGTGATTCTGAGTAAGCCACGTCTCGGTGAATACAATAACATCGTATTGATCGGAAGAAGAGAAGAGTAAGACATCGCGGAGTTTGGTTCTTAGACCACCAGTATTTTGGTAGTATAAGTTAAAGGCTGTAGGAGTTAAACCATTTGGTCTGAGTTTTTTGGAAGGTTCGATCTGCTTACGAATTCCTTAACAATGATGTCTTTAGGCCAAAGACTCGGGTTAACCAGTAATTTCCCAATTGGTTGAGGGGATAAAAGTTTAAAAGAGGATGTTAAACGACCAGTAAGGTTATCCGCTGTCAGGCTGTGGCAGTTTATGTTACTAGTATCGATGCCTTTCGATGAAATGTAGTTCACAATGTCGCTGCTTTTGGTGCCATATTTTAGTCGTGACAGAAACACTGCGAAAAGTGGAGGCACTACTTTAAGAGTACACTCCGTACTAGGAACGTCGGCCAATCGCTGGTGTAAATTTAAAGCTTCATGACTAGTAGATGGTTTGTCAATCAAAATTGAGGCGGTATTACTGGTGGCCGCTGCTCCATTGTTAGCTCCGTTTACTACTACGGTATTTCCTGATGGCGACTTATCATGCGAGTTAGATCGAAGAGCTCTATTGGCCAGAGGAAGCTGGAGTTGCTGGGTTTGTTGAGATTTTTGTAGAACTTCCCGAACTTCCAGGCGTTTGGGTTCTTCCGGTGTATGCAAATCCAAATTGGTTCCAACTTGTGGAAGTACAATGTGTACTTCGCGGAGTGTCTGGTGGTTTCTGGAGCAGACGGTTTTGATTCAGTTCAAGGTGTAAGATCCGATCCATGCTCGAAAATTCTTCAATCAGCTTGTTATTGCTGCAGGCATCAAACTTGAACACCTCCTGCATTTCCGATAAAAGCATTGACATTTTGTTGAAGGCTTTTTGCAGCTTGATTTTTTTCCAGTGCAAGGTGAGATGTTTCGATGCTTTTCACAATAGAAGCTTAGACCGGGAGTAGAAATAATCTTATCTGCATCCTTTCCTTTAAGGCCTAGGCATTTTGCATGAGCCGTATCTAGGCAAACACCGCAAGAAATATTTACATCATTTGTGTTTTTTCCGCAGACGTAACAATTCGGGATACTTTTTAAGTTACTCATGCTCCGATAAAAATGCGATGGCAGCTTAGGTTCGGAACTTGATTCTATCAGAAGCTTCGTGGTTCGTGTATATGGTAAAGAAGCTCGGCTTGATGTTTGTTTGTGCAGCAATCATGAGTAGTTCTGATGAGGAGGAAGCTTTGCTTCTTCTTGCTTTAATTGAGAGAAGAGGAGGCGGTATTGGGTTCACCCAGTAAACAAAAGGAGAGAAGAACTGGGCGAATACCACCGTCTGTGCTGGGAGCTGCGCTCTCATGAAGATCGCTTTTTTGATTACTTCCGAACGTGAAAACAAAATTTTGAAGAACTGCACGATCTACTGCAGCCTAATGTTGAGATGATTACAACAAACTGGAGGAGACTGGTTGGAACCCGGGAAAGATTAGCCGTTTGTTTAAGGTAAGTTGATCAAAAATTATTGCTTGCATTTTTACAAAAGTATTTATTTTAATTAATTCATATCCACTGAAAATATAATAGGTAACACAGGTAATTCTTACAAGCAATACAGCATAAAAAATAATGAAAAAACAAAAAACAAACAATTTAAGCTGAAATTGGAAAAAAGAAAAATATTAGGTAACGAAGGTGATCTGTTTACAATTGAGTCCCATAATTTTCATATAACTTTCGTGCGCTTTCGTACAAGCCATTGGTTGATTGACTCAGTTGGTGGTAAATAGGGGACGGGGAAGCAGAAAGTCCTGAGGAAGGACTTTATCCACGTACGGGTTCTCGAGTTGGATTTGGAAATGCTGGTGTTTCAGGTTCCTCAGCTTCATTTTGGTATTCAAAAGTAGAGCCTTCAATTTCCTCAATTAGTAATTTGCTTTCAGTGGGACGGGTTCGAAGGGTGTCATCCAAAAATTGCATTTGTTGGCTCCATTGCCACTTGTGGTACTTTTTGGCCTGCCCCGTAACACCTTTTACGCTTTTTTTTGTGCCTCATGTAATTGTCTTTTCCATCTTGTTTATTTTTCAGGTATTTGGCCATCGCTTTTTCTTTCCGCCTAGGACGTTCCACTGTTTCCAAAGTAGTAAGAGACGTTTGTCCGGAAATATGGAACGTTCTGCAGCCAATATATTTACCCCCTATCACAACACGGACGTGGAAAGAAGCTGAGGAAGGTTTTTCAGCAGTATGGGGTTTTCCGAACTGTGTTGGAAACATAGATGGAAAGCACATCAAAATAAAATGCCCCAACAGCAGTGGATCTGAATATTTCTACTATAAACATTTTTTTTCTCTCTTCCTCCTGGCAGTGGTGGACCCATTCTACAAGTTCATGGTTGTTGACAACGGAAATTATGGACGGCATAGCGACAGTGCTATACTTGGGAATTCTGCTTTCTACCGGCAGTACATTGATGGAAAAAATATTCTCCCTCCAAAGCCACTACCTGGCACAAATTATCTCATGCCTCATGTCATCGTAGGCGATGAAGGCTTCGCACTTCAAACCTAATGAGGTCACATCCCAAATCTGGAACGATGGATAGAAGAAAAAAAAAATTTAATGCACAACTCAGTCGAGCCCTTCGTGTCGTGGAAAATGCGTTTGATATTGTATATTGGCCATGAAATGGCGTGTATTTTTGAGACCAATAGAAACAGGTGTCTCAACAGCAGATTGCGTAGTTAAAGCTGTTACCTGTTTGCATAACTACAATATAGAGAAAAATGATGTTCACCCGAAGTGTTCAGCCCTTGATCTCGCGGATATAGAGCCTATGCAAGCGCTCGTACCAACAGATGCCTCCAATCGAAGATCAACCAATGCTGCGATTCAAGTCCTCGAAAAATTTTCTGATTACTTTGCCAGCAGGTCATGATTATAGACCGGATTTTTAATAAGTAATGATTTCAGTGATGTTAATAACACATACATAAGTATAATAAATTATGATACGTAGGTATTCGTACTTACTTGTGATTCCCTGCTCTTTGGCAATCTCACTCCAAGCCTCCGCCTTCTTCAGTACATTTTTGTACCACTGATGCGAGGTATTAAATAAATACTCGGACTTCCTCACCTGTTCGGTGAGCATTTCAACCCGAAAAGTTGAGTCGCGTACTCAACAAGAACGAATATATAATAGTAACGCCGGTAACGCGCGATGCTTTTCTAATTTTGTACAACTCGAAAAGTAACGTCGCGTTCCTAAAAGTAACGCTGAGTGATAACGCCACGAGTGTAGCAGGGATGATGCAATCGAATGCAATATAACCGTAACTCCGTAACGATACAGTACGCCGAGTACGCGTTCTGTGTGACTGAGCCTTAAATTACCATCTATACAAGAGTTAAGAGCTAATATGAGGCGACGAATAGTTCGATGGGATGGGACTTATAATTATTTTGCTGACCCAAATTTGAAGCAATTAATAAGAAAGGGAAAGCTCTCTGTAAACCTCTTTTTCAACAAGTGTGGCCAGATGGACAAAACTTTTACAATTATGCACAATACGTGTATATCGATATTAAAGTCATGTCAGACATTATTCCGAACTTTAAACTACATGAGGTTTGTTTTCTTATACGTAGTAAGCCAATGTATTAAAGTTACTAGGTGTCCTAAAATTTTTGAAACACACTCATATTCTGTACGAATTTGATATCTTTTTCTTCTTTGGTGGCACTACAGTCAGGGGTGAACCTAGGCCTCAATCAATAAGCGTCTCTAGCCAGCACGGTCTTTGGCTAGCTGTTTCCAGTGCCGCACTTCCAGTCGTTTAACGTCCCCTTTCACCGATGTGCGCTTACCTACTTTCAAAGGCTCTTCGGGCCGGAGCTGCATTGTCCATATGGTATCGTACTAGTCCGATGTCGCTGTACAGCCCGTACAGTTCTTCGTTAGATCTTATCCTCAAAACTCCGTTTATCAAACGGATCCGTAGATTAAAAGCTGAATTTTCCTTGCAAAACGACCAAGGGCCACCTCATCTATTTTCTTTAAAGTCCATGCTTCTGCGCCTTAGAGGAGGACTGGAATGATTAAGATTTTGTATTGCGAACCTTCTGAATTGCCTATTGGGACCAAAGAAACAGCGGTTGGCAAGAGTTATTCTGTTATGTTGTGTGTCTTTTTTGGATGACAGCATGTACAATGTATATTCCTTAATTTGCTTAAAGACAAAGAAAGAACGCTTCATTGACCTCTCGCTGTGTTCGTCAAATTACGTTCATGTTGTCTGCGTACCCAAGTAATTGCGCAGGCTTGTAATAGATCATATCCCTAGTGTTGGCCAGTGAGTCTCGAATGATCTTTTAAAGCACGATATTGAAAAAAGTTACATGACAATGCGTCACCTTGTCTAAATCCTTTTAGTCTTCTACCTTGTAAAGTTGGGGTAGAGAAGACTTATGCAAAGGTTTCATGTCTGTCCGTCTGTCCGTACACATACATCAAACCAAACTTGCCGAGTAGCTATGAGTCTGGAACTTGGCTGGGTTAGAGAGTACATGATTCTGACCTCATAGCGACCAGTTTTAGAACCCTGTCTATTATGGTTCCTAAACTCCAGGTAAAAGTTTGCAAAACTCAACGTATAAGACCTGGAATTGTGTGGCTCCCGGCTAGCTGATCCCATCTTCTTTTAACATCAAAGGTCTCGGTTAGTTTGTCACCAATCTTCAAGGAGCAGCACCAATTCCCCATTGTCATCTTGCAAAATCTGACGAGTTTGGTAGGGATGTTAAACTAGACATGGCTCCGTATAGCTCGTCTCTGTACACACCGACATACGCGGCTTTAAAATCGCGAAGAGGTGATGGGTATCGATTTTAAATTCTTGGGTTTTCTCCAAGATCTGCGTGATCTAGTGTGAGTATTTGGTCTATTGTGGACTTGCCTAGCCTGAAACTGCACTGATAACAGCCGATTTGGTTATCAACAAAAGGCTTAAGGCATTCATGCAAAGAAGATCTTGTCTGTGGTGTTAGGCAGACTTATTACCCTGTAATTGGCGCAATAGGGGTTTCCTTTCTAGTGGACCGGCAAACGATACTGAGATTCCATTCGTCGGGCACGCTTTCCTCCGACCATATGTTACAAATAAGTTGGTGCATGCGCCTTAGCAGCTCATCTCCACCCGCCTTAAATAGCCCAACATAAAAGCCGTCTACACCCGCGGCTTTATTGTACTTAATTCAATAATCGATATTGCTATCTTGACTTCGCCTGTGTTGGGTGGATGAAATTCTGTTACGTCATCATCCCGTGCGAATGGGTCATTCTGCCTGACAGCGGTATCGGCCTATCATCGCCGTTATACACTCTACAGAAATGGTCTTTCCATATTCTCTGATCGACTGTTATTCTACTACTAGTTCTCCATTCTCATCCCTGCAGGCTTCTGCTCTTTCTTTGTGCCTCTGGAATGTTCACTTTACCTTCTTGTAAAACTATCGAGCATTATTGCTGCGACAGCATATCTCCATATCTTTGATCTTAAGCTTTCCGTGCTCTCTTTTTTTCATCTAACAAGCCTGTGTTCCTCCCTTCGTTTCTGATCGAGCAGCTCTCGTCCGTCTTTGTGGCATTGTTTTGTAAGCATAGTCTCTTGCGATTGTAGCTTCCTGATGTCAAACTTATGTTATTTTGCCCGACTGCGTACCACCCTCGATATACTCATTGGCTACAAAAAGATAGTGATCCGAGCCGATGTTGGCTGCTCGAAACCTAAAATGCGGGAGAAGTGTCTGGCATTGATCGCGATGCCGACTCCCACAACTCATTCGAAAGCGATAGAAAATTATTGAAAATTTCAGAATAATATAGAACATATGCTGCATCAGGCAGATCAGGACCCAACCTCCATCTTCATTCTATCAGATGCCCCAAGTGATGTCGATTCGCACTGGATGTAACTTTTTCACCAAAGATTCTCCAATAGCCTTGTAAAGTACACTTCGGCGAGGTCATTTAGTGTAGAAGAAACTATTTCAAGCTTATATACTACGTACATTCCTCACAAATGGAGGAGTTGTTCCGATGCCCTCCTAAAATGAGGCTGGACAAAATGCGGGTTAATGATTCAAATCACATTAGTAATGGCTCTAGGTCTATTATCACCAAGCTTATTAAGCCCCACACAACCAGACCCAGACTTTTGCCCACATGTTTCACTCTGAGAACACGTATTGATTTAATTTGTGAAAAGCAGATTTGGCAGAACTGCACAATCTGTTAAACAATATTAACTTTAATTTTCTCCTGAACTCCAACACGCATATGTCTTAAGTTGATACTCTTGTCTTATAGTAATCTAAGTCATCCTATCCATCCCTTATTCACCATAAGAGTCTTATACCTCATCTCTACCCTGGCTCCCTGTGCAATATAAAAAACAAACTGTGAAAAACCTACCATAAGTCCCAATCTGCATCAGTCCATTCTATTTACCTGCAATCTTGTAAGGAATTCGCCCAAATATGCGAATCTCTATACTTCCTAACGCTTTATCAATGCTCTACTTTTAATTTTGTCAATAATTTCTCCATTGATCCGAAAATCATTGCAAACTTTTTATATGAAAGCCTGCCTTCAGACGTCTCTAGTGTCTGTAAATTTAATTCCGTCTGCCCGTCCAGTCCTAACTGCCATCCAGTCATAGTTTAAAAAAATGCGCCATCTGTGCCTATCCTTCACAGCCGTATTTCAAAGTTGGAAAATGCTTATGTCATCCCAATGCATAAAAAAGGACCGAATAATGAAGTTTCCAATCATCGCCTTATTGCTAAATTCTCTTGCATTCCCAAACTCTTGAGAGTATCGTCTATAGGTATGATACGGTTTTTTTCACTGCAGGACCATCTTCTCCGCAAATTAACATGGTCGACTACCACTAACCTAATTGAGTTTTTCTCACAATCCTCATGTGCACGTGAGGATGGCAAACAAATAGACGTTGTTGCTACAGCCTTCAGCAAGGTTTTTGAGAAAAACTCGCATCAAATTAAACTTCTTTGATCGACTGCTCTTGATTTCTCCCCGATCCCATCCTACGGACCAAATCCTACCTCAAAGACCATCAGTACAGGGTTCTTTTTGGATCTTCTGAGTTTGATCCAATTAATGCCCCTCAGGTGTTCCCTAGGCAGCCACCGTGGCCCATTGAAATGTATCCTAACCGTTAATGATTTTAACTGTAATATTAAGAACTCGAACGTTTATATAAAAATCTTAAACATACATACATATGTATATCTTCCATTGCTGATTCCTGCTCTCTCCAATCCGACCAAATTCACTATTTGGTGTCAAGACAACCTCATCTTGCTCAATGTCAGCAAATGTCAAGCTATCACTTACTTCCGCACTATCCTTTAGCTCCTGGAACCTATGTTATCTGTCATCAAGTTGTTTGCCCTGTCAACTTTTTGGTTGACTTAGGTGTAATCAGTTAATTGTCGTCTTCACATCGAAAACTTTATCAAACGTGCAATTTCTTCCCTCGACTTCGTGAAACGTTGGTCCAAGAAGTCCTCGAATTCTTACATTACGAAATCCTTTTGCATTCCGCGCATTGAGGACGTTCAATGTGAGTTTATTTGCTTTACCTTTCGTTTTCTTCCCTGGGCTGATATTTATAATTCACCGCCTTATAAGATTTGTTTGAGATTAATCAACCTAGAACCCCTAGAAGTACGACACATCGTCGTACTGCCCCGCACTGCTTTTATACCAATCCCCGAAATCGTTTGCCCCTATTCCGCCATCAACTCCCATCGGACGATCTAAATATAAGCTACCATGAGCCAATACCAAGAATGCTGCGTGAAACGACCTCCGCTTCTTTCGGCCTACACCAGACTCGGTCTTGGAAATGTCCTCTACCGCCAACGTTTATCCTCTTCTTAACCTTTTTCCTTCTGATAGATATTGAGTTTATTTTAAGTTTTGATTGTTTAGGTTACTTTTTTTCTCTGTAAAAGCCCACAAACTGACCCTCCGGATGCGTAAAAATCTTAAATCAATATCACACAAAAACCAAGCTTTTTCATTAGCACGCTTGGTATGCCACCACTTATAGAAGATTTTCTATTTTTCAACAGGAAAATAGTATTATGAATTTCATGAGAACTAAACGCCTGAAAAGCAAATCTATTCAACTATACGATTATATGTTCTGTAGATATACATATAAAAGGATGTGAAGCAGTTGCAGTTAGCAGAAGATAGAAAAGATGGCTTTAGTTTTTCAAAAAGTATTATTTAACTTGTTTGAAATGTGACTGAAATTAGTAAGACTCACTCCATCAACTTTAACTTTTAAGCTGCTCACTGTTACCCAAATTGCTGTCAACCACTTTCCATTGCCCCATCGCATTCTGAAGGCATCAAAATAACTTATTTTTCGTTTTTTTTTCAATATTTTCCTGATCGGCTTTCCACAGATTAGTGTAATATTTAATAAATATTTAATATTTAGTGGCTGTTTTCTGTATTTCCCTTCAGTCTTATTTATCTTCTTAATCTGCTAGTTCATCAATGAAAACACCTTTACCAAATTCCTACAATATAAACCTCGTTTCTAAGATCAGAAAACAATTCCGTTGCGTCAGCACTACGAAAGTTTAGCTTAGAACTATCGGGCACATAACCATTTTAGTCTTCTACAAGTCAAATCAAATCAAATTAGTAGTCGAATGGCAAATAAATGTGCTGTTTATTGTATCCTCAAAAAACTCCGAATTTTTTAAAAATAATAAAAAAGAGGTCAATGTTTCATACATTAATTTGCTTACAAGTCCAGCCGCGTTAAAACCAAAAAAAAAGTTTTTCTTAGAAAAAAATGGTTCGGGTTTTTTTTTAATTTCTCAAAAACTACAAAACATTTTTGCATCCGGTTTTCTGGTTTTAACTAAAAGCTAATAAGAGAAGTGAATTTTTGAAAAAAATTAGTACTTAATTACATACAATTTTGAAAAAAAAAAAATTCAAATTTTTTTTTTTCATTTTTTTTTCAAAAATTGAGTTTGAAAATTAATTTCTCAAAAACTATTTCTTAAAACAGCTTCGTTCAAAAGCAGAATGAAAGAAGAGGTTTCTGGCTTTACAAAAAAGTATATCACGGCATTGTGGATGTAACTATTGATTTTTAATAATTTTTTTTCCAAATTAAGTCAATTTTTTTAGAAAATTGCCCCTCCCGGCTAAACGGGGGGGAATAGACCCCCCTCCCTTACGATTTTTTTCTTGTCTTTTTTTTTCTAGGTCTTGACAAGATCTACACGCTCCAGCTTTTTGGCACACTGCTCGTAGGACAACCTGTATATTAGTTAAATTAGTATAAGATAGGGGTATTTAGGTTTAGGTTGGTTTAAGTTTTATATAAATATATATAAAAAATGATCATATGCTGAGGTTTTTGAAAAAAAAAATGTTTCTTAGCTTAAGTTAATTAAACTGATGTTAATTGTAAGTTTTTATATAGTAGTCGAAAGGCATATGTTAAAATTGTACTTTTTGTTTTAGAGTGTCCACCGAGGGCCAGTAAGTTTCCTAATTTTGTAGGGATAGTTAAGCCAGTTTTAAGCATTTTTGTCTAGGGTAAGATAGATATAAGAAACTATGAATAAAAATGAATTTAAGTCTAAAACTAAACTAAAACTTGCAACACGCACTTTTGAACTCAGTGCCGATTTTCGTGCTTGTGCAAATGAGAATGAAACCAAATTCACTTATGCTCATAACCGAATGTTGCATATTATCTGCGATAACAGTTATTTTTTTAATCGCACTTGATAGTTTCAGTAGGCGACGGCTTCATGTGCAGTAGAGCAAACTGCTTCTTTGGTCTACTATAGTAGGCTACGCGTATATTCCAGTGTTAACAAGGTCTACTAGATCCACTTAAAAGATGGGTAAAAGTTGTACCTGGCAAAAGACTTTTAAGAATGAACATTTCTGTGAAATAAAACCTCAAACGTTGCAAAAAAAAAAGGCGGCGGATTTCTATCTGTACATCTGTCCCTATTTACACCGTGGAAGTTCCTGAGAAAAATGCACACGAATTTCAAATCGACACAGATCACCTGTTTGATGACTTGCAAAATCGTCTGCGAAAGGAGGGATCCGGTTTACTCGAAGCCTCTCCAGATCCAAGTTTTAAATAATAATTGGCCTATAATGAGTGAATGGAAAAAGATGGGAGACATCGGGTCTAGATGGCTCATGGTTCTTATCTCGAAACTTATGAGAGGCGACACTATGCCTAATCAATGGAGGGAAAGCTATCTTCTTCCTTTGCACAAAGGAAAGGGTGATACGCGAAATTGTCATAACTACCGTTCTGTCAAGCTAATGTCGCACACCATGAAGATCGTTGAACGGGTATTAGATAGCCGACTGCGGAAAATAATACGACTATCTGATGACCAGTGCGGGTTTGTCTCGGATAAATCAACGACAGATGCAATCCAAAGTATAAGGGTCATGATGGAAAAGCATCGTGATTCTTCAAAGGACTTGCATATGGTGTTGGTTGATTTCGAGAAGGCCTTTGACCGGCAACCAAGAGATCTTTTATGGGTAGCGCTAAGACAAAAAGGAGTTCCAGAAACCTACGTGCGAGTGATCATGGACATGTACAAGAGAGCAACGACAAGAGTAAGATGAACCGCAGGATTCGCCGAAGAGTTCGCCATCAAAGTCGGTGTACACCAAGGGAGCGTCCTCAGCCCACTGCTCTTTATAGCAGTCCTTGATTGCTTGCTTGAAGGAAAAGTGACGGACCCCCATGTGCACCAGCTATTCTTTGCTGACGATAAGTGATGATCAGGCGTCCCTACAACGAGCACTTGATGTGTGGGTGGACATTTTTGAGGGACTCGGGTATCGTATTAGTTCAAAGAAGACAGAGTATCTGTGCTGCCCGTTCTCTGACCCTCATCAGCCTATTCCAGGCATTTACTTGAATAGAAGAGTGCTTCCCAAGTGTGAAAAGTTTAAATATCTGGGATCTATGATTAATAAAGAAGCAACTTGTGATGACGACATCAAACATCGCGTAAGCGTAGGGTGGATGAAGTGGCGGGAAAACTCCGCCATCTTCTGTGATCGAAAAATGACCCCTAAGCTGAAAGGAACGCTCTACACTTCAGTAGTTCCGGCGCTCACATACGGTTCACAATGCTGGACAATGCACAAAAAGTATGAGAGCAAATTAACGGCAGCTGAGATGAAGATGCTTCGCATGACAGCGGGAGTAACAAAGCGTGACAGAATTAAAAGTTCAAAGATCCGAGGAAGCCTCCACGTAAAAGAAACCATCACAAGAAATATAGAGCGCGACCGACTCAGTTGGTATTGCCATGTTCAAAGGAGAGAACCTTTGAACCCCGTCCAAAAGGCGTTATCAATCAACGTTCCAATTTCAACACGCAAAAAAGGCAAGCCGAAAAACAATTGGTGCAAACAAATGCAAAAACACCAGCATTTGATTGGCCTCAGCGATGAAGTAACCCCAAACCAGGAAGCCTGCCGCTACTTTCTGAGGTCAAACCGGCGGACCCCCAAGCGGAACAGTAGGAATGCAGTTAAGTGGGAAGGTTATGGTCCTACACTTCTGACCATAACGACGCCGGAAAAAAAGAAAAGAAGAAGAATGAGTGAATGGGACACCACAGTTCGAACTCAAAATTAAATAAATTTACTTTATTTCTTTAAATCAATATGATAAACCAAAATTTTTACCCATACTTACTTTAAGGCTAGCTCGTACCCCAACAAAATCAATAAAAGCCTCAAACTTTTTTTCAATATTGATTTTTTATTTAGATCTTTTGTATTTGATATATTTGTATGATTTTCTTTTAGTTTAAATATTCACATTTATCATATAATTTACAAATAAATTGATTTTCATTTCCATCCCGTGTTCTTTTGGCGCGGCCACGTCGAACAAATAACACAAACAATCGATAATAGTAAACATAACAACAACATTGGTATCTCATTTCTCTTTATATATGTATTGTATATATGTTTCTTGCTTCCTCTTGTTTATGTATCTATGTATATTTATTTATATGTATTGTATATATTTAGTATAACTTTGGTTCACAATAAACATTTAAATATTCCGCTCATTCGATTAAGGAACGAAAAAGGACAAAGGACTCTGCGGTTACCATGAAGTACATATATGAAGATGTAACTTATTCTGGATTGTTGTAGAAAGCAATTCACTAAGCGAGATGGTTTATGGTTTTGTTTTCTTATGGAAATATTTCTTTAACAATTTATAAGTGGTACATAGTAATCGGTTTTGCTTTTGATCGTGTACATGTATAGAAACTTTGTTGTTTTCCCCTAATTAATGTATATATATAGCTGTATACAATATAATATATTTGTGATCTTTGTATTTTTCTTTTCTGATCCGTTCGAAAAAAAATTTAATAATAATTTTAACTTAGTTCGTGTATAAATTGAAAATAGGTATTTTTCAAAAATATACTCTTCTCTTGTTTGTTTCATAAATTGTTTTGATAGTTTGAATATGCATTTTAGGAGGGTTTTGATTGGTTACTTGGCTTTGCAGTGGTAACTTGTAGACGTATCGTTTTAGGAATAATCGATTTCATTTTTTTTATGTACCATAATAGTGTACAAAAAAAAATTATTTATTCTTAAGCAATTTATTGCCATTGGTTGTATAGACGATATTTTATTAGGTGGTTCTTGAACGTAGTTCACTTATGTTAATTAATTGGTACTTTAAGCCTAAATTTAATTGCTGTAGTTTGTTGTGTTTTTGATTTCAATATTCCTGTCATTGATTTGCTTTTATCTATTTTAGTTGATATTTAGCGAGAAAAAAAAGATTGTATCTTAAGTTTGCAGTCCGGTGCGGAAGGTGTGAATAATTTATTGTTTATATATTGTATTTATTTTGTAAATACACTTAAAATACACTTGTATATAATGCGTGTATGTTACATGTGTGTAGTAGTAGGTCCATAAGAAAGGTATAAAAGAATTAAGCTAAGTACTTGATCTCAGATAAGGATTGTTCTAGGATGATGCTATCAGTAGAATATACCCACACGAAAAGAACATGTGGTTTTTAGTAAAAATAAATAAATTAAAATTTGATATAAAGTTCCTATTCCCTTCATATTATATAGATACTCTGTGCAGGCAGAAAATACGGCTGCGTACTTATTCTTACGATTTATTTCTACTCGCTTTTTACGCAATTTAATTAGATTAAAAGAAGCTCAAGTCACAGATCCAGTTTGATTTTTATCGAAACTTATAATGCAATGACGAATGACAGAAATGTATAGTTTTAAAAAAATAGAATTGTAGTATCTTTACAGCTTTTCTTTATGGACATGAGTGCACTAGTGAAAGAAATTGACGATAATGTATTTAATATTTATAAGTTTTAATTTTTACACATTTATAAATTTATTTTATTCACTTAGATTTTTTTATAAGCATTACATTCATATTAAAATTAGTTATACAAATTTGATAGTCTTAAATTCTTGTTTTTGTTTTTCCTTTTTTTTCTTATAGAGATTGTGTAACAAAAACTTGAAGGTATAAAATTCGATAGAGAGATAAGTAACATAATGTTACCTATTCGATTCAAAAGTATGAAGACAGTATGAAATGAAGTTAAGATCTAAAATCCGATTGTAACTTACCTTGTATATGAAGATCAATTTGTAATGTATCCATCCAAGTAGATTGAAATTAAGTTGAAGACAGATAGATGTAAAATCAAATCTTTTCGCAGTATATAGATGGTTGTGATGCATTAAATGATTACGAAGAAAATCGAGCTTTCTGCTTTCTTACGAAGTCTAGCGCTTGTTTATCCAGAGCTCTTGATTCCAGAATTTGTAGTATTGGATGAACTGCAATAGAGAGAAAAGAGAATACCAGACCTTCAGAACTGATGATTACTGTTGAAGCGAAATAATGTGTAAATGTCGCAAATAAAATATGCTTAAATCAGGGTGATCCAAATCGAGTTTTCTATATTCAGTTCGTGCGTTGGGCATCTGCTAATAATAATACACATTTAAAGACTCTTTTCCAATAACGGGGCTTCCTTAAGCACATTCTCTACGAGCTTTTGCACCTACAACCGGGTAAAGTTTAAATAAATCACAAATTGAGGCCCGAGGATCATTGATAGTGATAAACTTAGGTACACTGGGTGTTTTTAAAAAACATTTCCATCTCTGGATATATCAATAAACAGAATTGCTGTGTATGGGACTAGAAAAATCCTCACGTGACGCGAGTTACTTCTGTATGCCTAAAATCAAACTAAGTGGTGGGCATTGTGGTCGGGTGGAGTAATTCAGTCTTACTCGTACTTTGAACGATATTGGCACGAAATCGATGATGTCGGAGGACGGTGGAGGAAGATAAAGTGGAAGACATGAGGTTTTTGCATGAAAAGTTTAGGGCTCTCATTGTTTTTTGGCAACGGGGAAAATGTGTGAAACACGCGCAAATAGTCATAAGAGGGGTGATAATTTTATTGCTTGCCTGGTTGGGTATACGACAAGCGTAAATTATATACAAAGTGGCGCAAAATTTATCATCCAATTTTGTTTTTGAATTTCTATTTGGACCTTTACAGTTTTTCCTTTTAAGTGGAAAATATGATATCCGTCAAGTGGCTGCTGCTAGTGTCGATACACATTTGTACCCGTTTTAGCGCATTTTCCATGACCTTCCGCAAGATTTCCGCTGATAACTGTTGCATTCCTGTCGAATATTCGACAAAATAATACTATAGATTACGCAAACCAGTAGCTCGTGCTTTTTGTTTTTTTTTTTTTAATTGGTGCAGGTTCAAGAGTGTACGCTCTGTTTGAGTCGAAAATGTTCATTACTCTACGGGGGTGGTTGTCCTAGATAGGATTTGAGAGATTCGACTGAATTTACGTTGGTTGTAGTTCACAGTAACTCTTTTGTTTCAATGTCATTAAGGTACAGCGTGCGCCATCTCATATGGGTCGATGTGAATTTCGAATAACTTCAACAATTCTCAACCGATTTTGGAAATTCAAAAACTTTTATTCAATTTAGACCTTTATTTTTTGAAAACAGTAACAATTAAATGACCGCCTTTATTGCCGATGCAAAAATGGGTTCGTTTTCGCGCATTCTCCATGACATTTTCGAGCATTTCCGTCGAAATTTCTTCGATTTCCGCACAAATGTTTCTTTTGAGCTGTTCTATTTTCTTCGAGCCGTGAGCATAAACCTCGCTTTTCAAGTATCCCCAAAGAAAAAAGTCTGGAGGAGTCAAATCCGGCAATCTCGGAGGCTAGTCAATATCGCCCTTTTTGACACCAATCTTCCAGAGAACTTCCTATGCAAAAGGTTCATTGTTTTGTCCGCAGTATAGCATGTCGCGCCGTCTTGTTGAAACCAAAAGTGAAATAAACCTTTTTTACGCATTTCTGGGACCACATAATGGGCCAACATCCACCGATATCGATCGTCATCCACTGTATCGCCAGCTTTGAAGAAATACGGTCCAATGATGGTTTTAGCGCATACACCGGCCCAAACAGTAACTTTTTGATCATATAGCGGCTCTTCGTCATTAATGTGAGGATTTTTGGTGCCCCAGAAGCCACAATTTTGCTTATTAACTGAGCCAGAGAGCGTAAAATGTGCCTCATCGGTCGTCAAAATTTGCTGCCAGAAATTCGGCTCAGCATTAATCATTGCAACGACATTTTGTGCGTATGCCAAGCACCGTGGCTCATCTTGTGGCAAAATTCTTTGAGTTATCTACATTTTGTATGGAAATAAGTGGAGATCATCTTTTAAAATTCTCCGCAAAGTGGTCCCACTGATGCCTAACTGTTGCGAACAGCGCCGATATGACAAACTTGGGTCTTCTTGAACACTGGCATTCACAGATTGAATAGATGAGTTTGAATACCGCGGACGTGGCCTAGATTGCTCATGAGGACTTGCCACAGAATCAATTTGACAAAAAATCGAGGCCTAACGACGAATTGTATGTTTTTTGAGCGCAACACGATCACGATATTTTGCACGATACGCACGTTGAGTACAATTTTAATGAACATTGAAACTGTTTCCGCGCATACCTTTGGTGTGAAGCGATTCATGATTAAAATTGAACTGAATTGACGTTTCTAAAATGCTATGACATATGAAAATCGGCTAAAAATTGTTGAAGTTATTCGAAGTTTACATCCACCCATATGAGATGGCGCAGTCTGTAGTATTTTGGGAATGCAAACACACAGTATGAATTTTGAAGTGACGGCGAGTATTATGCCTTCATCAGCACTTTTTGATCATCTCTCATTCACAACTGATGTTGTTGGACAGTTTTTCCGTATAGGAATTATTCTTAACGTGAAGGACTTGAACTTCAGACCTTCGGCTCAACAGTCGGTGATAATTACCATTGCACCACGACCCCTGTGTGTGGTTGCACTGTCTTGTTGAAATCATATGTTCAAGCCCTGCTCATCCAATTCCGGCAGTAAGAAGTTGTTTATTATGGCCCTGTAGCGTTCGCCAGCGGCTCATTGTGCATCACACGGGGATTTGCAGTGCCCCAGAAACGAAGACTTTACTTATTGTTGTAACCGCTTAAGTGGAAATGCGCCTCGTCGCTCATGATGATTTTCGACATAAAATCATTTTCTTCGTTGTTGCGATTAAGGATGACTTGACAGTAATTCACACGCGACTGACGGTCAGCAGACATTAACTGATGCACTGTATCCATTTTGTTCGGAAACATGTGAAAGTCTTTCACTAAAATTCGCTGTAGAGTCCGTCTGGTGATGACCATTGCGTGGCCCGTCTTCTGGTTGATGTTTCTTCATTCTAAGCGACATCGACAGCCACAGCCGCGATATTCTCACCCGAACGACCTTTCCGGTAGCGGCCACGCCCTGCATAGTTTTCTGTGGTTCCAGTTTGTACGAGTCAAGTAGCTAAGCGCCGGAATGTTTGCCCAGTTGGCGCGATTAGGAAATCGACGTCAAAATTCACGCTGCGCTTACACCGCCGCGCCGACCGATTATTGGTCAAAAAAATCGACACAATTCTTCCACACTCTTGGAGAGTATAGCGCTCCATCTGTTTGTATACTGCACCTGTCTAGTTCATAAATGTCACATATGATTGACGTAGGATGCCATTTGCAAAAATTATACTCGTAACATCTTTCGATAGGATGATTAATTTTGCACCAAAGGGAAATATACCACGATTTCTAGAGGGTACATTTATTTGAATCCAAATCCTCGAAGGGATAACACCAAAATGAAAAAAAAAGCTGTCACCAAGTACCCCAGTTTAAAAAAAAAAATCTACCAATGATAAGAACAGCGACTTGGTGAAAACATTGGGGACTCCGCTTCTTCATATTTCGCAGTGCATGCTGGGCCAAAGATTTTAAGCTGGGCAGAACATCTACTGACGATGAACGTCGCAAAGAACGACGCAAAGGAAAATCTGAAGATATCGTTGGAAATATTGCGTTGGTAGATCGACCATCAGGCATATAGCTGAAGTCACAAATGCAAAGTTTCAAGTTCAACAGGAAAGGTTATGGCATCCCTTTTCTGAGCCTCTTAAGGAATAATTATGGTGGAATACTTGGAAAAGGGAGTCACTATGTCGGGATCTTACTGCGCAAACCAAGATAAAAGATTGCTGGAAGTCATTGAAGAAAATAGACGCAGCAAACCACGAACGGGAGTGGTGTTTCACCAGCACAACGCACGGGCTCACAAAGCTGTAGTTACAAAGCTGCCATTGAAGAAACGGGATTCGAACTGTTTGAACACCTAGCCTTTTCGCCAGATCAGCCCCCAATGAACACATTCGAGGCAAAAATGTGAGGATGATGACGAAGTTATGGCCTTATCAAAAATCATCAGAACTAAAAAAAATTTCAAGTAACCTTCTAGCCTCTCACTTGCCAGGTATTTAAAAGATTCTGAAGAGTAAGAAAATTACATATCTCTAACATTCACAAATTTCCTGACAATGATGTGAATAAAGGCCTTTCCATGAATAAAGATATCGTCAGAAGGGTTGAAAATATAGTTTTTTTT
The DNA here is from genome assembly GCA_958301585.1 of Merodon equestris. Lineage (NCBI taxonomy): Eukaryota > Metazoa > Arthropoda > Insecta > Diptera > Syrphidae > Merodon > Merodon equestris. The sequence continues at coordinate 86,329,035 of OY284414.1, forward strand.
CGGTACATTTTCCATTCTCCAAGATCGTGCGAAAGGGTAGAACAAGTTTAAAGTCTTGAGTTTTAGTACACCTATATCTTACTCCAAAACAAATGACCCGTATTAAATTGTGGGAGGCTTACTCATGTATATTTTACAAAACAATGTTTAGTATCCACTTACAATAGTTGATCAACAGGCTATTGACACTTTTCTCAAAAGAGAATACGTGAATCCGTGAAAGGAAATAGTATTTACAACCAATAATTTTTAGGTACTTTTTCGTAATCAATCACGTACTGACTTTTGCAATTAATTCGATACTTATCTGCTTTTTCGACTTTCACTCAACCCTTTAAATAATCTTATGTCTTACTCTCAATTCATTAACTAGAGTAGAAAAAGTGATGGCTATCCACTCTCCATTTCATTTAATGGTAAAACTTAAAATTAATTTCACACTATCGCCAACTTTTTTCTCGAGCATTCCTCCAGAAAATAGGTGTTAAAATAATTATAAAAAAATATCTTTCCATTACCAAACTGTGACATTTACTCTAGTTTTCTTTTAAGCATAGCTTTCGCAAACACAGATACACAACAACAAAAAATGTGGAATTTGTGGAAGGTTTTTACAATACCATATAAAATGAAATAAGTTAATTTGTTCAATTGAGCTGCCGTCTATAGGGTGGATCCGAACTTTCTTTATAGATTACTTAGGTTAGGTTAGGCTAAAGAAGGGGAGTGTGATGGTTAAGCATCAGTTCCACTCGGAGGCCAAAAGGCCCATTGTGATTCCCTTCATTTGTGTGGGTATACATAAAATTAACCTGTCCTATCACGTGGTGGCTGAAACCACCTCGTGCTCTTAATGAATTTTAGAAGATTCTATATATCTGCATTAGCCACATCCGCAATCTCTGTAAAGAATCTTTGGCCTATAGACGCTAGGCGTCGATTCTGGAGAGCTGGGCAGTGGCAAAGCAGATGATGGATCGTCTCAGTTTCTTCCTCATCGCCGCAGCTCCGGCAGAGATCGCTGGATCCCGAGTCCCATTTCCGGAGCATTGCTCCAATGGGACAGTGTCCTGTGATCACTCCGACGAGCATACGGATCGAGTTACGGTCCAGCGCCAGGAGCTTCTTTGTTTTTCCGATATTGAGCTCTGGCCACGATGATCTTGTCGTGTAGCTGTCGTTTCTTGTAAGCCAAGACGAGTTGGCTTCTTTGATGATTGTGTCGTTTATGATCCGGTATAATGCGCTGATCGGTGGTTGCAATGACGTGTCCGCTTCGCTGATGTCCAGTTCAGACCCTTGCCTGGCCAATTCGTCTGCTCTTTCGTTCCCTGCGATTGAGCTGTGGCCCGGGACCCAGCAGAGTTTGACTTTGTGGTGTCTGATGGACTTCAGTGAGCTGCGACATTTCTTGACAGCCTTTGATCTCATTATACAGGATTCTATTGACTTCAGTGCAGCCTGGCTGTCTACGAAGATAGTGATATCCGATGGTGGGATATCGTTTACCTGTAGGTGTTTGGCTGCTTTCTCTATTGCCAAGATTTCTGCTTGAAAAACGCTGCACAGATCAGGGAGTCTGAATGATTCCTGTTTGTGGAGGAGATCAGAGTAGAACCCGACCCCGGTGCCTGTGTCCATTTTCGATCCGTCTGTGAAACGAGTGATCTCGTGGTCGTTGATTACGATGTTTGATAGCCACTCTTCTCTGTCGGGGAAAAGGATAGGTATTCTGAGAGAGAAGTCATTTTGGGGGGAAATATAGTCGGTCGTAGCTGCGAAGCTACTAAAACAATGTTTCTTTCCCAGGTCGTCTATTATTCTGAGTATGGCCGCATGTCCATAGTTGGCTTGCTTCCACAGAGACGACTCCCTTAGTCTGAGAGCGCTCTTTGCAGCGCAGCCTTTTATGAATAGATCCAGGGGGAGGAGATGAAGAATCATGTCCAACCCTGCTTGCGGCGTGCTTCTCATAGCTCCCGTTGTACAAACAGCGGCTGGCCTTTGTACTTTGTTGAGCATGTTCATATAGCTTTTCGTGCTGCTAGCAGTCCACCAGACTAGGGCCCCATACGTTAAAATGGGTCTGATGATTGCTGTGTACATCCAATAAATGATGTACGATTGCAAGCCCCATCTTTTTCCGAAGGTCTTTTTGCATGCATAAAAAGCATTCAGTCCTGTTTCCATCCTTTCCTCCAGGTTCCTTTTCCAGGAGAGTTTGGAGTCAAGAATGATGCCTAGATATTTGGCTTCCGCTTTGAGTTTGAGTGGAGTGCCCTCTAACTTTGGGGGAGCAAATATCAGAATTTTCCTTTTCCTGGTGAACAAGACAAGCTCGGTTTTCTGGGGGTTTATTCTCAGACCGTTCTGTCTTGCCCACGAGGAGAGTTCCCTCAACGCAGATTTCATTTGTTCACTGATAGTTGGTAGAAATTTACCTTTTATCAAGATAACCAGGTCATGCGCGTACGTTATGATCTTTGTGTCTTTCTCCATAAAGAATTTGAGGATTTTGTTAACTGTAAGAAGCCAGAGTAGGGGGGAGAGAACTCCCCCCTGTGGTGTGCCTCTAGTTGTCACTTTCCTTATAGAGCTGTGTCCAATGTCTGCATTGATAATTCTGTTCTTCAACATATTTTCAATCCAGGTTACAATGGATTTGTCTACTTTTATGTCCTCTAGAGCTGTTATTATGGCCTCTGTGTTTACATTGTTGAAGGCCCCCTCTATATCGAGGAAGGCTGCCATTGTAGACTCTTTTAGGTTCAGCGAGCTCTCAGTTTCACGGACAACATTATGCAGAGCACTTTCCACTGATCTGCCTTTAAGGTAGTACTGTTTCGACAGACTAATATTTTTCACCAGGACCTGGGATCTCTTTTACGGAAAAAACCGCTAACGAGTGTTTGTTTTAAAACTGTCTTTTTAAGTCTTTTCTTAGCTTTCTCCAAGGTCCCACAAGACAGAAATTTAGGTCCATTTTTTTTCATAATTGTTATTATTTTTTTGTTGGAGGCTTCTACTATCTGTTGGAGTACTCAGACACAAATACTGGTCCATTGTACTACCAGACAGACATCTTTCTTAATTGTATTTTCCCCGTTGTTCGGAGAAAAGTAAGGAGGGCTTCAGTGATGTAGAGCTAAGAGATTCGGCACACACCATGTCGACCCCAAGAGTGCGCAACCGTGCGCGAGCGAAGGCGGGACAGTCGCAGAGAAAGTGTTCTGCTGTATCATCCTCCTTGCAACATGCAGCACAGATTGGTGTCTCACTGATGCCAAGCAGGTAGAGATGCTTGGCAAAAGTGTAATGGCCCGTAATGACGCCCGCAATCCTTCTGCAACAATTTCTCCTAGAAAACTGTTGCGGACTTCTTGCAGACATTTAGGGCGTACGCGCTTAGTCATCCTGCATCCTGGATATTCGCTCCATCTACGACTGTGTGCATTAAAGACCCAATCGTTTATGTCAGATTTTACCGTGGAAGCAGCTAGACCTATGGCGGGTTCACGTCCTGAGAAACTCTCTGCCTTTCTAACGACTTTATCGGAGATCTCATTTCCATTAGGGAGCCATGCAAGCCTAAGTGAATTTAGCCTTCCGACATTGTTCAAAAAGTCGACTTCATGCACTAATTTGGAGTTGGATAGAGGATGTAACGAGCTTTCTGGGCCGGAGTATACTCGCCGGGCCAGGATCTGTCACATTAATTTATTTTTGTGACGCCGACAGACGTGCTAATGGTTCGTGCACTACGTTGTCCCTCTGGGTTGAAACCGGTCGCCCCGTAGCTGTCGCGATGACAGCACCCAGTCAGTCTCCTTATTGGTGGGAACCCGAGTCCGGATCCCGACTGGTGATCGGTTGGTCAGAACAGTGTGAGGTCGAGCCTGTCTGGGTAAGAACTCGAGTCGAGGCTTTAGTTATTGTCTGCTTGTGCCCTTGGCTATAACATTTGGCCAGGCCCTTCCGGGTTAAAACCCAAATTGGGCAGTTGACCGTACGATACTTGCCTCGGGAGCAGATCCTAATAGGAGTTGGTCGGTCTCGTATGGGTTAAAACCCGAGTTGGAGAATCGATTTCGTCCTATTAGTTCCTACTCACCGTTTTACTCGCTAAGCGATAGCCCCAACTAATATCGACCACACGTTCGTCCCTCCCTTTTAGGTGACGTGGCCGAAATTATTATAATAATTATTATAATAATAAAATTTTTATTATTATTTTCTTTTGTTAAAAAAAAGGAACTACTTCGTGATTTCGCGCAATGTGATGCCAACACTGCGTCGTCGTTTTGACAAAAAAAATTTCTTACCTCGTTAGTGTCGAAGTTCCACCTTGCTGAAGCTTCGACCTTTTATAGGGCCACGCCGAACGGCGATGTGAACGGTGCCTTGCTTTAAATGTTAACCTCGACCTTCTTACCTTACGACTTTTCCCGCAATACCAATACCCGTTTAACATTGTACATATTCATTATATAATAAAGGACATTAAAAAAAACTTACATTTATCATGCTGCTGCATCAGGGCCAGCTCCACCTGTTTCAAGCCATGAAAGTTCTCCACACTTGTCGTGTACTCAGCCACACCAGGAATTGTGCCCAGGGCTAGAAACGCCTCGCCAGCAAAATCATTGGCCGTCAGTACGTCATGATCCATCACGGTAAACACGATCATAGCACCTTCCGTCTGGCACTGTTCCAATGTAACCGAGAACTCAAAACACTCATCAAACACTGGATTCAGGGTTTTCTAAGGAATATAAAACCAAAGTTCTACAGTTATACACTTCTGACGGCCCAAGGTTCTTATGAACGTTACCTTATGAACATTAGTCTGTTGCTCGGTGCAATGAGCAAACACCCGCTTCGGAAGCAGTTCGATTATAACGAACGGATCACTGAAACCATTTGGATCCAATGGGATGATATCTCTTGCATGTAACACCTCGACGCACAACGAATCGTGATTGAAGTAGGCTCTCACCGACAACATGCCATACGGTCCCGGCGGAATTGTCATCAATTGCTCCTGCAACCTCTGCATGTAGAACATGTCAATCAGCTTCTCCGTCTCGGTTTTATGATATTGTAAACGTTGCTCCACTCTCCAAAACTCGCCCGAATGAAGGTTCTCCATTGATAGGCCCAGTCCCTCGGCATGGAAGAATTCCACGAGGAGTTGTAAGGCTTCATAGAGTCGATTGTGAAAGTTTGAGGGTCGATCTCCCTCCGCTCCGGTGTCCATTTGACGGGACAATTCACTTAATACGGTGCTCCAGATGAGATTAAGGGCTCGATTAAAATTCTTGGTTAGCAAGGCGCTATTTAAGGCAGATAAGTGGACATCAAGATATTCTAGAAGGGGAACAATAGCCTGGTTGGCCGGAAGAGAATCTGGCGACCAGGCCAAGTGAAACACAGCTTTTTGAAGAGGGACTTGCATAAGAGGAGCTAGTTTAGAAAGAACGCGCTCAGCTCGGGTTTCCAGTTGGGTCAAGCTGGATTCAAGAAGCGCTTCTGCGTTGTCATGTAGTAGCTGTCCATCTGGCCTGAATTCCGATAGTGATCGCCGAACGTATTCGAGATTGTTCACTGTCACGCACATGTCATCGGAACAGCGAAATGGACCCTGCTGCTCATAATATCCACTGTCAGCTAGAGCCTGATGGATCAAGTCGCTATAATGCATGGCTGCCGAACAAACTACGTCAATTAACTGAGCCTCAAAGTGCGGAGCCGTATTGTAGTCCGGCCACTGAAGCGTTTTCCAGAACTCCTTGATTTGGTAGAAACAGGACGCGGTATCAATCGAGGATGTACTATACCGGACGATTCGTTCGCCTTCACATATTTGGTCCATGGAAATAGCCGCACGTACACGCTGCAGGGCTCTTGCCTTACTTACCATCATCCAGCGTTCAATGATCGGAATGAACCATTCGTGGTAGTTCTGAAGACCTAGAGGTTTTTCCGGTGGCTGCGGCATAACAGACAGATGCTGTTTCAACGCAGAGAATTCCTGTAACGCGAGAAACAGTTCGAAGGGTCGGATATCTACCGGTTCCTTGTCTCCCTCCAGAACTGCGAATTGACTTAGAGTTTGAACACCAGGCACTTGGCCCGTCTCCATACGCGATAGCACCTCTTCAGCTAGCATAGCGTCATACTGCTTGTAGATGATACTGAAGTACTGGATTCCATTCGTACTGAAAAGAGAAATCAAATGTTAATGGGAGGGATTCATGGTGCGATGAAAAGAGCTATAGGTCTAAGACAGGTATCAAATCTCTCTTCCCTAGCATTTGACTTGGCAAGTTCTTTATGCATCCGAAGTGGGGCATTTATTTCATTAATTTTGCCTTCACATGCAGGACATGACGATACAACGTAGAACTTAGCGCGGTAAGCGTATTATGAGATAGAACGCTTAGTCTCGCAAACTCAATGAAATGACGTCTAATACCGTTGGGCTTGTTGCTACAACCGACAATGTACCCAGGGCATCATGGCGTTGGCATTTTAATTAGATTCATGAAATGTTCCGTCAGCAACTTGCCGTCCTCTACGGCATGACTCGGAGCCGTTGTGCAGGACAATATAATTGATTTAGAAAGTTAGCAGTTTAGCTCTTGTTTTCATCGCTTTGGGGTGATTGCGTGTGCATTTGCGATGTCCAGGGGGGTAAGGGTGTACTTAGTGAAACTGTATTGTGCGTTGGTGGTGCGTTTGACGTGTTATTGCAGTAAACTTAAACGGGTATGTCATCTGCTTGCGTGCAACGGGTGAAATTGAGCAACGAAGTTCCAATCACAATGTATGATTACACACTGGGCTTGTATAGTTGAGTTAATACTTTATCTACAAGAGGAATAGTTTCGCTAATATTATCAACTTAGGGAATAGGCAGACTGTTTCAAGGAATGCTTCTTAAATTAGTGTGGGAGTCAAATATAGTGTTGATGTAACTGACACTATGAACGTTATGCGAAGGTGGAAACTGCGTAAACAGGAATGCAAGTTCAAGACTAAGTTAAAAGAGGAGTTGAGTTGATGAGCCCTGAAAAGAGGCAAAGAGGCGGTTGGACTGAAATAACAACAAAATGTTAATCGCAAGGTTGTCAATTATTTTATTTACTAGGTAACTAAATAATCATATTAAGCACCTCACATCTTCTTAGAAGCTTTAAAAATAGGGCGTCATAAACGAGTAGCGCATTATATCTCTTTACGATGGGCCTACTATTGACAATTTATTAGAATCGGCGTTACAGACCGTGAATGACGAGAGCCAAAGCTTATTTTAATCACCTATGTTGTTGGTGATTCATTTCTTCCGATAGGTTAATGGGGCCTACTGTTTATTGCCGACTTCAAACGACAGATTTCTAGACTTTCTTCTAGATGAATATGCTCCGCAGCATTTCGTCAATATCTCACTGAAGAGATACATCGCAAAACAAGATTTTGACCAAATGGTGTGTCGAGATTCGGTCAGGAGATTTAGATTCAACTTTTCATTTTTTGAAGCCCCTTCTTAAAACAGTAACGGTGGTAAATGGTATTTTTGTTACGATTCTATGAAGATGCCCACAACGTATTCTTATGTTAACTCTCAAGGTTCTTACTTGTTTTCCAAGCATAAATGTCATTATGTGTAGACATCTGGATGGACGGCGTCCGGTATAGAAAACCGAAAAGCTTGTAACATTTGCGTGGTGAACAAGCTTTTTCTTTTACTAACAGGATTTATTTCCTATCTTCCTTTATAAAACTTTGACTGCTGATTTGTCTTGACAGCGATTTACGAATTCAAGGAGATCCATCAGTTGTCGAAAGCAAATCAATGATGAATCACAGCACTAATAGGTCAAATGCCCTCTGCGGGATGTACCCGTGGCTGGGAATGTCATTTGTAAGAGGCAATTAAATTCCTAATGGATTTGGGTAAGATGGATCTGTGCAAAACTGATGACTCTGTACTACGCGCGCTCACATCACTCGAACAGTATATCATTCAAACACCACAGTTAAATATAGCTAGTCTTCCTTTCGTAAAATATTCCGGGAGTAAGCCTGTACGAAGCCTGTACAGACTGGGTGCCTTCCGAATATTACTCAACGAGGTAAGTACATACATATGTATACATTTTGATATCCAATTTCCGGTACAAAAATGTCGGTCTTCAAACCAAACTAATATTAAGAACGAATACACTTTTGTTGGTGAGGGTACGGATACCCACAATCTTGGAACAGTATTTTGTGTCAGCAACAAAATCATGCAGAACATGATGGACGCAGTATTTTACAACGACCGAATGACGATGGCCAAAATCCGAGGTCCCCTCTGTAACTAACGAACGTACATTGTCCTATGGAAGATAAAGACGAAGAAGTAAAGGATGAGTTTTACACAACAATTGGTGAAGTATCCGACAATTTCACATCTATCCTTAGATGCTAAGCAAAGCTACTTGGATATCATGGAGTAACCAAATTGAGAATTTTATGATAGACACTACGAGCATGGGAATGTATAGAAAACAGTGAATTTTTTAAATGAAAGCACCCTCGAGTCCAGCATCAATACAACAAAGAAATTGGCATAGAAGTTAACGACGAAGCAAGCCAAGTAATAGTAGTGTAGTCAGCAATAGAAAGTGTGCGAAAGCAGCGGAACATAAACTAGGCTATTGCAAAGCCCGCAAAGGAAAGCCTTGGTTCAGCGACTGTGAGGAAAAAGTACATTTCTTACACTTCAGGCCCTGGAATGTGGTGAAGAGATGACATGTAAAAGATATATCAGACCCAACGAAAGTCAGTCGTTTCTTTCCGGATGAAAACCACAATGGCAAAGGAAAAAGTTGACAAGAATTCATTCAATAATGTGCGGGGACGAATACGAGAGCAATGGGCTGTAGGAGCAAGACGCCAGACTAGATAAGGGTTAGACTCAGGAGAACTCGTTTCAGACATCGAAAAACTTGCAATCCAATGGAGAAGATATTTCGATATATTTTCTATAGGACCCTCTAAAGGGTTCACTAACTATTCGCAGATTTTAGGAGAAAGTCTCTCAGGTCCTTGAAAAGCTGGGAATCTCAATATAATCCCTCAAATATATAAAGGGAACCAAAGGAGTACGAAACGCCTTATCTGAACCGATAAAGAATTTAAGAAAGTGGAAGCGTTTAAATATCTGCGAACCATATAGGTTGCCAACAACGACATATAGATCGATTTGAAGAAAAAGCTGTACAAGGGCAACGTGTCAGACTTCACCACGAAAGAACCAAGTCTTTTGTCATGCAATGTCAAAATCCGTGGTTATAGAACCATAATAATACCAGTAACATTTTACGAATGTAAAACTTCGTGAGTTTAATAAGGAGGCAAATAGAATTCGCGTCTTTGAATACAGGATCTTTAGGAGAATCTGTAGTAGAAAATAAAACGAATCAGCAAACCAATGGAGAAAACAACACAATCAAGAACTCGAGGGACTTTATTTAGCCCCAAGCATTGTACGAGAAACAAAATCGTGAAGACTAAAACGGGCATGATACGTAGAGTGAATGGACAGTGGACGAACAATCAAGGGATTAATGAGTAGGAAAGCCGAGGGAAAAAGTTGGTCAGGAAGGTTGCTCCGTAGATTGGAAGATAATATAAGGATGGACCTAGAAAATATAGAATAGAGTAGCGAATAATGGGAGAAACACACTCGTGACAGGAAGGCTTGGCAAAGGGTTCTTAACGAGGCTTTGATAATAAGAATAATAACACTGGTCAACAAAAAAAAAATTGTTTGTTTCCAGTGGGTTTTTTTTTTCTTAAATTGACGCGTATTGTTTAAATACGGTAACAATTTTTCTCTAACAGCTTTTGTTTTCGAGTTATAGATAACTACTCTTATTTACTATTTTTACTTAGATTTGCGTTTTTTATTGAACACTGAAATATATTTTGTTGTTCTTTTCGATATGGGTTCTTCAAGAAGATGTTGTGTACTTAATTCCGATTGTTTTTGCTATATTTGTGGTGAATACGTATTTGCAAAATATCAAAAACATATATCGGACGTTGTAAAAACTACGCATCATCAATACTTTAAAATAAAATTGTGTAATTAGGACAAACCATGGGTTCCTCATATTCTATGACAGAAATATGTGGTAAGTCTACGGTTAGGGTCCAGTGGAAAACAGATTCAGTAATGTTGGTAACACCCATGATTTGGCGAGAACCTCGAAACCATCATGACGATTGCTAGTTCTTCACTTCTGCATTGTGAAAATAAACGGAATTAACCCTGGGAATCGAAATACGAGTAAGTGGTCATATCCTAATTTATCTTCTGCTTAACGACCTCAATTAAAATCACGAGAGGTAAAATCCAGCACATCTAAATCTTCTGATGATCCAAATCCCTGTAAATTCGAACGAAATACATCAAGTGAAGGCTCCGATTCAGACTACAAATTTAGCTAAGAAACTCAACCATTTAATCAGAAAGAACTAAAAGACTTAGTAAGAAATCTGAGCTTACCGAAAGAAGCTTCTGAAATGTTAGCATCTTGTTTGAAAGTAAAAAATTTGCTTACTCCAGAAACCAACATTACATTTGTTCGTGCCCAAGAAAAAAATCTGTTACCGTATTTTTCTCAAGAGAAGGATTTAGTTTTTTGTAACAATGTTGGTGGTATTTTGCAACAGACGGGATTAAAAAAGTACCAACCTAGTGATTAGCGTCAAATCGATGACTGAAGTCGAATACAAAGCGTGGAATTCATTTGTTTTGTTTATGAGTAATTTCCTAGGCAAAAAGAAATCTGACGACCACGTCGAGCTTGTTGAGTCCATGCTATCGAACTTGCAAGATCTAAGGTGCAACATGAGCATAAAAATGCACTTCCTGCACTCGCATTTAGACCGATTTCCACAAAACCTGGGTAATTTTAGTGAGGAGCAGGGTGAAAGATTCCATCAGGATCTTCGGACAATGGAAGAGCGCTATCAGGGGCGGTGGCACTCACATATGATGGCAGACCACTGCTGGAGTTTGCAACGAGATCTACCTAAAGTCGTTCACTCAAGGAAATCTTATAAAATATCATTTGATAGTGCTCAATAGAAATTTTGTTAACATAATATATTAATTTTCTGTATACGTCAAAATAATAAAACTGTATATTTCAAAAAGTAATGCTGTTAGCGATCTCCCAGTATTTTTTTCATAGCCAGGGCTATAGAAATACCCAATAACAGAAAAAAAAATGAAAATAAAACTTGTGTTGACCAGTGTAATAATGTTAGTTATAATAATCACTACAAAAAACTTAAGCCAATGTAAAATCCTACGACTGGTCTGGAAACCTAAGGGAAATATAACCACCAGAATAGACCTTGATAACTATCAGAAACTATACGTACAATTATTGAGCGAATAATATGCAACCAATTGGCTACAATTGAAGAAAAAGGCTTCAATCTTGAAATAGAAAGGAAGGAACAGCGGAAAGTGGAGCAGCTAGTATGCCCTCTAGTATGTTCCATAAATAAAGACACGGTCGAAATTTGTTTGTTCATAGTTTCCACTTTGTTAAGGTATTGGAACCTTGAATCGGATCTTGCTGTTTTCCAACAGATGTCGTTAACAGAAATAATTGCATGTAATTTCAGATGGTAACACATCTTCAATCAAATACCGACAAGCTCGAACTTCAGTGGATGTTAGTTCGCCGAAGTTTAGTTGTGTTTTTTCATAACTTTAAACAGTCAAGTTTCGTACCAGGAAAAGAGTCCTTATGGGGAATTTTATTGCCCTATAAATCATTTAAAGAAAATGTGCTGCTGAAGCACACAGAATGGTTGTTGATACTTAGAGAGAGCATGCTCTTTCAGAACACATGTAGAGATTTGTTTTCAACGCTTTACAAATAATGATTCTGATGTTGAAGATAAGGAACGCTTTGAGGCACCCACAAAGTTTGAAGACGTAGAATTAGAGGCATTACTTCATGAAGATTTCATATCACACGCTCGCTGAAATTGGAAAATAACTACTAGTAGATAACCCAACACAACTAAAGTAGATAATACAAGTTTGATCGATAACACAAGGAATGATTGAGCAGCAAGGACTTTGGGTGCCTTACGAGTTGAAGCTTAAACACATCGAACAGCGTTTTTCACGCGTGAACATCAGCTTCTTCGCAAGAAAGGAAAGGTTTCTTGCATTGTATTGTGGCTGGCGATGAAAATGGATAAACGTAAATGACCGTGGGGTTAATCCGGCCATATATCAATAATGTCTGCCAAGGCAAATATGTTTTTTCGAAGCTCCTGTTGTGCATTTGGTGAAACCAGCAGGGCTATCAACGAATATAAAAATATAGAAAATATGTTTTTGATCCGACTGTTGGAGGAAGAGTGGCAGTTTCTTTCAATGATATGTTGTTTATCAAGTCAATGTGGAATGTCATAATATCTATATATTAACTTGTGTATATATATTTTTATTTTTTTAACCTTCCTACGGTCCTCGGCTCATTTTTGACCCATTTTGGGAATGAAAAATTTTTTTCTCTACGACTTCGTTTTTTAAGGACTTGATGTTTCTTGACTTTTTCTATAGTATTGAACTGACTATAATTAGCATAAAATTTTAAAAATTTAAATTAATAAACTACAAAACCTCGCAGCAAAAAAATATCAAATATCTAAAATAAACCATGAAAATAGAACACTGGGTCAAATTTGACCCGAAGCCCGTCCGCGTCAGTAAATTTGAGGACCGTAGGGAGGTTAATAGAGTTCATGCAGGTTCAAGAGTGTACGCTCTTATGGTGTTTGTATGACGGGGTGCAGATGGTTTGTGTCGAAGATGTTCGTTCACTACTCTCCGGAGGTGGTTGTCCCGACAACGTCGCATTGGTTGTAGTTCTTAGAAACTATTTTGTTTCCATGCCATTAAGGTGTTATATTGGAAATGCACACACAGAGTATACATTTTGAAGTGATCTTATGCTGCGAGTTATATGCCTTCGTCAGCATTTTTTGATCATCTCTCGTTCACAACTGATGTTGTTGCACAGTTTTTCCATATAGGAATTGTTCTTGGCTATGGACAGATTTGACTACAGACCTTCCCGTCAACAAACAATATCGTCGGTGATGATTACCATCGCACCACGATCACCCCCATTATCGCCCCACCATTATCCCCATTATCCAAGTATCCATTTTTTTTTTCAAAATCCGTGCAACATAACTACGAGTGACGCTCTGTGCATTACGTAATTTTTATCCTCGCTACAATCGTTCTGCGTTCGAAAAACAATCAGCCAACACCTGTATGTCATCAAAACCAACTGAATGATATTGCCGTCGTACGTAAGAGTATACAGAAAACGCTGATGCAGTCAATTTAGCGTCGTTCATAAGAACTTGGTATTTCATTGACTTTAATTAAATAAATAGGAATTCAATGTAAATGACTGCAGAAAATGCCATAAAAAGACTTTGTAAGTAATAAACGCGCACAACTCTCATTCAACTTGTTTTATTTACATTTAGAATTCGTCCTTAAAAGATCCTTAGATGGTACTTTTGATTGATATTGTTTTGGTTGGTATCAACCGGGTAATTAAGCCATCTAAGCCTCCATTTGTTGGGACGATTGGGGATTATTTAATTGAGCAGAGTCAAAAATGCTTAATATTTTCTTTGACGAATTCGTGTTGGAGCATAGGGCTCACTTCACGACAAATATTTTCCTTTTTGACGTAAACTTTGCTCTTAAAATGTTGACAAAAGTCCAAAAATGTAAAATGACAAAAGTCCATAGGAATAAAATCTGATATTCGCAGACGTCATTCAACGGGCTCGGAAAATTGATCCATAGAAGTACTTGTAGTATGAAAAGAGGTTTCACTCTACTGAAACCACGCCCTTTGAACAATAGGTGAAACGTTCGCTTTGTTCAACAGCTAAATGTCTGATATAATAATACGGCCAAAACTACCCTAGAACCGCTTGTATCAAAGTGGCTGCAGAGTGGGTGACCCATCACTGCCACCTAGCGAGTGACCATAAAGAGAACAAAGCGATCACACCCTTTTCCTGGCGCTCATTTGAAAGAGTTTTTTAAACATTATACGAGGGTGGTCCGATAATCGTATAGTACATTCCAGTAAACGGCTACTGTCGAAATTTCAGCCAGATCGAACTCGTAGTTTTACTTTGACCGCGTGTGGAAGCGGGAGTGTCCGCGGATTTTAGAAAAATGGAAAAAGAGCAATATCGGTCGGTGATTCGATTCTTGTTTTTGACAGGGAAAACGCGCAGCGAAATCAAAGAGCGTTTGGATGCTGTGTACGGTGACTCTTCTCTTTCGATGGCGACCATCAAAAATTGGTTTAACGAGTTGCAACGTGGTCGCACGTCGGTTTTGATGAGCCACGTCCAGGTGCCCCGAAAACGGCTACCACCACCACCACGGAGGACAACGTGAGAACAATCCACGATCTGGTACTGGCAGACCGCCGATTGAAGGTGTCTGAGATAGCTGAGACAGTATGCATTTTAAAGGATGGCGTGGGTTATATCCTGCATGAAATTTTGGGCATGAGAAAGCTGTCGGCGCGATAGGTGCCGCGTTTGCTCACTCCGGACAACATGCGCAACCGTGAGAACACTTCAGAGCAGTGTTTGACGCTGTTTAAGCGCGATCCGAAGGAGTTTCTGCGTTGTTTCGTGACAGTCGACGAAATATGGATCCACTGGTACACACCAGAGACCAAGGAACAGTCGAAACAGTGGACTTCACCCGGCGAACATGCTCCAAAGAAGGCGAAGACTGTCCCATCGGCCGGAAAGGTGATGGCAACCGTTTTCTGGGATTCACAAGGTGTGATCCACATCGACTACCTGAAAAAGGGCAAAACGGTCACAGGGCTGTACTATGCCAAATGATTGGGCTGATTCGACGCCGAATTGAAGATAAAACGGCCCCACTTGGCGAAGAAAAAAGTACTCTCTCACCAT
This sequence comes from Merodon equestris, assembly GCA_958301585.1. Taxonomy (NCBI): domain Eukaryota; kingdom Metazoa; phylum Arthropoda; class Insecta; order Diptera; family Syrphidae; genus Merodon; species Merodon equestris. The sequence continues at coordinate 86,344,095 of OY284414.1, forward strand.
GATAACGCACCGGCTCACACCTCCGCCCTCGCCATGGCCAAATTAGTCGAATTGGGCTATGAACTGCTGCCCCATCCACGGTATTCTCCAGATTTGGCCCCGTGCGACTTATTTTTGTTTCCAAACTTGAAAAAGTCACTCGCCGGGCAGAAATTTCAGTCGAATGAGGAGGTCATAGCCGCCACGGAAGCTTACTTTGCAGACCTCGAGAAAACGTATTTTTCAGAGAAATCGCCATTTCTCCAAAATTTTTATTTTTCTTCTGTAGGCTAAGTACTACTTTGCCGTGGCGCTTTCTGAATGTTAGTTTTCAAAAATGCTATGAAGATATTGAAGATGAGTAGCGCACAGGGCGCCCCGGTACATCAACAGCTGACGAAAAGTGAATGGAATTATTATAAAGGATTGCCGAGTAACAGTCAGATAAGTTTCTGAGCTGGTTTCGGTACGGAACGTGTGAGAATACAATTTGTACTTAGAATATAACGTTGAATGAGAGGTTTGTTCTCCTTTTTTAAGGCATTCTGAAAGCGAAGGCTGAAAAAAAAAATTCCTGGAATTTGAAGATAATTTTCATTCGATTTTTTGAATTTTAACGTCTGCATGACATAATGCACCATGAGTTCTTGCCAAAAAAGTTTATCGAGCAATCCGATGAAAAGTTATAATTTCCAATATAGCAAATGAATAAAATTCTTCTTACAAACTGAAATGTTCATTACTACTCGTACTACAGTATTTTTGAGGCACCTTGCTGCAGTGACCCACCGAGAGAAACACACTATCAGGACTCAATCCCTCGACTTTGGCCAAGGCATTTGTCACTAAGCCCATACACTATATACGAATATAGACTACAGTGATAATATACATTTCATAAGTCTCTAATATTTTCGGTTAGATCCTCTTCTTCCATTTCTATCGATCGTGGATCATAGGCAGTAAGACCGAAGCCCCCGTAATATATATCATACGTATGTGTCTAGTCCCCAGTAGATTAAGTCATTTAGATAGTTAATGATTATATTTACCTTTTTCAACCTCGCCCCAAGCCAAGGTAAGGAGCCGTTTTGACACCCAAGAAAAAAAAATACCAAACTCCAACACAAGTCCATGAATTCCTATTAAAATATAGAATGCTGAATCTTGCCTACTATCGAGCTAAGGAATAATGCTTTTCTAAGATATGCCGGTCCCACTGAAGCATGTATGAACAAATCGGAGGCCACCGCATGCATCAGCAACACCGTATATATGCTACCATAGTCTCACGTCCCACCACCTTTAAGCTCAACCACAAATTCTCAATGAAAACCCAATTAATGAAACTCCTCTTTAATCCTAGCAAACGTCTATACAGGACCGTTGGACACAACAGGCAAACGATATGCATCTGCAGCGAGCAACAATTTATTGTACGATTAATACTAAACCGACACGTATACGATCCTCCAACATCCGAGGAGCCATTTCTCCAACAAGTATCCATGCACCGTACGAGGCAGTTTCATTCCACTCTATTGTACATAACTTGTGACTCAAGGAACACATAAAACACAAAGCAACATAACAGCCATCAAGAGCTTCGGTCGTATTTTGCACTTACGTGTCGAACAGCGAATGATAGTAGGTCAGTCCCAGCTGGATATCGGCTATCAGGGTGGTAGTGAAATTGACTAAGGGATTTGGTGTACGCTGCGAGTCACGCAACACCAACTGGCCCCACTGTATGGATCCCTTCCGCAACGAGCCCACAATCTCGCCTCGCACACCCTTATTGAACGGGCATACCTGCCGGAATGCCTTCATTGAACCTAATAAACCGAGGCATCGCAACAGGAATTCCAAGCGTATCAACGAGGGTGGATGCAGTGACGGGAAGATGTCTCGATGTCGTCGGATTTGGTTCAACGAACGCTCGACGAAGCTCGTCATTGCCTCGGCCAACCACTGCTCCAGCTCCCGCGTAAGTGGCTCTTGATTGGGCTGATTCCATAGCTTATCCACATCAATCAGTAGGCGATGGATGAATTTTGGATCAATGGCCATGGTTCGATTCAGTTTCACAGCAGCCACGTACCTGAAAGATGGACATAAATCATTTATAATCTCGTGAAACCATACTATAATGTCTCGGTTGACTCACCTCGCCAGAGCGCAATGCAGCTCGGCCAAATCCGCCTGAACGGCCATTTGATGAAGAATGGTCAATGCCGGTCCGGGTAAGTCGCCGCCCCATGTCCACGACGGCTCATGCGCGGCCACTTCATGTGCCATGAAAACCATTTGCAGCTTTTCAATTTTACTAATTTCAATTTCGTTATCCTCCTCGGATGTGCCATGATCCTCGCGAGTCGACAGCCAAAGTTTCAAACGTATCCTCCCTTGTACCGTGCTCCGTTGACTACGTGCTTCCAATTTAAACCAACCCTCGAGGCCAGTTGATGGTATATCGGCGATGGGAATATTCACACAACCGAGAAAATCGTCCTGTGAACCTTGACGCGCAGACTGACACACCTGTTTGAAGAATCGCCCCAGTCCACGAACGCCTCGTACCTCGTTAAGGCGAGACACTGCGTCCATCACACAGCTCTCGTCGTCATGGTCCCATATGTCCAAGTGAAACGTGTCGGTGTTTATGTCATCAATGTCACTGTGAATAGACGAAAAAGTTAGTCTTTTCACGGAAAAAAAAAAAAAAACATTTTGCAAGTGACAGAGTAGGAAGGAAGTATGAAGGCATGGAAATCATGTCAATTTTCTTTTACGTCCGTTTATTTGGCTGACGCCGGAAGAATAATGTGATCAGGGCACGGTTGTGTGCCAAGGTGTGGGTCGGAAGGTATCGGGTCCCAGTCAGAGGTGCCAAAATGAAATGATTCGGAAGTAATGTCCTGCTGACACAAGAAATTCGAGTATCCAACGCCTGATGCGTGAATTGCAAGTGATTAATGAATTCCCGAAACAGAAACGCTGCCTGCCTGGCGCGGTGTAGCCGCCCTGGGAAACCGCCAAGGAGTTTAAAGCTTCAGGCATTTACCTACGCAGTGAGGTGCTCAATCATAAATCAAATCCGTGGCCGGCAAGTCATAAATTTTCGGCCCAATTGACAGATGGGATTTTTGTATGGCATGTAGCACTGTATACATATCTGGTTATGGTGGAGGCTTTACGGAAACCTGGAGATGAAATGAGGCTATAAACAAAATTTAGTGCAAGTTGAATTCAGCAGTTCATTTACGACATAGGCGAGAGGATGGTGATATGTTTTCTGTGTATTTCTGTCAGGCTGACGCTTCGGTTCTACTTTTGCAGGGCACAGCTATTCTTAGAGTGGGGTGAATATTTAGGGATTCAGGAACACAGCTGCTGCAAGGGGAAAGTGCTATAACTACTCAGAGGGATATTTCGAAATTGAAGGTGAATGGAGATCTTTTGTTTCAACGTCGTCGTTTCGATGGGTTGTTGTAAGAAAGTCAATGACATGAGCGTCACGAAACGTGGGTGGAATGAAATGCCATTAAGTGGCAGGGGATTTCTAAGTTCAGCAGGCCTTAGGGGTAAGAATGTCAATTGGTTTTATGACGTTGGAGGTTCTGATTTTGACTTTATGGCGCCCAGGCCTCGACGATTGAGGAAGTGCGTTGGGCTTTCCACATTTTAAGAATATTTTTTTAAAAATAACTTTCACAATTTTTTTGAGAAAAGTATTATATCTGGCGCTCATAGCATAACAGATAAAACCTTTGATTGTAGATCCTTCATTTAATTGTTTATCTAAGATAGACTTCGTGGTTTTGGCAAGCACTCTTCACGAAAACATTTGTATTTAAGTTACTTTTTAGCATGAGAGTCATCTATTTATATTATGGCGTCATAATTGCTGTCATGTCATTTATATCCTCGGCGCCCGGATAGCGAATTTTCATTGTTTTGAATTTTATCCCGCTTGATTTCTACTTAAAGGAATAAGTCTCGCAATAATCGTAGCTAGACATTGTCACTCGGATCATCGAATCGCAATAAATCTTTAAATCTCTTAGAAACAAATCCGGAGATGATAACATCAAGCAATGTAATTGGCGGATAGCTAATAAGGAACCCTTTGTTGGTGTTCACTCTCAGAAGAATTGCAGGTTGCATAAGGTCATGAAGCTGCTAATTTTATAGTAGCTTGATATGAGACTTTTGCGGTTCACAATGCATAGGGATTTGCTCAAAGTTTGGACATTGGCATTTAATACCTGGCATTTGACATGATCAAACTACTGAAGAACTTATCATTTTGAATTTATCAAAAAGCTAGACTGAACCAGATGTCACAAGTCGGAATATCCAAGCTTTCATGACTTCTTATTTAAAGTCTTATTTAAATTAAGATGCACTTGAACCCTTACAAGCCATAATGCACGACAAGCATTCGAATAGATCTAGTTTTTTTTTTTTAATAATCTTAAAGACTTTGTACATAAGGGCATAAAAAGGCTAATACCATTTTTGCGCTCTGTAAATATGGTTGGTCTTCCTTAAGAAAAGTATTTAAATATTTCTCCGATCTTATCTCCGGGTAGAAATTACCCAAGGCACGTTCGATGCCTGTACTGGTTGTCTTTTAAAGAGTACTTGACGAGGTAAGTAAGTATAAATTGGATAGCGGTATAAGAAGTTCGACTTTCAAATAGAGCAATTGTTAAGGACGGCGGCTACACTTTCGTTTATTCCACAATCGTTACCCACAATCTTGGAACAAAGTTAGTTGCCATATCGGAAAAATTGTGCAAAACGTAAAGGACGTAGTTTTTTACAACAACCGAATATTGATAGGCTCCAGGGTCTCTATTATAACAATGTACTTACGAACGTACGGAAGATAAAGGCGAAGGCATAAAGGATATCCTTCAAAGCGAAAATCGTACTCATGGATTTCAATGCATAAATAAGAAAAGAAGCAATATACATGCCTTGAAAAGTTAAAAAACCCTGGTATTCAGCGCCAATACCAGGATGAAATTAATAACCGGATTGCTCTACTAGATGGTAGAGAAATTAACGACAAAGCAAACAGGTTGAAGAAGTAGGATCAGCAATAAAACGTGTTCTAAAGAAAGCAGAAATCAAACTAGGCTACTGTAAAGCTCTTAAAAGCAAGGTTAGGTTATACGAGGGATGCAAGGAAAATGTTAAACCTGTAGTAATCTAAGATTTCGAGGCTTGGAAAATACTGATGAGAACACGCGTACCTTCAATCCAGACCCTACGAAAACAGAACACAATCAACGATTACGGAAAAATATCGCTTATATCAAGTTGTTACAAGGCGTTGTCAAATACTCAAATACTGGACTGTAAATAATGGGAGGCTACCAGTGACGCTTCAGAGGTGACCAGATTTTCACTATACGATAACTTTTAGAAAAGACATGGGAATTCCACGAAACGGTCGAATGACTCGTTAACCCGTCTGACATGTATCATATCCTTGTATTGAAGGCAATAAATAATATTTTTTTTACGGTTTATGGGGAATACACTAACATGGGTGACACTTCCCTCTAAAGACTTCACTTTAGGGAACCATTCAATATTTTTTATTAGTACTGCGTATATGTAAGCAAAATGTTCATACAAAAATAACATTTCGCTTCGTTGGTAGTAGCTTTCATTTTAAATTTAATTTCTAGAGCCAGTGACGAATATTGGGTGTAAACAATGCATGTATTATCGAGTTTTGTTATTCGGCCGATGTTTTACATTTCATTGTAAGCAGGGCTGCCACCGCTTTCGGGAACAACACAATTAAAGTTTTGTTTGGGATCTTTGATATGCAATGAATGCAATTTTACGCGTTTATTTGAAGTCATATATTGCCGTTGGAGACTTATTCGTACACGCCGGCGGGGCAGCACCTCGATTCGGGACCTTCGTACAGAGCCAAGATGTGATCCACCGGAATGGGGCCATATTTCATCGTCAAATGGGCCGGCTTGTCGTCTTCGTGATTGGTAGCTGGTTAGCGCGACAGAGGATAGGAAGTGGAAAGTAATCTTTCCATGCGGCTTGGGGTCCGCCGGTTTCAGTCTGGTATTATCCGGAGCGCTGTGCGACAGGGGCGAAGGATCACGGCCACCAATACAGATGGAGAAACCGCCGGATTGTAGAAGCTTGGTCGAAAGTTACGCACTTTATAGAGATCTTTCCAGATGAACGAATGTTCAACCTTTTCAGGGTAAAATTTGGGCTCTCTAAAGCATTCTCCGCAGCAAGTATTCCGGTCTTCATTTTATAGTGATTTCCCTTAATACGTGGTACTTTTAAAATTCCGGCGTTACACCCGATTAAACACCCGTCGGGAAACGTTAGCTTCTTCGGAAGACATTGAAGCCCGCCTTCATTGATTGCACGCGCCCCATAAGCGATTCGAGTACCTGGAATACATCACGGATCTTCGGGTGAGTTTTGTATCTTTAGAATTACTGGAACGGGGTGATCCGGGGGTTTAAGTAATGCAATCCAACCACGAAACCGACTGCAACAAGCGGACTTGGCCCGTTCAAGTGGTACAGAAACCAGCCACCATATGTGAACCTATCCAGAGGCTAGCCGATTATATGCTCAAGTAGTCGTTTCGGGTATGTGCTTCTCGGATTGGATTTCCAGATCTCTTTCAGCCCAATGCTTTATGTCTGCGGTTCGCTTCCCTCGTTCAAATTGAATTTATTCATCATTGGTTTGGTCAGATGACCTCTACATCCTTCGGCGAAAAATGTCATTTTCGCATGCAATTCCGTTCCTTGAGCGAACCGGTGAACCAACCTTCTTTAGCAATACCCACATCGTTTTGTCTTCATGGAACGGAATTTCTGCAACCGCGCAGGCTGGGTAGATTTTCATGCCCAAGGCTTTAGTGACTTTAGAAAATAGGCAGTGAAATGCGTCCTGATTGCGTCAGCAAAGAGAAGGAGGGTATCCTAGGGTGCACCCAGCTCTTTCCGGTTAGGGTCGATAACAGCTCCTGATAGTATAAGGCCTGCAACTTCTGCGGATTTTTCAACTACACAAACCCGTATCTCCTTCTTCTGCTTGGCGGATAGTTTTTTAGCTCTAATTGCTGCTGATAGTATTAAAAAATAATAAAAGTATTAAAACTAATTTTTTTTTATAAAAAAATATGAACTTATTTATCGCCTTCAATACCTTGCAAGACTGAGCATCCCAAAAAAATTGATGAAACCCATGCTTATATGCTTAAAGTAAAGCAATGAGCAAGTTAAAACATTCGAGATAGAAGAGGACTTAAAGCGAGAAATCGCCTTGTTACCACTTTTCTTTAACTTGGTACTAGGCTACGTAATAAGATCCCTTCCGAAAAATGTTAGGGGAATAACCCTTAATGGAATCACACTCGCTCTAGCTTACGCCAAAAGTTTTGATCTCTGGAAGCTAGTGGGGGAAACAGTTCAGAGAAACGCAAAAAGTCTAATAATTAGTTATATAATTAATTGAAGAGAAAGCCACATATATGATCTCTGACTAAACAAGATCAAATATTTGGGAACCGTTTTGACTGCCAAAAACGGAATAAAGCTCAAAATAAATAAAAGACTTATGGCAACTCGTGCTTATTCGCAATGAAGGAATTATTCAAAATAACTCCTTAACTATTTAAAAAAAAAAACAAAATAATGTTAGTGACATTTTCGGGATGTGAAACTTGGTCTAGGAATAAGATGGAGGAAAATAGATTTCGGGTCTTTGAAAATAGGATCAAAGAACAGACGAATGGAGACAACTACACAATCATAAACTCGAGGAACCTAATAAAGTCGCGAAAACTAAGATGGGTAGGACATGTAAAATTAATAGACAGTCAGAAAGGTAGCGCCGTAGATGAAAGACAATATAAGGATGACGTAGAAGAGGTGGTTTGCGAAGGCCACCAGCAACTTTAGGCCGTCGAACAGCTATAAACTATGCTAACACCCGTTGCAGAAATGCAATACAATGAAGTTAGAACTTTAAGTCTAGAGCAATATCATGAGTTTACAGAGCAGATGGATGATCTGATTCACAAAATCTGTCATAATTATAATAAAGAAAATATGACTAAAAACAATGACAGTATAGGTAATATATGCAAAACTTATGTCAAAAATCCGAACAAGTTCACAGCTGTTAATAATATGGATCCAGGCAATCAGCCTCTGGAATAACAAGATTTAACTCCGATAGAACAGATGCTGGGGTTCATCCCGTAATTAGTATATATCGAGTGAAAGTATGTGATGGAAATGGGCAATACCGATAGAAAGAAAATATTGTCAATGTTGACCATAACATTTAAAACATTGCAGTTTCACTATCACTTCTTCCGCAAGAATTAAGCATAACTTTAATACGAAGAGCAGGTTTCTTACCAGGAGTTTCGTGTAAGACGTTATAAGGTTCAACACCCTTTGTTTTGGCTGATCGCAAATAATCCTTTCTATGTTGATTTGAAAATCACTTTCGACACTCTGAATTCTCTACCACTCGACGGCAATATTGCAAATAGCCTTCACTTTGTTCATGAAGAAGATATCATCGAAGGGTTCTTAGAAGAAGGCTCAGTGGCTATTAATGGCTGCCCTGTGCTAGCGATGCCTAACCAACAGAGTATGATAAACAACTGGCTGGAATATCCTCCAGCTGACTCATCACCTGTTAATGAATTCACGACTGTAGGATATATTGTAAAAACTTTCCCTCATCTTTTTCCTAATGGAAAATGCCATTTCCTATACTTCTCAAAACTGAGATAATTTTTAGAGAGTGTATTCTATCCCTATTGCAATATAAAGATCACCGTTTTGACCTCAAACTTAATATCATAAAATTATGTAATTAGCTTCGCTGAAATGCTTGATGCAGCGAAGCGGAACGCCAGGCGACTGCGGCATACCTAGCTATTATGGTGGTTTCCTTTCAAGGGAGATTCAAAGCATTAAAAAGATTGAAAAAAAAGGGCGCAACTTTCTTGTCTTTACCTCAAAAGTCGTCTGAAAAGAAAAACTTGTTAGTAAAAGTAAAGAAAAGTCTGAATGGTCGAATGTCGCATTTTCGGACGAGCCTAAATTTTACCTTATAGGACCCGATGGCTTTGTTAGCGTCCGTCATAGGCCTAGTTAACGTAACGTTACCGAGGATTTATCCATATGATATTATTGGAATGATTTTCACATATAAAAAGGACTCAAGGAAGGTTTTCAATAACTTCTATCCTTGGGTTTTTAAGTTAAATATAAAAGTCAGGATTTCGTTTAAAATCTCCTTTTTTGGAGACATTGAATTTTCTATTGTATTGTATTGTATAGACTGGCCGATGAACCACACCAGTGACCTTTTTTTCGTAAACGAAAACAGTAGTCACCGTTTCCATGTAACATTTGTGTTTTCCCATGTCTTTCAAAATTCTTACCGATGACCCATTTACATATCATAAATGTACCTTCTCATATTGGTAGTTTAGGTCGGTCGAATGTGAAACCATATGCGTTCAGATTTGTATAAGGAATGCCATTTGAGGACCAAGAATTTCGGAAAATACAGCTACCTGGATAAATACTAGTACATGTATAGTTTAAAACAATAACTAGGTGTCAATGTAAAATTGAAGATGGCTTAAATATTCTAATATTCCAGGAAAAAATTATATCGCCCAAGCAATATTATAGAAATAATATTACATGGATTTGAATATTCGTTGGGCTAAAAATCTGAAAGATACGCTTGAGCCGCGATAAAAAAGAATCTAAGAAGCATAAAGTTTCACAACTATTAAAGCTTAAATACAGCGTTACATCATATGAGCGTTACATCTTTAGGCAAATCATAAAACGTTGAAAAGCCTTCGTTTATATGAACTGCTTAAAAGGTACTTAATCGTTTCAGATATGCCATAAATGTTCCCAACTATATCATCTCATGCCCTTTTAGGGCGATAGAGAGCAATTGGATGTACTTTTTTTTTTTTTTTTTTGTTGGAGGCTCCTGCTATCTGTTAGAGCACTCAGACACAAATACTGGACCTGGAATTTAGTCTTCCGACTTTATTCAAGAAGGTCTTGAGTTCATGCACTAATTAAAATCTCCGATTGAAAGACAGACGCACATTTTCCTAACGAGAAGTGCAGTTGAATGTTTTCGCGCTCAAAGAAAACCCCAGCGCCGGACCCTTGCCAGTCCTGGGGCCATCTGTGAAAATGCGAAGACAGCCAGCTTCAGTGCCTGGCCAAAGCCAGTCCTGACGCCACGGAAATGTGACTGTGTAGTTACAGCGCAGTAGGATGGCAGGTGTCATTGCGTCAGAAGGCATATCCATGAGACAGGGGTCGTAGGATACTTCTCCCGCAAGTACACCTTCACTCCAATGCGAGTTGTACCAAAGACCATTTCTCTTTAGTAGAGAAATGGCTTCCAATGCACACCCTCTGATATATATGTCAAGGGGTGGAAGATTCATCATAGCATCTAGAGTAGCTCTCGGTGTGCTGGGGAAAGCCCCCGTGCAGCTGAGACAGACCGCTCTTTGGAGTTTGGTGAGTGAAGTCACAGCGTCTTTGCGTGTTAGCCTGCTCCACCAAACAACCGATGGATATTGCCAAAAAGCTGACAGCGCTTTGGTGGTTTTGGACTCAACATGCTTTGACCAAAGAAGCTTGATCTACGCCGTGCCATCTAGCAGGGTCACACATGCTGTCGAAAGTAGCGTTATCAAAAGCTCCCTCAATGTCGACGAAAATGCCTAGTACGTTCTCTTTCCTTTCGATAGCGCATTCAATTCTCCCAACTAGGTTTTGGATGCATTCGAAGGGCAACCTTGCGCACGTGCAACTCTACTAGTCTCTCCATACTTTTCAGCAAGAAGGATGTTAGACTGATTGGTCTAAAATTATTGGCGGGTGAGTAATCTTCTTTCCCTATTTTGGGAATAAAGACCACTTTCACCGCGGGCCAAGGAATAGGTACGAGTATGTAGGCAAGTGCCAGGCTAGCAGTGAATATTCTTTTCAGAGCAGGAAGCAGCTGTCTTATACTTTTTTGCGGCATAACAGGGTATATCCCATCAGTGCCAGAGATGGGAGCAAAGCATTAGCATTACTTTTTCATTAGCATTGAAATAAGTCAATGCTAATGAAAAAAAAAATCATTACAATTGAAATTTTCAATGCTAATGAAAAAAAATTTCATTAACATTGACTTTTTCAATGCTAATGAAAAAGCAGTAATGGCAATGATTCAACAATTTCATTGAATTATAAGGCATTATCAACTGTATTTGGTTATATTTTTTATTCAGCTGTTTGCTTTCATTACAACAAGCTTTTCAAAGTGGTCGTCGGTTAAATTTTGACGACGATGGTTATTAACTATCCCAGCGAATGAAAATAGTCTTTCAACTGGAGCTGATTTATAAAACATATGTTTTATTATAGGATAGTCGTTGAGTACGCTTGGCGTTTTATTTTCGCTCTCCAAAAAGTTTCTCAATTCCTTCACTATATTCAGATCGTTCATATTGCTAGCTGATAGTTGATCTACCTCTAAAATTAATGAAAAAGTATTATCTTAGAAGAAAAATATGCGTCTTAGCGAGTGCACATTTGCCTAGTTACCAAATGCACAAACCTAATGGTGAATATCAATTTTGTTCTACTTTTCATTGGCATTTAAAAATAGTAATGCCAAACCATTTAATTGGCATTTTTCAATGATAATGAAAAAAAAAATAATTAGCATTAAATAATTCAATGCTAATGATTTTTTTTTGTAATTAGCATTACTTTATTTAATGCTAATGATATTTCTAATTTCATTGACAAAGTAATGCATTACTCCCATCTCTGATCAGTGCCCGGTGACTTAAAGCCATCGAAAGATGCCACAGCAAATTCAATGGGCTCAGTAGTTGCCACGCGTGACGCAGCATACCAGCTACGCCGAGATGTTTTCATCGTTTCAGTCGCAGTTTCCAATGAGGGAGTGTGCAACGAGCCGATGACAGTCTGATTTCCCGGAAAATGGGTCTGCAACAGTAAACTAAGAGTTTCTGCTTTAGACTGCAATTAGGTGAAGGTTCCATCAGACTTTCTGAGTACATCCAGCTTTGTCGATTTTCCTCGTTTGAGAACGTCAACCAACTTGCTGGTCGTGCTCAGGGATTTGATCTCTTCGCAGAAGGACTTATAGGAATCATTCTTCGATTTACGAATAAGCTTCTTATATTCCTTCTGCTTCGATCGATATTTATTCCAGTCATCTTCCGAGCTCGATTTAAGCGATCTATTCAGGAGACTTCTGGCTTCCCTTTGAAGACATTGGAAAGACATTCGAAACAGTTGGTGATGGCGCTGCTCAGGTTATGAACGGCATCCTCCACCAATTGATTTGTTTTGAGTTAAGGCAGGGCTTAAGTGGATTTCTCAAGCTCCTCCCTGAATCGCACCCAGTCCGGCTTTCTCGGATTCCGCTTGGGCTGCGAGGAGGTGATCCCACACTTCAATTGGAATTCGATGTATCTATGGTCTGACAGCGTAACATATGGTAAGACTCTCCAGTTAGTGATGGCCTTCACATGCCTATTAGACAGGGTTAGGTCAATTACTTCTTGTCGTCTCGCCGTCACAAAGGTTGGTTGAGAGCCAACGTTGTTGATGATAAGGTCAAACGAAAGAATGAAGTTTAAAAGATGGTCTCCTCTCCGGTTGCATTTGCTGCTGCCCTAAACAGTATTTTGAGCGTTACCATCGCAACAGATGATGAGTCCAATCCTTCTGGCTTCACAGTACTCTACGCGTTCAGAAACCGCCTCAGGTGGCGGGGGCAGTACCGAGTCGTAGGGGACGTAAGCAGACGCCACGACGAAGTGTTCAATTTCTCCGTGCGCTTTGTAGCTAACTCTCGCAGCCACCAGATCTTGTCCACAGAATTGACCAAGTTTGGTTGCCGATAGCGTGTTCGATATGATGAGGCAGACCCTAGGATTTTCGATTCGCTCATCCTAAAGAATCGAAGCATCACGTATACCACCAAGACCACACAGGCGTTTATTCCACACCCATGGTTCCTGAATGGATATAATGTGATGATGAACTACTGCATGCAATTCTGCTACTGAGAAGTGTGGTAGCAGCCTTGCAATGCTGTAGGTTAATCTGAGTAAAAATCATAGATTTAGACTGCGAAACACGTTCCATCCTTCGACTACTTGACATCAAAATGGAATAAAATCCTACCAAAGCCGAAGTAGGGACGTGAGTCGTACGCGGATTTCAGGGTCTCGACAGAGCCGTTGTCCAATCCCACAACCAGAGCGAAGCCCTCTTTTTTCAGAGAGTTATTTTTCTCCTTGTAGGAATAGACAGTCCAGGCCCTCGTGTCGAGTCCCGGGTTATACGTACGTACTACGTAGTCGCGTCAGCACTTTCAGCTTGTTTCCAGGTTTTCCTGAAATCCAGCAGATGGCGCGTGTTAATTTTTGGAGACTAACTACCTGAGGTTGTAGTTCCCAGGGGAGGGATTTTCGGCACCATGCTCCTGATCCAGGCAGATGTCTGCTTTGAGGAACAACTCACCACGAAGGTACCATTCATCAAAGCAGACCTCTCAGCCTGAATACAAAAGCCTGTTGCTGAAGCTAGCTCCAGTAGATGATCCTCGTAGTGTTGGCAGTCTGCGCTGGTCATTCTGCTGTCACTGCTAGCCGTCCCTATCCTGACCTTTTCAGAGGAGAAGGCTGCCTCTTTGTAGGAGAAGAGCTTGTTTCGACTCTTTACAGTAACTTGTGTTTCCTTTCCAGATGAAAGGGTTTTGTTGTGTGAAGTGTCCGCCTCCGATGAGCAGTCTTTGGTCCTATCTGTCTTCATATTTTTGCTTTGATCTTTGTTGATCGCCGCATCTACTTTCGGACTCCGATTTTCCGCCGCTACGTCAGAGGAGGAGACATCATGTTCTCTCTCCCCAGCAAGGTTGTCCCCGGCGGCCGTCTTCCGTTTGCGAGCGCTCTTACCTGTTTCGGTTCGATCTCCTGCTCCCTTCCGACGCCGCTTTGGAACAGCTCTCCCAGCTTGAGGTTTGTTGTGATCCGAGACCGCTTCGCCTTCAGCGATCAGAGTATGTCTGTCAGCATCATCGCCTTTTTCGGCGGTGGCGCCGGCTATAACAGTACCCTGAACACCTCAAGCTCCGTCAGTATTGAAATCTGGCATTGGGGATTAGACTGTCACCAATAAGAGGAGGAGTGTTTGAAGCGCATGCCGAAAGTGCTGGCATGATTGTGCCTCCTGCAGCAGCCTTTACTAGCCGCCGACGCTTTCTGCGCGGCGCGCCGCCAAGAGGTGCGGGAGCTGCAGATGAGAGGGTCGAATGGGTTTCGGTAGGGGATACCTCCATCAATCTAATCCTATTAACTGCTTTCCCTAGAGGTTCGCCTTCAATCTTCGTGCCTTCGGCTGTGCCAGTCTCTTTGCACGATTTTCGGGCACGCCTCTTTCTTCTTCTTTTTTGGCACTTAGAAGTGCAATCTACAGTGCGTCCCAATTCCGGGGTTCGTTCAACCTTAGCGGTTTCCTGTGCCGCGCTATCGTCGGTGTCGCCTCCGTTGGTTGCACCACCCATGCTCAGTCCAACCAGGTGGTCGGACAATGAGCCGCAGGAGTCGGTGTCGTTCCGGGCTGCCGGAGAGTTACAAATGAGTGGTGGGGCCACCAGAATCCTTGCCCCGGCCGCGATCAGGGAGATCGCGGGTGCATTTCCGCTATTGCGGGTGCCACCTGGAGTATTAATATCCATTTGTTTTTCCATTCATCCATCAAAACTCAGTTCTTAGTTCCAGGTCATTGACCTCTTAAGTCCCTCCGCTTAAGACGTACAGTTTCAATACTTTAGGAATCGTGCTGATACCGATAGAATTAACAAAATTTTCTGACGATGAAGCTACATGGCCTGCCTCATCATACCTACATACGAATAGAACAACTAAACTATTACAAAACTCAGTCACTCAGTCATGCACTAATTACCGAGGAATATCACTGCTAGCGAGTTATCACAAGGTGTTGTCAAATACTTTATTAAATTCACTGACTATGCTAAGAAAATAATCGGAGACTGCCAGTGTGGCAGGAACCGCACGATGAGTGACTAAATGTTCACTATACGGTCCTACGAGAAACATGAATGATTGAAACAAGGAGATGCCTTGTCACCACTTCTTTTTAACTTGCTTCTTAAATATGTAAGGAGATCTAGGCCTTCTGATAGACAGAGAAGTAACAAGGAAGTACATTTTGAAGTAAATGAAGAAACAAACAACTATGGTCAATCATCGAACCAAGTCCTTATGCTTAGTTCAAATATTTAGGAACCGTGTTGACTAGCGAAAACGACTTTAAGATTGAAATAAATGAAAGAATGCATATGGAGAACGCTTGCTGATGAAGGTACTATTCAAAGAACTCTCTTGACCCGCAAGGACAAAATAAGTATTTGTGGGGAATCTGTGATGGAAAACAGGACGAAGGAACAGGGGAATAGAGAAAACTACACCAATCAAGAACTCGAGGAACTTTACTTAGCTCAAGGCTTTTACGGTGTAATAAAAGCGTCAAGACAAGGATGGACAGGGCACCCGGATCCAAGTGACATTGGATGAACAATCAAAAGAATAATGAATAGAGGACCGCCAGATAGCCCTGTTTTGAATGTTTTCTCATAGTCTCCTTCAAATTCATTGATTTTACAATTTCAGTATTTTAAACTCCCAAAAATGATAATTCAGCTTAAAGATATAATATAATATATCTTACATATCTAATACTATCTAAACATAAATAACTTTTTTCCAAATCTATATCTTACTCTAAAATATTGTATAAAATCCATGTTTCATCCAGCTGAAATTTGAGCGATGATGTACATATCAGGGGGCAAATGTCAATATTTTTATGTTTATTTGTATGAAAATGGGTCCGTTTGCAATATTGCGAAAATGACTGTAGAAGTAATCGGTGAAAAAATCAGTAAAAAAAATGATTATCGAAATGCCTGAAATCAACTTTGAATAATTGAATGTCACCCACTTTATAATCCGGTTCACAAAGTATGCTGATAGGTATTTGGGGAAAAGCACTTACAGTTATTGAAGTCTGGAGACATTTGTTAATGAATATTACAATATATTCTCAAGTCCGATTAAGCACACTTGTGACCTTTTCTCGTTTAAAAAGGGAAGACTTCTTAGAAATCGCGTTCCACTCGCTTTTATGTGTTTATTTATTTTTTATCAAAAATCTGCGAATAACGTCGAAGCGCCAAGGGTGCCTTAAATATAATACTATAAAAAGGAACTAGAGCATGATGCAAAAATCGTAGGAAGACGGTAATTCCCGAAACACCTTTTGGGAGCTGTAAATCAAGTTCAAACTCAATTCTATTGTTTTGTTAATACCGTAGGCGGTCCGCTTTTACAGCATTACTCAGCCATCTACCTCGTAATGACGGCACCCTATTCACCATTGATTACCAAGAAATTGCTATCCTCTCAAGCACGATTGAATTGAAATCCACATCCAAAACCATCACCAAGAGAAAGAGATAGATTTAGATTCCCAAAGCGTATTTTATTTCATTCAACTGATGTAATCCAATTAAGTCTCCTGCCATTGAATTCTCTACTTCTGCTACAATCTCGTCCCTATTTCCTTTCGTTACTTGTATCGACACATTTTCTAATTCGAAATTAAACCCCGCTCTCGTCGGCTGGTACAATCAATTGATTTTAGAATTTAAATAAATGTGATTGACAAAATTAAACGAGCAGATAGTATCTCATTAAATTACGTTCGTCGTGCAGTCGTGTTGTCGTGCTATGCGATCGGATGTATCTTAATTGCTGAAATAACAAATTGGCTCATTTTAGATGCGCATCTCCGCACTCATTTCATCTAAAGTGATGGTGACGATCATTTACGAGCGATTTGTTTGGACTCTAAGAATCATTATATCCGGTGTGGTGCGGTAAGTGCCAAGACATACAATCACAAAGAATAAGTGCCCCTACAGAGGACCGTCAGCCATTTTACTACTTCTTCCATTTCATTAGAGAAAGTTAAACGATTTAGATTGGGGAAGAGAAGGAAACTTACAATTTGAATTTCTCGTTCCATTTGGGGCATAATGTGTGGGGCTTGATTGATGTGGCCCGTATGAATTTAGCCGGCACTGGCCCACCTAATGAGTCCCTTTGTTCTCTTCTGCCGGCTGCCTCCTTTCGTTTGAAACTCAAACGAAAGCTATGCTTACGATGCGTCGGAGAGTCGGTGTTGTTGTCATAACCCCCGCCCATGCTGCCGAGATTGATGTCGGACGAGAGGTTCCTTGGGGTGGGCGGTAGGGGCTGCGGTGATACTGGAGGTCCTCCATCTGGTTGAATTCCCAGCATGCAGTATGGGTCACTGAATCCTGTGGAAGGAGAAATTTTCAAGTATAAATTTGTTGATCAATATTTTGAAATTAAATTCTTTTTTTTTTGTTTTTGTACGGATGGATTGGAGAATATTTGTTTTTGTACGGATGGATTGGAGAATATTTGAAATATAGGTATTCCTATGATGTTAAACTTAAACAACTAATGTGTTTTCGAATTCGAATAATATTCGAAATAAAAATATGTAAATACATACGTACAGAATATATGTATAGATTGCTGTTGAACTAAATGTTAAGCGAAAGCACTCCGTTGGGTAATTGAGTGGCAGAGCGTCAGCAGAGAGCCATACGCTATGCTTTCACGGATGATATATTATAAGTGGCAGTGGCAAGAGAAATCCATGATTAAGGCGGGCATTTCACTGCTGTCAATTTAATATGCAACGTTTTCGATACCAGGCATCTAAATGCAATTTGTCTCTGTTCACTTGCCGCCTGACTTGTTCCAGGCTTCCCTTTAAATTTAATTTCCACTATTTTCGAAAACTCAATGTGTCGAACTTATTGACTTCATTTAAAAGGGTCTCTTCTAACCATAAAGTTTCGTGAGTTTTCAATGTGAATGGATCATTGGTGGGGGTTGTGCTATAAACTAGACATTACTCTTTGGAAAAAAATATAAAGTGGTAATGGGTACACGTTACCCAATTTGTGGTTCCTAAAGTCCATTTTAAAGAAAACACATTTACGATTTAGGTTTTGATCAAATTCTTATTTTATTGTATTTACTGTATCTTACCTTATGAATGAAGCATAATGTCATTAAAATATCCTCCACGGGAGTTCTTTCAGGATTTTTTTTACACATGTCAGGTAATAACTTGGCCATGACTTGAAGAATATTCATTTTCGAAGAGTTAGGCTGAACCCACACCAAGGCCGACAAAACGTTTTTTTGTTATGCGACAACCCACACCAGCACCAACACGTACCGACAAGCAAAATGTTTCCAACAATTTGTTGCGCTTGGTGTGGGTTGAAAAAAACAAATTCAGTCATTGTCTCTTGAAATGTTGTCTAATTCGGACGAAGAAGCTATTTCAGTTTTATGTACCTTTATTAAAGCTTGTGAGCGTGATGAAAAGAAAAGATCATGGTGGGTTCATCCTTACAATCGATTACGGGAATCGGAAGGAACAATTAAAAACAAATTATTAGAATTAAAAAAGTATCCCGATAAGTTCCAAAATTTCTTCCCACAGCTTATCCACTAAACTTTTATTTGCATGGTCTTTACAAGTATAATTATAAATTGCGCTCCTTTGCTCAATTAAAAATAATAGCTTCTCGGCGTCAATTTCCATCTTCGCTTCACAAATTCGCAATGTATCGATTTTGTCGCAGAAAAACAAAATACTACCGAACAGATTTCGACATGTTTATTTGTTTTGTCGTGTCGTGCTCTGTTTGTTTCGTGTGGTGGGTTAACTGCTAAGGAAGTGTGTAATTTTTGTCAGCGACACGTGTTCGCAACACTTTGTTGCGATCGGTGTGGATTGGCTGTATGCAATGCTGTATAAAATGGACTTCGGAGCAACGAGCACGGCCGAACAAAACGTTTTGTCGTGTTGCGTCCCATTTGGTGTGGGTTGACTCATAAGATGCAATGTACACGACAAGAAAAAACGTTTTGTCGGCCTTGGTGTGGGTTCAGCCTTAAGAGCGAGAAGTTGTGTTCACAAACAAGGCCGTGTGCTAAGCCCGACAAAAAAAGATCGCATGATATTGGTGGCCAGTTCACATCACCAAAATGAGAAATAAGATTTCCAGGAAATGTGGATGAGTTGCCGGTGTGTGTACCCTTCCTGATTTCCGAAGAATTATGGACCAATGACACAAAAGTGCATTTCGATGATGTCTCTTTGATTCTTTTTACAGGTTTGCCTATAGTACGCTCAGATAAACGATTATGTCGACCATAATCTGCACGCCAACGACAGCACGATAAACGTATACCGAAACGCGACAATCGCACTGCACTGCACAGACAAGGTAGACTCCTGACAAGACACAAACTCTTGTACAGGCGGTTTACCAACAGACAAAACTCGGAGGTCAGGACACTGAAGTCACTGATTCAAAATCTCCAACAATTGATCAGAGAGAATTACAGAATATCTGTAAGTTTGCATTGGAACAACAGAATTCGTGCTGTAAAATCCAACAGCGCGAGTATGTTCCCGCAAATAAATAAAATATTTCGGAGAAACAATCAGAATGACATTCAGGATCTAAAGCTTCCGAGAACGTCAAACAATGAACGTTTGCTACGAAGAGTTAGCTTCGATCCAGAGAACGCCATCCTGGATGACGACTTTTTTGTGATTGAGGATCCTCAGGAGAAGGTGGCGACAGTGGGAGCTGTCTTCCAAGAAGTGTACAAGGTGAATGATAGTATTCGCCCGAACCATGACCTGGAGAACAGAGTCCTGCTTCATCACTTCTACCTTAGAAATGATTTCGATCATTGACGATCCGAGAATCTTGGTTATACCAGGTTCAGTGAAGATCTCATGGCAAACAATGCCATCGCCAGTGAGGGGGCTTTACCTGTTCATTTCGCCGGAAGATCTCCAGATGATCTTTCAGTCATTGAAAAAGAAAAAATACGCGGTATATCCAATGTTGTGCTTAGGCACCTTCCACCACTGGCTGTAGAGAGGTACACCATCCTGTTCAACAATGCACTGAATAATGCATATTATCCAGTACACTGGAAGACAGCGTTGGTGCAACAAATCCCCAAGAGGGGTAAAGACACCTCTAACCCCGCAAATCTCCGGTCGATAAGTCTTCCTCCGAGTATCAGCAAGTTCTTCAAGAAGGTGGTCCATAGAGCCCTGTCTAAATGGGTTGAGGACAATAAAATCATCCCGGATAACCAATTCGGTTTCAGAGCGGGGCATGACACTATTCATGCCGCATCGAAACTTGTATCGGATATCCAATGGAATAAATGCAAAAACCAATGCACGGGTGCCTGTCTGATTGACTTGGAAAAAGCCTTCGACATCGTATGGCTAGATGGTCTTTATTACAAGCTCAGTCGGCTGGGCATAAGCAAACCACTGCTATATATGATTTTTGACATGTTAACAGATAGAAAGTTCGTTGTGAAAATTGCCAATGTAACTTCTACCCAAACATTTGAAATCAAAAACGGACTGCAACAGGGTACGGTAAATTCGCCGATCCTTTTTAGCATTTACCTGAGTGATCTACTTGTTTCTCTTCACCACTCAATAGCGTATGCGGACGACCTTATCGCGTACAGATCAGGCCCAACGATCGACGTCATTGTTACTCTTCTGCAGCGTGACTTCGAAAAAATTCAGCAGTATTGTGATGACTGGAAGTTGAAAATCAACTTCCAGAAATCAGAATCTATATTGTTCAGAACGCCTTTGTCTAGGGCCTCTCGGGACACTAGAAAAAATTGGCGCAGGTTCTCTATCTTTGGGCCGGACGGGCGTCCACTGGCGAGACAAAGTGTAGTCAGATACCTTGGGATCTGGCTAGACCAGTATCTATATTTTGACAAATATGTAGATGCTGCTCTGGCAAGGGCTCGGGGCGCTTTCGCTCTGACAAGATGGCTGTTTGATAGCAGCCAACTTGATTTCAGGGTGAAGGTAATCTGCTACATGGCCTTAATCAGGCCCATGGCTGCCTATGGATGTCCCGTCTGGTTCAATGTGAGAGCCAGCTTAATGGAAAGGATTCGGGTGTTTGAGAGACAATGTCTCAGGACTTGTCTCGGGTTACATAAGACCCCCAATCTGAGTACACGAACTTTTACCCGAACGAGGTCCTATACAATGTGGTCTGGTTCAGGATAGATTGGCGGTACCGCTAATCTTCCATGTGGATCACAATTCCGTGGAACGGCGATTCCTCTACGGACCCGATGTAGCGCTCCGTGAGCTCGAGCGCCATCGTTCTGTAGATCGATCTCACGCCGGGATCGAGGAGACGTAGTCCGCCAGCATCAACGCTTTTGGTGGCAGGAGAGGACTCCGTCAACGAACACTTCACTAGGTGCAGCCTCTTCAAGGCAAAGCCTGCCAAACACCGGTAGCAGGCTTACATAGGCTAGGGTAGGGTAAAGTAGGGTGGGGTAGGTTAGGGTCATGTTGCAAAAACACCTTGTCATGCCTTTCGGTCGTTTCTGGCCGTTTTTCACGCAATGCACGGCTCAAACGCATTAGTTGTAGTCGATAGCGTTTCCCATCAATGGTTTCGCCTGGTTTTAGCAGCTCATAGTACACCACACCCGTCTGGTCCCACCATATGCAGAGCATGACCTTTGAACCGTGGATGTTTTTCTTTGGCGTCGATGTAGTCGATGATGGAACGGGTTCACCAGGCTTTGCATAGTATTTTTTCTTCTTAGTATATCGTAGTATATCCACTTTTCATCTCCAGTCACGATCCGGTGCAAAAATCCCTTCCTTTGATGTCTTTCAAGAAGCAGTTCCGAGGTGAAAAATCGCCTTTCGACATCTCTCGGTTTCAACTCGTACGGCACCCAATTTGCTTGCTTTTGAATAAATCCAAATTTCTTTAAACGAACGGAAATTGTTTGCTGAGTCACTCCCAACGATTCTGCGAGTTCACTTTGCGTTTGGCACGGATCTTGATTCAGTAAGCCTCCAATTCCTCATTCCCAAACTTTTTGGGCTGGCCAAGACGCTCTTTGTCTTCGACGCTAAAATCACCACTTTTGAAGCGTCGAAACCACTCTCTGCATGATTTATCGGTCAAAGCAGATTCACCATAAACTTCTACAAGCATTCGATGGGCTTCAGCTGCACTTTTCTTCCAATTAAAAAAGAAAATCAAAACTTCCCGCAAATGCTGTTTATTTAAGACAAATCCGGATATTTTCGAAGAGGCAAAAAACAATGTTGTTGTCAGAAACAGACGCTGATGCACACTAATTATTGTTGACAGATGTCACACCTTTCCAATGAAGTAGGTAATCGCTTCCAAGATCAGCCACAACTTGTAGGTGACGCCAAAGCTAAATTTGTTGTACGTGACCTACCACAAAGCCATGCTGATTACAGGAAATAATTTCTTTAACAGCGAAAAAAACTTATCCTTATCAATGCTTTCAAACATATTTAGGATTGCAGAAAGCTTAGATATAGTCCGATAGTTTTCAACTTTTTTTCTAAAACCGCTCTTAAGTATTAGCGTAATAAATGAATTTTTCCATTCACTGACGGATTTTCCTGTGATAAGTGATTGATTGAAAATAATTTTAAGTGGATAGAAAATGGAAGATAAACACTTTTTTAATATTACCCCAGGGATTACATCAGGACCTGTACTGCCGTTTAATTCAAATTTCTTTGACGTGTTTAAGGTCTTCATGCGAAAATTGCAACACACCAATATCCAACGATTCAGTAATATTAGAGTAATGGTTCGTAGTTGATTGAATTCGAAAATCATTATAATTATAACGACTGGAAAATCACAAGTTCCATTAGAATCTATTGAAATTGCATTATCAAATTCAATCACCTTAGTTTTAATTTAATATAAATTGTAGTAAACTCACTATGATTTAATTTTTACATTTCGTTATTAATCTAAGCTTCTATTCGACTATGGAATTTTGGGAATTCTGTAGGAGTTATTTTGACCCGTTTTAGGAGCAAATAACTCAAGACCAGAATAATTTTTTCCCATAAATACCTTTTAAATTTGAGGTGTTCAGTAGTGCATCCCAATCAAAGCTGTTTATACAGGGTGTCCCACGAGCAGTGTGCCAAAAAGCTAGAGCGTGTAGGTCTGGTCAAGACAAGAAAAAAATCGTATGGGAGGGGGGGGTCTATATTCCCCCGTTTAGCCGGGAGGGGCAATTTTCTAAAAAATTGACTTAATTTGGAAAAAAAATTATTAAAAATCACCAGTTACATCCACAATGCCGTGATATACTTTTTTGTAAAGCCAGAAACCTTTTCTTTTATCATGTTTTTAAACGAAGCTGTTTTAAGGAATAGTTTTTGAGAAATTAATTTTCAAACTCAAAATTTTGAAAAAAAAATGAAAAAAAAAATTTTCGAACTATTTTTTTTCAAAATTGTATGTAATTAAGTACTAATTTTTTTTCACAAATTCAATTCCCTAGTTAGTTTTTAGTTAAAAACAGAAAACCAGATGTAAAAATGTCTTGTAGTTTTTGAGAAATTAAAAAAAAACCCGAACCATTTTTTTCTATGAAAAACCTTTTTTTGGTTTTAACGCGGCTGGACTTGTAGCAAATTAATGTATGAAACATTGACCTTTTTTTTATTATTTTTAAAAACTTTGGAGTTTTATTATAATCAATTTTCAATATGATCCCGATTTTTTAGAAGGCAAAGATTTATATCTCTCAGTTGTTCCAAAGATACTATTTCCACTTCGTAAACATAATTCTTCATGAATCCCCACACATACAAATCTAGAGGAGTTAAATCTGGTGATCTAAGTGGCCATTCCGTGGGGCCCCTTCTTCCGATCCAACGGTCACTAAAATGATCATCCAGCCAGTTTCTAACCCGTAAGCTGTAGTGTGCTGGTGCTCCATCTTGCTGGTAGATTAAATTATCTGCTATGGCCAAAGGAACTTTGTCCATCAAATCGGGCAAAAGGTCTCGTAGGAACTGCAGGTATGATTCTCCATTAATAACGGCATACAAAAACCGGGGCCCGATTACAGTTTGTCCAACAATACCAAGCCAAACATTACAGCTAGAGCGATGTTGTGATTTATTTTGTTTTTTGTTGTGTGGATTGGTGTTACTCCAATGATGCAAATTGTGTTGTGGAAGTTAGTAATCCCATCTCTGGTAAACTGTGCTTCATCCGTCCAGAATATCTTTGCAAAATAGTTTCGTTCAGTTTCATCTCGAAGCAGTAATGATCAACAAAATTCTGCTCTCAAAAACTTGTCGTTTGAGGTGAGTTCCTGAACTGGCCTAAAATGGTACGGGTGTAAGTTTTCGGTATGAAGCACTCTCCATACTCTAGATTTGGGCACTCCAAGCATAATAGCTATCCTCCTTGTACTAAGGGAGGGATTACGTCGGACCAAATCCAAAAATTGCGCTTTTATTGTCTTAAGGTCCTAGCCGGTTGAACCCATCGGCGGCGGGCGGACCCAGACGAAATTGGCAGGTCAGTTTTCAGGCATTATCAATGAAAAAAAAGGATTAATCCAGGGATATTTCAATACTGTGTCACTTTATTGTATCCTCATAAAACTCCGAATTTTTTAAAAATAATAAAAAAAATGTCAATGTTTCATACATTAATTTGCTACAAGTCCAGCCGCGTTAAAACCAAAAAAAGGTTTTTCATAGAAAAAAATGGTTCGGGTTTTTTTTTAATTTCTCAAAAACTACAAGACATTTTTACATCTGGTTTTCTGTTTTTAACTAAAAACTAACTAGGGAATTGAATTTTTGAAAAAAAATTAGTACTTAATTATATACAATTTTGAAAAAAAATAGTTCGAAATTTTTTTTTTTCATTTTTTTTTCAAAATTTTGAGTTTGAAAATTAATTTCTCAAAAACTATTCCTTAAAACAGCTTCGTTTAAAAACATGATAAAAGAAAAGGTTTCTGGCTTTACAAAAAAGTATATCACGGCATTGTGGATGTAACTGGTGATTTTTAATAATTTTTTTTTTCAAATTAAGTCAATTTTTTAGAAAATTGCCCCTCCCGGCTAAACGGGGAGGAATAGACCCCCCCCTCCCGTACGATTTTTTTCTTGTCTTGACCAGACCTACACGCTCTAGCTTTTTGGCACACTGCTCGTGGGGCACCCTGTATAATCCGTAAATGCAATGAAATTGGTTTTAGCCGAGCAGTAGTGACCAAATTTCTCACCAGTTTCTATAGGACATCAATCAATCTACCTGCATTCAGAGAGTGCGTACAGGGGAAATATTTTATATTATTGGCCTAATGCAAGCCTGAACAAGAAAGAGCAAAATAACATATAAGAGTACAATCGAAACCTTAATACCAATATAATAAAATAAAATTAATACCAATAGTATAGGAAGGCAAAGATTAAGAAAGTTGTGAATGGCGGCGCTTGAGAACATTTATAAAAGAGGGTTTGGTGAGATTTAGGTCGCAAAAAGCGGCGGCGGTTTCTCGAAGTATTCTGGACATAGGCTTATGGTAACCCTAATTCGTTCGATGAGAGTTGATACAGAAGAGGGGCATGGACCGAGGGTTTTGGGGTTTAATGTCAATGGGAATCATTTAAACCAGTGAGGGACAGACAATATTACCGGTAAGTATGTCATGGATAAAAGGTACATATGTCTGCGACTTTGTTGTATTTTGTTGGTTGATTAGTTTTAAACCATCTTTATAAGGCGGTAAATTGTAGGTATCAGCACAGGGAAAACCAAGAAGGGCAAAACGAACGTGGATACCGAAAGAGGGATACTGGAGTAGCATATTCAAGAAGGGGCCTAACGAAGGTAGTGTATAGGGATTTCGTCCATCCAACGTTTCACAAGGCTGAGGGCGGAATTGGTAAGTTGTCGATCACAGACGACTCCTATGTATGTCAACAGAAATGTTGACAGGAGGTACAACTTCACGACAGATAACGTATGTTCTTGCTAACATTGAGCTCAAGATAGTTTTTTTGCCACAATAATTGGTAGGTAAAGATTTTCATATTGTCGGCGTTTATGGAATGATTCTTAATGAATGACCATAATGAGAATGAGAGTTAACATCTTTAATGTTTAGGATACATATAAGTGGGCAGAGGTGGTTGCCTTGAAGGACTCCGGTGGTGGCATTAGTTGTATGAGAAATAGAAGATCTGAAAATAACATTTTACTGACGAAGTAGGGTTTGATCTATAGCATAAAACAGGGGAAGAGACTAAAAACAGTGAATTCAAGACTTATAATTTGATGCGATATCTCATCATGGACCCTCCTGTGGCAACAATATCTACTTCCTGGCCATCCTTAAGTACATACACGGATTGTGAGACAAACTCAATTAGGTAAGTGGTTGTCGATCGACCTTTTCTGAACCCATACTGATTTGGGGGAAGATGGAGCGGCATCAAAAAATATTGTATCATAGACGATACTCTCGAAGAGGGTGGGAATGCAAGAGTGTATGGCGAAAATTGGATATCTAATTCTTTAGTTCTTTTTTGTGACTGAGTAAAGAGTGCCTGTAAAATTGAACTTTGAAATAAGGCCGTGAAGGGTAGGAACATATGGTTGTAACATTATTTTAAGACTATGGGGGAAAGAAGTCAGGACCGGACGAGTAGTCGTCTTTTAATATACGGATTTTCTCGATGATTATATTGCAATATTGCTGTTATATCCGCCAATTTGTTGCTATACGCAGCAATTTAAATAGTGCTACTCAACTAGATGGAAAATCTCTTTTGCAAGAATTTTCGGTGAGTGGGAATTAGAAAAGCTGAAGAAAGATCCGCTTATTTATTATTTTGCCCACTAACTTACTCCTCAGGGAAGTGAATCGAAGTTGAGCACAGATTGAACCTGACCAAATGGGATAGCTGGCTCTAAGCAATCGCCATCAACATTCGACGTCGAAAAGCCTAAACCCCAAGAGTCTTTGGTCATTGTGTCTGACTCAAATCCTTCGAAGACCCTGCTCCGCAAGAAAGAACCATAGGGCACCACCGAAAACGCAGGAACGCCACGTCTGATGTGCTGGGTTTGAACGTGTCATTTCCAAGAAACCCGTAGTTTGACGATGAATGCAGGTGGAGAAAACCACAAAACAGGAAACAAAAGACTGCGGTGCATCAACATTTTATATGATTGATTGGTGCAAAAAGATTATGAATAGCCTACAAGCTTCATTGTCAAGACACAGCACAGGCCGAAGACACTGAGGGAGAAATGGCAAGGAGGTACCAGTGCACTTGGGTTTCACATGCTTATAGATTGTAATGTTTGTGTGATATTGGGCAATACCCAGGAAAGCATTCGACATTCGATTAGTTCAACTAAAAAAAATGAGTCTACGTCCGAAGGCTAATTAACAGGTATCCCTAGCGGAGCGAGCAGTGCAGTTTAATACTTGAATGGGAGCAATTAATTTGGCTAGCCCGCTTGAGCATTTGTTAAGATAGCGATAAAGAAAAAGACAATCGCAATATTGTTGTCTCCTATGAATTTTATTGCCCACTTTTAAATTTGATAAAACAGGTGCAGAGATGTCTCGGGAGCACTGGTTCAGATATGAATGTTGTATTCAAACTTGGGATGGATGTGGGCCCTATAAATTGAAGCCATATCAGATGGTATGACATATTACTTTCATCGTTTAAGGAAATCCGGATATCATGGAAAGTTTTTTTCAGATTAATCGACACAAGCGCCACTCATCGATACAATTTTATTATTAAGGACTCGTTTAAAGTGACAGTGGACTAGAGCAGGGACTAGAGTTTTGGAAAGAATATGAAAATACTTTTATTGTCATCGACGAAAGAGTGAATTGGATTAAAATAGCAAATTATAAAATTGGGAAAAAGTATCGGGGACAGAACAGAGCCTTGGGAAACTCCAGCATTATTTGGTGAATATCGAATTTGAAACCATCCAAAATCATTTGAATTGAATAGAGCGAAATGTTATATCTAATCCATAGAAGAGATTAAGATTTTTTCAAAAAATAAAACTAATTTGGGAACCCGAAGGGTTGTAAGCGGATAACTCCTAGTAGAGTCACTGTCGATATGATGTGGAAAAACCACTTCAATTTCAATGATGAACAAGATTTCGCTGGGAAACAAAATTATTCCTTAATAACGGATCTTAGGACCACCTACTAATTTTTTTGGCAACCCGTATCAGGTATGCACTATGCAATTATACGTCGAATGATGTGGGCTCACTGGGTAGAGTCGATGGCATTATTTGTTCAGGAGTATTTTGAGAGGAAAAAAGGTTCATTAATATACGAACTACAAATTTATTTAAACCAATAGACAAACACACATTTTTCTTTAAGAACGATGGATTCGAGTTATAGTAAGACCGAGTTCTGTCAACATCTTTACTTCGGCATATTTGACCGATTATACAACCTCCTGAATGAAAAGTTGACATTTTCATCAAAATAATGACCATTTATGGACAGAGCCAAGACGGATATTTCTCAAACGTAGCGTTTAAAGCTTGATTTTCGCTCAGTCGAAAATACGAAGCGCTCGAGTGAACGTCTGTCCAAGAACGTTAAATTTTCTCTTTTTATAAAGTACGAGTAAAGTGGTACGTGCGCTTGACGTTTGAGAACTTAAGGGTCCATTATAAGTACAGTTATTTTGTTTCTAGGAATT
Source organism: Merodon equestris (assembly GCA_958301585.1). Taxonomy (NCBI): domain Eukaryota; kingdom Metazoa; phylum Arthropoda; class Insecta; order Diptera; family Syrphidae; genus Merodon; species Merodon equestris. The sequence continues at coordinate 86,372,990 of OY284414.1, forward strand.
GTTTACCATGCTGTCGGCAGTTCAAATTCGAACTCCTCCTTCATGAATTTAAATAGGCACATAATGCATTATTGGCAATGAAAAACATTAATCACGCATTTAAGGATGTACATAGCAGTAAAGGAACACACTATACAATGTTGATTTGGAAAGTTCCGTACGGGAGATTTCAGCCTCGAAAATGAACCACATGGGAGCTGAAAACGTTAGTTGGTGACGATGTTTTAAGAGCAACAGTGGATGCGGACCCAACGAAATCGGTGTGGGAGATCGTACAAAGCATGGGAGTATCCCCAATGGCGATAAGTCGCCACCTTTCTCTCATGGGAAAAGTAGAAAAACTCGATAAGTGGGTACTCTATGAACTGAACGAGTCCCAAAAAACCACAGCCGTCGCCTGGAAATCTGCGCATCGCTTAGATTAAGAAACCGACTGAACCGTATGCGGATCCTTTTTTGATTGAATAAAAATGTACGGAAAAATAATATTGCCTTTTAAATTTTTACTACAATATACACATTTCATGTGGTGGAACCCAGTACTTTAGGCAAAAATGAAAATTTCATCACTTTTCGCGAAATTATAGCATTTTTGACACCTCTTATTGAATGGCCTTATAGTTGCTCCCGCGAATTGTGACAATGCTAGTACCTATGATTCAGGATTTCTTCACATTTCATATTCAACATGTGAGCTTCCAAACACAAAAACCACGCGCAACTTCTTAAACAACAGTAAACGAGTACACATACCTGAAGATACAATATATATAGTTGATGTATCATTACGTTAACTTTTACGCATTCTATATTAAATGTACCGTAGGACAACATAATACCATAAATACCACCTCCCGTCGAAAAGATTGAAAATTTGGGAAAATTTTTCGTGCGAATAACACGCTCTTGCGAGCTTATTTGAAGCACACCTTGCATCATTCGATTACCCTCTTAATACGAATTTATGGTCCGAACACTCTTACCACGCAATCACTTACCTTCGAACACAAAACACTCAACAGGAAAACACACGTCGGAGACACCAGACCCGATTCTCCACACACTTTCGATCGATTGGATCCTGGAAAAGCAATCGCCATATAATTGTAATCGGCAACGGAAGACTGCATACGAAGTACCTCTTATCCCTCTAGTTCCGCATAGCCTATATCCATCCGATAAGTATGGGAGAAGATGGAAAAATATGTTCATATTTTCCGATGGGTGTCGCACACGCTGACGATTGTACTTCGAGCAGATATTCGAAAAGTCGTATTGAACAGACCTCTTGACTTTCCTCATAGGTTCTACGAACTAAAACCCGGTGCTTGCCCAGTAAAGCCGGAAAAGGATACGTTATCTGTTTCGATGCCCATTAATGTGCTCCACCATTAACCATCGGTAGTCGAGTTTGGGACGAAAAGTGATGTCTTCCAGGCATCTATTGAAAATGCCATCAAATGATGCGCCGCCAAGGATCAAACGGATTTTGGATGGTTTTATGTGAGTCGAACGTGGGATAGATATTTGTCTGTAGTGAGGGTAAACATGAGATTTCTTGGGGCACAATAGAAGATGATAGCAGCTGAGATGCTCCCAATCAATTTCAAGCACTATAGTACTTTGCTAGCACGTTTCGGTTATGTTCAATGAACAAGCAACTGTGGAGGGAGGATAAGCCGATGTTGGCTTCTAAAGTAAAAAAAAAGGATATTCGAGAGCATAAGCGTTGGATTGACGTGATTTAAGGAAGTCTGGACAGCAGTGTGGGGTAAGATCCAATGCGTCCGTTTTCGAAACAATAAGAGCAAATAACAAATATAATGGTTAGAGAGCGGTAGTCACAAGTCCTTATTGTTGTTCAAAAACGACAATGTCAGTGATGATTCGAAGCAATTACAAACATTTACGACTGTTTTTGTTTTGTTATGGGACAGGATATCAAATGTATCTCGAAGGAAATTAAATCGAGCCACTCACGAACAAAGAACTGTTGACAAAGGATACCTTTATATATAGCATGTACTTCTACGTATGTACTGTTCTTACACCTTTGGGATTAGTACAATTGTTTTCCAAAACACAAGAAAGCTTTATGGGGATTACAATGGATTATCCGTTTGGTGGAAAACGTGAAAGGAAATACGCACAATGTGTTCTGTGCGGTTAAATAACGTGTGGCGGCTTACGTTTCACGCCTGGCTGACTGAGAGTTTAAAACGACGTTTATATTTTTGATGGGCGTTAATGTGTCTTGTGCGCTTTCGGATTAGCTTGACAATGAGAAAATTCCATTTTGTTGTATTGTACAGTACTTAAAGTCACCCTTCTATTGTACTTTATGGACTTTCATATTATACTCAATGAGAAGTTAAAAGACAAGAGTAAAATGAGTAGAATGAGTTCAGTTCTTATGTGATACTGTTGTATGTTTAATACAAATAATAGACGAGCGGTCCTTATACTCGTATGGTAAACGATCCCTTCCCATCCCCATCCCATCATCTGAAATGGGGTAGTGGGAAACCATTCGTATATTCTTCTGAGCTCAGACAAGGTAGGCTTAAAAATATTTACAGCGGTGACGATGAGAAATAACCAAAACACACCCCCAGCCCGATCACCACCCAAAACTATTTATAGTGACAATTTGGTGGACATCGAAAAGACCAGTCCACTTTTCATTTTTCCAACCAGCAGAAACGATAAACGATATCAAATATTGTGAGGAAATCGACATATTGCATACCAAATTGGCTGAAAAGCAACCTGCGTTGGTCAATTGGCACGGTCCGATCCTTTTGCATTGCAATATTAGACCCCGTACGTTAAAAGTAATGGTAACTGTTGCAGTTGGGATTTGAAATTCTCCCGCATCCAAAGCACTCCCCTTGATATTTCCCCAACGGACTTTTCAACAATCTGTGTTCATTTTGCGACAGAAGGTCTTCCAGAACCGAGCAGAGATCATAAAAGCTATGTCTGCATTTCCAATATAGCACCTTAATGGCATGGAAACAATAAAGTTACTGTGAACTACAACCAATGTGACATATTCAGTCGAATCTCTCATTCAATCTAGGACAACCACCCCCGGAGAGTAGTGAAGGAACATCTTCGACGCAAGCCATCTGCACCCCGTCCAGGTTGTGTGACAAACGCAATAAGAGCGTACACTCTTGAACCTGCAAGAACTCTTTAAAAAAAATATATATACATATATATAACGCTAAATATTTTGCAGGAAGTGTAGTTTGCTATCCATGCCTTGCTTACTCTGGGTGCAATATTTATTGTCAGGAAGATTAAGTGTATATGCTATTATAGTGGTTGGCGATGTGGACCAGTTTTATGTAAGGGGCACTTTGCTACTTCAGTTACTGTGGGACCGTAACTGCCTGAAACAACCGTTGATAAGTCTTATGTAGCAACTTTATCTCTGCGCAACGATCACATTAAGAATCGGAGCCAGTCTAAGCTTCCGGACCGAATTGAATTTTATGCAACACTCAACACGCCTACCTCAAAGGCAGATCAGTGGAAAGTGCTCTGCATAGTGTTGTCCGTGAAATTGAGGGCTCGCTGAACTTAAAAGAGTTTACAATGGCAGCCTTCAACAGGGGGGCCTTCAACAATGTAAACGCAGAGGCCATAACAACAGCTCTTGAGGACATAAAAGTAGACAAATCCATTGTAATCTGGATTGAGAATATGTTGAAGAACAGAATTATCAATGCAGACATTGGACACAGTTCTATAAGGAAAGTGACAACTAGAGGCACACCACAAGGAGGAGTTCTCTCCCCCCTACTCTGGCTTCTTATAGTCAACAAGATTCTCAAATTCTTTATGGAAAAAGACACAAAGATCATAGCGTACGCGGATGACCTGGTTATCTTGATAAAAGGTAAGTTTCTACCAACTATCAGTGAACTAATGGAATCTGCGCTGAGTGAATTCTCCTCGTGGATAAGACAGAACGGTCTGAGAATAAACCCCCAGAAAACCGAGCTGGTCTTGTTCACCAGGAAAAGGAAAATTCCGATATTTGCTCCCCCAAAGTTAGAGGGCACTCCACTCAAACTCAAAGCGGAAGCAAAATATCTAGGCACCATTCTTGACTCAAAGCTCTCCTGGAAAAGGAACCTGGAGGAAAGGATGAAAAAAGGATTAAACGCTTTTTATGCATGCAAAAAGACCTTCGGAAAAAGATGGGGCTTGCAACCGTACATCATTCATTGGATGTACACAGCAATCATCAGACCCATTTTAACTTATGGGGCCCTAGTCTGGTGGACTGCTAGCAGCACAATAAGCTATATGAACATGGTCAAGAAAGTACAAAGGTCAGCCGCTGTTTGTACAACGGGAGCCATGAGAAGCACGCCGCAAGCAGGGTTGGACATGATTCTTCATCTCCTCCCCCTGGACCTATTCATAAAAGGCTACGCTGCAAAGAGCGCTCTCAGGCTAAGAGAGTCCTCTCTGTGGAAGCAAGCCAACTATGGACATGCGGCCATACTTAAGATAATAGACGACCTGGGAAGGAAACATGGTAGCCTCGCAGCTACGACCGACTATATTCCCCCCCAAAATGACTTCTCTCTCAGTATACCTATCCTTTTCCCCGACAGAGAAGAGTGGCTATCAAACACCGTAATCAACGACCTTGAGATCACCCTCTTCACCGACGGATCGAAAATGGACACAGGCACTGGGGCCGGGTTCTACTCTGATACCCTCCACAAACAGGAATCATTCAGACTCCTTGATCTGTGCAGCGTGTTTCAAGCAGAAATCCTGGCAATAGAGAAAGCAGCCAAACACCTACAGGAAGCCGATATCCTACCACCTGATATCACCATCTTCGTAGACAGCCAGGCTGCGCTGAAGTCAAGAAATGTCGCGACTCACTGAAGTCCATCAGACACCATAAAGTTAAACTCTGCTGGGTCCCGGGCCACAGCTCAATTGCAGGGAACGAAAGAGCAGATGAACTGGCCAGGCAAGGTTCCGAAATGGACATCAGCGAAGCGGACACGTCATTGCAACCACCGATCAGCGCATTATACCGGATCATAAACGACATAATCATCAAAGAGGCCAACTCGTCTTGGCTTACAAGAAACGACAGCTACACGACAAGATCATCGTGGCCAGAGCTTAACGTCGGAAAAACAAAGAAGCTCCTGGCGCTGGACCGTAACTCGATCCGTATGCTCGTCGGGGTGATCACAGGACACTGTCCCATTGGAGCAATGCTCCGGAATCTCTGCCGGAGCTGCGGCGATGAGGAAGAAACTGAGACGATCCAACATCTGCTTTGCCACTTCCCAGCTCTCCGGAATCCACGCCTACGTCGCTAGGCCAAAGATTCTTTACAGAGATTGCGGATGTGGCTAATGCAGATATATCGGATCTTCTAAGATTCATCAAGAGCACGGGGTGGTTTCAGCCACCAAGTGATAGGACAGGTTAATTTTATGTGTACCCACACAAACGAAGGGAATCACAATGGGCCTCTAGGCCTCCGAGTGGAAGTGATGTCTAACCATCACACTCCTCTTCTCAAACCTAACCTAACCTAACCTAAGCTTCCGGACCAACACTGTTTTTATGTATAACCCAATTATTAGAAACAAGAAGTTGTTCTATGTTTTCATAGTAGAAAGTATGTATATTATTTACATATCCCGATTCGATATATCAAAGGTTTTTCGGAAAGTCATTTTCATCGTCATTAATACCATATTAGTAATCCTATTATAGAGTGCTCCAATTGATCCGCTTCTTGTTAAAATTATTTATTTTTCTTAGTTTAGATCGAAGAACAAAAGCAAATTCGAATTTTTTTGTTTTGATTTTTATTATTTTTTTTTTTCGATATGGTTTTCTTTAGTACGATCTGTGAGTATGGCTTTGAATCGGTCGACAAACGAGTTGTACTGCTGCGCAAACGGCATTTGGCAACTGGCCACGTTCGTACGTATCAATTCCTTTGCTCTGTCGAACCTCAGTTTTGTTTTTGAGAGTCGCTAAGATTTCTCTGAAGGTATTTTTTTTAATTTTTCAAGTTTCAAGTTTTTCAGGTTTGGAAACAAAAAGAAGTCGCACGGGGCCAAATCTGGAGAATACGGTGGATGGGGCAGCAGTTCGTAGCCCAATTCGACCAATTTGGCCGTGGCGAGGGCGAAGGTGTGAGCCGGTGCGTTATCATGGTGGAAGAACACTTTTTTCTTCGCCAAGTGGGGCCGTTTTTTCTTCAATTCGGCGTCAAATCGGTCCAATAATTTGGCATAGTACAGCCCTGTGACCGTTTTAACCTTCGATGTGGATCACACCTTCTGAATCCCAGAAAACGGTGGCCACTTTTCCGGCCGATGGGACAGTCTTAGCCTTCTTTGTAGCACGTTCGCCGGGTGAATTCCACTGTTTCGGTTGTTCCTTGGTCTCTGGTGTGTGCCAGTGGATCCATATTTCGTCGACTGTCACGAAACGACGCAGAAACTCCTTCGGATTACGCTTAAACAGCGTCAAACACTGCTCTGAAGTGGTCTCACAACAATGCGCTTGTTGTCCGGAGTGAGCAAACGCGGCACCCATCGCGCCGACAGCTTTCTCATGCCCAAAATTTAATGCAGGATATGACCCACGCGATCTTTTGAAATGCCTACTGTCTCAGCTATCTCGCAAACCTTAAATCGGCGGTCTGCCAATACGAGATCGTGGATTTTTGTCACGTTATCCACCGCGGTAGCCGTTTTCGGGGCATCTGGACGTGGCTCATCAAAAACCGACGTGCGACCACCTTGAAACTCGTTCAACCAACTTTTGATGGTCGTCATCGAAGGAGCAGAGTCATCGTACACAGCATCCAGGCGCTCTTGATTTCGCTGCGCGATTTCCCTTCCAAGAACAAGAATCGAATCACCGACCGATATTGCTCTTTTTCCATTTTTCTAAAATCCGCGGACAAAACTTCCACACGCGGTCAAAACAAAACTACGAGTCCGATCCGGCTGAAATTTCGACAGTATCCGTCTACTAGAATGTAGACGATAGTAAGTTGCTCTTGCGATACTGGCGCCATCTGGCGGTAAGTCTAAGTACTTACCGGACCACCCTCGTACTTCCGATTGACATCAAATTCATTCTACCGAATTAAATATGGCAACAGTATTATTGGAAAGTCCGCTCCCGTAAGGACCGTAGCGGATAATCACTTAATAGGAAAGTTAATTTCATTTGGATAATTGGTTAAAAAAAACATTCATTGGATTACTTTTAAAACAATTTTTAAACAAAAGCATAATCGGTAACATATTTTAAAATACAATACTCGAAACTATTAAATTTAAAACAATAATATCCTGTGCCTCAAAACGCGAATCATATTAGCATTTACCCAACCAATAGACAGAAGCTCGATGGGAATTAATTTACACCTCCGCTTTTACAGAAACAATCCAGTTGTTAACACTAAATTTAGCGGCCTTATATCTCCACCTCATGTCATTCCAAATATTAATTCGTTTCAATATAAATACATACTTCAATGAATAATATTTTTAAATTTTTTTCCAATTCCCGATGAAAATATACTCGTACAATGCAAATGAATTCCATTGTTTGCAGAACTATACAAGTATTCATAATCAAATGCTCCATGGTTTGGAATATTCTCTGCTTCCCTCGAAACACGTTTAACATTATCAAATTATTTAAAAAAAATACAAATATTTCTTCATCAAGGGCAATGGACAGAAAATGGACAAACTTCACGAGAGCAAATGTTGAATTGGATTAAATGGAAATGGAATGATTGTACAATTATTAAGCTTTTATAAGAGCAGAATGTTAACACGAATAAAAGGGAAATGCGATTTTAAAGGAGTAAATTGGTGTATTCTTTCGAGTCTGGTTGTGAAACGAAATTAATTATTTTCTTTTCCTGTATGAATGCCGTCGGTAGGATACGTGAGGAAAATATCATTAAGGGGGAGGGAGTCGTTTCGAATCGTTCTGTGCTGAAAAAGCAACCAGAACCGTGTAATCGCTTCTGCATAAGTCCGTGGGGCAGCTGTCCATTTCAATTCATTAAGTTATATTATTGTAAGAATGCAGCTGTTAAGAACTATTTATAGACTATTGGATTTCCTGAAGTTGAAAGGATGAATTGTAATAAATTAAGTTATATTCGTTCTTGAATTATTCTGAGGTAAATACCTGTTGATGAGGCAGCGGGGGAATTTTTTTTTTATTTTAAATCAAACGACATCATGAATAATTACATTTTTGTTGTGACAAAGGACTGATTGCATTTGCAAATCTTTAAACAACTACAAGCTTCGTCTGTACGTATCAAATAACACGTCCTCTCACAAGCTTCGTGAAGACGCCCAGCTTGTCAAGGCTCCAAACTGCTTTAAGATAAACGTCACTTTATGACGATTTGATTCCTTCAAATCACAAATTGTTTTGCTTCGGGGAATTGAACCACATCAACACAGCCAACCTAATGTAAACATATTAAAGAGCCATCAGGAAAGTCGCTGCATAGGCTTGTGGAATTTTAAGAAGAGAAGCGAAATATTTAAAAATCGACAGAACATTAAAGCACTCATGTCGCATCTAGAGGTAAAGAGTAACATTGACTTCTCCGAGAATAAGAGGCGATCAGAGATGAATATGGAATTGAAATAAGCTTAATCAAATCTGCGAATATTTTGATGAAATTACAACGATTAACATTTTCATAAACCTGGTAATACGCAAGTTATACCTGGCTATACCATCGAGTCGTATGATGCATGGAGGACCACATCGATCCTTGCTGACTATGACATCTAATTCAAATCGAATCAAGTTAAATCCAGAAGGGGGCCGATTTTTATCTGCACCAACTTAGAATTCATAACAGCTATCACAAGATCTATTTCTTTGTATCTTTCCGATTTTTAAAATGCTTTAGGAGTTTGCATCTAAACAAGCCATACCATGAAAAAGCTCTAGTTATAGCAACATCGAACGAAAACACTTTAAATGAGAAACGAATTAAGCTGATTAACAATTTTTTTTGAAAAACCAAAAGAAAAAAAAAGTATTTTAGTGAATGACTGGACCGTAATACCAACCTCCTTTTTGGTTTTTCTGAAGAAACAAGTGTACATACAATTCCTCGATAGTTTTACGAGTAGTTCCCAGTTTTTTTTCATTTTATAATGGCATTTAATGAAAACTTAATCAGATTTCCAACACGAAATTTTGTGTCAGAAGTGTCCCACTTTGTTTTCAAGATATGCATCTAGAAAAAATTGCACTACGAAACGGACGTACCCATACACTTGTTGACAGACATTTTTTTAAAAGAAGCAATTTCGAACTTTATGAGAGGTTCCATGAGAAAATTTTAAATCGAGAAGTCGCAAATGAGCTATACGGGTTGCAATGTTATGTAAGGAAAAATGTATATCAATAAGTTTTTGATATGTTTACTAGTTTGTCCAAGACATGTTTAGCAATGTGAATATAAATCATAAAATTATAGGATTCCCGGTACTTTTTGAACTGATCTAAATATGTTCTGGGGGGGAGATTCAAGAAATAGCATAAAAATCATTTTTGAGAAATGCAGTAAAATACTTTCCTTTGCTTAGAAAGCCGAAACTTAAACCAGCCCTAGAAATAGAAGTCGTACTTGTTTCTGCCGCTCTAGCCAACCATTACCATTCATAAAATCCTTTAAAATTATCATAACAAAAAAACACAAAATAGATGACCTCACAGCAAAGTAACATCTAGCTTAGCAATGTATAAGACAACATTCATTTAAATTGTCACCCACTCAAACCAACACCCGGCAATGTCCAACTTTCTATCGTAACAACATCTGTATAGCTAAGCGTATAGGTGAAATCAATGGAAGACAGAGGAACTGGATATCAATTGATCCGGTGGCTAGAAGTCCTATTGACCACCATGATTTATTGGCTCAAAACAAGCTTAACAATAAAATTTTATAGAATATGTCGAACTTTCTCATGTATACTCGTATAGGAAGTCAAGGTTGAAAAGTTAAAAAATTCTTGTATCCAGTGTCAATACTAGAACGAAATCAATAACCCATTTGCTTTACCAGATGGCATACACTAAAGGCGAAGCAAGGTAGATAGAAGCAGCCTGGTCAACTATCTATTGCAAGCTCCAAAAAAAAAATCTTGTTTCGACGAAGAATATGAGGAAAAAGTAAAAGCCCTGTTAAGTTACCACGTGTACAAGGTATTAGACCCTACTGGAAAGAGAAAAAGTTTTCTAATATTTAGAAATAATGTGCGACTTAAAACAACGAAAGCGTGTATGTAAGTATAAACTCTGTACGAAAAGGACACCAGGCCGGATTAGGCTTTTTATGTAACGACAATGGGTCATTTCCGACAACGAAGTGTTGCACTCCATTCGTGTAGATATTTCTATTATCTGCTTAATGTGTTTAGAGAGCAAGCAGCATTGGAAAACGCTGTTATCCACACAGCAGAGGCTCACGAAGGACTGTCAACCATAGAGGAAGTTAAGAAAGCAATCCATCGATTTCAGAATAGGCCGCAGGAGTCAGTTTTAATATCGAAAGTCGGTATTAACCACTTGACAGTTTTGTCTGAACGGCGCTCGGGAATGACATTTTCTCGTACACTGACGCTCCCGGGTCTAGTTCGGGTAAGTTTTGTTTTAATTTGTTGGTAGTGAAGTTACATGGGCTCATTACAACTAAATGGAACAACGAAATTATCCCCAAGGATCGGCAAAACTCGGTCATCATTTCCGTATTTAAAAAAGCGTGAAGAAACATAATGCTTTCAACTATTCTCTTAAATAGATAGACTTCATACATTACAGAAAAAATTGGAGGCTACTAGTTTGGGTTCAATAAGAACCGCTCGACGAGCAACCAGATTTTTACTATACGACAGTTTTTAGTGGAGAAATACGAATTCCAACAAATAGTTCACCAAATACGAGTATACTTTACTAAAAACCGATCGAAAATGTATCACGTCCTTGTAAGGCTATGAATCCCGAAAAAGTTAGTTCAACAAGTAGGCCAGAGACGAATAAAAATATGAAGTATGAAATATGAAGTATGACGAAATACATCATGAATTAATGTTTTCTTGTATATTGCTACGCTTTCCTGTGAAGTCAGCTTTTTTTCGCTTTTGTAATGACAATTATAAAAGATTTTATAAAGCTGGTGCAAATGGTTGGCTAGGGAAGCAGAAACAAGCACGACTACCTGAAATATTCGATATACGTGAAGGAATAAAAGGAAACGCTTCCTTCACAATATCCACTGTTGCTGGTGCTGTGTGTGCGGTTGCACCGTCTTGTCGCCAGTAACAAGGACCGTATTGTAGTAACATTCTCAAAAAAATACGGGCCAATCACTTCTCTCGCGTGAACGTCGTACCACACAGTGGCTTGGGGTGGATATAATAGCTCTTCGTGCATCACACGAGGATTTTCAGTGCCACAGAAATCTAGATTTTGCTTATTGGCGCAACGGTTTAAGTGGAAATGCGCCTCGTCGCTCATGATGATTTTCGATACAAAATCGTCCTCTTCGTTGTTGAAATTAAGGATGGCTTGACAGTAATTCACACGCGACTGATGGTCAGCAGTGATGCACTGTATGCACTTTGTATGAGAACATGTGTAAGTCTTTCACTAAAATTCGCTGTAAAGTCCGTCTGATGATGCCCAATTGCGTCTCCCGTCGTCTGTTTGATGTTTCCTCGTTCTCAGCGATATCGGCAGCCGCAGCCCTAATATTCACGGCCGAACGACTAGTCTGGTGGCGGCCACGCCCTGCATGGTCTGCTGTAGTTCTAGTCTGTTCGAGTCGAGCAGCTAAACGCCGGACTGTTTGCCCAGTTGGAGCGACACGATTAGGAAATCGACGGCGAAATTCACGTTGCTCTAACACCAGCTACGATTATTGGTAAAAAAAATCGACACAATTATAAATACTATGTTCTTGCGGAGAATAGCGTTCCATTGCTTGTCTGCTTAGATACTGCAACAATCTAGTTCACAAATGTCAAATATGATCGACGTACGACGCCATTTGCAAAAATTATGACATCTTCAAATAGGGTGACTGAATTTGCGCCACTTTGTATAATAGAAGTTGAGATAACTCTTTACAAGAGAGAATGGAGGAGTTGATGGTAAAATCACCAATTGTACGAGCTGTACACTGACAGCGACTTGGTCAAAATTTAAAAAGGCTGTGTCATATAAAACGAATAGAAACCATCCGAAGAATGACGAAAATGGCACTTAATATAGCTAGCTAACGATCTTGTCGGCTGAAGAGACTTATTGATCTTATTGATTGACATGATCTTAGGTCTCGGTAAAAAAGTTAGGTCCGTGCTGACCTTTTTTTGATGTTTATCAGCCACTGGCAAATGTAAATGAGTCTTCTTGACTGTAGACTGGACAACATTTCTGAACGTCTTTTCGGCAATACTATTTGTTCATCTTCATCATAGTGCCCAGGAGTAACTCTCGCTTCGCCTTTGGTCATTTGGAACGATAATTTCCGTCGCTAATCCTACGTCGCAGTTTTTAATCCATTTTATTAACTGTCTATTGCCTTTGTCTATCTGTACCTAGGCCCTTCGGTGATGTCACAGATGCCATTGAAACGGAATGAAATCCCAGTAATAGGTAAGGCATACATACGAGTATTGTATGATGGTTAGCGAAAACACTTCAAAATTTAACCTTTGTAGGACGGACACAAACAATGCCTTTCGCCCTTGGCTGGTATTGCAAATATTCAAATGATCGACAAAGATATTCTCCGCTCTCTTTAGAAATGGAAAATCATTTTCATATCTACTGGTAGATTCAGAGCGAGTTATCTTTCTCTTCCCCGGGAGAATTTGGTCTTTATTAAAACCTGTGGCCGATAAGTCTATAGGATAAACTAAATTCCTTGTCCCAAATTATGCATTGTCATATCAAGTCAAAAAGATTCGTCGAAAAGACTTTTAGAATGTGTAGTTGTTGTTGTAAGAGAATAGTCATATCAACCTGCGTCCCAATTAAAACGAAGTTTTTATTTACCAGTAGTTGCCAAGACTAGACATTTTTTTCGAAACCAAAGTTATTAGGGACACTTGAAAGTCGGAAGTGCAGAGCCTCGTTGCAAAGCTTTCGCTGAGACTACCTGTCATGAGTTCGCCCGTCCCATACATTCTCGGTTCGTCCTCATCTTACTCTCCCGTTAGTGGCACGACCTTCTTAGCGGAACCTATTCATTCACTATCTATTCGTTCTACATGTCCTGCCAATTTTAGTCTTCGTGCTTTAATTACTCGGACAATGCTGATTAGAGTTTCTCGAGTTCTTAATTGTGTAGTTGTCCCCATTCGTCAGTTTCTTCGTTCTGCCTTCAACAACAGATTCTCGTAAAGATATTGTTTTCAAAGACCCGAAATTTATTTTCGATAAAGAGTCTTTGGTTTCATAAATTTAAATTATTTAAATTTAAATTATTTTTGCATTGAGGGACAAAAGAGCTGTTTTAGCTGTATTAGCTCCTCGACAAGTGGCCCAAAATTGAACGATACCCAAAAAACTACGCCGTTTTGAAACCTGTGCATCGCTGAGTCTAAGGCACCGAAATGCACCGTATAATCGCATGTGATGAAAAGTAGATTTTGTATGACAACGGTAAAATGTCTGGGCAGCGTTTGGATACAAACGAAAACCCAAAGCTCAACCCGAAACTTGGTCTTCACCCAGAAAAGATTATGGTGACAATCTGGTGGACATCGAAAGGACCGATCCAATCCACTTTTCATTACTTCAATCAGGGGAAAGATAAATGCAGTCAAATATTGTGAGAAAATCGACATAATGCATACGAAATTGACTGAAGGGCAACCTGCACTGGTCAGTAGGCATTGTCCGATCCTGTTGCATGACGATGCTAGACCCCATATGTCACACGTAACGGTGAAAAAGCTGCTACAGTTGGGATTTTTTTACAAAAACGTCGGTCATTTCATGTGGTACAACCTACCTATAATAGACAAGTTTCTAATCATCATCGTGACTCTGCGCCTTATCTCAGAGCTTGTGTCTCTCACTAATGAGGCAAGGTAGAAAAAACCTGCCTATTTCAAAGCCATAGCTGCCAACACGTCGATAGCACAAAACTTACTTAAATCAACCATCTGCTGTAATGCTCCTGAAAGCTTCATTGGCATTCGCTGTATATGCTAGTGCAGGCTTGAAAGAGATCATGCCTTTGTTATTGGTCAGTGAGTTCCATGTGATTTGTTCAAAGAAATTATTGAAGAAATCACATGACTATTCCCTGGCCGATCTGAAACCCATTTTGACGTCGTAGGTCTTGGTTAGCTTATTACCTGCCTGATAAATTTGGCAGGAACTCCGAAACAAGACGTGGAACACGACACATGAGCAAGACTTTTCGACTACTTTACAGTATAATATAGATCCTATCAGAAGCAAATGCATAAGTCTTTGGAGTTTGTATTCGTTTGTAGTAATGGGGGATGGAAAAAGGCGTATAAAAACTTTGGTCATGGAACTTCTGGTAAATGGAAATCCCTAATAGCTCTAACGAGCAACGCAAGCTGGCATGGTAACATAAAATAAAACCCATAATCGCAATTTGCACTCAGGAAATCTCTTTAATAGAAACTATCGTTTCAAAATGCTACCTTATCCTACTTTACGTCCAAAATACATTTGTATATAGAAATAATCCCACGCACTAGTATCGCCACAAACCATCGTATCCCGCAGCATAAGCACAATTGCGTTTTGCCACGTCCACTAAGACAATTAGAGCAAAGCAAAACAACATAACCATCGTCCCTCCGAAAGTGTTTTAATCAAACTTCCCGATTCCAACAAACCAGCAACATTGTGCGCCCATCGACCACGTTTCATACCTTTTTCCATTGTTCGCTTGTGCCACAGTCGGTTTTAGTTAACCCACTTAACCACTACATGGTCGAACAGAATCTACGTATGTAGGACAATAGTTACTCCGATAAGGATTTATCGCCAACGTGGTATGGAAAAACCGAAAACTCATGAACATGGCTATCGAATCCTCTTTCCCCGTGGTACCTCGGCTGTCGTACACCGATTTTGTTTTTGACATACATTGCACAGTGTTTTATCGGAGTCGGCCACTTGAGACAGATATGCCGTCATGACATACCGATCCCTGTTTTTTTTTCTTTCTTTTTGTTTTTCGTCTTACTTTCGTTTGACCGGTCCCTAGGCGATATCTAATGATGAATGTGTGTGTGTTGGATTGTTTATGATTATCATCGGTCAAATGAACTGGGATATTGGGATACCACGCGGAAATAAATCACGCTAAACTAAAAAAAAAAAACAAAATAAAAACGGAACGGACATCCAAAAGAAAGACGCGAAGGAATGTCGGTCTTGGAATCACATGAGATGAGATTGACGTAAAGATTTTCGTGGACGAGCTGAACTTTGCGAAATATCTTTCCCCTCTTGAATAGGTTTGCCGGTCTTAGTGTAATGGAATACAAGGATTATGATTAGCCGTAAATGTTTTTTTCTCTTTCTTTCTTTATTTCTTGACTTCATTTAAATCGAAAAATGACCAAATGGTATGTGGTAACGATAAGGACTGTGCCATAAGTCGCGTCACTGACTTTGTGGGCATTCCTCTAGGCTCTTGAGCGTCAATTGACTTGAACTCTTGTTTGAATAAAAGCTAAAATAAAAGATTATTGGTATTGAGCCCTATTGTATTTGAGTATTATATGTAAAGGGTCAACCAGCAAAAGGTGTAATTTCACTACAAAAATTGTGAAACCTTTTTGCAAAGTCCGTACTGTTTAAGAATATTCTCATCAACGTTCAACGACTACAATTTGTGTTCGTCCCGTAAGGTCGGCTGAAAATATCGGCGCCGTAGCTTAGAGCGTGGTCAGCGGAATCGTGCAATTCCGTTCGAATTTTTCTTTGGGACTATATTAAGGGTGAAGAACGTTAATTCTTTGCCAACTATTATGCACTAAAAAAGGACATCAGCTACCATTCGAGAAATACAGTCCTAATTATACAAAAATGTGATAAGTGATTAGAGTCGACTGGGATATTTAGCAAATATTGTATTCCAAAAATGTCACACTTTTCACAAAAAATATTCATTTTGCTCTAGACTTAAAATGATAACTATTTTGTTAGATACTAAACAAAAAATTAAAACGAATAGTTCCTTAACCCTCTGTCTTACTTCCCCACCAAGTAGCCTCCAGTAGAGAGGTATCGGCGCAGATAGTCTGCCTTAATCGAAACTCTGAATCACTTAGCCAGTAAACGAGTAGGCGAACGTTTCCTCTACTTTTGTGGACAATCTAATAGGTTCCTAGGTTAAAAGGTTTCAGTGTGGTTTCAGGACAGTGAAATACACGACAGACCACACTCACTCAGGATCACAGGAGGTACGATTATCGATGGCAAATGAAACTTTCGGGAGCATTAAAGCATCTGAGCTAAAAGAATCCTGAACCTAAATGCAGTGACTTTTTGATTAGGCATGACAATGGTAAAAAAATATTAATATTATTCTATTTTTAGAAGTTATTTAATGTAATTCTCAATACGCAATGTTTATAATATCGTTATTCAGTTAAATAAAAATTTGTGCAAACAAATGCAAAAACACCAGCATTTGATTGGCCTCAGCGATGAAGTAATCCCAAACCGGGAAGCCTGCCGCTACTTTCTGAGGTCAAACCGGCGGACCCCACAAGCGGACCAGTAGGAATGCAGTTAAGTGGGAAGGTTATGGTCCTACACTTCTGATCATAACAACGCCGGAAAAAGTAAAAGAAGAAGAAGACTTTAAGATTTAACTTAGGTTTTCAAAATGAAAAAAAATTGAGCTAATTTTTCGGAAATATGCACAAAATATGCATTTATTATTAAAAATATGCAAAAATATGCAAAATATGCATTTATAGTAAAATATGCAAAAATATGCACTAACGATTGGATGCCAATTTAAAGGAAAATTCATGAACCGGAAAGATAACTTATCCTAGTGCTTCTAATGTCTCTCAAAAAAAAAATGCAAATGCATTGAAATCCTAGCCCTAGTAATTATACAATTTCGCGGTCACCTGGTTTTTCAACCGATCTTCATCCTTCTAGACTTGCATTGTTTCGTGATATAGGAATTCTACCAGTTTGCCATTTTTATTGTTCTTCTTCTTCTTAGGTGGCGTTACAGCTCATGAAGAGCCACAGCGTAGCTTCTCTCATTCACTTATGTTGTGTGCGATTTGTTTTTTTCACACAACTGAACGGGACCTACAGTTTAAATGCCGATTCCGAACGGCGAGAGTCGAGAAGCTTTTTCAAGGCAGGTGTACTACGGGGAGTTTTGCCAGTTCCCCGCCGAGGAGAAAAGCCGCGTAATGAACATTCGATGGCGTTGGTATTATCAGGATC
This sequence comes from Merodon equestris, assembly GCA_958301585.1. Taxonomy (NCBI): domain Eukaryota; kingdom Metazoa; phylum Arthropoda; class Insecta; order Diptera; family Syrphidae; genus Merodon; species Merodon equestris. The sequence continues at coordinate 86,390,537 of OY284414.1, forward strand.
CGAACTCGCTCATCGTGCGTCAGAGGCCGACACACTACCCACTCCGTGGCACATTTTTAAAAATAATAAAAAAGAGGTCAATGTTTCATACATTAATTTGCCTACAAGTCCAGATGCGTTAAAACAAAAAAAAAGGTTTTTCTTAGAAAAAAATGGTTCAAAACTACAAGACATTTTTGTATCCGGATTTCTGTTTTTAACTAAAAACTAATAAGAGAATTGAATTTTTGAAAAAAATTAGTACTTAATTATATACAATTTAGAAAAAAAATAGTTCGAAATTTTTTTTTTTCATTTTTTTTTTCAAAATTTTGAGTTTGAAAATTAATTGCTCAAAAACTATTCTTTAAAACAGCTTCGTTTCAAAATACGGTGAAAGAAGAGGTTTCTGGCTTTACAAAAAAGTATATCACGGCATTGTGGATGTAACTGTTGATTTTTAATATTTTTTTTTCCAAATTAAGTAAATTTTTTAGAAAATTGCCCCTCCCGGCTAAACGGAGGGGAATAGACCCCCCTCCCGTACGATTTTTTTTTGTCTTGACCAGACCTACACGCTCTAGCTTTTTGGCACACTGCTCGTGGGACACCCTGTATAACAATCTTTCTTAATCTTTGAGATCAACTACAAACCCAAACAAATTCCTAAAATGTGTAAAATATTGGCTAAAATCTAGACCTTGATACCTTGATAGTATACAATCCATCTCATCTAATATTTTGGTGTAAATTAAACTTATTATTTGACTTTTTTCGATTTTTTACTTTTGTTTTTTAACTTTTTTTTAACTTTAGCATTTTAATTTTGGTTTTTTAATATCTAAATACATATACTGAATTTCTTCGCCATTTGTTTTTTTTCCTCCCAATAATCTTTATAATTTATAGCTCTATGTAGTGGCTTTGAAACTATTAAAAAAATATAAATGTCATGTACGATCAGCGATTCTGACCGCTTGTGGAAAAATTTACTTCTTGTTTGTGGTTTTGAAGCAAGTAGGGAAATTCCCACAGAGTAAGGGATTGCGGGTTCTGTGTTCCAAAGACTAGGAACTCTTGTTGACGAGATCAATAATTTTATCGCGAAGACGGAGATCACTTAGGGAGTTTTCGTTTTCTGGCGAAACCACGCACTTCACCGCACTGAATTTCCGCTTAAAATCGAAGATATACTTCATATCACTTTTGCCACGTTGGACTGGAACGATATCTCGGCTCACTTCCACGACGACGAATTTATTGGCAAAACGTGTACGAAAAAAAAGACCAAATTGCTCGGTGTTGACTGTCTCGAAGCCACCAACGAAATAGGCCGAGTCTGCTCTTTCATTACAATTTTATGTTGTACAATGGGCGTCTATCCAACGGATGTTAAAAAATCAAAAAATATGGCGGACCAAAAAACATAGGCGCCAAATTCAAAAATTTAACGAAGTTTAACATAATTATGTACATATGATCATTCACAATAATATTCAAAAAATAGTTTACAATAGATTGTTACAATAAGTGCTCCAACATGTCACTTACTTAATTCTTTATTGTTATTGACTAAATGAATTATTGTCATGTTATTATACTTTATGTAAACAAAACGTAAATAAAATGATATATATAATAATACAATCGTTTTCACGGCGGATTTCATATAAAAAATTAAACCTTATCAATAACAGATTTCAAATAGTTTTTTAGCTATTAGTGCTGAAAAAATAATGTTCTTAGTAATATAAAATCAAAAAATTGACTTCTGTTTTTTTTTTTGGCATTTTGTTATTTTTTCGAGTAGACTACGAAAATAAATATACAAAAATTGATTAAGTAACCTGAAAAGAAGCTGTAGAGCCTTCAATTTTTATCACAAAAAAACCAGGTGACCACGAAAGTGTATAATTACCCGCATATTATTTTAAAATGTCTAAAAACCACTTGAATCCTTGTTACCATCGATTCCACAAGTGCACTGCATTTGCTAGATCTTAGATCGATGCGAAAATCGGTTCTAGATCAGGGGATTGTAGTGGCCAAAATGTAATTGTAATCCTTTAGCCTGCTTTTAAACTTTAGTCAGTTTTTCGGTATGTTTCGGATCATGGAAATCAGTATACACATTCTGATTCATAACATGAACAATTTTTGGAGCCCTCGTCCAAATATGCTGACGTGAGTAGTATTTATTCCCTACTTTCACAAGTTCATAAACCCTATTAGAATTTCATCGCCAAACGTAATGAATTCCAACCTTGAGGGCGACGCGCATCTAAGAAGTAGGCTAACTGGATGAACGGCACTGGAAGCAACTGGCTAAATATTTGGTTGGCTGGAGAGACTTGTTGGTTGAGGCCTAGGTCTTGTGGCTGGTTAAGTTGTTAATGAAAGAAATGAACATCGTTGAACTCACTAAAGTATGTGTCTCTCCATTTGTACCAATCTAAGTACCTAGCTCTAAGAAACATAAAAATAAACCTAACACCTGTGATAAAAGCCCTAAACCTCAATCTAACCCCCACCATAATTGGAGCTTCAAAACAAAACTTTTCCAATCTTTCACTCACCCCTCCATCTCCCATATGCAGACCTATTCCTCTGCTCCACCAAAACCGCCACGTCAACGAGTTTCCTTCAATGTGACTCCAACTACTTGTTCTACCTCGCCACAAACACCTAATTGTTTTCTAAATTTCGATCTCAAATCTGGAGCCAAGTATCCTAATTTCCGCAGCTCCCACGTCCTCAATCCCTCAGCCCCGCCTTTTGTAATACATCCACACCATACACGCCCTCTCACACTACAGCCAACTCCTTTCTCTTCCAACAGTTTCAACTCCTTTTTCAACAACGTCTCCTCCTAACTCCACCCAATATTTCATTGATCCCCTTCTGCCCCCCTCAGTCAAAATTACCCAGCAAGTTAGTAACCCCACTGAATGCCGCTCTGCTATCTCTCGTCTAAGGGATAAAAAGAAGTATGAAAACATTCGTTTGTTTTTGGCCTATCTCCATGATAAACCAGACTCGGTCTGCTATGAAGGCAAAACGAAGACTAATGTAATGGTCTCCATTCAACAGGAAGGCCTCCCTACTGACTTTACCAACCTCAGGTGCCTCTTTATTAAGTATCACGAGTTCTTCAATATCCTTAATAAAGTATCGAACGATCTAAATACCTTTCGTCAATATTACCACTCAAAACGGATATCCCACCTCCAGCGTAGCAGAGCCGACCACGACAGATATTTTCGCCCCTAATTTCCATTCTCTTCCTACCTCTTATGCTAACTTTCCTCTCACCCTCTATTATCAGAATGTAAGAGGTCTTCGCTCAAAAATCCAAGCAGTCTTTCAACAGTCTCATGCTTTACCATTCCAATTCTTCGCTCTGACTGAAACTAACTTGATCCCTAGTATAAACAACCAAGAATTGTTCCCATTAAATTTTAACGTCTATCGCGACGACGATCTCAATCGTCCTACCGATAGCTGCCCCTGTCGTGGCGTTATAATAGCCGTCTTTAACTCAATCGACTCATCCCTTATTGCAATATCCTCTTGCCCGTATCTCGACTTCGTTTCAATCAAGATTGTACTGCCCCGTAAAGCACTCTATGTCATCTGCTTTTATATCTTGCCATCTCAGCCTATTGAATCCTATGAACTCGCCATTAATACGATTGATAGCATAAAAGATTTACGAGATCTTCATGATGAAATCCTTCAATGATGATTTCATGGTGATTTCAATCTTCCTTCTCTTAAATGGGTGTCCGCGGCTGCGGCTTGTTCATTTTAGTTCAAAACTAGAAACAAAACTTCCATCTAACACCCACTGGCATAATCTTGGTCATTTAAGTGTGATGAGCATCAAAAACAGTTCTGATTGCACTACTGTCTTAGATATCTTAAATTATGACTTTCTTGGTAGTGAGCCACGTGGTTTAAACTTACCTACCATCCCTACACTTAACACGACACTTGAGCTGGAATTTCATGCTGTTACTCACGTTTTATTTTGTTTTAATTTGCCTTGCCTGCAGTTAAGTGCAACGCTATTGGGGAGGAAGGTATAGGAATATGTTTTTTGAAATTGATACTACCAATCATCATTAAACAAATTTTTAAATGTCTATTTTATATGTTCACCCTTTCCCTCTAGCTGGAAAATTGCTAAAGTCACATTAGTTCCTAAAAAGCCAAGTCATCAGTGACTTTAGGCCCATCAGTATCTTGCTCTGCCTTTCGAAGGTCTTCGAGAAGTTAATAACTCAGCAAATTCGTCGCCACTTAGAGCGTTACTCCTTGTTATATCCTCTACAATCTGGTTTCCAACCAGATCACAGTTGCTCTTCCTGCCATAGTTAACTTGATAAAGGAGATGAAATTGAGACAATCTTGTCATACTTGGCTTGCTTGACTTCTCGAAGGAATTTGATACGGTAAATCATGAGCTACTTTGCTGGAAACTAAGGTATTTCTTCAATTTCACTTTCAATGCCGTAAAACTTATTGCTAGTTTCCTTTCGGATCATTATCGGAAGGTAGTCATTGGAAACAATATGTCCTTTCTGGGTGGTCGTGGTGCGATGGTAACTTCACCGACTGTTGAGTGGAAGGATATGTAGTTCAAAGTCTGTCCATAGCCAAGAACAATTCCTATACGGAAATACGGAAATACTGTGCAACAACATCAGTTGTGAATGAAAGATGATTAGAAAATGCTAACGAAGGCATAACACTCGAAGCATAAGATCACTTCGAAATTCATATTCTGTGTGTGCATTTCCAATATAACACCTTACTGGCATGGAAATAAAACAATTACTGTGAACTACAACCAACGCGACAAAATCAGTCGAATCTCTCATCCTATCTAGGACAACCACCCCCGGAGAAAAAAAAAAGTTTGTAAAGCAAAGTGTCATCGATTGCGGCCGATTATTATTCTGCATGTTTATCGTCTGTTTGTAAAAACGTAATCTTACATCTCTATGCTGATGATGTCCAATTTTTTTGTCTCATCCTCTAATCAACATGCTTGAAATTTCCTCGTGTATCAATGACGATCTGTCGGCCATTTACAATAGGTCGGCCGATAATGGGCTTGTTATTTAATCCAACAAAGGATGTCATCCCCATTTTTAAGAGACTCTGGTTTCCAATTCCTTGCCCGCTATCTTTCTCAGATATCAGGCTTAATTTTGTTATGACTGTTACAAGCCTAGGATATGTAATTAACCAGGGTTTATCCTCTCACGACCATATAAATCTTGTTGTTGGCCGAATCAACAACTGCCTTCGTGAATTGTGGTCCACTGTGAATTTTACTCCTGTTGATATCCGTAAGAGGCTAGTTCTCTCTCTAATAGCACCTCTCATAAGCTATTCTGAAGTAGTTTATAGCAACCTAGACTCAGAGTCACTGCATAAGCTACAGATGGCTTATAACGATTCCTTAAGGTACATCTACGCGAAAAGGAGGTATGAATGGATATCTCATCTATCAGTCAACATACTGGGATGCTCTTTATCACAATACTTCAAAGCCCGTAGCTGTATATTTTTTCATAGAGTCATATACACCAAAGAACCTTATACATCCCAAACTTCTCCAAGCGTGTATTATTTCTCCATGTATGCTAGTACTCGTAAGTATAACATCTTTACTCATTCTGTCTTATACCCTCTTTTCAAGCATTCTCATGCATTTATACAATTCAACATAATCCAATAAAAGGCACCATGCAGAAGACGCCTCTTCATAGAATGCTTAGAATATTCACTGAAGTACCCTTAATCTTAGCACAATGTCCATATTTGTACATGCAGACAAAGTGAATGTGAACATCGTATTGCACGCTGTAGGAAACCACACAACGATATCTACAAGTTGCACCCACACTGGGCGCCTAGGAATCCGGCTCCATCCGCACTTTACAATAAACGAGAAACGTAAAAACAGAGAAATACACTTACCATTGGCATCCTTTGCCTCGAGTCCTTCGGCTTCCTGCACAATAACCGATAGGACGATTATTTTTGGCTTATCCTCAGCAGCAGCATGCAGTAGACGATAATGTCGATCCGGATTTACGCCAAATGCTCGCTGTGCATGCAGATACATTTCCTCCTTGTAGTGCGCAAACTATAAAACGACAAAGAACACGCAAAGATTTTATGAAATAACCAACGTTACGCGAAGAAAAGAACGTTAAAGAACAAAAACCCCATCAAGTTGATAAAATTAACAGTTGATGGTAGAAGATTGAGTAGCTAAAAGCAGAAGCGAAGGTCATACGCGTATCCGGGCACTCCATTGTAAATTGATTCACTCCCCTATCGAGTTATTGAAATTAAATTAAGTGAAATAAAGCGATGACGTTAAAATGCATTAGTTCAATTTGTGTCAAACCTCCCGTACTCCTGTTTAGGACGCAATAAAAGACCACGATGAGCAAATAGCCCACAGCATTTGAAAATGTTCAGGACTTCCGAGAATCAATGTAAGGATTCCAATTCAATTAATTAAATAAACGAAGGGAATCCCAGAAAGGTCAACAATAAGACCATGCACCGAGAACTACGAACAATTGAATTAACCACACCAAAGTGAGGAAAGAAAAATCCAACAAGGACATCGGTAGAAGGAAACAGTATCCTGTTATACTCGTAGTAAGTTTGAAAATAAACGCTGCAAGGGATAGAACTGCTCACTTGGTTCACACTGTCCTGCATGACTCCAATCAGAGAGGAGAGGGGACGGGCGTATTTTCGTGCTGGCGATGTGTACTCATAGTCAAATGACGGATTCAATTTTGATTTACCAAAGACTTCTTATAATTTTGTTTTCCACGCGGAAGGAACTCAGCGTTTTGTGTGCATAATAAACAAATCAGTTTAAGCGGAACGTGCCCAAGTTCCGGCGAGCAACAACGTGATACCGAAAGGCATAAAGCACGCTTGAGTCAATTTAGTTCAATGTAGCGTGCTCTTGACGGGTTTTATGTATTGAAGGAAAAAACTTACCATAAATTGACGAACAAGGCAAATGATTTCCTTAAAAACCTTTAAGGAAGTTAAGAGGAAAAGGTGAGGTTAGGTTAGGTAACATCATTGTTCTAAGATTCTTGATGGCCCAAGCGTGAATGCTGCACTCATCCGTATCACATAATTTTTGTCCGTTTTTTTTCTTTACGGTATGGAACAGCATGAAATTTTGAAGACGATTTGTGGAATTTTAAATTTTTTTTTTGTTTCAAGCTGATTATAGGACATCAAAATTCGACGACAAAACCGCGAAGGAGGATTGTCAAATAAGGTTGTAGTATAGTGATAGTATACTGTACGCTCTATCAGGGACATGTGACTTATTTTAAATCCTTTTAAGTAACGAATATACAAACCAACGCTAACAATAATAACAACGTGGTGGAGTAGAAAAAAAGGAACACAATATACCGGCAAGAGCTTCACTTGGGAGGAGTAAGGAAGTCACTATTGCGTGTTCAAACAATTGATAATCAAACAGAGAAAAGAGGGGTTAATAAAATAAATACCATCCACATGTGGGAAAAGAAACTTATACTATTCGGAGCAGACTTGTATTAGCATAATCGATTTAAAACTCAGACAAACTGTGACGCGAAATGCGACAAAAAATACGGCGATATAGCCACATGCTTAGAAGCCCTTTTCTCAATTGCCCCTTGAGACCAAAGAAGCAGCGCAGAGTAATTCTGCGTTTGATCTCAGCGCAGTGTTGTTGTCACTAGTCACTAGTGAGCCAAGGTGAATTAAATTCTTCAAATTTGTAGTCGTCAATTGTGACCTTCTGGCCAAGACGTCAGTGTTGTGCGTCTTTTTTGCATGAAAGCATATATTTGGTTTTACCCTCGTTTACCGAAAGACCCATTTTAGCCGCTTTTGTTTCATTGCTTTTGAACGCTTCATTGACTCGTTCAATTACATCAATGTCATTCGGGTACGCAAGCAATTGCGCAGATTTGAAATAGATCGTACCTCTTGTGTTTGCCAGTGAGTATCGTAGATCTTTTCAAGCACGATATAGAAAAAGTTACATGACAGTGAGTCAACTTGTCTAAATCCTTTTTTAAACACCAAAGGTGTCGGTTAGTTCACTATCGACGAAAAGATGGTGCGTGTCGATTTGGAATTCTTGGGTCTTTACAAGATCTGCCGCAGTGTGAGCATTTGGCCTACTGTTTAACCATATCAGAGAAGATCTTGTGCATCTTAAGGAGACTTATTCCTCCTCGTTTGCGCCCGCGGCTTTACTAGTTTTAGGCTGAAAACACACCGGATAAAGCAAAACGTTTTTAATTCGTTAGTCAAAAAAACATTTTTTTATTTGAACACACACCAAGCGAAACAGAATGTAACAAAACAAAACGTTTTGTTTTCTTGTTTCGTTGACAGAAAGCCAGTATCGTACCTCCGCGGAACGAAACGAATCGCTTTGTGCCTGAACAAGGTTTGAAAATATTGAAAAATTATTTCCAAAGTGAGTGTTGTCTAGTCCAAACAGTGCGTCATCGTGCACTCGCCATCGATCTCAACAGCTCAACATTTTACGCATTAGCCTAAGAAGAATTGACTCAGCAATTGAAGGCTCGTGACTATCCGCTTCGCAGTTTGGGCCTTAAAGCAGCTTGAATTGGACAACGATTTTGGGAGAAAAATCATATTTTCTGACGAGGCGCATTTTCATCTCGGCGGCTACGTTAACAAACAAAAACCCACACGTTTTTCCACAGAGAGTGACAGTTTGGTGCGGATCGTGGAGTTGTGTCGGAAATGATTCAAGCACTTAAGGCCAATATCATCCAAGCAATCCGTGAACAATTGCACAGCACAGCTCGTATTTGGCCAACCATTTACAATTTTTAAAAAGGGACGCAAATTGCAGAGAGTGATGGGTGCATCGTAAACTTAATAGCAGAGTTAGGAACTTATCCTTGAAAAAATCAATTTTTCTCCTTCTACGAGGTTGGTCCGATAAGTACTTAGCTTCACCGCCAGATGGCGCCAGTATCGCAAGAGCAGCTTACTATCGTGTAGTACATTCTAGTAGACGGTTACTGTCGAGCCGGATCGGACTCGTAGTTTTGTTTTTTTTTTTACCGCGTGTGGAAGCGGGAGTGTCCGCGGATTTTAGCAAAATGGAAAAAGAGCAATATCGGTCGGTGATTCGATTCTTGTTTTTGTAAGGGAAATCGCGAAGCGAAATCAAAGAGCGTTTGGATGCTGTGTACGGTGACTCTTCTCCTTCGATGGCGACCATCAAAAATTGGTTTGACGAGTTTCAACGTGGTCGCACGTCGGTTTTTGATGAGCCATGTCCAGGTGGCCCGAAAACGTGCGCGAGATAGCTGAGACAGTAGGCATTTCAAAATATCGCGTGGGTCATATCCTGCATGAAATTTTGGCCATGAGAAAGCTGTCGGCGCGATGGGTGCCGCGTTTGCTCACTCCGGACAACAAGCGCAACCGTGAGACCATTTCAGAGCAGTGTTTGACGCTGTTAAAGCGCAGTCCGAAGGAGTTTCTGCTTCGTTTCGTAACAGGCAACGAAACATGGATCCACTGGTACACACCGAAGACCAAGGAACAGTCGAAACAGTGGACTGATGGCTACCGTTTTCTGGGATTCACGAGGTGTGATCCACATCGACTACCTGGAGAAGGGCCGATTCGACGCCGAATTGAAGAAAAAAACGGCCCCACTTGGCGAAGAATAAAGTGCTCTTCCACCATGATAACGCACCGGCCCACACCTCCGCCCTCGCCATGGCCAAATTGGTCGAGCTGCTGCCCCCACCGTATTCTCCAGATTTGGCCCCGTGCGACTTCTTTTTGTTTCCAAACTTGAAAAAGTCACTCTGGGGGAAGAAATTTCAGTCGAATGAGGAGGTCATCGCCGCCACGAAGGCCTACTTTGCAGACCTCGAGAAAACGTATTTTTCAGACGGGTTAAAGAAGTTGGAGCATCGCTGGGTCAAGTGAATCGAGCTAAAAGAAGACTATATAGATAAAGAAATCGCCATTTCTCCAAAATGTTTGTTTTTCTTTTGTAGGCTAAGTACTTATCGGACCACCCTCGTACGTCCATATTTGTTAAGATATCCGCACAAAGAAAACATAGAAGCTGTAAAGCTGTAAAGTGCGACGAAAAAATATCAAATCGAATCGAATCAAAATTTTGTTTTGCCAAAACAACAGGCCGGCTATCGGCAACGAAACATGTTTTTTCGGTTTTGCTTTGCTTTTTATGTTTCGATTCATTTGGTGTGTGTTGCGACGTAAGAAAGTAGGAAATTATCGTCAACGACGCTGGCTCGAAACAGTTTTGTTTCATTCGGTGTGTGTTGCTCGTATACAATGGCATGTATTTTCGACAACCGCCACCGAAACACTTCGAAACAAAAACGTGTGTTTTGTTTCGTTTTATTTGGTGTGTTCGGTCTCATAAGAAACAATGTTCTCTTGTTTCACGAAACAAAAAAACACGTTTATAAGGTGTGTTTTCAGCCTTAAGCTTCGAAATCATCCGTTGCGAATCAGATCTATTATCGCCGCTATACAGTCTACAAAAGTGGTTTTTCCATATTCTCAGCATCGACTGTGACTCTACTACTAGTTGTCCGCCTTCATCCCTACAAGCTTCTGCTCTGGCTTTATCACCCTCGCATGTTCGTTTTAATTTTTCGTAAAACTAGCGAGCGTCATTCCTGTGGTCATCCCACCATCTCCTCGATCTCACGCTTTTCGTGTTTCCTTTCTTACTTCCTTATGCCCATATCACAATACTGCGTTAGTGCTAGCTTCGAGTGACGTTTAACATTCAACACAGGCAATTCAATGGGGCATTCTACAATACTGCGTTTGCGCTGGCTTGCTTACAAATGAGAGAGTTTGTTTATAAATGAGAGAAAATAAGAAAAAATGAGAGCAGTGAGAGCGGTGAGATTACGTAACCAAAGTAGACAAAAGTCAAACAGATTGGAAATTTCTGTGCGTTGTCAGCTGATTGTTTGACAATTTCGTGTTTGCACTTGTGGTTTTGGTGGAACTTAAAGGAAATATTAAAAAAGTAAGAATTTATTGATTTTATGACATAAAAAGTGCAATTAATAACAAAAACATTATTTCAGATGTCTTTTGAAGAAAAATGAATTGGCTTGGTCAAGGACGACGAATTCCTTGTCATTTGTTGAAAATTGGTTGCATAAAATCCGTCGGAATCTCTGCAGAGTTTAAGCTCGCGAACCCACCATCGTCTTTCGAAATTGAAACAATAAAACAAAATAAAGAAATGCAAATAACACAGGAAAAGGCGTTTGTTTATTGAGAGTTTTGTCATGAAAACAGCTGATAAATTTGAAATGTCACTTAAACGCATGCTTGAAGCATTTCTCTCGTAATGTAAAAAACGGTAGCACTAACGCAGTATTGTGATATGATATAGTCTCCAGAACCTACCACAAAATGACCGGGAAAGTAGAGGCTAACAGCAGATCCAAATTAATTTTACGAACGGGCTTCTTATTGTAGTGAATACTAAGGCAGAAAGACCCTTAATCTTTGCCATGTTCAATCTGCTAATTGATAAAAGTAACGATGGTTTTAGTATTCTACCTTGCAACGCTAGGGTAGGGAAGACTTATGCAAAGACTTTCCTACCTGTCCGTCCGTCTGTATGCATACATATATCAAACCAAACTTGCCAAGTAGTATGTCTAAAACTTGGCTGTGTTATAGAGCGTATGATTCTGAGCTCATAGCTGTTGGTTTTAGAATCCTAGCTACTGTGGTTCCCGAGATCCAGGTAAAACAAGTTAGAAGACCTGGAATTATAGCTTGAATTTAATAATTATTGATTATATTCAGAGAAGTGGCCCTCAGTAAATATGATTTTTTCCCATCTGAATTGCGATTGACGGCATCTGCGCCAATAGCACTGCTCGTCTTTTGAGGCTCACCATTCATCAATATAATTGTAAAAATAACGGTGATTTTCCGAAAATATGTGCTGCATCGATCGAAAAAAATAGTTATTAGGAGGGGCCTGGTGAATACGGCGGATGGGGCATAATGGTCGCATTTGCAAAATAATCTTTTGCTTAGTTCGTACCTACGCACGAGCATTGTCAAGAGGTAAAATAGTTGATTAGGGTTTTTGGCAAATTTTGGTGAGGTTTTCTTCTTCTTTATTCAAGTTTTTGAAAGTAGCGATCACTAGATTTTAACCGTTCATAATTAACTTTGTGCGATTTACTTCCATGCCTTCCTGAACTCCTCTTGTGTTGGACTTGAATTTTTCTCTGGACTATGTAGGACGCTGCTGTCGATGCCAAAATCACCACTTTTGAAACGAACAAGTGTTCATAAGTCATTTGAATTGAAGCCATACATTTTCATGAACAACCAAAGGCCAACGATTACAACCAATTCTCAGCAACAAAATTGGCCGTAAATTTTCCTTATGTAGCACAATACCTATATTTTCTAGACGACAACAAAAAAGTTGTTGGAACATACTGGGTTTTATCGAAAAATATTTCTCCTGCGAAATCCGTAGTAGTTACACCATCTGTTGATCAAATCAATATTTCATACTCACATCTCTCTTGCAGATTGTATCAGGCCTGAGAGGCCCCTCGCGTGACTTTTTTTTATTACTCTTATCTGTCAAGACTGATGAAGTTGAGGTAGTTAAAAAATGGAATACCAGAAGTGCTTTGTGGATTGAAGGAAGATTTTCAAAAATTGAAATTTCTGCCTCACATATCAGATTGATGTTTCTGATTATGGCCGGTCATAGTTTAGGCAATTGCATAACAATAAGGTGCGCCCTAAAATGATAATGTGCCATCCTTCAAATGTTCTATGTAAATAATGCGACACAAGTAATGGGCGGAAAAATTACTCAGTTCTTCGAACCATACTCAAAAATATAAAATACACTCAAAATTCAACTTTTTCCAAGTATCAACACTTGTTTGCAGTCATTTCAGCAAAAACACACAAATCTAGTGTCCCATAAAGATAAGGCCAAACTCCAACTGCAGCTGTTTCCCTTCACCAACGGTAAAATCTTAATATGCTTTACAATGTTTACTCCGTGGCTGTATGAATAGCGATGATTTGCTCTCGATCAGTGTCGATGATTTCGCGTTTGAGTAGACATTGTCAAAATGAATAATAGTATTCGACGTGTTGCAGCATGTCCTGGAATAGAAGCCGCTAAGTCCACCATTCACAGATTTGTAGAGGCGTCCGGTCGGCTGCAATAAAAAAAAATGCGGTCGCAACCACCTCTTACTATACAGCATAGGACGACCGGATTGTACTAGGCTCGAAAGCACATGGGCATTGATCAGGAATGGAAAAAAGTTGTATGGAGTGACGAACAAAAGTTCAATTTAGTCGGGCCAGACGGATGGGCACACTACAGGCATCATTTAAAAAAAGAAGAGATTTCGTTCTCCAAACGTCAACATGGAGGAGGTAATGTAATGGTATGGGGCGCCTCTAGTTGGATCTCGTTTAGCAATTGTTTCTAATAGAATGAATGCGGAGAAGTACCAAGATATGGTGAAGGAAACCCTTATACCATCGAAGAACTGGACCAATAATTCATGGGATTTTCACAGGATAATACTCCAATCCACGTGGCGGCTTCTTCTAAGAAGTGGTTTCCGATGAAGATATTTTAATTATGTCATTGCCAGTACGTTCGCCAGGCTTGAATCCAATTAAAAATTTATGGGGCATATTAGAAGAACGGGGACGGCAATTTAACAACGCAATTACGGACAGTTGGCAAAAAATTAAAAAAGAAACAACCCAAAAATGAATAAGCTCAATGTCAAACAGGGTCTACGACCCAATTCCAAAAAAGGAGAATTCATGGGATGTTTACTGCACAAAGAATACAAATGCAACCAGTGGCACTATCATTTTAAGACATCAAATGTGCATTATTAAATTTGTAAGGAACTTTGGAAAAGAAATACGTTTTTTTCTAGATAATCAAGACATTCGAATTTTTATTATTATTAATACCTTTGATTTATTGTTTGTACTTATTCATTTTGGAACGCACCTTATTACTAATATTATCATTTTGCTAAAAATCCGGGTGCAACGAACAGTCAGTCTTATCCAAAGAGTGACTTTTATTTGGACCTCATATTCCTTAACACTCAGCCAAGAATTCAACTTGGAATGTACATCCGAAAACCAATTAATAGCGTTACTTGCAGGACAGGCTCAAAATCTGAGATTTTCTACCCCTTTGTTTTCCTGTTGCACGGGTAATTCAAGTCTCTTCGAACTTACTTAAAGGGATTGCACCAGTAGGGTTCGGTGTGGTGGAAAGAAGGTCCATACATGACAGATAGTTCAACAGCGATGGCTGGATTGATGGGCGGGCAAATATTATTCAATATAGATAACAATTGTTTGGTAAAAAAATTTAAAGAAAACTGTTAGCCCAAATTGTAAAGTATCGTTTCTGCAAAGTTGTATATGTCTATATGTCTGTATATATAAATAGGTAGCCCAATATCACCAAGGAACCACGAACCATTTAAAAAAAAAGAAGAGCCGTTTAGGCACAACCTAGGGCGTCCCGGGATTCATCCTTAAGCCAGATGGTTCTTGGACAGAATCCAGTCAGGAATCCCTAGAACTGCTGACTGAAACCCACTTCCCAGGCTGTAAAACCCCTGAAACGACAGTCCCCTTCGAGACGACGGTTCCTACCGTTCACACAACCGAAGAAGTAATAAACAAGATGATCACAACGGATAAAGTATCACACAAACCCACACTGTACCCCACCTCGTAAGCATTTTTTTCCAATTGCTTGCGCGCGGGGTACATCCCAACACAGTGGAAAGAAATAAAGGGAATTTTTATACCTAAGGCAGGTAAACCAATTCATACTGGCGCAAAGGTCTATAGGCCAATTAGTCTCTCGTCGTTTCTATTAAAAACCTTGGAAAGACTCCTTGACCTATATATCAGAGGACATATCAACTCACACAAATTATGCAACACTCAACACGCCTACCTTAAAGGCAGATCAGTGGAAAATGCTCGGCATAGTGTTGTCCGTGAAATTGAGAGCTCGTTGAACTTAAAAGAGTTTACAATGGCAGCCTTCATCGATATAGAGGGGGCCTTCAACAACGTAAACACAGAGGCCATAATAACAGCTCTAGAGGACAAAGTAGACAAATCCATGGTAATCTGAATTGAAAATATGTTGAAGAACAGAATTATCAATGCAGACATTGGACACAGCTCTATAAGGAAAGGGACAACTAGAGGCACACAACAGAGGGGAGATCTCTCCCCCATAGTGTGGATTCTTACAGTTAATAAAATCTTCATGGAGAAAGGCACAAGGACAATAGCATACGCGGATTACCTAGTTATCTTGATAAAAGGTAAATTTCTACCAACTATCAGTGAACTAATGGAATCTGCGTTGAGGGAACTCTCCTCGTGGGCAAGACAGAACGGTCGGAGAATAAACCCCCAGAAAACCGAGCTGGTCTTGTTCACCAGGAAAAGGAAAATTCCGATATTTGCTACCCCAAAGTTAGAGGGTACTCCACTCAAACTCAAAGCGGAAGCCAAATGTCTAGGCATCATTCTTGACTCAAAACTCTCCTGGAAAAGGAACCTGGAGGGAAGGATAAAAAAGGATTAGATGCTTTTTATGCATGCAAAAATACCTTCGGCTTACAACCGTACATCATTCATGGATGTACACAGCAATCATCAGACCCATTTTAACTTATGGAGGCCTACTCTGGTGGACTGCTAGCAGCACGAAAAGCTATATGAACATGATCAACAAAATACAAAGGTCAGCCGCTGTTTGTACAACGGGAGCCATGAGAAGCACACCGCAAGCAGGGTTGGACATGATACTTCATCTCCTCCCCCTGGATCTATTCATAAAAGGCTGCGCTGCAAAGAGCGCTCTCAGACTAAGGGAGTCCTCTCTGTGGAAGCAAGCCAACTATGGACATGCGGCCATACTCAGAATAATAGACGACCTGGGAAAGAAACATTGTTTTAGTAGCTTCGCAGCTACGACCGACTATATTTCCCCCCAAAATGACTTCTCTCTCAGAATACGTATCCTTTTCCCCGACAGAGAAGAGTGGCTATCAAACGCCGTAATCAACGACCACGAGATCACTCTCTTCACCGACGGATCGAAAATGGACACAGGCACTGGGGTCGGGTTCTACTCTGATCTCCTCCACAAACAGGAATCATTCAGACTCCCTGATCTGTGCAGCGTTTTTCAAGCAGAAATCCTGGCAATAGAGAAAGCAGCCAAACACCTACAGGTAACCGATATCATCGGATATCACTATCTTCGTGGACAGCCAGGCTGCACTGAAGTCAATAGAATCCTGTATAATGAGATCAAAGGCTGTCAAGAAATGACGCGACTCACTGAAGTCCATCAGACACCACAAAGTCAAACTCTTCTGGGTCCCGGGTCACAGCTCAATCGTAGGGAAAGAAAGAGCAGGCGAATTGGCCAGGCAGGGGTCTGAACTGGACATCTGTGAAGCGGACACGTCATTGCAACCACCGATCAGGGCATTGTACCGTATCATAAACGACACAATCATCAAAGAAGCCAACTCGTCTTGGCTTACAAGAAACGACAGCTACACGACAAGATCATCGTGGCCAGAGCTCAATATGGACCGGAACTCGATCCGTATGCTCGTCGGAGTGACCACAGGACACTGTTCCATAGGAGAAATGCTCTGGAAATGGAATTCGGGGTCCAGCGAGCTCTGCCGGAGCTGCGGCGATGAGGAAGAAACTGAGACGATCCAACATCTGCTCTGCCACTGCCCTACTCTCCAGGCCAAAGATTCTTTGCAGAGATTGCGGACATAGCAAATGCAGATATATCAGAGCTTCTAAAATTCATAAAGAGCACGGGATGATTTCAACCACCACGTGATAGGACAGGTTAATTACAGGGAATCACAATGGAACTTTTGGCCTCCGTGTGGAAGTGATGCTTAACCATCACACTCCCCTTCTTTAACCTAACCTAACCTAACTAAAGGGCGCTTTATATATTTTTTTGTTTAGATATTTTTAATTTAGAATGCGACGGTGAACGTGATCAGAAAATCCTATACAGCTACCTCCTTCCTACCAGACGAAGGTCCTCATGTTTAATTGCGGGGACATTGGAATTCTGGATGTGATCCCTTTAATTTCAGTGGCTAACTATTATGTGACTATGTGCGTTTGCTCGAGAGCACATGTCAATCATTTATTATTTAATAAAACCGAAAGAAGGAGAGCCTTGCAACATGCAAGGATGTATGTACTTAACAATAGGAGAATAAAGGACCTCTTTTTATTTCTTTTTTTTGTTTCTTTCATGCCTCGTTTATCATAAGCGACTCTCCCTTTTTTTTTTTTTCATTAGTTAAAGCCGTTGGGCCATATTCTAGTCCTCATAACGGATACTGAGGAACCCGTCTTTGCCGATCTTACCAAAAGAAATGTATATTTTTTCTCCTTTTGAAAACAAAAAAAATCTGTTTTATGTTTCATTTAGCGGTTTTTATATAAAACTACGTGACACCCTGAAATCACACCATGCCCTATACCCCAGTTCAATCGACTAGCTGCGATACTGCTTGAAACGTATTCCAGTTGCTTTGTTAAATAACAGCAGCAATATTAGGTTGCTCTGCTGAAGACATCAAATCCATGACCAGAATCTTAAACGTTAAATCCAAAAAATATAGTCAAGCTGTCCAATGCAATAAACATCGTCCGTAAGTAAACGAAAGCTGTAAACTATAACCCTTCTTAGTTCAAAGCAAAGTAAGACGGCGAATGTCATCAATATTGCGAAATCAAATGATATATTTGACGTCATAGCAATACCAAAAGACAGCCTACGCTTTGGCAAATTCGCGATGAAATTCTTATGCTTTGAGTTTCTAACCACCACTACTCTCAATAACTAAGTCAAACAGTGACTCGAACCGAGCAAACCATGCGTTTCAAATAAGATTATGACGCACTACATCACACGCTCGAGGACATAAAAACTTAGGAAGTGTTTCAAGTTTAGTAAAATAGATCTACAGCAAAATAACAGAAGAGCAGTCAATTAGACGCATCTTCATCTTGGCATCTTCAACGAAAAGACCTCAACGCCGCCTCCTTTCAGATAAGATCTGTTAGCCGCAAGAGCATACTTACATGAGGCCATCATTAGTATCTCTGGAGCATAAACACCACAGCACTCCTTTTTTTCTTCAATTTTGAGGTCGAATATACCCAAATTTACTGACAATGAGACTAACTATAACTTTATTCCAAAAGACCAATTTCTTGTTCTGTTTTTCTGTCAAATTCGGGATGCAGGCAGATCTGTTTCTTCTACTAAAACTTTAAATGTGATCGGAGGATTGGATATATATTGAAGTTCAATATCATGCAACGTCCTTTCTTGGTTCAAACGTTAACAAAGGGGTTTCAAGTGACTTTTGGCCGTACCTTTATTGATACCTTTATTGGTGAGGAAGATCGTAAGAGCTCGATTCAAGTGGCATAACGTAAAAGAGTATTTCAATGTCGACCATATTTGTGACACCACATTAGCAATTCAGAACACAAAGTATATTTACCAACAATAACACAGGTGGACGGTTAATGAAACAGGACTCAAGAGACTGTTTTTATTAATTTTATAATTGATGTTACCGTCAGTGGAAACCCAGAGCCGAAACTTTCCTGCTTCACCCATATAGTGTGTGATTCATTGCTGCCTGTAGATAAAATTGACCTACTTCTGCGTAATGCCGACCCGGAACCACGAATTTGAGAAGGTATTACAGGCGGTTTTGTGACTTCCCCGATTACTCAGCCCTCACGGGTTTCGAACTTCGTGTCATTTAGCCAAACCACACGAATATGAGTTCCCAGCTCAACTTTTCCCACTCATCACAATCCACAATTATTTAAAACAAACGTACCTCCTTTCCTTTTCTCCCTCTATATCTTCGGCCCATTCTGTGTCTTGAGTTCTTGACATTTAATGCTTAAAACTTAGTTCACTGTTTTAAGTGCCTGTCATAGCCGCGTCGAATGGTAAAACATTTTATAGCTCCCAAAGTGGCGAGGAGTATACAAATTTAGAGGAGAGGCCGCTTTGCGTGTAAAAGGTGGGCGTTGCCAACGAATTCCAATCGAATCGAGTCTTTCCTGGCAAGACTATATGAATTCTTTTGCTTGAACTACGATTGATTTTAGACATCCGACTTTTTTGGACGTGTTTTACTGCCGTAATGATTTCCTTTTTCAATGTGTTTGACGGCGGGGCATTGCCACTTTGATAGTTTAACAAATAGTTTGGAAAAAAGGTATACAAATAGAATTGCTTTCTCTAAATTCGCTGTGTAAAAACCCTTTCGATGTCTTCTAAGAAATATGTTTGGGGCCCATGTTTGAAAACCTGTATCTACCTTGTTACTAAGTTCAAGTTCAAGTCAGAGATTAAGTTACAACAAAATCAAGAATATAAGCCTACCAAACTGGCCTAAAGAGGACGTCTAAATAGAGGTGTTACAGGCTATTTGCCAACGTTTGGTATCCCATGTCTTGTCATAGCAACAAGTTAACTTCTATATCACAAGTGACCCTGTGATCAATCAGCTTGTCACACCATCCAAAGGCATATTGTTTCTTTCGCTATAGAAAAGGGAAAAAGTCGAAAATATTTTAGTCTCACTGGGTCTCTATTAAGCCGAATTGGAGATGTTGAATTCGCAGGATGTGATTTTCCACCAAGTTTTTCACCAGTTTTCGCATGGATTCCTGTTTCAAAAATTTATTTTCTTGGTTTTAAGATTGATAGCCATTATATTGAGGATGTTTATGGCCTTGGTCAGCTGGACGTATGTATGTATATCTGTAGAGAAGCAAAAGCACTGATACTGCAGAAACATTATAACAAATCCGAGCTCACAAAAGGCATAGAAATCATAGTACGATATTCAATATCCCTAGATAGTGAGTACTGAGAGCAATTAGCATCCAGAATAATTATAGATGAAAACGTCTTACCCTCGCGAGACTGTAATTTCAAAAAAAAAACTTTTTTTTCAGTTTCCTCCCTCCTCTAAGGGACCCTTTTCCAATGTTTCACGTTTTAAATTCTCTTCTTAATTATTTCCATTGAATTGAAGCATGACCTAACTCCATCCTGCAACTCTCAGGATGTCCCCATTCACTGGCGCGCATATTATCTTCAAGTTTGAAGACATCCTTTGACGAAAGCTGCAGAAAATCTACGAACTTTGGAAGCGGATGCATTCAGCAGCAAAGCGGAGTGGAAGTAAAACCGATAATATGTATTTTCTACCTCGCTGCAGGCTGTAACGATGTCGAACGAGTAGATTATGTTGAAAGTCCATCAATAGTTTTTCATTCGTCTTAAGGGATTGCGCAAAAAATTGCTAGTTTCTTGGTAATAAGTAAAAAAAAAAAGGACACTCCACTGCGCTCGGAAAGTCCACGAAGGAAACCTTAGAAACTGGTCCCGGGCATCTGTTGGCAATACTCGAAAGAACGAAGAAATCGCTAAGGAAGCGTAAGAGATAGTAAACACTCATACACTCGCGCATACAAACATGTATTTGCACAAGGCTGGTGTCTTGCATGTGATACGAATATGGATATCGATTTCACGTTGACATACATACACCTAAAGATGTAGATATAAACTTATAGAACTTACCTGTCCCCCAGGCGCTGGAGCTCCAACTGTATTTGCAATTGTATGCAGGACTTCGACATAAAGTTTCTCCTTTTCCTCGAAACGATCCAGTATCTCATCGACGGGTTGTTCACGTTCGCTTTCGGGCAAGGTTTCAGCACGTGCCTCGGCAGCACGTACCGCTGACATACGTCGATTTTCACGCTTCCACGATAGTGATGTGAAACTCTCGAAATATGAACCATCTGTTTCCTGAACACTGCAATGAGGATACAAAGGACGAGAGATAACGTTTTATTGTTATTAGTACTTTGAGGTTTCCAAAGATGGGTATAAAAAGAGACAGAGGAAGGAGAAGGTCGTAGCAAATTTAGGTGGATGGGATAAGAATAGGGTTTTGGGGACAATTCACCCAAATCCGATGACATAGGAGTACAAGTATCAGGTGAAGGATCCAGGTTACGGGGCTGTAGTATGGTTGTTCTATGAATGAATACGATTTCATCGATTGCAAATATCGCAGCTGTGGTCTTCACTGAGTGGTTATTATGATGATTGCAGATAAGCTTTTCGTGCTGGTGCCGTTTAGTACATGCTTAGAATAAGTTTCCTCGACCTTGACAAGTTGAATGACCATGACATAAGGATCAAATTAGATAGCATCAAATGAATCTGACAAATGATATAAGACCAGCTACTATAAATTGCAAGTGCGTTATAAATGCCAGACTCATCAGCTCTCAAAAAGTTGTAAGCTCTCAAAAATTTAGCAATGTATTCCATGTATTTTAAGGCCTATGATAACACTGATACAAAAGGCATAGCCACGCGACAGTCTCGACGTACCATAATTATGTTTTGGAAGCTCACTGATAGTTCAATTATACGATGAACAAGAGCTTATATAATTGGATGAGAGGGAAGAGATTTGGCAAAGCCGCCTTTTATGCGTTCCTACAAATTAATACGTAATATATGTATAAAAGCGCGAACAATACATAAAGTAGGGCATCAGCATAAGCATAATAACGTAGGGCTAAGAAACGCACGGCTGGGCAGCAGAGGCCATTTAATTCACCGCAAATACTGGAAAGGGGACTTGGGATAAATAGACAGAATCCACCTCATCGGATGCCTCATAATAATCCACATTAAGATTACTTTAGCGAATTTTTAGCATTTACTCCCCTACCAGGAATACGTCGCGTCGAAGACGAATTCTGCTCCCAGAGGAAATATAAACTACAGTGAAAGTGAGTAAGGAAAATCTAGATATACCCCTCCTGTATTTTACTATTATACGTCCGAAAATGATTAAAGGCAAGGTTGAACCAGGGGACGGATTTCTCCATCATATTTTCCCGAAAAGTGTCTGCACAAGCTATAGACCGACGCGACGATTAGAATATTATAAACATTTAATCAGAGAGAGAGAGAGATTGCAAGAAAGTCGGCTCCCAATTTATTCCCATAACGATGATCAATTTTTAAATGCAAATAAAACAAGATATCCACTCAATGGCATTTAGTATGGAGTATAAAGTCGTCAAACGTCCGCTACGGCTTGGAATAGTAGTACGTATTTGGAAGGCCCAATTTTCGATGACTTTATGGTATAAATCTGGCTGAAATTTCTGGCGTTCGTTATCATTACTTTGAGAACATCAGTAGTCTGTGGTATATTCGAATAGACCTACGACCTAAGCTAGCCCTAGAAGACGTCTAAAGGCGATATATCGCACGACCTCGGCGACCGGTTCATATCGCCATTACGTAAAATAACTGTTCCCTCAAATCGCTCATACAGGCTAGTATCTTGACATGAGATGGGGGTACATACCGTTCGCCATTAGCGGTATTGGGAGGTATTTTATAACGAGTACAAACCAAAAATTCCGCAAGTCTAGTGGCAGTTACGAGAAGCATTGGATGCTAGTGTATGTCATATATGGTAAACTGGTATTGCCGCGAAGCCGACAATATTAAAGATTTTTTTGACGCATTCTCAGTCAACTTGCAACTACTCTAGGGCTCCAAACACATAACATTGATTACCTTAAGTAGGGTCAGTTGAAAAGGTATGAGCCGCTACGACAAGGAGTGGTGCGACCGTCTACATCCGAGTTCTGTTCGCCGATCCTTCTTGCTAAGAAGAAGAACGGGACAGATAGGTTCTACATCGACTTCCGTGCCCTTGGCAACGTCACACTTAAGCGCAAATTCCCGATGCCGGTGATCGAGGAAGTTTTAACAACGCTGAGCGGAAAGAAGTTGCGCGTTGGACCTGGCTTCTGGCTATTATCAAATCCCGATGGAGGAAAGCAGTAAGGAGTATACCGCTTTCACAACTGATATGGGGTCATTCGAGTTCAACCGAATGTCATTTGGGCTTGCCAATGCCCCAGCGCACTTTCAAGCGTGCATGAACTCACTCAAAGTCCACCTGCAGAAGGGAGATGCAGAGGTTTACCTGGATGGGTTTACACCACCACTGCCAGTAGTAGTTTCGAAGGGGGCCTTGAAAAACTGGAACGGTTCTTGAAAGCTGTGAAGAGTTTTGGACTTACACTTAAAGTAGGTAAATGTGTCTTTTTCAAACCTAATATTTTATTTCTCGGGTATCAAATCAGCGAGATCCAGAGAACTTGGAAGCTATAACGCGGTTTCCAACACCAAGGAATCCGCATGACAACTGGCTAAGTTGGAGTTGACGGGCTTCTTTAAAAAGTTTGTGAAGAAATATTCGCACATCGCTCTTCCACTGACGGAGCTAACAAAGACGGACCAGTGCTTTGTGTGGAGGCCTCTCCAGGAAGGGGCATGTCAAAAGGGGATTTCTGCTCTCTGCAATCCGCCAGTGTTGGCTACCCCTCATGTAAACACGAGGTTCACACAGACGCATCTTCGGTGGGAATACCTGGAATCTTTGGCAACACTCGACCACTTGTTTCAGAAAGTCCGGTCCAAAAATTGGACACGATTCGTTCTCAACCACGGTAATCACCTCGTGAATCGGCAATCATTTGTGCTACCTTTTAAGACAGTTAAATAACTGTTTGGTGCGAAAATGAAAACAACAATGAAGAAGCCGTCGAAAATGTCCCCGAAGAGTTCTTTCAATCTAGAAATCGGGAGTTCAACAAATTAGTAAGCGAGCACTTGGATCGCCTTGGGAAATCAATATAGTTTGATTAAT
Organism: Merodon equestris; assembly: GCA_958301585.1. Classification (NCBI taxonomy): domain Eukaryota; kingdom Metazoa; phylum Arthropoda; class Insecta; order Diptera; family Syrphidae; genus Merodon; species Merodon equestris. Next base: position 86,414,542 of record OY284414.1, read on the forward strand.
AAATAAAACATAAGAAAGCTACAGTCATGTAAAGTCTCACTATGAAAGCTGATATTACATATCAAAAACATTTACTGGCAGTCTTGGGCTTAATAAAAACCTTTTAGAAAAGAATTAGGATATATAATGATTTCACTAAAATTCAACTGACCAGTGAATTTTTTACCTAAGCATTCTCGACTAGATATAATCTTTTCCAGGGAATTTATCACCTTTGAATTAAAGGCTGCTTAGTTTACCTAATTGCTTTGTTGTCCCATAGTCCCATTTCAAAATGGCGTTATTAGGTATTGACTTCCTATATCCTTTTCCCTATCCTTTTTGAAAAGAAGACACTTTTCTTCCATTCCATTTGCCATACCTAGTCTGAGTCAGCTAATGGTCTACCGTGACATGTTTTAGCATTAAAATTCAAAAATATATCGGTACCGCCGATCTGCGTTCTCCTTCGTGATCCATAGGTTGTTTATACTTCAGCGTCTTGTTCTTCTTTATCTTTTTTCCGGCGTCGTTATGGTCAGAAGTGTAGGACCATAACCTTCCCACTTAATTGCATTCCTACTGGTCCGCTTGTGGGGTCCGACGGTTTGACCTCAGAAAGTAGCGGCAGGCTTCCCGGTTTGGGATTACTTCATCGCTGAGGCCAATCACATGCTGGTGTTTTTGCATTTGTTTGCACCAATTGTTTTTCGGCCTGCCTTTTTTTTTTTGTTTTTGTGACACGGGCATGCTCCAGATTTTTTTTTGTTTGATCTTACTTTTACAATACCGGTGATCTCCAGTCGTGTCAACCCACTGATTTGCATGTACACTTGTGGGGCAGTTTAATGGTGGTATATGTGTCCCTAGGCTCACTTTGGTGTTTTTTAATTGCCTAGATGTGATTTTTGTTTACCTTTGTTTTAGTCGCCTTTTACGACAAGCGAGAGGTATCGCTGCAGGCATATTCTTAACCCGTCCCTGCACGGAAGGTTGTTTATACTTCAGCGTATACTATAAAAATTAATATTGTATATTTTTCTCTAATCCGGTAGCTTTTTCAATTAGCCCAATGCTACTTAGACGCGCAAAACAGGCGTTTTGGTCAGAACGTCATCTTGGGTAGCTAAGAAACTCATCTACCTTGACTCATGTCGCACTTATGTCAGCGCTGAGATTGCACGCTGACTAATTTTCATCTGGCGAGCAACTGAGGTATAGAGACCTCTCTTGGAAAACCAAAGGAGGTCTTTACAAAAGTTGCCGTTCTCATTCCTAATCTGCGGAACAAAGAAATTATGAAAAGCGGCTAAAAAGGCGGTTGGTTGTTTCGAGAGTCGCAGTTAATCGCGAGTCAATGGATTCAAAACCCGAGTCATCGATTCAAAACCCGAGGAAAATGCAGCCGAGTAGGAATGCATCAAAGGTGGACACACATGTGGCAATGGAAGCAGGGTTCCTACGCTTGCAAATTTTGGTAGTAATCCTGGAATTTTGTTGTTACTTTATTTTTTAATGAAGAACGGAAGCTTTATCCTGTTGAGAAGGGCCAAGGCTTCGAGGAAATGAAGTCAAAAATACAAGTGAAAAACCTGGTTTATAGGAACCACTACCATTAAGAGACATGCTTCCCCGAGCACTTGTATGCCGGTCTGATTAGGAGAAATAGAATGTGACCCCGTATTTAACGCAAATGAAATTCACTACCCAACGTTCCGCACTTCAAATGGGTTTAGCACCCCCAATAAAATCCCATTATCAACCCTAGTCGAACCAACCGATAACGGAATATCTCGCAGAAAAAAGTCCCTTCATGGAATTCATTAATGCAGACCCATATCTTGCATTGCAAACCTTGCTCCTCATCCGGCTTCTGCATTTACTCGCCCCCTTAAAATTGAACTCTAGATAATTCCCCTATTTATGCACACTCCACTCTTTGTCACTCCCACCTGAATTATGTTTACCGAACTGAAACCACCACGATACACACGAGTTACATTCCCGACGTGAGCAGACCGCAAGAACTAACAACCTCTTGCCGGAACAGGCTATACTCCTGAGAGCTCACTAGCATAATCATTAAACACATCCCCTCGTCATTTCACCACCATGTGTGTGTGTGCAGATGGTTCCATCTTTAATATTCACCCCCAACCATGACGATGACACTCGGTATCATACACAACTTCTCCAAGACCGCAATGTCTGAAACAAAAACTTTCATTAGCATTTCGCTCATAAAGGAGCTCAACTTCAATTCCATTCTCGGTGGAAAATTACATTTTTGCAAAGAGGTCCTTTGGCTCACCGTTATACGACAACCGGCTACGATGGTGTTGTTGTGAAATTGAATGGAACATTGGCGCGGAAATACAAGGAGAGGTGTATGTGCTTAATATGGTGTCGGGAGGTCCTGGGGGCTTTATATTCAAACATTCCATGGTCAATATACGAATTAAAGTCACATTTACACAGCCACGACTGTGGGCTTAATTTATTACCGCGGAGTTGGAATAGTGGAGCGAAAGGATGCACGGTTGACGTTCGGATTCAGGGGTAAATTTCGGTCCTTGCAAAAGGACCGAAATACTCGGTAAAGTTTATTTTATTGTGTCGAAATAAAACCATGTATCGCAGGCAGATGCGATGGAAAATCCACCTCTGGCGGGAATTTCCAAAAAACAAATTGTACACGAACAAGAATGCCGGCACATCCTTCACGTGACTCGAATGCAAGGACAAATCTGCCTTTTTTATTTTTTTTTTATTTTCTCTTTTTAATGTCGTCTTTGAATCGTATGGAGATAGGTATAGCGTGTGTGCTTTAAAGAATAACGAACACACCAGGGCGACGAATTCGTGTAAATGCAGGAAGAACTTCAGACCATTGGAATATCGAAAGGGAGATCTATTGTGCTTCGCATAAAACGTCTTTACTCATTTAGTTGGCATGGGGACGATATAAAATCGTAGAATCGTAGATTTGTAGTCATCTCTTCGTGGAGCTTATCCTTTATGTGGCTGACGTGACAGTGTTCGAGTATGTGTATGAGGTATGTGTGAATATTCGAGGGCACTGGGTTGAGCTTAAATTGCTGGAAAGTTTCGTTGAGGATAATGAAATTTCTTGTCGCTTTTTTTGTCTTCTTTTCGGCTCTTCCGTCTTTCGAGCAACTTTTATGTCTCAATTTGTGTCTTAAAAATTTAATTTAGCTGTCCTTCTTTGCCGCTGTTTGCTTTCATGTTACACAATAACAAAGTAGGTTATGGACCAGGCATGAGGTTAACGAATTGTCCTTTGATGGATGTGGGTGCTATATGACATCAAGATCAATACCTACGTGTAGCTGAATACTATAAAAAGCAAACAAGTTTATAGAACAGACTTCGTCCTTGAAGTCTATTACTGTTTGAGTTTAAGCCCGTCGATAAAGAACTCGTGACAGGGAATACAAAATTTGAATATATTCAAGTGATGATGACGTTGTCAATGTCCCGACTCCTGGACGTCCTTAGCGGAAGTAGACAAGAATATAAAAAATGCAATAACCGAGAAGAACTATGTCGGAAAACCGCTATACTGCGCTGAATCTTCGGGAAACACTTATTTTTACATTTTAGGTCACAACCGTTTGTAAAGAGTTTTAAAAAATTACAGATCCAGTTCCCACTAAGGACCTGCATTCAATATGCAAGTTCAAGGTATGAAATGATGTTAAAAGAGATTGATGCAGACAACATAGTTACCATAACACGGTCATGACAACTTCGAAGGTATATAAAATATTTATTAGCGTGACATGACGCTTTGATATTTGATTTTTCTGTAGTCCATTTTTCACTGTTCATGATTCGTGACTTTTGACAAAATCAGACGCGCTAAATTACCATTGCCATTTTATCGTGGAAAGAATTATACCCGAATAATGCTCATTAATTATTGAATTTTATTTTAAAAATTCGGCCCTTGTGAAAAATGTTTTTACCCGCACTTCGCCCATTTTACAGCACAACATCACACTATCGGATCAAGTGATTTACGAATATCCGTATGTGTTGAAGGGAAAATATTAGCTCCGAATCCGCTACTGTGCTACTTGACTGGTCTTGGCTTAAAACCGTATAAAATAAAGCTCGTGTAAGAACTGAAGCCGAACCACCTGCCACAGCTTCGAATTTTCGGTGAGTGGGCCTTAGAAAAGTTAGAGGAAAGACTGCCATAGAGTCTTTTAAATATAAAAATTGCCTTCAGCGAGGAAGCTTGTTTTTACAATAGAGTGTCAATAAACAAAACGGCTGCATTTGTTCTAATGAGCAACTTCAGGCAAAACAAGAGCTGCACTGTTTGGTGTGCTTTATGGTCCGGCGGTACCATTGGCCCGCTATAACAAGGTTAATGTTAATAGTGCCGTCTACCGTTTAATGATTTTGAACTTTTTATTACCCAAAATACACGAACGGAACCTGGTGGACATTGGACAAGTCACTCAACACGCGAATCGATGTACCAATTGAGAAATTAGTGCGGTTAGCAATTTACCGTCTATGCAGATAAGCCAGCGTCAATCTAGCCATCAAATATGCTCGAAATGGGTTTTCAGTAGATGGTGCTAGAGGTACTTGCTGTTCAGAAATGTCAGATCAGGGACATCACATGGTAAGCTAAGTTACCCTCTTTAAGACCCACGTCCACATTCATTTCTATGGAAAAATGGAGAGGAAATAAGTCACATTTTCATTTCTTTTCATCAGCTGGAAATCAGTGCAGTTCAGTTACGTTTTAAGTGTAGTGCGGTCGAGATTGGTGATCAACTTTCAAAAACAAAAGGTTTAAGTAAATTGTTGAATATATAGAACTTTTAGCCGGTGCTATTCCCATGTGAGAGTTTTAAAGTTATTAAAAAAATCTATGTATATGACACAATTTTCAGGAAAATCGGCTATGGCAAAGTCAAGAACTTTTAACAATAATGCCTTGCGCAAAATTCGGCAAAACAAGTGAATTCATACTTTTTTTTTTGAATGAACGAGTAAAAAGTAGCTGCCGTACCCTCAACAGGCTACTTTCAAACTGGGTGTAGTACAGGAGACGAAGAAGATAATTTCGACCTAAAGAATTATAGCTGCAAAATTGCCTTTTGCTAGAATAATTCAAAACTAAACCGAATTTGACTGAAAAGCTATTTTCTTCGGTTTTCAAGACCCAGTTTCCTATATTAGCCGACACTTCCTTAAGCAACTACCATAGTAGGCTGTCTCGGATGAATGAAATTTTCAACAACTTTAGGGCCTTATTTGAACGCTCAGTACCATTCAAATGCATTCGTTCTTTGCTATTTTTTTTCATAGAACATCACCCGAAGCACCTCAATGACAGAGGCAAGAAAGGAAAGGTTTTCGGCCCCATATTGTGACAACAGCGTAAAATCAGGAGCTCTCTATCGAATACAACTAAAGTGCGAAAATCATACTCGGAGATTTCAAGGCGAAAACAGAAAAAAAGCGATATACACGCCAATAGAAGAAGAAGAAAATCTCCATGCTTCATCGCGAGATAATAGTCAGGATAATAAGTTTCAACGAGCTCAAATAGGATACACATGGCCACCCGGATACCACCGGACGCGCAACCAAATTGATGATTTTCTGAAGTCACCATTCCAATGTACTAGATGCAACAATAATGTGGAACTCGTTTCGGACACCGAAAGAGTTGCAGCCCAATTGAGGAGATATTTCGATAAACTGCTTAATATAATATAACTTAATATAACTGATTAATATAATACTATCGGGATCAATAAAATATGCAGGAGAGCAAATAACAGAGAAGTTACATGGGCTTATCACAACTATATACATATATAAATATGGAACCACTCGGTACCAAGTTGTTACAAGGTGCTGTCAATTATTCTCTTAACCCTAATCCTGTATTCATGGGTCAAAATTGCGCAAACACACCTTTCATATGAGTTATTTCGCTTATTTGTGAATATATGTATTTATCTGAAATTTCTTGACTTTTATTTTTTTAAGCAAATGAACAGAACTATAAAAAAAATTATAACATTTGTTAATTTATAAGATTTTATGAATTTTTTTTTTCAAATAAAGTACGTTGTATTTGTGGGTCAAAATTGCCCAATATATTTTTTCCAACAAACGTTGACTGGGACACTCTATTTTCTTCGACATGTAATATTAGCTACATTTGTAGGTATATACATATGTATGTGTATATACTTACTCCTGTCGACCCACTCGATCACATAATTTTTTTTCTAAGAACGTAACGGTAACATTTGCACAGCAAATAAAGCTGAACGTGTTTCACATCGCAGCAAAGAAGCGTTCTTCGCGCGTGGATCTTTGGATATAAAAATATGTACTAAAAAGAAACGTTTGAACTAGAGCCCTCGATTACACGTGTAATCGTGTACACGTGTTACACGTGTAATTAAAAGGTTCGTGTAGGAACACGTGTATTTATATTTACACGTGTATTTAGAATAACACGTGTAATTAAAGAAAATATGTATGCGGTGAACCAGTTTAGTTCATATTTTTTTCTTCAATAGCATGGTCCGAAGGAACACTTTTCTCTTATGGGAGCTCTTACATGAAAATGTTCATGCTCAAGGTCTTTGTATCGCGTATCTTTGTATAAGACGCTACTTGCCTTACAGAAACGTCAGGTGTGCCATTACACTGCAGATCAAACCGTTTTTGCAAATTGCTGGAAAAACTGATTTTAAACGATTTTATTATAGTAGAATCATCTCCCAAAGGCATCATTCGTTGTTCCAGTATTCTCAACAATCTACAGAGAAGAAAAAACAGTGGCTTTGCTGTCGTCGAACTAGCGGTAATTGTGTAGAGGACGAAGAGTCATCAAATATAACTTTTCTCAGAAGCTGCCCATGGTCAGATTTAGAAAAAAATGCATATCATAGCAAATGCATATAATTACAACGTGTATTTTTATTTACACGTGTATTTAATGTATACACGTGTACACGTGCCAATAGATATTTTGTACACGTGTACACGTGACACGAATACACGTGTAATTAAATACACGTCCAAAATCGAGAGCTCTTTGAACCACGTGTAACCAAATGATTTCTAGTTATCTTTCATAGAATTCATATGGCCGGATTGAGTCGCGAAGAAATTGAGCAAATGCTTGATCGTGGTGAAAGTGGTAGTATTGCGATAGATACGGCAAGCGAGGTAGAACAGGAACATTTATCGTATAATAGTTCCTTATACGAAACTGATTTATTGGGTGGGGAAAGTTTACCCATGATAAATGAGGAGAATATTAGTTCGGATGACGAAGCACTTCCCACTCCAACGCAATTTCTTTCAAAAGATGAGACGTATAAATGCTGCAGGTAGCCAATAAGAGATTTATCCGTCGGGCGTCATAGAACGGCAATGTTTTGAACACTTCCCCAGGACCGACTGCATACATTTATGGTAGGTACTGCCTCCAGAATATCCGGTTTAAAATCTACTTTTCATTTGTCTTTACCACCTGATGTCATTGATATTATTGTAAATTGTTTTGTCTATGATGTTTTTTATATCAATATACCTATATTTGTTTTTGGGAAAGCATCTATTTAGAGATGCATGGGTAAGGGTTGACGCAATATCCATCGAAGCCTATATAGGGCTACTTTTGCTGGCCGGATTTTGTCGGTCCCATGGAGAGGCTTTAGAAAGTTTGTGGAATGACAGCAAAGGCCGACCAATTTTCAAAGCTACAATGAGTTTGAGAAGGTTTCAAAATATATCTCGAGTCATACGTTTCGATAAGAAATGCGACAGAAACGAACGACGTGCTCGGGATAAACTTGCCCCAATTAGAGATTTCTGGGACAAATGGGAATCTAACATACGAAAAACATTCAACCCAGGCGAGAGCGTTACTGTGGATGAACAATTAGTGACATATCTTGGGAGGTATCCATTCAAGCAATACATTCCATATAAGCTAGGAAAGTGTGAAATAAAAGTGTGGGCTCTGTGCGACAGTAAAACCAGCTTTGCCTGGTCTTTGCAAGTTTATACCGGTAAAGGCAGAAATGGTCATCCCGAACGAAATCAAGGCTGTCGTGTAGTTCTAGACCTCATAAAAGACTTGAAAGGTAGCAACATTACATGCGACAATTTATTTACATCTCACGAATTAGGGATAGAATTACTAAGAAGATAACTTACCTTAGTTGGAAAAGAACGAACAAATAAAACATCTTTGCCACCACAAATTTTGGATGTAAAAAAAAAACGTGCCTGAAAAAACCCTCTATTCAATTTAATGAGCACTTTGCACCATGACAAAGAGGTAACTGATGATGCAAAAAAGAAATAATAAAATATTATAGTTCAACAAAATCAGGGGTAGATACTCTTGATCAACTTATACGCGTTTACACCTAAGCGTAGAACAAACAGATGGCCACAGACGTTATTTTATAATACATTAGATATACATATGGTTCAGTCTATAATGCTTTTGTTATATACATATCGACTTTTCCGAACTGGAACAAAGAATAAACATTTCAGACGGAGAATTTTTTTGGAGGAATACTGGTCCGGAAAGATCGGTGGTTCAAGATCTGTGAACACGAACAAATCCACAACAAGCTACAGTGTCAACATTGAAGATATCCGGTTGCTATTTGTGCCCGAATCAACCCAACAGTACAAAATATTCAACAAAATGTACAAAATGTTCAAAATTTCCCTATAAAATGCATTCCGAACAAAAAATTTGGTGTAAAAATTGTGATTTCTAAATAACAATGTATTGGGCAAATTTGACCCACAAATACAAAGTACCTACGTTTTTTTTTTTTGAAGTACAGGATAAGGGTTAAGGAGGCTGACATCGCACGCAAAGAAAACAGTGGGGTTTCAAGAAGAATCCCTCGACAAGTGACCAGATGTTCAAAATATGTACGTCAGCTTTTAGAAAATAAATGGGAACTCCACCAACCGGTACACCAACTATTCGTAGATTTCAAAATAGCTAGAAATGTAATGAAAGGATCGAAAATGTATCACGCCCTTGTATCACGAAACTGATAAAGCATGCCTAAAGGCAAACAAAGAACGAGTAGGACTAAATTAAAACAAGGAGAAGTGTGGTCATCACTTTTCTTTAATTTGGTACTAGAATAGAAATGAGACCCTTTCAAGAAAATTATAGCGGATTAAACCTTATTGGAGCTTAGGTTGATATACTCGGTAAACGTTTTGATAAAGTGGGTGAGTTCAAATATCTGGGAACCATATTGATCGCCTAAAAAGACATAAGCTTCGAAATCAATAAAGGGATGTACATGGGCATCGCATACTTCTTCCATTTTTGAGGAAGGAACAATTCAAAACAACCCTTTTGTTTTGCAATTTCAAAATCCATATTAATAATAACGCCAGTGACAATTGCGGTTGTGAAATTGGGTCTATGATTGAGAAGAAGCAAAATAGATTTCGGGTCTTTCAGACCAAAACCTTAAGGAGAATCTATGGTAGAAAACAAAACGAAGAAACAGGCGAATATAGAAAGTACATAAACAGGAACTCGAGGAGCTTTATTCAGACCCCAAGCATTGTCCGATTGATAAAACCCCGAAGACTAAGTTGGGCAGGACAAGTAAAACTAACATGCGACGAATGTTCAAAAAATAAGGTAACTTCCAATTCCTTCAATTTGAAGAAACCCACTCATGACAGGGAGACTTGGCGAAGGATTGTCGTCATCGCTCTAAGCTTATGAGTTCCAAATCGCTGGTAACGATAATAAAAATAAGCCTTTCGCAGAAGGCCGAGCAAATATTAATGACAATAACCGCGATGAACGTCCCAACAACGATGTAAACATTGAAGCAGTGTAGAAAATTCCTATGGATATTTCGCATAACGGTTAGCTCTTATCAGGATATACCTTTTCTTTAGATATTTTGGGTAAAAAACGTGTTTCAGCGAAGTTTGTCCCGAAATTGCCAACTTTTGACCAAAAGAACCATCGCATGAGAATCACTCAGGTTAAATGAAGTGAATGGCAATCCAGATTTTCTGAAAAGAGTAATCACTGGTGTTGAAACATCAGTATGTGGTTACGACGTCGAAACCAATCATCCCAATGGAAGCGACCAGGAAAGCCAAGACCGAAAAAAGCACGCAAAGTTTGGTTAAATGTGAAAATTTTGCTCACCGTTTTCTTTAATTACAATGCATTTTTTTTTTTTATAGGTTCAAGAGTGTACGCTCTTTTGGTGTTTGTCACACAACCTGGAGAGGGTGCAGATGGTTTGTGTCGAAGATGTTCATTCACTACTCTCCGGGGAGATTGTTGTCCTAGATAGGATGAGAGATTCGACTAAATTTGTCGCGTTGGTTGTTCACAGTAACTCTTTTGTTTCCATGTCATTAAGGTGTTGTATTTGAAATGCACACACTGAGTATGAAATTTTAAATGATCTTCTGCTGCAAGTGTTATGCCTTCATCAACACTTTTTGATCATTCTCAACTGATGTTGTTGCACAGTTTTTTGGTATACGGACTTGAACTACAGACCTTCGGCTCAACAGTCGGTGATAATTACCATCACACCAAGACCACCCCCATCATGAGCTCGCACTTCAAGATCCTATGGTCAATAAGGCATATTACACTAAAGTTATCTGCCGTTTGGATGAAGCAATACAAAGAAAATGGCCGGATTCGTGGAAAAAAAACTGCTTGGCTGTTTTATCACGATAATGCATCTGCTTATTTATCGTTGCTCGCAGCTAATTTTTTTTAGCCAAGAACAATACCGTTATCATGCCTTTGCCACCGTATTTAACGGACAGGATAGAGATTTGTTACGACTGATGAGATAAAGACCTGTTGGAAGCACATATCGTCCAGGTCCATATCCTCAATTTCTGGCCACAAGAAGTCCGTTATCATTTCACGATAGCGAACACCATTCACGGTAACTGCTTGGCCGACCTCATTTTCGAAGAAGTACGGCCCGATGACGCCGCCAGCCCATAAACCGCACCAAACAGTCACTCTTTGTGGATGCATCGGCTTTTCAACAATCACTCGTGGACTCCCATTTGTCCAAATGCGGCAATTCTGCTTGTTAACGAATCCACTGGGGTGAAAGTGTGCCTCGTCGCTGAAGATGATTTTCTTTGTAAAGTCACCATTCACTTCTGTCTGCTGAACCAACCATTCGGCTTATTGACGACGCTTGAAATGGTCAGTAGGCTTCAGCTCTTGAGTCAATTGAACCTTGAAAGCGTATAAATTCAAATCTTTATTCAATATTCGCATCAGTGATGTTCATGAGATGTTCTGTTGTTGGGCACGACGACGAGTCGAGGTTGATGGCTCTTCTGCGACACTATCGCGAACAACAGCAATGTTTTCCGCAGAACGAACTGGGCGAGCATGCACACGTGTTTTCACAATTTCCTACAGACCCGGTTTGCTACCCGCCGTAGGGACATTATTGGGGCACACAATCAATTGTGCCCTAAATACCCCTCTGACGGAAAATGAATGCGAAATGCCGATAAATTAATGGTTATCCCATAAATGGATAATCTATTAAGCATAAGGCAGACATTTAGCTATTTAGCTATTTAGCTATTTAGCTAATTTCCTTTCCTTCTCTTCCTATCAACTAAGGCTCCCAGTCGGTGTGTAGGGTAACCCAACTGGGAGTAACGGCTCGACCAGAGGCCTAATTCTAGAACCACGGGAGACAGGGGCCCCCGGGACGGTAATGTCCCGGCTCTGTCTTGCGGTAGGCCCCCTAGTGGGAGTATCGTGGGGGCTGTGGTTGTCCCAAATCGCGGGAAATGAAAGAAGTTACAAACAACAGTAGTTGTTTGCAAAAGGGCGCCGTGACCCTTCGATCGGTAAGAGGTTTTGGTAGGCCCCGCCCCAGACCAAGGTGGAAGCTCATGTTCCCTGCACATGGCTTCGAATTGGTACTTAAGTGCATTAGAAGGACGTTGGTTGACGATCAACTCCATGTGGGATGGCCCACCGTGAAATTAAGCCGACAAGGCAGGTGTTCACGTTAAACACTCAGAGCAGTAAAAAGACCCGGTTTACTGAAATTTGCGCACAATTCTACCGATTGTGGACACATTTGGTCGATTATGCTGACCAAAAAAATCACGCAGTGTACGAAATGCATTTTGATTTGAACGCCACTTTTCGTAAAAGGGTTCAACAATCTTAACGCGCTGCTCAATTGTGTACCTCTCGATGGTTGAATTTGTCAGACACTGAAACAAAGAAATGTCGAATTAAGTTGGACAAAAAAACTTGACGTTAAGGTGTGACTCACAATTAACATCGTGCATTATGGTTGGACCACCCTTTATAACCTTACCCTCAATTAGTTCATGCAGAATGTTAATCGTGGCCATAGGAAATGGGTAATCATCGTTCTCTAGCGCTCGCCATTGACGGTGACCGCCTCACCAACGTCGTTTTCAAAAAAGTATGGACCAATGACGCCGCAGGTCTAAAATTCACACCAAACTGTTACTTTTTGAGTATGCATTGTCCCATATATGGCAATTTTGTTTACTTACAGGGCCATTCATCCGAAAATGGGCCTCGCAACTAAAGATTTAACGCTTCGAAGCCCAGTCAGCGAACAAACGACGTTGTCTATGGTCATTCACTTTGAGCTCTTGGGTCAATTGGATCTTATAAGGTTATATGCCCCATTCTCGACGCAAAATTCGCCAAGTTGAAGTCTGCGAAAGTCCGAGTTCTTGTGCACGGCGAGGAATCAGCTGCCTCGGATTCTGTCGCACACTTTTAGGAATGTTGGCTAATTGATTGCCCAGCCGGTCGTCTCAAATCTGTCCACCAAACGTCGACTATGAATGGCCAAACGCGCGCAACGTTTGCACTAACCAACACTCAATTTAATAATAAAGTTTTATGGTTCGGGCGTGCTGCTCAATCGTGTCACTTGCCGTGGTGATTTGGCATCAATAAGGGAGTAATATACAAAATATTTGACAGATGTCATCAAAACAAGGCCGCTAAAACCTACCCGCGTCAATTGAAAAACTCTTTATATTGATGAGTAAATAAATATTTTTCGAGTAAAATAAAAAGGTCACCTTATTATTTGAACAATCCTCATACAGTGTACGAACAGTCAAAAAAAATAGTGAGTAGAAGATCCGAGGGAAAACAAACTGCTAGGAAGGTAGCACCTAAGAAGAGGAAACAATATATGTATGGATGGGCCTAGAATAGATAAGAGGCGTGAGGCTTGCCAAAGGCTTGCCCAGGAAACTTCCCAGTTTCACATGGCCGGTAGAAATAAAAATAAAGCCTCAGAAACACACCTATTGCCCAATAAGGTAGTTAAAGGTTCATCCTATCTGGGTGCGATTCCTGCCGAATCGTCCATCAGGATTGGACCTTTACTTAAAATGTCTGCATAAACGGTCATCTTAAATGTTAGATCTGTAGGCACTTTTTCCACTCCCATCAACACAAATGAGATCAAAAATCACATAGAATGCAAGCTGGCGAATATGTCGACCAGACTTTCAAAAACAAGGTCCTGAAAGTAATTCTGGACTACATCAAAGTTAGCCAGCTACAACGACATTCTTCCTTCGTCTTCTATTTCTCTCGTCTTCTGTTCATAAAGATCACCATCAGCTCTACGAAGTAGACCAGGTGTGCACTCTTCCTATTTCATTAAAGAATTAACATGCAATGCTTTTGAAACAAAACTTTTTGAAAGGATCGCTTGAAACCTACATAGTACATAAGAAATGGTGTCTTTATGAATTTATTGCTTCAGATTTTGGGTGAGTGGGTGACAACGGATTGGGACATTCTCTCGAGTTAGGATAATACTTGACTCCGCTGACCGTGTTATGCTCATTCGTATTTTTATTGAAATAAGCATCTATGTTTGCTCCTCAGAAAATAAGGGCATTTAGACTGCTGTTACAAATGCTTTTAATCAGCAAAGTGCTATCGACATGTCGTTATGCTTGCTATTTGTACCCGCTCTACTTAAAGAAGCCTTTTAATCCCAGCTTTGCTTTGTGCTTTTTCCAAACCTTCTCACTCGTGTTTATATGAAAAGCTTAGATAGTGAATGTAGGATTTCCTAAATTTAGGCTTTGGCGCGACTACCTCGCGGTCTTCAATTGAATTTCAATTTTCAATTTTTCACTCGTCTTTTGTCTTCCACACATGGAGAGTGGAAATATATTAAAGAATTATAAGATCAAAGGCATTCCACAACCATAAGATAATTGAATTGTGAACAGGGATCATCGGAGATCTGTAGATGATGAAAATTGTAAGTTTTAGTCATATGATTGAGCCTACCTTCGCTAAAGAACCAGATTGATTCCTGACCCCGTCACTCTGTGAAAATTTGAAAAAATTATGGACTGCGAACTTCTCTTTTGATTTCTTTGCAGGATTCCCCCCCAAAGTATTTTTTTTTTGTTCACGAACCATCCAATTTCTTTTTTTATTTAATAAAATGTTTCCTCTTACCCCTTTCTTCATAGTCATAGGTAGGCCAACCCCAAATCAATCAATTGTCTCACATCTGCTGCTGACAGATGAAGACAATTCATCTCTAGAGCTCCAAACAAAACAAAAATAGCCGTCATTGCCCAGGAGAAGAAGGAGCAAAACTTCTTCAAAAACTCTCGACAACACACTTTTCAAACTTTCGAATTTCCCTCAAACACAAGAAAGTTGGTTTTTGAAGAAAGAATTTCAAAGTTAATCTGCTGTTTAAATCCACGTCATCGCTGTCACATCACTGACAATGCAGACTTTTCAAACAATGAGCACTGTTCCTTTGTTCGTGTAATAATTCCGTTTCGTTTACTACTTTCCCGACTTTGGACTGTTTTTTGAATCAAAAACAATGACCGAGCCTAGTTGACCCGAGCAACCCCGTGGTGAGCGAGATGTCGCAGAACAATTGATTTCTATCGTTCTGCTTTCGGACTCGAGTTTGAGCATGATTTGTCAGCTGTCTTGATCAGGAGGACGAGTGTTTAAAGAAACGCCTCCTCAAGCTATTTAGGGGTCGGCTCCTGAATAATTAATTTCTCCTTTAGAACTAAATAACACGCGAAGGGATTACACTATAACCAAAGCAAAGCCGTTTAACTCTTATTAGTTACAAATACGGCGACTCCCTAAAACTTGGTCGGTCGCGGTAGTGCTGTAATCAATTAGGGTCACATTGAGCTTATTCAAATATTTAAGCAACCATTTGAAATAATGGAACGAAATATTTCGTGGAAGGGCTGCTTAGTTGCGTCAGATTGTAATTGGGTTTCAGCTCAATAATGGTCAGCGGAAGTTGTTCTTCTGACGGATGTAATGCTACTAGTTAGAGATAGCTTGTATGTGCGGGGGGTATAAAACTGTTCGGAGATGCTCTTATAATCTGTTTAATGGAAGTACCTAAGTATACCTGTGTTGAGTGGAAGCAATAATGACACAACGTGCTTTCCGGAACTGCGTGTAGTTGGATGTCCTACAATGAACTCAGCATTTTCTTGGGTGGATGAGCATGACAAGGAGGCAACAGTTTCATTGAGTATCATAAAATGATAATGATGAGGTTGGAAATGGTTATGACAGCAATCTGTGGCGACAACGGGTTTGGTTTGAAGAGCCTTTAAGGACACTTTATTGGTAATCCTTTCGTACTTCACATCGATAGATGCTTAAAGAGATGACATCTGATAGTATTTGTCTACCTAAATGGCAGCTTAGGAGTTAATAAAGTCGAAGTGCTCGTGCTTATTAGTTAAACATGTTGCAAGCATGAGAACATATGTTTGGAAGGTGAGAAAGATTGAAGGAATGTTTAAGGAAAAATACTGCAGTTTGCTGTTATGTTCGAAAATAAGCTGTTATAACTTTTAAAATAGCATCCAAGTACTGTCTAACTGTTTTTTGAATAGCCATCAAGGTGGTCGAGATTCTCGTGCAACTGTATGCCTCATTTCGAATGTGGTTGTCCAATGATGGACAA
This sequence comes from Merodon equestris, assembly GCA_958301585.1. Lineage (NCBI taxonomy): Eukaryota > Metazoa > Arthropoda > Insecta > Diptera > Syrphidae > Merodon > Merodon equestris. The sequence goes on from OY284414.1 coordinate 86,430,609, forward strand.
TTATTCAGGGTTGAAATCAAAGACAGCCATTTGCTGAATATAGGTAGACAAATTAGTCCTCTATCCTGCCCCCTCGTTTTGACCTTGTCAAACATTACTTTTTCGAGGTTGTACTTATATTTGAATTTTATTAATTGGACGTACGTATAGACGTGAGCAACGAAGTGGGCCAAGTAATCGGTAGCAGAAGAATATAGAAGGGGATAGCCATGCATATGGCCGACATATTCACGTCAGTTGTGAGTGTACAGAAAGCACCTGGTGCGAAATCGATTATATTTTTAACGGCACACCGTGCGTAGGTCAGTGATGCTACCGAGAGGTTTCGAAATGATTGTTATAAAATAGAAGGTCAAAGGCGTAAACATTTTAGGCTGGGGAGGATTAGGGTAACTGGAATCTTCCACGGAAGGTTTTAAAAAGAGACTCGGACCATTTAGCGCCACCAACGATGCCAGCAACCGATTCACGCTCTTCTCATTCTGCAGCTTATAGTCCAGACTTGCCCTTATCCGATTACAATAAATATATTTGGTGCTCTTGAGGAAGCACTAGCAAGGTGAGGATTATTCATGATAATTAGGGTCTTATATAAACTTAATTTCTTTTTCCAAAGGAGGGTTCAAGTTATGGTCCCAGACAAATAATCCTAAAAAGAAATTGCGTTGAGAATAAAGGAAGGTCGTAGGTACATATAAGGCGGGAAAAATCCTCTTCTTCTAGTCCTCCTCGGGCGCCCGCTGGAAATGACTAATCATCGGTTAGTGTCAGCTAAGATCTTACTCGCATGCTTCAATCATGCGCAGTGGATCATTAAAAAGGAAGTAACAACAGATACCTCATGGTGTGAGCGAGAGAACCGTGCCGAGGGATGGAAGGCTGGGGGTTATACCAGCCCTAACGAGCTCCTTTGTATGTTTTGGCAAGGCCCATAGTATACATGCCTTACCACAGTATAACCGGCTATACTGTGGTGGACGTTTTCTACACCGGCTTACTCGTGGGATCAAGATAGAGACAAAAAAAAAATAAAGAATAAACCCTCCAAGATTCTCAGAAGATAGACCACAAAAACGCTTCCCAGGCAACGACATTGGCCACCCCCCTTAGCCGACTGGAAAAAAAAGGGCAAGGACAATTGGGATGAAAAGGAGGAAGCCTCGTACAAATGGGCTTCGGAATCAATTGAAGAGCAGAAGAGTTGACCTAGAAAGGGACCTTCCCCATCCGCTACTACAGCCGAAAAAAAGTGGGTGGACAACAAAAAGGCCTCGATCTCACGATGAAGCCCCAGCCACTTCAAAGAAGCATAGGAGCACCGCTACGGCGCCCACTTTCAATGAGGTGGTGATGGATCACCTAGCGGTAGTGATCGTATATCGAAGCCATAAGGAGGGCCACATCACTCATGAGAACTGGAAAATCCTTGAAGGAAAGATCAACTTCAGCCTTTTCTCCATGTGATAAGAAAAGAAACTTCCTGCTTTCACCGATAGGGGCTGGCTCCATCAGTATTACAAACTTATTGCCCGCGACGGCGACAGCGCAGGCCCTTTCTAAGGGCCTCGAAGGTGCCAAGCCGGAGGTTGTGAGCGAGGACGAGATCCCGCTCAGGCCAAGGGCCCGCGCCTTTATACCAGTGGAACATAGCGACTCACAAGACATTTTGCTTCTGCTGCAGAGGCAAAATCCTGATCTCCCGACTACCAACTGGAAGGTCCTTAAGACGGAGGTTTAAAAGGATTCGGACACGACAGTTACCCTGTTGCTGAACAGAGACTCCCTCCCTCCATTAAAAGCGAAGGAAAGCAAAGTTCGATATGGCCTTAAAACCATTAGATTGAAGGTATATGAACAGGACGAGAGGCAGGCAATGGCCACGATTCCCACCTCCTCATAAATCTTCAGAATTCGGCAGGCATCGGATACTCCATCCTCTGATTCAGAGGATCTGGATGCTACTGTGACATAGGGATCTGTCTTAAGCGCTAGCTCCAATGCTACGAATAACCCAGATCAACCTCCACCACAGTAAGGTTGCTTCTGCCAACCTTATTTTCCACCTTGCAGAAATTGGAGACGACATAGTCCTTATCCAGGAGCCATGGATTAGCAACACACGCATTGCCAGATTAAGGACAAAGCAACACAAATTGCTACACGCTAACTGCGAAGGTAGTCATAGAACCTGCATTCTAGCAAAATCCCATATTAATATTTTCTCTTAAGTAATTACAGCACCTGCGACCTCACTACTGCCAGAGTAGAAGTCTCCCGTGAGGAATGCTTATAGATCTCCGCAGCATACCTGGTCTAAGATGACATCGGGCCAATACCATCCACAACAATCAGAAGGATGGTCAGTGAGGCAGAACGGACAAAAATACCGGTCCTGTTAGGATGTGACGCCAACGCTCTACTGTTTCGGGCAGTAGCGACATCAACAAAAGAGGTGAGGTATTACTTACTTATAATACAGAAACAGACCTTGTTATTTGTAATACGGGCAAAAGGCCAAACTTCGTAACAAGAAAAAGGCAGGAAGTATTAGATATAACTTTGGTATCCAATTCTTCCAATATCTCGGTTGCAAACTGGTCAAAAAAAGAACTCCTGAATGTTTAAGGAATCAGAAAAGAACTCCTTCTCTGATCACCGTTACATTTGCTTCCACCTAAACTTTGAGATCCCAACTAAAACATCCTTTAGGGTACCCCAAACGGATCGATTGGAATAAATATGAGACTAACCTTAAAAGCGTCCTTCACCCCGCTCAATTAAGTAACCCCAAGTCGCATGCAGACATTCAACGTCTGGCCACTTACTGGAGCTATGAACAGATCCCTTCTAAAGTCTTGCCCAAGTAGCACCAAAGAGAACCGAATCTCCATAGTGGTCTGTTGATCTTGGTACATTTAGAAAGGAAAGCAGACGGCTTTTCAACAAACAAAAAACAGAAAATAGAGCAGAGGACTGGAACCGCTACAAGAACCTCAGACTATATAAAAATGAGATAAGAAGTTCGCAAAGGACATCCTGGCGTAATTTCTGCTCAGAAATAGAAGAGAATAATGAGGCAAGTAGAGTGAGAAAGATACTGTCAAAAGTTCCCACTATACTCGCCTTAATTAACAAACCAAATGGTACCACAACGGTGACCAGCGAAGAGTCACTAGACCTCTGGCTCAGACACACTTTCCCGACAACGCAGAGGCTAGTAACTATAATTTCGAACAACTCATACCGAGTCCTGCGTTCATTTTAAAGGAAGTAGTAAGTAAAAGGAAACTCCAATGGCAGTAAATAGCTTCCTTCCATACAAATCTGCAGGTCCAGATAGAATCTACCCGGTAGAGATGCAACGTGCTTACGGCATTCTCGAACCGTGGCTTTTGGTATTATTCCCATCTAGTCTAGACTAGGGCTATAAACCACCATCCTGGAGGGAAGTAAATATTGCATTTATACCAAAAGCAGAAAAACGTCCCACACAACTGCAAAAGACTGCAGCCCTATCAGTCTCTGCTCCTTTTTTCTAAAGATGCTAGAGAGACTGGTGGACCCGGACATTCGCGAAAACCTACAAAATGGCATGCTTTCAAGATAGCAGGATGCTTATTGTAAGGGAAAATCAGTAGAAACAGCTCTTCACACGATAGTTGGAACCGTTGAGAAATCACTTTCCAACAAAGAATTCACCATGATTACCTTTCTCGATATCGAAGAGGCTTTCAACATAAAACCACTAGCCATCACCAATGCATTAAGCAAACTGGAGGCTAATGGTAATATAATATTTTGGATCAGACAAATGCTTTCAAGCAGGTTGATTAATTCAAAATTCGACTGCTACCAAACAAAAAGGGCAGTAAAACGTGGCAAACCACAAGGAGGAATATTATGTCCGCAATTGTGAGTGCTAGTTGCAAATGAAATATTTCGATACCTGGAGGACAACGGGTGCAAGGTCATTACGTATGCAGACGATATTGCATCAACAATTAGCGGGAAACATCTCCCAACAATCAGGGATTTGATGGAAACAGCCCTAGGCAAACTGGCCAATCGGGCAGAGAACTGCCGGCTTGGAATAAATCCCTCCAAAACGGAGCTAGTCTTATTCACAAGAAGACGGCAGATACCTCAAATCACTCCACCAAAACTCAATGAGACTTGCCTTAGATTCGCAGACCAAGCCAAGTTCCATGGCGTGCTACTCGACAGGAAGCTCAACTGGAAATTGAATGTGGAAGAACGCATAAAGAAAGCAACAAGTGCGCTATACACCTGTAAAAAAGCCTTGGGTACCAGATGGGGTATCAAACGCCATATTACCTACTGGATGTATACCGCGGTTGTTAGACTTGTATTAATGTACGAATGCCTTGTCTGATGGCCGGCACTGTGCAGATCGAACTATTACAGGGTTCAAAGGATGGCGTGCATCGCGATAACAGGGGCACTGCGAACAACTGCAGCCCTCGAAACGATGCTTCACCTTCTCCCCTTGGATCTCTATGGCAAGCAAAAGGCAAGGAAATTGGCGCTGCGACTTAAGGAATCCGCACACTGGAAGTTCTCCGAAATAGGGAACGTTGGTATTATACGCCAAAGCAATGATATAAGACTACTTAATTCCAACCCTTGACTTCAAGATTCTCTACAAAACAACAAGTCCCAACCTTGTTGTCCAGCAGTGCACTGGACATATAGACAGACGGGTCTAGGACAGGCAATGGTGTGGGTGCCGGTGTCTATGCACCGACCCTAAAAATCAACCAATCCTTTAGACTACCGGACCACTGCAGCGTATTCCAAGCTGAATTCGTGACCGCCGATTGGCTGTCTATGAGAGATCGATGAACAACAGTGACATCGTCATCTACACAGATAGCCAAGCTGCAATAAAAGCACTCGAATCACCAATAATCAGATCAAAATTTATCAGGCCCTGCCGCAGGTCTCTTAATGAGATATCGAGCAGATGCACTGTAACGTTGTGCTGGGTACCTGGACATAGTCACATAACAGGTAACTGTGAAGCAGACAAACTAGCCAAAGTAGGCACCACACTGGAGCTCTCGACTGTTAAAGGGGAAATCCACCCACCAATGGAAACACAAAATATAAAATCTCGAAAAATGCACTGCAACAGGCAAATGAGAGATGGCGGAACCTTGAAACATGCAACTATGCGAGACAAATCTGGCCTAGATATTATCAACGTAAAACCACAAGCCTGCTAAAAATACACAGGAAGATTATAAGCAGCCTAATCGGAGTCCCAAGAGGACATTGCGCTTTGGGAAAACATGCCGCAAGATTAGGACTGCCATACAACGACTGCTGCAGTAGGTGTCATGATGCGGAAGATGAAGAATCTCCATCCCATCTCCTATGTTTACAGCGGGGGGTTTTGCCAGGACCCCGCCGAGGAGAAAAGCCGCGAAATAAGTGCTATTGGGGTCCGAACTAAAGCTCGTCACTCGTCAACGGCCGACACACTACCCATTACGTCACGGCGCTCTCTATAACATTTGGGAAGGTGCTTTATCCTTATGAAAACCCACGACCTTTTCCCACGAATTTTTACATTAAGCTGGTTTAAAAGGTTACAATAATCTGTATTTATTGTTTAACCAGTTTGGAGGTAGTCAACAAACAAAATTAATTTTGCATCCCAAGAGACTGATGCTGATATCTCCTTGGCCTTTTAACTCGTTTTGGAGCCGAAGTATCGGATTCACACGACTCTTTAGCCACTTATTTTGGTTTGTGATCACGGTGTTAGGTAGACCTAAGTGATAAAGCAGCGCAAAAAATACTTTCCTTTTTTCTAAAACGCTTTAGATATTGTTGAGAAAGACGCATGCGAGTATTGTTTTTTTTTTTGTTCCATTGATTGCGAATGCAGCACCAATTTTGCAAACATTTTCTCTGTAACACAAAACTTCAGCCAAAATATTGCCCACAATGCCCATTGAGATACCTAACTATGTTTTCTGGTGTTGATAAACTTTTTGGACGTCGTTCAGGTAGATTATCTTCAAGACTTGTGTTACGCCTCTTAAATTCAGTAACTCATCCTTCTGCTGCAGGTGCTGACGGTGAGGAATCCTTACACACTTTCAAAAATCCTTTGTGAATTTGTTTTGGTACTACACCTTCGATTCTTATTACTGCACGATATTCAATTTTGTTCATTGTAGAAAAAACCGCGACACGTCAACTTTGAACATGAGACATGAGGCTCATACGAGTTTATGAAAAGTACTGCAATTTAATAAAACGATGAACCTAATAGCCTCACTTCTTATCGAACGACAAAACTTATTGAACGATTTATTATTGTAAAGAAAATCGAGCCTTAAGACAGGCTTTAAGGTCGAAGAATTTACGGCAGCGTTTCACATCGCAAAGCTTTTACTTCCAAAGTTAGCAAAGGAAAAGGACTTGCTAAGGAGTATATTGAGAAGGCTCTGGACTTTTGAAACACCGTTATTTCTAGGGATGAAAGTAAGTTTAACTTATTTTTGAAAGATAGGAAACAAAAGGTTTGACAAAAACCAAAAACTGAGCTGAAAGAAGCTGGTCTTCAAGCGACGGTGAAACATGGCGGTGATAATGTCAAGCGGTAGGGGCTTATGTCTGCGAGCGGGGTTGGTCAAATGGAGTTTATCAGCATTCGAAGAACAGATTTAGAGCAAAGCAAATGATAATGGGTCTATGGTCACCGACCAAGAATGCACTGCTCACAATGTTAAGTTATGGCGGCTTTCTAATGCTCTGTACAAGTCTACGCCAATACTCCATCTAATATTCATACAGCAGGGGAAAATATTTGAGCTGTTATTGGCGAATTCTTGACAAAATGATTTCATCAAAAAACGGTACGTATCGGGCATTTGACAGTATTATATTGCAATATTAATCCCAGAGCGTAAACTTGATTTGTTCTTGATTTAATACGACACTTCTTCTTGGATGACCCTCTACTATACAAAATCAAAGAGAGCGCAAAAATGTGTTCAACGAGGAGTCCTCGAGTTTTTACTTAAGGTAAAATCGCTAAAAAAAATTTTGCTACAGACCAACCATGTCATTTCATTTATTTACGCGTCATAAACCCCGGATTCAACGTTACATATGAGCGTAAAGACTGAATGTAAAAGAATGCTATTCATCCATGGCTATTTTTCATTCAAAGGACAATTGAGTAATAAAGCTCTCCCCAAAAGAAAATAGATTTGTCATATGATCCTAATAATCGAGAACTTGCTATATGGATTATTATAAAAATCAACCACAAAAAATTCAGTATAAAGAATGAACAGATACCGCGGATAGTATTTTATATAGACATGGACCAATTACTGTATTCATTGCTGGCTCTGGCAGGAGAACTTCTAAAAAAAATTCTTCTGACAGATATACTACAGGGGATTTGCCAGTACCCAGTCGAGAAGAATCACCGCCAAATATGATTTCGACGACTTGTCTGTTGTGGGATTCTAACCCCATGTCGTCGGCTACAGAAGCTAAAACACTAACATCTGTTCAATGGTGCCTCCGGTCACATTTACATTAGGATATTTCAAAAAGCATTATGGTAAATGCAACGGTGACCAACCGTATGTTATTTCAAATACGAATAACAATGAGGTTCCTAATAAACACCTGAATTATGTGCCATAACTTCATCATAAGGAGACTGAATGTAAAAGTTATGAAAAGGAATTGAATAAATTTCTTCAAGTTTACACAAACATCTCCCGCAGGGCCATACTAGCTTTACAACCAGACGTTGTCACCATAATTTCATAGAAATATGCAATTTGAATAGCAATAACCCACTCCAGTTCCTTTCTGGCAAAAAAGATCTCCCAACTCCCAACCCATTTCACACACAGAGACGAGAAGCAACCATAATATGGAAACTCATGTTTCCATCACAGTAGACCAACCAACAACAGGAAATGAACTTGCTCCTTTTTATATGGCCTTCGTTAGGTAAATAAATCATCACTGTGTCTCTTTTTCCGAGAACTAAATTCAAACTAATAAACCTGTTTGTCTGGCCTGACCGATATAAAATTAAACACACACCCACGAAGCCGCAACTCTGGACGTCCGTCGACGGTGCGTGTCGCAGAACATGTGTACACAGCCCGTGTGGGAGTTTACTAACACGAATGAGTAGTAAATTGCTTCATTGGTGGCATTGTTATTCCCAGTATGGTCATGATATAGCAACAACAACAACCTCATCATCGTCCCTCGCCACCGTTGGGTGGTTTGGGTTCGGAAGCAATTGCGTTCCTCATTCAAATGAACCAGCACGATTGCCGCACGGGGAGATATCCAATTGATTATGCATCCCCCTAATGGCACACATGATTTGGAGCTAATTGCAACTGTTAGTAGTGGTGAGGAGTTTGTCTACGTCTGTTACTCACACAATCGCATTCAAATGGCCATCATCCGAAGCATTCATGTAAGGACTCAAGGGATGAATAGGGATTCAAGTTCTCATGTGCGGAGACGATGCAAAATATACACTCCATGGTAAGTCCTTCAACCATACCCATTGTACAAGTAATCTCCGAGGATGAATGGCGTGAACGTGTATGGGAGTGTAAAAGATGTGATAAAAATTGTCTGGATGAGTTTTTAATGTAATAACTTCTGGCGCAGAAGGCCTGGGAAAAGTTCCTGAAATTCCGTGTTGAATGGGATTTTTTTAAAACATAGTTCTCGTGAATTTATTGGATGGTGAGCGAGGCTATTCGGTGTAGTTGAATCCATGAGCAGCAACTGGGACGTGGGAATTACCATTTCCTCGTTTTGGAAAATATGATACACGGTTGAGTGTGTCCTTGTTTAATTTTTTTTTATGGAAATTTTTTTCTCTATTGAGGAGATGTACATACATAAATAATTTTGTTCAAAATTGGATTGATGAAGGCTTTCACAAATGATGATCTATGAGCATGTAATAGCAAGGCATATTCGACACGTTGAGTATTGATTCGAATTCGATTTATATTTTAAAAAATAAATTGAAAATCAGTGACTCCCACTCGACTGCTTGAGTGATTCCTCTCCACCCCAATGGGGTAAAATCGAACTTTAATTCTGGACCTGACGGCATTCCATCGGGGTTCTTTAAAGTATGTTCGGTTCCGTTTCCAACTATAGTATGCGTTGAAAAATGGTACCTTTTCCACAATATAAAAAAAATTATTTTATTCTTTTGTTTCAAGGTCAACAACTAGGTTTCCCTAGTATTTATTTCAGAAGGATTTCATCCTATTGAACAAACAGAAGCCAGTTCGGGGGCATGTTTCTAAATAAATTCCAGTAAAATCAGATGTCCCACAAGGCAGCCACATCGGGCATTTCTTATTCATTCTCAATCGTTTATGCTGTTGTGAAGTTTTTATTCTTTTGTAACACCTTAATGTTTGCCGATGATTTCAAAACTCGCTCGTCATGCATTTATTTATCTACATCGAGTCAACATCTTAAAATTTGTTTTATGGTGCTCTAGAAACTACATATCACTTAGTGTTAGTAAATGCTAGTAAATGCTCGGTCATTATTTTCTCTCATAATGTCCCAACATATATTTATTTTTACTCCCTTTATTCCTGTAAACAACTTCCATTATGGGATTATGTGCATGGACCTTTGTTCGATCCCTGCTAGAATACGAATCTTTCGTTTGGTGCTGCTGTCAGAGCATTCATATTGTGATTTTTAAAGTATGCTTTCAGGAGAGTTGCACCCTTATCTTACTCGATTGAATCTAAGTGGACTTGATTCACTCAAGTTCTCACCTTCAAAGGTGTTAAGGATTGTTTTCCTGCATAAAATTCTTATCGGCGAGATTGATTCTTCCGAAATTTATTTCCCTTAATTCCTAATGTTTAGAAAATGTAATCTAAAACATATTCTTAAATCTAGAAAGAATGTAAAAGAGGCTGCAATATGCCTTGAGTGATTCTTGGTTTATGTTTTTGATATTCTTCTTGATCGGAACATTCACCGCCTCAATGCAAAGGCTGTAATAGGAGAGAGCTTCGAATCTACCTCCATAAGTTGAGCCTCTGCAGCCTCATCGTGCAGATTCAAAACAAAGAGTTTCTCTCGAGTATATCTAATATTGTGACCAAGCACCTCCCATCAGTAGCAGTAGAAATATACACTGTCATGTTCATGTTCAACGATGTATCCTGGGCGCTGTAAGACAGTAGTGGTACAATCAATCCGCAAGTTGGGTAAGGACACCTCAAATCTAGCAAATCTCAAGTCGGTAAGTCTCCTTCCGAGTAAGGTCTTCGAGAAGCTGGTCCATAGAGCCCTATCTAATTGGTTTGATACACCCGGATAACCGATTCGGTCTCAGAGCGGGGCATGACCCTATTCATGCCGTGTTGAAACTTGGATATCCAATGGAACAAATGCAAAACAAAAAACGAATGTTTGTCTGGTTTTTATTACCAATTCAACAAAATGGACATTGTGACCACGCCTATCTTCTTCAGCAGTTACATCAGTGATCTCTTCAGCATTTAATATTGTACGCGGACGGCTTAATCGCAAATAGATCAGGTCCAATGATCGATGTCATTGTAATTCCATTGCAGCATGACTTTAAAAAAACTCAGCAGTATTGTGATGACTAAAAGTTTTTCTATTTTATTCAGAATGCTTTTAGGGTCTCTCGGGACACTAGAACAATTTGGCGCAGGCTCAAAACTTTTGGACCGGACGTGCGTTCACTGGTGGATCAGAGTGTAGTCAGATACTTGGATATCTAATTAGACCAGTATCTATATTTCGCCGGACATATAGAGCGTTTTTCAGTAAGGGCAGGTAGATGTTGAAATGGAATAAAACAAGCTATATGTGAAGAAAGTCGGAGAGCACCGTGACGTGTGTCGGCGGCTGATGCGCGATCACCGAGTTCTGATCGAGATAACACCAACGCCACCGAATATTTATTTCGCGAATTTTCTCCTCGGCGGGGTACTGGCAAAATCCTCCGTAGTACACTTGCCTTAAAAAAGCTTCTTGACCGTTCGGAATGCGAATTAAACTTTAGGTCATATTTCACTTGTGTGAAAAATAAATCGCACACAATATAAGTGAATGAGAGAAGCTTGGCTCTAGCTCTTCATGAGCTGTAACGCCATATATGTACTAATAATAATGATAATGTAATTAATTAATAAAATTCTTAAACATTTTTAAATTCTTGCCTCGGCTTCCTATGGTGGGCCGGATCCGAGTGGTCCAATTTTCAATGACTCTTCCGCATTGATCCGGCTGAATTTGGGCGATGGCCTGTGTTATTTTTACCTTAAGGGCATCGATCGATTGTGGTTTATGCAAAGCATAAGTCTAGCGATCGCCTCACCAACGTCGTTTAGAAAAAGTACGGATCACAATAACGGGAACTTTTTGAGGATGCATTGTCACCTGGTGAGCCTCGCGTGGGTGAGTGTTATCCACCATACGGCAATTTTGTTTACTAACAGAGCCATTTATCCAAAAATGCGCCTTACCGCTAAAGAATTTTCGGCCAGGATTGGGATCATCTTCCAAATACTTCGAAGCTTAGTCAGCGAACAAACAGCGTTGTCTATGGTCATGAATTTTGGCCTGTTGGGTCAGTGTAGGCCCAAAGTTGAAGTCTGCGAAAAGCCGAGTTCTTGTGCGCGGCGAGGAATCGACTGCCTCGGGTTCTACCAAACACTTTTACGGACCGCGGAGATGTTCTCGACTGATCTTGCGGTCCTTTGACGTATTAATGTTTGCTGATAAATTGCCGAACCGGTCGTCTCAAATCTGGCCACCAAACGTTGAAGAGTAGTATGTGAAGAGCCAAACGTCTACCGCAAGGTGGGCATAACGTTTGCACTAACGAACACTAATTTTGATAATAAGGTTTTATCATTTGGACGTGCTGTTCAATCATGTAACTTGTCATGGTGAGTAATAAACAATAAATTTATTAGACGACACCAAAATAAGGTGTCCGCGTTTTCACTCTGATAAGATAGCTGCTGCATGGTCTAAGTCAGGTCCATGATTGTATATGGATGTCCTGTGTGGTTCATAGTGGAATCCATGTTAATATAAGGTAATGGAGTGTTTGAGAGACGAGGCCTAATGACGTCCTATACAATAGGTCTAGAATTTTACGGGTTTTCTGATTAAACTGCTTTTGAAGGGCAATGACTTCGGTCACGAGAAGGTGTGCCTTAACGAATTTGTCCCACTAGAGGCATTCCTCTACTTAGATCAATGTGGCCTGATCCAGCATAAATTAGCGGTTCCTCTAATCTTCTACGTAGCATTAATTATGTGGAACTACGGACATAAATTCGCGCTCGCTGAAGCCTGACGCAGTCCAGATTTAGTAGATCGGTGTCAAGCCGAGATCGACGAGAGTCCAGCAGCATCAAAGCTTTTGATCAGTAAAGTAACAGAAAATAAATAAATTAATTAATAAACGTAAAATTAAAATTGATGAAATTAATAGAATTGAAACACAGAAATTATGTTTATAGAAATAAATTTCTTACTAGACGATTATCCGAGCAGCCTCTATGCACTCAAAAATTTTAAATTCAGTTTTTTCTATGGTGTCCTAAAGACATTTTCAAGGTTTAACATAATTTTTAAAAGCTTGTTGTGTGCAATTTGCACATTTTCTCCAGACCTGGCTCGATTACAGGATTATCGCTTGAAATATAACTTGGTGTATTATTACCTATATATTAATATCAAGTCACAATAGCAACTCAATAAAGTGATAAAAGATTGTTGTGGCATGCTTTTAAAAAAGTTTTTGACCAAGATGAGTTCGAGGGAATATAACAAGCCTTTCTTTTAAATTGATTTTCTATGTTACACTAGAAGGATTCGTCTAAATATGGAGAGTGAATTTATGTGATTTGTATGAATTTATACAAACGAAACAATGATGGACGCATAACTTCCCATAATTAACCTGCAAATTTGATTTTTCCAAAGATACCCAAAGTCTCTTGTCTACAATGACAAGCACATAAAAACGGACGCATTGGAAGTTAACATATAATAATTGATGTTGTTAAGGCCTTACGGCCAGAAATGCTTGCAAAGAGCTTGAACACTTTGTCTCTCGGATTATATTCATCAAATCCAGCTGTGTTGAACAAAGTTATGTTTAAAATTTAATTGCGCAATGAACCTACAAATACTCGTATAAAAGGGTTTTCTTAGTAGCCTCAGGGGGGAGCAACCACAAAATACAATTTAGTTTAATTAGTTGCTGTTGCGATCTAATTTCTCTGGAAACAATTTAAGGCTTCTTTACCCACCTTTGAAAAAGTCCATGTCTCTATGCTGGACTGGGATAATTAGGATTCCAGTGGCGTATTAAACTCGAACATGCATCGATTGACGAAATTTAAATTGCAAACTAATTCGGAGCCAAGGTACATAAAACACTTATGTAACTACCACAAAAAGTCCTTGACCACAAGGCTTTACTGTCCTTGTTTATTCTCCACTCCCCTTTAACACAAAAGAGCTCGAAGATTCTGCTTAGAATTACCCTCCGGAATCGATTAAGGATGCCCTTTTGAAAAATTGAATGACAAAGGATTTGTAAAGAGTTACCTTTGCTTTTCGAGGGAGAATTCTACTTCACAGTTTCCTTTTGAGCCTGATGCAGGGATGATCCACAGTATTTATTCTGAGTCTAATCTCAACACTACTTGCCACTTGTCATTAGCGAACTAAAGTAGACGAAATCATTGATTATAAAAGTTATGGCTTCCAAGTGTGTTTATCTGCCCAAGTTGGGGTTGTGCTTCTACATTTCGTTTTGTACTCACTCATTTCAGACCTACCTTAGAGGTATTTGCTTCAATGCTCCCCAATGTTTTACTAACTTTTGGCCGGTGAGAACATTAGAAATTCTTTAAGGATGATATTGAAAAAATCGCATGACAATTGTCGTCTAGCCGGAATCCTTTTTTATCAGGTCATTACCCCCATTTCTGCCTGATACTTTTTATATTATGAGATGATCCTGACCAGTATGTACCGCCAGCGCCATCTACTGGAAAAAGATGGCTCTACCATTTTTACAACCAACCTCTACACCTTTAACACTGCCCTTTTGTGTTAGAACAATATCAAACCTAAATCGAGGTATATTCGATTTGGGATTTCGATCAATACCATACACGCACGTTTGACTAATCGTCTATTCTTTCCATACCTCACCATCATTGCTGAGCAAACACAACTATGAAAAGTTCCCCTTCAGTATGAAAGGCATTCCTAAACCTCATATCTATAAATAAAAACCAGTCTGTTTACTTCTTAGAAAAGTGGTGTATACACGAGGAAAAATATTTCAAGTTCTCAGTACACAGAACGTAGCCTTTTCCACATATTAACTTTCTCTGCCTTTTCATCTCTAAAGCAGGAAAAATATTATCCTTACCATTACGGCACCCTAAATAAATTCACATTTTTCTCTGCCAGCTTATTTGAATTCATCTCTATTCTTTTCCGGCGTATTTCGATATTTTACACACAAAGCACGAAAAAATGTATTTGCATAACTCTCTATTCGAAAAGCCATTTGTAACCCTTTCAAAGGTTCCAAGGCTACGAAGCAACTTTATTTTTAAAACGCCAACACACATTCACGAGCCACTGACGGGCCTAACGAAAAATATTACTAAGCCTTGAGCAAACAACAATAACTTTTTCCAAAATTGATTTTCATTTTACAGGTCAACAGCGATCCATTTATAACAGCCAGCGCATTGCTTCGATGCATAAGCTCAACAAGTCACGACTGAAACACATGGTTTAGGGGCAACACCCAGAAAATCCATTTGCTCATTTTCTATTTCCGATTGACAGTCGAATACGAATGGTGCGTGTATTCCTGCCTTGATGATTCAATTCAATATCGTTACATTCACCACATATGCCACTTAAAATTCCAGTGAAGGATTTGCTGTAATAAAACAATCCAAATCAGTCTCCCGAAGCTGTTATGCACGAAACAATCAAAATCAAAATGCTAAAGGCAATTCCAGGCAGCAATTGAATTTGACAAGGAAGCCTAGGCTGGGTGTGTGCTGAGGACGACTGTGGGTATAGCGATGGAGAGCATAATAGCTTTTCTTACTTGACTTAAAGGATTTCCGTTTCCAAGAATGGAATTGTTTTATTTTTTCTCCTTTTCGGAATGTCGGGTGTTTCCTCATGTCGCTTTTGTGCTGCCACTGAGGGCTGTCGGAATTGCATGAAGGCACGTTCTTCAGGCCTATCGTCTATCAAGGCTAGTGCTTTTGAAAGGGTAGTAGTAACGATAAGATATTTTACTATCAGTGAAAACAGTCATATCGCGGGCAAGTGTCTTGTTTTCAAAAGGTATTTGCTTCGATTTCATTTGATATATACTCGTATTCATGTTTTGATTAAAAGCAACATTGATCTCTGGAAATTTTGGGATATTGACCTAATGATTGTCGATCGCTGTCTACCACATTAATGACAAACACTGACGTGAAAGGCGGCATATATTTTTAAAGACATATGCTGAGGTGACACTATTCAGAATTGTTCAAGGGTACACGTGGGCTTGTGTCAATATTGCTCGTGGCTATCCATGTTTGAGATAAGTATCACCTCATAGTTGAGGTCCGTAAAGAGTCGTAGCAATTCTGAGAATTGTCTGATGGGCCTTAATTAATAAAATATGTTCGCCCGACATTCAGGTAACGCAAGGGGGTTGCTTTGGGCTTTGAAGGAAAGGATCCTTTTAACATACCATAAATGTTCAAATAGTATAGTAGTTGATATCCGACACATGTACAAGATGTATTAAAGGAAGACACCTGCTTTAGGTGATATACGTCTGGCATAAGTAATTTGTTTGTTTCTTTGTTCTATTGTGGCAAATGTCAAATTTATATACATAACTAGTTCATAGAAACGAAGCATATGGTATCAACTCCCTGTTTAAGTGAGTGGAAAGGCACTGCCAGCACAACGTCTACTTATGCTGGTTACTTAAAAGTTAAAGATCCGAAGGCTTGAAAGATAATAATTCTCTGAAAATCTATACAAGAAAATATCCATTCAATAAGAGGTATCATTCTAAATCGCGCTAAAGATTATGATTTCGTATTGTACATACAATTATTTTGAGTGATAGGCTAATTTTTTTTCTGAGAACGCCTCCGACAGTCGAAGAGAAAAGGTGAAACAAATTCTTCGTCAACAACGAGGGAAAATATGGTGCGAATTCTAGGCTGACCATGGCTAATTGGAGTATATTTTTATCGGAAATGTCCGTAATGGTCGACCTTTTTTTTTTTTACCAAGACATCGCTGGTAAAACAATGGCCCTATTGGGTCATAAACGTGTGATTTTTTTAAAGTGGACAATTTAGTACCATTTAACTTTTTTTTATGCTTAATAACCATTAGAAGGAGGATTAAGGAGAGGGGAATATAGCTGGTAGAAGACTTTTCTAAGACTAAGTTTATTGAATATTTATCAAAAAGATTCCCTCATAAAAAGATTCACTCAGAAATCTGTCTATCTATAGATGGTTGAACCTCCGAATGTGCTGATTGACGCAAGATGTGCGTCAAACGTCGACTTTGACCATCACCTGGAGCAGCACGACTCAGAGCTCGATTGTCCAATGTCAGAAAGCTGCAACCACCAACAAAACAGAACTCAGACATTGGATGAGTCACATTGGAAAAGTCACAGACTACAGAGAGCGGCTAGGCGGAAGGCTCTACCATATGCCTCAAGCCCACACAAGCGCTAACAACATGTGGTTGCACTGCCGCACTGCCATCAAAAAAGGAGCTAGGCTAACGACAACCCCTGATCAGAAGCCCGTGGTACGATGGCGAATGTGCGGAAAGGAAGCGAGCACCGAATGAAGCTGCACCGAAAAACAAGAGCAGCGCGGAAAGAGTACAGAGCCAGAAGAAGGGTGGAAAAGAAGTTACTGCGAAAAAAAAAAGATGCGAAGGCTAAAAGGCCTCTCAACTCAAAGATATCGAAGAGGCCTTCTACAAAAAAGCCAAAGCCCTTGCATCCATCTTTAGAACGGGCGGAGAGAGCTCAACGTCGGAAAAACAAAGAAGCTCCTGGCGCTGGACCGTAACTGGATCCGTATGCTCGTCGGAGTGATCACAGGACACTGTCCCATTCGAGCAATGCTCCGGAAATGGGACTCGGGATCCAGCGATCTCTGCCGGAGCTGCGGCGATGAGGAAGAAACTGAGTCGATCCAACATCTGCTCTGCCACTGTCCAGCTCTCCAGAATCGACGCCTAGTGTCGCTGGGCCAAAGATTCTTTACAGAGATTGCGGACGTGGCTAACGCAGATATATCGGATCTTCTAAGATTCATCAAGAGCAGGGGGTGGTTTCAGCCACCACGTGATAGGACAGGTTAATTTTATGTGTACCCACACAAACGAAGGGAATTACAATGGGCCTCTTGGCCTCCGAGTGGAAGTGATGTCCAACCATCACACTCCCCTTCTTTAACCTAACCTAACCTAGAACGGGCGGCCAAGCTCTTCGTAATTGTGAAGACAATCTTGTTACCCACTTAGCGGGCATGTCCAAGCGAGAGTGATAGGGTCAGAAGAAAACCTAGCGCCAATCGAAGAACTATTCAACCCACCCAGTTTAGAAGAAGTCAGCTCAGAAGACATATGTAAGCTGAAATCCAAAACCACTGGTGGCCAGATGGTCTTCTGGCTGAGTTCTTTAAAACTAGCGGTGATGTAGGAATCATGCACCAGATCATCTGTGAAAATTGGGAGGACGAAAACATGATCTACTGGACCACTGGCATACCAGCTCTATCTCCGCCATCTTCAATAAAGGCGATTGCACCAAATACCGAGGCATAAACCTGCTTAGTTTCGCTTACAAGATCCTACCATGTATTATGTGAACGTCTTAAGCCGCTGCACGTTCCACACGTACCAGTGTGGATTCTGGCCTGGCAAATCAGATAGGCCAGATCTTCATATGACGCCAGATCCTGGACAATACGAACGAGTTCCTAGTCGATACTCACCATTTTTTTTTATCGACTCTATACGACAACATTCATCGTCAAGAGCTCTACATGACTATGGCCGCTTTCGAAATCGCGGGAAAATTGATTCCCAATAATTGCAAGATGTCGTGTGATTTCTCCAATTTAGTCCTTGAAAGGATAGTGAGGCAGGCTGGTGTCAACACGGAAGGCACTATCTTCTTCAAGAGCCTCCAAATTATGGGATACGCGGCGACATTGACGGTATTGCAAGCTCCCATCGCGTAAAGGCATTCGCGGCAATTGAAGAAAAGGCAGGCCTCGTTGGTTTAAAAGCAAATAAGAATAAAACAAAATATATGCTGCCCATTAAGAACCGCTCCATCGAACACCGTCTTGGGCTGAATGTAACCATCGACAGATATAATTTTGAGGTAGTTAAGGAGCTTGTCTACCTCGGGACAAATGTTAACTTGCCCTTGGAAACTACTGCTAGTTCGGTTTGTCAAAACAGGTAGGGTCAAAACTCCTAACAAGGAAGTCCAAAAGTACCCTGATCACTGATCTTGACAGTCCTGCTTTACGGAGCCGAACATTGGACAATGAGCAAGAAAGTAGTAATGATTCTGAGCTCTTTTGAAAGAAAAATTCTTCTGATGTCATGAAGGCAAACTTTGAGTTCTCGGTTACAGGTAAATCCTAAGTCAACCAAAAGGTTGACGGGAGAACAGCTTCATGACAGATAATGAAGGTTCTGGGGAGGGAAACACTGGAAATCGCGAACATGAAGCGATGGTTTGTTGATATCTGTTAAGGTCGGATTAGAGAGAGCAGGAATCAGCAGAGGAAAATACGTATATGTCTGGTGAAAGAAAAGTCACAAGGGTGACCAAAGGGAAATTAATTTAAGAAGTATATTTTGATGCCAGATTTTGTTTTCTAACCAGCGTTTATTTCTTTACCATCCTCGAGTCCACACAAAGTCTGTGAAACAAATTCAAGTATGTTATTGGTCGTGGTTCGACTTTTAGGAAGCCGTGTTGATTCGGGGAAATACTCGTATGTTACTGCAGTGGAAGAATATTATGACGTTGATACTCTCGACGAGTTTGAGTATGCAAGAGAGTCTAGCAAGCGATAGAAATTTCATTAAGATCCTTTATGTCGTAGAAAGTAATCTTATGAATTCATCTAAAGAAGAAGAGAACGCCCAAGTTGTGAGTTTATTTCAGAGATGTTATTCTTGAAACTCAGTGTACTGCATTTTGAGTCTTAGTTCAGAAGCCCCTCTAAGCAGAACGCCTTATGGCCTAGTTATAGGAACTTCTGTTTTCGTAGAAATTAATTACTGCCGAACCGGGATAGGAAAAGTCCTTATTTACACGGTTTTGCCATTATGTACCGAAAAATTCAATTAAGCCCGTCGCAATTGCTCTGATGACATCTCACTGTATTACTCCAATCATGCTTCTTGTGTTAATCGGTGAGTTCTTAATGATGCTTTTGAAATCATATGACAATGTAATAGGTTTTACATTTTCTTCCTTTTTACGCTGCATTATAGAAATTGTACAGCTTTAAAGTCGAATTAAATATCGTCAAGTCTGGTGACTTAACTTCTCTTTCGTCCTTTGTCGGGCGAAGACGGATTATATTCCTGTTTTGTAGCCCCTTCTTTGACCTCGTTTTTTTCAATGACCAACTCACATCAAAAATTGGCGTTGTTAACCGAAGAATTTTAACCGGTATTTGCCAAGGATGTTTGCATTTTTGTTGCTTATTTTTTCGTTCTGTTCATTAGCCCAAATCCAATCCACCAACTTATTTAAGCGATTTCCAAAAAGCGTCTATTAAGGGATATTGTCACACAGTTAAGCAACTATAATGTCTTTAGCTCCAGAATTTTATTCCTCTCGACTTGGGCTTTTTGCACCATTACTACTCAATGGTATAATAACCTTCAAGACAAAAATAGCAACAAGCTTATTAAATTCCATAGACTTCAAGTATGGAATAAGTTTTATGTACTATTATAATAAGATGTAACAGTCTGGAGGACACCCAATCTTTGGCCATTGCTGTCTTAGGTATTGTGTTCAAGGCTCTTACTAGGAACGATTCGCGACTAAGTTCGTTTACTATTCCCAACGATACAAAGGCATCGAATATTTTCTAGAAAAACACTAGAAAGGGAGACAAATTTATTTATTTACGAGGAGTCTCTAATTATTTTCTTTATTTGTTGCAGGTTTTTGCTATCAGCTGAAAGACCACCAAATTCAGCTACATCGTACTGCCAGACATTCACATTCACTTAACACTCATCCAAAGGTGTACCAACTGGTCGCAAACAGGCTGGGTAATGACATGGTCACAAATCACATAGATAGTCAAATGATATAAAAGTGGTTTGCTGGTTTTAAACGCGGCTGTACAAACACCGCTGATGCTGAACGTTTTGGCCGTCCAAAATCGACAACTGTTATGGAAAACATAAAAAAAAAGTTCACAAAATAGTTTTGGTCAATCGTGAATGTAAGTTGCGACAGAAGGCGGTGTGTTCATCATTTTGCGTGAGTATTTGCGAGTAACAAAGCTCATTTTGACCGTCCTGCTCACAGTCCCAAAAATGAACCAAGGATGTAAGTTAACACAACACACTACAAAAGTCACTACACAAAATATCAAATAACATTACTTCATAACAAAGCCAATATATATAGGTCATCAAGCGGGCAGCGCACTCAAGTCATTAATACTGCACCGATTCTGCTGACACACCAATATAGGTCATCAAGCGGGCAGCGCACTCAAGTCATTAATACTGCACCGATTCTGCTGACACACCAAAATAGGTCATCAAGCGGGCAGCGCACTCAAATCAACACACTACTTCAATATGGGTCATCAAGTGGGCAACGCACTCAAGCCAATACTTCGATTCTGCTGACGCACTTTATGGGTCATAAAATGAACAACGCATGAACCAATAAGTGGTCAACGCACTAACCATACAACGGTCATCACCCCAATTACCAATCGAAGGGACAAAAGCGCAAAGGTGCACTTTTCTATGTTGATGCAGTGGACGCAATAGGCTTAAGCATGAGTATAAATAGGGTAGCGATTGGCTCTGTAAGAATAGATCGTAAGTGAACTTAGTCGAATAAAGTTCAGTTTTAAAATAGTATATTTTTAATTTGTTTAACTTGTACGTTTAATCGTCACAAGCGACATTCATGGGGATTCGCTAAGTGACAATAGAAGATTACAGACAAGGGTCTCAGTACGAATATGGAAAACTGAGTATACTGCCATAAGCTAAGTATTGGATCTGAAAATGAGGAAGAGTGTCGGTGGAAGAACAAAACCTCTGGAAACACCATAATTACGAATATCTTGGTGAATATCATACTTGAAGAATGGAACGGCCCGAAAGGTGTTTTCTAATTGATAGAAAAAGCGATTCATCGATTCATTCATCATACTATATGCACGAATTTACTACAAAAGAGTCTGATGCCAAACGCTGTCAAAGACTATCAACAGCGCTTTAGAAATATCAAGCGTATCGATTTTGCTTTCACCGAGGTTGCGCAAAGATCTACTTTTCGGTGAGGTATGCCATCAAATGACCGGCGAACCTGTTGCAATGCAAACAATGTTGGCGGTCATTTAGAAGTTTCTGCGATTCAAGATATTTTATAATTTATCAGCGTTTCCATTCCCCAAGGAAAAAGGGGCCTTAATGATATGATCGGTAGGTGGAGCGAGATAAAGATTCGCCCTTTTTAGGAACAAGCTGGCTGCTATTCTCCATCCACTCGAAAAGACACCACAAGTGAAGGACAGATGAAAAGCTTACTTCACTTCAGAAGTATAAGTGAACATCATTAAGACCGTTAGGCTTTAAGTACTTTTGTAACTGTACGAGAGAGAAAGTATATTTGTCCCATAGAAGATTGGACACCAAGTATGGGTGAAGATAAAGTGCAATTTGGAGGCGTTGAGTTACACACGAAATGTGCAACAAGCAAATTGGCTTTGTCTAAAAAGCTGAGAGATAGGATGTTGAAAATGACGAGGCAGAATTCTTTATGATCTCTACGAGTAAAACTTGTAGTTCGTCCAAAGAGAGAAAAAACGCAAATGTCATCGGGTAAGGTAAATGAAGGAAAAAAGAGTGTTCTTTTACCAAAACAATGCACCGTATCACCGGTTGATCGCAACAATGACAACCTCTTCTGGGATCTGGCTCCCAATTTCCATATCTACTCGTAAGACGACAACTCTGGGGAAAGAGGGTTGGCTTCGGTATTGAAGTGATTGCCGAAACTGAAGTCTATTTTGAGGACAAAGACAAATCGTTTTTATTGAGTGATGCGTTATGATGACTCCTAGTTTTGTGTGTGGGGCACCGTGGCGTATACTTTATCGTTTGACGTTATCGAAACGAGGATCAAGTTCCACAACAGCCAGGTCATCAAAATCATATTTCCCGGTGTTTCTCCTTAAGGGGCTATTGACCCACCTCCTGTGGAATGCTTGTCTAGAAAAAAGCTTCTTGAAATTCGTTGTAAGGGTAATGATGCCTCGGCTCTGATCTTCCAGGGCCTGTATCATTCATTTGTTTTTGAATTACTTTTTTACTAAATAAAAAAATGATTTTGAGTGAAGAAAATCTTTACTCGGACCTTTACAATTTTTTTGGTTAAGTGAGAAAGATGATATCCGTCAAGTGGCTGCCGCCAGTGTTGATACATATTTCTACCCGTTTTATCGCATTTTTCATCACTCTACATGATTTCCGGTGATAACTGTTCGCATTCCATGATCCAATCTTGCTGTTGATGCAAAACCGCCGAAACGGGAGATTACGAGACTAGGAAACATTTCTTTCACAATATCCACTGTGGCTCGTGCGGTGTGTGCGATTGCACCGTGTTGATGAAAACACATGTTAACTAAGCCCCGCTCATCCAATTCCGGCAGTAAGGTGTCGTTTATCATGGCTCTGTAGCATCAGCCAGCAACAGTGACCATATTGGCGATGGTGTCCTCCAAAAAATACGGCCCAATCATTCCTCCCGCGTCAATGCCGCACCACACAGTGGCTTTGAGTTGAGGATGTTATGACTCTTCGTGCATCACACGCGAGTGAAATAAAGATTTTGCTTATTGACGTAACCGATAAAGTGAGAATGCGCCTCGCCGCTCATGATGATTTTTGACACAAAATCGTCCTCTTCGTTGTTGAGATTAAGGATGGCTTGACAGTAACTCATACGCAACTGACGGGTAGCAGACGTTAATATTTTGTATGTAAAATTGTAAAATTCGCCATAGAGTCCGTCTGGTAATGACCAATTCCGTGGCCCATAGTCGGGTTGATGTTTCTTCGTTCTCAGCGACGTCGGCAGCCACAGCCACAATAATCACGGCCGAATGACCGGTTCGGTGGCGGCCACACCCTGCATAGTCTCCTGTGGTTCCAGTCTGTTCGAGGCGAGTAGCTAAGTACTGCGATGTTTAATTAGTTGGCGCGACACGATTAGGAAATCGACGTCGAAATTCATGCTGCGCTAACACCACCGACCGATTATTGGTCAAAAAAATCTACACAATTATATCACACTCTTGCGGAGCGCTCCATTGCTTATCTGTTTGTATACTGCAGCTGTCTAGTTCATAAGTGTCAAATATGATTGATGTACGACATCATTTGCAAAAATTATAACATCTTCCGATAGGGTAATAACTTTACGCCACCTTTTGTATTTATAGTAATGTTTGTAAGCCGTATGCAGTCAATACCTTTAAGGGATAAGAAAAAAGTTGCGGACTGTTGGGGCATACGCTTCGTTAGCCTACCTCAAGGACAACTTCGCCATCCACGATTGTAAAGAGTTTTTCAGTAGCTACATAACAATATTTTTTTTTATGTGGACACACACTTGAACTTCTTTTATGATCTGCCAACATCAGAACGTCAGCCAAGATTTACATTTTTATCACGGTAAGACTCGAAAACGAGCAACGTTTGGCAATTATTAAAAATTATTACTCCGTGGTCGAAACAGAGGAGGAAGTAAGAGCACTTGATTGTAGCTAATTTATTTCGTAAAGATTTTGGCCTATGGCCTTACAAGAACAAATTAACTCAAAAACAGAAGCCTGACGCCGAAACTACTCCGATTAGGTTCTGCACAAGTTTGAAGAAAGTCCTAAATTTCATCAATTTTTAGCTTAGTGACTTTATCAATGAACAAAATATACAACTCTGAACAAAATCAAACCCACTCGCGCTTTACAAATGAACATGTGGTGCGAATTTCACGCCGGAGATATCATATGGCCGTAACCGTCACAATGCTATTGCACTATTTTGGAACACTACAATATTTTCGACCAGAATTGGATGGACTTGACAACAGTGATACGTACCACATGACTAGTCAAACAATTCATATACGGAAGTGGAAGGTCGATTTGTGTGTAATCTTCGAGAAAATGTTATTGAACGCAAAATTCCCAATATTTCGACCGATGTATGTAGAAGAGTGGTGGGAAATGGTACCAAGTTAACGATGTAAACGGGCTCGCAGTAGTCATATGAATGAATTCGAGACTAAATCATATAAACTAAATATATGCTGGTTTGGAGGGGGTTCAGTCCTAGAGCGACTTCTGAGGAAATCTCATATCATATCATATCACAGCCCAGAGCCACCCAGTAATTGACTGTCACTGTACATGCAGGGGTTCCCTTTCTTCTACCAAAACTCTCTGCTTCAAAACATAGTGCTCGCCCATTAGAACTGCCCATCACTGCTTGAAAGAAATAGGGAAAACACCGATTCTGCTAATGGAAAATGTTGATAGTCGTCACACCCGACCAGTGTCCGAACTTGGGACTATTCCTGAACATTTTTTTAAGATCCGGAAACCTGAAATCTAGTATTATTGCCAACAAAAATTGGCACGTGCCACAAATTCATGATAAATGCTATTAGGAAAATGTTCCCATATAATCGAGGCATATCGCTCTTTCTAATTTGGTAAGAGAGGCGAAAATGTGTTTGCGTGTTAGCTTTTGCTGAAGACATATAGGTGCGTATGTGATGATTACAATGGTCGTCTGTGTCCTAATGACGTTTTTGTGGAACAAGTTCCATGTTTTGCTGGAATGCTGACAACGCCTTGGCTATTTTTGACTTGACATGTTTTGAGCCAAGTACCTTTTTTTACGACCATTCCAAAATAGTATTTAATTTTCTCGGAAATCCGTATAGTGACGAAATCTTATTACCACTATGTTTGTTTGTAACAATCCTGACTGGTTGGGCTCAACAATTCCGTAACGTTCCACTTGTCAAACTGAAATAGGAATGATTGACAAAAGACTCTAATAACCCTTACAAATGCTGCAACTTTAAAGCCGTGGGGCAATATCAACAGACATCCCATAGCATTCCTGTTGAATTTCTAAGCATTCGTTGCCTCTTTGGAATTTTGAGCGCAAGTGTTGGGCTCAACCCCAACCAGACCTTCCATAATACCATATTTGTGAAGGCAGGCAACCATTAATATTAGCTGCTATCGGATCATGGCATATAGCCATTTATTGTTGTCACTTCAAAAGCCAGTCGAAGAAAAACATAAGCCTCTTACGGTTGACGGGTCATTAATCTACTTTTAATTATAACGCGTCAATTATAAAAAAAAGATTCGCAAGAATTTATTTCATGCCAGTCACATCACATGCCGACAGCTTCCACGAAAAGCCTTTACTCTCCAGCCATTTTAAAGGGAAAACTTTCCCCATCAGCATCCGAACGTATCTTCTGTTCGATCCAACGCTTCCAAGAAAGAGAAATCCCCCTTCAGCAACAATCCGCTTTAAATTTTTCCTTTCTTTCAGCAATTAAGGCATTACAAGCCCATACCCTATGGTTTTCACGTGAAAGGTACGAGTACTCTTAGTATTCATTTAGAAAGGATTGCTAATTGCTTCGAATACTCCCACTCCAACGTTCGCATGCATTACGTACATTACTCGCACAGACAACAATTGTTCTCCTGTAATCGGATTCCACAGGGAAGCATCTCGTATGAAGAAGCAGGACATCTGTAAACATTCATTTGTCTGCTCAAGAAGCTCGAGATGTACTCATATGTCTGCCTTTCCCATACCGGCATAGTAGTAAGAGGCAAGGATATTGATTTTTTATTTTTTTTTGTGTTCACCCAATGTCCTCCAAGTTCCCCATTTAACGGCTCGACTAATGGGATTCTATTACCCGTACACATGACTTTGAAGTGGAGTCAGTCGTTCGAGTTGGAAACCGACCGGATCTTCAGTTCGGGAAGAGTATTTACTTTAATGGAAGTTGGCAGTAATTCTATGGAATCTGGGTGGTGCGACAACATTCATGGATACGAGCCCGCGCTGCGTAGAAGGCAGATTAGATAAATTTACCGTGATAATCGTTTTTAGTAAGTATTTGCCAAGTTGGCTTTATGGCGACTGTTGTTGTTGCGAGGAATCAATACCTATTGTAGAATGATGAACACGGAATGTAGGAGATGGGAGTGAATGTTTCGACGACCGCAGCGTAAACAAAGGTACATACATATGTGTTTTACAGCGCGTTTCAAGTGTGACTTCCGTGGATTAAGGATGTTCCTGCCGCATGACTTGAATGATTCACATTGGAGGGTTGTTAACCGCACTTGAGTCTGTTGTGTTTTAGTCGGCTTTCGAAGGAATTTATTTTCCCGATTGACGTGAAGATTATGTAAATCAGTGTTCACAGGTTCAAAATCGATATTTCGAAACGTGATCTGAGGTGGAAGAAACCTTACATAATAATAAAAGGCGCATCATAATAAAGGCTGTGACCCATTTGATATTGCCATAACTTTTATAATTTTCAATCTTTCCATATGAAGGGTATTTCAACCGATGGTGCGGATGTTGGCAGTCAATTACGGTCATTTTGATGGAGGTCAAATACAGTCTTTGGTAATTATAGCCATGGAGTCGTTTAACAAACTTCTTGCGAAAATGTCCGATCTGTAAAATTAAAACATTTCATAAAATTCATGGATTTATCGGTCAACATATTCGACCTAGTGGGATCAGAACTCACATAATGATGAAGCATTGTGAAGAGACTGGCGCATCGGGTCATAATCCATATCAACATGTACAGTTGATAACGCTACTTTCGACAGCATGACGCTGCTAGACGGCATGGCGTAGATGAAGCACTGGTCTTGTGGATCAAAGCAATGCTTATGCACAGGACATTGATTGCTGATGCGGGCCTCGAACAATGTGTCAAGTTTGGAGTAAACAGGTGCTGCCCGCAAGGTGACGTCTTGTCTCCGCTATTATGGTGCATGGTGGTCGACTCTCTGCTCGATGCCTCTGGAATCTAAGCCCAGGCCTATGCAGATGATGTTGCTGTTCCCTCTGTCGGCTCAGGTTTAGCGACTGTCTGTCACAAAACGCAGGCGGCGCTAGATGTGATCGAGGACTGGTGCACGAGTAATGGGCTGTCGGTTAATCCTCTCAAGACTGATGTCGTTCTCTTCACGAGAAGGAGGAAAAATACTGGCATTACTCAGCTGGCGCTAAAAGGCATTCCCATACCGATATCCAAGGAAGCTAAGTACCTGGGAGTCATCCTAGATAGCAAGCTTCTTTGGTCAAGGCATGCAGAGTCCAAAACCACCGAAGTGCTGTCAGCTTTTTGGCAATGCAAAGGTGCCTTTGATAAAACATTGGGCTTATCGCCGAAACACGGCAATGATAAGACCGATCATCTCATATGCATCGGTTGTTTGGTGGAACAGACTAACACGCAAACACGTTGTGGCTTCTCTCACCAAACTCCAAAGAGCGGTCTGTCTCAGCTGCACGGGGGCTTTCAGCAGTACACCGGGAGCTGTTCTAGATGCTATGATGAATCGTACACCCCTCGACATATGTACAATATGTATCAGAGAGTGCGCACTGAAAGCATTGCCTCGCCTCAAGAGAAATGGCCTTTGGTACAACTCGCATTGGAGTGAAAGTGTACTTGCGGGAGAAATATCCTACGACCTCTGTCTCATGGATATGCTTTCTGACGTAATGACAATGCGCTGTAACTTCACAGTCACATTTCCATGGCGTCAGGACTGGCTTTGGCCAGAAACTGAACCTGGAATGGACTGTCTTCGCAGTTTGACAGATTGCTCCAGGTCTGGGCAGGAGTCCGGCGCTGGAGTTTTCTTTGAACGCGAAAACATTCCATTGCACTTCTCGTTTGGAAAATATCCGTTTGTTTTCAATCCTAATGGCCATGCACTATGTTGTGAAGCACAGGTGGAAGGGATAAAGCATATGCGTCTGCAGTGCCAGCCAAGATGCGCTCCAATCTGTGTCCAACCCTCTATCCAACTCCAAATTGTGCATGAACTTAAGACCTTTTTGAACAAAGTCGGAAGACTAAATTCAGTTAGGCTTGTATGGGTCCCAGATCACTCTGGGATCCCAGGACACGAGATCTCCGATGAATTCGCTAGAAGGGGCTCAGAGGATAGTTTCTCAGGACTTGAACCCGCCTTAGGCCTACCTGTTTCCACGGTTAAATTTGACATCAACGACTGGATATTTAATGCACAGAGTCGAAGATGGAGGAAATATGCAGGATGCAGGATGACTAAGCGCGTACGCCCTGATGTCTGCAAGAAGTCCGCAACATTTTTCTTATCCTTAAGGAGATATGATTGCAGAAGGCTTACGGGCGTCATTACGGGCCATTTCACTTTTGCCAAGAATCTCTACGTGCTTGGCATCAGTGAGACGTCTACCTGTACTGCATGTTGCGAGGAGGATGACACAGCAGAACCCTTTCTCTGCGACTGTCCCGCCTTCGCTCGCGCACGGTGACGCACAGGCCGACGTGGAGGGTGCCGAATCTCTTAGCTCTACATCACTGAAGCCCCTTCTCACTACTTTTCACCGGACAACGGGGAAAAAAAAAATAAAAAAAATATGCCCGAGCAGCATGTATACGTCGAGACATCACGGTTGTGAGCGAACTTGTGCGGAACCAGTCAACGAATTCAGCAATTGGGTCATAAAATAGGAATTATTATTATGTCATTTTTTTATTATGTAATTGTTAGTCATCAAATCGATGTTGGATCATCACAACAATTTGTTAAATTTGATATTGTCCGATTAAATACATTTTTAAATGGATGCTTTCGTAAATAAATAGAATTGTAGAATCTGGGTATAGGGAAACTCACAGGAACACTACTTGGAATGTCATCCCAAAATCATCTGACCACTCCCCCATCATCATAACTTACCCAGTTAAAGCAACCGCAACCATCAACAATACTCAACTTTGTACATTCAAAGATATAATAGAATCAGATTTTCTTATGAATATTCCTCTGAAAACACCTGACAACATAGAAAGTGCTATCATACACCTAAACGACATAATACTCTTTTCAGCGAATATATCTACACCTTAACTAAAACCTAACATACATATATTCCACATTCTAACGAAAATCAAACAAAAAACGAAAATTAAGAAAATAATGGAACAGCAATATATCACCAGAATTAAGAACGAAACTTAACCAAGCCACGAAAGAAGTGAAAGAACTTTTACAAAACTACAAGAATAAATGCCTCAACGTCTGACTCCTAATCCGTAAACAAATTACTCATTCTGAAAGACAACGAAGGAACTAAAAGCGACGGTCTCACATCAACCACCCATCTTATCTGAAAACAAAACGTGGTTTGGAACTGACGTAGAAAACGATACAACACTAGTGATCATCTTTGCCAAAATATTCACAAACGAAAAAGTCAGCAGCCCACCCAGCTTAAACTTTGAGAATAGTATTAAGAGCACAATTAAGTTCTCGCTGTTTTTTTTATGAAAATGCAACTTTATTGGTAAAAAAACGGTTACGGAATCATTCAAAGTATTGCCCATCGCTAGCGAAGACTTTTACCCATCTTTCTGGGAGAGCTCACATACCGTCACAGTAGAAGTGTTCGTCTTTTGAGGCTATCCACGAATCAAGCAATTTTGAAATGTCTTTATATGTACAGAACTGCTGATTAGCCAGACGATGTGCCATCGAACGGAACAAGTTATGATCGGACGGCGCAATATCTGGGGAATATGGCGGATGGGCTAGGGCTTCCCATTTTGGCAGCGTGAAGCCGAGCATTGTCATGCTGCGGAATCACTTTTTCTTGCCTCTGCTCTTAACAGCTCATAATAAACAACACCGCCCTGATCCCACCAAACACACAGAATAACCTTCGCAGCGTGAATATTCGGCAGAGCCGACGACGTAGAAGCATGACCGGGCTGTCCCCATGATTTTTTTTCTCTTTGGGTTGCTGTAATGAATCCATTTTTCATCACCCGTAACGATGCGATGAAGAAAACCTTTCCTTTTTTGCCGCTGGAGCAGTTGTTCACAGGCGAAAAAATGACGCTCAACGTCTCTTGGTTTCAAATCATAAGGAACCCAAGTTCCTTGCTTTTGAATCATTCCCAACGCATGCAATCGCTTGGAAATTGCTTGGCGGGTAACTCCTAATATTGAAGCAAGCTCTTTTTGCGTTTGGCATGGATCGCTATCGAGCAATGCCTCCAATTAAGCCTCTTCGAAAGTTTTTGACCTTCCTTCACGCGAAAGGTTGTCAACACCGAAATCGTCGTCTTTGAAGCGACGGAACCAATCACGGCACGTTGATTCACTTAGAGCAGCATCTCCGTAAACTTTCTGGAATTCCCGATGCGCTTCAGCCGCCGTTTTCTTCAAATGAAGGAAAGCAAAATCAAACATTTTCACATAACCAAAAGTTTACGACGCAAAAACAAAATCATTAATGTGTAAAAGCGGTTTGTTTACCATATGTCTAAGCTTGGTTCATGACGTTTTGGATACGTCACAGTCGACCAGCACTTACTACTGGAGCCATCTCATCAAAATCTTTGATTAAACCGACCACTACAAATGAATTAAGGTATTTCATTTAACTTAAGAATACTGGCTATGATCTAATAAATGGACAGATTTTAAAAGAATTACCAGACCATGGCTTGGTATTTATAAGAAATATTTTTAATGCCATATTTCTACAGCAGTGCTTTCCTAAAACCTGGAAAGTTGCTGAAGTAAAAACTATCCCCAAACCAGGTAAAGATCCAACAAAAGTTAATAACCATCGGCCCATTTGCTTACTACCAGTAATCTCAAAGCTGTTGGAAAAGATTGTACACGCTAGACTTCAACCACTACTCGACCAAAAAAAAAAATGGCACCCAATCACCAATTCGGGCTTAGACAACAGCATTCAACGATCCAATAGATTCAGCGAGTTACAAATAAGACCGACCTAGAAAATAAAAGATACTGTTCCGCAGTATTTCTTGACATATCCAAAGCTTTTGACAAGGTTTAGCACACGGGACTACTTTACAAACTAAGCAAAATATTATCACAAAACTTTTACCTTTAACTAAAAAGTTATGTCGAACAAAGACTCTTCTACGTGAAGTACGAGCGTGGTCCGATAAGTACTTAGCCTCATCGCCAGATGGCGCCAGTATCGCAAGAGCAACTTACTATCGTGTAGTACATTTTAATAGACGGCTATTGTCGTCGGATCAGGACTCGTAGTTTTGTTTTGACCACGTGTGGAAGCGGGAGTGTCGGCGGGTTTTAGAAAAATGGAAAAAGAGCAATATCGGTCGGTGATTCGAGTCTTGTTTTTTGGAGGGAAACAGCGCAGCGAAATAAAAGAGCGTTTGGATGCTGTGTACGGTGACTCTTCTCCTTCGATGGCGACCATCAAAAATTGGTTTAACGAGTTTCAACGTGGTCGCATGTCGGTTTTGGATGAGCCACGTCCAGGTGCTGCGAAAACGGCTACCACGGAGGATAACGTGACAAAAATCCACGACCTCGTATTGGCAGACCGCCGATTGAAGGTGCGCGAGTTGGCTGAGACAGTAGGCTTTTGAATGATCGCGTGGGTCAGTCATATCCTGCATGAAATTTTGGGCATGAGAAAGCTGTCGGCGCGATGGCAGCACCCATTACTCCAGACAACAAGCGCAACCGTGAGACAACTTCAGAGCAGTGTTTGACGCTGTTTTAGCACGATCCGAAGGAGTTTCTGCATCGTTTCGTAAAAGTCGACGAAACATGGATCCACTGGTACACACCAGAGACCAAGGAACAGTCGATACAGTGGACTTCACCCGGCGAACGTGCTCCGAAGAAGGCGAAGACTGTCCCATCGGCCGGAAAGGTGATGGCTACCGTTTTCTGGGATTCACAAGGTGTGATCCACATCGCCTACCTGGAGAAGGGCAAAACGATCACAGGGCTCTACTATGCCAAATTATTGGGCCGATTCGACGCCGAATTGAAGAAAAAACGGCCCCACTTGGCGAAGAAAAAAGTGCTCTTCCACCATGATAACGCACCGGCTCACACCTCCGCTCTCCCCGCGGCCAAATTGGTCAATTTGAGCTACGAACTGCTGCCCCATCCACCGTAATCTCCAGGTTTGGCCCCGTGTGACATATTTTTGTTTCCAAACTTGAAAAAGTCACTCGCCGAGCAGAAATTTCAGTCGAATGAGGAGGTCATCGCCGCCACGGAAGCCTACTTTGCAGACGTCGAGAAAACGTATTTTTCAAACGGGTTAAAGAAGTTGGAGCATCGCTGGGTATTGAGGTAAAAGGAGACTATATTGAAAAAATAAATCGCCATTTCTCCAAAATGTTCGTTTTTCTTTTGTAGGCTAAGTCCTCATCGGACCACCCTCGTATGTTGTAACAGTAACTAAATGTCAAAAGACAGGGGTTTAAAAATACAAAAAAAAAATTAAAAAGAATCCGAAAAAGTCACTCTTTGGCTTGAATTATGGGTTGGCGGCATCATTTGTCCGTAGTTAAAAATGTTGGTTTCAACAAGATAACATTTCCGCTGACACAAGTCTTCAAACAATCATTTTATTGCTCAAGAAATTTTAAAATCTCCGAGGTCGGGCAACCTTTTGACTTCTTTCTGTGATAATATATAATACATAACATCCACTTATTCTCAAAACATCATCGATAATTTTGAACTACGGATGTTTGCCTGCAACAGAAACCACTTTTTTTTTTTTAATTGGGGGCTAATGCTAACAGATAACAGATAACATAGAGCACTGCGACAAAAGTAAGTCTATTGTGCCTGCTAGCTAATTAGACGAGAAGTTCCTTACTTTGATAATAAAGCTGAGGATGTACCTCGTAGGAACTGAGCTGATCACCTCAGGAGTCATGATTTCTCTGAGAAGGATTCGTTTCCTAAGATGGCAGAGGGCAGCACAGTCGCATAGTATATGCCCTGCAGCTTCCTCGTCCACTAGACTGAGTCGACACTCGGTTTCAGACGAGAGGGTAATTTTGTAAAGGTGAAATCTCAGTCTACAGTGTCAAAAAAGGGAGCTAACCAGTCTTTTGATATCGATTGTAGGGGACCTTGAACGCTGTTCCAAAAGTGCAGGTGTTGCGATTTTTCCCACTTGTCTAAGAGAAAATTAATCTTTGATTTGGGGATTCCGCAGAAAGGTTCGGTACATATATTCCCTTCGCTAGAGCCTTTTGTTTTTATAATTCATGCAATTTCAAGAGTGTACACTGTTATGGTGGTTGTCCTAGATAGGATTTGAGAGCTTCGACTGAATTTGCGTTGGTTGTATGTTCACAGTAACTCTTTTGTTTCCATGTTATTAAGGTGTTATATTAGAAATGCACACACAGAGTATGAATTTTGGTGTAATCTTATGCTGCGAGTGTTATGCCTTCGTCAGCACTTTTCTTGTTACACAGTCTTTCCGTATAGGAATTGTTTTTTGACTCAACAATCGGTGATGATTTCCATTGCATCACGACCACCCCAATGGATAGAATACTTTTATGGTGGTCACGAGCAGCCGTTGGCGATACAAAGTGAATCTAGGCATCATGATATCATATCTGGATAGGGCAATATCTGTATTTTGACAAACATACTCGTGTATATAAAGGGCCTTCAATCGGGACATTCAAAGTTCCAACTTGAATAAGTTTCCCTGTTTTCCAACAGATGACGTTAACAGAACTACGTGCTTGTAATTTAAGATCTTGAGGCATCTACAAGAAAGTTTTGTGGGTGTATCTTAGTTCACCGAAGTGAAAAGAATTTTTTTCAGAGTTTTAAACTTGCCAAGAAAATAAATTCATTCCAACATATTATTTGAAAACAAAATCTGCAGCTGAAACGACATGAGAAAATATGGTTTCGAAAGCTTCTAAAGTAATTATTTTGTTCTGACGCACCGAGAAAGTTTGAGGACGAAGAACTGCAGTAATTACTTCATGAAAACTCATTTCAGGCGTCAGTTGAACTTGCAAAATCATTACAAATTGATGACACAAAAGTTCCAAAATGTTTGAAAGCATTAGCAATAATTCAAAAGCAAGGGCATTGGGTGCCATTGGAGATGAAGAGGAAAGACTGTGAACTGCTGCTTCAACTGCAGTAAAGGAAAAGTTGTTTGCATCCTATCTATCCTATATTACTGGCGATGAAAAATGGATACTGTATGATAATCCTAAGCCCAGTAAGCCTGGCCATGGATTAACATCATCGGTGAAGTCAAATAAGTCAAAAAAGTGTAGATTATTTTGAGCTGCTTAAATCGAACGAAAGCATCACGGGAGGCCAGAGACACGACAATTTACTGATCCTCTTATTGTCAGAAAGTCCTAATACAGGAATTGCGCACTTGCTGCAGTAATATTTCGCATCGACACAAAGAGGACAACAAGCTTCGCATCAAAATCCCCTAATATTGGGTGAACCCTAGCTGTTGGCTGTAACTCCTTGTTAAATTGAACACACATTTTTGTGAAATCAATGTTGATCTTTATTGGGTAATGGATTATGGTTTCGTGTACTCAATTACGGATAGTACACAACATCCTTTATACGACCATGATTCATGTTTGCTTCCGGAGAGGTCTCTGTGACAGTATCATCAGCTAAAGGGTGTCCACAAGGTGGAGTCCTTTCGCCACTTCTCTGGTGGATAGTTATCGACGACCTACTCTACAAGCTAACCAACCTCGGTTATAAAGTCATCGGATATGCCGATGACCTTGTAGTTATTGTTACAGGAAAAGTGAAATTTCTGTCTGTGATCGCATGCAATTTGCGCTTATTTTATCCCTAACTGGTTTAGCAGAGAAGGTTTATCGATAATCCCAAAAATGACAAGGCGACTAAAGCACTGTTGGCCTGCCGACGCACCTACGGTAAAACTTGGGGATTGAAACTTAAGGTAATCCACTGGCTATGAACAGCGATAGTAAGACCTATCAACACTTACGCGTCGGCTGTACGCCTTCAGAGGCTAGCATGTCCCGGCATTACAGGTGCAATGCACTGAACCTTTTTATTGAAAAGGTTGCTACACGTAGTGCTATCAGACCCCACGTCCACTTGGAAAGCAATGATCCCTTGCAAAGTGTCAGAGGCCTGAGGTGGTACATCTTGGCGATGAATTCGGGTGTTGGCGCTCTCATCTTTGGATCAAATCGGAAGATATCAAAGACCTTGGGAACTAGCCCTAGTGTCTTCCAAGCCGAACTATACACCATCCTATAGTGCGTTAGCCTAAACTTAGAGACTGGCATAAGAGGTATAACCATCAATATACTCGCAGACAGTCAGGCAGCGCATTGGGCTGTTATAGTACGAACTCAAAATTCGTCAAAGAATGCCCCGCAAGACCTAGGTAAAAGAAACAAAGTCAAACTCTGGTGGGTGCCAGTGCCAGATTACAAAGGCAATAAAGGCAACGAAATCGCTAGAGGTGGTCTAGGGGTGGTCGTGGTGCAATGGTAATCATCACCGACTGTTGAGCCAAAAAACAATTCCTATACGGAAAGACTGTGCAACAACATCAGTTGTGAATGAGACATGATCAAATAGTGCTGACGAAGGCATAACACTCGCAGCATAAGATCACTTCAAAATTCATATTCTGTGTGCGCATTTCCAATGACCTGGAAATAAAAAAGTTACTGTGAACTACAACCAACGCAAATTCAGTCGAATCTATCAAATCATATCTAGGACAACCACCCCGGAGAGTAGTGAACGAACATCTTCGACACAAACCATCTGCACCCCGTCCAGGTTGTGTGACAAACACCATAAGAACGTACACTCTTGAACCTGCAAGAATAATAAAAAAAAAATTGTCTTCTATTCAAGTCTTTCCAAATCGTCCATATTAGAAAGGTTGACTTGTTCCTTTCGTAGAATAATCAACGTTTTCATTATTCTCGAGTGCCCACTCTATCATGATTGTACTGTTAATGTACAAGCATCTGGCTTTCTTTGCTAGATTTATACCGTTTCTTTTTCTTTTGTAATAAGTTCAAAAAGAATTTCTACCCTCGAATAAGAGATGATCGTATCAATTCGATAATTCTTAGCCTACTTCGCCTCATGTACTAGAAACAAATATCCCGATTCAATAGGGCACAGCCCATCTGTGTCGTATAAATTATTATATTAATCGTTTTCCCTTGCCTTCCTTAGAGGAATTTTGCTCCTCTGATATGACGTACCATATGTCATAAATATGGGAACTCGTCGTCCAAAAGAGTTTTGCCAAGTCTGCGTTTTCGGTTCAGACAATAAACAAAATTCACAGTTGAACAAAAACAAAAATACAATAACTCGTCCTTTACCCGTGCACCTAGACGTCCTCGCAGGAATTCCATTCAACAAAGTAATGCCAACTTGAACCACAAATCTAACGCATTGTTATCAATAAACCAATTCATTCCCATTCGAACCAACTTCAGTACGATAAAGCTACAGAAAGTTAATAAAATTAAGCACAATTCGTCTGGCATCGGCCAATATCCTGCCCAAGTGAGCGTATCTAATAGTTAAATAAATTAACTCACCGCCGTATGTGATGTCAAAACACATTCGGCTATCCACTTACGACTTTGATTAAATCGAATGACCCTACACCCTCATCCCCTGTTCATCAACAATGAACAAATACTCGTAAACCAACAAGGAGTAACAAAAGCCGATGAAAGGAAATTATTTCGCAAAAATGTGCCCAGTTACTGGCTGAATATTATCCAATCTAACAAACTTCGAAGTCGAAGAAGCCCGCTCATCATTCCGGATGGTAGAGTTAAGGAAAAGTTCCAGCCGAAAAGTTTGTTCAATAGGAGTGCACCCAATCTCGGACGAAAATCGATTAAGTGTCCTTGCTTTGTTTTTCTATTTCTTGATTATGAATGTAGCAACACCTGACGCAGGAGTCTGGAAGTGCGAATGAATAAGATTCTGGGAATCACCAAGAGAGTGACGACTTGCTGTTGACAATTGGTCAAGAAATATCGAAAATGGGATGGAGAGGGAGATGTGATTCACCATATTCAGCAAAATCCCTTTTCAATCCTCATTCTTCCTAACAAAAAAGGAATGGGATTAAGGAAGATTGCTTTTTTGTTTCGTTTTATATCGGAGGAACCATTCCTATTCCATTAGGCTTAACGCAAACTTGAGGTAAAATAACAATATTTTTGAATGGAATAGAGGAATTATGCACCGAAAGAAATTAACCGAGACGAAAACTAGCTCACGAACGTACTCGTACATACGAGTATGGGGATCCAAATGCATTTCTAGAAAGAATGGGTTAGCGTTCTGGAGTCGTTGAAATTTGGAAATATTCAAGAATAATAATCAATTTACCGGTATGTTAGGATCTCGTTGAAGCCTTGATCCTCGCCAGGGCCGGGCAACTTATTTAATTTTAATTTTCGTGGAGGCAAATCTTCCCAAAAATTGCACCAGTTAGGACAGTCAATGGTACCTGTTAGAAGTTTATTAATGAAGAGGATGTCAGATACTCTTCTTCTTTCTCTAACGTACTCAAGTTGATTAGTTTAAGACCATCTTAATAGGGCGGGATGAACAAGGAATTGTTCCAGGGCAGACCTCGATGCGCGAAACGTAGGAACTGATGTTTAACGCTCTCGATTCTAGAAATGTGGGTTTGTTGATAAGAGGACCACACTCGAGATGCACTTGAGGACCACAGATTGAGTCACGTAGGGACTGGAGAATTATTTAGACCAACACTTCAAGACACCGAGTGCAGAGTTGGCTTTAAGGATTATATCAGAATTATATCCGCCAAGATCGCGGATAACCTGAATGGTGGAGATGGGCTTATTATTATTGAGGAAATAGCGACGACGAGAAAGTTTGACTGGATTACGTGAAAAGGCTATTATTTGGCATTTGGAAATGTTAAGCTCCAAGCAATTTTTGGAGCACCAGACGGAAAAGCGTTGAGATCCGATTGAATAAGAAAGGAATCGGTCGTGGAGGAAGGTGTCGTCGACGTACAGTAATGTTAACAATGAAAATAAGTGGACCTAGGTGGCGGCCCTGGGCAACGCCGTAAGACACTAAGAAAGCGTTAGAAAAGACAGATCTTAAACGAACACTGTAGTAACGGTTTTTTTAAATAAGAAAATATCCACTTCAACGCAGTGAGATCAAAGCCAGGGGAAGACAGTTTGAAGAGTATTAGCTTGTGAGAGATTTTGTCGAAGGCTTTCCTGAAATCAGTTGAAATGAAGTAGACTTCATTCCCATTATCTAATGCTGAGAGGGTGAAGGATACGGTTTGTTGTTGTAGACTTGCATATGAAGAGCCATGTTGTTTAGCATTGGATAGTTATCCTTCGTCGAATCGACGAACAACCCTTTTATTTTTTTATGACTACTCTCTAACTATTCATACCTTTTAATTCTATCTTCGTACAACATCATTTAGTGGTGATCTCTAGCAGTGAACGGAACTAGGGAAATACGTTTATTTGGGTTGCTTTTCGTTGTTTTTTTTACAATAGAATAATTAAATGAGTTCCGGCCAGCAATTAGATGTAGTCGAGACATTTCTTGGAATGTGCAATGACTATGATTTTAGTTCAGAAGACGATGACATTCAAGGAAAGTGGTAGTGATGATAACGTTGTTATGGATGATGCCGATGAACTTGAAAGCGAAGCCTCATCTTCAAAGGTTATTTTTGATTCGGATGAAAATAATATTCCTCTCAATTTACCCAGGAAAAAAAACAGGCATAATATATGTAATTCACAAGAACTCTTCTTCGAGTCAAAAACAACTACAAGTGGTCATCAAAAAAAAGCAAAAGCCATCGATATGGTTTGAATATAGTTCATTAGGCCCGGGTACCAACACTTCAGTGTAAAAACATAATTGAACCACTGCTATGTTTTTAGTTATTTCTAACGAACGACATACCAAATAAATGTTGTAAAATGAACAAATGTCGAAATAAATTCGCGAAGAAAAGATATGGTTACAGAAACTAATAGATCGCAAAGACAAGAAACCGGTTCTGAAGAAATAAGTGCTTTAGTTGGTATTTTATGCTTGAGAGCTGTTTCCAAAAGCAATCACCTAACTTCAGAGTAGTTATTTGATTCCAGCTACAGTGGACCTCGGCACGTTTCGACTATGACTAAAGCCAGATTCAAATTTCTTTTATGGTGCTTACGTTTTGTCGATAAAGCTGTTCGTCTTCAAATATCAAACGACAAATTTGCCCCAATCCCAAAAATATGTTCATCCAAAAGTGTCGGGGAAATTACACTCCGGGTTCCTATTTGACAATTGATGAGCAGCTTATTGCTTTTTTTTGGAAAGTGTTCGTTCAGGATATATATATATTTCTAACGAACCTGCCAAATACGGCTTGAAAACGGTTATGTTATGCGACAGTGCCACTAAATACATGGTGGATGCAATTACCCCTTGGGTAAGGGGTCGAACCCTAGCAACCTGCCTCTTAGTGAATACTAAGTGAAAGAATAACAAAACAAATTCATGGCTCAGACAATGGATAATTGGTTTACGTCTGTCAACTTTGCAAAGTCACTTTTGCGTAAGCCATATAAGTTAACCATAGTTGGAATCTTACCAGCAAATGAACGAGAAATACCCAAATCTCAGACCTCAATGTTTTGATATGACAAGGAACAAAGGCTACTGTCGTACAAGCCAAAGCTATCGAAAACAATTTTTTTTATTGTCATCCTGAAATGAAGAAGAAACTATAAACCCTAGCTCGAAAAAGCATTATATGGTTGAATTTTACAATCAAAGGACACATTCGACCAGATGTGCATTATAATGAGTTGCTCTCGAAAAACGAACCGATGGCCTATGTGTCAGTTTTATGGCATGCTAAACATGGCATTCATTGACAGTTACATAATCTATACACACAATATGTTTGACAGTAAACAGAAGCCTTTAAACCGTCGAGAGTTCATGAAAAAATTACATGATGACCTTGCTGAGCAGTATATGTCACGAAGACTGGAGACGCTTACTCTAATCGCTACAACTAGGAGGAAAATTTAACATGTTTTGGCTGATGTTCAAGGAAAACGTGAAGACAATACCTAAGAACCGGCAGCAGAAAAGAAATAAAAATTTGCGCATTTTGCCCATATTCAAAGAGGCGAATGACAAAATCTACGTGCTATAAGTGCAAAAAAAAGCATCCGTGGTTGTTCTGAGTCAAGGTGATCTCAGACCATTAGAACTCGAAGAATTATTTAATTAACAATCCCTTTGTACTCGTACGTTATAATTTATTTTTATTTTAGCAACTCCGTGTAGGTTACAATTAAACAGCGCACCACCAAATACAAAGTATAAAAGAGAAGCAGTACAGTATCTGGCAATTGCCTTCTTATATAGGCTCTATGTAGCTGTTTCAGCTGTAACTGCCCTGGGTTAATGTCCTCCCTTTCGCAACATGTTGCGGAGGGGAACAATTCCCCAAGTGCGAAGATGACAATTGCCATTCTTGCATGCAATTTGTCTCACTCTGCCATCAATTGTTATTGTATAATTCATTTATGCGATAGGCTATCGCCCCTATGGATTTGATTGATGGCAGAGGGAGACAAATTGCATGCTTACATGTGCATGGCTTTAACTTGACATTTCATTTGTTTACATTTACAATTGTTTACATTCACAATTGTTTACATTTACAATTGTGGTTGGTTGTTTACAATGACTTTAATTTTACATTTTATGATGATCGTGTATAATTGTTTTGTTGGGGCTGAAGCCCAACATGCTCCCGCCTCTCAATTGAAAGTGAGTTATTTTTGGTCGAGTGCTGGTGATGTACTTGCAACGCCTTGCGGTGGTGTCGTGCTCGTTGTCGCGTTGTCCTCGGCTGCGTGGATTTGTTCATGCGTTGTGTTGTCGAACCATGGTGTTTCTTCGATTTCTGGTACGTGCACCCAAAGATACTCGTAATTTTGTTTGCGTGTAATATTTGATGGTGTAATTCGGGTTGTAGTTAATGTTTTTTGAGTAAGATTTGGGCATGAAAAGAAAATAAATGTGAGTGTTTTGCAATTGTCATGTGTTTAAATAAGAAAGAGGGTGGTGGCAGTTATAGTGATTGTCATTTTTTTTTTATTTGCGAGGAGATTACGCGTTGCGCGCGGGGTCAGTAATCGGTAACGCGGATAGTTTCGTGATCGGGCGTTTAAGTATCGACGTTGCTGTCCGTATGGTCGCCACGCGCACGAGACCATCTGACCCGGGATGTAGTTGTTGTATTCGGGCAAGGAGCCATGATGACGGTGGTAAGTTATCTTCTTTGACTATGACAATGTCTCCGACGTTGATGTTTGTTTGTTCTTGCAGCCATTTCGGCCGATGTTGTAGCTGATGTATGTATGTTGTGCTCCACTGTTTCCAGAATTCTTGGGTGAGTCGTTGAATATACTTCCATTTATCTAGTCGGTTGATGTTCCTTTCCAATAGGTTTCTGTCCGGTGCTGTCCGAAGAGGCGCTCCGATTAAGAAATGGCCCGGAGTTAAAACTGTCAGGTCGTTGGGGTCGTGCGACATTGGACACAGTGGTCTGGAATTTAGACAAGCTTCGATCTGAGTAAGTAAGGTGTTAAATTCTTCAAATGTCAGTTTAGAGACACCGATTGTCCGCTTAAGATGGTGTTTTATTGATTTTACTCCAGCCTCCCAAAGGCCCCCAAAATGTGGTGACGCGGGAGGGTTAAAATGCCATGTTGTTTGCAGTGCGGCTAAACCTTTGGCGACTTCGATTGACCATTCCGATGCGATAAAATTGAAGTCTCTCTTGAGTTCATTGTTAGCACCTTTAAAGTTGGTGCCACAGTCGCTGAATAGATTTGTGCAGATGCCCCGTCGTGCAACGAATCTCCGGTATGCTGCTATAAATGCAGCTGAACTAAGGTCACTTACTAATTCAATGTGGATGGCCTTAGTGGATAAGCAGACGAAAACTGCCATGTACCCTTTGGAGATCTTGTTGCATCGACCCTTCCAAAGTTTAATGTCTACAGGACCGGCATAGTCGACTCCAGTGTTTGTGAATGGTCTCGATATCGTCACTCGTTCCGCAGGCAGACTTCCCATGAGCTGCATTTGCATCTTGGCGTTGTACCGATGGCAACGTACGCATCTGTGGATGGTAGACTTTACGATTCGTTTGAGATTGGTGATCCAAAATGTATTTCGAATCTCTGCCATCATCAATTGTTGACCCCCATGGAGGGTGCTGAGGTGTATATCACTCACGAGTAACTTTGTGAAGTGATGCGATTCGCTGAGAATAATTGGATGTTGTTGATTAAAGTTTAGCGATGAGTTTGATAATCTTCCCCCAACGCGAAGAATGTTTGAAGAGTCTAGAAACGGATTCAAACTCCGAATTGTACTTCCTTTGGGAAGTGGATTTTTTGTGTTGAGCGCCTGAATTTCGGCTGAGAATAATTCCGATTGAACCAGCTTGACAAGTTGATGCTTCGATGATTCCAATTCCTCTGCTGTGAGTGGGTGCAAGTTTAGGAATAACTTCTTATCTCCTCGTAAGTTATGGAAATATCTCCTCCATAGCGCTACCGTGCGGATGAGCCGCTTGATGTTTGAAAATCTTTGGAAGAAGGTGTTGTTGATGGTGATGCAGTGTGATGTTATATGACCGACCTCTGTAAGTATATTAGATTCAAAATTTGATAGTAAATTCAATTCATGTTTTTCTTTCTTTAGTCGCTTGAGTTCTAAATGGGTTTCGAATGGAGTTTCTTGTGGGTGATTTTGCAAGCTGAAGCCTTGCAGTTGCATCTCAAGGTTGTTGTGATGATTCTGCACGGTAATTGTGTTGGTCTGAGGATCCAAACACGTTCTTCCAGTTAGGATCCAACCCAACTCTGTTTTTTGTGCGACTGGAGAACCCTTCTGACTCCTAATGAGTCCGTCGAGAATGATAGATGCATAGACGTCGGCACCTAGAAGTAGGTCTATCTTCCCAGGAATATGATAAGAGGGATCCGCTAAGGGGAGGTTGGATAGATTGCTCCACTTACCCTTGGGAAATTGTTGTTTTGGTAAAAGGGAGGTGAGTTGGGAGAAAATGAATGCTCTGACCACAAGAGAAAAGGTTGGGTTTGTTTTTGATTTTATTGTGAATTGTGTTTGGTGTTTTGACGTCCCAGTCAATGTTTGTCCCAGTCCCGTCACATTCGCTGTTACTCTGTGTTTTCTTAGCTTCAGTAGTTGTGTGGCCCGTTCTGTGATGAATGTGGCTTCCGAACCTGGGTCCACTAGTGCTCGTAGACAGTGATACGTTCCGTCAGATGCTTGGGCCCTGACTAAGGCAGTTGCCAACAGGACCTTAGAATTTAGCTGGTTGAGATTGGTTGTGATCGCTGCCTTTGATGTTGATGGAACATTGTTCTGGTCTATGTGTAATAGGGTATGATGCTTTAAACCACATTTGAAGCACCGGTGAGTGCTTTTGCAGTTCGACGTTTGGTGGTCGTAACCAAGACAATTATAGCACATTGAAAATTTCTTGATTGTCTCAGCTCGACCCTTACCATCCATGTTAATAAAACGTTTGCACAGTCGAATACTGTGGGATCCCTTGCAGAGCCGACAAAGATATTCTTTGACTGTTGAGATTTTATGAAGGGGGTTAGCTCTTTGGAAAAATGTTGTTGGCCGATGTTGATTTGCCTCGATGTTATTTTCCAAGGAGCTGAAACGACCTTCAATAAATGCGAAAAACGATTTAATCTCTGGAAGTACTTTTGTATTGCCCAATGTGCTGTCCCAGTCTTTCTGGGTCTGGGGGGGCAATTTATGGTACAATATGTAAATAAGTATGCTGTCCCAGGTTTCAATTGCAATTCCCAAGTTGGAGAGAGCATGGATGCACTCGATACTCTTATCGTGTAACGATTTTAACGACGCAGCGGATTCATGGGTAAGTTTGCTTTGCTCCAATAAATTACGTAACTGTGTATAAACCAATTTTCTATTGTTGTCGTACCTATCAGATAGAATTTCCCAGCCTGAGGAATAACTTTTTCCATCTATTGGAAGATGTTGAATCAACCGTGCTGCTTCATCAATTACTGTGCTCTTGAGGTAT
This sequence comes from Merodon equestris, assembly GCA_958301585.1. Classification (NCBI taxonomy): domain Eukaryota; kingdom Metazoa; phylum Arthropoda; class Insecta; order Diptera; family Syrphidae; genus Merodon; species Merodon equestris. The sequence continues at coordinate 86,475,384 of OY284414.1, forward strand.
TGCAGCTTTTGAACGTCTGATAGATCTGCGTTCTGATCGATTAAATTCAGGAACAAATTTTTAAATTCGTACCAATCTTCAAACTTTCCGGAAAAGGGCCTTATTTCAATTCGCGGAAGACGAATGTCTGAAGCTAATGACCTTGTTTGGTTTGACCGCGAAGAATCTAACGTTTGGTTATGTTCATTGAGTTTGTCAATGGCATCGTGTAGTAGACCGACAAAGGTAAAGTATGTTTTTTTTATTTTGGGATAAATTTCATCTTCTAAATATTTTTCTTTTAGGGGATCGGTTGAACTATTTACAATGAAGGAATGTTCCTTCTTCGCGCGTTTGAAAACTTCCTCAATATCATTTAAGCAAGCATTCACATACCCTTTTAGCTGTCGCGACGCGGGATCTTTTTGGAATTCATCTAAGTCTGTTTGCAATTCTTTAAGATTTAATTCCTGTATCTCGATTGATTTTGCTAATTTGGACATTTTGTGATTTGTGTAATTGGTTTACGATTCACGAGTTAGTTTTATATGTATGAGTACGAATGGATTAAGTATTATTCAGATATGTATGTATGTATATATATAATGAATATGATAAAATGAATATGTTTGTGATATATGTAAATGGATGGATATGATGTTGTAAATAAATGTATAAGTGTATATTGTATCATGTAATGTTATTATTATCTTTTTGGGATATACGTATAATTCAAAGTAATTGTATAAATTGTACTCAGCCTGATTCCAATTGTTTGATGATATTCTTGACTGCAGGTTGTTGATTTAATTCTTCTGTTGTTTGTTAATTCTTGAGATTTCTTATTGTTGCTTGTTGAAATTAAAGTTGCCGCTTGTTGAACGGTTTGCTTCTGCTTGATGAGCGGTTGCTGCCGCTTGATGAACGGTTTTAAGCTTGCCGTTTGTTGAACGGTTTGCTGCTGCTTGATGAGCCGTTGCTGCTGCTTGTTGAACGGTGTTGAGTTTGCCGTTTGTTGAACGGTTTGCTGCTGCTTGATGAGCTTGCTGCTGCTTGTTGAACGGTGTTGAGCTTGCCGTTTGTTGAACGGTTTGCTGCTGCTTGATGAGCTTGCTGCTGCTTGTTGAACGGTTGCTGCCGTTTGATGAATTTGCTGCTGTTTGTTGAAGGCTCGAAGGACCAAATAATGTTCTGAGTCAAGGTGATCTCAGACCATTAGAACTCGAAGAATTATTTAATTAACAATCCCTTTGTACTCGTACGTTATAATTTATTTTTATTTTAGCAACTCCGTGTAGGTTACAATTAAACAGCGCACCACCAAATACAAAGTATAAAAGAGAAGCAGTACAGTATCTGGCAATTGCCTTCTTATATAGGCTCTATGTAGCTGTTTCAGCTGTAACTGCCCTGGGTTAATGTCCTCCCTTTCGCAACATGTTGCGGAGGGGAACAATTCCCCAAGTGCGAAGATGACAATTGCCATTCTTGCATGCAATTTGTCTCACTCTGCCATCAATTGTTATTGTATAATTCATTTATGCGATAGGCTATCGCCCCTATGGATTTGATTGATGGCAGAGGGAGACAAATTGCATGCTTACATGTGCATGGCTTTAACTTGACATTTCATTTGTTTACATTTACAATTGTTTACATTCACAATTGTTTACATTTACAATTGTGGTTGGTTGTTTACAATGACTTTAATTTTACATTTTATGATGATCGTGTATAATTGTTTTGTTGGGGCTGAAGCCCAACAGTGGTGAACACAAAATTGAGGCTTGTGCCTCTTGCATATAATTTTTGTTTTTTTTTTTTTCAACACTTTTAATTTTTGCAATCATTTCTTAAGGTGATATTATTATACTATTATTTTTTTGAACCAATGGCTGTTTGTGTAACAAAATAAATGAATAACTTTAATTTTATTTTTAAGTGCAAAAAACATGTCTATACCAGTAATAAATCTTATTTATTATTTAAAAAGCATGTCTTAAAATTTTATTTGAAAATTTCAGGATTAATGTTGCCGAAGTATAAGTAGTAGGTAGGTTTTAAAATGAACTTCGTTGATTCGACGAAGCATAACTTTAGTGTGCGTTTAATATGCATAACCATCCAGGGTTAGAGAAGATTGGAGGTTTGCAGTGGAAACTTAGACTGTCATACTTTCGAAAAGTTTTGGTATATGTGACAGTTTGGCGCGATACTTGTTAACATCACTCTTTGGACCTTGTGAACAGAAGTTATAAAAGCACTTCTCCATATATGGGGAAATTCTCCAAGGGACAGGGATGAGTTGAATATTTTTGAGAGCCGGACCAGAAAGAATGGAGGAACATTTTTTTAGTAATCTATTCATCATTGATTTTCCATGATAAGGGGGTCAATAGCACGTGGGAGAAATGGTCCAAAGGAAAATTTTAGTATTTAATCGAAATGAGTAGTGTCCGGTACAAAGGAGTCATCGGCGAAAGATTGTTTCAAGAAGTTGGCGATAGTTTTGGCATCATTCGAGATTACGTCATTGAAAGGGGGTGAAGTAGGGTAGCCATCAGATTTCCTTTTGTAGTTGACAAACTGAAAGAAGGGCTTAGGATCGTTTATAAGATTGGCTAACGTTTCGATCAAATGGCGTTCGTAGGGAGAGTTATGAAGCTCGGGAAATTGCAGATAAGTACTAAATATATAATAATAAGCAAAAAAAACTCAAACTCCCAGCTGATCAGTTCAAATGTTTGCCACTAGTGAAGCAAGATGCTAATTTAAGCACTCTGAAACATGTTAAATTTAAATTAGCTTTGCCATCTCAACACCTAATTCGCGCTCTTAATGCGGAATATTGGCCTAGTAACGTTCGTGTGAGAATTTTTAAATTTCTCCTAAAAAACGAGAAAAACCAGACAACAAAAAGACCAACTTAATGCATACTCATGTACCTACACCGGCTCGTGGAGAGAATTCCCTCTCCGTTTACTATCAAAATGCGGGAGGAATTCGCACAAAAACAAATCAACTCTTCCTTGTCTCTCTCCACGAGTATGATGTCATCGCATTAACAGAAACATGGTTGCACTCTCACATCCACTCAGCTGAACTTTTCGATGCGTCTTACTGTGTTCATCGACTGGACAGATCATTGTCGTCCTCTCTCACCCGGGGTGGTGGTGTACTAATCGCTGTTCGTTCTTCGTTACATGGTAAGCATATAGTTTTACCTCACCGCGCTGATAATATTGAACAACTGTGTGTTTGTGTTGCGCACTCTCCCGATGGAAGTGGAGCCTTGTACTTTCTTATCAGCTACATACCTCCAAATTCAAATGCTGTCGTCTATGATCATCACATACGGAACATCGAACATGTCGCTTCTCAACTCAACGTAAGTCAAGCTCCAGTAGTCTTAGGAGATTTCAATGCAGGTGATATTCTTTGGAATTGGTCTGATGTAGACCAATGTTTATTACCTTCCAATTTGAAAAAAGACTATGAATGTAATTTTATTGACTCACTTTTTGCCCTAAGCTTGTCTCAAATCAATTGTCATCACAATTCATTAAATAGATTGCTTGACTTAGTCTTTGTAAGTGAGGAATTGAATATTAAATGTAGTGAAATGTTATCTCCACTGCTAACTAACTCAATTCACCACATTGCAGTCTGCATTACTATAAAATCTTATGATTATTTAATTGAAGAACTAGCTGATTGTAATTTACTTGCTTTAAATTTTAAAAAAGTCAATTATGTTGCTTTAGACCATTACCTAGGCAATATAAATTGGGATGATATTCTTGCTGGTTCTAACCTTGATACAGTTTACTCAATTTTTTTAAATAAATTGCATGAAGCATTTGCTATTTTTGTGCCGAAGTCGGTAGAAAAGCATGGGCATAAGCTTCCTTGGATTAATAAAGGTTTAATAAATCTTAGAAACGTTAAAAATAAAGCCTTTAAAAAATTTAAGAAAACGGATGCTGAAATAGATTGTGAACATTTTAAAAGGTTGCGTCGCGAATATGAATTTTTAAACTCTTTTCTCTACAAGCAGTATGTTATGCAAACGGAAACGTATATAAGAAATGATTCAAAATACTTTTGGAAATTTATAAGGACTAAAAATAAATCCAGTGGATTCCCTTCTTCATTATCATATAATGATAAGGAATCTACTGACTTACAAGGCATTTGCAATCTGTTTGCTAAATTTTTTCAATCTGTTTATCGCAAACCAGATGCCTTCGATTTTTCAGAGCACATACCATGCAATTCCGGGTCCTATCCTCAAGTGCCAAATGTTGTCCTCTCGGATGACGACGTTTTCATCGGCTTAACGGCACTAAGAAGCAATACCGCCGCTGGTCCAGACAATATTCCAGCGATTTTCCTTAAAAATTGAAGGAATTCCCTTTTTACTCCTCTACGCATAATTTTCAATTTATCACTTAGTAGTGGTAAGTTCTTAGTTACTTGGACAATTTCTTTTATCGTTCCAATTTTTAAATCGGGTAGTAGGCAAAACGTAAATAACTATAGGGGAATATCAAAATTATCCGCAATTCCAAAGTTTTTGAAAGTCTATTAAAAGATAAGTTGATTTTCAATACAAACAATTTGATTTGTCCATCCCAACATGGGTTCATGAGTGGTAAGTCAACTACCACAAACCTTGTGATATTCTCGAAATTTGTTCTCGATGCCTTGGAACCTGGTGCCCAGGTTGACGTAATTTACACTGACATCTCAAAAGCTTTTGATACAGTTGATCACAATTTGTTACTCCTAAAACTAGAACTTCTTGGATTTAGCAAGTTGTTCCTTAAGTGGATTTCTAGTTATCTAAATGATCGACATCAAAAAGTCAAGATCGGCAATCTTACGTCTTCAGTCATTGAAGTCTACTCAGGAGTTCCTCAAGGTAGCCATTTAGGACCATTATTGTTTATTCTCTTCATAAATGACATCTCCAATGTTGTTCAATTCTCTTCAACTTTGCTGTGATTGTATGAATTTGCAACTAGATTTGAATAACATTGTTCAGTGGTGCAAAAGAAATAACTTGTCCCTAAATATTGAAAAATGTAAAGTTTTCTCTGCTTATCGTTGTTCTTCTCCCATATTTAGTAATTACTTAATTGGTGACAAACAATTAGCATTCACTATTAATTAAATTACTGATTTAGGTGTTATATTTGACTCAAAAATGACATTCGTTCCTCATTTTGAGTATATAGCTTCCAAGGCTAATTCCCTATTAGGGTTCTTAAAGCGTAATTGCAAAGATTTCAAGGACCCTTATACTTTAAAATCGTTGTACATTGCATTAGTTCGCCCTTTCTTGGAATATTGCTCGGTTATATGGGACCCATATTGCGCAGTACACATAAACAGGTTGGAAAGAGTTCAAAAATCGTTTACAAGATTCGTTGTAAGAAAATTAAATTGGCACTTCATGCCACCTTATAACGCAGGACGTCGTCTAATAAACATCACCTCGTTAGAAAAGAGACGAAAGATCCAAGGAATCTTGTTCATGCACGATATTCTTACATCTAGAATTCACTGCCCTGAAATCCTCTCTTTTTTTAATATCTATGCCCCAGAGAGAATTTTAAGAGAACGGCCGTTCCTTCAAATTCAATTCGTTAGAACAAACCATGCTCGAAATGAAGCAATCTCAAGATGCTCTTTTTTATACAATACAGCCAGCGACATAATCGATTTTAACCTTGATAGGAGACAATTAAAACTTCGCCTTAAAAATGAATACATTGTATAATATATAAATATGTATATACACATATATCTATTGTTATTTTTTTCTTTTTTCTTAATCCCTTCTTTTAATCTTAAGTAATAATGTAAATGTAAAGTATCTGTAAGAAAACATTTTTTCGGTAGATAATAATAATAATAAAAAAAAGTACTAATGTAATTAGAAAAGTCATTGGGGTATTGAGTAGGAAGGAAGATTGCCAACAGTTTATTTCTTTTGTTTCTTCGAGAACGGAGCCCTCGATTATACCAAGGAGGGGAGGTAGATAAATGTTCGGATCGGGAAAAGGGAAAGTAAAGAGATATAGAATTAAATATTTCTCTGTAAAAAATGTATACGAGGGTGGTCCGATAAGTACTTAGACTACAAAAGAAAAATACGTTTTCTCGAGGTTGGCAAAGTAGGCCTCCGTCGCGGCGATGACCTCCTCATTCGACTGAAATTTCTGCCTGGCGAGTGACTTTTTCAAGTTTGGAAACAAAAAGAAGTCGCACGGGGCCAAATCTGGAGAACACGGTGGATGGGGCAGCAGTTCGTAGCCCAATTCGACAAATTTGACCGTGGCGAGGGCGGAGGTGTGAGCCGGTGCGTTATCATGGTGGAAGAGCACTTTTGTCTTCGCCAAGTGGGGCCGTTTTTTCTTCAATTCGGCGTCGAATCGGCCCAATAATTTGGCATAGTAGAGCCCTGTGACCGTTTTGCTCTTCTCCAGGTAATTGATGTGGATCACACCTTGTGAATCCCAGAAAACGGTGACCATCACCTTTTCGGCCGATGGGACAGTCTTCGCCTTCTTTGGAGCACGTTTGCCGGGTGAAGTCCATTGTTTCGATTGTTCCTTGGTCTCTGGTGTGTACCAGTGGATCCATGTTTCGTCGACTGTCACGAAACGACGCAGAAACTTCTTCGGATTGCGTCAAACACTGCTCTGAAGTGGTCTCACGGATTGCGCTTGTTGTCCGGAGTGAGCAAACGCGGCACCCATCGCGCCGACAGCTTTCTCATGCCCAAAATTTCATGCAGGATATGACCCACGCGATCTTTTGAAATGCCTACTGCCTCAGCTATCTCGAGCACGTTTTCGGGGCACCTGGACGTGGCTCATCAAAAACCGACGTGCGACCACGTTGAAACTCGTTAAACCATTTTTTGATGGTTGCCATCGAAGGAGAAGAGTCACCGTACACAGCATCCAAACGGTCTTTGATTTCTCTGTGCGATTTCCCTTCCAAAAACAAGAATCGAATCACCGACCGATATTGCTCTTTTTCTATTTTTCTAAAATCCGCGGACTCTCCCGCTTCCACACTCGGTCAAAACAAAACTACGAGTCCGATCCGGCTGAAATTTCGACAGTAGCCGTCTACTAGAATGTACTAAACGATAGTAAGTTGCTCTTGATAATGGCGGTGAGGCTAAGTACTTATCGGACCACCCTCGTATGGCGTCATTTATTGTAAGGCAAACTACAGTACAAGTGTCTTGCAGTTTCGAAAGGATTTATTTTTTTAAATAACAGGCGCATCCAAAAGTCTTTATGAATACCTATTCCGAGTGAAATAATACTCATCTCATTTGAATTCTTGAAGGGAAGGAAGGAAATTGGCTAGCTAGCTTGTTTGTTAAAATAACGGTAAAACAATCACAGAGAGATACTATCGCGTCGATGTTCAAACGAGTCACAATATTAGTGTTTATTAAATGGTGTTTTTTAAGGGGTTTGATTTTTAAACTCCCAACGCCGTTTCTACAGATTGTCAATTTGACAGTTGGAAGTTGGTTTGTGGTTAATACGTTTGCCATTTTATAGAAAATGCCAGAACAATGCATACAAATTGTGTAAATTTATTTTGAACACCATCATTTGATTCGCCAAACTTATAGTGCACTACGTCCATTTTACGGTCGACATAATCGTCCACCTGAGCAAGTTATTCGGAACACGATGAACACGTACACTCTAGTGTACAACATGCATCCCCGAAAACGTGACGAAGAAATTTCAGTTAAGTGGGGTGAGCTGTGGAACGTATTGAACAATTGATAACCCACTACACCGGGTGGGCCAAGTGAGATAGAAAAAACTTCCAAGGCTCTAGCTTCCCAAACAGATAGTAAAACTGCATCAATGTTTCGCTTATTGACAGTTGAATTCATTATTTATATGAGTGCAGAAGTATTTGCATCACGGCTGCGGATTATTTTGTAATCAAATCAAATCCAAAAACAGACTTTAGCTGTTTTGGACTGTAGCGTCGGAGAGAATACGAATGTTTACCGCGAAAAGATTTTGGAAGGTGCTTGAAGCCTCTTACAACCAGACATTTCGGTAAGCCAGAATTGACACAAACCATGCATCAACCAAGAATGGATAGTAAATAACGTCCTGTGCTTCAATTTTTCCTAAAATTCTCCAAAACCAGCCACTTGAATTTTCCATATGTAGATCGCCGTAGCCGCAGTTGTGACAAGCTTCTTGGTTCCAGTGATGTCGCCCTTGCAAACTGCGCGGCTTCAACTCTTCCATATGGAACTCATGTAACATGTGGGGCTGTTGCCTTTATGAAGAACATTTTTCGTTAATTTCAAAAGCTTGTTTGACTCTGAGTGTGACCATGCTTTTTGTTAATGCAATTTTATTTTCTTATTCAAACAAGACTATTGTAAAATTGTTTTTATTCGTGTTGATAAATCAAAGCTTACGGCTTGCTTCTTAGATATTATTTGGACTAAACGTTTTTTTCCTTAACGTACGTATTTAATCCACAGCTAGGAGCTACATATACTACCTAAGATCTTTTTTCGATACAAAACTTTTCTAATGCCTACTATTCCTCCAACTTTCCTAAGGCGCTGTGACATGTCGTTCCGCAGGAGCACGAGCTGTATTTCTGAAGGTGCTATACCAAGGCCCTTGTCTAAGATCTTCCACGTATAATTGACATGGCAAATCACAGTCTTCATTAACACTGATGGATATAGCAGCAATATGTTCCTTCCTATGTAGGGTGCATATCCCGACGCATTCGGCTAGGTGGCTTGGTGTCTAATAATGTGAAATTAGTAGGTTATTTGGTCCCTATGGCTTGAATTGCTTGCTCAGTAGGTTAGCAACCATAAAGTGGTCGAAGTGCGTTAAATACATTTTTCACAGAGCAGGATTTTTAAAAATAAAATTCAATAATTTTGGATGGTTATTCGGATGTTAGTCTTTTCACGATGAAATGGCAATGCTTGCTGAGTATACATGACTTTGACACATGCCACTTATCACGCGAAGGCTGTCAAAAATAGAAAACGGAAAAGCTTAAAGGAAACCAATCGCCGTCAAATATACATAAATAAATAAATACAAAAATATTTAAGTCTAGCGTAATAACCTAAACTCACTTAACACTATTCCAACCGACATTTCACATATACCTATTCCTACCACGACCGGTCAAATGACCGTCTTCAGCATAACTTATATATTTTTCTGATAGTAGACAATATGAGATAATGAAAATATAGTTTCTTTTATTTAGGAGTATATAATATACCTTTTATTCATTTTCACCGAATTTTTTACAAATAGTCTTCTCGATTATACATTTTCCACATACGTACTTTTTACATTTTACACAGATTTTGTTACTTTTATTGTGTTTGCAATATCTTATTTGGCATGTTTTTCTTTCACGTGAACTTGAATTTGTGACGGGCGTTTGTTGATTTTCTTTGCCAAGTTGTACCTATTTTTCATATTCGATGATGAGTTCTTCTGCCAATTGAAACAAAAATGCTTGCCGTGAAATTTTTTCTCCGGTGGTTTCTTTATATAAAACCCATGCATTTATCCCGGCTAAATCTAAGAGGCCATCTTCGGCATTTAGATTTCACCGTGAAATTTCTGGCCATTTGATCGGTCACATCTACACCAAATTTGGTGCTATTATAGAATCTAATTGTCTCTGTCTCTCTTTATAAATTGTCAGAGTACAATTATTTGAACGGTATAATTTTGTTAAGAAACGTGCCATATTGTCCTTTTTCTGTCTTCTGTTTACTCGAACTGTTCCAACAACCGTAGTATTCTTAGCTAAAAGTCTTGTTACTAGAGACACGCTTGTAAAAAAATTGTCCGTGGTAATATTTTGTCCACATCCTGTGTACGGTTTTGCTAGTTTCAAAGTACCAAACTCTCCAAGCGGAACTGAAGGTTCTCTGCTTTCATCTTTTTCCAAATATGGAAAACCGTTTATTATATATTTAGTACCGACATCGGACGCTAACCTGAATTTGATATCAAATTTGTCCGGTTTATTGGGCATGTACTGAGTGAACCCACGCCGAGCTTTCGTTGGAAACAGTTGTTCATCGACAGTAAAATATGGTCCCGGTTTATAACAATTTCGACTAATCTCAATGAATTTATACCACACTTCAGAAATCAAAGCAAATATATCGGTTTGTAAGCGTTGGCTTCGTTGATATCTGTCGTCAAATCGAATAAACCTCATAATCTCCGTGAAGTTATTTCTGCACATAGTATTTGAGAAAAAGTATTATATCTAAATTTGCAATATCATATGCGGCACGTGCCTAGAGAAGTGCAATAAATGCATGTAACTTTGCAGTAGATAAATCCCATTTAGATCCCAAGACTGTTTTTGTGCACTTTCTTATATGTTCGATGATATCCTTATCAATAATCAGAGAAAATGCCGTTATAACTTACCTTTCACAATATTTCGCTTACTATACGTTGGGCCTGATGTTTCCCTAAAAATATTATGAATAGATGCTCTTCCAGGAGTAGACCCTTCTTCTACTTCTTGCCAAACAGTTCCGTCTACAGCAGTTTCGATTACCTCTTCTTCATTCTCACTGTCGGAACTAAGTACAAGTCTCCTTCTCTTTCGTCCTCTACGTACGCTCAAAACATTCTCTTCATCCTCATCGGGGTTCGAGTCGGTCTCAAATAGATCATAATTTTCCGCATTGTCATTTTCAATATTCAAAATTTCCTGGTCATCTTCGCAGCACTCTTCATCAATATTATTTATTTTCTCTAATAATAAATGCGCACTCTTCGAACGTCTTGACATTTTGGAAATGAATATTCAAGGAATAAAATAAAGACTAAAACATAAAAAAAGTAAATCAGGATGGATAAAAAATTGAAAAAGCAAATGTGAAACTTACTACGAAGTATTGTTGGTTTGTTCAGTTTTTTGAAAACGACACTTATAACACGCAATACAATATGAAATACGAGTAAGAGTAGAATAAAAATACAATACAAAATAGTGAAAGTTCGGCGAATATGCTCCTAGTAATTTTCACGTTGCTTTGCTTTCTGCTCAGGTCACACGACTTTACTAATTTGAAGTTGTTAAAAGACGCGATAGGCAAGCGAGAACTGTAACACTTTGAAGTAGAGCAATCCTTGGAATTAACTTTTCGGCTGAAATCATGCCTCAACTGCTTTACATTTCGTTTGTAACGACTTTATATTTTCGGACTTGAGTTTCTGAAAGAATACTATTACAAAAACATATAAATCGTTCTACCGGTCAAATGCCCGGTCGTGGTAAGTAAGACAGCCTACAAATTTTTCTCAGAAAATAAATAATAAAAAAAAAGTGAATATTAAAAAATGTATTATTCGCATATATTAGGAAAAGTCGTGAAGTTTAAAGGCCATTCAATTACGTTGTATAATATAGGAAATTCTAATCGAAATTTTAAAAACGGTCATTTGACCGGTCGCGGTACGAATAGTGTTAAACTATGTTTTTCGCTCATAAGACACCACACTCTTAAAACTTTGTCTTTCAATTTAGAGATTAATTTAATTAAAATAAATGCATAATTAATTAAGAATAATTTGAAAAGAAAAATTTCTGATTGTGTCTAATTATTTAGACTCTCTGGATCGTCTGTTCACAACATTATCTCGTTGTTCAAAAGAATATCATTGAGTCTTGGAAGCTACATTGTAGTTGCATCTGTTAAACACTAAAGGCACTTGATTTCCAAGAACGAGTTGGACATAAACACTAGACTCAGAGACGAATGTAATACACATTGAAGACATCCGCAAACACTCAAAGGTAACAGATTTCGGTTTTTTAAAATCCCCTTTGGTGTCGCCAATAAATTAGAAAAAGCTTCAAATATTACCATTCTCCAAGAAGTGCAATAGGATGGACTAGGTATAAAGCGTATGAAAAACGGTGACTTCTATTACGTTAATTGCTACAGAGCTAAACCGACTTAGGCAATATGCCCCATAACAATTCATATCAAAGCGTTTTTCAAGAACATAACTTCCATATACAGTCAGACCATCACAGAAGAGAAACACGACTGACCCAATGATGACTTCTACGGCTTTCACAACAGAACATAAACTCAATGCTCTTGGAGATCTCCCTGCAAGGTTAACCAGCTCTTGTGTAACAAGTCTACAGTCTACAAGTCTACACAAATATGGTAGGCAAAACAAACATTTAAGCTAGACGAAAACAAGAGAGAATTTCGTCTACCCGATTTAAACTTGTTTGAAATTGTGACATCGAAGCCAAAGTCAAATAAAGCTGCAGACCCAGAGGAGCTATCTGCTGTATTTGCCCCAAATTTTTAAGCTAAAACTTTTTTTTAATTTTTCTGACTCAGCAGCTAAGCTAATGCTTTCGTATCTCTCTGAAAGGCGACAGGCTGTTGTTGTCGGCAATCGAGTATCAAGCTTTGTTAACCTTTACACAGGCGTTCCTCAGGAATCAATTCTTGGCCCGTTGTTATTCTCAATGTATATTAATGAATTGCCTTCTCAAGTTGAGCATAGTTCTATCGATCTATATGCCGATGATGTTCAGATTCGGTTCAGTTGCAAGCTTGGTTTAATTGAAAATGGTGCTTTATTACTTAACAGCGATCTCAACAAAATCACTTCTTGGTCAGAAAAAAAACTGTTTAAAACTGAATCCTAGGAAATGTAAATGTTTAGTTATTTATAAACATGAGCTTGATTTGAGTTATTTCCCTTCAATATGCATTGGTGATAGAAATATTGAATATGTTGAGAGGGTCAAAAACCTGGGGATCTGGTTCAATTCCACTTTAAACTGGGATTATCATATCCAAAGTATAATAGGTAAAATCTACGGTAGCCTTCGGTGCTTATCCTACTCCAAACAATTCACTCTACAGACCATAAGATTCAGGTTAGCAAAAACTCTGATCATTCCGATAATCACATATGGTGCTCAAATTTTCTGTTGCCTAAGCTCCGAATCGAAGAGAAACTTGAACGTTGCTTTTAATAACATCATACGTTACGTCTTTAATCTCAAAGGTTTTGACCATGTTTCTGAATATAAGATTAAATTACTAGGATGTACCCTAAACGCATACTTGAACTACATTGCCTTAAAAACTCTTAACAATGTTATAACTAAAAAAGATCCTCTTTACTTATAAAAGGTCCGCCATCTAACGTTTTTTTTTTCCAAGTAGTGCTTATTTCGTGAATGGTAACACTTAGCTCATGTCTGATTTGACAGATAATTAGTTTTATCCTTCCGCTGAACGAATATGGTTGTGTATACGCTTGAACAATGCTGGGAAATATTGCGACATTACTTTGAAAATCATGGTAATGTTGCAGAATGTGTGCGAAAATTGCGTACGGATTTTGGAAGAAGAGAAGCACCGTCAGCTCCGTATGTTCGTTATCTTGTGAAAAAAGTGAAAGAAACTGGCATCCTCAGCGATAAACCAAAGCGTGAAAAGCCAAAAACAGTGCGTACACCCGAGAATATTGCTGCTGCGGCAGAAAGTGTGCGTGAAGCGCCATCAACATCAATTTACCGTCGTTCTCAACAATTGAACATTTCGGAGACATCATTGAGACGAATTTTGCATAAAGACCTTGGTATGACGCCATACAAAGTCCAATTGGTTCAGGAGTTGAAGCCAACTGACCATCCAATGCGTTTTCGCTTCGCTAAGTGGGCCTGCGATCGACTTACAGAAGATGCCGATTTTGCCAAAAAAATCATCTTTTCAGATGAAGCTCATTTTGATCTTGGCGGGTATGTAAACAAGCAAAATTGTCGCATTTAGGGCACAGAAAACCCGCACGCATACATTGAAAAGCCGGTGCACTCAAAACGAGCCACTGTTTGGTGCGGATTTTGGTCCAGAGGCATAATTGGCCCATTTTTCTTCGAAAATGAGCAAGGAGTGGCCGTTACAGTCAATGGCGATCGTTATCGGGCCATGTTGAACGAATTTTTGTTCACAAAAATTTAAGAGGAGGATATTGGCAACATTTGGTTTCAACAGGACGGCGCTACGTGCCACACAGCCGAAGCTACACTCGATGTTTTGCGCCCTGTTTTTGAAGATCGCATTATCAGCCGCAGAGCTGATGTCGTTTGGCCACCTCGGAGCTGCGATTTGACACCGTTGGACTATTATTTATGGGGTGCCGTCAAAGATAAGTGTTACGCCGACAAGCCAGAGACAATTGACGCTTTAAAGGACAATATTCGTGAAGCCATTGGTGAAATACAGCTGCACACAATCGATAATGTGCTTAAAAATTGGACCGATCGTGTAGGCTACTGCATGGCCAGCCGAGGCAGCCATTTGAATGAAATTATTTTCCATTATTAACCGGAAGGATTGTACTTTCAAATAAAAAAAGAAATTTGAGAAAATATTCAGTAGTTTTTTTTATAGCATTTTCAAAAAATTTATTTGGCGGACCCTTTATAATAAGTTGAAATTTTCAACTTCAAATAGAACATTCGCTTTTATTCAACCAACTTATACATGTTTATCAACCAAACGCCAATTCTTTGTGTATGTTGTCAGACAATGGAACTCTCTACCATTGGACATTAGAAAGCTACGAGGTACTTTAAACTTTGATAAAATGCTCCTTAGGTATTTGGCTAACAACTCAGATGACTCTCAAAATTAGATTAGTATATATTCATAAATAAAACAAAGTCATTATTTCATTCAATTCGTTGTAATATATGTTTAGTTTTGTTATATCATAACATTACTCTTCAATGTAATTATTTAACTTTTGCTATCAAGGACTTGAGTCTTTTGTAAAAGATAATGTAATAAAATAAAAAAATAAAAATAATTGTATTCTTGAAGAATGGAACCCCAGTATCGTTTCCCATCGATTAGAATTGGGTTCCCAATACTGCGGTGTTGTGCAAATTCCTGGAGGCGGTTGTAAAAATCTACAATCGAACAAATATAAGGATAAATTGGAAGAGACTCATGAATTGTGTCGAATTTTGACGGTGCCTATCAAAGCCACACAGGGCCACGTCATATTTTGACATCGCAGGCAAGATTGTTAACCTGTGTACGGCGCCTAGTAGAAATGCTTCCTTAACATTATTCTTGGACAGATCGTGCAGATTCGCTAATCTATACATGAGGTATGATATAAAGGGTGTTTTTTCTTAAAGTTCGGTTTTAAAACCGACAACATTATTTCTACGGATTATCGATTTGACAGCTGAAAGTTGATTTGTAGTTAGTACATTTTTGCCATTTGTAAAATGTGCAAAGTTATTTTGCAAACCACGGTTCGGTTCGCCAAACTTATCGTGCACTACGTCCATTCTACGGGCGACATAATCGTCCATCTGAGCAAGTTATTCGGAACACAGTTAATTTTTTTTACACTTCTACACTCTAGTGGATAATATGCACCCTCAAAGTTGACAATCAGTGCGAAGAGAAGAAGTTATTGCCGTTACGGAGCGCAATGTTGGAGTGAATCCCAAGGAGTCGATTCGCCATCGTGCACAGCAGTTGGAGCTATGCTCATTCCCTTTGTGGAAGATTTTACGGAAAGATTTCACAAGATCCAGCTTGTGCAAGAGTCGAAACCGTGTGACCATTATATGCGTCGTTGGCCCCGGTGAATGGGCCGAAAACATGATTCAGCTTAATCCTCATTTTCAACGCAAAATTTTGTTATCCGATGATGCCCATTTTTGGTTAACTGGATATGTAAACAATCAAACTTACTAAATTTAGAGTGGAGAAAATCTAGAAGCCTTTGTCGAGACAAGCCCCTTCACGATTGCGCTTCATTTGAGCTAGCAGTGGCGCGCATATGCCCAAAATTATATTTAAGCACTTGTTGCATAAAGTTATCTATTCAATTAAGATGGCCTTGGAAAAAAGGAACTTTCTCGCTTGAGTTAGTAAATGGAGGGAGATGAAGCTTGGCCACTTTTAGGGGCAGAACCAGTTTGGTAAGCAGAACTAGTACAAAGTTGGGAACAAAGTTGTCCTAGGATTGACTGGCATTGTTCGCCAAGAAGAACAACTGACTTTAATATCTGCTTGACTATCAATATAGCAATATTGGGAGATTGTGTTGTAAGGTATGAAGCAGGCAACTCGTATCGCCATTAGTTTCGCTTGGCAAACACTTGCATGATGTAGTCTGGCATGGCTTATAGATCTAAACATTTGTAACTTTTCCCACAAGAAGCCCGTGCCATCTGTATAGATAAGATGACGCTTGATGAATTGCATACGGTGTAACATGGTAAATCGGAGACACAGTCAAGTCTCTTGATTTCACTCCAATCAACAGTTTGAATAACGCCATGCACTTTAGTCTTGGCAGTAAACTTTAGCTTTTCAGATTTACCTACAATAAGCTTATGAAACCACTCTCCAGTCTTACCAGAATGGTGTCGATTACCAATTATTACGGGAAGGGAAAAATTACTTCAACTGGGGATACACCACTGTACAAGTATTGGTGATGTTGCTATTGCCCCGAGGTAGTTTGGATAAATCAGTTTTGAGGCATCGATTGACTCAGTATAGATGTTAAGTTTGCCATTTGCCATGTGGCTAGTCTGAGTGATTGTTAATTTCTTCCTCAAAACAAACTTTGAGAGTCATCGAAACGGCTAAAATACTTTCAATATGGTTATAGTTTTCTATGTAGGTGACTGCTTTTGCCATCAAAGAATTGTATAAAGGCTCTATGCAGTTTCTAGATAAAAGATGGTGGATGACAATATTTCCACTATTACCCATAGATATGATTATGGAATTCCAGATAGAGGCTCGAAAGATTATTTTAAAGTCATTGCACGTCAATCCTTTGCCGACAGTGTTGAAATAGGCGAACTAGAACGAAATGTATCAGAAGTTTTCCAGAAAGCAGACGAGGGAGCAGGAATATGTTATGATTTTGTAAGTTCTTGATGATCCTAGAAGAAAAAAATTAAAAGTTTGAAGGATTGGTCTGACGGCAGCTAGATGATTTCCCTATTCTACCCAACTATTGAACAATCAAACTAATAAGTTCGCGTAAACAACAAAACCCACTTTGCTTACTTCCTTTTTACGTATAAAATTTCCCCTAAATACACGAAGAAGTGCGAAGCAACTAAATGAAAAGTTGTGAGAAAGGGAAGAGGTTCTCCCATGCAGCGCGTGAGGAACTTTTTAATTAAGTTTAGTTTAAGAACAAAGTTCTATCTTTAGCGTCCAGTGTGTCTGTCTTCCACGAGCACAATTTCGAAATGAAATATTTGTATTGCTCGCAGGGAATTGCAGCTCTATGCGATGAGCAGAATTGAACTTATTCCTATTCTTCCATATTGTTAATATCTAATGGGTTATAAAGACGCACGAAATTTGTTTGCCTTGTTGCTTCCTTCCGCATTTTTTTTATAAATTGTTCAATAGTAAGAGGATTTTCATAAGATGTGCCTTAACTTCTGAATTAAAGAAAAAGAGTTGTGGGTGAGATACAACAAACATTTTTATTGGGGATCAAAGTACATTCAATACCATCATTAAAAATATATCCCCCCAATTGGTAGGCGCAGATTTATTTCTGCGAGAATCGGGATAGATTTGAACAGTGGTTTAAGTTGGTCTCCACTTGTTTAAAAAAAAGAGCTTAACCGTGCGAATTTGATGGCCATTCTGCCGTCTCGATGATACCACTTGTCGTCTAAAACCTTGTCATCCAGCTAGGGTTAGGTATCATCGTCCGATAACGTTCGCGATTGATAGACTTCGTATGTATGGCCCAATGATGGCGCCTGCCCAAAATTCTCACTAAATAGTAAGCACTTATAGATACAATGGAGATCCTTGAAACTGGCGTCTTTTTCCCCAAATACAGCAATTTTACTTTTTCAGTCTTAGACTGAATCTAGTTCCAATTTCGTGGGAGCTTGAGAGCCTAATCAGCAAACGTTTGATGAAGTTGGTGATTTTAGCTTGGTGATCATCAAGTCAAGATCCCAGGAAAGCAAATTCCTTATGTAATAGTGGAATCGAGAAGTTCGAGTTTTCAGACTTGAGTCTTCAGGCTTGAAAGCGTGTTTCGGCGCCAGACACTGCTGTATCGACAACCAAACCGCATTTCCCGGATTTCGCGATGATTGGTTGAATTGCTCTCTCAGTTGGACGATCACTTTAGTGGTAAATATTTTGACGGTTTCAAGGCTCTACGGATAAGACGCACACAACTGATGTAATCGAAATTAAAATCAAGAGATTTATACAGAGTGGTAATTTATATTTACCAACAAGTAAAGCTGTAGCGGGCATTTGAAAGACGTTAGGTATTCGTATATACTTCATGATATTAAATAATAATTGAATTGAATACTTTACACGAAACTTGTTTTATTTATTATACATTTACAAACAAAACATCTTTATTGAAGGACCCTTAAGTTGAATAGATAGTGTCTGAGGCTAAAGAATATCAAAACGCCCTTGGCAACTGATATGAAATAAACTGAATAGCAGAAATATTATATTGTTTCATAAGATGAGTGTGGAAGAAGGCGTATGTTAACAATCGTGGCATATTGGAACAAATATCCTGTGGCTGGATGCTTTATTGGCAAATATGAGTATGTGCTTTGCTTTGTTGCTCTTGTAAGAGAAGTCCGTTACTTCACAAGTAGTCAAGCATATTAGAAATCCAGGAAACATACTTCGAAAATGGAAAAATTAATTCTACTAGCTCTTCAAAGAGATTTTTCTTATTTTTGTCTTATTTGAAATAGGATTAAAAAAAACTGTGAAGTGTAGCCCCTATTAGAGCCTTGAGCTTGAGGACTTGTCACAAATAACGTAGAATGCCATGCAAGTGCTTTATTCAGACACCATAACCTGCCTATGGTTTCGAACTCCTACTTTAACCCCACCCCCTTAAACCGGAAACTTAATATTGCACCTCACCAGTAAGAAGCTTTAGGCTGTTCGGTGCTTATGTATGTTTCCCCGAGAAGCTATTTCCTCGAGAAGCTATTGCGTTTATACTCAAAGAGAGAGCTCGCCAATCGAGGTATTATTTTGACCTGTCGGAAAAAAGGCCTTACGGACTCTTGGTAACGCTCTATGTATAATTATTTTTATTTTTTTTACATAACTTTGGATCAATTTATGGACTGTGGGATATGTAAGTACGACTTAAATTATGGTTTCCCGATTTTTAGATAGAAATATTAGGCTACAACCCAAAGTTCGTTAAAGGAGTCCCTGTACAGCCTGTTATAAATGCCTATCTAATGAAACGCACTTTTACCTACTTTCCAAACAGCCTACGCTTTCGGGAGAAGGCAGAGAAATATAATTTGAAGAACAAGGAAGCTTTTTAAAGTCTATGTCAAGTTGGGTTTTAACGAATGACGAGATCTAATAGGGTAAGTACCGTCTTGACGAGCATTGATTTAATGCTAATTGGGAGACAATTTTGAGCATAGCAATACGCAAGATACCGTAGACTGAACCCGTTAAATTGGTGATGTGATCCCCCCACGTAAGCCGTTGATTAAAGATGACTCCAAGGTGTTTAACAGTCTCTACATAGTCGATTTTGCTTCCGTTGGCTTGGATTGCTGGAAAGTTACTTAAGTCTAGGATAGTAAGACCTATAATAATAGCTTGGCTCTTGGTGGAGTTGAGCATAAGTATGTTTTTATATGACCATCGTGTAACGGCCTGGAAATCGTAATTTAACCGCGCAGGAGGATCTACATCTAGGTGAAATGGATAGCTGATGTATAATTTAGCGTCGTCTGCGTACATATGTACCTTATAGTGTTTGAGAACTACAGGAATGTCATTGCGAGAACAATACGAGCCCCAGGATAGATCCTTGAGGGATCCCCGTTTTGGTTTTGAGAAAGATGAAGAAGTTACCGTTAGCATGTACTAGTACAGCTTGGCTGCGATCTACAAGCTAATTCCCAATGAGTTTTTACGCTGAGGGATCCAAATTAAAGTAATATTTGAGTTTTTTGAGAAGGATTTCATGTCGGACAGTATCGAATGCTTTATAGAAGTCTAATAAAAAATAACGTTATCATATAGTCCTTACCAATTTCAAAACGAAAGACTTCACCAATCTCTAGTAGTGTGGAGGTGCAGCTGTGTTTCGGCCTGAAGACAGACTGAAACGGTGAAAGGAGTTGACTCGTATATTGTTTTAAGAAAGAGTGCAATGGCATGCTCGGCAGCTTTTCGAAAACCTTAGATATGAATGGCAGTATAGAGATCGAAAAAGTAGCATTGTTATTTCTATGTTTAGGGACGGATATGATTTTATACGCCTTTCAGGAACTAGGGTAGACAGAGATGGTAAGGATGCTATTAAAACATATGTGAGAAGTATTAAAATGGTGTGGATGATTAATTTTAAAAAATTGGGGTTCATAAAATCAAAGCCAGTGGCGTTAAATGTGATTGCAAGGGTCGGTTTATGTCCATCCTCTTCGTAGTCTCTGGAAAAACCAAAGTTATAAGTCAAGTCGGATCAGCAGTGCCGTTGTCAGAGATAGATGCGACTGAGACGAATTTCTTATTTAGCTTTTCAATATTGAAGTCTTCTAAAGTCTCAGCCTTAATTTGTTTGCCCATCTGTGTCTTAATAATCTTCCACGTTTGCCTAGTGTTTAAGCTGGGTTTGAATTTGGATGTAAAAAACTTAGTTTTGACCTTCTGATTTCCTTCGTAACAAGGTTCCTGAGGCGTTTGAAATCGTATAGTAACTTGAGGAATTAAAACTTCTTCTGTCTTTTGTCGGCCCTGTCTCGATTTATAATTAGCTGGTCAGTACGTCTAGTTAACCATTGACATTTCGTAATATGGATGGTGAGATTTTTGGTTGGGACATGTTGGGACTAATACTGAGATCGTAGAAGATAGATACCATTTTGAGCTGGTTAGAGAAGTTGATGAAATCAGTTCTATTGACAATAAACAAATCAATGAATGTAGAACTTGTAGGGCTAAAGTGGGTGGGAGTCGAGTTATTGACTGTAAATAGGTTGACGGAGCGTAAGAAGTTTATGAAACTATTTACCTGAATCATTACGGCTTAGTAGATTAATGTTGAGATCACCGGAAAGAATCATATGTTCATAGCAAGCCCGAAGCGTTCGAAGATGTTAGTTACAATGGTGGTACGCTTTAAACTTGGAAGCTTGTAGGTGACTTCAACTAGACATTTCTCGAAGCCACACATAATTTCAAGCAGGTGATACTCGATACCATCGTTTGAAGTCGAATTGCTGATTAATATGCTGGCTATTTTTCCCTTAACGAAGATTGCAACAACGCCCGCTCGACTCCCGACACGATCGT
This sequence comes from Merodon equestris, assembly GCA_958301585.1. Classification (NCBI taxonomy): domain Eukaryota; kingdom Metazoa; phylum Arthropoda; class Insecta; order Diptera; family Syrphidae; genus Merodon; species Merodon equestris. The sequence continues at coordinate 86,496,814 of OY284414.1, forward strand.
CCCTATAATTTTTGTACCCTGGCAACCCAGTGGTCCCATTTTGAACGCAGAGTGTAAGCCAAGCCGGGGATACATAGAATATCAATATTTCCTCTATCGACTATCAGTTTAAGTTTGCTAGAATCCTTTTTGAGACTATAAGATTTAATGTGACAAATGGAAAGTCCAGAGTACCTATTACAGAAGATATTCAGCATCAGTCGAGTCGTGTGTATATTATTGTTGGTAGGGATTACACCAAGATTACATCTATTCCAATTTTTTTTCAAAAAGAAACGGTTCTTCGGTCCAGTGAAACATATTAATCACTCTGGGATAAAAGTCAGATACTATTCTTTCGAGAAGCAAACATCTACTTGGATCATTACTTTGAGTAAACATAGTCGCATATTATGGCCACATCATGGGTTAGCAGCAATCGTGTGCGCAAGGTTCTTCCCTAAGAACTATAGACAGACAATGTTAACATGCCGGGTTCAAATAACCCAGTTCAAGCTAAGCAAAAGTAAGAAAAAAGGGCATGAAAACACGTGGTTGATATAAGGTTAAACCAATCAGGCAAATCGCTGAAATCTTTAAACTCACAAAGATGTAGTAATATAGAGCCCTTCCAATAGACTTTATGACAACTTTATCTCCACCCTAGTCATGCCAGTCGGAAAAAGAAGACCATTCATGTTTTGAGTGAAAAATATCTATCTATGAATATGGTCCTATTTCTGTAGGCGAAGAATGGAGAAAGATCTGGAACTGTGAATTATTTGGCAATTGAGCGGCTCTAAAAGCGACAGTAGACAGAGGTGGCGAATATGGAAATAAACTTAAAACTTAGTGGTAGCAGTTGTTTAATGATCTCAACCTTTTTTTAGAATGAGGCCGATATTTATTCAGTAAGTGTTCTTAAACCAGATGAGGCTTTTATTAGCAGGAAATTAAGGCTGTGTCATGAAGAAATACTCCACAAGATCAAGACAACTGAAAAGATGAACAGGCAGAGGAAACATAGCTTTGATTTTTCTTTACAATAAACTTGACATGAGCTCTGACTTTATTAGTATTTTACCGAAAACGAGGTGAAAAACAGTTTCGATGACATGGCTTTAGAGTTAGCTAGGTCTAAAGAGGTGTAATACATATCTCTTGCATCTGCATAGGAAACCTAGGCATTTCGAAGCGTTCTTGGCGATATCGAGTGTGTTGTCGTTCCAGCTTAAGTTGTCACTAACAGACATCATACCGAGGATGGAAAGCTTATCAGCTTCTGAGATGCAAGTGCCATGGTCATTGGCTAAGGGTCTATGTTACGCTTTAATGGCAGAAGACAGCATTGGGTTTCGGAAGCATTAAATTCCACTCTATTTTTCAATGTCGGAATTTAATGAGCTTAACATACGCTGCCGCTCACAACTTACAGCCGAAGGGCAGGGCCGTTAAGATGTGAACGAATATGAGAAGCTGAGGGTACTGTCATCGGCTAAGAAGTAGACTGGGTTAGAAGTGGCAGATCAGAGATCATTTATAAAAATGAGAAAGAGGGTCGGAGATAAGACGGAGCTCTGGGGAACACTGGCGTTTAGAAAGTGAACATCAGACTTGAATCCGTCCAAAACAACTAATCCATTGAAGAACAGACGCATCGATTCCACATGCATGCATTTTCGAAAAAAGGGCTTCATGCCAAACCCTGTCAAATGCTTTTGAAATATCTAACGCTTTTTTGCTTTCACCTGTTTGGTGGAGCGCGTGATTCCACTTTTCGGTGAGATATGCCATCAAATCACCAGTGAATCTGTTGCAGCGGGAACCATACTGCTGGTCATTGAAGAGTTTCCGGATCTCAAGATAATTCATGAGCTGACGATTGATCAGCGTTTCCATGAACTTGGAGAGAAGGGACGTTAGTGCAATGGATCGGTAATTGAAGGGGAGAGAAGAGTCGCCTTTTTTCGGAACAGGCTGGACAAATGCTGTTTTCCATCTACTCGGAAAGAGTCCAGAAGAATAGGAAAGTTAGAAGCATACGCAGTGATTTCGCCGGCGTGGAAGAACACCTCTTCAGAATTATGGGGAAAAAACCATCTGGACCAGCGGATTTATGAATGTCGAGCTACTTGAGAATCCTTGACACTACTCGAGTACGGAAATGTATTTATCCCATGGTAGAATTAATGTACTCGATGTCAGGTGGAGACAAAGTATAAGCAGGAAGCTGCGAGCTGGCTGCGAAGTGAGCAGCGAGTAAATTAGCTTTGTCTAAGGATTTGACACCTGGAGTGTCATTGACATTGAGCGTCAGTATTGACGACGAAGTCGAGTTTTTGATGTTCTTAACGAATGACCAGATACTTTTACTACCTTTGGGACAGTTAATGATTTTACGCCTTTTTTGGTCAAACTCAAATTTTACACGTCGTAAGTGAGTGTTGCAGTCATTCCTGGCTCGTATGTACTTTTTTCAGTTATCCTCTGAGGCGTTAGCCTTGTATGACTTAGTTCACTCAACCTAATAGTTTCTTTAAAGTTCGAGTCAAACCACGCATTTTCCTTGGATCTGATCCCTTTTGTCCTGTTGGGAATAAAAGTTCTCATTCCCAATTGGATAATGCTTATGAACCTAGAAAACACAACGACCAGTTGAAGCTCCGAAAGAAGTTGTTAAGGCCGCACCAATTGGCTTTTTCGTAAAGCCCCACTGTTTTCTTCGGAGCTTTTTTATGGACTTTGGGACACGAAAATTTGGCTCATATGACACATTGGTCTGACGAGCCTAGAAGTGATAGCACATTAACAGTGTACTTATTAGGGTGGGAGGTATCGAACAAGTCCAGTGTGTTGGGCTACATCAGGAATACGTGACGGCTAATTCACAAGCTGAGTTAGGTGGTTCAACTCAGCAAAGATTTCGCCATGCTTTCCTTCGGGTGTTGTCTGTCCAGAATGTTGAAGCCACCGAGAATTGTGTACATTGAAATCGCCCGCTATAACGATTTTAGAGCCAGGAAACAGGGAAACAATTCTTTGAAAGGAGTCTGACAGGCCATCGAACGCATTAAACGTTGCAATTCTGTCAAGATTGAAGCTTAGATAAAGGAAACAGTAATTGTTGGAGTGCTGACGAACGGAGAATGTTAGCCATATGACATTAAATTCCGAAGTGGAAGTTTGGCTAAATTGCGGAAGAGTTTGGTAACCGACATCACTACGAATGTAAATGGCGAGACAGCGATAAGCTATATCCAGGTTAATAAAAATCCGAGGGTCGTGCGACATGACGCTCTGACTAACTTTTAAGGGGATTTGTCAAATCCGTCGTCTATGCGGATAAGGCAGCGTAAATCGCAGCCTTAAGACATAACATTACACGTTTTATCACCGAGATACCAGCCAATATGCTCGAAAAACTGACTCAAAATGTAAGCTATGGACCACTTAAAACGTAGTCGCGCTCAACATTTACACGTATAAAAATAAAAATTTTGACAGTTTGCAAATGTTCCTTTTTTTTTTTGTTTTGATTTTTTGACAATTGAAAACCGAACACTTAAAAAATATTGGAATGGTTCCAGCCTGATTACGAGCATGTTTAAGAAATTAATCTCAACAACGGGGTTGACGATTTTTAATCGAAATTCATCATGACCGATGAGGCTCATTTCCATCTGAACGGATGTATGAACAAAGAATACGTTTATCTCTCTGACACAGGGAATCTGGCAATAATTCACGAATGCCATTAGGACCACTCACAGGCACTGCATTGTTCCACATTTACGCCGGAAATGGCTTGGGCCTCATTTTTTTTCGAGAACGCCGAAGCTAGCATGGTTTATGGGTCTGATGGGTGAAATAGAACCATGATCAACGAATTTTTACTATCGCATATCGATGAATTGGAACTGGAAACATGACCGTGATATCACACACAATACACATTTTAAAGCATGTATTTTCGGGTCGTCCAATGTGTTTATTGGCGACATAGACCCAGGAAGTCGCCGAAATAATGGATAATGCGATAAAAACAGCAAAAATGATCGTTAACAATGGCGACCAATATCATCACGAAAAGGTAATGCAAAGCAAAGTTCGAAAAATAAAACTGTGAACCTATATTTTAAAAATACAGTAAATCAACACCGGATTTGTATTTATGGATTAGCAACAAAAAAAGTGGTACATACTTCCCTCTGTCGTTCACTGTATGAACCTTCACCATATAAAACGCTCATTCGGCAACTGCTCAGATCTGCAGAACTTCCAAGGCTAGAATCATGGTCTATTACTTCTTGGAAAGTTTTCTTCAAGTAAAGTTCAAACGTTAAGATGAGGTGAATCATACCATACCAAGGCACTCTATGAGAGGTGCTTTAAAGTCATTGCACCTATACCTTCTCCGAAAGGTTCTATGTACAGTAATTTTCTTTCTGCCCACCTTGTATAGAAGTCGAAAGGAACATTAGCGATTTTGTTCTCGACATATTCAAGGCGAGAAATATTTTACTACAATTTTGTAGTCGTATTTATTCGCTTTGGAAAAACAAACAATTAAGCCGACATGCAATTATTACCAGCAATACAAGTTAATAATCGGCATTACCAGTTATATAGGTTAAGTACTTAATGCACACATGTGCTCCGTAACCTCTAGAACCACAATGATCTCGTTTCATAAAATATTTTTTATTACAGACTTACAGTATAGACATGAAAGAGAAACAGGTTTTATTGACCCACGCCCGATGTGACCATATTCCTTAAATAAACACACATTCTGACTTTGGCTACCCGGTAGCAGTGATATGCAAACAGAATAACTTATTCGGCAACTACACAGCATCACATTCCAGGGGAAGACGAAATATTTGAAACGGATTGAGAGCGGTACTTTACAGCTGGCTTATAAAATTTCAATAAGCAAGATTATCCTTTTCCTGTCACGAAGGCAATCTCCCACTCTATCTTTCGTGACTCAGCTTGCCTAAAAAGAGAGCCCCTTATCCCAAACAATTAGCATTCACCCCCTGTCGCAGCCCCACATCATGCTCGTATGCAAAATCTCGACCGAAGCCTCATGTCACCTGGAACAAAAAGCCTGTATTTCCCTACCCATCACACCTCATTTGCAATTCATTTCGCATCTTTCAAATCTTCACATTCTTCTCCGAGAAGCTTCTGCTTCCATTCATGCTCACACGCTCCACAGATACATTTGCATGATATTAATGCTTTCAATAAAACGACGATACGATCCCACATCAGAGTCATCATCATCTATCGATGGAATGAAAATGAAAAGGAAATTTAAATTTTCATTACCGTTGTTCCCCACCTATGTACATATGTACGTCCTACATCGATGGAAACAATGCTCGTCCTTCCGAACAGCCATCGACATGTTCAGGGTACATCACGCGAGAACGCATAGGATTTCTCGAATAGCTCGTGTGATTCACACCAGAATAATGTGCTCTATAGTGCGAATAAAACCGTGCCGGAGCCCGGAACAGCGTGGTATGTACGATCCCACTTACAAGCTTCATTATAGACACCAGATTCGCGTAGGTATGAGCATTGAGCACATCCTTCCGTATCGTCACAACATTCCAATGCTATTACCCATTATCTGCTTTTCATTACCATCATCGGCTTCCCAGCACTCCTCTCGCGGAGTCATCAATAAAATTTCTAAGCGCATCGGGCTGACGCTCGTGCAATCATTTTTATGATAATAGCAGCTTTCGGTGCGAATATAATCACTAATAATGCCAGATGGATGGATATCCGGTATCCGACCCAAACCCATCACCAACCAAGGCTATAATAAATTGCAAACAAAAGGACAGTGGCCGGGTGGTGTTTCGTTGCCATGTGGCATGCCAGTAGCAACTATCATACCTGCGGTTGTGGTTTGCGCATGAGACAGAGCTTTCGTCCTAAAAACCTGGATGAGGGCTTGCGTTTCTGTAATTAAAATCCGGCCTCAGGGATGGCGGGTTGTTGGGATAATAAATAACATGCGTGTGCGGTCGAATATTGAATGAGTGATTGGTTGTTGATTCAGGATGAACACGGGCTGCCATACTGTCCTCCGGGTGGGTGTGCTTACAGCCATGGGAGCCGCAGCATATGTCGGTTGCGTAAACGAATATGAAAGGAGCATTTGAGATTATATCTTTAATTAATGAATTTTCGGTTTTTATACTTTTGATCTCCGTTTCGGCTCGAAGAAGGGTATGCAAATCATGTTATTGCGTTTAGACGCAACTGTGGGCGGGTGAGGCTTGTTGACTGGCAGGTGTCGGAAAAGTATGGGAAAATGTCTCAAATAGATGATTTGTAAGTTATACAGAAAGCGAAAAAAAAAAACACGAGTGAAAGGCAAACGAAGTATTCAATTCATTCCGGACGGATGGATGGTGACAAGCAAATACAAAAAACGAGTTTGCATTTAATCAGGTTTTATGATTTGGCTGAACTAACTTATGCGTATGATATATTCCTCCTGCGTCATAGGGACTGGATAAGTGTGGCAGTATTTCGGAGATTACTTTCTTTTGCCTACCGACACCTTACCACTGCAGTGAGCTTATGTTATTGTTTGGATACCCCGGTGGCTTCACTCTGGCAGCTTTGATGAATTTCTTAGAATGATAAAGCAAATAACACATGCCATCTTGAGATGATGAGTAGTTCGTTGGGGCATTTGGCATTTAGTCCGCTTTAATCAGAGCAGTCGTAAGTTAAATGGATCAATTTTGACGATATTGTGCCAGAGGTCTAACCTAATGACGGTAGTACAATGGCACTGCCTTGGGTTAGAGTTTTTTCTTTTTTATAGGGTTCGTGCAAGTTCAAGAGTGTACGCTCTTTTGGTGTTCGTCACACAACCTTGACGGGGTGCACATGGTTTGTGTCGAGGATGTTCGTTCCCTACTCTCCAGGGGTGGTTGTCCTGGATAGTATTTGATAAGATTCCACTGAATTTGCGTTGATTATAGTTCACAGTAACTCTTTTGTTTCCATGTCATTAAGGTGCTGTATTGGAAATGAACATACAGAGTATGAATTTTGAAATGATCTTATGCTGCAAGTGTTATGCCCTCATCAGACCTTTTTGATCATCTCTCATTCACAACTGATGTTGTTGCACAGTTTTTCCGTATAGGAATTATTCTTGACTATGGACGGACTTGAACTTTAAGCCTTTGGCTCACCAGTCGGTTATGATTAACACTGCACCACGACCACCCTCTGCCGTTTTTCTTTTCTGGCATGGAAGGTGGATAATTGATGATTGTCTTCGTTTGAATTTCATTTCAGATTATTAGAATATTGAAGATTTTTGACAGACACTACTAAATTTAAGTGAGTCTAGCAAATCTACCACCAGATTCAACCATTGTATTTTAAGACTACAAATCGGCCACTTATATCTTGATATGGAATTTACGGCGTGCAGCTTTTTTCCCATCATAACTCTGTGCTACGATGCTAAATACATTAAAAAACCTTGAATGAGGTTTAACGAGGTTTAAGGGTAATCCAATAAGAAGTGTCATTTTACATTTCGTGATATTGTTGAACTGACAACATTCAACTATGGGGATTGAATATGAATCAATACAGACTCACGTAAACAAGTCGTCAAGTGCAGACTCTAGCTCGTGTTCAACCAACAAAGGCAACTGCAAATAACGCCGCCACAGGAGTTGGAAATGAATGAACTAAATCATGATTTTTTTCATAAATTTAATCTGAATGATGAGGCCCGTTTTCTTTTGTCAGAATCCGATAGCCGGAGGGAAATAGCGGTGCATCCTCTCCACTGAAACAACTGATGGTTTGATGCGGTCATTGGTCAACTTATTTGGCTGGAATGAATAAACTCTATGGACATAGAAAATGTCTATTTTCAGAAGAATGAGATCACATGCCGCAGACACATGCCTGACAAATTTTTGGAGTAATTTGCTGTGATTACTCAAAATTAAACCTTAAGCAAACCGCCGAGATTGTGCTATTCAATATCAATAGCCATAGACCTACGATAATATTTCACCAACGATTTATGAGTTTAGAGAAAATAGCACAGCTTATAATTCAGTGCCAGTTATACCAAAACGTAATGAAAAAAAAATCATCAAGATATGGCCGCTCATTCCGCTCTATAGCAATGAACCAATACAACACACCACACTCAAATCAGCATCAAATATCCTTAACACACCTCGATTTTGAATATGGATCGCTTCCTTTGGTAAAATATTCCGAAGGTCAACTAATTCCCCAATCTGATCTACGGGAGGGGACTACCTAAGGGCATCAATGAAAAAGAATGCAGGAATAGGCTCATGAAACATATCAACCGGGTACTTTCCAAACAGTGCTCAACGAAAGATGGGAAATACATATTACGAGTATAAGTATAATCTGAACAGTGGTACAAGAAGTTCGACTTTTAAATAAAACAATTGGTAAAGACGATTAAACTTTTATTTGTCCCGGTAAGAATACCCATGGAACAGGATTCTTAATCAGAAATTAAAATGTTCAAAACGTAATAGACGTAAGTAGTTCATAACGACGTAGAACGTCGATGACCACAGCCCGGTTTCCCCACTTTAACTATGAACTTCTGAACTTACAATACATTCGAAAATTGTTCATCCTTCCCAAAAAGGAATATAAGTTAGCAACAGCGTCTGCCATCACAAAAAAAAAAAAAAAAATGATCGTGAACATGAATACCTAGGAATAGAGTAACTCGTAACAAAATTTATCATTTTCTAATAGACAGAAGACACCGTTCCAACGTATTATATGTTAAAGCATACATAGAAGCGGGGTTCTAATCATATTCTAATCATCACTAAATCAGAAGCCAGATCCTAATTCCCAGAAGCGGAACACAGGAATGTAGACAAAATTCAACTTTGACAATAGGACCCTCGTATCCAGCGTCATTACCAGGAGGAAATTAATAATCGGTTTGTCTTACTAAATGGCATATACTAACGACGAAGCAAGACAGGTTAAAGCGATATGGCCAGCATTAAAAAGTGTTGTAAAGGAAACATCGGAAAACAAACTAGGCTATGGGAAAGCTTTCAAACAAAGCTTTAGTTGACAAAGAATGCGAGGGAAATTAAAAGCCATTAATATTTTTAGAAAGAAAGTCATCCCTTTCTTTCGCGATTTAAAACAATGGCAAAGGAAAAATTGATACAATTCCGGAAAAATTTACAAACAAAATTGGACAAACGCTATACGAAAAGGATACAAGGCCAGATCAGGATTTATGACCAACAATAATGGGGATAATCTGACAACGAAAGAGTTTCAGCGAAATGGAGAAGATATTTTGAGAAGTTGCTTAATGCACATGGAGAGCAAGCAGGATTCGAATACAATCTTATCCATACAGCAGAAATTCAGGTAGAACAGGAAGGTGACAGGAATAGACCTAATACCTCGGATTCAATAAAGTATGCTAAATATGAATTAAAGAAGAAGTTACATGGGGCCATCACAGCATCATGAAACAATAACCCTATCCCCGAGGAATAGAAAAATTCGACCATTATTCTCGAATATAAAAAGGTGAAAAGCACAATGCAACCATTACAGAGGAATATCTATGCTGTCAAATTATTACAAATATTTTCTAGAGACCGAAATGATAAGCTCGACGACTGACAAAAAAGAATGAAACGAAACGGTCCACGAAATTTATCTGAACCATTCGAGATACGTGTAGGATTAAAACAAGGAGACACCTTGTCACTACCTTTGTTTATGTGGCGCTGGAATACTCTCAGGAAAATTAAGGCGAACAACATTTAATTGAACCGTATTCGCTCTCGATTACGCTGACGATCTGGCCTTTCTGGGAGTGAAAAAAGTATTAAACAGTCAATAAAAAATTAAAAAGTAAAATGGAAGCAAAGGAAACCTGACACCTGGCTGTACTCGATAAACGCTTTGGATAGTGCATGTCTTAAAACACCTAGAATCCTATTGACTGACAAAAACGGCATAAAGGTCGCAATGCCAAAATCCGTATTTATAAAACTATAAAAATATAATGACAATGACGCACAGAAATCTCAAATTAATCGACCAAGGCTCGCTGATTAGGGACTTCTTAACCACAGGCTGGCAAAGTATTAATAACATGCCTTCTGTTGATGGACAGGTAGAATCCTTTACATAAAAAATTAACAACCTTTTTGATAACCATGTCCCCATCTCAAGTTGCAATACTGAATCGCTTATCGAAGTCAGGGACAAAAAGTACAAAAAAACGGAACTCCGTAATGAGTATAGACAGATCAGAGACAATGTTAACAGAGAAGTCAGAAATGCCAAAAGATTTTTTTTTCAGGCCCAAGTTTAAGCATAGTTTAAATAGCGCATTTCTGTCGAAGAACATAAGGTAATTAGGTTTCGGAAAGCAAATACCCTCTGTCTCTATGGAGCCTGGGATAGACCCTAACGACTTAAATGTATAATTTGCTGCTGTTTCGATTGTCTCTGACGCGCAGTGCAATAGAGTTGCTGAAACGCACCTATATAATGAGACCGATAATGCAACCGCACCTGCCTCAACACAAAGTTTCTGCTTTCAAGTAATATCTGAACTCGATGTTCTCAAAGCATTCCATTCGAAAGCAATTAGCTTCGATGGTATACACTCGAGGTTTCTAAAACTGATCATTCCTGAGACACTGCCAGTAATAACAACATTCTAACCTACTCTATCTATCCGGCAGTATGGAAACAATCTAAAATTATTTCGGTCTTGAAAAGCGCAAACTGTAGAAATAAAGAGTACCGGCCGATCTCTTTACTTTCGTTCATATCAAAACTTTTGAGAAACTCACGAGCCAGCAAATCACCACTATCTGAAGGAATTCGGCCTAATATACCCACACCACTATGGCTTTACATTACAACATAGCTGCACCACGGCATTGATAAATCTAGTCGATGACTTTCAGTGTGAAATGGATAAAGGTCACGTAGCATCACTGGTTCTGCTTGATTTCTCGACAGCGTTGGATACTGTGCCATGCCAAATATTATTAGATAAACTCCAAAACAATTTTAATTCTGACTTCACAGCGCTAAAACTACTTAGGAGCTACATTAGCGGTCGTACCCAAGCGGTTTAAGTTAGTAATATAATTTCTAGTTTCCTAGAAACCAAAATCGGCGTTCCACAAGGCTCTATAATGGGTCCGCTACTGTTAACCTTATTTTACAACGACTTTCCCGCAGTGCTAAAACAGTGTAAAATACGCTGACGATGTCCAGCTGCATCTAAGCCATCCATAAGAGTTGGCAAAGAACGCACGTTCAGTTGCGGCAACGCAGATCTTGCTTCCGTTGTTGAAAGGTCGAAAAATAACAAACTTACTTTAAATGCTACAAAAAGTCAGGCTGTTATTATTGACCGATATATGCTAGATACTAAACGCTTGCCCCGGCTGGTTGTAGGCGGTTCAGCCTTAGTCTACGTATCTACGTTTACAACTTAAGCAGAAGAGAACATATATCAGCTATGTCTACGACTTCCTTGGTTACAAGACACTGACTTTTCTATTCAACCTTAAGAAAAACAAAAAAAAAAAACAGATTACCTTTCCCAAAGACGACATTTTGCTTCTTCTATCAGAAGCGCAAATTTTGTCACTCTAACTTTCAGTCTCACCTCAACTAAAATTCACTTCTTTGTCTATGCCATAGGACTATGGGATTCGCTCCCAATTCAAATGCAGATATAAGCGACTTCCAAAAACAACTTAAATGCCCATAATTTGTAATTTAGGATTTTAGGGTTTTCTCTTCCTTTTCTCTTTTCCTTTTCGTCTTCTTTCTTGTATATCGGGTAGTATTACTATGTTTAGTTATTTTACATTTCAAATTTAATAAAATTATACATTGACCAACTTGTATGTAACACATCAAACTAACTATATCTAAGTGTTCAAGATATCATTACAAAATAAATACAAATACAAATACTTTACGGGTGTGAAACTTTTCCTCTGACTTAGAAAGAGAACGATAGACTGACAACCCCGGGGGAAAAAAATCGCGCTGTAGATGGGAAGACAGTATAAGGATGAAGTTAGAGAAAGAACAAAACAGAGATGCAACAAAGCATGGGAGCCATACACTCATAATAGAAAGGCTTGGGGGAGGGTTATCAACGACGCTCTGAACCGGCGAGTTCCATATGGCTGGAACAGAGGCCGTTACACCTCTAAACATAGCTTCAAAAACAGCTTCTCGATAAAATATCCGTCAAGGGGGAAGTGGAGAAGTGGAAAGGTGATTGAGACTGCGGCATTACAATCTATACACATGGTTGCAAGATCATAAGATTTCGAATCCATCGTTTTAGTCTTTTACCTTGCAAAGCTGGGGTAGGAAAGACTTATGCAAAGGCTTTCCTGTCTGTCCGTCGGTACGCATTTATCAAACCAAATTTGCCGAGTAGCTATGAGTCTGAAACTTGACTGTGTTATAGAGTACATGATTCTGAGCTCATAGCGACCGGTTTCCACCTTGCAAAGCTGTTCCAGTTCTTCTGGGTCTTACAAAGATTGGAATTGCTACACAGCGATATATGTGTGTAAGTGATAGACGAAAAGGGCGGTGACTAGGGAGTACGGCGGGTGGGGTAGGATGGCCTATTTCAGTGTGCCCAGATAAGTTTTAAGGATCTGAGCATCGTCGTGTTGTAAAATAGCTTTACAACACCGAACTAGTACACAGAATATATGGCTTGTCGCCAATGATAATATCTGTGGTCGACTTAAGCGTAAAGTGAGATTTTTCTTTCATCGTTATCTTATTATGTTGTTATATAAATTAGAAAAAATCCTAGAGAAAAAATCGCTTAAGTGATTATCATTACATAAAGCATTTGCAATAACCGCTTATCTCACCAAAGAATTTTTAAACCCTGTAATTTCATTACCAAAAAACGACAAAAGTTGACTCGGTCAATTCTCAAAAAACGACTTATTCGACTTAAGCGTTTATTGAAAATTATTACATTTCGTTCCTAGAATCCAAACAAACACAAGCGGTTATTGCGAATTTCAGTTGGGTGGACACAAGAAACTATGTACATATGTACGAGTAGGTTAAGCGGTTTTTTTGAATGGTCAATCCCAGGAATCCATTTCTTACGTTGAGTTAGTTTGTTATTTCGAAAACAAGCGTGAAACATATGTTGAATTAAGCGTGCCGGAAAGTGAAGTGGCTAAGAGATTTTTTTATTTGAATACCTAAGTGTTGCATTAAAATAACAAGTTAATATAAAATATAAGTTCTCGACCATTACAAATTCTACATCTGGCAAAAAAAGGTGTATTTGCCAAACAGAATGAAAAAATACATAAGTGAGCTGCCACCGCTACCAAAAAGCAATTTTAATTCTGAAAAAAGTGATTTAGGCTGTTTATCTATAATCTTTTTTTCAAAAGTGTGAAGTTTTTGATTTTTCTTCTCTGTCCACTTAGGATCTACATAATTCGCAGTTATTTTCGGAACCCGTTATAAATGAAACAAAATCATCAGCAAATGGATTCGATTGTGAAAACTTGTATTTACTCTTTCAAGAATTTGGTGCCAATAGAACCACAGAACTAGAAAATGATTTTTTTTTTTAGCTCGGATGACTCTGTTCGCGACCCTAATTTCAAGCTTTTGGACATGGACGTATCTGAAGATTGTTCGGATGAAGAACTTTTGAATATGGACAAGCAACTTGAAGCAAATCTGGTCTCCCCTCCGTCATCAAGTTCGGTTGAAAACAAACTAAAATTAGATTCAAGCAAGACAATTGCAAAAAAGCCAAACAGAGGAGAATCGTACACACGCAAATCTGGAGTAGTTGCTGCAAGAAAGTGTACGCAAAGTAAAAATATATTTTGAAAATCAAAAGGAAATTTTCAAATCCTATTGGTCGTTGGGAACATTAATTCAAAGAGTTATTTTCATCGAAGGTTTGATAAAAATCGTCCCCGAAACCGACAGCATCACATTAAATATCTTATAAACATAAATGCATATAAAGTTCGCGTTTGCCAAAAATGTTGCAAGCAATGCTTCAATGAAATTGAAAGTTGTAAAAAAATTGGAGCAACCAAACATACCTTTTAAAGATAATCGTGGTTCCGGTGGAGGAAGTAACAAAATATCTGAAGAAGTGGTTCAACTCATTAAGATCCATAAAAACAGCTTTACTGCATACGAAAGTCATTATGCAAGGCGTAAGTATTTTCATGCGAATTTGATAATGGCTACTATGTACAAGCTATTCGGCGAAAGACTCCCAACGGTCTCCATGAGCATGAGCAAATTTTTAAGTATTTTTAAAGGTACGTTTGTTTATTAAGAAATTAAACATATTTTATGATACTTTGTATTTAAAAAGAGATGACATTCTAGGCTTTAAATCTGTCTTAAATTGTTGTCCTCAGATATATTATTTCTACTAAATATTCATTTTATTATAAAAGTGGTTTCATTTTTTCTTTAAAAGGATCCATTTAATTCTTTAATTTTTAAGTAAAATAATTTAAACGAATTTCGTAAAAGATATTTACATAAATATTGATTCCTTAAATGGATCGTAACTACGTTCAAAGCGTGGTGTATTTTTTTTTTTCGAAAAAAACACTTTCACAGCAAGTGAAAAAATAAATTATTTTATGCCTTGGTTTCTATAGGTGTGAACATTAAATTCAAAAAGCCCAACATCGACACTTGTAATGGATGTGATACATTCAAAGCAAAATTGGAGATTGCAAAACGTGAAGATGCTGAAGAGCTTGCAACCCTTCAAGGTGAATTGGACCATCATCATTACATGACGGAATTAGCATGCGACTCTAAAAGGGAAGATAAAATGCTGGCCAAAGAAAATTCTGAAATGATGCATTTGACCTTCAGCAGTGCTTACCGACACCCTATCTCCGAAATTACGTAAGCTTTTACAAACGGCAACTAATATACAGATAATTTAACTGTAAATAACTTTTCCACAAATACCCCGTATTTCTTCATGTGGCACGAGGGTATGGTTAAGCGAGGAGGCAGTGAAATTGCATCATGTTTAATGAAACATATACAAAATGTTATCGCTCACAATCAAGTAAGTTATTTGGTTTTTTACAGTGACTCTTGCAGCGGACAAAATAAGAACTCATATGTAAGCACTGTGTTTCTAACTTTATTGCTAAGCAACAACATGATGGATACGATTGATCATAAATTCCTTGAGCCTGGTCACACTCACATGGAGTGTGACGTTGATCACGCTCTCATTGAAACGAAAAAAAACGAACACAAGTCCGAATTCACCATCCCTACGACTGGTATAATTTTTTACGAACCGTAGGTTCAAAACAAACATTTAATGTCACAGAAATGCAGAGCGGAGACTTTTCCGATTTCAGTTCTATTGCTAAGTTTAAATTCCTCTGGAGGACCCGAGGTGAAGAATCTAATCAATTTGTTTTATAATAAATTACGGTGGTTGAGATATAATAAAAATGTGTTTGGAAAGATTCTCTTGACCCTTGACAAAAATCAACCTTTTTCAACTCTTAATGTTACAAAACGAGTGGTCAACTTAATTAAATTGAATGACATCCCCAACGCACCACCGAAAAATTTGATAAGTACAAAGAAAAAAAATGATCTTAAAAGCTTATTTCCGTTTATCAAAACTGCATTTCACGAATTTTATAATAATTTAGAAACGGAAAATGCATCTGATATTCGTCCAGATTTAGTGGATGAGGATGAAAACAATGAGATTTAAGACTTTGTTTCTACTTTTAAATGTTTTTAATTTTTTTTAAATAATTTTTTATTATACAGTGAATTGCCTGTTTTTAATTAAGTCCTTTTTTAACTGTGAATTTTCATTCTTAAAAATACCTTTATTTTTTCAATTAAAAATCACTTAAATTGATTGAAGTGAAAAAATAGATTTTCAAAAACAGGTTATCTCATTAAGGAAAAGGTTTGAAAAATGCAATAACAGCTTAAGTGACAGAGGTAAGCAATACAGGGTAAGACACAATTTGGAAAAACATCGTTAAAAATGCCGTTCAACGTCTTTCGTTTTACTTGCTTTTCAACCAAGGTTTTCAAACGACGAGAAATTGCTTGCTAAGATACGGTCAATAAATCTGCAATGTACCATTGTGTTTGACGTGGATCTCGATCCAGTAATGCCTCCAGTTCCGAGTTTTCAATACATTCAAGGGCTCTGAAAGGCTTCTTGTCTTTCATGACAAGATCAGCACTTTTGTGGCTCTGAAACATTTGCGGCTCATGCCGCCACTTAAACAATCATTCGACGTGCCTTACCTGTCTAAACTTCGTAAAAAAAGGTTATGCCACCCATGAAAATCCAAGAGAGTAGCTTTTGATAGACGTTGTGATAGACATTTCTGACCAGCATATACCGTTAGCGCCATCTATTGTAAAACGGAAGATTCCAATATTTACATCTAATAACTTTTGTATAACAAAGAATTGCAAAACTATCTTGAAAAAATGCGTGCCGGTACCCCGATTTTTGAGCACTGCTAGTAATTGTAACTCGAATGCCCAATATTTTCTCCTTTTTTCTAAGGGCAACACGAAAGATGGCGATGTAAGGTCTAATCTTCTTTAGTGATGAGGCTCATTTTAGATCAGATGGATTCGTCAACATGCAAAATTGTTGAAAAGAAAATCCTTAAATACTTTAGGAAAAACCAAAATATCTACTAAAATTTGGTGTCGGACTAGTAAAGCAATTGTTTAATTCGAAGAAGCAGTAGCACTATAAATAAATGATTTAAGATAGTTTGTGGCCTCAACTTGGTGAAATAGACATAGCATTTCTAGTCGGTTAATATCACGATCCGGGAAGTAGTAGTAATAAAGAACAACATTTTATCACTCATTTCGGAGGAGACATCGATATGTATCCATTGCAAGTGGAAATTGTAAACTCTAAAACCCCACTTAAATATAAGTCTAAAGCTGCTAACCCAAGTTGATCTCTACTAATCTATTCGAATATACATGATTTCAGTAAGAAGAGAAAAGAAGTGGAAATGAAGGACTTTTTATATTCAAAAACTGACAAAAAAACTTCACTTACCCCGATGTTGATCTAGGATCAACTTCCGGCCATGATAGTCTCCGCTTGCAAAACGCCAACGGTGGTCGATCCTGTGGTGCAGGCTGATGCACTGGCGAACTTCTCTGCCGAAACGAGCCAGTTCGTGGTGGAGCCAAGCATTCCAAGGCTCTTGATTGTCGTCTTGAACCGAGATTTTGTGTCGGGGTTGTACCTGGCGGTGGAACTACTTTCGGAAAACCTAAACCGGAGCAAGGAATAAATCAAAAAAATCAAATTCAAATATTTTTCTGCATGTGAACATAATGAAAAATTCCAATCAAACATTCACTCCTTTCTACACTAGGGACACATGGTCGGAAAACCCCATATGTGGACATTGGTGGTGCCTGGTTTCAACATACATCCTCTTGTCGTGACACAAAAGAGAAATCGCATACTCAAGCAAGGTATGTAACAAAATAAAGCCGCATCGACCATATAATTTTTTTCCACATTTTTTTGTGTCTGCTGTTACATTAGAACCATGGTGCAACGACAGGCAGATATGAGTATATTGGATCTTACAAACATTATACACAAAGTGGCATGCATAGATGTATGTATGCACGCAAGGATATCAAAGTGAAGACTCCAAGTAATGGTTTTATGTAAATGCAAAGGAAGTATATTTGATGAGGTTGGAGCGCACATCGTATAATGCTGACTTGGGGAACTGGAGCACAGACCACATCGAGCATGAATTGTCAATGGTACTGTAAAAAGAAATATTTCTTGCCGTGCTGGCGAATGCAAATTGCTTCCTGACATGTCCGCAATGACCCTTTGGGATGGATGATATCCTCTCCTATTACTCAAATGAAAATTGTGTGTGAATTGTAGATCCACATTTTTCGTTCATGTCGGCAACAAATTATTGAAACGAACTAATGGCAGCAGGAAATATTTTATTGATTTAAAGCTGGGAATGGGGTTTACTTTAAGCTGGAATACTAGTCCACAATGGGGCGAAATTTTGTAACTTTTAATTTAAAGTTGAAGAAATCTACTTGAAGAATGCATAGTTAATAGGAATTTGTGTCATTTGGGAAAGAAAAATGGGATTGACATCAAGTGACTTAGGGATGAGCAAACATCTAAGAAGACTCTACGACAACATGCAGGGACATCCCTTTGCTCTTCTATTTTAGCTTAAGAAAAGGGTTCAACTGCTTTTGGTCACCCTTCGCATAAGGCGATTGAAGTTGCTTTGGAGAGGAATCAGAAGTAGGGTTTAAGGCGGATATAAGGTACCAGAACGCTTTATTTACGCGGATCAGAGATAATAAAAATCAAAACAACTGAAGATCGTCTACAAGTTCCATATTATATTGTATCACGAAAAAAGCTATTACAATAGAAATTTACTAAATACAGTCAAAATTGTTTTTGTGCGCATTGAAAAATTTTCTCGTAAAAAATAACTTAAAACCTGATTATTCTAGTCAAAAAAATACACTTGCGAACATGTTTAAATATTTTATTTACATATGTACTTATTTTACTCATACAAAACTTTTCAAACATTATTCTTAGCCCTCTGATAATACGCGAGCTTTCTTGCGACAAACTGGTTCAAAATCGCTTTCGTCACTTGAAGGTATTCCCTCGCACTCGTTTAAACTTGCCTTTTTCTTAGTTACCATGTAGTCGGTGATCAGTTTTTGCGCCGACTGTAGTTTTACTAGACGTTTGTATATGGCTTGGTACCCAGATAAGCAAGATTGAAGATCCTTTTCGAATTTGGAAATTCTTTCCGAATTGGTATCAATTGCAAGAAAATGACTTTCTAATTTGTGGGAAAGTTAAAGTCCCACATAGGGATTTTCTGCTGTCATTTTATCAGGTCCTTCTTGCCCATCGCTATCAATTTAACAATCCTGTACAGTTTCATCCTGAATCATTTCAACAAGGTCATCTTCACTGAAAGTATCAAACCCGTTTTCGCCCATGTCATGTGCTAGCGGAACTATTTCTGTTGTTAACATTGATACGTTTTCAGCTACAATTCTATTAATAACACATTCCGGCCAGCCTGTTTTCCAGCATGCATTTCACGTGAATTGTTTTAATTCAGCAATTGCTGCAGCAGCGTGATTTATGCAATCCAATATCGAAAACTTTTTCGAAACTTCAATCAAAGTTATTGCTTCGTTTTCAAGTTTCTCCAAAATATATCTGAAAAATAACTTGACGTAGTGTTTCTTAAAAGCTGCAATTATTCCCTGTTCTTATGGTTGTATAATACTTGTCGTATTGGGTGGTAAAAATACCACTTTCACATTAGGGTGTTCCATACAAGGATGACCGGGTGCATTAGCAACAAAAAAGGAAGCTCCATGTCAATCATATATTGCTCAATTTGTGGAATGAAGGAATCGTTGAAAATAGCTGTTGTGTCCCATGTTTTTCATTGGCTATGAAATGGACTCGAAGTTCAGCTACATTTTTGCCCTTTAGCGCACGGGGGTGCAATGATCATAAGGGGCTTCAGCATTCTCGCCCCAGAAGCATTACTACAAAGTAAGAAAGTAAATCTTTCTTTTGAAGCTTTAAAACCACTTGCATTTTTCTCGGACATGGCGTTGAATGTTCTGCTAGGCATCTATTTCCAAAACAACCCAGTTTCGTCAGCATTAAATACCTGATCCGGGCAATGATAACCATCTTCAATAATTTTTGCCAACACTTTCGAATCATTTTTAGCAGCTTTTTCATCGGCGGATGCAGTTTCGCTTGATACCTTCAAATTGTGTAGTGCGTGTCTTGAAAGAAATTTCGAGCTTCCAGTGTAAGATGATAAACAGAATGGCACTGAATCGTTCAGCTCATTATAAAATTCTCCGTCAACGGGTATTCGTTTTCGGATCAATCCTTGAATCCACAACATGAGGGTCTTCTCCGTTTTCTCTATGAAGATATTTCTTGAATAGGATGCTCGTTTTGCACTTTGGTGGCACAAATATTCTATTTATTTATCTCACTTGCATGTTTTTGAATGTCTCTAGTGGTGGATTCACCCAATCCGAATTCTTTACCAAGAGCTGTGGATCTTTCACCTTCTGCGATTCGTTTTAAAATATTGGTCTTAGTTTCGAAGGAAATAACCGTCCTCTTGCCTTACTTTCGCTTTTATTAATTTTGTGAAATTATGTTTAAGGATAAAATAGAAATCCTTAGTGTGCAAAGCCACGTAGAAAACTAAATATAAATTTACCTTAGCGAATCTTAAAGCACTTTAAAAAAAATTTACTTAAATTTAAATATTCTAACCCGTTATAACACTCTATTTAGCGGTCTTCGCACTTGTCAACGAATAATGAAAAAATGCAACTCTATTTCCTTCAGATAAACTTTTACCTACTTTTTAAACATGCAATATAATGCAACCCTTTCTTCCCTTCAGTAAAATTTTGACCTACTCGTTCAATAAGCAAATGAAATAAATTTGGATTTGCATCCACCGGAAGAACCCAAGCGCCTGGAAGCTCGGGAAGTTCTACAAAAATCTCAACAAACCCAACAACTCCAGCTTCCTCTGGCCAATAGAGCTCTTCGATCTAACTCGCATGATAAGTCGCCATCAGGAAACACCGTAGTAGTAAACGGAGTTAACAATGGAGCAGCGGCCACCAGTAGTACCGCCTCAATTTTGATTGACAAACCATCTACTAGTCATGAGGCTTTAAATTTACACCAGCGATTGGCCGACGTTCCTAGTACGGACTGTACTCTTAAAGTAGTGCCTCCACTTTTCGCAGTGTTTCTGTCACGACTAGAATATGGCACCAAAAGCAGCGACATTGTGAACTACATTTCATCGAAAGGCATCGATACTAGAAACATAAAATGCCACAGCCTGACAGCGGATAACCTTACTGGTCGTTTAACATCCTCTTTTAAACTTTTATCCCCTCAACCAATTGGGAAATCGCTGGTTAACCCGAGTCTTTGGCCTAAAGACATCATTGTTAAGGAATTCGTAAGCAGATCTAGCTCCAAGAAGACCCAATCAAAAAACCTTCCAAAAAACTCAGACCAAATGGTTTGACTCCTACAGCCTTTAACTTATACTACCAAAATACTGGTGGTCTAAGAACCAAACTCCGCGATGTCTTACTCTTCTCTTATTCCGATCAATACGATGTTATTGTATTCACCGAGACGTGGCTTACTCAGAATCACCACAACGAGGAAATGTTCAACAAGAACCACTACGAAATCTTTCGCAAAGACCGTCTAACTAATTGTGAAAGAGGTGGCGGAGTGTTAATCACGGTTCGGGCCTCTTTGCGCAGTGATGAAATTAATCTACCCCCAACAGCAACTGATGTGGATGTGGACCAGGTGGCTGTCTTAATCAAATGTATTTCTGGAATTGAAGTTTTCGTTATTGCGAGTTATATACCACCAAGGAGTCCTTACTTATTATATAAAGCTCATATAGAGAATTGTACCTTTATCTTAAATAATTTAAAAGACAATCAGCACGTTATCCTTCTAGGGGACTTTAATTTGCCTAACATAATTTGGTCTTTTGACAGTGATGTCTCTAGACTTCTACCATTTAATGTTAAATTAGATTATGAGCGTGAAGTCGTTGATACTCTTGCCCAGCTAGACCTTCGCCAGATTAATAATTATCCTAATAGTTTTAATAATATTCTTGATTTGGTATTCGTTGATTCCGAGCTCGACATCAGTATCAACGACTCCACGATACCACTTTTTCCGAACTCCAATTTTCATGTAGCTTTATCAATGCAGTTTAAATTCTATGAATTCTTTAAACCAGGCTCCGGCGACACTTATTTTAAGTATAATTATGCTAAAGCCAATTACAACAACATCTCAAACTATTTGGATAGTATGAATTGGTTGGATATTTTCAATAATAGTAATGTAAATACTTCTTTCAATTTATTTATGAAAACTGTAAAAATAGCAATCGATATGTATACTCCTAAAGTGAAGTCTGTCAATCGCAATAAGCCAATATGGTTTAATGATAGAATCATAAATTTAAATAATAGAAAGAATAAGGCCTACAAGCGGTTTCATAATGGACATAACAATCCGGAACTTCTAAAAGCCTATCGGACGCTTCAAAAACAATTTCACGTTTTAAACAAATTTCTTTACAGACAGTATGTTCTTTCTGTCGAGTCCGATTTAAGGACCAATAGTGGACGCTTTTGGATCTTTATTAACAGCAAAAGGCAATCTAATGGTATTCCTAACTGTATGCGTCTTAATAATGTTTCCTCATCTAATCTTTCAACTATTTGTAATATGTTTGCTAACCACTTTCAGTCCGTTTATTTTCGCGGTACTACCACACCGACATCCTCTAATAATAACTCACGCGATTTCCTAAATATCGGCAACTTAGAGTGTTCAATTTCTGAGGTTCAAAACGCTCTTTCTTTATTAAGATTAGATAAAAATCCGGGTATGGATGGCATTCCACCAATTTTACTTCAGAAGTGCTCCTTAGCGTTTTCTGTACCTCTATGTTTAATTTTCAATTTGTCTCTCCAGTCTGGACATTTTTTTAATGATTGGAAAAGTTCATTTTTAACACCCATATATAAATCTGGATCGAGACATGATATCACATAGTGGTGCAATGGTAATCATCACCGACTGTTAAGCGGAAGGTCTGTAGTTCAAGTCTGACCATAGCCAAGAAAAATTCCTATACGGAAAAAACCCATGCAACAACACCAGTTGTGAATGAGAGATGATCAAAAAATGCTGACGAAGGCATAACACTCGCAGTATAAGATCACTTCAAAATTCATACTCTGCGTGTGCATTTCCAATATAAGATCTTAATGGCATGGAATAAAGTTACTGTAAAACTACAATCAACGCGACAAATTCAGTCGAATCTCTCGAATCCCAAGACAACCACCCCCGGAGAGTAGTGAACGAACATCTTCGACACAAACCATCTGCACCCCGTCCAGGTTGTGTGACAAACATCAAAAGAGCGTAACTCTTGAACCTGCACGAATTATAAAAAAAAAAAAAAAAAAAAAAAAAACCAACTATCGTCCAATCTGCAAAATTTCAACTATTCCTAAATTGTTTGAAAAATTAGTTTGCGACAAACTCACACCTCTCTTAAAGAGATATATCTCTCCGTTTCAACATGGCTTTGTAGCAGGCAGATCGACTACTACTAATCTCTCAATTTTTTGTAATACTGCCTTGAATCACCTCGAGAATGGCTTACAATGTGATGTAGTTTATACTGACTTTGCCAAAGCGTTTGATCGCGTTAACCACAATACATTAATTTCAAAACTGGCTAATTTAGGATTTCACTCAAATTTGCTAAAGTGGATTAATTCCTACTTAACGGATCGTATCCAATATGTTCGCATAAATGAAACGATCTCTTCACCAGTTCATGTAATTTCCGGAGTACCTCAAGGAAGTCACCTAGGCCCTCTGCTCTTCCTCTTATTTATCAATGACATTCCTGACCTCTTTTTAAGTTCCCAGAGTCTAATGTTTGCAGACGACTATGTTCCGAACTATACGTTCAATGCACGACTGTACTCTTCTACAAGAGGATCTTGAACGCCTTTTCATATGGTGTCAAAATAATGACCTTCATCTTAATGTCTCTAAATGTCAAAGCCTTTCTTTTCACCGTAACCTCTCTCCAATTCCCTTTACTTACGTAATCCATAATACTCCTCTATCCATTATTTCCTCCAAGAAGGATCTGGGAGTTATTTTTGACTCTACCCTAAGCTTTTGCAAGCACATTGAGTTTTTGGTTGCTAAAAGTAATCAGATGCTAGGTTTCATATTGAGAAATTCCAAAGACTTCCGAGATCCTCATACTCTCAAATGTATATTTTTCGCCTTTGTTAGATCTCATCTCGAGTACTGCACTGTAGTATGGGATCCATTTTACGACGTTCATTCCTCTAGAATTGAGAAGATCCAAAAGCGTCTAACTACGGTAGCCTTTCGTAGACTGCGATGGAATATTGAAATGCCTTCGTACGAAACGAGGTGCAAACTGTTTGGTATCCTACCTCTTTTCAAACGAAGGCAATATTTTTCAGTTATGTTTATCCGTGATTTGGTAAATGGTCATATCGATTGCCCTTTTCTACTATCATTAATTGGATTTTATGCTCCTGTGAGAGTTCTTAGGAATCGCTTTTTATTTTACGTACCCTATCATAGAGTTAATTATGGATTCAACGAACCAATTTCTAGATGCCTTAGGGAATCCAATAAATACTGTAGCTTATTCGATTTCCATCTCAGTAGGCATTCATTTAGGAATAAATTAATTCTGTGTTTAGGCTTTGGTGGTAATTTTTAAGTATATTTTGGTGTTAGGTAATCTAGCGAGGACAGTTGATGTACTCATTTGATTGATTGAATTAAAATTAAAATTAAATACATAAGTACATGTAAAAGATAGAAAAAACTAAAAATAGTGATATCTTCGTCAATTACATTCCATTTGTTTACTCTTCCTTACCAAATTTGAGAATATTTGCGAGAAATTTTACTTTTCGCCTCTAAGTTGAAAAAAATTTGCAGAATATTTTCCAAGCTACAAAAATTACGTAGCTTCTACACGAGCTTTATAAATAATAGGGGAAGTGAAAAGGAGGTACAAGTGAACATTGATTTTAAATGTTTGTGGATTGTAAAGAGTGGGAAAAGTTGAGCTGGGAAGAGAATTCCACATTCGTGTGGTTCGGCTAAAATACGAGTCTCTAAATTTAACTGTTGGTCCGAAGACAGGCTTGAAGGTGAACTGATGAGCATTCCGGACGAGACGTGCTTTGGGGATAAATTCTTGAAGGGGAGGAATGAATTGACTAGCTCACTTGAGCATTGTTTATTAAAATAACAATAATAAAACAGAGAGAGAGGGAGGAGACATTACGTCAATTTTCGAGTGAGTCGATCGACTTCGCGACATTGTTGTCTGCTATGAGTTTTATCGCTCGCTTTTGTATCTATCTAACAGGTGCAGAGAAGTCTTGGGAGCACCAGACCATTTATGAGTGTTGGACTAAAGCTTGGGGCAGATTTAGGCCTTGTAAATTGAAGCCAAATCAGAGGGGGTGAAATATTTTTTAAATATTTTTCATTGTTTGAGGAAACCTACACGTTTCGTAGCGTTCTTGGCGATCTCGATTATGTGGTCATTCCAACTAAAAGTTTTATTAGCATACGTACCGAGGATGGAAAGTCTTTCTTTTTCATCGACACCAGCAGCATTCATTATTGATGGTTAACTTGAGTGATAGTAGAGAGCATTGTCTTTTGGATGCATTAAACTCCACTTTATTGCTTATTTAAAGATCATTTATAAAAAGAGGAAGAGTGTCGGTGACAATACAGAGCCCTGGGGAACATCAGTGTTTTTTTGGTGAATATCACAATTGAAGCCTTTTCCGTGTCAAAAAAAAAAAAAAAAAAAAAAAAAAAAAAAAAAAAAACGGCAGGTCGAAAAACAATTGATGCAAAAAAATGCAAAAACACCAGCATTTGATTGGCCTCAGCGATGAAGTAATCCCAAACCGGGAAGCCTGCCGCTACTTTCTGAGGTCAAACCGGCGGACCCCACAAGCGGACCAGTAGGAATGCAGTTAAGTGGGAAGGTTATGGTCCTACACTTCTGACCATAACAACGCCGGATATAAAAAAAAAAAAAAAATCACAATTGAAGCCTTCCAAAAAAAACTTGAATAGAACCGTAAGGTCACTTCTAATAGCAATGTAATATAGAAGAAGAGACTCATCGATACCTCAAGCACGCATTTTCGACAAAAGAGCCTGATGCCAAACTTTATCAAATCCTTATATCGAACGCAACAACCTTGCTTTCGCCGAAATGCTGCAAAGATTGGTTCCACTTTTCGATAAAATATGCCATCAAATCACCAGTATTGCAGGAGAAATCAGGAAAACCCTTGAGAAACCATTAGACCTAGCCTTTCCTTCTTCTTCTTCTTTTCCTTTTTCCAGCGTTGTTATGGTCAGAAGTGTAGGACCATAACCTTCCCATAACCTTAACTGCATTCCTACTGGTCCGCTTGTGGGGTCCGCCTGTTTGACCTCAGAAAGTAGCGGCAGGCTTCCCGGTTTGGGATTACTTCATCGCTGAGGCCAATCAAATGCTGGTGTTTTTGCATTTGTTTGCACCAATTGTTTTTCGGCCTGCCTTTTTTTTTTTTTTTTTGTGACACGGGCATGCTCCAGATTTTTTTGTTTGATCTTACTCTTACAACACCGGTGATCTCCAGTCGTGTCAACCCACTGATTTGCATGTACACTTGTGGGGCAGTTTAATGGTGGTGTATGTGTCCCTAGGCTCACCTTGGTGTTTTCTAAATTGCCTAGATGTGATTTTTGTTTACCTTTGTTTTAGTCGCCTTTTACGACAAGCGAGAGGTATCGCTGCAGGGATATTCTTAACCCGTCCCTGCACGGAGAGACCTAGCCTTTCCTAACCTTGTAAAAATGAAGACTACAGATAAAAAAATCTCCAGAATAACAAAACCAAGGAAATATTCGACAGCTAGTTTTTTTTTAAGACCAGAAATAGCGGCATTCAAAATTCAATTTCACAAAACAACTTTTATATATTTTAGGTATAGGAGTGTCATACTTGAATAACCTTAAAAATGGCATCAAGTAATAAAACGGCAAGACCTAAAACGGATCATTCTAACTATGTTAAGTAAAGCCTTCAATTTAGTGCAAAAATAACAGATTTTTTTACCGCACCTAGAAGAAAGATTATTATCGGTCGTGTCCAGAAAAAAAAATTAAGAACTGGGACAAAAATCATATTTTAGAAAGGATTCTTCAATTTCTAAACTCTAAGCTTTTTATCAAGTTCACAAAAGATATTGAATTGGAGGAAAAGCTATGATTCACGTTTTCCTCAATTAGGTTTGAAGAAAAATCCAAAAGGGACACTTTACCTGCATAAAGAAGCGCTTAAGCGGAATACGAGTACACTAAATCGGTACAAAATAATATTAAAATTATATTTCCATGTCAGAATGGAATAGCCGCACTTTGCACCCACTACATCGCCGCTAACTCTTCCTCAGGTAAAGAAATCCTTTTTACGGATCATTTACATCAGTAACATCAGCAATAACATGGACAGACAGCTCGACCTCATTTTCTCATCTGATGCCGTAAACTGCGTTGTTACCCCGCGCAACCATATTCTCTCTACTTTAGACCCCCTTCATAGACCTCTATTGGTAACTCTTTCACTTGAGACCCAATTCACTATTCTTCCCTCTGAACATACGTACTGTTTCAATGTCCGGAAAGCTGACTTCGCGAAACTAAATAATCTGTTCAACAATGTTAATTTTAATTTCCTCCTTAACCCTAACTCACACATATCCTTAAACGAAACCCTTGCGCTATTTTACACCAAAATCCTCAGCTGCTTCATTCTTTCAGTCCCATACTCACCAGAAAAGAACTTCACTTCATCTCCGCCCTGGTATACCAAGGAACTACGCTCTTTGCGCAATAAAAGAAACAAAAATTGGCACGCCAATCTTAGATCCTCCTCTGCATCTGACCTTTCTAATTACATGCAGTCCTACACTAAATTTGCACAGCTATGTGAATCACTCTACCTCCGATACCTGAACAGAATGCAATCCTCTCTTATCTCTGACCCCAAGTGTTTCTTCCACTTCATTAATACAAAAAGAAAAACCGATAGCTACCCCGCTACATTTAACTTTCTCAATAACTCTTCCAACGAACCCGAAGTAATCGCCAATTTCTTTGCTCATTTCTTCAACCAATCATTCACCCCTTCAACCCGATTACGACTATTTTCGATATTTGAAAGACTGCCCCCAGACGTCTTTTGTTTCATTGAACATAGCTTCCGACCTAATCGCCGAAAAAATACGCAACTTAAAGAACGACTACTCTCCCGGTCCCGACTGTCTGCCTGCCATAGTATTAAAAAAGTGCGCGAACCATCTTATTTTACCCCTTACCGCTCTATTTCAAAGCTCTATCTCTCAAGGACTCTTTCCTAAGCTTTGGAAAGTTTTGGTTCGCTTATATCATTCCAGTCCACCAAAAAGGACTGAAAAATGATGTGTCCAACTATCGTCGCATTGCCAAGCTCTCATGCATACCCAAACTTTTCGAGAGCATCGTTTATGATGCACTACTCTTCCACAGCAAACCCATATTTTCTCCTAGCCAACATGGATTCTCCTAGCCAAAGGTCGATCAACAACCTAGTCGAGTTTGTTTCACAATGTTTGTGTGCACTCGAAGCTGGCAAAGAAGTAGACGTTGTCGCCTCTGACTTCAGCAAAGCCTTTGACAAAATGTCTCTCCAAATTATTCTCCTCAATTTCACTGCCCTCGGTCTCTCCCGGTTTTATCTCATCGATCAAATCTTATCTTGAAGATCGTCAATATAACGTTATCTTCAGATCTTCTATTTCTGATCAACTGATATTTATTCTAACCATTAATGATGTTGACAGCGTTATTCTGAAATCTCAGCTCTCCATATATGCTGATGATATGAAAATATTTAAACACATATCTTCCCCGTCGACTCCTGCTTCCTCCAATTTGACCTTACAGGTTCACTACTTGGTGTCAAAAAAAAAAACATTTCGAGCTCAAGATCAGTAAATGTCAAACCATCACTTACTCCCACAAGCGCTCTTCCTCACCACCCAGAACCTACATTATTCGTAATGAAACCGTTCCCCCTGTCAACTTCTTGATTGACCTAGGGGTTATTTGTGACCGTGAACTAAGTTTTCGCCTCCATATCGACAACATTATCAAACGTGCTAACTCTGCCCTCGGTTTCGTGAAACGTCGGTCCAAAGAATTCTCGAATCCTTACGTTATGAAATCATTATACATCGCTTTCGTCAGGCCCCTTCCCGAATATACTAGCCAAGTCTGGTCCCCCTCTTATGAATCCTATACTACGCGTATTGAAGCCATTCAACGCAGGTTCATCCGTTTTGCCCTTCGTGGCCTTCCCTGGACCGACCCCCTTAATTTACCACCTTATACGGATCGCTTAAAATTAATTAACCGCCAACCCCTTAAAGAACGACGTGATGTTGCAGACATTCTATTTATTCATGACCTTCTCAGCGGTAACATTGACAGCCCTTCATTATTGCACATGATTCCACTTAACACCAACCCTCGTAACCTTCGGTCTATACCCCTTTTCCGTATAAGCACTCACCACACAAATTATGGCTACCACGAACCAATGTCCAGAATGCTTTGCAAAGCTAACACCAATCTTTTCGACCTTCACATTAATAAGTCCAGCCTTAGAATTGCCCTATACCACAACCCCTCACACTCTCCTTAATCGTCTCCACCCTGCCACCTAGTTAATAAGTTATAGTTAAGTTATAGTTTTTTGTTAAGGCTTGCATTAAGTTAATAAAGTGCCCCTATGGGGGCGTCAAATATTGCCTCTTCTGCCTGGTTAGCCATGGTGTAGTGAGGACTAAATTGTGTCCTTTGGTGTCATAGGTTTTTCCGGGGTTCCGGGTTCATCCTCAAGATTGTATGAGCACCAATAAATTGGGAAAGTGAAGCAAATTGGAGGAAACAATTCTACTCCTGTGGAAAACGTAGTTAATGAAACAAAATTATTTTTACTTGGTACTCTTCGGACCTTCTGGCAACACCGTCTAATAGGCAGAACGTCAAAAGTGAATCAAAAATATCAAATCTAATTCAAGTGGTATTATTAAGGAAGTTTTGTTCGTCTTTCAACCGGGAATATCGAAGGCTCCGTAATTGTATTACAATTAACCTTTTCTGGTGAGTACCCTAATTGCGTATTCCTGGGTGCTCCGGTGGCAGAACTGACAGCGGCGAAATACGATCCACAACTGATTCCCTTAATAATTCTCCTAACTAGTGAAGACAACAACCATTTCTTAAACTTTGAAAGCTTTTTTAACAAAAGAAGTAACCAGCAACCCAAAACTAATTTTATTTGGGTATTATTAACATTAACTTAATATTTACTTATATATAAACAATGGGTCTGGGTAGAACCCCTCCACCAGGTGGTGGGAACCCAGGTACACTCACCCAATCAGATCAAGAAAAAAGAAATCTACAATCACATATTGGAGAAAAATAAACGATCAATTGCAGGAGAGACTTCAAAAATTGGAGTTACTTTGCGTGCAGCTCAAAAACGAAGTATCTATTCTGAAAGATGAAAACGAAAAACTAAAGGAAACACAAAGGAATAAGGTGATAGAATCAACCAGTCAAAAACAATTCGATGAATACTGCACTGATGAAGAAGAACTTGCTAGAGAAACAGTAGTGTCTGCATGTACACCAAGAAATATAAATAAAAATAAAAAAGAACAAAAAAAACAAGAAAGGCCAAACAAAAAAAGAAAAGCTCTGTCTTCTCCTGAAATATCACCGGAGAAATCCGAATTCCGAAACAAATACTAGAATTATAAACCATCGTCCTCCACCAATTATAATAACAAGCATCTCTAACTATCAACAACTATATTCCCTCCTCAAAAAAACATATTAAAGGAGAATTTGTTATTAGATTAACTGATAACAATGTTTACAAATTAAATATACACGATGTCAACGATTATCGAAACATAACACAAGTTTTATTAGAATCGAAAATATCTTGGTATTCATACGAGGATAAACAAACAAGACCAATTAAAGTAATAATAAAAAAATTTCACCATAGCTGCGATCCAGATATGGTCGTTGCGGATCTACAACATCAGGGTTTTAAAGCAATTAGTGCTGTAAATAAGCTAAAGTGGAACACAAAAGAGCCACTTAATATGTTCTTACTTAGTTTTGATCCAACAGAGGACATCAAAAAAATATATGAAATTACCAAAGATCTAAATACAATTGTAAAAATTGAACCAGTTAAATCCTCGAAGCTCATCCCCCAATGTAAAAATTGTCAAAGTTTTGGACATACAAAAAACTATTGTTCTAGATTACCTATGTAGATGTGTGAAATGTGCCGGTGATCACCAAACAGCTGAATGTACAAAAGCTCCCGAAGATTTACCTAAATGCTGCAACTGTGGCAAAGAACACCCAGCTAACTATCGTGGCTGTATGGTTGCAAGAGAATTGCAGAAAATAAGAAACATTGCAACTAATGCAAAACAGAAAAACGAAAATTCACCACCAGTAACTCGTATGACTGAACAACAAACAGAAAATTGTCATCAGAATAACCAAGTTGAGAGAAACTTGGATGTCCATGTAAATGAGCACACCCTAAATTTTTCGCAGGTAGCACGAGGCTCTAACAAAACAAACAATTGCACAGCAGCAACTGAAGATGCAAAGGTCTTAACAAAAATATTGAATAAATTGGACAAACAAGAGGAGCCTATTATGTCATTTAACAGACGATTAGATAGGATTGACGAATATTTGCAAATTAAGACTCATGATTAAGTCCTTAAAAATAATGTTATGGAAGGCAAATGGAATACTAAAGCATAAAAATGAATTGCAGGCAGTGCTTGACATAAAGAAAATAGATGTATGCTTAATCTCGGAAACTCATCTTACAAGTCAGTTATTTTTCAAAATCAGAAATTACGACATATATTGCACAAATCATCCATATAACAATGCAAGAGGGGGAAGTGCGATTATTGTCAGGAAAACGATTGAACACTTTGAAGAAGACCAGTTATGTACCGACGAATTCCAGGCAACCACGATATCACATAAGACGGAATAAAACTTACTATCACTAACGTCGGTATATAGTCCTCCAAAACATAAAATTAGCTCGGATCAGTATAAATTCTTGATACAAAAACACAAAAACCGATTCATAATTGGTGGCGACTTTAACGCAAAACTTACGCAATGGGGATCTCGTCTAATAACAACAAAGGGCCGTGAACTATTAAAAGCGATACGAGCAGAAGGTTGTGAACCCATATCAACTGGTAAGCCAACGTACTGGCCAACGGATAGAAAGAGAATTCCAGACCTGATCGACTTTTTTATTACAAAAATAGTCTCCAGAAATGTACAGTACTTCATATAAAAGAAGGAAAAGATTTAAATTCTGATCTGATATATTTAATATATAAAGACAGGGTAAACATGAAAAATACAAATTTTTACCTTGTAAATAAATTTAAAGATTGGAATTACTTCCAAGCGATATTAGACCAGAATTTAAGCTTTAACACAGTGCTTAGTAATAAAAATCAACTAGAAGATGAAGTATTTGATTTTACGGAACAAATACAAAAAGCTGCTTGGAAAAGTACTCCTCAGATAAAAAAGAAAGAAATCGGGTATAATTGTCCTAAACAAATACTTAATTTATACGAGAAGAGAAAATTAAGAAAAAAATGGCAACAAACAAGATATCCGTTGAACAAGTCACAATTAAACAAGGTTACAGAAATGATTCGGTCGCAATTAAGTGAGCTTAAAAATAAAGCAGTTAACCGAAAATTACATCAACTAACAGCCGACAAGTCGACCGATTACTCATTGTGGAAAATAACCAAAAACCTTAAACGTCCTATTCATGGGCCAAAAGCAACTTTGAGAAAGCAGAAGCATTCGCCGAGTATCTGATGAATGTATTTCAACCCAATGTAAGACAACATGTAGTAATATGGCCGGAAATTGAGCAACAATCCATGGAAATTCCTCCAGTTACACCTTTGGAAGTAGAAACTATTATTCAAAAAGATCTCAAGAGAAAAAAGTCACCTGGCTATGATCTTATTACTGCTGAGCTATTACAACACCTGCCGCCTAGAGCTAAGATTAAATTAACAATAATCCTAAATGGTTGTTTGCGCCTGAAGCATGTCCCCTGCTATTGGAAAGTTTCAGAGGTTATAATGATTCCCAAGCCAGGTAAAGATTCGCACGAAATGTCATCCTACAGGCAAATCTCCTTACTGCCCGTTTTGTCAAAAATATTCGAAAAGATCCTGCTGACGAGGCTTAAGCCATTTATAAACAGCGAAAATATGATTCCATCTCATCACTTTGGATTTAGAGACCGACATTCTACTATTGACCAGGTACATAGAATCACCAACATTATCGAAGAAGCCCTTGAAAATAAAATGATATGTTCTGCAATATTCCTGGACGTCGCCCAAGCGTTCGATAAAGTATGGCATGAAGGCCTACTTTCTAAGCTCAAAACTCTCTTTCCTAAAGAATATTCAACAATTCTTGAATCTTACCTTACTGATAGATATTTCCGAGTAAAACAAGAAGATGCACATTCTGCATTGAAAGCGATCAAAGCCGGTGTTCCCCAGGGTAGCATACTAGGCCCAACAATGTATATACTATTCACAAATGACATGCCAACCTTCTCGAATTGCACACTTGCTACGTTTGCTGATGACACTGCCATTCTCTCAGTTGGAAAAAATGAAGTGGAATCAACACAAACCATACAGAATGATGTAAATACTATATCCGACTGGACCAAAAAATGGGGCTTAAAGCTAAATAGCATGAAATCCATACATGTTAATTTTACTAACAAAAAGATTCAACATATTCCAATCATTGTTAATGGGATACAAATTCCTTATTCCAATACAGCAAAATACTTAGGAATGAACCTGGACGCTAAATTACGATGGAAAGAACATATAAAAAAGAAAAGAGAAGAGCTTAATATGAAGCTGAGAAAACTCGATTGGCTGATTGGCAGAAGATCTATTCTATCAATACATAACAAACTTCTTATATACATATAAACAAACATTAAGACATATATGGACATACGGCATTCAACTCTGGGGGTGAGCTGCTAAAAATAACATAGAAATAATTCAGCGCTTCCAAAACAAAGTTTTAAGACCTTTAGTAAATGCTCCATGGTATGTTAGAAACTACGACGTACATCGCGACCTTAAGCTTAAATCTGTAGAAGAAACAATCTGTGACAACATATTAACCAGGAAGCAGCAAAACTTTGCGATACAACTGGGATTACTCGAAGGCTAAAGCGAATTAAACCACACGAGCTAACTGTGAACAATGTTATCTAAAAGATACAACAGAAATGTAAAATAAGTGTGTATTCGTTTAATGTAAATTATAATGTAATGTAATATAAAACAAATGTAAACTACTCGTTAGTGTCAACTAGTTGTAGTATAAGGAAATGTTGTCAAATCTATAACATTTCAATAAAAAAAAAAAACTTGGTACTCTTGTTTTCCTGCGAGAAAATGATTTAAATTGGAAAGCAAGAAAGTTTATCGTATATGTAGATGATTTGCAAGAAAATTAACCGATCTACTCTAATGAAATATATTGGGTTGGCAATAAAGTATTTTCGGTGCTTACACATAGATCGTGTTGTGATCGTTTGAAAGGACTTCTGTCAGTGTCATGATTTTTTCCTTTTGACATTTGATATCATTCACAGTGAAGTTAGCTTACAAGCAAGTTGTGCGTAATTTTGTGTGTAGCTGTCATTTTAAGGTGAATTTTAACATGGAGTGCAAAAACGAACATTTTCGGCATATTTTACTTTTTTATTTCCGTAAAGGAAAGAAAGCTGCTGAGGCTCACAAAGAGATATGTGAAGTTTATGGTATTGATTGCATAACAGAGCGCACGTGTCAGAATTGGTTTAAAAAATTCCGTTCTGGGGATTTTTCACTTAAGGATGACCAACGTTCTGGTCGACCAACTGAGGTTGATGATGACCGAATCAAAGCCATAATTGAAGAGGATCGTCATGTAACAGTTCGTGAGATGGCAGAGAGGTTAAATGTATCGCTCACAACAATTGAAAATCATTTAAAATGTCATGGGTTCGTTAAGAAGCTCGATATTTGGGTGCCGCATGAATTGAAAGAGATTCAATTAACACAACGCATCAATATTTGCGATATTCATCTCAAGCGCAATGAACTCGACCCTTTTTTGAAGCGAATTATCACTGGTGACGAAAAATGGGTCTTATACAGTAACATTGTTAAAAAACGATCATGGTCCAAGCTGATGAACCAGCACAAACCACATCGAAAGCTGACTTGCATCAAAAAAAGGTCAAGCTGTCAGTTTGGTGGGACTACAAAGGTGTTGTGTATTTTGAGCTGCTTCCAAGAAATCAGACGATCAATTCGGATGTGAAACTGGATGAAGCAATCAGAGAAAAACGGCCAAAATTGGCAAATCGCAAAGGAATTGTGTTCCACCATGATAATGCAAGGCCTCACACATCTTTGGTAACTCGTAAGAAATTATTGGAGCTTGGTTGGGAAGTAATGTTGCATCCTCCATACAGCCCTGACCTGGCGCCATCTGATTACCATTTATTTCGAGCTTTACAAAATTCTTTGAATGGTAAAATTTTCAGTAATGATGACGATCTGAAATCACACGTCGTTCAGTTTTTTGATGATAAGGACCAGAAGTTCTATGAGCGCGGAATCATAAAGTTACCAGAAAGATGGCAAAAGATCATCGAACAAAATGGAAAATATATAATTGATTAAAACTTGTTGTTTCTATAAAAAAATTGAGTTTTATTTCACACTACAAAACCGAAATTACTTTCTTGCCAACCCAATACTAATCCTGCTTCATTTTGTATGCTCATTTGCTTATAGCAAATGAAAAAATGAAAAAAATGAAAAAAAATTTAAATATGTTTGTTCGTCCAATAATGAATCCAGCAAAGTTCTGAGATGGAATAGACGTCTATGTCCACTTGGATCGACCTTAGTTTGGATTTTTCGAAAAGTAATAACGATTATTTTTAAATTAAAACAAGTAAAAATACTAATGAAATACTGAACTGAAAAGTTTTTCCTAAAATGTTTGTCTAATTTTCTGGAATATTTTTCATGGTGTGTCACTTACAATATAAACAGAAACATATTATTTATTATGCAGGAAACTCATTGAATTCTTAGGATTCAAAACAAGCACGACCAATTAATCGTCTTACGTCCATTTTTGATAGCTCACCCATGATGTTGAAGTCGAACATGTTCAGTTATTTAGAATTAC
The DNA here is from genome assembly GCA_958301585.1 of Merodon equestris. Taxonomy (NCBI): domain Eukaryota; kingdom Metazoa; phylum Arthropoda; class Insecta; order Diptera; family Syrphidae; genus Merodon; species Merodon equestris. The sequence continues at coordinate 86,533,112 of OY284414.1, forward strand.
CTTTTTATCAGGATAATATTTACGCCCGAACAAAGCTAATCAATTTTGTAAGCTCTGTGAAAAAGGCTTTTCGCGCGCTCCGACCATTATATGGTCGTCACAATCTACCATGTTTTGCATCTTCACGCTATTGGATATGAAACCACCTACTCGTGTGCGTAGATTGTGTATGGAGAAAAATATTGCTGACGCAATCGTCAGTCGAGAGCACCGCGCCGTGGCGCAGAAGGCGAGTTCGGATACGGATAACACCAATGCCATGTATTGTATAAATGTTTATTTTGCGTCTTCTCTCCTCAGCTGTGTACACTTGCCTTCAAAAAGCTTCTCGACTCACGCCCTTGGGAATTGGCTCAAGGTCCCGTTTACGTGTGTAAAAAACAAATCGCACACAACATACTCGTACTTGAATGAGGGAAGCTTTGTTCTGACTCTTCATGAGTAACTATTTGGAAGGATCTTGGTGTTAAACCTTATAAAATACAGTTCATGCAAGAATTGAAGTCGAACGACCTGCATCCAATTTGTAGCCCCTAGGAAATTTGGAGAAAAACCCGCTTATTTAACGAGAAATTCTCTTCAGCAACGAACTTCATTTCTAAATGAGCGAGATAAATTCGCTGTTTTATGAAGATACATCAAATAATTCTTCTAAGCCGATAAGCCAGGGTCAACTGTAACCTCGGAAGAAGTGTTCTCAGACTTGATTCTCCGTATAGGCCACGTAATCGTCAAAATGTACATAAAGTGCAAGAATAAATGGCAAGCATTGATTCATCAGCTCAAGCAAAAATTTAATACATTGTTGAAACCTTCCTGTTCCTTTATTGACTGACAATTGGCTCTGACTACCAATAGTGATTTTTTAATGAAAATGTTCATCATGTTTTCGGATAATTATAACTGTGTTTCGAAAATAAACTCTGGTGTGTTTTGGTGGATTAGCGCAAAGTAGACTTCAACCTGAACATAGCAGATAAAAGACTGATATTAAATCGCACGATCTTGGCAGACTAATGAAGTCTTTAATTCAAGAAACCACACATCTAGGAACTTTATTAGGTAGTAGAGCCAAAGGTGGGTAACATGAACTCATACCAACTTCTCGTGGGTCTATCTATCAAACTTTGGCGAATGACAGCGTGCCGAAATTGTGATAGTTGTTACTTCATTCTAAATTTGCAGAAATTTGCAAGATTTAACAGTACCTAATATACATATTGTACATAAATATGTACATATGTCAAAATCCAAAATGCCATTTTGATTGCCATCAGAAACCTTAATGAGACGTGCGTCTTTCGTTCGTCTTCCCCCGTGACACCCTAAAATTATGAAAGAAGTCTAGGTTCGCAGCGACAAAACCCGTAGCAAACAAACTCTATTCGTGAATACGTGTGAGCTCATTTCATTTTACCGCAGTGAACTCCCGCCACACACACTATTGGAATTATAACAATGTGCGTGACTGTTTACATAATTTTGACAGAACCCCGGGTCCCCACGTGCTCGTCGCAGCTTGTAGGCAAACGTCATCGGCCATTTTAAGTGGTACGTCTCATTGGTGGTTTCTGATTGCCATGGTCTCTGCTTTTTGTCGTATCAAAAATGGAATTCTCGAAAATCACAAACCGGCTATTCGTGGACTGGAATATGATATCGCACCAAACCGCATTATAACAAAACTGGCAGCTTTTCAAAACATTAAAGCGGTGGTCGAAAAAGGACAGCAAAAAGGTCGTCTGGTCTTAAAGCCCCAGAAAGTGCACGAAAAATAAATGTACATATAAAGAGCACAGGATTTGATCCACTAGCTCGCAAGTGGTCAATTGCCGAAAATCGTCTTCTTCGTTAGAACACCGTTCATAATTGGGCTGTACATTTTTTTTTATTAATTCTTTATTCTCATTACGTCCAATTCATTTTACAAAATAAATACTATATTAATAAACTAATTTAGAGAATAGTTAGTGACATATGTATTTAGTTAACAAAAATAGAGAAAATGTCACTTCAATTTACGTTAAAATGTGGGGTAAACAAGCATTATACATTATAATTCAAAAGATTCAATATATGTAAATTAATTAGAGACAGCAAATAGCAATTAAAAACTAGATCAGATCAGTAATTGTGTCGAAGTTTCTCAAGCTAGTAGTGCGAAATGAGGGAATACTAACGACGTTTTCAGTGGTACTACGTAGATTATAAGCATCTAAAATCGAACTTTGCATATAACCAGCTCTTTTAAAGAAGATTTTAAGCGCTTTCAAAAAGTATAAATGCCTTACTGGTAAAACTTTATGTCTTCTTAAAATGTCCATAGAATGGGCAAGACGAACTGATTTGCAAACATTTCTAATAGCACACTTTTGTAGGATGGTCAGTTGCTGAATTTTATTAAGGTAAGCACCCCCCTAGCGGGTTATACCATACTGCAATTTAGACTGAATAATTCCATAGTAGACTGATTTTAAGGTTTTTTATAGGGCAGTATCTTTTAAGACGATACAAGATGCGAACAGATGATAGCAGATACACTTTTAAATTAGAAATGTGCTCATACGAACTCAAATTCTGGTCAATAATGACACCTAAATATTTGTATTGCTCAATTACCTCTATTATAAAACATTTGGTATTGCAGGTAATATGTATTTTCATTATATAGGACATTACTACTGTGATCGACATACAATACATACATTTAAATAGTTTGTGCCTACAACAAGTGGATGAGTAAAAGTAATTTCAACGCTCGGAGATCACAGAGAGATTAAAAAAACATTAACTTAGTCTTATTGCTTACTATAAGCTTGTGATTGCCAAACCAGAGTCGAAGCAAATGAACATCATGGTTAATCTCAGCAACTAAGTCCAATCGTGTGCTTGTGCTATAAGCAAAAGCAAAATCATCCGCAAAAGCTTTAAGATTACCAAAAAATGGAAGAGCAAAAATAGAGTTCACATAAATTAAAAACAGAATGGGGCCAAGGAGGGATCCTTGGGGAACACCGAGATTGATTATCTTTGGACTATCTACTTAAATTATCCCCGATTTTTACTTTTTGTGATCTGTTCTTTAGGTAGGAAGTAGACCCGCGGAAGCCTGCACAATGCAGTTTATCTGCAAGAATGCTGTGATCTACCATGTCGAAAGTTTTAGTAATATCCACAAAAAGCCCGGCACAGCATTTTTTAGCATCAATTCATTTATATAGGAGAGCACAAAAATCGAGGAGAGCATCTTCTGTGTAAAGACCTTGGATCAGGAAAACTACCCGAAAAAAACACTGAAATTAAAAATATGGGCTAATATGTCAACTAGGTTGAAAGCTATTTTTTCAGGACGATGTTAGATATTCCATCATAGCCACAAGAGTTTGTATTCTTAAGAGAATTTATTAATTTCAACAACTCTAAACCAGTAATCGGTTCAAAAACGAAGCTATTTCTCACCGGCGTGTGGAACACAAGATCAGATGTGAAACAATTTTTGTAAAGGTTTTCGGGGTTCGTTCAGACTGTCCCAATGAGGCAAAAAACTCACTAAGCTCATTAGCAACAATGATGGGATCTGTGATAATCACTTCGTCTTTCTTAAGTGTTTCAGATCTATTACCTTTAGATTTATGGTTTATAAGGTTATTTACAATCTCCTATTCTTTTTTAATATTTCCTTGTGACTTCTTAACTCTGAAAGTAATTGTCACGACACATAATAATTTCTCTATTACGGTTTTTAAAGGTTTTTGAGGGTGTTTGCGACATTTATTACTTGACTTTTGTTTGTGTTTAATACTTCAAGACCACTCGACACCTTTCCAAAAAAAGCCCAAGCAAAGCAAAAATAGCTGCGGCAAAATGTTCTGCATTGGATTTCCACGACACATGGAATGACGAATTCTTTCCACATGAATCCATTTGACTCTTCTGACTGGTGTATGCTGATGGCCAAGGAACATCGAACAGCAGACGCATTCAAGTTAGCGCTTCGCCAGGAAGGGAAGGGTATTCCACAGACACATTTGCCTACAGCGTGCTATTTAACGTACTTGATCGTGTCAATCAAATTTCCGTGCCAAAGGTGACCAAATCGAAAATATCAAGTGGATCCTTGAATTTGAATGAATTTTTTAAAGCGCCTATTTCATCAAAAAAATCATTATGGTTCGGTAACAAAACCCATTGAATGAAGCGGCTGCGCAAGCATCCGTTTTAAAAAAAAAATGCACAACTATACCAACGTTCCAAAAACTGCACCAAACTGTGAACGAATGAAGAGGTTGTTTTACTATTTCTCTTGGATATTCAGAATAATGGTGTAGAGAAGTCATGATGTGATTCACGACCCGAAAGAGTCTTCATATCATTAACCTGTCCGAGACGTTTAAATTAATGGGTAAATTCAGTACATTCTCTGTGTATATTAGTCCATATTTTTAATGAACTTTCAATTGCTGCTAATCACAAGTCATCGAAATGGTAGTTGAGTGGATACAGCCTAACAATGGAGTTAAATTTAAAATGACACCTCTTGCTGGATAGCTCATAACTCATGAAACTCGCTTTATGTTTCAAGGTAATTTTTGTTCAAATGTAAGTATGTTGTAGTAGTAGTATTATTCGGTAAGGCGATGAAAATTTCTCGGGAAGACTCCACCTGAGAGTCCCTATCTTCTTTTTCTTTTCCTTTTTCCGGTGTTGTTATGGTCAGAAGTGTAGGACCATAACTGGTCCGCTTGTGGGGTCCGCTGGTTTGACCTCAGAAAGTAGCGGCAGGCTTCCCGGTTTGGGATTACTTCATCGCTGAGGCCAATCAAATGCTGGTGTTTTTGGGCCTGCCTTTTTTTTTTTTCGTTGTGACACGAGCATGCTCCAGATTTTTTTTTGTTTGATCTTACTCTTACAACACCGGTATGTATAAAGTGTACAAAGAAAGCTAAGCAAAGAACAATTGAAGAGTCCCCGAACGAAGCAGGAATTATTAACGTAAACGTTCTCTATTAATTACTCATCTCAAAATATCCAATCTATGAAACTTCTCATGGAACCGTCAGAGCACCGAAAAGCAAGCGAAAACTTTCCCGAGAAAACTTTAGGAAGTTCAACATCGAAATGTATCTTTAACATGGGAAAACCCTCGTCCTTGTGCTACTCAAGTTTTATTAAACGTCAGTCTTCCCATCCCATCTGTTTCAAATTTAATTAAAATATTCACAATCTACACAACCCCCCGCACAAATCCCACTAACTCATCCCTTAATGCTTCTCTGAATTATTGCGTTATCATAATCCTTGCAGCAGCAACTGGTCAACTCATCATTTCCCAACAATTATCTGACTGCGGGGAGAAATGAAAAAAAAAAAAAAAAACTTAATCACCCCCCAGCTCGCTAACATAATTCATTAAAAGACCACCCCACATTCACCCTACAAGCTCATACACATTTGTTAACCAACTTCATAACAACTTACCATGAACATGAGGTGCAGGCGTAGCATTTGTAGAATTGGCGCCAGATCCCGACGTTCCACTGCCGCCACCACTTCCGCCGGCACCACTGCCACCGGATCCCGTTGAGCCGGTACCACTTTTGTCCTCGTTGGAATCCTGTCGTGACAGTGAAAACCGCCGACTGCCCAAACCCAGCCCCGCCACCCCACTTGTTACGTATTGCTGCAGCGAACTGAAAAAACTCATTATCACGACGACCGGAGGTAATCACTTGGAAAATCACTTTCCTCCCTTCAGATTCCTCAATTCCTTTCTATCTATCGCTAGTTTGATTCGCGTATTTATTTCTCCTTGCTGGGGATGTACTTTTCCCAAGGATATTGTGTTGTGACCCGCGGTTTGAAACTTCGACTGTTATTCTATTAAGCAGTGAAAGGCGGCTCTGCCTCGAGTTCCGAAAAATAAGTATTCCGAACCGTACAGCCGTGAAAGTTGTGAATCCTGTTCGAAGGACTCTTGATGTTTCGTTTCGATGCCTGTATGAATAAAAGTTCTTTCGCTTATCTTGTGTCTGTGGTGAGGCCTTTATGGCGGCATCAATAAACAACAGTTCGTTTGTTTTTTACTTCGGCCTTTCCCGCTTGATGTGATTGTGTGTATATATGTATGTGTTGATGTCCTTTTAAGATTTATTTTCGTTTCGCTACGTTCCCATTGCTAGGATGAATAACCGGCTCACTTAATCCTTGTCGAACGGTACAACATTTCACATTACTCAGGTTAATATGGTCGTTTTATGAGCGAAGTCCTGATGGTTGTCAGATGGGCAGATTCCTATTAGGCGCAATTGGGTGCGTTTCATCGGGACTGCGAAATATATCTGAAAATAAAGTGAAAAGGAAGATGTGATAATGGTGCAAAAGAGATTTATGAAACAATTTTATTTTTATGAAAAGACGGAATTTCAAATGAAATTTTCAAAACTTTGAACGGCGTGCCTTTTGGTACAAATGTGCCCTAAACATCTGTGTATATAAACGGAATGTAGCTTAATTGAAGTGGCTGAGACGATTGTTAACCAAAAAAAATACAATTTCAGTGGACTGAGTGCGTTCGTTGCTTAAGTATGCTGATGAAGGCATAACAGTCACAGCATAGGATCACTTCAAAATTCATACCCTGTGTGCATTTCCAATACAACACCTTAATGACATGGAAACAAAAGAGTTACTGTGAACTACAACCAACGTGACAGTCGAATCTCTCAAAAAAAAAATCCTATCTAGAACAACCACCCTCGAAGAGTAGTGAACGAGCAGCTTCGACACAAACCATCTGCACCCCGCTCTTCATACGCTCTTGAACCTGCACGAACCCTATAACAAACAAAAAAAAAATCGAAAATAGGCTTTAAATCTTCCAAAGTTCGAAATATGATGATCAATGTCTGTACCATTAAGTTGAATACCTTCAAAGTAGTTTTAGATTGAGTAAGCAACCAAACATATTTCTCAGAGACAAATCGTTGCACTCGTATTCCTGTAGAATGTGTGTAAATTGGTATCCCAAAAGAGTTCATTTTTATTACCATGCAAGGATCATTTCGGGTGTACAATGTGAAATTCGTCGTTTTTTGCCTGTCTTAATTTTATTTTTTTTTTGAAAAAAATTGTTAGCTACATCTTTGCTAATTTTTTTAGCGCATACCAATTCGGCCTTGGATAAACTGCATTTCTTTTGAGGTGATCCATGAATTGGTTCTAAAGATCGGAATTGTTCTTTAACCAAAGTATTGTCATCGATGGAAATAAGTAGTTGCCTGAAGAGGTGATGCCTCAGGAAATGACGGGTGTTTCCAGGTCGGTTTTAACAACATTTGAACGAGCTTTGACGTACTACAAAATCACTTTGTCCTTTGTTTGCTCGCTTTGCGATCATTTTCCCTTCAATGCTCGGCTCAAACTCATTAGAACCCCTGAAGTGATTGTATCCAGTTGCATCAACCCATACCTCACCGAGTCAGCAAATGAGCTTCGATACGGTGCGTAGCCCCTGCGCTCCCATGAGATTTTTCACTTAGTTCTGTTGTAAATAGATTCACCTCTTTCTTGTCTAAAATAACGCCATTCGAAGTCTTCAACCCGTTTGGCACTCAATTTCCTTAGTTTTCAAACGATGGGTAATGGCTTATTGAGTTGCAATCAATGAATCTCCATCTTTTCCACCGGTCCAGGGCACTTTATGTCTTCCTTTTCAAGCCATTAAAGACACCTTCTAACAGAAGCTTTCCACATTGAATTTACTTTACTTGAAACACTTTATGCGCCTCAGCTGCAGAATTTGTGAATTTGGGGGCAAAAAGCTAAACTTCTAACAAATTATGCTTATTTGGCTCGAAAATCGAGCATTTTGCGCACAAATATAGTGACGAGAATCTGTTGATGTCAAGGCTTAGCACGTGATGTGCCTGATCTAACGTTGAACCAGGTGTCATCACTAGTACCAACTATTGGGAAAGTGCCCATTCCCATTAGGATACTTGGTCGTTTGCCATTTTGCTTGATATAAAGACGATGCAAGCTTGGATCAGAGCATGGCAAAAAAAGTTTAGGGTCAGGTCACCTGGTTACAAAACAATTGAAAAAAATCCATAAAACTCAAATCAACATCAAACAATTCAAGTCATAGTGACGTAGCGACCATCTGTGAGTGTCCACCTGAACGTTCTCACGATTTCTTTCCTCTAGTTAATGAACTGCTACTTATTCTAGAACAGGGAAGCCTTCAAAAATCGCACTAAACTTTTATTTCCTGTAGATGGTTGGACCATTTCTCTCACATTTTCACTGTCAAGTTAAGTGGAAATGACCCCCATCGCTAAGAATAATTATGCGGCAATAATGATGATTTTGATCGTGATACTGCGTTATGCAAGGTAGATTAATTTCTTGTGCCAATCGGAACTTATACTTATACATATATGTATGTTGATTAAAATCTTTATGCAAAAGCCCCGTTGATATGACAAAAGCCTCGACATGAACTGACTGACATGAGCTGACTGACATGAGCTGACTGTGACATACATATGTATGTACGTTTCGGCACTATCCTCTCCGTTTTTCTAGTGAAATTTCACTATTGTAACTTATTCTGCTTCTCTCCCTACACTTTGTCTTCTTGGAAGCTGTTTCAATAACTAGGCAGATCAGTATGCGCGGGCTTAACTCCGCTACTGAAAATTTTTGATCGAGCGAGCAAATTTGTTGTTTTATCAAATTACAATCATAACCAATACTCTCAAGTAAATACATATAGCTAAGTGTGATACATCAAATTAATTGTCTACTTGCAAGGACGTTTAGATTTAAGATCATATTTTCGAGAAACGTGTTGTTCTGAAGCTTTGACCACATCTTTCGCAACTTTTGCCTTATAGGCTTTTCTGACGAAATTGAAAGCTCGTTGCATGCAATCTATGGATTCTTCTTGGGTACCTCTTAATAGTGTGATGATCCGATCAGCTTTCAATGCCTTTGCCAATTCCACAGTGAAATTCCTCACGCCCCATTGCTCTCGAATACCCGGCGAATGGGGATCATATTGCGTCAACTTGTATTTGCCATTAATTTTATCCACCAATGCGACAATAGCGTGAAACGAAGGAATAATTAAGCCAGTGAGTGAATCTATTGCTCTCTTCTTTGTGACTTCAATTTCTTGAGTAGAGAATACAATTACGCGTTTTGAAGAAGACTGAAAATGTAATCGGATCCGAAACATGGACCATCTTTATCGACGTTATTTCTCACTATTTTTCAATCAAACAATTTCATTTGATAATTTATGGCTCATCTACAGACCTAGATCTATCGAATGACATGCTGCACACATGTGTGGTTATAGCCGATATCTACATTTAGTGCGTACAAGATTAGTCCGAAATCGTTTTCGGACCACTATATTCCCCGTACATGCACGCGCTAGGCCAAAAAGTGGGTGATTGCTCTCGCTCCGCTACGCTCCGCTCGATCAATAAGGTATGTTTTTTTTTACTATTTGGCTTGTCATCCGTCAAACTTAATTGGCATTGCCTTTTCATCGTGCAAAAACTTACACTCGAATAAAGTTAACAAATTATTGAATTTTTTATTAAAATTCGTGGTATGTGAAAAGTTTTTCCACCCACTTCAATTTTACGGTCGCAATGGTCGACCTACAAGTAATAGTGACCAAATTGCTACTGGATCCGCCACTATTAAAGACCGTGATTTGTCAGTTCGTCGTCGTTTGCAGTAATTTGAATTGTGCTACTCGACTACGTCGAAGATTTTACACAAGGATCTTATATAAAACTAAAAGCTAAAGCTGAGCGACCTGCCACAGCGTCGAATTCTCAGTGAATGGACTCTAGAAAATCTCCAGAAAGATCTAATTTTTATCGAAAAATCGTCATCAGCAAATAAGTTGATATCTGTTTGAATGGATATGCCAATAACGATCCAACGAGCGACCTCGGGTAATACAAGAGCTGCCAATGCACGCGGAAAAGTGTACAGTATTTTTTCGACATGTGGTTCCAACAAGATGGCTAGCAATTTATCTCTCGTTGTGAATCGGCGAATTTGCCGACTAAATCGTGCGATTTGGTACCTTCAGATTATTTTCTATAGTGATACGTCAAATCACTAGATTGTGTCAACTCTAGAAACTATTGGTCAATTGCAGCCTTAAAAGGCAACCAGCAAGATATTATATGTTAGCTCGAAAACGTGACTCAAAAAAATACTAGTATAAATTATTTCAAACGTATTCGTGGTCAACATGTTCACGAAGTAATCTTAAGGAGGTAAATGCTTTCCGCATTTTTTCTTCGGTTTGTTGGCAATTAAAAACCAAACGCTTGAAAAATCACATATTAGTTGAATATTGACCGTTCAAAAATTGGGAAAATTTAAAATGTTAAATGTCACCAAATGAAAAATAATGAAGAATCGAAGAACTCTTTTTGTCGCAGCTAATAATGCTATCAATATGATAGTGATAGTTTGAAGAAGGAACGTGCTCGTCCCGGATCATGAGGATTCTGGAACCTAGTGGAAGACACTCCTGCGATATGGAGTACTAGCTCGACATTTGTTTTGACACCAGGCTGCAAAATTATTCAGATCAGGTAGGTACGTAGAACAAGTTAGCTTTTCGGCTTGACTCAGTCAGGAGACTATTAGCGCTGAGCGCTTTGATGCCACAGATCCCCACTCTTTAATATAAGATTAAATCCAACCAGTTAGTCCAAGAAGCCAGGAGCTTAGTATTTGTGATACATTGTGTAGGAGATCCAGATTGGTTACAAAAGGTAACAAATCCGACGGACATGTTAGTTTTCACCACTTGGGCAGCGGTTTCACTGTTTTCTTGATATACTTGTAAAACCGACGAGTAGACTTAAAGAAGAAATAATGAGACAGCCTAAAAAGCTAGACATTTATAGCTCAGTGAGAAAAAAATGCTTTCATTCAATATCCACAAAGTGCCTTGCCATTCTGATAAATTCCCAGACACACCAAACCATTTATTTATCAACCAAAAGTTGTGTAGTATAGAGATTGAGAGCTCGATTGGCACCGAAATCTTCGATATTCTCATGTTGATAGAAATCAAAAACTTTTGAGTTTCGCGAGCTAAGTACATTCGATTTTCAATTTGTTTTTGTTATTTTGGTACACATATCCCCTTACATATGTTAACATTGTCAGCCATTTTAGATAATTAGTTTGCTTTTCACAGCTATAAAGGTTAGACTTGATTGGGTGTGCTTGCTGATTTTTTGCTATTGAAAAAAAATTTCATTTTCTGTGAAATATAAAACCAATTACTCTTAAGTTTAGTTTTCAGTGTCAAGTCTCTGAGCAAAAAAAAAAATGTTCATAAGTGGTACACATTCTTCACTGAGCGTCAACAATGGATGAAAACATTGTAGCAGTGAAGAAAATTGTTATGGAAAATCGTCGGATCACTATCAGAGAAGTTGTTGAGGATATCGGCAGAAAGGTTTACTAATAAGATGAATTTTTTTTTTAATATTTTGGGCACCAAAACATTCGCTAAAATCAGAAGATTACCTACAACTGTTTAGAAACTTGGGAAATAGATTTATAATTGGAGGGGACTTTAATGCAAAACATGTTTATTGGGGATCAAGATTGACGACAACAAAAGGAAAAGAATTACTCAACGCAACTAGACTAGTCATGTCAGCCGGAAAATCGACATACTGGCCAACTGACCGAAATAAATACCGGACCTGATAGATATTTACATATTTAAAAACATATCTATAAACTGTCTTGAAATAGACGAATTCAACGATCTAAACTCTGATCATTCTTCAATACTGCAACCAACAAAGCAAACCAACATTAACGAACAAACACACTGACTAGGAAAGTTTCAAGAAGACAGAACTGCCCTAAGCGTGCCTATGTATAATACTAAACAACTGGATAGAGAAGTGGAAACACTTGTTAATGATATTCAACAATCTGCCTGGATAAACACACCAGAAATAAAAAGGAAATCTAAAGGCGATAAGTACCCCATGGAAATTAGAGAACTTATTTTAGATAGAAGAAGAGCGAGAAGAGTATGACAACAGACTAGAGCCCCCCAATACAAAACGAAACTGAACAACCTCACCCAACAGTTAAGAAGACAAATAAGGGAGCTTAAAGAAGACTCCATCAGTAATTATCTTCGAGGATTAACCAACGAAAAAGCAACCGATTATTCGCTTTGGAAGGCAATGAGGAATGCAAAAAGGCCAACTTTGCCGACTGCACCCATTAAAACGATGGAAGGAAATCGGGCTAGAAGTAACGAACACAAATGCAGATTATCCGCAGAATACCTAAAAAACGTTTTCAACCAAACAACGAACAAGAAATATGGACTCCTGCGGAAACAGTCGAATAAGAAAATGAAGAAATAAGACTGACGACCCCAAGGGAAGGGAAAAATGAGATCATAAATAACATCAATCCGAAAAAATGCCCCGGTTATGATCTTATAACCGGTGAAAAATTGAAGCAGTTACCAAGAAAAGCTGTGGTTAAACTAACATATTTAATCAATGTTGCTTTTAGAATGAGATGTGTTCCTGACTTATGGAAAGTGGCCGAAGTAATAATGATCTCTAAGCCTGGAAAGCCACTAAACGAAGTGACATCATATAGGCCAATCTCAGTACTACCGGTTATATATAAACTATGCGAAAAAATATTTGTCAAACGACTTAATAGTATTATTGAGCGAAAAAATCGGATTCCAAATTACCAGTTCGGATCACTCAACAAATGATCAAGTTAACAGAATAGTCAACATTAAAAAAAATCGTTAGAATAAAAAAAAGGATGTTCTGCAGTATATCTAGACATACTGCGCTTCGTAGCGCAGGCCTTTGATAAAGTTTGGCATGAAGGACTTAACCACAAACTAAGATGTGTCCTACCAAAACAATACGCTGCAATCTTAGAATCATACCTAAAGGGGAGCTGTTTTAGAATAAAACAGGAAGACTCATATTCAGAACTAACGGAAATTAAGGCAAGAGTTCCACAAGGCAGTGTGCTGGGTCCGATTCTATATACATGTGATCTCTCAGAACTAGAATATTGCACATTGGCTACGTTTGCCGATGACACTGCAATCCTTGCAGTGGCAAAGGATAATGTGGAATCTAAACAGAAGCTACAAACAGCCATAGACCAAATTTGTAATTGGACAATAAAATGGCGAATCAAGCTTGATGGGAGCAAATAAGTTCACATAAATTTCACTAACAAAGCAATAACAAATCCCGGTTACTATCAACCAGAAAATAGTACCGTATACGGATTGCGAACACACCAAAATATCTTGGCATGACGCCAGATGCTAAACTAAGATGGAAAGAGCACGTTAAAAAGAGAAAAGAGGAATTAGAAATAAAATACAGAAAAATGTATTGGCTGATAGGAAAGAAGTACTCACTATCAGTCTATAATAAGCTTTTATTGTATAAGCAATCACTGAACCCAATATGGACATATGGCAGTCAATTATGGGGTTGTACCAAAAAGAGCAATGTAGATATCGTACAGAGATTCCCAAAACAAAGTACTAAGGAAAATCGTAAATGCACCATAATACATAAGAAATAAGGACCTCCACAGGGACTTGGGAGTGGAATTAGTAATGGATGAGGTCCAAAAAAATGCACAAAAGCACTAATCAAGACTTCAAGTACACACATCTGCCAGGAGACGCTGATGGGCGGAACTCCTGAAATGGCAAAATATAAATTAAATCAGCATAACATTGCTTATTAGTCCAAGTGACTAGGCATAGTGATTACTCGGATCATCAGTATCTTTTGAAGATTTCTCCTTCCTTTAAAAAAAAAAAAATATATACATTTATATTGTATATTTTGGGCATGAAATTCTAAATTTTGACCAAAAGCACCGTCGTTGAGTATCGCTAAGGGGCTGTTGAAAGACAGGAATGACGGAAAAGATTTACGGAAAAGGATAATCACTTGCGGGAGAAACATGGTTTATGGTTATAACATCGAAACCAAAGCCCAATCTTCACCACAGAAGCGACCAAAAGAGCCAAGACCAAAAAAAGCATCTCGGACATTCAGGAATATTACCTTGAATTGTGCGCAATTTGCGCATTAAAAGTCACCTTATTTCTCAATAAGAACATATCAATTTTGTATTTTAATACAGACACTAACTTTTATATATTTTATGATCTATTAATGAAAAGGGGCGACTAGAATCTACTTTTTTTTTAGAGAAGTTGACGAGCGATCGAAAAGTATTGAAAATGAATACCAAAATTTAGAATTGGTTGTCGCAACTTTGAGAGCACCTCAAGTACGCTTTTGGTCGTAACAATTGTTCCACCAGACAGGCTATTCGTTCTATATTGGATAAATGTAGTCACTATTGTCATGCCATGGTGAAAGGCTATTTTTGACCAGAATTGAATGGAGTTGACGTCAAAGATATATGAATTGATGGCAAGATGGCGCCACATGCCCCACAGCTGACTAAACAAATTAATCTCTCGCAATCTCGTAATCTCCCGAAAAAGTCCAATCGATTGGTTACCTCGCCCATGTGGCTTAACGCTGTGGGTTCCTTTTTATGGGGTTATATTAAGTCACTACCTCATACCAACAAGCCGTATGCATTCGGAATAGCTTAGGAACAGTATCAAACACGAAGTTGCCAACATTCCGGCGGACATGTTCGAATGAATGTAGGAAAATTGACCTCACAGTGTACTGCTCTTGGAATAAATTTCAGGTCGACATAAGCTTAAATAATGAAGTACCAGGTTTTAATTGATATTTAAAGCCTCCAAAGAAAGAACTCTGAGCAGTAAATTGGAAAAAAGTCTGAAGATAGGTGAAACCAGTGAAACCATTCAGAAAGTGATGCTTGTCAGTGACATTTGTTCAAGAATGTCTTCAGGGATAGTTGAAATTTCAGAATAAGCAAGGATTTCGTCCAGTCATCAAAAACCAAATAACTCTTAAAAATCGCTGCTTTATTGGTCCCAAGCCATTTTGAATTTGGTTGAGAGACTGGACATTAGAGCTTCAGTCCCGAAAAATAGTTTCAGCGTTGAATGAATCACGGGAATAAGGAGCATAAGGCTCTCTTGCATTTGCGTAGGTTTATAATTTTAATCAAATTTAGACATCGAGCTGTCGTTAAAAAAATCTGTATGTTCGTTCTTGGGGCTCATCGTTTCAATAAGGAAAAGTGTTTTAGGAACTTCTCCCTAAAAATGACTTGTGAATTATTAAAATAATATGATGACAAAATGGAAAATTCGTTGAATGATTTTCAAGCCTATTCCCGTATCAGAAGCCACTAAAAGGACTTAAAGAAGTGGCCCACGTCAGTTTTATAAATAATGAGAGAAGAAAACATTGGCCTTTTTTTGTAAAATAAGTCATAGAAGATGTCGCTTGCGGAGACTATCGCATATGCTTTCGCTTGAGTAGGGTGGATTTATCCTAACCAAAAGGATATCACTGCCGTGAACAACCTGATAGTTCCCTGATACCTTGATACAGAAGACCAATGCCATTCCAAGATCCATCGCAATAGAAATATATCTTAGTATGTATGAACGTTGCTACAAGCCTACACAAAACTCTTATTTTACCACTGGCTATTTAAAACAATTAACTTCATAACCACCCACATCGGTCGACCCATAAATATGGTTGAGGAAATGATCTCAGATCTATTCACCACCAAAATTAATTCCTGATTCTTCACACTTCTCGCCTTAAGAATATTTAGGAATCCAAATTCGATATACCTCCTTGATTAAGACTAAGGCATTATTCCTAATTTTTTAAACACCCGGACCCTCCGAGTATAAAAAGCTTCACCAACACTTTTCCATCGTCATTAAATATTAATAGATTTTTTTCTCCTTTGAAGGAAAATTTACATAAACTTTACAGAATAATTTCGAATCCTTAAAGAGTTATTAACTTGCAAAGAGCCTCCGACACCAACAGTTCCAAGCTGGCGTTCCTTTTATCTCTGTTTAATTATTCTTTTCAATTAAGAACTTGTTTGTAATCATGATTAAACATCCTGGAAGCTGAATTCCTTGATTTTACGCCTGCCCCATCTACACCTCTTGGAGTATTGGAAAAGTTCTTAGATCGTCCTTGATTTCTCATAAATGTTCATTAAAGCAAATTAGTTCTCACCAACTGGTGCAATTATCATTTTTAATGGCAGATTTTATCCACTTGAAGCTTCCATCCTGTTTCCTAATCGCTCTCCACTCAGCTGAATCGAATAAGGACTTATCTAATACGACACACTTCGCTGTGTTTCACCTGAAATCATCAAATAATCAACTCAACCATGCAAGCAGGCAGATTGCAGGGACCTACGAGTCTGCCCCGAGAACCATCAGTCCAAATCTTAAATTTTGCTGACGACTAACGTATTTAAGTTCCAATATAATATCGTTTCCCCTTAAACAGTCCCGAGTCTATGTTCGGGATTGCTGATGAGGACGAAAGATGTAAACCTACTTATGCAACATGTCTTAAACCATCGAAAAAAAAAATATAATACCAAGCACCCGGGATGAGGTGTATTCGTACATACGATTATACCTCCCATGTCCTGGTGCGACAGGGATGATGTTATTCAATTTGTATTTGCCCTGCAACGTTGTTTTCGACGGTGCGTTATCTAAAGTTAAATATTTCGTTTTGGAAATAATAGCATTTTTTTATTTTTCGATTTTAATTTGACTAGCATGTCGGTTCGAGCAGAGTGAAGTGGATTAGCACAATGAAGACATGGGGTGAGCTGCAGAGGAATATTGTGCATTATGCCAAGTGATCACGGGACTGTATTAGTAACATTGTCATGTTTCACGCAAAGGAGCGTATATGAAGGGACTTGGAACGGAATACTAAGTGGGTTTTAAAGAAAAGAATTACATATCCATATACATACTGTATATAAATGCTCGTATTTCTCAATGTACATATGTTGACATGTCTGGATACCTTTAAAAAGTTTAAAGAGGTGGTATTTTCAAACGTTGCTATATGATTTTATGGACTTTTAGAGAATTTTAGAGCTTCCGGAAATAATGTTTGTCTTAAAATAATTATGCAACAGTCCCATAACCAAGGGTAGGTATGAAATGTACGTTTACCCTCTTGTTAGAATATAATATCTAACCTCGGGTGAACTCTATTATAGGCAGTGTGGAAACTTCAAAATATTTGAAGTGCAATTCAACATGAGCACTCAGGATTCA
Organism: Merodon equestris; assembly: GCA_958301585.1. Taxonomy (NCBI): domain Eukaryota; kingdom Metazoa; phylum Arthropoda; class Insecta; order Diptera; family Syrphidae; genus Merodon; species Merodon equestris. The sequence goes on from OY284414.1 coordinate 86,550,435, forward strand.
GGAAAAAAATACATCCGTCTAGTTGCACTGTATTTTACAGGGGTTACATGTATCTAGACTAATTTTTCCACCATACTTCACAGGCATAGTTGGTGATGGGCCTAACTCTCGCGGTATTTAATAACTTGATATTTCAATGGCCGAGTTTTACTGCAACTCAGGCGAGAAGACAAAGTACCTTGTAAGTTTGTTATTTATATCGGAGTTATGATTAAGTTTGCGATCAAGTCAATACTTAGTTATTTAAATCATCACTTAGGATGACTAGTCAATGGTCAAAGCTAAATGAGAAGTTAGAAGACAATCTAAGACGAGTTAGTGGATACTTCCTCTCCGATGCGACGAATGCGTTGGTTTGCATGCGATCGCAGGAATTTTCTTCACAATTGCATGTGATAACGTCCAGAAGATGATGGGCATATCCGAATGTTTCAAAATCGAGACGAGCCCGTATTTATAAGAGGTCGTCAATGACAAATGACCACCGAGGCGAAGGATTCTGTCTTGCGTCCAGCTTTTTGCAGTTTATACTCTCACTGAAGCCTTTTCAGACGTTGAGGTAATTCGGCTTTCGAGCATTGCCGTAATGGGATAATCGACGCTGCTATGAGATGGCATCCTCCTTATCGAGTCGTAGCGAATATCATCAAGCTGGCCTCTAAATGTTCAGTTAGTTGTTGAAGGGTGTCAACGGTCTTTGCGGTATACGGGTTACGCTTTATGGTGTTTCGACTTCTTTCCAAAAGTTCGGATTGGATCTAAAATGGTAGAGCCGTCAGATTTAGAATGATGCACAGGCTTAGTCCTTTTAAGGAAAAGCTTGGAAGTTACTCACTTTGCATGAGAGTTTGTAGGGTTTAAAGAAGTAAACTGCCGACTTTATGCAATATTGAAGAGCCTGTCACACAGGCTGTTGGTTCTACTATTCAGAAATTATCATTAACATATCCCAAAAGAGAAATATTTAATGATGTCAAATTGTAGGATCCGATGAAAGACCTAAATTTACCTTACGCGAAGGATTCGTTACGTAAATTCCTTGTTTGGCCAGGTGTGTGGCACTGTACAAAGTGTTATAATTTTTGCAAATAGAATTGTACGTCATAGACTAGTCATCCGGCCGAGAATATCGTGGTTGTGGCTACCGATATCGCTAAGAACGAAGAAACATCAATCAGACGACGGACCATGCAATTAGGCATCACCAGACGGACCCTAGGAAACGAATTTTAGTGAGAGATTTATACATGTTCCCGTACAAAGTGCCTACTGACCGTCAGTCGCGTATGAATTACCGTCAAGCCATCCCTAATCTCAATAACGAAGAAGACGATTTTGTATCGAAAATCATCATGAGCGACGAGGCGCATTTCCACGACTTCTTGCTAAAAGTTATCACCTGAAATCTTGCGGAAAGTCATGGAAAATGCGATAAAACGGATACAAATATGTACCAACACTGGCGGTAGCCGCTTAGCAGAAAAAATTTCAAAGGTCCAGAGATTTCCATCACTCAAAAATTATTTTTTTTATTTAGTATAAAAGTAATTCAAAAACAAAATTGGGTGATTAATTTTACATATCCAATCATATCTAAATCAAAAGCTTTGGTTTCAAAATGCTATTCAGTTCCGGCAATCACTTTCACCAGAGCCAAATCTCGCCATATCCGAATTAGCAACAATACGTTTTGAAAAAAAAATGGACAATGGCTTCAAAACCGCATCAAATTATCAGTCGTCGATGAAGAGGTTGTTTCAAAATGTCTGTTAAGGTTGAAAAGTCATAATCTTTTGCGTTCATACAATCAGCGAAAGTATGGTTTTATGCGTAGTGCGTTGGCTTCGATTTTTGCGCTAATTGGAGCTCAAAGCAAAGAAGGGATCTTTTTTTTCCCATTGCAGTGGATGGGTTCCCACTACCATCTTCAGCGGCAAAATTCAAACAGTTGAAGTCTGCATATTACTTACTTTTTCGGGAAGTCCAAATTTGTCCGAGAATGTCCTTGATTATGACCAAAAGCAGTCCGATTTTACCAAATATTTCCACCACATTTTCAGTTTATGTAATCCATTTCCACTAGATTCCACAGAATATGCTCCTCTCTTCTATTTACCACTTATTAAAAGTTATGGCAATAATAATTGAATGCTGAGAGTTCAACAATGGCACTTACTTTAAAATAACTCTTGTTTGATGCCCTTTAATACTGGCTATTGATTATTTTTTGCAGTTTTAATAATATAATGAATAGAGTTGTTTTTCGCTCCATTCCGCATCGTATAGGTTAGGTTAAAGAAGGAGAGTGTGATGGTTGAGCATCACTTCCACTCGGAGGCCAAAGGGCCCATTGTGATTTTCTTCATTTGTGGAGTACACATATAATTAACCTGTCCTATCTCGTGGTGACTGAAACCATCCCATGCTCTTCTTGAATTTTAGAAGATCCGATATATCTGCATTTGCCACGTCCCATTTACTTTGGCCCAGCGAAGCTAGGCGCCGATTCTGTAGAGCTGGGCAGTGGCAAAGCAGATGTTGGATCGTTCTTCATCGCCTCAGCTCCGGCAAAGATCGCTGGATCCCGAGTTCCATTTCCGGAGCATTGCTCCAATAGGACAGTGTCCTGTGATCACTCCGACGAGCATACGGAGTTCTGGCTACGATGATCTTGCCGTGTGACTGTCGTTTCTTGTAAGCCAAGACGAGTTGGCTTCTTTTATGATTGTGTCATTTATAATCCGGTATAATGCGCTGATAGGTGGTTGCAATGACGTGTCCGCTTCGCTGATGTCCATTTCAGACCGTTGCCAGGCCAATTCGTCCGCTCTTTCGTTCCCTGCGATTGAGCTGTGAGCCGGGACCCAGCAGAATCTGACTTTCTGGTGTCTGATGGACTTCAGTGAGTCGCGACTTTTCATGACAGCCTTTGATCTCGTTGTACAGGATCCTATTGACTTCAGTGCAGCCTGGCTGTCTACGAAGTTAGTGGTATCCGATGATGGTATATAGGCTATTTGTAGGTGTTTGGCTGCTTTCTCTATTACTGGGATTTCTGCTTGAAAAACGCTGCACAAATCAGAGACTTTAAATGATTCCTGTTTGTGCAGGGTATCAGAATAGAACCCGGCCCCAGTGCCTGTGTCCATTTTCGATACGTCGGTGAAGAGGGTAATCTCGTGGTCGTTGATCACGGCGTTTAATAGCCACTCTTATCTGTCGGTGAAAAGGATTGGTATTCTGAGAGAAAAGTCATTATGGGCGGAAATATAGTCGGTCGTAGCTGCGAGGCTACTAAAACCTTGTTTCTTTCCCAGGTCATCTATTATTCTGAGTATGGCTGCATGTCCATAGCTGGCTTGTTTCCACGAAGAGGACTCGCTTATTCTGAGAGCGCTTTTTATAGCGCATCCTTTTATGAATAAATCCAGAGGAAGGAGATGAAGTATCATATCCAATACTGCTGGCGTTGTACAAACAGCGGCTGACCTTTGCCGTACTTTGTTGACCATGCTTATATAGCTTTTCGTACTGCTAGCAGTCCATCAGACTAGGGCCCATATCGTATATATATTTATGTGTATGTCAGACCGTGTATATGTGTGTCTTAATAGGTAAATATCTTGTGTTATGATCCGTGGAGAACTAACACTGACACTTTCCACACCTTCAAAACCATGACTCGTTGAACCAAACTTACGGAAACACCACAAGTAATATCCATCAAAGGCTAAAATACTAATCTCTACTCACTTAGCCACAATGGTGCAAAACTTAAAAAAAATACAAAGATGATAGAAAACAACAATGATGCCTGTAAGTGGTTAATTTCTCAACATTACCAGTAGCAGTGCCATTAAGTCTTAAATTTCAAATAACACTAACGGTTGTTAAAAAAAAGGGTCTGAAGAGGCAAATTCATAGATTTTTTGGTTTTCAAGATGGCGATTTTCCTAGAATTCTTGAAGTTACACTCTGTGTTCAATTTTCATTTTATTTTTATAAAATGAAGAAAATTGTGCAAAACTTCACTAAAAACTAAAAATGGTGATAATTTCGTCAATTACATTCCATGCTTATACACCGCACAAAAAAAATCCATAAAAAAATCGCACATATAAAAAAAGGTCGCATAAAAACAGGTTTGACTGTATTTCTTTTTTCAAACAGTAAAATTTTAATATGTTTTACAATGTGTACTGCGTGGCTGTATGCTGTATGATTAGCGATGATTTGCTCTCAATCAGTGTCGATCATTTCACGTTTGAGTAGACAGTGTCAAGATGGGAAGAGGGAAGTCGTTGAGTGAAATCGAAAAAGGTAAAATAATTGAATTGTTGCAGTTAAATCGTTCCCATCATCTCAGTCAAAATTTTGGGAAATTGGGGACTCTTTATGGCACAAAAAAGTCCGTCCGCCGGCATTAACTAATCAATAGAAAACAGGATTTTAAGGGAATTGTCTAATTCTACAAACAATATTGTTGCAGCATGTTCTGGAATAGAAGCCGCTAAGTCCACCATTTACAGTTTTGTAAAGGCGTCCCGTCGGCTGCAATCAAAAAGAATGAAGTCGCAACCACCTCTTACTATACATCATAGGACGACCAGACTGCACTCGGCTCGAAAGCACATGACCATTGATCAAGAATGGAAAAAACTAGGTGGAGTGACGAAAAAAAGTTAAATTTAGAGGGGCCGGACTGGCATGATTTAAAAAAAGAAGACATTTCGTTATCCAAACGTCTGCATGGAGGAGGTAGTGTAATGGTATGGGGCGCCTTTAGTTGATAAGGAACTTTCCGTTTAGCAATTGTTCGTAACAGAATGAATGCGGAGACGTACCAAGACATGTTGGACGAAACCCTTATACTAGTTATGGGACACAATCTTATCTTTCAAGCAACGTTTCTGTCAAATTCCACCTCTTCGTGTTTCCAGCATCGCTTCTGTCCAAACGCGAAACAACACGTCACAGCAACGCTTTTATCAACACATCAAATTTCACCTGTTAATGTTTCTAGATTGGATGTAAGCTAGAAAAAAATAATAAACTAGTTCATAGTAAACTCGCGACAAACTAAGTCGTTTAATTTACTATTTCTCGAAGAACTGGGTCAACATGTCATGGAATTTCAACAGGATAATGCTCCAATTCACGTGGTGGCTTCTTCTGAAAAGTAGTTTTGCTTGGCCAGCACGTTCGCCAAACTTGCACCCAGTCGGAAACTTAATAGGCATATTAGCAAGACTGATGTATGCCGGGGAACGGCAATTTAACAACATTCTTTAGCTTAAGAGCGCAATTATGGACAATAGGCGAAAAATTAAAAAAGAAAAATTCCAAAAATCTATTAGCTCAATGCCAAACAGGGTCTAGGACACAATTTAAAAAAATGAGGATTCATCGGAAGTTAATTGTGCGCAAAATACAGACACAACCAGTGGCACTATCATTTTGGGACGCACCTTATTATTAAATAGACTGTACGCTGTGCGAATACGATTCATCGTGTTCCGAATAACTTACTGATATGGACAATTATGTCGACCGTAAAATGGATAAGTTTGGCGAACCGAACCATTTTTATTTTTTTGGTGGAGGCTTCTGATATCTGCTGGAGCACACAGACACAAGTACTGGTCCATTGTACTGCCAGACAGACATCTTGTCTTTATTGCGTATTTATTGTAGAGCTAGGAGATTTGGCACATACCACGTTGGCCCCAAGGGTGCGCCACCGTGCGCGAGAGAAGGCAGGATAGTCGCAGAGAAAATGTTCTGCTGTGTCATCCTACTGGCAATGTGCAGCACAGGTAGGTGTCTCACTGATACCAAGCACGTAGAGATGCTTGACAAAAGTTCAATGCCCGTAAGCCTTCTGCAATCATTCTCCTTAAGGATAAGAAAAATATTGCGGACTTCTTGCAGACTAAGGGCGTACCTGCAGGATGACTAATCCTGCATAATGGATGTTCCCTCCATCTGCGACTGTGTGCATTAAAGACCTAGTCGTTGATGTCAGATTTGACCGTGGGGACAGGTAGACCTAAGGCGGGTTCAGGTCCTGAGAAACTCTCCTCTGAGCCTCTTCTAGCGAGTGCATCGGAAATCTCGTTTCCTATGGATCCCAGAGTGACCTGGAACCCATACAAGCCTAAGTGAATTTAGTCACTGAGTTCATGCACTAATTTGGAGTTGGATAGAAGGTTGGACACAGCTTTGAGTGCAGCTTGGCTGTCACTGCCGATGCATATGCTTTTCCCCCTTCCGCCTGTGCTTCACAACGTAGTGCATGGCCGTTGGAATTGCGTAAATCTCTGATTGAAAGACAGACGCATATTCTCTTAACGAGAAATGCAGTCGAATGCATTCGCGCTCAAAGAACACTCCAGCGCCGGACCAGAAGCTTGCTGTCCCTGCCCAGAAGCTTGCTGTCTAAGATGACTCCCAGGTACTTAGCTGCCTTGGATATCGGGATGGGAATGCCGAAAACCGAACCATGGTTTTCAAAATAAGTTTAAAAAATTTGCATGCATGTTGTTCTGGCGTTAATCTATTCATCGTTAAATGGCAAAACGTACTAACCACAAATCAACTGCCAAATTGACAATCTGTAGAAACAGTGTTGTCAGTTTAAAGGCCAAATCTCTAAAAGAAACACCCTTCACATCGATTACTTTGAAAAAGGAAGAACTTTCAATAGCGATTATTTTATGAAGAAAAAAATTGTGAAAAAATGAAGAAAAAGAAATGCTATTCTGCCAAAACAATGTGGTGTGTCACGAGTCCATCGTAACAATGGCAAAATTGCAGGAATCACCTTTTGAATGGCCTATCCATCCAGGGCTGCTACCTTGTTGCAGACTTAAAATATTCTCCACGAAAGAGATTGCCGGAACTGAAGGGTGTCAAAGCTACATAAATCGTTTTACAATTTACAGGACATCGAACTAAAGAAGCATTGGAATGAATATGTTACTCTTAAAAGAGATTATGTTAATGAACAAGGTCGAATTTTGCTTTTAAGTTGTTGTTTTCCTCGTCATCCAACCGACTTATTTAGTCATGTTATATGTACTCGTATTATGTTCATGAGCACTTCTGTATCGGTACTACTTTCAATTTCGCTGGATAATACTCCCCTCTGGTTCCTTCTACTAAAAATATCGACCTCTTTCTTAGGTCGAATGTTTACTTCGTAAATATTTAAACCTTGTCATTTGATTTAGGGTCGAAAAGATTGGTTTCCTTCTATCTTAACCTATGAAACACGTTATAAGCAATAAAGAAGTTTAGTCTTTACACAATCCAATTGCTATTAATATCAGTCTGTTCATTAAATTTCCGTAAATATCAACCAAAAAGTTTAGAAACTTCCATCGAATGGCCTAGATATAGTAAGGTATATGATTAAGACCCGCTTACTCAAAACCACCCTAATTACAAAATATCATTCAAACACAACTTCTTTGATATAGAAACAAGCAAAGGACTGAAATCCAATTTTACATTAATTTCGGCCCACCTTTACCGAATCGCTTTCAAAGATCAACAAATTACTTTTAATTACATCCAACCTCTAATTCACTCATTTTGAAGGATAGCAGTCATAAACTCTTTGCTGTTTGTTGTCGTCGCCAGACTCGCCAGAAGGACGAAATACGACCATATCCTATATCTAGTCGAACACATACAATTTTAATTGGGACAGTGTGACGCGATGCGTGCAGATTGTGTTTGTTTGCCCTAACTCATTCAAGCAGGTGTTACTGTTGACAAGCTCAACAAACTTGCAATCCCAAGAGTTTTTTTTTTTTAATTTTTTGTTTTTTGTTAATCGCATTCCAGTTGGTAGGGGCAGCAACAGCCAACGGAAAGGAAAGAACAAAGGAAAGGAAACAGCCATCATCGCTTGTTGTTTTCAGTTTTCATTTGTTACTGTTGTATGTGCTCGTAGTTGCTTGTGTAATATTCTTCAGAGTTGTTTTAATTAAAAGTTTCAAGTACCTTCCACGAAAAACACACGATAAAGGGGGTAGAAGTCGCAGGGCATACGGTGACGATGTCCTGATTATAACAAACTGTAGATGATCCCCGGAAGCCGGCACTGTCCGCTCCACCTTGAAGTCGTATATGCCACATATGTATGTTGAGTACACACGTACCTATGGCCAGGGATAAAAGGATGAGTAGGAAATATGAAAACAGCATCTTTGATAAGCAAGCTGTTGGCACGTACGAGTAGAGCACAACTTGACAGACGCAACATCAGGGAATTGTCGTTGTTCCTGGAATTATGGTGGAGAGTTGGCTCACGAAGAAGACATGACTCTTGTTGTTGGCGATGAAACGTATTTTCTTTTCAAAAGGTCTCAGGTAATTCAGCTCAAGGTGAAGGTAAATGAAAAATATACAAATCAAGAACAGGATCGTGATGGTGGCAGCTTAAGCGTCAAGTGTGAGAAGCCCAGGTAGAAGCAAAAACAAACCCGTTACGGCGTATGCATTAGGACGACCTCCTTAAATTAAATCCCCCTCTTCGTTTATTTTTTTGTTTTTTTAAAGCATAATCGAGCGTCGGGATGAGGGAGTGTTCTCAAAAGGATGTGCAATTTTCTGCTACGGAAATGTGACGGAAAAGGATACCTGTCTCAGTTCCTCTCACACGACGTTTTGTATTGCCTTACATCATCAAGATTATGTATTGTACACGTCGAAAGAATGGTTTTAGGCGGTATTAGTGTGACGCAACATAAGAGGAATTTTACAGACCCATTTGGAGCAGGGTAATGCTTCAGATCCCTTGGCGCAGTACATTTATATATTTTTTGTTGCTACCTATGAAGAATTCAATTAAGATGTCGCTCTGAAAATAATTGGACTAAGGTAATGGCCTAAACAGACATAAGTGGTTGTTATTTCGCTTTATGAGGCAATTCAACGGAAGCGAGTGTTAAGTTGAAGTCGCTTTTGAAATGTAGTCCTGGCAGGATATCAATGAAGTGCGAATAATGTGCTACTTCCTCATGCCCAACGTCGTTGAACATTATTTTTTTACAACTCGGTTCAATAATAAAAGTCAATGTACCATCTCCTGTGGCGTTCAGCAGGAGTGGAAGTTGACGTGTATGAGTGACGACATATTAATTTTCCTAGTCAATGGGTCTTAATTTTTTTATGGTAGAAAATACTTGTCTGGATATAAAAGTAGTTCCTTTGAGCACTTATGTATGTAGTTACTACTTACAGACGAAAAGAAAGAAACTATTGACATTTTATTAGCATCCCATTTCAAGTTGGTTGAATTTTTCGAATTTCTGCATAAATGTAGGTATATATCACTATCATTTTTATAGAGGTGTCAAGAGAGGTAAAGAGGAGCACTGATGTGCCTGAGCTAAAAAAGAAACACAAACTCTTTTCTAATAATTCAGGCTCTGGTTTGAACTAAAAAAGAGAAACGCGTCTTAAAATGGCTACACAAAGTTAACGAAAGGTTGACGTACATATGGACTACGCGATTGTTACCACTAAAAGTAACGATCCGAGTGTGTTCTAGATGCTTGACCCTTATAGACGTTTCCAGGGGTGGCATGACATATTATTGTTGTCACATATCGAGCTGTCATAATGTAAATTATAAGGGTTGCGAAATCTACAAAGCCATAAAAATAGAACGCTTCCCTCCAATGCGAAAAAGGAGCTCCCAATAACTGAAGAAGAAAAAAGAACAGAAGGGCCAACGAAAGTTAGACAAGATACAACCTACGACCAAGTGACCGTACATCCCATAGCCACAAACCCAGAAATCGTAGCGTCCCAGTTGAAAACATTGACAACAACTAGTAAAGCAGCACCAGTAGCACAAGCATCAGAAAGTAGACAAATATCCCCCCAAACTAGCACCAAAATTAACGAAAATAGCCTTTCTGAGCTAAAAGAAATGATGAAGAATCTCATCCAGCAAACGAAAAATATGCTCCAAATTCTTACCATACTACTACTTAGCTTTATCGATCAAATGTTTAATAAACTAGACATCAATAAACTAGACTTAACCGACACGCGCTGGAACTAAAACAATTCATATAAGACACATTTCACAAGCAAAAGTTTCCTCAGAATACCAGGATTCACCATTCACAAGAAAAATCACGGTGGTACAGCCATTATAATAAACAACAAGATCAAATGTATGGAACTAGGACAATACAGACACGAACACAGGCAGTAGACCACAATTAAAATACAATAGAAGACGAATTTGGACCGAATTTGAATTTGGAAATTATCTCTCTCAGCCATATACTGTCCACCTAAACATACACAGTGGACGCGCGATATAGGGAACAATCCAATATAGTGAACACACATTATTTTATACAGGCTATTCTAAATAGTGAGCAAAAAACTTTGATTGCGAACTCTTCGGTGACTCCTGCGGTGCATCTTACTCTTGTCGTTGCTCTCTTGTACATGTCCATGATCACTCGCACGTAGGTTTCTGGAACTCCTTTTTGTCTTAGCGCTACCCATAAAAGATCTCTTGGTTGCCGGTCAAAGGCCTTCTCGAAATCAACCAGCACCATATGCAAGTCCTTTGAAGAATCACGATGCTTTTCCATCATGACCCTTATACTTTGGATTGCATCTGTCGTTGATAGTCGTATTATTTTCCGCAGTCGGCTATCTAATACTCGTTCAACGATCTTCATGGTGTGCGACATCAGCTTGACAGAACGGTAGTTATCACAATTTCGCGTATTACCCTTTCCTTTGTGCAAAGGAAGAAGATAGCTTTCCCTCCATTGATTAGGCATAGTGTCGCCTCTCATAAGTTTGGAGATAAGAACCATGAGTCATCTAGACCCGATGTCTCCCATCTTTTTCCAGAACTCAGAGGGTATCCCGTCCGGCCCAACAGCTTTTCTTTTCTTGGAGTTTTTAACCGCGTACCGAACTTCTTCGACTGTGATGTCGGATATTTCGGCATGATTCGGGGCTGCTCTTGGAAAGTACACTGGGGGAAACTTCGTTCAAAAGTTCCTCGCAATACTATCGCCATCTGTGGAGAATTTTTTCGTTTTCCACAAGGAGTTGGCCTTCAGCATTGTTAATAAGCTTTGGGAAACGAATCTCCTGAGCATTTCTTCTTCTCTGGGCGGCTATCTTAAAGATATTTGCTCCTTTGTTGAAATTGCTTTGTCGAAGCTCCTGCGTAGCCTGGTTTCTGTCAGACGCGGAAGACGATATTTCTTCCAACTCCTGATAGAGGCCTTCCATGCTTTTCGCTTTGAATTCGGCGCACTTTTTATTCGCGATACCTTAGCAATATCTATATACCTTTTCACGGCGACCTTTTTCCTCTCTATTAGTAGAAGAGCACTGACCAAGCTTGGAAAGCCATTTTCTTTTCGTGTATCACTGCTTTGGCTTCATCTGTCCACCACCAGGTTTCTTTTGCGTGTTGGCAGGGGCCTTTAGATGTTCCGAGCAGTGATTTAGCTTTCTCCAGGCCAGATTGTTGTAGGGAATCCCACATGTCTTGTGCTCTGCACTCCTCATTAACGACCTCATCGATGGAGAGTAGAAGCTGCAAGAAAAGCAGCAAAGGCAACAAGAGCAGTAAAACCAGGAGGGAACTTACAAGCACAGGAGTAGCATGAATTGCTTGCCAGCCTCGAGAAGTAATACCTAGCGGCAGTATCGTGGGGAGAGTGGCAGATGAGTACAGGGTGTGGTTTAGTTCGAAGGTGCAGTCTCGAAGCAACTGGGTATGGTCTGCGGCTCGTGCTGCTTTGCTGGACGGTATTTTCCTGTTATTTTCCCACTGTTGATTTGAAAATCACAAAAGCAGCGTTAATAAAAAATTGTAACTTGCGAAATTAATATCAATTTGCCATAAAATTGACAAGTATGACTCATAGGTTGATACTTACTAAAAACCATATGAATTCACCACCATATTTGTGTCAGTTGCAAAAACCAGTCAGACCCAAAAATGAATAAATAAAATTTTTTATTGTTATTTTGGATCTCTGAGTTTATTATGCTCCCTGACTACTTCTAAGCATTTGAAGTGCCCCCTTTGAACTTACCATTTTTCGTGAACTTTTTAGGTGGTTCTAGTTGCGAAAGCTAGATTAAAATGTTTCTAAATTTATTAATGAACTTGAGGAGTCTACGACTTAGAACTTAGAAAGAGGGAATCAACTCTGAATCAACAACTGGATTATATGGTTCCACAACCTCCGTTTTTGTCTTATTTGTCAATTGATCTTTTCCCTGCTTATGTTCTCCGAGGTGCTAAGTATAGTTTGATGATGTGGTTTCCAATTCCAATAGGTGACTTAGGTCCAATTTTTTGGAGCAGCCGATAGAACGAATTGTGCAGATCGGATTGAATAAGGGAAGAGTGATATGTCATGGAAATAGTCTTTAAGAGTAGATCACCAGATTTAACTCCTCTAGATTTTTATGTGTGGGGATTCATGAAGAATTATGTTTACGAAGTGGAAATAGTATCTTTGGAACAACTGAAAGAACGGATTGAAGTCGCTGGAGTCAAATTGCTTGACTTATGTGCAGCCATTAGAAGGAGATATAATCTTTCCCTTCCAAAAAATGGGGATCATATTGAAAATTGATTATAATAAAACTCCAATTTTTTTAAAAATAATAAAAAAGATGTCAATGTTTCATACATTAATTTGCCTACAAGTCCAGCCGGGTTAAAACCAAAAAAAAAAAGGTTTTTCTTAGAAAAAAATGGTTCGGGTTTTTTCTTAATTTCTCAAAAACTACAAAAAATGTTTGCATCCGGTTTTCTGTTTTTCACTAAAAACTAATAAGAGAATTGAATTTTTGAAAAAAAAATTAGTACTTAATTACATACAATTTTGAAAAAAATAGTTCGAATTTTTTTTTTTCATTTTTTTTTCAAAATTTGAGTTTGAAAATTAATTTCTCAAAAACTATTCCTTAAAACAGCTTCGTTTAGCAACAAGATGAAAGAAGAGGTTTCTGGCTTTACAAAAAAGTATATCACGGCATTGTGGATGTAACTGTTGATTTTTAATATTTTTTTTTCCAAATTAAGTCAATTTTTTTAGCAAATTGCCCCTCCCGGCTAAACGGGGGGGAATATACCCCCCCCCCCTCCCTTACGATTTTTTTCTTGTCTTGACCAGACCTACACGCTCTAGCTTTTTGGCACACTGCTCGTGGGACACCCTGTATATGTTAAATAACAATTTCAAGTAAAATTGAAAATAAAGGACCTAGATGTCAGCCTTGGGGGACGCCGGAGAAATTCAAGTAGGGGCTAGACCTGAAACGAACACTGCATAACCAATTTTTAGATAACGAATTTACATTTCAATAAAATCAGCTCAAAGCCATTGACGAGTATTAGTCTGTGAGAAACTTCCTTGCTGAAATCGGTTGAAATAGGGTTGATGTCCTTGTCATCCTCTAAAGCTGAGAGGGTAGAAAATTATAATTCTACCCGTTTCTGATCGCTTACTTGAATTGGAGGAAGACATGTTGTTTAGGGAAAATTAGACATTTACAGTGAAAGCTTAATATTTCGTACAAAATGCTTTCTTACAGGTATATGTAGAAGTTTGGCAAGTCGTGCGGTTATTATTAATATCGCCCTTCGGACATTTTTTGTGTCGATAGGTTATACTCGTAGAATGGATTTCCGTATATGCCGGAATTCCCCTAAAGAAACGGATAAACTTAAAATATTTAAGTGAAGTAACGAAAGAGTGGAGCAACCTTTTTTTTAGAAATATGGCAGAAAAACTGTCGGAAATTAATCATTAAACTGGTTTAGTTTATTTTCAATAATGCTATACGAAAAGAGCAGTAATTGATACCTTAAAATATCTTAATTCAAGAGATGGCGAACTAACTAAGCGTCCGGTGGACGCTGACTAGATGCATATGGCTTAAGAGAAAAGCAGGCTTTGTTAAAAAATGAGTTTGTTAAAATTTACCTAGGAGGATACACGCAAAACAACAATGAAAGATATACAAGCTAGCATCTTTTGGTCGAACCGATCAAAAGTCTGCGGTATTCACCCATCATAGGAATTATAATCTACCATTTCGATTTTAAGACTTGGCTCATTTTATATGTAATAAAAGCGACTTCAAACGAAGGAGGAAAAGTTAATTTCTTCAAATTTTTAAAGCGTTTATATTTTTTTTAAGCTCGAAAATAATAAATATTTTTACTGGTTGCAAAATCTAATAACTGGTGTTAAAGACATGCACCAGCCGCCTAATTCACGGAATTTTAAATATAGGAAACCCAAAACGGACCACGCATCATAACCCGCAACCCCTTCTTTTACTTAAATAACTGAATCGATTAATTCGGAAATTTAAATTGACTAGGAACGATCCAAGATCATTATCTTACGTAACTTCACATTTGATAATTTAAACTCATTCATTTATCTTTGTTTTGTTGTATGTATGTACACTTTTGTTTTCAATGCTATTAATCAAGTTGATCCTTCTTTTCAAATTAAAGAATAATATTGCAGCAGAAAAGTCTTTTTCGACATCTGAATCATTATTCTTCTTTCACGAAGAATGAATCAGTTCCTCTTACTGTCTTCAAACTAAAGCAACAATAAAATAAATACCTTATTTTGAAAATCGTATTGCGTACGAATCTAAGCTTTTAACGTCCCTTAATAGTTATGGTACAATACCATAAATTGAATTTAAAGAAAATCATGATTGAGGGTTTAGAATCTTCATGCCAGATATAGAATTTTTGATCAATTATAATATACTTATATAAAACATAAATCATTTTTCAAGCTTTCGGAATAGGGACATAACTCAAGAAAAATTCATGACTTTGACATTTAAAAAGAATAGAAGCTACGAAGCTGTTTTTTTTCTCATTTCATTTGAAATGAAATAACATGCATAAAAATTGAGGCACAGCCCATGGTGTTTGTTTTATTAGAGAAACCATTAGTGCTTCATGACAAATGTGTGCGGCCTTGGCTCACATAAAAAGCAATTTTCGACTACTTTTCCAAGCAATTGGATCCAAAAATCGGCAATAACGAGATTGTTTGTTCGCATAGACCATATTCACATACATAGATAATATCACAAAAGCCTTAAATCAAACAATCTAGGAGGTCGATTGCAGGTCCATTAAGCAAAATTATATAAACACCGATTTTGTTTTTATGAATAAAAAAAGAAAAAAGAAATAAAGAAAGAAATAAGTGAGTAGAATGACATTACACGTATGACTTGTAATAATGGCATTTAGAAGGTCAAGTTTATGCTGGAATTAGGATATCTGACATCTAGTAGAAATAAAGTCGATATTGGAGATATTGTGAAGACTTCGCCTAAAAAATGCGAAGAAAGTCTCAGCATGTTTTTAAGCAGCTTGTTTTGAGTTTTCTGCATTTTTATAATGGGTCTTTTTGCACACCTCCCCCAAAAAACTTAAATAAAGTGAGTTTTTTATTCTGACTTAACAATGATTTAAGTTAAATTGCCTTAATTACAATTTAAAAAAGGTTTCTTATCTCAGGTAATACCTTTTAAGCGATCGGACCTTAGTTAGAGTTATTGTTTTCTTTTCTTCGTGAAATATACGTAGATAGCTTATGCCTAAAAGAATTAACCTTACTTTTCCAGCTGTCTTTAGCCCCGACTGTGGTTTGGTTTCGATAGCAGAATCAGCTAAATGGGACGAGTAAATACATGTATCATCAACAAACAAAGTAGACTCATAATTATGGAGAGATGGAAAATCGGACATGTACAAGTTAAACAAGAGGGGTCCAAGAACAGAACTTTCGGGAACTCCTGTGGAGAATGCCCTGTCAAAGGAAAAAGTGTTATTCATACAGACACAAAAGGTCTGATCTTCCAAGAAGTCTTTAATAATTTTAGTTAAAACATTTGGAATTGTCAGACCAAACCGTCTCAAAGGCTGCCTCTGTTGATTTGAAAACAAAACCTTTTTGATATACTGCGTAGTTCTGTAGGTTTGATAAACCAGTCGACGTAAACCCAACGTGCTAGTGGGTGAGGGCATCTTTTTCAATAAGTACTTCATCTCTCTTATTTTTGATGATTTTTCCAAACAGCAATTCCTTTAGAAATTGTATGAACTCTCTCAAAGGACGCTATGCAATTATGCGTCGAAAGAAATTGATCCGGAGTCGAGAGTATTATTCATTCCCCATATATGCGGAACGAATGAAGCTCAAGATAATATTAACGAACCTACACATAAACAATACTCTTTCTCAAGACAATGAGTACAATGTCGAGGTATGTATATTGAAATCTGAAGATATGTCATTATTTTTAATTGCGGAAACATTACAATAATTTCCGAAGTTAAAGGAAAATAAATTTCAATAGCTAGCTTCTGCTTTGAACTCCTACTCTCACCGCCACATGATGGAACCCGTAAGCCCAGGGCCTTAATCAACAGTCGAGTATTCAGGCAGGAAAGGGAAAAGAGTACTGGCCCCAATGCACTTTGTCAAGGAAAAGGCGAGGGTGAGGAGAAGAAGGGGGCGAAGTAATACAAATATCTTTGAAGGAAAATACGATAAGCAAAAAACCTTCAATATAAATTCAAGCGCATATGGGCGACTAATGGCATACAATTCTCTGTTTAATAAAAATAATATCACAGACATTAACATTAACTTGAAATATTTTATTTCATACTGAATTTACATACCTCTGAAAAAACACCGTTTATAAGCCTCGTATGCGACAGTTGAATTGCAAATATTTGCATGAAATCTTAGATCTTTTAACAGACTATACTACACACAGCAGGCGTGTTAAGCATATTTATATCGTGGAATGAGAGCCGCTTTTGAGCTCTAGAAAGAAGTCAGAAAGGAAGGCACCAGAAGACAAACCAAGAATGCATTGTAAATCGTATGTAGAAAATAATTCGGACTTTTTATCAAAAGGCAACCTTTAATGTAAATCTACGAAATGAAGATTATAACAGAGACAGAAACAGGTAATAAAATCGCAATCGATTCTGATTATATTGCCAGGAAGATCGAAACACTTAACCCGGACAATTGCAACTGAATGAATCGAAAAAATATGGAAAGTATGTTCGATATATAAAATCTCAGGATTGTCTGTAATATAACGTCGGTACTATTTTCGAAACGTTCACCAGGTATTTGTGAGCATTGAAGCTTCGGCCAGAAGGCCGGGCATAAATCTGAAATAGTTAAAGACTTGGAAAACTTTGGCTCTAAGTCACAAACTTTGATGATATGATAAAGATCAGACATCACACTTGCCAATTGGTGTTTAATTAAAGGAATGCACTAAAAGCACAATTTCAACCGTAAAACGATGTGTCCTAACTGCGCCAGCTTCAGGAGCGTTGACTGTGCTGTATGTGGTCACGCAGCAGTATGTAACCTCGCTTATTTGCCAGTGAAAGCTATTCTTGGCGCCATTTCTTTATACATTGTGTCGATTTCTCTACAGGATGACTTAGCCGTGACTGTTTGACCCCGTTTGAAATGCAGAATCTCTTTTACTCGTTCACTATATGATCACTGGGATGAAATTTTGACTTGGCTGTTCCCCTAAGAAGCTCATTCACGTCTACCTCTCCTAATTTCGTATATCGTATAAGTTCCACTTCTAGACAAAGTACATTCGCTAGTATGAAGACGTGAGGCATACACCCTCTATGTTGTTTCTTCTAATTCCTGAAAGTAGAAGGCCTGTGGTCGCAATTGAGACTTTGAACCTTGCAGAAAGGCTAAGAATTGTCGTAGTTGTTTTTTCAACATTGTTACATTTACATAATCCAAAATCACTATTGAGTTCCTATTTTGCTATAGCTGCGTTCATGTTTTTCAAATGGATTGGTGCGAGTATTCTACGAAGTTCTTGCTGTCTTTTTGATGGAAATGCAGTTTTATTGTGAAAAAACGGTTACAAATGAATCATTCAAAGTATTGCCCATCGCTAGCGATAACCTTTTCCCATCTCTTTCGCAGAGGTCGCATTTTGAGATGTCTTCATATGAAAGAAACTGTTGATCAACCAGACCATGTGCCATCGAGCGGAAAAAGTGATAATCGAACGACGCAATATCGGGGGAATATGGCGGGTGAGGTAGAACTTCCCATTTGAGCGTTTCTAAGTAGGTTTTAACGGTTTGGCAACGTGAGCCCGAGCGTTGTCATGCTGTAGAATCACTTATTTTTGCCTCTGCTCTCAACAGCTCATAATAAACAACACTGCCCTGATCCCACCAAATACACAGCATAACCTTAGCATCGTGAATATTCGACCGAACCGACGACGTAGAAGCATGACCGGGCTGTCCCCATGACTTTTTCCTCTTTAGGTTGCTGTAATGAATCCATTTTTCATCACCCGTAACGATGCGATGAAGAAAACCCTTCCTTTTTTGCTGCTGGAGCAGTTGTTCACAGGCGAAAAAATGGCGCTCAACGTCTGTTGGCTTCAAATCATAAGGAACCCAATTTCCTTGCTTTTGAATCATTCCCAACGCATGCAATCGCTTGGAAATAGCTTGGCGGGTAACTCCTAATAATAAAGCAAGCTCATTTTGAGTTTGCATGGATCCTCATCGAGCCATTCAAGTCAGCATCTTCGAAGTTTTTTGGCCATCCTTCCCGCGAACGGTCTCAATCTCGAAATCACCGTCTTTGAAGCGACGGAACCAATCACGGCATATTGTTTCACTTAGAGCAGCATTTTCGTAAACTTTTTGGAATTTCCGATGCGCTTCAGCCGCCGTTTTCTTCAAATGAAAGAAGAAAAGCAACACTTCCCGCAAATGACGATTATTTGGCACAAAATCAGACATTTTCACACAACCAAAAGTATACGACTCAAAAACAAAATCACTAATGTGTCAAAGCGGTTTGCTTACCATACATACGTCTAAGTTTGGCTCATGACGTTTTGGATACGTCACAATCGACCAGAACTTTCTACTGGAGCCATCTTTGATAAACAGCGAGAACTTAGTTGCACACCTAATACAAGGTGGCGCAAAGTTAACCACCCTATCAGACGATGTGATAATTTCTTTTGCAAATGACGTCGTACGTCAATCATATTTGACATTTGTAAACTAGGCAGCTGTCGTATACAAACAAATAAGCAATGGAGCGCTATACTCTGTAAGAACGAAGAATAATTGTGTCGATTTTTTTTTTACCAATAATAGCGCATTTCGACGTCAATTTCCTACTCGTGTCGCGCTGACTGGAAAAACATTCGGACACTTAGCTGTTCGATTTGAACAGACTGGAATCACATTAGACCATCCGGGGCATAGCTGCCACCAGACTGGTCGTTCAGCCGAGAATATCTTGGCTGTGACTGCCGATGTTGCTGAGAACGAAGAAACATCAACCAAACGACCAGCCAAGCAATTGGGCATCACCAGACGGACCCTACCGCGAATTTTAGTTATAGACTTACGGATGTTGCTGCTGTCCGCCAGTCGCGTGTGAATTACTGTCAGGCCATCCTTAATCTCAACAACGAAGAGGATAATTTTGTGTCGAAAATCATCATGAGGCGCATTTCCACTTAAGCGGTTATGTCAATAAGCAAAATCTTCATTTCTGGGACATTGAAAGTCCGCGTGTGATACTCGAAAACCTGCTCGTATTATTACCACTCAAAGCCATTGTGTGGTGCGGCTTTCAGGCGGGAGGAGTGATTGGGTAATTTTTTATTTTTGAGGATCGGCAATACGGTTACTGTTACTGGCGAACGTTACAGTGCCATGATAACTTCTTACTGCCGGAATTGGATGAGCGGGGCTAAATGAACATGGGATTTCAACAAGACGGTGCAACCGTACAGCACGGGCCACAATGGATGTTGTGAAGTAAGCGTTTCCTGGTCACGTAAACTCCTGTTTGGCGATTTGGCAAGGCCAGCAAGATCGCCCGATTTAACCATCCCAGACTTCTTTCTTTAAGGCTGCTTAAAGTCGCGGGTTTGTGCCAACAAGCCTCAGACTATCGCAGCCCTTAAGGAGAATATTCGACAGGAATACGAAAAATTATCACCGGAAATCTTGCGGAAAGTCATGGAAAATGCGATAAAACGGGTACAAATGTGTATCAACATTGACGGCGGCCACTTGACGGATATCATCTTTTTCACTTAAAAGTAAAAATTGTAAAGGTCCAGGTAAAGATTAGCATCATTCAAAATCTTTTTTTTTTGCATTAAGTAAAAGGTAATTCAAAAACAAAATTGGATGATTAATTTTGCGCTATCTTGTATAAAAGAGGAATGGAGCTTAACGACGTGGTTAGAAACATTCATGCTTGTCATGATATCACAACTTCAGAGCATTCAGAGTATTTCATTCTATCCTGAGATCCTAAAACCATTTAAAAACGAAGTATTTAATCATCCCGATTTAGGCGGAGGATAAATGGGCAATTTATGCCACGTGTTACAAGCAATTTCTAGATGTACCCAATACCCGTATAATTTGATCATAAAAGTTAGTGGTGCACGACCGTTATAAAATGAGAATGAAGTAAAAGTTGATTAGGAATAAAATAATTAACTCTTTACAATTGACCAAAAAGGCATAGCTCATAGATGCCAGCTTTTAGGCTGATTAACGGCCGACACATCCTGCAAAATACTAGGCAGTCATTGAGGGGTTTCAGAAACTGCCAATTGAAGCACCAATGTGGTGACATACTTTTGTTTTCTTTTTGATCTGTCATTTTTATTACGAATTTCTGTTTTAAATTTTTTTAAACAAATTAAAAGTAAGTTTTGCATACGACTGGTCTGCGTAACATAAAAAAATTCCGAGCGGTATCCTCGAAGATTAGAGGATGGCGACTTATTAAGTTTAAAATAAAATTAATGAATATTTAATCATAGTTGACATCGCAATTTATTTCTAAGCTATCTATTCGAAGCTATTGGAAGCTTCTAAACCAAAACATGTGTAAACATTTTTTTTTGAAAAATCGCCGATCGTTTAAGGCCCTAAATAACCTCTTAGACCGCTAATAGCAGACTTAGTAATATATACATGTGTACCAACGAACTGATTAGAATAAAAGGCTTAATACACTTATGTACAAATGTTGCTCTGAAAAGGTATACGGGAATCGGACAAAGCCTGAGCTCAACCTATAACAAGATATTTACGTTACCTATTTAAGCGAAAAAAATCAAAACTAGTCACAAGACCCTGAAAAAAGCAAAGTGGGACTTCTTTTAGTCACTCAGGGTGCCAGCCCTCCTATGCTAAATTCCTTTGGAGCACGCGGGACAGCATTCATTCAGCATGTCACCTCCTCGAATAATTTCACTTAATTAAGTTGTATAATAATCAACCTACGCCATAGGCATTTACGTAAACCGTGTGTTATTTCAAACCGGAAAATGAGGTTCATGGTGCGACTCCCCATTTCAACGTTTTCTTCTCGGAATATACAAGACGAGAAACATGTTGTTCAATTCTGAAAATCGAACCCATTACAATAGCTTTCAAATGGAGAGCTAAAAATAAAGAAAATTGAAACCGTTTTCGCTCTTAATTTTGCCGACTAAAAGTCCTAATAAAATATTCTAAATGTTTATACCACAATGGCATCATTAATGATCCCATCAATTCCACATGAGCGACTTAGGGTCCTCATGGTCCACAAATTAAAAACACAAAAGCCATTAGTTGATGCCTGACTTTCCTCCAATGTCCTTTATTGATCCCACATCAATCACGTATTACAGACTCCTCATCCCGTCAGCATCATCAAAAAGACGGCATTGAAATCTTAACTTTCCACAGTAACCATACGAAAATAAGCCATACCATCAATTTCTCGAAATTGTAATTCCATTCCAGCCAGAAAGCTGACTGTTTCCTCGAATTTCATCATTTTGAATTTCCGCCGGAGCCCATTCGAGTATATTACTTCGATCCGGAAGCCCACGCATGCATGCTCATCGGTCAAATGAAAAAAAATCGATGAAACAATAAAATGAAAAGGAAATGAAATGAAAACATTTCCTCGGATTCAATGTGTCCTTCAGCAACTGCAGGTGGTATGAGATGAGACAACATCACTGGGAAAACAGCGAGCAACAAGCAGGGAAACGATTCGAAAAGATAGGAACCTTTTTCAATGTTCAATTTATCAGAATTACCGACAAAGCTTGAGACGTAAGTGGCCTCTTTCAGTTATCCTTAACAATGTCAAGAAATTAGTCTGAAAAATATGGATGTCTCCCCCCCCCTTTGGAAAATGTTAGCTTTAAAATCTCAGGGCTTTTCTACTTGCCGTTCACGTGAGCAAGCATTATAATTTAAGAAAAGGCAGGGGGATGGGACTAAACAGCTCCTTGATTGTTGCTAACGTTACCGTAATAATACCCACCAAGTCAACCGCGGTAAACTGTCAAATAAAGATGATTAATTCACTGCCGGGCATCCTTATATCCATGGTTACCTAATACGGCCTAGTCATCTCATTAATGCAACAATTAGCGTTGTTGATATTCGAGGCGGCCGAATCTGCCTACGCGACCCTTGACCACACGCGGCGGTATATGTACATACTCTTGTGGTTTAGTCGTATAGCCAAATTAAGTCTAATAAAACTCGCATGGTTCGCCGGTAAAAGGGGTTTGAGCTCGTGGACAACAGATATGTAATTAAGTCGCATGATTGGGCTTAATGTGGCCATAATAGTTTCACATTGCAACGCCCGGGCAGCATTTCATGCGTATGTGCTGGGCAAGCCATGTCTATATGTAATGTCTTCAAAAGTTTCGGATATCGGGAGAGGGACGAGGAGTGAAGGACGACAAATGACACAGGCAAGGGCAAGCTTGCTGGGTGTCGCGTTAATTAAGCAAATTCGTTGGGTACTTGTTGCTGTTTGTCAGAAGAGTGTTATCCTTTCGGTTGATTGTTAAACGGGTGACTTTGCGGGAGAGGGACATTGAGGTGGTGGAGATTTTAATTTGCCTCATGGGAGTAGGGTTACTGTCGTAGCCGTTTTTCAGGCAGGACAAGGCACTGATTATCTCTGCGACGTAACGATGTTTTTGAGCGAAATCATACAGCCGGAGGGGTGGATGTGATAATTTCATTGTTGTCCTGTCATTTACCGAGTCATAGAACTGGTACATACTGATGAGACGAAACTGAGTTGGGATGGAAGGATGGATGTTGCTTGCCCTTTTGAAATAGGAGTATAACATTGTTAGGAGATTGGATTAGGAATGACAATGGAGTAGATGATTGTTGAATTGGATACATTTCAGAACTGTACTTGAGTCGGAAGTGAAAGGATAAGTGGAAGCGATGTTTGGAGGGTGCTTGAGTAGATCAAAATGTTTTCTGAATACATTTCAAGAGACTAGATTCGAGAGATATAGTGCTATAGTCTGGCGCCCGACAGCAGAATCTGCAACAGTTTACGACATACGAGTACTTAAGCATATTGAAGCAAAATGTGCGTCCAGAAGCTGCCAATTATTGAAGACATAATTCGAGTTCTCACTTCATCTTATCGAATATTTCATTGATTCTATCGTCAGTGTTATGTGTTTTACGTTTAGGACCTAAGGAAGAGAGTATATGTCTAATAGCTGCTGCTTTCGGACAATTAAAGCTCACTTTAGAACCAGGCGTAAAAAATAATGGGTCACCGCCCGCGCCGGGACCAGAATACGCACAGGGATGCAATGCATCCCGCCCATATCGAGATGGAGGCTGCAGAGCGATTCAGTTACTTGAGGTTGTTATGATTTGTTCTGCGAAAGGTTTTCGTTGACATCTTTCGTTCGGTATCGGTTGTGGGCGGTTCGTATGTTCCCATTTTGGAAGACCGTCCCCACAGATAACGCGCAGCCTGGGGGGGACGACCATAGCATATGCGGGCGAGTGAAGTTCAACTCCCAGTGAGTAACTTTTTTTTTTTTTGTTTGTTTTTTTGCTCGTCTTATGGTTGAGGGCTATAAATACATAAGGGAGAGCAGGCGAAGGACTCGGAGAGTTATGTTCGGATTGACTGGAAACACATAAGGCCAGAATCAGGCCATGATCATCACGCCACATGTCCCTTATATAAGGGAAAGAGAAGGTAGTGTGCGTACGGCAGGTTCTGGTCGGGTGTCAAGTAATTTAGAGAATCAGTTGAGGATAGCCGACTTATCAGCATAGTTCGCAAGGCCGATTCGTAGTGCGAAATAGTGAAGAGTGCGAGTGGGGAATGAGATTTACGAAATTATTTGGTAAGGATAATATTAGCTGGTTCTCGGTTGTTGTAGGATTCGATTTCTCCTTTTTTTTTTGCAGGAACAAGATATGGTTGAAGGTTTTCCTCAACTCACGACCAGTCTTCGCAGCTGGCCGAGCACCCTTTCGTACGACGTCGCGGACAGGTGGGGAGGCGACCGGTAACAAGGTTTCAGTTACTTGATTCTTAGCTCAAGTGTGAAAAAACTCAAAAACTCAGTTTAATAGGAAGTCTAGGTAAGCAATATGTGTATTATGAGTTAATGACAATGTTCTTAAATCAATGATACTATCTGCTAGGATAAGCCGCATTGAAGAAATTAGGGAAAACAAAAAAATGAACAAAGCGTATTCGAGTGGTAATTAATATAGACTTGTGCAAACTGGCGATGCTTGCTGCGCTTTGGTGGTTTCTGACTCAACATAATTTGATCAAAAAGGCTTGATATCTAAGATGCCTAACAGGAACTTAGCTTCCTTGAATATCGGGATGGGAATGCTTTTTAGAATCAGCTGAGTCATGCTAGTATTTTTCTTCCTAGTGAAGAGAAAGACATCAGTCTTAAGAATATTAACTGAAAGCCCATTACTCGTGCACCAGTCATCGATCACATTTAGTGCCGCCTGTGTTTTAAGGCAGACAGTCGCTAAACATGATCCGACAAAGAGAACAGCAACATCATCCGCATGGGCCTGGGCATAGATTCCAGCGGCCAGCCCCTGTTTACGAAAGATTTGACATATTGTTCGGCGATCAATGTCCGGTGCATAAGCATTACTTTGATTCACAAAACCAGTGCTTCATCTACGCCATGCCGTCTAGCAGCGTTACTCGAAAGTCGCGTTATCAAAAGCTCCCTGAGTGTTGACGAGAATGCCCATTAGGTACTCTTTCCTTTCAAGTGCGCATTCAATGCGCATCCTCGAAGTCCACGCTGATAAGCATGTTGCATGTCCGAAAGAGAATGCATTCGTAGGGCAACTTTGCGCACGTGCAACCCTACTAGTCTCTCCATGCTTTTCTCCAAGAAGGCTGTCAGACTAATTGGTGTAAATCTATTGGCGAGTGAGTAGTCCTCTTTCCCTAATTTGGGAATAAAGACCAATTACACGGCGCGCCGAGAAATAGGTATATAGGAAAGTGCCAGGCTAGCAGTGACATTTTTTTTCAAAGTAAGGAGAACCTAGCGACTTGAAGCCATCGAAAGTTGCCACAGCAAATTCAATGGCCTCAGTCATTGCCACGCGTGACCAATATATCAGTTGCGCGGATTCGTTTTCATCGTTTCAGTCGCAGTTACCGTTGAAGGAGTATACAACGAGCCGATGACAGTCTGATTCCCGGAAAGTGGGTCTGAAGCAGTAAACTGAGAGTTTTCGCTTCAGACACAGTAAAGGCATCATTAGATTTTCTGAGTACATCCAGCTTTGCCGATTTTAAGATGAGGACTAACTAGCTGGTCGCGCTCAGGGATTTGATCTCTCCGCGGAAGGACTTACAGGAATCATTCTTCGATTTACAAATAAGTTTCATATATTCCTTCTAATTCGATCGATACTTATTTCAATCATCTTTCGAAATTGATTTGAGCGATTTCTGACAGTTGAAAAATCAATTGGTGATGACGCTACTCAGGTTGTGAACGGCATATTCTACCAATTGTTCCATCCTAAGTTTAGATAGGGCTTGAGCTCCTCTCTTAACCGTAGCCAGTCCGTCTTTCTCGAATTCCGTTTGGGTTGCGAGACGAAGATCCCACAACTCAACTGGAATTCGATACATCTGTGGTTTAACAACGTAGCATCTGATAAGACTCTCCAGTTATTGATGGCCTTCACATATCTGTCAGATATGGTAAGGTCAATCAAGTAGTGTCGCCTCGCCGTGACAAAAGTTGGTTGAGAGTCAACATTGTTGATGATAAGGTCAGACGAAAGAGTGAAGCTTAGAAGACGGTCTCCACTTAGATTACATTTGTTGCTACCCCAAACAGTGTTTTGAGCATCGTAACAAATGATGAGGCCAATCTGTCTGACTTCACAGTACCCTACGAATTCAGAAACTGCCTTCGGTGGCGGAAGCAATACCGAGTCGGTAGTGAAGTAAGCAGACGTAACGACGAAGTGTTCAATTTCTCTGTATGCCTTGTAACTTACTCTAGCAGCCACCAAATCTTGTCCACAAAACTGTCCAAGTTTGGTTGCAGATAGTGAGTTCGATATGATGAGGCAGACCCTAGATCTTTCGGATCGCTCATTATAAAGGATCATATTATCATCAGGTATATACCAAGATCACAGAGATATTTATTCCAACCCTTACCTTTTTCGATTCGAGCTCCTTCGGTTGCTGCTCTAGGACAGCTTTGCCAGTTTGAGGGTTGTTGAGTCCCGAAACAGCTTTGTCTTCTACGTACAGGATCTGCCTATAAGCATCGCCCCTTTTTTCAGCTCCGTCAGTTTGGGTGATCCGGGCAAGTAAGAGGAGGAATATTAGAGTGCTGGTATGCTTGTGCCCCCTACAACAGCCTTCACTAACCGCCGACGTTTTCTGCACTTCGCACCGCGGAGAAGAGGATGGACTTCGGTAGGGAATACCCCTTCCGGCCTAACCCTCTTGTCTGCTTTCCCCAGAGGTTTGCCCTCATCCATTGTGCCTTCAACAGTGTCAGCCTCTTTACACGATTTTCGGGCACGCCACTAGCAGTACATCCCAATTCTCGGCATCGTTCTACCTTAGCGGTTTCCCGTACCAGTAAGCCGCAGAAGTCGGTGTCGTGTCAAGTTTGAAATAACTGGTGGAGCCTCCAGAATCCTTGCCTCGGCCGAGTTCAAAGAGATCGAGTGTGGATTTCCCTATAGCAGCTGCCACCTGGAGTACTCAAATCTTTTTGGTTTCGATACATTCGAATTCTTCGAGGTCATTGCCCTCTTATGACAGAAATCAAATAGTTCTTAATACAAAGTACATATACGAGGTTTGTTCAAGAAATAAGGTGATTTTTTGGATTTCGCGGGCTAAGTATATTCGATTTTCGATTTTTTGTTTTGGTTAAGCTGGTACACATGTCCCTTAACATTGAACTTAAGTGCTCCAACGTATTTGTCGAGTCTGCTTTTAGCAAAAATAATTATTATAAGCGGAACAAACTCTTCACACAAGGCTGCCGTAGACGCCCCAGTACATCAACAACGGATTGTCGGGTCACTATCAGAGAAGTTGCTGAGGATATTGGCATATCGGTTGGCTCATGCCATGAGTTTTTGCCAAATATGTCAGGCATGTTAGCGAAGTTGGTTCCGTAATTGCTAAGTTTTTACTAAATAACCGTCGCAGAAACACTGCTCAGGAACTGGTGAATGGCGATACCGGGTCATCACAGGTGACTAGGTGATATGATCTTTAGACCAAAGCCCAATCAACCCATTAGAAACAACCAGGGTGTGGTCGTCATCACTTCAAAATCCATGATCTGTGTGTGCGTTTCCAATATAACAACTTAATGACATGAAAACAAAAGAGTTACTGTGAACTACAACCAATGCAAATTCAGTCGAATCTCTCAAATCATATCTAAGACAACCACCCCCGGAGAGTATGAACGAACATCTTCGACCCAAACCATCTACACCCCGTCCAGGTTGTGTGACAAACACCATAAGAACTCTTGAATCTGCACGAATTATAAAAAGAAAAAAAGAAGAACCAAGACCGAGAAAAGACGGCCAAGTTCGGTCAAATATGAACGTTTGGTCACTGTTTTCTTCGATTACAATGGTTTGGTTCATCATAAGTTCCTGCCGTAAGATCGTACGGTCAATAAAGAGTATTACCTTGAGTTGATGCGCCGTTTGCATAAAGCAATACAAAACACATCCGCATTGGTGGAAAAAAAATATTGACTGTCGCGTCACGATAATGCACTTGCTTTCTCATCGTGCGTAATTTTTTGACCAAACACAATTCTGTAATCATGCCTCAGGGACCGTATTCACCAGATCTGGCTAAGTGCTTCGAGGAAAATATCTAAGAATATTTTTTTTGAAGGGAACAAAATAGATATTGATGAACAAATAAACAATTTTTTTGTTTTCGAAAAAAATAGAAAGTCACCTTACTTTTTGAACAAACCTCGTACTTCAATAAAAATAATTTTTTTTATTTTGTAAAAGCAAGACATCATTCTCTCCCTTTAAGATGTTGATATAATAAGGTAGAGTTAGGAGCAACGAATTAATTTTTCAATTAGCATTCAAAGTTGATTGAGGCCAAATTGTTTCGGTGGGGCTCTCAACTCTCTGAGTAAATCCTTGTAGTCGAAATTTTTTTCTGACGCTGTGATGTTTATCCGCTCGTCGTGACCCTATGACATGACATATATCAAAATTGTGGCGGTAAATGATCGCATCCATTGATCTTGGCAGTGACGCTGAATAAATCGAGGCAGAAGCTGGGAAATTCGAATTCATTTGAGGCGGTACATAGTAGATATGGAGGTTGAAAGTATATCACGTTGGCATGCAAGTATGCGAAGGTTGGCGTAGTGTGAAATATTTGTGATTTCAGACGGCAGCCAAACGCATCGAATGATCAATGGACGTAGCCTGCTATTGCTGTCAAGGCTAAACAGTCATTCAACAAACTGACTGTTATCGGCAGCCGGTAGTAAGCGACGCAGTAAATGCTTCTGGTCAGAACAGAGCTGGAAGTAGATGTTGGAGACGTCGGTGGGCTGGATAAGCAAAAATTGCTGAAGCCAGGGTTAGCAAAAACTTTGCCGCGATCAACGATACGGCAAGCTATTAAAGTTGGAGGTGGACGATCTGGTATTGATCAAATCCGAAGCAGCCGCAACAGGCACGCAACGAAACTTAAGGGAATTTCACACCGCAATGAGGACTCAAACCTTGGTGCGATTTATCAATAGAAGGGCGATCAACGGTTATGGAGCGATTTTGGACACCGAGTACAAAAGTGAAGTATGGGCAACTTCATCATGGAGAAAACAGAGCTGAAGCCGTGTGTAGAACCGACCGAGAGAACCCGGATGGTGGGTTGGGGATAGCCGAATATAAGATATTTCTCCGCCCAGCCGGACGAGGCGATGTAAAGCATTGAACATTGAAACAGCAAAGCGAGAGGCATCCCGCCCAAGGCAGTAACAGTGAATAGAGGCAAATCCCAAGAAAACGCAATTTTTTAATGTCCTTCGGTATATTTTCAACAATTCTATGAAACTACTGAATCATCCTATCCCAAATTTATTAATGGTACACATTTCAATGGTGACGTTTTGAGGAATTGAATCAATATTAATTTCCATGTCCTTTAATCTTCTTTCATCCAAGATCTCAATTACGAGTATAATTATTTTAAGGATGCTTCTTGACAAGTTTATTGTATAGTTCGAGGACGATGAACACACAAATCGGAAATAGTAATCAACATCGTCTCGATGGAACTTCATATCTCCCCCAGCATCCCATTGTAACACTACCCAAATTAATTTCCCAGTTGTGGCGCCTACACGTAATTGCATTAAGCTTCAGTGGTTTTGGTGACGCCTAGCTCTTCGAACTAGCATAATTGACGTAAAATCGATTTATCTTTCACAGGAGTTCGGAGACTATTAAACCGCGTAACCAACATATGTCTGATGATCGGATATTTGATGGAATCAATAAGTGAAGCCTATCCATCTTGCTATCTCAAGACCTCATATAAATTAAATCATACGTGCCTTGAAAGATCTCAGATTTCTCTTAAAAGTAATATCTTTCGTTCGTTCTTGAACCCCAAAAAGTAGTTATTCCACAATGGCTTCATCGTCCATAGTTCTTATAGGAAGTACCTATGGCTTCTGAACTATTAAAAAAAAGAAAGAGGAACTACATATACGTCAACAACATGTTCGACAGCTCTAATTCGACTACTTGTTTAGGTAACCCAGTAACAGTTCGGTCATAGACCGGGTGCCTCGATAATAACTCATTGAATCAAACTCATCTGCCGAAAGCATGGATGAACCGTAACCATAACTTTTAATTACATTTTCCAATCATCATTATCGTCGTCGCCATCGGTTCCATCCGAATCATCCTGTAGCGGAGAAATTCTACTACTGGCCATTTGTAAAGTAACTCTTTGGTCTTGATCGACTTGGAGTACGATTTTTAATTAAAACTTTAAGCAAGGTCCGTCAATTCAAGGCAATATGGCATATGGGCAACTTGTGGATTGTCTCCGAAGATGGATGGATGGTATAAACGATAACGTACGAGTATTACTTTTGTGGTAATCTAGAAGAGGAAGGATGTGTGGATGCTTGTTAATTAATTATTATTTGTGAAGCCGAAGTTGGAGTTTGTTACCGGAAGGTGGATACTGTCAATTAAACTGAGGATCTTGAGTTGTATGGTGGTGCTAGTGGAGGAAAGTTCGTAAGAACGTTTAAAAGTTGCCGATTAAGTTTGTGATTGATCGAAGTGCAACTCGTGGAGTATTATCAACTGTACCAGGTGTTCCGAACAGTCATTTTGTTAAAGCCAATACTACAATGTGGATTTATATTTACACAAGCTTTCTTCAACTCAAAGAAAAATTCATAAAAACTGTATGAACAATGATAAACTTACTGGGAACATATTTGTGATAGGAAGACCGTCAAGTTCACTTCCATAAATAAATTCCGTTCCTTATCATGAAGGTTAACTTATATCATGGTAAGACAAATGAAATTAATGACGTGCCTTCCATTTTATAATTTCCAAGTAACTACTTGTCAATGAAAATACTTTGGTTGTGTGAATCAGCAGATCAAACCTATACCATATCCTAAACCTATATCAGATTAAACTTATACTATAAAAATACCTCCCTTCGTCGTCTAGACTGAAGGACATTTTACATTATCAATGGGGGCCCTAGGAAGAAAGCCTAATCCACGGCCGGGAGAACAGAGCAGTACTTTACTAGCTTTGCCTTCGAAATGTTCAGATTTAATGACGATTTCATGGTAAATAATGCCGTCACCAGTGAAAGGGCTAACACCCTGTTCATGTCGACGGCAAGTCTCAATTTTATCTTAGAAGAAAACAA
Source organism: Merodon equestris (assembly GCA_958301585.1). Taxonomy (NCBI): domain Eukaryota; kingdom Metazoa; phylum Arthropoda; class Insecta; order Diptera; family Syrphidae; genus Merodon; species Merodon equestris. The sequence goes on from OY284414.1 coordinate 86,581,865, forward strand.
AACCGGGAGAACCGTGCTCAAGCACCTCCCACCAGAGACTGTTCAACATTGCACTGAATAACTAACCCCCAAGATGGATTAAGACACCGCCAAACCGGCAAACCTTTGGTCGATAAGTCACCTCGCGAGTAGCAGCACGATCTCCTAGAATGTGGTCCACAAAGCCCTGTATATAAAGAGTAAGGGCAATAAAGTCTTTCCGGATTTGGTTTCAGAGCGGAACATAACACTACCTATATTCCAATATATATGTGCCTGTCGGTTAGGTTTTTACTTCAACTACAGCCGGCTGAGCATAAGTAAACCAATGTTATACAATATATTATTTTTGACATGTTTACTCGTAGAGCCCAAATATTTGAACATAATATATAGGTATATCCGTGGCAATAGGACATGGACAGCTTGCCAATCCTCTTTAGCATTTACTTCACTGATCTGAGGCTTTTCTTCACCATCCGTACGCGAAAAATTGAATCACATACATACAAATGTATGGCGGACCCCACAAGCGGACCAGTAGGAATGCAGTTAAGTGGGAAGGTTATGGTCCTACACTTCTGACCATAACGACGCCGGGATAAAAAGGAAAAGAAGACATACAAATCAAATCCAACAATCAACGATTATTGTCATTTCTTGCAGCGTGATGGCTGGAAATTCAAAATCATCTTCCAGTATCTATTTTACTCGGAACACTTTTGTTTACGAATTTTAGAGATTTTTAAGTTTTAAGCTTTAAATTCATTTCTATTTATATTTTTTAGAACAAACTTACCCTAGACAAAAATGCTTAAAACTAGCTTAAATAACAACTAACGTAAAGTGCCTTACTTACAGATACTCTAAAGCAAACAGAACAACTTTCCAGCCATAGGATTAATTATAATAATTAAAGTAAATGATCCACTGGAAAAAAAGCTGGCTCAGGTTCTGAAATTTTGAAGTTTTAACTGCCTTCGCGAGGATAAGGTTGGATAGATGAATGAATGATAGATGAATGAATTTCTTTATTATTTTAAGGACCTAAACATCACCATAGAATGGGATAAGCGGTGAGCATTACATATTTTTCGGACGGCACACTTTTGCAACACGTTAAGTGGTTGGAGATTTGTGATGTATGTACCTCCCCAACAGCTTATACCATATTGTAACTTCGAATGAAAAATTGGGTAGTAAACTGTTTTTAAAGTATGATTTGTACAATACTTTCTGGGTCGATAGACACTACGGATAGCCGAACGCAGACAGTTTTTTTAAGACCGCGATGTGTTCACTACAACTTAGACTGAACTTTTTTACAACTTCAATTTTAAAGCAATTTACATTGCAAGTTGCGCTGTCATTATATTGTACATTCTTTTACAAGCTTCTGCAGTACAAGTACAATTTATCATACTTTGCCGGCAGCAGCCGACTGCATGGAAATGTATTTCGAAGTCAAGAGACTCTTGCATGCTTAGGCTGAAATACATAATTTTTGTTTTGTTCCTGACAATTAATCTGTGCTTCGCAAACCAGATTCTTAGCAAATCCATATCATGGTTTGAGTCAGCAGCCAGATCAAAAGGGTTATTATTTGATCCATAGGCAATGCCAAGATGATCTGCAAAAGCGGTGACTTTTCCCACAAATGTTTGATCAAACAAGGAGTTCTTGTAGATCAAAAACAAGATAGGGCCAAGGACAGATCCTTGCGGTACACCCAATGAAATTACTTTGGCGTCGCTAAGACAGTCATCCACTCTTACTTTTTGTGTCCTGTATTTGAGATAAGAAACAAACCAATTATACATAAAGCCTCGAAAGCCAGCACCACATAGCTTGTCTAATAGAATGCTGTGATGGACCATGTCGAATGCCTTTGTAATATCCACGAGAAGACCGGCGCAGTATTTTTTGTCATCAAGACCTTTCTTTATAAGGTAGCAAAAAGTCAGAAGAGCATCTTCAGTGGAAAGGCCCTCTCTAAAGCCAAATTGTGCTTGACAAAAAAAAGTTGACACTATTTAAATATCCGCATATTCTCTTTTTAACGGCCTTTTCAAATATTTTGGAAATAGAAGGTAACAAGGAAATCGGCCAATAATTATTTTTATCCATTTTGTCACCTTTTTTGAAAAGTGGTACCACGTAGGCACATTTTAATTTATCGGGAAAGTTTCCAGTATAAAAAGATGAACTAAAATATCAACAACATTATAGGCGATATTCTTAAGAGTTATGTTAGAGATGCCATCATTACCACACGATTTCGTGTTATTGAGAGACTTTATCATACTTAATAATTCGAACCCAGTAATTTGTTCAAAAAAGAAACTATTTCTGCAGGACCACTGTAATGCTAGAAGTTTTGACATGATCATTTAAAGTTTTTATAAATAATTCATAGGCGCTAGACGCATTTGTGTTTGAATAGACTTCATCCCAATTCTCAAAACGCAATAGATCATTCAATAGATCGTACCTAATCTTCGTCACATTTGACGCAAGACACTACCTAACGCACTTTAATTTTCTTAAACCACCAAGCACAACACCCGTCATGCAGTGATCAGTGATTCGGGGATCAAACGAATCTGTAGGAGCGCTAGACGTTAACAAATATAAATCTAAGATAAGGGTAGGATAAAAATAAACGTTCACTAATAGAGATTATATAGTAGAATCTCGGAAATAAATACTACAATATTACTGCCTAATCGTAACAATATATGTATTCTATATGGTCCGTTTTCAATGGCTATGGTTATTATGCATGTTTCAGAGAAGTTGGTCATCTGTCAATAAGATTCAGTTTATATCAATTTGAGTTTCATAGAAATCCTTGATTTTTATTGTGTTGAAAATGTCAAATTTTGTGTTAACTATGCAACACCTGCGAAGGTTTTAATTGTATTCCTTGATTTATACTAGAAGCGTATCGAATGCTTGTAGAAGTTTAGGAAGACAATACTCTCAATCATGTAGGGAATGGTCTCGACGTTTTAAGAATGATGATTTCAGCGTTGATGATAAGACTCGCTCTGGTCAACCAAAAAATTCGAAGATAAAGAATCGCATGCGTTAGTTAATGAAGGTGTGATTCATTGGCATGCTGAGCAACACAGCAGTTTCTGTACCATTAAAATCCATGGGAATGATTCAGTGGAAAGGCAATTGGGTTCCTCATTAATTGATAGTGAGAGATGTTGAAAGGCGATTTTTCACTTCCGAGGATGAGAAATGGATATTATATTATGATCCCAAGAATAACAAATATTACGCTAAGCGTAATGAATAGTTACCACTAACCTCAACATCAACTCCAAAGCAACATTTTAGTCATACTAGAAGGTCATAGTGTATATCTGGTTGCTAAAACCTGGGAAATTCATTACGGGCAATCGGTATGGGCTACAACTGATTCGCTTGAGCCGTGCATTACGAGAATAACGCCCGAAATCCGAACAAAAACATGACAACAACAGAAAAATGGAACAAATTAATTTGTACTCCAAAGTTAGGCTAGATAGATAAATATTTTTTACTGCTTTTTATTTTTTAGAGAATTTTTGTTATTGCACATTTCTCAGAGATTTGATAATTTTATACACTGTTTTTAATTCTATCAAAAGTATGTGGAGCAAAAAAAGCAAATCAAAAAGGCAAAAATTTGAAGAAAAACCTTCAATATGAAAGTAAGAAAACAACAAAAAAGAAGGATATGCATATACAATATATAAAGGGATATGTACGTACGTAAAACAAAGATAAACACATAAATATGTGTGAAGAAAAAACAGAACATGTAAAAATAAATAATAAATTAAATTATAAGTAAATAAGATAAATACCTAATAGAAAAATAATAATTAAAATAATAAATAGATACATAAATAAATAAATAATTAATTAATAAATAAACAATAGCGAAAAAAATTAATATTTTCAAAAAAAAAAAACAAAAAGAGAAAAAGAGAAATACAACAATTCATATGTAATGCTAGTTTAAATAGATAGTTAACGTTATCCTTCTCGAGGATAATAAAAAAAACCGCGAACGGGGAGGCAGAGCCTCCCCCCAACTGTTCGACTTACAACGCAATCCCGTTTATTCGAGTTTTAAATATGACTTTATTCGCAGACGTACAGAACTAGAATGAATTTACAAATCTAACTTAAACATAATCTAACTCCTATGCCGGTGTCCGTTGGGCAGCCTGCATGTGCAAGGGCAGCAGTGTCAGCATTTCACTCGTGTGCTCGTGGGAACGTATGCACGCTCGATCATGTTCTTTCATGCATCTGGCAAATGCATGGTGTCTTGTTGCATATGCGAATTGTTGCGAAGTTCAAGGTGACATCTCCCCTTTCCTCTTATCAGGAGAGCGTGGTGTTAACTAGATGTTAGTTTTCCATGAAATAAAAACAAAAACAAAGTCGAAAAAAAAAACATTTTCTTAATTAATCAGGATCCCGAAAGGCATAGTTTTAAGTTGCCCTGTTTACTCTAGGGAATGTGAGGTATTTTTAAGTTCGTACAGATATTTAAGCCAGTCTAGCGTAAGATAATTCTAAGAAATATAAATAAAAAAAGAAATGAATTAAAAAAACTACTACTTAATTACAGATGGTGAAAATTTGTGAAAAGAAAAGGCATCTTAATCAAACCACTTTCTTGAGCTAAGAAGCACGCATTTCATATAGAAGTTTGCATCATCAGCATAACAAAATGCCATTAACCAATAATTAAAGCCTTTAGATCATGGCAAGCGAAGCATCTACGCAGATTGAGTGTTACTGCAGAAGGAATTTAATTTCAATTTTGCAAACAAATTTATCTTGCCTATGGGAGTACGTTTTCGACACTCTAGGCTATATGGGTCCAGGAAAATCCTCTCGTAATACACTAGTCCGCATCGTACGCCAAGAAGTAAATGTGTAAACACATTTATTATATGGATGTCAACATCTTACAAAAAAGTCATCAAATTAACTGGCGCAGAAGATTAAGGGTGCCGATGGCAGATTAAATATTTCCTACTTAAAAATTATACTTCTCCTATTTCATTAATAAAAGAAAATGAATTTTTAAGTGTGATTGCTCTGCCCAAAATACTAACTACCCATTTGATGTCCTTGAAGATTAAAGACCAGTGTACTTATAACGCCCCGACAGTTTGCAGCATTTTTTTTTTCGTAAAATTAATGAAAACCTAGTCAGCTCTTCACTATACAGTTTTGCACGATATACATGTGTAACGCTAGTTCTCAGTAACGCTATAACGCTCAGATCACAAAAATATTTCACGAACATAGGAACTATAAATTATGTTAAGCCACAGGTAATCTTTGACCGCGCAGAGTAGCATGTTTACCAGCACGAGGAAAAAAATCGGATGAATCAGACTAATTGAATCGGGAAGTTCCATAATTCATGTAACCTTTGAACACACCTGCTGGAGAACTTTCACGGAATAGGACGAAGCCTAAACTCAGTTCTCAAAATCATTTTTGAACAACGCATCCTCTTGAAAATCGAAACTTAACACAAACCTTGAAAAAAAAAGTGGTTCTCGTCTGTCGTCACTTGCAGGACGTTGAGCGCACGATTTCAGCAATTTACAATCAATTTATGGCTCGTACTGGCAATAATTTTCTGATCCATATTACATTTAGTGCAAAAAGTCTGCAAACATTACCTCACATTTTAGAAAAAAAGTTGCAACGGTTACATTTATATTCAAAACAAAAAGTAGAAATGATTTCTAGGTCTTCTGCTTATCGAATTGTGACTGTATTTTATCTTCCATATTAAAAACTCGACTGACGCCAACACTACTTGCAGCCAGAGAAAAACGGTTGGTTTTGCCTGAGTACGAGCAAATCCTCGAATAAGTGCTCCAAAAAAATAGCAAAGTTGATTCAAAAAATGTTTAACAAGGCAGTTAGCAGATCTATTGTTACAAATTTCCTTAGAGACGAAGGTTATCATTCATCCTCCAGATATTTCGAAAATCAACAGAAGGGAGCGAGCTGCTTTTGCCAAGGAGCCTTTGACAAGCCGAGACATTTTTGGAATACTGTGTTATTTTCAGAAGAAAGCAAATTTTGCATACTTCGGCTGAATGCACGCGGTATTGTGTGGGAAAAACCAGCGACTGAGTGGAACAAAGAAAACGTTTTTCCAATAGTGAAACAGTGAAACAGGGTGTATAGCAGCAAATAGCACTGGGAACTTGGAGTATCTTTCAGCAAGATAATAATCCCAAGAATACTGCTTAAATTGTTAAGCTCTAGCTACTGTATAATGTTCCAAAACAGTTGCGTACACCTCCGCAGACTCCAATCCCATCGAACGTATCCGTCAAGTTAGTATATCGTCCAAAAATATGCTGAAAGAAAAGCATACAATTATTCAAGAAGATACGAAACGCTTGGTTGATTCAATAGGAAAACGAATGAAAGAAATGATATTCAGACACGGGTACCCAACAACATATTGACATTTCTTAATTTTGTATTATTTTATGTGGTGTGCGCAGACTTTTTATGCGTTATTTTTGTGCCCCGTTATTTAAATCCAATTTCTGTTCTAAAAATTGTTTGTTTTTTATTTATAAATTAGTTAATAAAGGCAATTTTAAGTGGAATCGTTCGTTTTTTCATATTAAGAATAGTTAAGTAGCTTGTACGTAGACTTTTTGTACTAACTACATATATGTGATCATTCACCATTTCAAACCGACAACATTTTTAAAGCCGTTTTTTCGTTATAGTAAACAAACGACAACGACAAAACTCAATCAGGTGGTCACTATGCAATAGTGTATCAAATGAAGTTTGTCCGAAGTACGACGCAGAAGAAGGCTCACGAAAATAAATCACTCCATATTAAACGTTGTATATCGTGGGTAAGCTTTGAAAAGATTTCTTCAAACATAACCGCCAGCGTTGATAACATATGATGTACTGATTTTTTTTTTCTTGATTTGAAAATACATAGTTTGACAAGACATTCAACAATTGAAATTAGTTTCCCTGAGCTTTACGCTTACGAGTATACTTAATGGTATCATTCCAACAAAAAAAAGAACCCTTATTCAATAGGCAATGTTATAGCCCGCGGTACAAGTTCAGATCTAAGCCATAGCTTAAGAAGGTACAGACATTTAAAATTAAATGAAGAACAATTTTTGAAAACGTCGTTAAGGCTAAAATTGTAAAAATTATAGAAAATCGGAAAATATATCCCGATGAGCAGTTTGGGTTCAGACGTAATCACGGCACCACCAAATAGTAAGAATTTGTAATAATATTCAAAAAAGCAGATTAGAAGGAAAATAAAGTGGCTTGATACTATTGGTCATCGAAAAAGCTTTTGATTCTGTGTGGCATAATGGCCTCATATATAAAATGTTAAATAAAAATGTCTCTCTGTTTCTCTGTAAAATTGTTCAAAGTTACTTATTAAATCGTTGTTTTAAAGTACTTGTCAATGGTTGTGTGTCGGATATAATTCATTTTCATGTAGGCGTACCAAGGTTCGGTTCTCTGTCTCGTCTTATATAATCTATATACCTGTGACTTACCAAATCTTTCACATTGCGACGTTGCAGATGATACCGCTATATTAGCTACGCATGAATTTGGTCTTAATATCGAGACGAATTTAAATCATGCAGCTGAGAGGCTAAACGAATATTATTTTCAATGGAAAATTAAACTTAATACTGGAAAACTCAAGCTATCTTTTTCACCAGAAAAACAAAACCTTGTTTTCTTCCATTTAGTCAGATTAACATCAACGGTCAGCAATATCATGGAAGTCGTCTGTAAAATACTTGCGCATATATCTCGACCAAAGATTGACTTTCAAGAACCACCTCATGGAAACACTTAAAAAAGTAAACATTGGAGTACGTACATTATATCCGCTTATTAACAGAAAGTCATTCCTTTCATTGGAAAACAAAATAATGCCACATTAAAAAGCTACAACAAATGCAAAATAAGATATTAAAAATGATGTTAAACCTTCCCTGGCATCATTCAATAATACAACTACAAACTAGAGCTAATGTTGAATTGGTCTCATTCAGGATATGCAAACTTAATGACAATTTTATGACTAAATGCGACATGTCAGACAATCCTTTAATCAATCAGTTGAATTTGACATGATACATCACTTCAGTTTTTGGCCACTTATGCAATATAATTATTTGTTTTATTTATTAATTTATTATTGTAATCGTAACCTTAAACTAAATCTTGAACATTACTGTACCAATTATTATCTCTTTTGTATTGACTACTGTCACTGAATTTGACAATAAAGATCCACTTGGAATTAGGAAGTCGGCGTCTTCACTACCACTCGTCAATTGGCGACGAGGATTATTAAACTAGAATCGAATCACAAGTGCTAAAATACAAAAATTATTCAGTGGTTAAACGAAGGTATGGACAAAGAAACGTTAGAAGCGATTTTAATATCGCAACGCGAGTGGATGGCACAGATTCTGGCGAATCAAAAAACATGGATGGAGACAAACACGCGGAGCACAGTTCGTAACTCTGGCTCATCGAGTGTTCAGCCATTTCCGCCATATAAAAAAGACGAAAACTGGAAGACTTACTTGAAGCAACTGCAGCAACATTTTGAGGCATGCGGGGTGGAAGAGGACAAACAAAAGCGCGCATTTTTCCTTGCATGGATTGGAGCGGACAATTTCGAAACCCTGCAAAAGCTCTTCGATGGAGAAGACTTATCCACCAAGACTTTTAAGGAGCTAACAGCTAAGCTCAGTGAGCACTTCGTTTCGAAAATTCATGTTCTAGCAGCCAGGTACCAATTTCACAACACGCCAATGAAGTCAGGTCAAACATATGCGGAGTGGGTTGCAGATCTTCGAGGAGTGGCACGCAACTGTAGATTTACCTACCCCAAAGAAGAGTGTGCACAATCATATGTTGACAATATGATTAGAGACATCATTGTCCTTTACACCCCTCACGACACGGTGTGGACGCAAGCTCTTCAAAAGGCCGACCCCGCTTTAAAAGATGTCTTGGATATAGCCACCGCATACGAGACAACGCAAAAAAGATTTTCGGCAATCAAGGAGAAGGGTAACGAGATAGAGGTAAATCAGTTATCCCATTTGCAACGTCAATCGCAGTCGTCGAGGAAGTCTTGCCCGGGCTGTTACGTAAAGCACACACGGAGCGAGTGTCACCACAACAAAACCGTTTGCAATGAATGCAAAAAAATCGGGCACATAGCAGCTGTGTGTATGTCCATTACAAACGATGGGCCTACGGGGACAAAAGCGGTATACAAAATCGCAAAGGAAAAAACAAACCAGCCGGTAAATATACAGCTAATGTGACAAATTTATTTCAGTGAGATGGTCCAATCACACGAATGCGTGGGGTTGAAATTGGAATCAAAGCCGTGGATTATGGTGGAAGTCGTCGTTAATGGGCGTCCAATGAAATTCCAAGTCGACACGGGGGCATCGTGTTCGCTGGTCGGAATAGAAGGATTCCGGCAATTGGGTCAACCGAAGTGTCGTCCCACAACCAAATGTCTTCAAGCATACGGAGGAACACCAATTAAGTTGAAAGGCGAATTGGAAAGTTCACACGTCAAGTAAATTTGCTCGTAGTTAATGGTTCTGGTGCTAACATTATGGATCTAGACTGGTTCAAAACTTTCAATTTAAGGGTTCAACACTCAATTTTGCAAATTAATTCCAATGTTTCCCTCTTAAACAGCATCGAGACATTGTGCGGAAAGAATTCCAAGCTGTTTTCATCGGGACTCGGCAAGTGCACTTCTTTTAAAGCACATTTGGAATTGAAGGAGGGTGCAGGGCCAAAGTTTGTTCGTCATCGTCAAATCCCGTATGCCCTGTTGGATGAAACGAAAAAGGAACTGGATCGGTTGGTGGCCGAAGGGATCCTGTCGTGGGTTCAGCGGACCCAATGGGCCAACCGGTGGTGATCGTCCAGAAGCCTAATGGTGGAATACGAATATGTGGCGATTTTAAAACAACTCTGAATCCACAATTGGTATGCAATCGTCATCCGCTTCCCAGACCTCGTGACTTGTTTCATAAGCTTCGTGGAGGAAAGGTTTTCACAAAGATTGACTTGCCGGAAGCTTATCTGCAGATCGAGTTGGACGAACCCTCCAAAGAATATGTGGTCATCAACACACCTTTTGGTCTCTTACGGTTCAATCGGTTACCGTATGGTGTGAGCAGTGCACCAGGTGAGTTCCAAGGGGTGATGGATCAATTGTTCGCGGATCTTCCTGTTGGCATTTACATCGACGATATAGTGGTTGCTGGCACCTCGGAAGCGGAGCATCTGCGAATTTTGGAAGAGATCCTAAGGAGATTGGAAGAAAATGTATTCCGATGCAATAAGCTCAAATGTACGTTCGCAGCGGCGGAACTCGAATATTTGGGACACACTCTCAATTCTAAGGGAATTCGCCCATCCGAAAAACACTTGGACGCTCTTCGCAACTTACGACGACCAAGCAACGTCAAGGAACTGGAAGCAGTCATTGGTAAATTAAATTACTATAATCAATTTATTCCGAACTTTTCGCAGGTTGCGGGGCCATTGAACGCACTCCGGGCAAAAGGAGCAACATTTGAGTGGTCTAAGCAACAACAAAGAGCGTTCGAATCATTAAAAGACAGAATCTTAAAGGCAACTCGCCTAGCGCATTTTGATGATACCCTGCCCGTAATTCTGGCGACCGATGCCTCGAGTTATGGCATTGGAGCAGTTGTTTCCCATCGGTATCCAGATGGTACGGAAAGGCCTATTGTGTTTGCCTCCAAAACGTTGAACTGCCATCAGAAACTTTACAGTCAAATAGAGAAGGAGGCTTTGTCGATCATTTTTGGCGTAACGAAATTCCATTGTTATCTATATGGCCGCACCTTCAAATTGCAAACGGATCACAAGCCTCTCATTGCGATATTCAATCCAAGCAAGCAGATCCCCGAAATGACCATGAGACGGCTCCGGAACTGGGCCTTAACCTTGATGGCATATACGTATCAAATCAAGTATCGTCCTACCGCTAAACATGCCAACGCGGATGCCTTATCTAGACTTCCAATTGGCCCAGATGTTGCTTTCGACAAACTAGAGAACAATTTGCACAATGTTAATTCTCTACTTCTAGAGGACTTAGACAGTACTCCCATTAATGCAGCCGTGATAGGAAAGTTGACGGCTAAGGACCGGCTGCTGAACAAGGTTCAGGGATACATAAAGAACGAATAGCCGGACAAGCTCCTAAGCAACGAAAGGGAGCTGAAACCATTTTTCGACCGTAAGTTAGCACTGTCTGTACATAATAATGTCATTCTCTTGACTTCCGATTATGATCGAGTCATCATTCCTGAGGCTCTACAATCCAGGGCATTAAAGTACGTGCATAAAGGGCACTGAGGCTGTTCACGTATGAAACAATTGTCACGGCAATATATCTGGTTCCCAGATATTGACAAGCAGATCGAAAAGTTGGCGGCCAGCTGTGTTATATGCCAATCGTCAGTCTCGGATCCAAAAAAAGAATATGCAAACTGGCCACCATCAGAAAAACCGTGGGAAAGGATCTATTTAGATTTCGCAGGCCCATTTTTCAACAAAATGTGGCTGATTTGTGTCGATTCTTTTTCGAAATTCCCGTTCGTGGTCTCAATGCCGTCAGTAACGTCAGAGTCCACAATAAAAGCACTGCAGATGATTTTCGCCATCGAAGGACTTCCAAGAACCATTGTGACGGACAACGGTACACAATTTACCGCTCAGGGTTTTGAAGAATTTTGCCACCAAAATTCAATTCAGCATTGCCGAACAGCACCGTTTCATCCGGCCTCCAACGGACAGGCAGAAAGATTCGTGCGGACATTCAAAGAAGCATTCAAGAAGATTTTCGAGGAGGAGAAGAATACAGATGTGGCAGTTAACGTGTTTCTCTCAACATACAGATCGACTCCGAACCCAACGTCACAGAAGTCTCCAGCGGAGTTGTTGCATGGACGACAGCATAGAAACTTACTTTCGTGTTTTCTTCCGGACCAAAAAAAAATGTCTTTTTCAAGAGAAAACCCTAAATTCCAACGTTACCAAAACGTTTTAGCACGACAATACAAGAAGTCCAAGAAATGGAACAGGGGAATTATAGCTGAAGTTCTGGGAAGTAAAATGTACGGCATCCAAACAGAGGAAGGATATATAAGACGTCATCAGAATCAATTACGTCTGCTTAAACATCCTCCAGAAGCAGATCCTACACCTATTGGAAGTTCAGAAATGGAACCAAGTTCTGAACAAGAGCCAGGTGAAGGTAAATTTATTTTAAATAACCACGACTTTGCTTCGGCTTTTAGGCAAAACTATGATGAGCGTCGCTCCGAGGATAATGGAACTGAACTGGAGCAGCAGCCACTGGAACCGAAACCGGTTTCGCAATCAACGGCCGAACATCACCAGCAAACGTCTTCCGATACGGAAGTTAATCAACAAGCTTCTCCTGGTGCCGCAGTTGGCACACCCCCGGCGCAACGGGAGTTCAGAAGATCCAAACGACCAAGAGTGCCCCCTGTACGATATCCCCAAGGATACTGAACTATCTGCATCCTTTGTATTGGGAGGGGAGGAGATATTGTAATCGTAACCTTAAACTAAATCTTGAACATTACTGTACCAATTATTATCTCTTTTGTATTGACTACTGTCACTGAATTTGACAATAAAGATCCACTTGGAATTAGGAAGTCGGCGTCTTCACTACCACTCGTCATTTATGTTATTTATTTATTCATTCAGTTATCTACATATTATTTATTTATTTATTACTCATTTATTTACATGTTATTATTATTTATTTATTTTTATTATCTACATATTTATTTATTTATTTATTCAACAAATCATTTATTTATTTATTTATTTATATTTTATAAATTTTTATTTTACGTATTTTATATATTTATTTATTTATTTTTATTTATATGTATTTATACATATACATATGTATATAGACATTTTTTTTTTTTTTGTCTACTCTCATTGGAGGTTTTTGCTCATTTATTTCCCTCAATTTATTAATTGCTTTTTTCTCATCATTGTATTTAATACTCCTTATATAATGCTACAGTAGAAAGATACGAATATATCACATCTCTGTAATTTGACTTTGTAAATTGTGCGATAACACTTTTGTAAATTTTAAATGAAATAAAATATCTATCTATCTAAAAAAATTAAAAACAAAAAAACAAAAAACACGGAGTGTGTGCTGGGACACATAGTAGAAGTAAAACTTAACAATCTGCACACATTCCTTTTTTTTTTTCACAGGTTTACTAAAAATTATGATTTGGTTAGATTTGGTACCTTTTAATGAATGCATTTTTTATTTAAACATATTTTATTTCATCAAACAAAAAAAACTGAATTCAATCCGGAACCAAAAAAACATCCATAATCTACTCTAGAATTATACACATACAAACGAACATTAACAAATGCACATCTTTCATCATCTATCTTCATTCGGCTCATCTGCGTTATAATCAATGAAAGATACAGTCGGCTTATGGTAACTAAAATATGATATAAGGACTTGAGATTCCAATCTATTTATAAATCTTGGAAAAACGACATCGAGTATTGTCCCATGTCGAGTCGTAGGTTCTCGTGGGTTGTTGCTTAAATCTAACAATAGGTTTTTCTTTTAAAAAATCTACTAACACTCTTGACTCGTCCGAAGCAAAGTTAACATTAAAATCTCCACTCAAAAGCATTGAGAGTTCGTGTAATTTTTTCCTTAACATAGCTTAACCCATCGGAGTATAGACTAGCAAGGACTGATGTATAAAATCTATGCTGTCCGGCACTCTAGAGTGAGGAGGAAAGTAAACTACTATTAAAACTTATCCTTGTCCATTCTCTAGTCTGCATTGAGCTGCACATATATCGCCTATTGCTCCATATGAGACCGTAACAGTGTTCAAATTACGTAATGTTATATCCAAGTTGTTTGTAAAATCGTTCGCGGTATCATTACAATTCTGATATATTGCTACACCTCCTGCTCGACTATTTTCACTCTTTAAATTAACAATGTAATTAAAATTGGGAATAATTTTAATTAATAATCAAATAATCAAAATAATAAATTCGAATTTTGGGCAACCGGATCATTGAAATCTCCTCGTAAGCTTTGACAATTTAAAGGGAAAAGCGAGAAACCCTTTCGTTTTCCGATGAACTCGCTTAAAACATGTGTCGCCGTTTCTAACCGATTTAGTGCTAATATCCTAAATGCTCTTTGTAAATCTTTCATGCCAGCTGATGTGTGACGTCCATGATAAAACTTTCGATCATTGTTGTTTTTTGGTACAATGAAGAGACCTTCAATTGAAGTTACTCGAGACAAAGCAACGTATGTATAACAATGATTGGGAATGTGATTTTTCATATTAATAAACAACATTATCAAATGTACCCCCTTACGACTTGTGTATAGTCATTGCACATGCTGCGGCTAATGGAAACTGGTTTCTAATAGCGTGAACACTTTTATTTGTGTTCATTGTAATCTTCGTATTTTTTCGAGAAATCGATACAGCTGTTCCATTCCATTATCTCTCATAAATCCTGCCTCTCAATGAAAACTAAGTGACTAAGTGCACCATTAGCCAGCCCATCAGAGACATCAATATTTGTGGTGATCATATAGGGTTTATTTAAAACGAATGTACTGTACGGCAAGCCGCCAGTATCGACAACAGACAGTTTATGTAATTTTTGCTTCTTCTTGAGCATTTGAACAACCTCTAAATATGTCGACAGCCTCGGATGTTAATTTTTCTTCAGCACCATCCAATGCAGACATGTTATATTGGGAAACCGAATGATTAGTTAAGAATAATCGCACCCCATACGGACATAGCCTGTCAGCCTCTTCCCGTCTAGCCTCAAGCAGCTGTAACTGATCGGGATCCAAAATTTCTCCGTTTCCTAATTTTGTGAGGATGTTTAAAAAAGCTGTATTGGATTGACGCATCACCTCTATCAAGTCAAAGAACTTCAAGTCCCGCCACAGAAATGTTTCCCCCAACTGTTGTTTTCATTGTCTGTATATTGGTGTCACTCTAACTGGTGCCAATTGTCTCAAATCTGCAATTAAAATAATATAAATCCCTCCAAAATTTACCTCGAAATTGCGTGTTATCTGTTTCAACCTCTGATCGATTTGAGCGAGCATTTCCGCCCCGATCATCGTCTATGATGAATACTTTGACGAATTTGAATAGAGTTCGATATTGCAGACATGTTTCATGCGACAAGGGTATTACTTTTGAGAGCGTTATTTTCAGAGCTGTATGTATAGTTGTCCCATCAACAGCGACTGCTGCCTTGCCGGTTGACGCACGTGTTATATGAGCATTGTAGAACCCGTCAGTGTCGGTAAGCCGATTATAGATTTCCATCATAAGTTTAATGACAAAGGTCTTTACGGCCCCAGCCATACTGGCATGTGGATTTGCGTAGAGGTCAGTGAATGGATTTTCTTGAGGAAATCGCCTATTTACATCGTCGATATTATCTTCGCATCCCTCTCCCTGCACAATCCCCGACATATTTCAATAGTCTTTTCTATGTCGAGATTAGACTCGAATTCTTTCCTCTTCTCCTATATAAGTGCTTCATTGCCTGAGTACAATTCGATAAATTTCATATTGGCCAAAATGTCCTCTTCTTCATTCCTAAATGGAATATGCAGTAAAATCATTTCTCTTCTATAATCATCGTAATCTTTAGCTATATCCTAATTTCGGTACCGGATAATACGTGGCTCTGTTCTCTGCAACCATTCATGGCCCACGTTTTTATATTTAGTATTTATTTTAGTATTTAGAAGTAAATTGCGCGAGTCCACGACTCGGGAATACGTTATTAGCTCATGCACAACATTCCCCGATTACCTAACATCAACGCTCACAATCGCTCACTAAAACAAAAGACGAAGAGAAAAACAACAGCTGAGCACACGCCGCCGGGACTCTAGCGCACTCTCCTTCTTCTTCAAGGCGTCTGGGCTTAGAATCTATTAATCCTTTTACTTGCTCTAATGGAACTGTGCTCCAAGACGCAATGAAATCCTTCCAGGCCTGATCAGCAATTCTGGCAATGTTTCCGGCTATTTTAAATTTTACTACTCGTATATGCCACAAATTTTCTATTACGTTCAGATCAGGACTTTGTGGGGGCCATTTGAAGACTTGTCGATCTACTTTTGCCGAATGTCCTGTTGTAATATAAAATGACTCCCGATACATTTTGAGCCTGCGACCAGTGCAATATCATTTAAAATATTTAAATAATGTGATTGTACCATATTACCGGAGCATCTGACAAGGGGGCCCATACCACTATACGATATACAACCCCATATCATGATTTTACCACCTTTGGAATGTTTCCTGGGTTGCACAATGGGTTGTTTTGGTTCTTAGTTCTAGCATCGGAGTAAAAACATTTGTATCCATAGGAACCATCCAAGGAGCAAGCAGTCTCATCCATCCAAAGAATGCTCCTCCAAAATTCGGTTGGCTTCCTAATATTCTTTCACTGATCTTGTTTTCGCGATCTTTGATCTTTGTCTCCGCGAGTACACTTAGGACATTTTCACATGGGTTTTTTTTAAGGACCGAACAATGTTAGCATCATCTCTATTTGACGTCAAAGAAATTTAAAACCGTTGGTTTCAAGTGCAGTGCAATGTGCAATGGCTGTAAAAATAATTTTGCCTCTTACTCTCTTGTGATTTTAACAGTTACTTGCTAGAGTTGAACAATTTTTTTTGTTTAGTGTTTAAAAAAATTAAAAAAGATTGAAAATTTAGAGGATGGTCGTGGTGCAATGGTAATCATCACCTGTACTGTTGAGCCGAAGGTCTGTAGTTCAAGTCCGTCCATAGTCAAGAACAATTTCCATACGGAAAAACTGTGCGACTGTGTTGTGAATGAGAGATGATCAAAAAGTGCTGACGAAGGCAAAAAACTCGCAGCATAAAATCACTTTAAAATTCATACTCGGTGTGCATTTTCAATATAACACCTTAATGACATGGAAACAAAAAGAGTTACTGTGAACTACAACCAACGCAAAATTCAGTCGAACCACTCAAATCATATCTAGGACAACCACCCCCGAGAGTAGTGAACGGATATCTTCGACACAAACCATCTACACCCCGCCCAGATTGTGTGACAAACACCATAAGTGCGTACACTCTTGAACCTGCACGAATTATAAAAAAAAAATAAAGATTGTTATTTTAGAAATTCTACAACTTTATAAGTTGCTCAAGAAGCAAGCATTGCAATTTGTAAATAATTTTGCCTGTTACTATATGTACGTCAAACCGAAGTGTCATCCAAAACTGCATATGTTTAGTTTAAGGTTCACCATTTTACGGCATGGATAAATTACCGATCACTGGATGTGTTAAAATAGTGAAACTTATACTGATTCTATTGTACGTACGCTTCACGAACCACGAGCTGATTATGGTCGACATACTCGTTCATCCGAGGACAATATTAGGATGGAACAGAACAGCCAAATATGGAAGAAACAAGCTTGACGAAGGGTGGTCAAAGAGGCTTCTGAACTTTCGAATTCCAAATGCCCGGTAATAATAATAATAATAATACTCGTCCATCCAAACTTATCATAAGCAAAAACAATTCAAAGAGACTCGCTTTGTTACAAAAATCTGAACGACCATCCATCAATATGATAATAGTGTTGAAGAAGGTTATATTCTGTCGATTTCACGAAACAACCAAATTTTAAAGGAATTTTCAGCCTCAGATCGAAAATGTGAATGTGCAAGATATGTGGTGTCAACAGGAACGGTGCCACATCTCGCATAGCGCAACCGGTTTTGGCTTTGTTGGAAGAAAAAAATCCTGGACGAATTATTTCCTGTTTTGGTAATGTGAACTGACCACCAAGATCGTACCATTAGACGTCGCTGGATGTCCTTTTATGGGGCTATGTAAGAGATTGTGATAATGGACACAATACGCAAACTCTTGTGGTTTTGTAAACAAATATTCGCCAAGTTATTGTCGAGTTGTGGTCCGATATAAATCGAAAAGTAATCGAAATCTACCCCTCAGGATGGTGTCCTGCAAGGACTCTTATATTCTATCCCTATCCCAAAATAAATCAAATTAAAAATTTGATCGACATCTGAATCATTAATTTGCTTTATTTGAATTTACTTTCGTGACTTCCAACTGAATCACGCTGCACATATCAAGAGTCATCGTAATGATACTGAGTATTGACAGTTGAGCATTGAGTGCGAAATTCAATTCCTTTTGCTCGATGACCTTTTTCATTAACTTCACCGATGTTAATGAAGGTCAAGGGCTATGTCCTTTCAGTGTACTCACCATTATATACACAATGGTCTACTCTTGCACGTGTTAGATCATGGAAGCTCCTAAACTCACTTCAGAAAACAGTAGCTTTTCCGGTGTTTGCAAACGTACTCGAATTATTTGTTCATATACGAGGGTGGTCCGATAAGTACTTAGCCTCACCGCCAGATGCCGCCAGTATCGCAAGATATCGTGTAGTACATTCTAGTAGACGGCTTGAAATTTCAGCGGGTAGTTTTGTTTTGACCTCGAAAGCGGAAGCGGGAGTGTCCGCGGATTTTAGAAAAATGGAAAAAGAGCAATATCAGTCGGTGAGTCGATTCTTGTTTTTGGAAGCGAAATCAAAGAGCGTTTGGATGCTGTGTACGGTGACTCTTCTCCTTTAATGGCGACCATCAAAAATTGGTTTAACGAGTTTCAACGTGGTCGCACGTCGGTTTTTGATGAGCCACGTCCAGGTGCCCCGAAAACGGCTACCACGGAGGATAACGTTACAAAAATCCACGATCTCGTATTGGCAGACCGCCGATTGAAGGTGCGTGAGTTGGCTGAGACAGTAGGTTTTTGAATGATCGCGTGGGTCATATCCTGCATGAAATGTTTGGTCATGAGAAAGCTGTCGGCGCGATGGGTGCCGCGTTTGCTCATTCCGGACAACAAGCACAACCATGAGACCACTTCATAGCGGTGGTTGACGCTGTTTAAGCGCAATCCGAAGGAGTTTCTGCGTCTTTCGTGACAGTCGACGAAACATGGTTCCACTGGTACACATCAGAGACCAAGGAACAGTCGAAACAGTGAACTTCAACCGACGAACGTGCTCCGAAGAGGGCGAAGACTGTCCCATCGGCCAGAAAGGTGATGGCCACCGTTTTCTGGGATTCACAAGGTGTGATCCACATCGACTACCTGGAGAAGGGCAAAACGGTCACAGGGCTGTACTTTGCCAAATTATTGGGCCGATTCGACGCCGAATTGAAGAAAAAACGGCCCCACTTGGCGAAGAAACAAGTGCTCTTCCACCATGATAACGCACCGGCACACACCTCCGCCCTCGCCACGGCCAAATTGGTCGAATTGGGCTACGAACTGCTCCACCGTATTCTCCAGATTTGGCCCCGTGCGACTTCTTTTTGTTTCCAAACTTGAAAAAGTCACTCGCCGGGCAGAAATTTCAGTCGAATGACTTTCGAATACTTTGCAGACCTCGAGAAAACGTATTTTTCATACGGGTTAAAGAAGTTGGAGCATCGCTGGGCCAAGTGTATCGAGCTAAAAGGAAACTATATTGAAAAATAAATCGCCATTTCTCCAAAAAAATTTGTTTTTCTTTTGTAGGCTAAGTACTTGTCGGACCACCCTCGTAGACCATACTCCCTTTGATATCAGGATAATAAATTCGAATCAGAAACCCGCAAAGTAACAAAGAATATGAATCTGGAATCTATAGGGACGATGCTTGTGCTTAATTATTTCGGGATTATCCAAGTGATTCGGAACGTAATTAATCAGCTTTGTACACACCTATGTATAATTCGAACGTCCACAAGTAAAGAATTCTATGACAATCTGTAGGAAATGATAATTGATGTCATGAGTATTACCTGTACAAAGAACATTGTGCGTATGTTGTACCCCTCCTACGAGGAAAGCTTGTTTATATATGAGCTCCGCGATACCGCAGTCAGTCATCGGGATAATATTTTACGTGAAAGCCAGCTCAGAAAGGCACCCCCCTTAAGAGGATTAAATAGGAAACGAAACGAAGCATAACAACGCCAACATGTAAACGGGCCATTAACGGAACTACCATGATAGCAAGGTTGTTGAAAGGAATTTATTTAATGTTGGCCGCTGCTGCCGTAGTTGAAGTTGTGTCAGTGGCTCCCCATGGATGTAATTGGACTCGTTTGCTGTCGAATCTGATTCGCGATTGTGTCCGTCGTCGAGTGAACAAAGTACACAGTTCGGGGAAATGCCCATCAGGATGAATGTTTTTATAAACGCAGTACGATACATACTATATGGACGGAGAGTACTTAATATTCGGTTTATCTATATTGTATCGTAGATGACAAGTTGTTCTTATCTCCCACAACAATGGATATGGTGGATGAGATAGCACACCCAACACAATAGTTGGAGTTGACAAAATGCTTTGTATACTATATCATGGATACCCTAGCGCTTATTGTTGTGCAGGTTGGGGAACTGTCAATGGGAAGGTCGTGTTGAAGTGTGTTGAGGTCGGACTTAATGTTAACGACTTTCTGGTAAGTGTCCAAGACAGATGACAAAAGGTAAGATCATGGAGTTAAGAGGATTGTTACATTCAAACAAACCAAATTGACCATTGCTAGGTTCGTATCAAACGACGTTAAGTACAATATATTTAAGTTTTTGCCTATCTACTTATTGCCTTTAGCATATGTGTGTAACTTTATTTGCCAGAGGGTATGGAATGAGTTCTGGGTAAGTAAGGTAAGATGATTTAGTTTACGTAGCACAGAAAACAATAAAGAATGTTAGAAACGTGCCAGATTATTAGTATTGTGTGAGACTAATAGCAAAAGCAAAAAAAGACAAGAATTGAGATATCTATTATAGAATACATATATCGAGGTTTAAGTCTAGTGTTCGTTTAGATCGATTCGGTTTCGAGCTCTTCAACACAGCGTAATATGATGCGATTGAGATATGGTCAGAAGAAAGTTTGCCCGATGAATTGAACCTCAGAGATAAACTTCCATTACCCCGCCTAATCTTTCGGTCTGAAAACGTTCGTAAAAAGAAAACAACCGGTCCATATAAGTGGAATAAATCCACGACTTAAAAATCGTCAGCCATCGTCTGCCGGTCGATGTCAAAACCGTAAGCTACGACGTGTCTAGTCTAGATTTGACAATTCTGTTAAACTCTTCGAATTAGACGAGATCATCGGAGAAAATGATTGTTCCGCCGTTCAGTGTCAATAGTGAAACAAATAACAGAGCAAAATTTATTCAAGTGAAGAGGCTATCGTCCGAGCTTTGCAACATCTCGCTTGAAAAGAGTATGCAATCTATTTAAGACACCGCCACGAGGGGTACTAGCATGGACCAGATTCCGACAATAATTACGGATGAAGTGCACGAAGTATCCAGGAAGATAGGCGACAAAAAAGCGTCTGAACCTGACGGTGTCCCAAATATAGAAATCAAAGCTGCCGTTAAAAGGCGACCTGACATTTTTACAACAATGATGCAAAGGTGCCTTGAAGAGAGAATTTTCCTTGAACCATGGAAACTCCAACATTTGGTGTTGTTCCCCATCGAAACAAGCCATCTGAAGAACCTTCGACGTACCGACCAATATGTATCCTACAACAGGAAAAATCCTAGAACGTATCATATATGGCAGACTAATCGTCGTGGCGGAGAACGGAGGAGCTTTATGGACAGCAACTAAAGTGATACGGAGGAAAAGATGGCCAGGGGACACAAAGAAATATTGCACAGTAGTAAAGCTACCGCAAACTGGTCCTGCATTAGGAGGTCTCTGACCAAAATAGATGCACCACATTATCTTGTGAAGATAATTCTTAACTACTTCATTGAACACAAAGCTGAAGTATCGGACGGACGATGGCTTTAAATAGTACAATTTTTCCCCGGGAGTCTCCCAGGGATCAGTCCCTGGACCTATTCTGTGGAACATAATATATGTTGGAATTTTGCGATTTACGCTGCCGCAATGAGTCAAGATTATCGGTTTTGCTGATGTCATCACCGTAATTACTACAGTAACAGTAGTTACTAGAGAAACCCATCCATGTGGTAGAGTCCGCCACGAATGAAGCGATGGCCAAGATCCAAAATTGGTTAGAGTCTTGAACTAACTTTGAATTAGCTGACCACAAGACGGAGGCTATCCTTACGGCTTAATAACCAGCCGTTAGACTCTGAAATACGCAAACTTCCGGGATGGGAGCCAACCAATCAACAGGTCTAACGAGGCATTAAAATACTTGGGTGTAGTGCTCGATAACCGACTTAACTTTAATATTCATCTCGAATATTGCAGTAAAAAGGCATCAATAATGCAGGCAGCGCTTTCCAGAATGCTTCCAAGGATCGGTGGACCGGGATACGCGAGGAGGAGTTTACTTTCCAGTGTGGTGAGCTCAATACTCCTGTACGCTGCGCCGGCCGGTCTGGGCAGAAGCTCCTACAACGAAGGAGATAAAAAGAAAGGTCTCGTCTGCATACTGGCTTAATGCAATAAGAACAGTATGCGGTTTTCGGACAATCTCTGATGAAGCAGCCTGTGTTATAGTGGGTAGGGGGTTTTCAATACTGGATATTAGCAATCATATTCCATTCCCTTGTGCCCGTAATATACCTGCTAGAAGGCGAAAAGCAAACTTTAGCCTTTCTGAAAGCTAAGAGAGATAACAAAAGAAGCCGGCAGCCGAAGCCCACGAACGAAAATATGCTTAATAAGCTCGTTTTTAAATAATTTAGATATTTCACAGCAACAATTACTTTCACCAAAAAGACTTTTTGAGCCAGAAGCCTACTAATGTTTGCGTTCACGAGATGCGTTTTGAATTTTGATCAAAATCAATTTTTCGGATTTTTTTTCCCGATACCTTTTACACAAGCGCTGTAGAAATGTTGTTGTCGAAAGGCATTGCGTTAACACTCCAAACGTTAGCAATTAAAATACAAAATATGATGAGAGCATCGACAAATAACTTTTCCCTCCGGGCACCGGAAAACTGTTTCGAAGAAGTATTATCTAACTGCTTCAAATTAATGATAGAAATAAATCGAAACTTTGTACAAATCCCACAGAGGTTGTCTGAATCGAAGTCACGATATGCACCCTCCTTTCTATCGCAGTCTCAGCATACGAGTATAGGAAACTCCAACCAGCATTTGCATAAAACGCAGCCCATTACCATGAAGATACTACTTTCCCCACAGTACTCCTCTCACCTCTAAGTGCAATGAAAGTTTCACCATCTAGTCAGCAGTCTTCCGGGACATCAGGCATACATAGTACAAATTGTGGAGTTGCAACATTACAAGTTGTGCCTTAAAGTTCTCTGTTTAACTTCGAGCACCTCGACCTCGATTCCATTGCCGAATTTACGACGAAACTTTACCGCAACAGGTACGGGCTTAGCCTTGTTTTTGTATACCAAAGCCATGAAACCATGACGGTCGTGACACTTACATACTCTACAACGACGGTGATTTTACCGTCACACTCTGTTGGGCGCAACCTGCAACCCCCCAAAACCACTTTCCTGCCTCGAAGATTAGATATTTCCATCAAGGGGTTGCCTAATGGAAAACGATGGCAAAATACCTATTCGTAGGTGTTACTAACGCCCCGCCATCGTATTGATGTCGAAATTGAAATTTATGGCACTCGACGTTGTTTGCCTTAAACACCGCCTTGAACACACACAGAGACATATTAGCGTAAGCTTTTACCTCTTACGATCGATGGCTATAAGTTTGACTGCTCAGTGGGCGTGAAATACGAGAATGCAATGCCACCATTTACACCTCCGACCTACGCGCGAATCCCCCCTAAAAGCCACCAAGAAGACGATTTCATGAGGGCTTTCTCGACTAACCATAATGCTGTTCGTTACATTTGATACGATGTCGGTGTAATGAGCTTTAAAAATGGATTTAGTCGGGAATTAACGGCAATTGGCTGGATGCCGACAGTAAAATTGAGTTTTTAAAGCTTCGGTAAGAGCTAGTGACAAGTTAAGTGTCAATGAAACACGCGTCACTAACGCCTTTGGGCAACGACTACGACGCATTAAAAGGGTGTAACTGTTGCATGGGAGTTACGATTGGCTCTTATTGGAATTATATCCCATAGATTCTGAGAGATACTCGTACGATTTATCGTCCTCGCCTGCTGTTTTGGAATTTCATAAACAGAAACCATCTCAAGGACCATTTCGTGTTTTCTTACAACGTCATGTTTTTAGAATCAACACCTGAACTTAAGCTTCATACTTGCCGATACGGGTTGGTATTTACTTAAAGCAGAGCGCAATACGCAATTCGCTTGCCCAACGTCAGCTATGTGGTTCGGGACTGGTTTATACCTACGCAGGTGAGGAAGTTTATTAAAGGACATTTGCTCGTCGGCCAAAGAAATGAAAGCGAGAAATCAGTAGGGACATATGAAGGAACTTCGTTGCTTCGAATACAGCAGCAATTTTTGGATGTTTTCGCCTGGAGACTTGGGGATGAGCATAGAGAACTCGAGCAATGGTAGTTGTTGACCCGCCGCGTACCTTGCCTTCATCCCGAAGCTATACTGTATTGCGGTGAGTATCAAACCGATCGACCTCAAAAAGTTTTAAACAACACTGGGTTTCAAACCTACTTACACCTTAACCTGCTTCACATTAAATTGCGGCATTCCGATATCAATCGCGGCAGATTTGCCTCGCCGAAGCATAAAGTATAATAAAGCTCTTAAGAGACTTGGATCCCACTGCTCTATCAGCGCAAGTTGAAGAATATACAACTGGGAAAATGACTGACATGAGTCAACTAAAAAAAAAATATAAGAACACTCAATATATGTAAAAAGCTAAAACCGGGTTCTAAAACAAGAAGAAGAAGTGTATTGTGCGTAACCGGGTTATCCCGTTCATACAGTTAATTGCATCGGAATATACAGCGCCGTTGCGTCGAAGAGAAACGGAGATAAACGACTTTACTACGGCTAGAGCAAACATCGTCATACGCAACAATTCCAGTGGCTTTGATCGACAATCAAGATCGTCTCCACAGTACAACAGTCTTCTAAACATTGGATGTTTAACCTTTTTTATGAAAGTGTACCTTTTCTTCCGAGATTCACTTACGGTGGATATTAAAGTATACCTAGACGAACCTATTATTTTAGCCAAGAATACATAATAGAAATACAGCAGAAGATAGAATACGGATTGGTTGACCAAACTGGCAAGTCTTAAAACGGATGAGAGCTGCTCTGGGCTTTGTTAACGAGGAAATCTCAAGTAACCCAGTCATTGGCTGGGCATATAGCCGACAGCTATATGGACTATAGGACGCGCGAAATTATTCATGGAATAAATCTACAGGAGGCAGGAGGATCCAATTCGTGGTTCGGATCTTACATCCCCGTTTCAAAGACATACGTCAAACTCAAGTGCCATCCGAGACTGCACGTATTTAGTCCCAAGTTCACCATTTAAGGATATTGTAAATGATGTACAGTCATTGCGCAAAATTACTACAAATATAGTGATTCTCTAGTAAGTACTTCTCGCGCGTAACGAGCAGATGATGGTGAACATAATCGCCTAGCTGAGCGTATTTTAAGCTTAACTGCAGAACAAAATTCAAAGAGACTGGCACTGTGACAGTAATCTTTAGGACTATCCATCATCAATATGCACGCTCTGCAGAAAATTGTTTTTTTTTTTCTATAATACGTGCAGGTTAAAGAGTGTACACTCTTATGGTGTTTATCACACAACCTGGACGGGGTGCAGATGGTTTGTGTCGTAGATGTTCGTCCAATACTCTCTGGGGGTGGTTGCCCTAGATAGGTGTTTTTAAGAGATTCCACTAAATTTGTCTCTCACATTAACTCTTTTGTTTCCATGTCATTAAGGTGTTACATTGGAAATGCACACACAGAGTCTGAATTTTGAAGTGATTTTATACTGCGAGTGTTATGCCTTCGTCAGCATTTTTTTGATCATCTCTCATTCACAACTTATATTGTTGGACAATTTTTCCGTATAAGAATTGTTCTTGGCTATGGACAGACTTCAACTACAGGCCTTTGGCTCATCAGTCAGTGATGATTACCATTACACCACGTTGTATTGAGTGTAGGAGAAGATTAAAAAAATATCGATTTCACGGCTTGCATAGCATTGTCTTATGGCATACACCCGATCAACTCACTCAAGAATTAAGGCAGGTGGCAACGGAATATATGTCGTTGGCATATTGGGAGGAGAAAATCCATATCCGCCGGAAAGCTTCTTAAATCCATCAAATCGACAGATGACATTAAAGAAACAGCTTATCAATTAAACGAAGCACTCATTTCATTCTTCAAAAACAGCAGTGCACCCAAGCGGTGCGTACCTTGGTGGAATGCACAGCACGAAACTTTGAGGAAACGTGATATCTCTGTTCAACAGAGCTAAAAGAACGAAGAGTTGGACTGATCATAGATCTGCTCTAACGAAATACAACCTTGAATTGAGGAAATTCAAGTGGAAGGTCATGGAAGAAATATTGCGAAAGCGTAGGTTCACTACCAACCGTGACCCGACTCTATAAAGCCCTATCCCAGGAGGCTCTTTCGCTGTCAATCGCAGCGAAGCCCTGGAGGCATTGCTTAAGGTATATTTCCCTGGTTCTACTACCCAGTTCACACGCTCGATGCTCTAATGAGCTTTACAAATTACATCAGTAGTAGAACAAATAGCCTCTCTGGTAGACTTTCAGCCCTGGTAAAGCCAAATGGGTAATTGACTCATTTAAACCCTACAAAGCTCCAAGTAAAGACGGTGCCTCTCCTGCTATCCTCCTGAGAAGTCTGGACATCATTTTAGCATCACTGATAGCTTCCTTTAGTGCAAGTTTCAACTTGAGATACATTCCTCAAATCTGGTGGGAAGTTAACCTTATCTTCATATCCTTCCTATCACCCTAATATCTTTCCTACTAAAAACAACGGAAAAACTGATAGAGCTTCATATTAGAGGTACATTACAAAATCAAACACATTCGCATCCAAATCAATATGCATACCGCAAAGAGCGATCTACTGAGAATGCGCTGCATCACTTGGTAGAGCATGTGGAAAATAGTTTCACACGCAAGGAGATCGCAATTTGCCTTTAATAATATTGCCTACAACTCAATCACCACTGAACTGCCTCGGGGAGGTGTAGACCACCCTACTAACCATTGGGTTAGAGCACTGCTTGGAAGCCGTATGAAATCAGCTATATCCGGAGAGGTCTCTGTGACAGTATTGGCAGCTAAAGGGTGTCCACAAGGTGGAGTCCTTTCACCATTTCTCTGGTCATTAGTCATCGACGACCTACTCTACAAGTTAACCAACCTCGGGTACGAAGTCATCGGAAGACCTAGTAGTTATTGTCACAGGAGAAAGCGATATGTTTGCCTGTGAACGCATTCAACTTGCGCTTCAATTTATCTCTGACTAGTTTATCGATAAACCCAAATAAGAAAACCTTAATCCCGTTTACAAAAAGGAGGAAAATACAACCTATCCCCGTCTCCCTAAACGGTACAAACAAACTTAACTGGAACTCCAACATCAACAGCAAACTTGCAAAGGCGACTAAGGCACTATGGGCTTGTCGTCGCACCTACGGTAAGACCGGGAGATTCAAACCTAAGGTAATCCACTGGTTGTATACCGCGATAGTAAAACCTATCATCACTTATGTGTCTGCTGTATGATGGACAAAAGTTGAACAGAAAACTACAATAGTTAAACTTCAACGCCTTCAGAGGCTAGTATGTCTTGGCATTATAGGCGCCATGCCAACTTGCCCGACGGTAGCCAAAGAGGCGATGATCGGAATTATTCCACTGCAACTTTTTATTAAAAAGGTTGCTATACGTAGTGCAATTAGATTCCTCCGCTTGGAAACGGGCCCAACCACGTAGACCATTGGGTCACATGTCCATTCTACAACATCTTCCTTGGCGGATATGATTACCACAGTTTCGGACGCATTAGCACACACGTTCACTTTTGACAAAAGATTTGAGAGACTGTTCCCAGACTCCACAGTTTGGATAGCGGCGCTTCCATGCTAAATATCAAAGGTGGTACACAGATGGCTCCAAGTTGGATTCTAGTATTGGCGCTGGCATCTGTGGACCAAATCGGAAGATTCGAAGGGAACTAGCCCTAGTGTCTTCCAAGCCGAAATATACGCTATCCTAAGGTGCGTCAACCTAAACCATCAATATACTCTCAGACAGTCATACAGCGCTAAAAGCGTTGGGTTCCTATAGTACGAACTCAAAATCCGGTAAGGAATGCCACGATGTCTTGCAAGACCTAAGCAGAAGAAATAAAGTCAAACTCTGATGGGTGCCAGGTCACAAGGGCATAAAATCGCCGGCCAAATACCTGGTTCTAGCGAAAGGTACTGAAGGTGCAGAACCTTTCTGCGGAATTCCCAAGTCAAAGAATAATTTTCATCCAGCGTTCAAGGATTCCGACAATCGAAGAGATTCATATGGCCCCTGAATAAACACTCTATCAATATTCTCAAATACAATAGAGTCGATATCAGAAGACTGGCCTGCTACCCTTCGGGGCACTGTAGCCTGAAATATCATCTTAATAAAATTAACCTCTCATGTGTCGACTCTGTCTAGAGGACGAGGAAACTGCAGAGCACATACTATGAGAGTGTGCTGCCCTCTACCATCTTAGGAAGCGTATCCTCGTCAGAGAAATCATGACTCCTGAGGGGATCAGCTCAGCTCCTACGGGAGACATTCGCAGCTTTATTAAGAAAGTAGAGAAAGTCTAATTGGCTAGCAGGCAATTACTTACTTATTTACTTTCGGAATCACAAATGGGATGTATCTGTATTAAGTCATGTACTTCGAACTCTCTCTTTTGTGTATTCCATTTTCAAATATAAAAGTAATGTTTTTTTTTTGTTAGCTTCCAGTTCCTTTTTGAATAAAAAAAAACTTGTCCTGAACTTAACGGGAACGGTAATCCTCTTACATAGAGTAAATAAATAAAAAGAACCTTTCAACTTAACTTCTGACTCATTAAAATGTCCAGATAGCTGCTGTCTCTTCTCCGCAAATTGACTGCCAGTTTAGAGTTGATTAAGACCTGTTAGTGTCAGCATTTTTATCGGTTTAATGAGCTCTTTTATAAGTGATATAATATAATATTTTCCTTCTGTTAGCTCAAAGTGTTTGCCTGACGTAAGCTATTTGCCTGACAACACACGAGACAAGATTTCTTTCGATGTGGGTACAAATTCAATACAATGTGGATACAGATGAGCTCAATTAGACGATCTCAAATTACTTTAAATAGCATAGCAGTGGAATGGCACTATAAGGTAAGATGATGACCACGCATTTGATAAAAATTCAGAGAACACAATTTATGTGGCATAGCTAGGATATTATAATATACTATTGCACTGTTTTAGAGGAAGCGAAATTTATCTGTGTTGGTATCTCGGTTGTTCGTCTTTAGTCGGATCATTCTGCAGGCTACCTGTCTGCAGCTTAGTCAAGGTACAATGTGGCGGTAACAATAGTGTAGGGGAGTTGTTTGAATGTTTGAGGGGTAGTTTTTGGGAAAATAGAATTTCGGTGACTTCGGCCGTTGCGTTTAAAAGCGTTTAGGCTATCGCTGCATTATATTATTATTTATTATAGGTAGATGGCATTACAGTTCATAAAGAGCCAGAGCCAGGCTTTTCATTTACTTATGTAGATTTGTTTTTCAAAAGAAACCTACCAATACCATTTCTAAACGGCGAGAGCCTGGAAGTTTTTTCAAGGCCAGTTTACTCCGTGGGGTTTTGCCAGTACCCCGCCGAGGAGAGGAACCGCTCGTCGGGCGTCAGAGGCCGACACACTACCCACTGCGCTACGGCGCTCTCGCTACATTCACGAGTTCACGACTCGCTAAATATTCATTTGGAGAACATTACGTTACGGTATATGTGGTGGATCATATATTCTGAGTCCGTATTGAATCCTAAGTTTTACATTGGCACAACGTGAATTGTGGCATCGATTTCCCGACAACCGTACGCCAACTGATCAAACACTAATTCGTTATGCCGACGAGAATATCGGCGCGAAAATATTTTTTGTCAACTTCGACCAGCCTCATTTATTTGAGGACACCGCACACAGGGCTCGTGCGATAATAGACATTTTCAAC
Organism: Merodon equestris; assembly: GCA_958301585.1. Classification (NCBI taxonomy): domain Eukaryota; kingdom Metazoa; phylum Arthropoda; class Insecta; order Diptera; family Syrphidae; genus Merodon; species Merodon equestris. Next base: position 86,612,341 of record OY284414.1, read on the forward strand.
CATACGTTTCCGGCTCGCCTAAAGTTTCGTTTTGGTGATTTAAACTGGCCGATCGCCCGGTTTAACCGCTTGAGACATTTTTCTTTGGTCTGTCAGAACAAGCCACTGACACTCCAAAAGAATATCTTATTTATCTCCCAAAGGTCTCGCTGAAACGAAGCTGCGGTAAAATAACCTGTAAATACTCGGAAGTATTTGATGGAAGTTTAAGTACTTTTAGCAAAAACCACGTTAGACTTAATTTAAAGGAAAACGCAGTCCCTAAGTTTTTCAAGCCGCGCCAGCTTCCATTGGCACTTAAAAAAAAGTAGAGGAAGAAATTTCCAAATTAGTTAGCTTAGGTGTTCTAGAGCAAACCAATTTTAGTGAAGGGGGTACACCTATTGTACCGATACTAAAGAAATCGGGGGGAATTTGAATTTGCGGGGATTATAAAATCACCCTTAATCCACAACTGCAGGTAGACCAGTACCCCTTGCCTCAAATTGAACAGCTATTCTCTCAACTGTACCGTTGAAAAGAGTTTTCTAAGATAGATCTTTCGATGGCTTACCAGCAACTTGTTCTCGAAGAACAATCACGAGATTTGACCACCATATCGACCACTAAGGGCTTGTTTAGGTATACAAGATTAGTCTATGGTATAGCATTAGCACCAGCGGTATTTCAGCTGAAGATCGAGTCTCTTCTCGCGGGAGTTACGTTGGTAACCCTCAAGGTTATATAAATATATGTACATCACCCAGCAACCATCACCTATCCAAATTTAATCCCCACTCTGTGTTTTTGTCCGCTATCGGCATTGGCTTGATAGCTTCTTGTTCAATTGCCAGATCCTCCATTTGTTTATGCGATGGTTAGCGTCTTTTCACATTTTGTTAGCTCCTCTATTTGTTTACGCTATGTGATGTGCAGCGTCTTTTTTCTAATTGTTGTCCCTCCTATGTGTTTACGCTATGTGATGTGTGGCGTCTTTTTCATTTGCTAAACCCCTTGTTTGTTTATGCGTTTGGGTGAGAAGAAAAGTGAGTGATGCTTTGGTTGGTGGGTGATCAGCCAAGTCAGTTGGAGATCACAATCCAAAGTGGAAAGTGATCCTAATAATAATAATAAGAATATTAAATATTATTTAATATAGAATATAGAATATTATTGAATTTGAAATAAAAAAGTGAAACTTTAAATAAAATCGAGGTGTTTAAATTATAAAAATAGAATTTATAACTCGGGCATTGAAGGCGTGGTTGCGTTTAAGGACAATGTTTTAGTGACAGCACCCAATAGGGCACAGCATTTAAAACGCCTTGATTTAGTTCTTCGTATAATCAAAGAGGCTGGGCTGAAGGTCAGTAAAGAAAAGTGTGAATTCTTTGTTGAATCTGTAACTTATCTGGGTCACGTCGTTAATAAAAACAGGTTACATACATGTCCCAAAAAGGTGAATGCAATTTTAAAAACTCCTGAACCCAAAAATGTCCAGGAGTTGCAATCGTTTTTAGGTGTTCTTAATTACTACCAAAAGTTGTTAGTAAACGTTGCAACAGTTTGATCACCATTGTACCGACTCTTAAAGAAAAACGTGAAATATACGAGTATTTGGGGAAACGAAGAACCGATTGCCTTTGACAAAATAAAAGAACTGTTATCCACACACACAATGCTCGCTCATTATGATCCAAATAAAAAAATTAAACTGACAGTTGACGCCAGTCCAATCGGAGTGGGGGCAGTTTTGGCACACATGTTTGGCAATGGGGTTGAGAAGCCTATACGCTATGCTTTACGGAAGTTTTCTGAATGCGAGCAAAAGTATTCGCAAATCGAGCGAGAAGCTTTGGCGATAGTTTTTGGTGTAAAGAGATTCCATCAATACGTATGTAGATGGTCAACAATTTACTCTTATTTCAGACAACAAGCCCCTAATATCCATTTTTGGACCAAAAAAAGGTATTAATGTTTAATCGATGTATTAGAACTAGATGGATTTATTAGATCTATTAACGATAACTAAAGCAGAATCATGTAACTCGGATGTTAAGACAAAAGTTATAAGCACGCAAAATAAGCAAAAAAATTTCATAAAGGGAAACATATAAAAGAACAAACAATTCGAGGTAGGAGAGTCAGTAATGGCAAGATACTATTGCATACCAGAGAGTTTCTTGGAGTAATGGTAAGGTTTTAAAAAGGCTGGGAAAAAGATGTTATAATGTTTTATTGTATTGTATTGTATTGTATTTAGTATATTTAATAAAGATTACAATAATTTACAAAAATTACATAATTTACAATCATCCTTGCGGCAGAGTTACTTGGCAACGTCTTAACCATTTCAAAGTCCAGTGACCGTTTGATGGCTCTCAAATTGGTGATGCATGGTGAGGTGTGGAACATCGTAAGCGCATATGCCCCTCAAGTAGGATGCGAACAAAAAGAAAAAGATGCATTCTGGCTAGATTTCCACAACCTTGTTAAAATCATCCAAAAGGAAGAGCTTTTGTTTGTTGGGGGAGATTTAAAGGGACATGTCGGGAAGACAAGCGAAGACTATGAAGGCTACCACGGAGGGCTGGGATACGGCACCAGGAACTCTTCAGGTGAAGATATCCTAAACATGTGCAAGTCGTACGGTCTTATAGTGCTAAATACCATGTTCGTCAAACAAAGCCGGCACCTGATCACTTATAGCAGCGGCGGAAATGAAACTCAAATAGACTATCATTTGGTATCCAGTTTCATGAAGCCACGAGCTAAAGATTGCAAAGTGATCCTGGGAGACGCGATCGCCCCTCAACACCGTCTCCTTCTGACTGAATTTTTTATGGAGGCGAGTTAGAAGTCAAAGCAACAAACGAAGGTGTCTGAGAGAATCAAGTGGTATAAGCTGGATAAAGGAAAAGGCGAAGCTTTTATTACCAACATGAAAAACTACCTCTCTTCCATTATCGATGAGGTCGATAATGAGGAGTGCAGAGCACAAGACATGTGGGATTCCCTACAACAATCTGGCCTGGAGAAAGCCAAATCACTGCTCGGAACATCTAAAGGCCCCTGCCAACACACAAAAGAAACCTGGTGGTGGACAAATGAAGCCAAAGCAGTGATACACGAAAAGAAAATGGCTTTCCAAGCTTGGTCAAAGTGCTCTTCTACTAATAGAGAGGAAAAAGCTCGCCGTGAAAAGGTACATTATATAGATTTTGCAAAGATATCGCGAAGAAAAAGTGCGCCGAATTCAAAGCGAAAAGCATGGAAGGCCTCTATCAGGAGTTGTAAGAAATATCGTCTTCCGCGTCTGACAGGAACCAGGCTACCCAGGGGCTTCGACAAAGCGATTTGAACAAAGGAGCAAATATCTTTAAGATAGCCGCCCAGAGAAGAAGAAATGCTCAGGAGATTCGTTTCCCAAAGTTGATTAACAATGCTGAAGGCCAACTCCTTGTGGAAAACGAAAAAATTCTCTACAGATGGCGATAGTATTGCGAGGAACTTCTGAACGAAGTTTCCCCGAGTGTACTTTCCAAGAGCCGCCCCGAATCATGCCGAAATATCCGACATCACAGTCGAAGAAGTTCGGTACGTGGTTAAAAACTCCAAGAAAAGAAAAGCTGTTGGGCCGGACGGGATACCCTCTGAGTTCTGGAAAAAGATGGGAGACATCGGGTCTAGATGGCTCATGGTTCTTATCTCCAAACTTATGAGAGGCGGCACTATGCCTAATCAATGGAGGGAAAGCTATCTTCGTCCTTTGCACAAAGGAAAGGGTGATACGCGAAATTGTGATAACTACGGTTCTGTCAAGCTGATTTCGCACACCATGAAGATCGTTGAACGGGTATTAGATAGCCGACTGCGGAAAATAATACGACTATCAAAGACAGATGCAATCCAAAGTATAAGGGTCATGATGGAAAAGCATCGTGATTCTTCAAAGGACTTGCATATGGTGTTGGTTGATTTCGAGAAGGCCTTTGACCGGCAACCAAGAGATCTTTTATGGGTAGCGCTAAGACAAAAAGGAGTTCGAGAAACCTACGTGCGAGTGATCATGGACATGTACAATAGAGCAACGACAAGAGTAAGATGCACCGCAGGAGTCACCGAAGAGTTCGCAATCAAAGTCGGTGTACACCAAGGGAGCGTCCTCAACCCACTGCTCTTTATAGCTGTCCTTGAATGTTTGCTTGAAGGAAAAGTGACGGACCCCAATTTGCACCAGCTATTCTTTGCTGACGATGGAGCCATTATAAGTGATGATCAGGCGTCCCTACAACGAGCACTTGATGTGTGGGTGGACATTTTTGAGGGACACGGGTATCGTATTAGTTCAAAGAAGACAGAGTATCTGTGCTGCCCGTTCTCTGACCCTCATCAGCCTATTCCAGACATTTACTTAAATGGAAGAGTGCTTCCCAAGTGTGAAAAGTTTAAGTATCTGGGATCTATGATTAATAAAGAAACAACTTGTGATGACGACATCAACCATCGCGTAAGCGTAGGGTGGATGAAGTGGCGGGAAAACTCCGCCATCTTCTGTGATCGAAAAATGCCCCCTAAGCTGAAAGGAAGGCTCTACACTTCAGTTGTACGTCCGGCGCTCACATACGGTTCACAATGCTGGACAATGCACAAAAAATATGAGAGCAAATTAACGGCAGCTGAGATGAAGATGCTTCGCATGACAGCGGGAGTAACAAAGCGTGACAGAATTAAAAGTTCAAAGATCCGAGGAAGCCTCCACGTAAAAGAAACCATCACAAGAAATATAGAGCGCGACCGACTCAGTTGGTATTGCCATGTTCAAAGGAGAGATCCTTTGAACCCCGTCCAAAAGGCGATATCAATCAACGTTCCAATTTCAACACGCAAAAAAGGCAGGCCGAAAAACAATTGGTGCAAACAAATGCAAAAACACCAGCATTTGATTGGCCTCAGCGATGAAGTAATCCCAAATCGGGAAGCCTGCCGCTACTTTCTGAGGTCAAACCGGTGGACCCCACAAGCGGACCAGTAGGAATGCAGTTAAGTGGGAAGGTTATGGTCCTACACTTCTGACCATAACAACGCCGGAAAAAGGAAAAGAAGAAGAAGAAAGAAGAAGAATACTACCTACACCACAAGAATTGGATTCTTTTAGAGTGTTAATCGCTTTAAGCACTTCTAAAGGCGTTATAGGCTTGAAGAGAAAACTATTACTTTGGGACTGTTCAGGACAAAGTTACGAAGACTTGCACAGAATACAGGTTGTTAGAGTTGGATAAGGCAATAGACTACTGGCTGTATTCGTAAAGTAAGAATTAAATTCATTGGTAATTACGAATTTATCAGATACTTTGACAAACTTGGATAATATAAGGCTTTTTAAAGCCAGAAGGTTTATTAAGAATATTATTTACCAAATGGCATTCATTTTTTAAATTACCCTTAATTGCATGAGAGGTGATCTAAAAATGCTGACGAAGGCATAACACCCGCAGCATAAGATAACTGCAAAATGCATACTCTGTATATGCATTTCCAATATAACACCTTAACGACATGGAAGCAAAAGAGTTACTGTGAACTACAACCAACCAGACAAATTCAGACGAATCTCTCAGAAACACCTATCTAGGGCAACCACCCACGGAGAGTATTGAACGAACATCAACGACACAAACCATCTGCACTCCGTCCAGGTTGTGTGACAAACACCATAAGAGCGTACACTGTTGAACCTGCCCGCACCCTAAAAAAACAAAAACCAAAGGTAATCAACAATGACGACCTCCACCAATTTAACTACATATGTATATCATTTTAAAGATCCAAATAAATATTGAAAAAAAAAAATGTGTAAAGTGGGCCGGGAGTGGTAGATAATTTGATTCGTTTAGACTTTCAATATAAAATACCTACAAAGCCAGGAATCTGTTATTCGAAGATCCTCATAGGAGGCTTAAGAGAGAACTTATAACGTAACCCGTTCAAAACATAATGACTAATATTACTGGGCTTCAAACGTGTGCTCGCAAGGCTGACTCTGAAAAAAAATAGGGCCTCGAAAGCGAACATGATTTCTTCATCTTTTTCGAAACCCACGTTTATGAAATGCATCGCATGGGAAATGAGCTCTCGAGTATGTGTCTCGGAGTACACGCCGATCCTAAATCCTAAAACACGTATCAAAGTCGTTTAAAAATCTAGGAAATGAGATTTTTCTTCTTCTTTGATCGAAAGTTGTCGCAATTCCTTCCAGAAACGGAATCATGAGGCGTTTGAATGAAACTGGCCATCGAAAGCGGCCCGATTTATGGAGCGACAATTCGTGGATTTTGCACTACAATAACGTTAACGATATAGCAAGAATTTCTAATTAAAAATTCAACCAAGATTATCAGCCTAGCGTTTTTAAAATACCACGAACAACGAACATCATTCAACTATTAGTAGCAGCAAGTATAGATTTAACTAACGAGGTGATGGATGAGAACCTTTGCCTAATCAAGGATCCGAAGGGAAAAGTTTAAGTAATAGACGCTACGTTCCAGGAGATGTACAAGATCAATGAAAACGTCGAAGGCGACTTAATATGACTAAGCCACTCTCTACGAGAGGAGATTCAGGTCTTCGATTCTTCTTCTTCTTTTCCTTTTTCCGGCGTTGTTATGGTCAGAAGTGTAGGACCATAACCTTCCCAGTTAACTGCATTCCTACTGGTCCGCTTGTGGGGTCCGCCGGTTTGACCTCAGAAAGTAGCGGCAGGCTTCCCGATTTGGGATTACTTCATCGCTGAGGCCAATCAAATGCTGGTGTTTTTGCATTTGTTTGCACCAATTGTTTTTCGGCCTGCCTTATTTTTTTTTTTTGATCTTTCTTTGATCTTTTTTGTGTGATCTTACTCTTACAACACCGGTGATCTCCAGTCGTGTCAACCCACTTATTTGCATTGCATGTACACTTGTGGGGCAGTTTAGTGGTGGTATATGTGTCACTAGGCTCACCTTGGTGTTTTCTAAATTGCCTAAATGTGATTTTTGTTTACCTTTGTTTTAGTCGCCTTTTACGACAATCGAGAGGTATCGCGAGAGGAAAATTCAGGTCTTCGATTCATTGCAGAAAAAAAAAATTCGAATCGATAGTGCTTAGACACCTTCCAATTACAAATTTACGAGTATACCACTCGATTTAACAATGTTCAAAATAATTGACCCATTCTCAGAAGGAAAAAATCGAATTCTGATCCGAAAAATCTCCGTTCAATAAGTCTTCACCGAATATCGGCAAGATTTTCGAGAAAATAATAAATCGAGTTCTGTATGATTTCCGGATAACCAATACGGTTATAGAGCGGGTCCTGATACCATTCCTCGTTGCGATTATTATAAAAATATATTTGTGGAAGTCAGACAGCATTCTATAAAAGCTGTCGTTTACCTCTTCATTCTTATCTTCCGCAGGACAGTGCATGTTCGGATGTACATAGTTATAGCGGGGACTCCGGATTTTAACCATCGACATTCGGTCGTTGTAAAATTCTACATCCATTACGTTCTGCACAATTTTGTTGCTAATAAGGAGCCTGTTTCGATGCTGATTTTTGATGTTGTTTTGAGTGTGATATTGTTATGGCACTTGGCGTAGCCAGGTGAGTGTGGGTACTTCAGGGTCATCAACTCTGCGTCTATCTTTGTAATTTTTTTTCATGGGGCAGAGATCCATTATGATTTTATTCGCCTCTTACGACTGGCATTCCGAGCCACAGGTACATACTCGTATATTCTAACCCATAGTCCTCCGGGGAAACTTTACTTTTGAATAATAAAAATATTGTTGAAATGCAGATTAAATCGTCGGACGCCTTTTAACCTATACTATGAGCCTTAATGTGCATACCATCCATATTCCGGCAGTTTTCCTTTATTTTCTTAACGCAAACAAAAACAAATCACTTCTGTTCAAGGGGCAATTGTTATTGGTCTCTTGGGATATATCACGGCCTCTCAGTTTTCAAAAAGTTGTTATGTTTGGTTTCTCTTCCCTTTACCGACAGTTAAAACTAAATCAATATCCTTTTCTCGTCTACGTCTTTACAAGTGGTCTTCCCAACTGTCCAACGTGATAAAAGTACCAGTTGTTAAAGAAGTTTTAAAGGATTTCCTGAGAAAACACCATCCTCACCACCGGCGTATCCACGAGAGACACGTGGACCATCTGATAAGGGTTTGTTGATCTTCTCCAATACTGAATGAAGTACACTCGTGAAAGCTTTATTGAGGATTGTAGGAGCTCAGGGGCTATTTTGCCAGATGGTCAAAATACGTAGAAAGCAAACAATTGTAATCGAAAATCTTTGAATTTCAAACGTGTCTGGCTGCAGCTGTAGCTAATCCCGACATCTCTTTTAGGAAAAATAAACATTAGGAAAAGCGTTTGACCACCGTTCCCATCATTAACAGCCACCGGACAGGGTTACGCGCTTTATATTAGTGTTTACCTAAACGAACGTTTTCTGAAAATGTTATCTCTAACAGCTCTTTCACGAAGTCTCTTCAAAAACACCGTTCAATCTAACAACAAATAGCCTCTTAGGTATCCATCCAACTGTCAACTATGATAATTGCATGAACTTTCGCCGACACGGCAGTGACAGTTGATCCTAGCCAACCCACAACATATACTTCTAGATAAACAGCACCAACCGACAGCTGTCAAGCCTAAGTAAACACTAAACCCAAAACAGCACAAGCGAAAAGGGAGAACAAAAAAGTAATATAAAATGTGCTAAAAGCTAATGACAGACACATTAAGATATTTTCCCAACAAAAATATAAACAAATGCATTCGCGCCGCAATCCGATTAGTTTCGTGAGTGGCACTCCACCCTAGAAGCGAAACCTATCCACAAGGGAACGTAGGAAGGCAACAAGCCAAAAACCAAACAATTTACACTCGAAAGCATTGGAACAAACACAATTACTATGCGAAGTAAAGGAGCACTTCCATGCTCTGGGCCCTGCGGTTCTGCTTATTACCCCAGATTCAGTAATTTCCCGTCTGCAATATTTTCATCATTATAACTCGATATTGGGCTACTTTTGTAGATTTTTCGGTTAAAGGGCAAAGCCACAGCCGAGCATCGCATGGACGGACGAAGTACTCGTAGTTCCACTGAAAATAAGAATTCCATTCAAGCATCGCTTATATGCGGTCTATTCAAGGGATGTTCTAGGGGTGGCAAGCGGCAGCTTGATAAGGGATGAATTGTTTTTGCTTTTTCATAGCGAAAAGTTTCCCTTTTTTTCATATCTTTTTTTTTTTGGTTTTTGCGTTAAAGTTTGACGTTTGAAAAAGTTTTTACTTCACGAAATCATGTACATATGTATCTCTATAGACGGTTGCCACTTTTCTTGGCCTAAATTGTTTATTTATTTTAATTGTTTTAATTACTACAAATTAATCGAAAGGCCGAAAGGCATAGCCTTAAGTAGTTCTATTTGCTTTAGAGTGTCCGTATAGGGCCAGTAAGGTATTTTATATCAGTTGTTGTTTAAGCTAGTTTTAAGCATTTTTGTCTAGGATAAGTGTGTTCTACAAAATAATAAAAACAAAAATGAATAACAAAAAAAAAAAAAAAAAAAGACGGTTGCCTTCTGAATACGAGTAGGTGGAGAGAATCTCGACATCTGTAGAAAAGTACAGTGGATAAAGTCGTTATTTTTTTTGCACTGAAGGGTTGGCAACACAGAAATTACTTCTTTGGATGGGGCTGATAATTAAATAAAGATTGGCCTCTGTTTAATTGGTTGAGGAACTGCTGCCTCGATAGCTTGGGGCTAGCGGCTCAAATAGCTGACGTGTTACTCGTGATTTTCTTCGTGTGTCGAATAATATTTTGGCGGAGAAAGAGTTAATTTCAGCTGGTATTTCTATCTTGTTCAATAATCAATTCGCTGCTCTATTTGTTAAACTTACGATCTTATAAGGTCTAACATACAATAAAGAGACTTTTTAAATTTCCCGAGCTAAATACGTTTGATTTTCGATTTTTTGTTATGGTGGTAAGTATGGTGGGTCTAAAGGGGTAGACTACGCGAACATATGAAGGCACAAGCTCCGACACTCCAGCCTCTGTCTACCAATTCCTACTCTCACCTCCACGCGGTGGCTCCTGGGTGTCTACTTCTTCAACTGTAGATCGGGTAGAGCCTTTTGTAAGGTTGTTGGGGCAGCAAAAGAGAGATGGGGGAAGTCTGAGCCGCCACCAGGGCTCAGCTCCTTCCTCGGGACGGTGGTGGAAGAATTCCCAAGATGGAGACGACGGTGGTGCCCACGGCGAGCGAGAAGAACTACCTGGTGAACACCTTATTTCGGGCTACTACAACATATTTGGAGCTCAGGCTGATAAGAAACGGCTCAGCCGGCGCTATGTTCTTAGGGTAAGTAAGAACCTGGTCCTGATCCCTATCGCGTAAAATAAACATTTCTTCCGAGACAACCAATAGCCTCGGATACGGACGGATTACATGTTGACGACTCCCGCAAACGTCTAAAAGGAAACGAATTCCGGATCTGCACCTAGAACGCTAGGTCCATTAACAGACCAGGTGCAGCCGGACAACTGGTAAAATCTCTAGACAACTATAAGGCAGACATTACCGCACTCTAGGAAGTGCGATGGGACAGGCCAGGTAAAAAATGGATGAAAAGCTGTGATATCTACTACGGAAACTGATACAGAGAAAATAAAGGACGTTTATTCGGATGCGGTTTTGTTATTCGAGTCAGACTCAGGCAAAAAGTTTTGAGCTTCCTGCATGTAAGCGAACGCCTCATAACTATGCGCATTAAGGCCAATTTCGGCAATATAAGCTTAAGATGTGTCCACGCCCCACAATGGAAAAAGACGACCGACATACAGATGACTTCAGATTTGACAGATTGGGACATTATCCCAGCTATGACACCAAAATCGTTCTAGGAGATTTCAATGCGAAGCTGGGTAAGCAAGCTATCCTTGAACGAGTCGTAGGAAAGCACAGCCTACATAACACCATGTCAGATAACGAACTTAGGCTAGTGGACTTTATGGCGGGACGTAATCTCGTAGTCGCACACGATTCCCACACCTCAACATCCATAAGGGGACTTGGCCGTCTCCCGATCAATCGACAACAAATCAAATTGATCACATTGTGATCGACGGCAGACACTCCTCCAGCATCCTAGATATCCGAATCTTTCTAGGAGCCAACATTAACTCTGATCAATACCTTGTTGCAGCCAACGTACGGATGCGAATTTCTCGGATTTAACGGAGCCGAGTAAAAACACCAACATTTAACGTCGGAAAGCTGCAATCGCAAGAGACCGCCAGGACCTTCGCCGATCAAGTCTCCCTCAGGCTCTTTCAAGACCCGATGCAATCTGCACAAACCATAAAACAGCAATGGAGACGTTGTCAGAACACCTTCAGAGAGGCCGCCTCAGATGTACTCGGTTTCAAGCCATCACCTTCGAGAAACCCCTGGTTTGATGACCAGTGCAGACAAGCCCATGTAGAGAAACAGAATGCATACATGGCTACACTGCATCGACGGACGAAAACTGCCCGCGAGTTCTATGAACAGAAAAGGGGGGAGAAACATGCGCTTCTGAGAAGAAAAAAAAAGGAGCACGAGAAGCGCGAAATCGAGGAGATGGAGAGATACTATTACAGGAACGACGTTCGAAAGTTTTACCAAAAAGTAAAACGAACATGTCAATGCTATAAAGCAAGTGCGGAAGCGGAAAGAGAATCCCGTCCGCCCGACCTAGACGATGTTAAGATAGCGATATCGAAATTTAAGTCTTATAAAGCTGCTGCAGCAGACAGAGTCCCCGCTGAACTATTTAAAGCAACTGGTGACGAGCTAGTCAGGAACATGCACCAACTCACCTGCAAGATATGGTCGGAAGAAAACATGCCCGATGAATGGGACCACAGCATCGTTTGCCCGGTCCATAAAAAAGGAGATCCCTATGACTGAGCCAATTACAGAGGGATAAGTTTCCTGAAAATTGCGTACAAGATCCTCTCTTCCGTACTGTGCAAGCGCCTGAAACCGTTAAGGCCAGGAAAATCCACGATAGATCAGATATTTACACTACGGCAGATGTTGGAGAAGACCCATGAATATCAGGTCGACACGCACCACCTCTTTGACGACTTTAAAGCCGCATATGACAGTGTTTATAGAGACGAGCTATACAGAGCCATGGCGTGTTTTAACATCCCTGCCAAACTCGTCAGATTGTGCAGGATGACTATGGAGAATTCTCGCTGCTCCATTAAGGCCGGATGTGAACTAATCGAGACCTTCGATGTTAAAAAAGGATTTAGACCTTCGATCAGTTGACGCATTGTCATGTGATTTCTTTAACATCATACTTGAAAATATCGTGCGGGACTCTGCGGCCAATACAAGATGTACGATCTGCTTCCAGTCTACACAATTGCTTGCGTACGCAAAAGACAATGACGTTATTGGACGGACAAAACAAGACGTCAATGAGGCGTTTGCAAGCATTTAAACAGAAGCGACTAAAGTGAGGCTAAGGGTAAATGGGTACAAGATATATGCTGTCATCAAAGAAAGACGCGCAACACCGATGTCTTGGTGAGAACGTCACCTTCGGCAGCTATATTGGCTCGATAGTGACAAGCAGCAACAACGCAGAATAACTCTTGCCAACCGCTGCTTCTTTGGGCTCAAGAGGCAATTGAGTAGTAGAGTCCTCTCTCAAAAAACTAAGGTATCCCTCTACAAAACCTTAATCATTCCGGTGCTCCTCTATGGCACTGAGGCTTGGACGTTATCAAAAGCGGATGAAGAGGCTCTTGGGCGTTTCGAAATGAAAATTCTGCGTGCAATCTTTGGTCCCGTTTGTGTAAACGGAGAGTGGAGGAGAAGATTCAACCAGAAATTGTACGGGCTGTACAGCGACATCGGCCTAGTTAGACGTCTACGAATCCGACGTCTAAGATGGCTGAGCCATGTAGAGCGAATGGACCTCAACGCTCCGGCCCGAAAAGTCTTCGACTCCAATCCCGAGGGACGGCGCAGCAGATGGCGTGCACAGGTGGAAAACCTCGACCAACTGTGCGTGCGGCATTCGAAGCAGCTGGCTAAAGATCATGCCGGCTGGAGAGACTTGTTGGTTAAGGCCTTGGTTCACTCCTAACTGTAGCGCCAACTAAGTAAGTAAGTAAGGTAAAGATATTTAGTTTGTTTTTCGCAGATATAAAAGTTAGACGTATTTTGATTTGCTTGGTGATCAAAGGATCTGTATTAAATTTTGGGTGCTCTGAGCAGCAAAAATATTTATAATTGGTACAAGCTCTTCACAGATGTCAATGACGATGCCCATCCTGGACACCCCAGCACGTCAATAACGGTGAAAACATTAAAGCAGAAAATTTAAAAATCACTATCAGAAAAATTGCTGAGGTCATTGGAATATCTATTAGCTCATGCCATGAATTTTTTTTCGAATACCATGGACATGAAACGTGTCGAGCATCATCAGGATCTGATGAATGAAGTGAATATTTTGCTGAAAAAGGTCATCACTGTTGGTTGACAGTTCCTAGGTGTATGATTATGATGCCGTGACCAAGGCCCAATCAATCTAATTGAAACAACGAGAAGAGCTAGGATCGAAAAAAGCACACCAAGATCTGGCAAATATTAACGTTTTGTTTTCTTCAATTACAATGGCACTTTATTCATAATGGTCATTATGAATTCTTGGCGTAAGGTCGTATAGGAAGTATTACATTGAAATTTTGCGCCGTTTGCGTGGAGCAATATGAAGCAAATGTCCGGATTTGTGGGAAAAAAAATTCATCGGACTTGCCCTTCTGTGGCATATTTCGCTTTCCAAAACTGAAAAGATAGATGGAAGGACGGAGATTAACTACTATTGATGAGATGAATATCACACCGCTGGAAGAGTTCAAGCCTATACCAAAACGAGCATATCAGAGATGCTTAGATGAACGGAAAAAGCGATCGCTCGAGTGCATTAAATTCAAAGATTTTCGAGAAATAAAAAGTCACCTTATTTTTCAAATAAATCTCGTATTTCTGCTCGAGCCCCACATACACATCAAATTGAGTATGTTGAACTGCCACTACGTTCGCTGGCAACCGTCTTTTTTTTAATCAATTGTCTCCACTGAGAAATCCTTTCAATCTTTTGGTATGCTTCCCACCAGCAACAGTTCTTCTGGATTGAAGATTCAATGACATGCTTTTGAAATCTGGCTGGAATACGAAGTGAAAAAACTCTGGATACTCCGATGATACGTATCTGGTGAACAAGATTCGCACGCCTATTACTGATTATCCAACAAAAAGTGCAATTTTAAACTTCGTGTGATTTCTAAACTATTGTTATAAATTTTGTATTTATCCTAGAGGGGGTGGCCTCGGGAAATTACTTTAAAACAAAAGGTAGAGAGTTCTTTAATAAAATTCTTTATTTCGGTTCAATTCTCAATGCTCTGCCAATCCAGAATAACCGCAGCAACCAAGTGACAGTTGTCATGTTTGAGAACGTGGCTAACTACGTGGGGCGTGTTCAGCCAAGCGTAACACATTTGTTACACTCTCCCCTCCTTGGACTAAAGCACTTCTATCAGGCACCTTGGTTACGGGTCCCCATGCTTGAAAATTATTTCCTCGGTACTCGGCAAGGCGATCAATGTGCACAATCCTTGGCTTGGTCCTCGGCTTCCTTTGAATTTTGAAAGTCACATCGGTGATTACATCCAGAACGCGATAAGGGCCCTCCCAATCAGACTGAAGCTTCGGAGATACACGGACCTTCCTTCTGGGGTTATGAAACCAGACAAAATCTCCTGGCCTAAAGCGGGGAACGTTGGAAGTAATGTCGTATCTGGTTTTCATCCGTTTGGCTGCTCGATGCATTTCGTGCCTGGCTCGTTCGTGCACCTCCTGTAACTGTTCCTGTAGCTGCTTCGCATAACCGCATAAAGAAACCTCGCCAGGCGGCGCTCCGAAAAGCAAATCTGAAGGCAATCGCATTTCTCTGCCAAAAAGCATAGTAAAAGGTGACTGCTTAATTGATTCCTGCTGCGACGCTCGATATGCCATGGCAAACAAAGGCAAAAAGTCGTCCCAGTCATCTTGTTTGTCGCTAACGAACTTAGAAAGATAGTGCAACACAGTTTTATTCATTCGTTCAACAAGACCGTCAGATTGCGGATGTAACGGAGTAGTTCTTGTTTTGTGAATACCCATAAGCCCCATCACGTTTTGAAATGTTTCCGCTTCGAAATTACGGCCTTGATCCGAATGCAGCTCCAGCGGCGTTCCGAATCTACAAAAGACTTCCTTCACTAGCGCCTGAGCAACAGTATCCGCTGTCTGGTCCACGAGTGGTAATAACTCGACCCACTTGGTGAAATAATCCATAAAGACCATCACATATTTATTTCCCCGTTTAGTAGATGGTAGCGGACCAAGGATGTCAACTGCTACTCGTTGGAAGGGCTCACCAGACAGATAGACTTGAAGTTCACCCTTAGTTCTCGTTTTCGGACCTCTTTTTGATGCACAGATATCGCATTCGGCACAGTACTGCTCAACATCTTTTCTGGCTCCGACCCAGTAAAATCGGGATCTGATTTTCTCGAACGTTTTATTGGAACCAAAGTGACCACCAAACGGAGTGTCATGAAACATTTTGATTGCCTCGCTAGTCAATGATTTTGGGACGATGGGCAACATTCGTTCTGGCTGCGTAGACGTATTGGGCACCCACTTTTTGCAAAGCATTTGGTTTACTAAACATAAAGCGGCAAACTGGGCCCAGTATGCTTTCAACAGATTGTTGCCTCCGGAGACGTTGTTCCAACTAGGGCGCGTACCCGCTTCGACCCACTGAATGACGAGCTTCAAAATGCTGTCGTTCTCCTGAGCATGCTTAAGCTTGTCGGGGGCCAGTTCGCCATCAACTTGGAGAAGTATATTTACGGGATGCTTTTCGTCGACGCTGTAATTCGCTTCCTTGGACTCACAATGGTGACACACTTGATCAGCGCATGGTCGGCGCGAAAGAGCGTCAGCATTGAGATGGGCTTTGCCGGCGCGATGCTGTATTTTAAAGTCGTATTGTTGGATGCGTTCTAGCCAACGGGCAAGTTGACCCTCAGGATTCTTGAAGGACAGCAACCAGTTAAGAGCAGCATGATCGGTACGAACCAAGAATTCTCGCCCACAAAGGTAAACGTGGAAATGTTCTATTGACTTAATCATAGCCAACAATTCTTTGCGGGTGGTGCAGTAATTGCGTTCGGGTTTGCTGAGTGCTCTACTATAGTATGCGATAACTCTCTCCTTTCCATCATGAATCTGCGACAATACAGCTCCTATTCCATGGTCGCAAGCGTCAGTGTCCAGCACAAAATCAGCATCAGGACGAACATGACCCAAAATCGGAAATGCCTTACATTTCTTCAATAAGTTATATGCAGCATCACAGTCAGCAGTCCAATCAAATGCAATATTTTTTTCGGTTAATCGATGTAGGGGCCGGGCTATTTCAGCGAATCGGGGTACGAACTGGCGGTAGTACGTACATAGTCCAATAAAGCTTCTGACTTCTGTTACGTTTTTTGGTATCGGCCAAGTCCGCACCGCCTCAATTTTAGCAGGATCGGGTGACACTCCTGCCTCACTAACCACATGTCCCAGGAAACAGACCTCTTTTTGGAATAAATTGCATTTGGTAGGATTTATTTTTAGCCCAGCTTCCCTCAAACGACTGAAAACAGAATGTAAGTTAGAGAGCATCTCTTCAAAACTCTTACCGTGAATCAGGATATCGTCCAAATACACCAGACAAGTATCCAGGGGTAATCCTCTCAGCACAATTGACATCAATCTTTCAAATGTCGCAGGTGCATTAGTCAAACCGAAGCTCATAACCTTGAATTGCCACAAACCATCTCTGGTCACAAACGCTGTTTTCTCCCGGTCACCTGGGCACATTTCTACCTGCCAGTAGCCAGACTGACAATCAACCGTACTAAACCAAACGGAGCCAGCTACGGCGCTTAAGGTGTCGTCAATTCGGGGCAAAGGGAAGGAGTCCTTTATAGTCACATTGTTCAGTTTGCGGTAATCCACACAGAAGCGCGTGGAGCCATCTTTTTTTTTTACCATTACAATGGGTGATGCCCATGGGCTGGTAGATGGTTCAATGATATCGCTTGCCAACATCTTTTCAATTATTTCCCGTACCTCTTCCTGCTTCGCCAGCGGCAACCTACGTGGCGGTTGTTTAATAGGCTTCGCTGCACCTACATCTATTTTATGCTGCGCTACGCCGGTTCTACCCAGATCATTAGGACCACTGGAGAAAATGTCGCAAAAGTCATTAAGTAAGCACCGCGCCAATTTAATTTGCGTTGGCTGAAGGTGAACTTGAGACTTGAAGAGCAGATCATCCACATGAGACGGTAATGCACAATTTCCTGAAGTAAACTCCTCTGTTTCCACGGTTTCTTCGAACGTAGCTACTGGAGTATTACGAGGAAGGGTAACAGCATGATCGGCGAGGTTGACAACTCGTACTAAAACAGCTCCATTCTGGTTACAGGTCAAAGTCTTTCCAACTAAAATCCCTTTTGGCAAATCATCCCCAAAAGGAGAAACAAGGCCTTCTATTGGTCCTGCACTGGAAGTATTTGTGGAAATAAACGTTTCTTTTCTGGGCGGTATCAAGACTGAGTCAGATGTTCGAAGAAACACAGCTCGAACCGATTGCTTAGCTGGTTCACGAGATGGCTCAGCTGAGGGTGTACTGAATTCATTACTCAGAGCAATCCTGTTATTTCCTATGGATATAACGTTGCATGAAAAGTCTAGGATGCTCTTGGAAGCTTTCAAAAAATCCATTCCAAGAATACCTTGGCTATTGGCGGGAAGGGGAAGATCGACCACCATGATTTTTATTCGACGTTTGAACTTGCCAATTTGAATCAACGTACGCCACTCTTGCGAAATATGAAAGGTGCTTCCACATAAAGTTTGAATTATGGACTTTCCTGGCTGAAGTTGGGCGTTGGAAGGTATAACGTCTCGATGCACCAGCGTGACTGAAGATCCAGTATCAACGAGCATCTGACATGGAACACTACCAAGTACTACCGGAATGGTAAATCCACCAGCTTGACTATCACAATGGACATTGTATATTTGGGGGCCTTTGGACTTCGTCAGCGTTAGCCCCTCGGCACTGACGGCTGAGCGTTTCCCGATTCCGGGACCACATTTTCAAATTGATTTGAACCCTCGCCATTTGCGAAGTTTTGATTTCCTCGTGATCGTTGATTGCGGTCGTGGCTACGCGGCTGGGGCACATCGATTGCGACCTCAACGGATCGAGATAGGTAACTGGTTTGCGTGGCGAGATGGGCTGCCTCAGCGGCGATAGCTTTATTCACTGCGTCGATCATAGTTCTTGGGTCTCCCATTCGAACAGCAGCCTGAACTGAGCGGTCGGAAATTCCATCTACGAACTGCATTACTGAAATACGTTCTTGAGCCTCAGGTGGACAGTCGCCGAATACTATTCGAGTAAGTCGCTGAATATCGCTGGCAAATGCACCAAGTTCTTCTCGTTGCCTTTGGCGTCTGGAACGAAATGTCGCATGAGAAACATGTTTTTGTTGGGAAATAAACCTTAGCTGCAAAGCCGATGTAAGTTTGTCGTAGTCCGCCCGATCCTCCGTGCTTAGATTTCCCAGAATCGATACCGCTTCCCCGCGAAGTAAAGATGCAAGTACTTGTGCCTTCCGCTTGTTATTCCAGCCATTCGCTTCGGCGACGATGTCGAATTGAATTTTGTATTCGCGCCAGTCAGTTATTTGACTGTCAAAAGGCTGTGGATCAATTCTAACGTGATAGCTGCTGGAAGATTCCGACTGACCAGCACATGCAACCGCACTTTGTTGAGAAGTAATGGCAGAGGTTATCTCCACGGGTGCGTTTTCTTGGGCGATTGCTGTCTTTTCCATGGCGTTGTCTCCCTGTGGAGTTGAGCACTGGAACACCTTATCAACGAAAGTGCTGCTTCCCATGGTGCGCCATTCCTCCATTTGCCGTTGCTGATCTTTTTTTAATTGGGCGATTTCCGAATTTTGACGGTCCACACTTTCACTTAGTGAGGTTAACTGCGTGAGAACTTTCTCAAGTTTTTGAGTAATCTCCTCCGACATATCAACTCAAGGATCCCACTTCTGACACCAATGTTATAAATTTTGTATTTATCCTAGAGGGGGTGGCCTCGGGAAATTACTTTAAAACAAAAGGTAGAGAGTTCTTTAATAAAATTCTTTATTTCGGTTCAATTCTCAATGCTCTGCCAATCCAGAATAACCGCAGCAACCAAGTGACAGTTGTCATGTTTGAGAACGTGGCTAACTACGTGGGGCGTGTTCAGCCAAGCGTAACACATTTGTTACACTATCAATACTCAACTATATTTGCGATTACCTTTGATAAGTAAAAATAAGAAGCATATTGAGTATAAAGCCTATACAAGAAGTGGAGCTAAAAGACCACGCGGGATCACGAATAAATTATCCTCTATGCTGAAGCTCATTTCCATTTGTCTGGAAACAAACAGATTTGTCACTCCGGAAACCAAAGAAAAAAGTGGAGAAACCTCTCCGTTATCATCATCCGATGGTTTGGTGCAATCTCCGAAATAGGGCACGCTAGTATTCTACGCCAAAGCAATGATCTAAGTGAAGTCACGGACTACTTATTCTTATATAACAACAATTCCCTACCGACGACAATGGGAGGGGAATGAAGAAAAGGCACTGCACTAGAAATATACACAGACGGGCCTAGGACAGGTAATGGTGTGGATGCCGGTGTCTATGCACCGACCCTAAAAATCTGCCAATCCTTGAGGCTACCGAACCACTGTTTTCTGAGCTGAACTAACGGCAACTCGTGAGACCGCCGACTGGCTGATATAGTTTTTTTTAGTTTTTAATCCACTTTTTATTCATAGTTTCTTTGATCTACCTTATCCTAGACAAACATGTTTAAATTAGCTTAACTATCCTCCTTCATCTGTGAGATCGGTGAACAATAGAGGCACCGTCACCTGTACGGATAGCCAAGCGGCAATAAAAGCATTCGAAAACTAGTAATGAGATCAAAATTGGGCAGGCATTGCAGCACGTCTCTAAATGAGATATTGATCAGGCGAGCTGTAACGTAGTGCTGAGTACCTGGTCATGATCTCTTTTTTTTCATAGTTCAAGAGTGTACGCTCTTATGGTGTTTGTAAACACAACCTAGACGGGGTGTAGATGGTTTGTGTCAAAGATGTTCGTTCACTACTCTCCGGGGGTGGTTGTCCTAGATAGGATTTTTTGAGAGATTCGACTGAATTTGTCGCGTTGGTTGTTGTTCACAGAAACTTTTTTGTTGCCATGCCATTAAGGTGTTATATTGGAAATGCACATACAGAGTATAAATTTTGAAGTGATCTTATACTGAAAGTATTATACCTTCGTCAGTATTTTTTGATAACCTCTCATTCAAAACTGATATTTTTGTACAAATTTTCCATATAGGAATTGTTCTTGGCTATGGACAGACCTTCCGCTCAACAGTCGATGATGATTACTAAAGGTCTGCATGAAAACATTCATTTGCTCTCTCTTAATGAGTACTGTACTTCAGTATACTCTATTCATTACAATAATGCAAAAAAGAGTATTCTAAAAATGAGTACCCTAATGGAAAAACAAAAACGGTACAGTTTTGATCACCTGATACCAATATGAGTACTCTGTTTGCTTCGATTCCACTGTTCGGGTATATGAATAATACAAATCAAGTTCATTGCTAACTGTGAGTATTCCACTGAGTACACCGAGTGCATGAAGTGGGTGCAATGATTAATTGCCATCAAGCAGTCGTTCAAACAACAAGTGTTAATGAATTATAAGAAGGCTAATTATTTTTATCGTGAAATGGAAATCAATAACGTAAGTGACATTCATGGACATATTAATATAAGAACATTTGTAGTAAGTACAAATTTATAAATTTAGGATTCAACAAATGATTCCGACGTTCCAATGGTAAGCATTGCTGGTTTATTAAGTAATTCAGCCATAAAAGCAAAACTTGTAAGTGGAGAATTTAAAATAAGCAATAAAAGGGGGAGGAGTAAAGTTTGGGAAATGTTTGGAACAGTGAAATATGAAAATGAAGAGGAAATTCAAAATATAGTTGCATGTATGAATTGTTTCTGTGTATATAAATATAATAGTAAGAGTACTTCAAATTTAGTTAAACATAAGTGCTATATATTAAAACATAATAAAAGTGGAGAAAACGAAAAAATTAATGTGGATATTGAAGATAAAAAACAAAGTGTACGGGTACTAACGCAATGGACAATAGAAAATTGCCGTCCTTTTCAAATTGTTAAAGACTCTGGTCTAAAAAAATTTGCTGAGTTTCTGGTGTCAATAGGTGTCAAATATGGACAAAACGTGGATATTGAAAACATGTTACCTCATCCGACAACAATTTCACGGAATATTAAAATTTTATATAATAAATTTTTTGAAATTGTTAAATTAGATATAAAAAGCATTACAAATATTGGTTATGGTTTAACATCAGACATTTGGACGGACAATTATCTAAAAACAACGTACCTTTCGTTAACCTTACACTATATCAAGTACGGAAAATTTATAAGTAGACTTTTGGGGCTTAAATCAATGAAGGGTGAATCTTGTACAGGTATTTGTTTCTAATTTTTTGGAAAATTAGCTTTAGTGTTAGAATGAATATTATTTAACTTTTCAGGTCAGAACATCAAGGCTAAAGTCGTTAACCTTTTATCAGAATTTGGATGTGAACTTTGTGAAAAAGCCACAATGGTAACAGACAGGGGTGCAAATATGGTTACGGCCTTTCGCAACGAAAACCATATTTTTTGCATCAATCATCTTCTACATAATGTCGTTGAAAAAGCAATCAAGGAAAATGTACAAATATATGAACTGTGTAATATGTGCACCAGACTAGTTAAATTTTTCAAAAAATCTGGCATCAACTCGACCTTAAAAATTTCACTAAAGAGTTGTATTTGCACACGGTGGAACACTATATATTACTTACTCAATTCCGTAGAAAAAAACTGGGCTGAAATAACGAAAATATTGCAAGAAAAAAATGAATTAATAAGGATCACCAACATTAATTTAAATTATATAAATGAAATAACGAAAATTTTAAAATCTTTCGCGGAAACATCCAAAAAATTAGAAGGAGAGAACTATCCAACGCTTCATTTAACAATTGTTCATATTCATAGATTAAAGAAACAGTGTGTTGTCAATATTGGAGATTTAGAAATAATTCAAAATTTTAAAGTTAAACTAAATCATTATTTAGATTCTATTGTGCTGCACAATTTAACACTTAATCATAAAATTGCACTATTTTTATTTCCACCGGCAAATAAATTAATTCAGTTTACGGAAGACGAAAAAAATGAAGTTAAGTTTAAATGTAAAAAAATTATGCAAGAATATATAAACGACGTTCCTGATCTACAAGAACAAGCCTCGGAATATGACATGTTAAATGAAGAGTTGCACAGTCTTCTATCTGGCGATAAAGATTTGTTTAAAGATTTTATTCAACCGACGGAAGTTTTGGATTCTATCGATAGAATAAACAAAGAAATAGACATTTATGAAAACACAAATGTTGCTTTTCATGAAGATTTTAATATTTTACAATGGTGGCACTTACATCAAGTTCAATTCCCACTACTATTTAAAGTAAGTTGTAAAATATTAAGTGCAACGGCGAGTAGTTCTGCTTCAGAAAGAACTTTTTCAGCAGCTAGACAGCTTATTTCAGAGAAAAGGAGTTTAATTGGTTTCGACCCAGTTTTGATAAACCAAGTTATGTTTCTTCATTCAAACATAAATAAAACAGAGATTTATAACGAACTAGAAAAAAACGTACTTTGAAGAAAAAAATAGTAATAATAAAATGTTGGAATTTTAAAATTTTTTCCAGTAATTTTAATTTATTTTAACCATCCCATACTTACCTTTCTCCAAGTTACACCATACCCACTCCCCCCCCCCACGAGCAAATCGCTTTCTGACCATTGTCTAATGTCTATCGTCTTTAATGGCATGTTACGTGAAGCTGTTGTCATTGAATCTCATTCAAATGTGTACATACATGTGTATGTACGCATAAGTGAAATACCAAAATACTCGGTGCAGTGTACTCTAATTTTTTGAGTACTTGTTTTAGAATACTCATTTCTTACGAGTACACCACATGAATAGCTTTGTTGTCAATGGGTGAAATTTTCACATCGTATTTAAATATGAGTTGGTTTATTCATTTTATTTTTCAAGATATGAATGTGGTGAGTAAGATACCTAAAATATATTGAATGCATTGGAAGTAGTTTCAAGTCATTCATTGCAGATGTTTAATGATTACCATCGCACCACCCCAAGTAATTGTGAAAATGACGTATTAGCCAAAATAGGCACCACACTGGAGCCCTCGAACGTTAAAGGGGAAATCCACCTACCAATGGAAACGCTCAAAAAATGCACTGCAACAGGCAAATGAGAGTTGGCGTGACCTTGAAGCACGCAACTACGCGAGATGAACCTGGCCCAGGTATTATCAACGTGAAACCACAAGCCTGCTAAAAACACTCAGGCAGATTACAAGCAGCCTAATCAAAGTCCTAACAGGACATTACGCTTTGGAAATCTTTAGAACTACTACAGTATTAGGGTACATGATGAGGTAGAGGAAGCATCTCCATCCCATCTCCTATGTAATTGTCCTGCCCTAGCATCCTCAAGGAGACAATTTCTGGGACAATTTTTCTTTAATGAACAAACAAATTTATTCAGCACTCAAAATGACTCCAAGAGTGCGGTGACCAAGCTGACTCAAATGATAGCACAATGGACCGATCTTGGTCTAAGTGATCCCCACCCCTTTTTGCGGAGGAAAGCCACCTAACCCAACCTTAATGCACTTGTTGGCTTTATTTCTTTTAATGCATTTTGATTTTCTTATTCTTATGTATAACTTATTTTAGATAAAAATATTTAAGCCTTTCTTAACTAATTAAAACTAAAATCGACGACGGAGCTTCCTAGAACCACCAACAGTATTGATGCTGTCGAGCAACGTCTCTCCTATCTCCGCTTGTAACCGATCTACTGAACCTGAGGCTGTCGGCTCGGAGTGTAAGATCATGTTCGAGGAGAATATGCCGTTCCACGTTAATGCGAAATAAGTGGAAGATTAGTGGCATCGCTGATATGTCCTAAATGAACCCTTTTCGATCGAAATAGACGAGTGCTTTTGGGTGACAAAGACGTTATAATGCATCTTCAGATTATTGTCTGCAGACATTTCTCCTGCAACGTGCCTTCGAACCAGCTCTATAAGAAAATCGGATACATTAATGTTGTATAGAACTTAATTAGGGTAAAATTTCGTATACTCAGATTCTAGTGTTCTATACAATCAGAACCATGATCCTGATTAAGACTAAATTACCTAGATAAAATTAACTTTAAAATGGGAAAAATGGGCCTCAACGCTAAAAAAGTGTTGGAAAATTGGGCTCTCAAACCTAATTGTGTATTTTGGCTCACTTTTCTGAGCATTCCAAGGTAGCAGTTGACGCTGGCCCATCGGCATAGACGTGGGATTTGACGTATCTAGCCGACCAATTCACCCATCCAATTCAATTCGACCAGGTTGTGGCACATGTCGACCAGGTTCAGTTCTTCCATTTTGGGGAAACATGAGTTTTAAATCGTTGAACGGTATCGGACGCTATTGACGGTAACGTTGTTCTCACGGTCGATTTAGGAAAAATATGGGCCAATGATTCCGCCGGACCATAAAACGCACCAAATACTGTATTTTTACAGGGTCCATATTCAAGAGGAGGCAGAAGCCTCCTTAATAACGACCATTGTCTGAAGCATAGGCAAGCCCAGTCTAAAATTGGGATTATATTTACTGTGAGTAACCGCAAGCGGTCAGTTATAATTTCATGTGAAAATTTCAGTATAAAATCATGTGAAATAAAGAAAGGAAAACTTATTAGAGACCATAAAGTAACAAAACAAACTTACCTAAACAGACGCCCACCTATTCTCTTTTACCAAGGCGATAAAAATCCTGGGGACAATAAAAACTGATGGAAAATGTTACCTCAAGATGAAAACGCTCTCAATTCTATGTTCTCACGAACTTACTAGTTGCAACTTCCCAAGTATCACGCAACAGTCCGTTGTTGACCTTCCATAGGTCTTCCGTAACCACAGAAGATGAAAACCAACTCAGAAATACGATCAATTCTCATTAATTGCCAGCCATAAGCAGAACTTTTATTTCTTTAAGGAGATTAATGATCCAATTTCGTGGTCCTGTGTACTCAAGCTCTTCTACGCTAACGCCCCCAGAGAATAAGACTTTTCCGAAATGGCCAAAAAGGCGAGGAATACGATTGTACACCCCTGCACTCCCGCATTCAAGGTTCCCGCTCAATTAACCATTTATCATTTTCTGCTAGATAAGATTAATGTATTCGGTAAGCTCTGAATTACTTTTTTTTTTAAACACACTCATAGAAGTAAAAATGCTTAAGGACCTCGATTCATCAAAAGCTCAGGAGGAAACTCAGAGACAGTCATAGAAATTCAAAGACATTGAAAGGTCAATCCATTCCTTTCCCATCGTCAGTCAATCGAAGAGCGTGGCAAGGATAAAAAATGTCCTGTCATGTTAAGTTTTCATTCGACAAAGATTATAAATATGTTTTTCCAGCGTTCGTGGAAAGTTTGTTTTGGATCGGTTGACGGCGATGGGGCGGTGGAATGCTATCCTTTGTTGTTGAGATGTTTTGCTCTGTGTGCCATAATCAATCAAATTTTCGGACATTATTTACGAGGCAGAGCCTGATGTGGCACGGAGGGGGTGTATCTCATATATTAGTAAGACCCCCGCGGAGAATTGTCATAAGAGATTAATATTGAATTGATAACCTCAAGATGTCGATATCTGTATGTGTTGAGGATTATTCTGCGAATGTATTATTGATGACGTTTGGCTAATCGATTGTCGAGCACTGATTTTGGGAATTGATGAATAAGTCATGAGAATTGATATATCGCCTTTAATCGCTTATATATTCATAGGATTTTTAAAGGATATCTCAAATTTATAAAGAAATCCTTATGTAGTTGTCACAGGGCTCCACAAAAAGTAAAAAGCAACTCCATGGAAATAAGTTTCCTACTCGTGTAAGGCACAATCTCTAAAGATTTCCATTTGAATGATGGCTGGCATTAATTGAGGCTACAGATCCCCATATCGTTACTGACCACCATGCCTGGGATATACTTTTACTTTACTCCGAATCAGTGATTTTTCCAATCTGTTATGAACAGCATTCAAAGGAAAAAAAAATACAAAATTCCGGTACAAATCCCAATGGATGTGATAAGCCCTCTTCAGATATACATATCAACTATCGTGCAAAGAAAAAATATACAAAAATGGTTCAGAAACACAACAGCCATACATGGACCAGCTTCCGATTCATATGAAGCTCACTTACTGATGTTGGTATGGCACTCCCATCTCAGGTTTGTTTTTTTTTTTTTCGAAATGCCTATGATGACTCCTATTATGAAAAACAAAAATCCTTTATAGAACATCTAAGATATTGAAAATTGAATCGAGTGGCCTTTGATTGAATGACGTGAAGCGTAAATGGAGATAGGGAAGTCAAATAATGGCATTCATGTTGAGAGCTTTCAGACACATGCTATAGTTAAACCCTTTGATTGAATTAAAGGGTGTTTAGAAACGACTGGGAAATGATGGATAATATTGAATAATTCCCTTTTGTTTCGGATATATTTTTCGTGTCGCATATATTATATAAGTGAATGAAGGCTACAACTATAGAAACCTACAGAGCAGAGTTTTTAGTTTCCGTAAATTGGGTATGCTCTAATGGGTATCAGCAGGGAGTTACTGCAGACATTTACGCAAGAAGATTTGAATTTGCTTTCTTACAAGGCTTATTACAGGCAAACGAAGCCCCATAGAGTTGATGATCCGCGGCTAGCTTTCACAGTTTGATGCGCGGTTCCATCAAGCTGGCGGGCAAGAGTTCTTTGAAGAAAATGGTCGCACTGTGACAGTCATTAGAAACGGTTATTTAAACAGAATTAGGGAAATTATTCTTTTTCCCAAAAGTACGCCGGAAGAGAATTCTTTTCATCCCTAAGTAGTTTCAGCAAACCGCTGATTCACACCGGGCCGGTTGTGATAGAGTTCCAGTAAAAGTGACAACACTTGCTTTTTCTTGTGGTGTAATTAAAAACAGGACGTTTACCAAAGGAAACCACCAAATTTGGATAATTTGAAACAATGGATTTGATCAATAGTTATAGATCTTCGGGGCTTACAACCCCGGATAAAGGGTGCGCATTAATGGTTTTGTCCCCCTCCCCCTTAGTAGATCAATTTGGAGCTGATAGATTAACCATTTCTACTTCACATTTTTTTCTTATTTCATTTTTATTATTCACTTCGTAGAACTATATTACGCTTTAGACACAAATGCCTAAAACCAACTTAAATAGCTTCACTAACTTGCACTTGTTCCATTGGATATCCGATACGAGTTTCGACTCTGTATGAATAGTGATGTCTCGCTCTGAAATTGAAATGATTTTATTGTCCACACATACAGACAAGTCGAGGTTGATCCTGGTTTGGACGAATGCTGTCATTCATCTTATACACTTCCTAGAAAACACCTCCCACTGTCGTCACCTTCTCTTGGAAATCCTCGATCATGAAGAAATCGACATCCATAACGGCGCTCTCGGGATCAATGCTTACTGTACGTAAAAGGCGTTCATTGTCTGACGTTCTCGGAAGCTTCAGACTCTGAAGGTTATTCTGATTTTTTTTGTTTTTATTTATAATTCGTGCAGGTTCAAGAGTGTACGCTCTTATGGTGTTTGTCACACAACCTGGACGGGGTGCAGATGGTTTGTTTCGAAGATGTTCATTCACTACTCTCCGGGGGTGGTTGTCCTAGATAGGATTTGAGAGATTCGACAAAATTTGCGTTGGTTGTAGTTCACAGTAACTCTTTTGTTTCCTTATCATTAAGGTATTATATTGGAAATGCACACACTGATTGTTTCTCCGAAATATTTATTGTACTAATTAATCATCCAATTTTGTTTTTGAGTTACTTTTTTACTATACAAAAAAAATATGATTTTAGGTGATGCAAATTTTTGTTTGGAACTTTAAAAGTTTTCCTGTTAAGTGGAAAAGGTGATATCCGTCAAGTGACTGCCACCAGTGTTGCTACACATTTGTACCGTTTTACCGCATTTTTCATGACTTTCCGCAAGATTTCCGGTGATGAATGTACGCATTCATGTCGAATATTCTCCTTAACTGCTGCGATTGTCTGAGGCTTGTTGGCGTAATCCCACGACTTCAAGTAACCCCCAAGAAAAAAGTCTGGGATGATTAAATCGGGCGATCATACGAACGCCAAAATGGGAGATTACACGACTAGAAAACGCTTCTTTTACAATATCCATTATAGCTCGTGATGTGTGTGCGGTTGCACCGTCTTGTTGAAACCATGTGTTCACCAAGCCCCGCTCATCCAATTCCGGCATTAAGAAGCCGTTTATCATGGCCCTATAGCGTTCACCAGTAACAGTGACCATATTGCCGATGGCGTCCTCAAAAAAATACGGCCCAATCACTCATCCCGCGTGAACGCCGCACCACATAGTCGCTTTGAGTTGATGTAATGGCTATTCGTGGATCACACGCGGATTTTCAGTGCCCCAGAAACGAACATTTTGCTTACTGACGTAGCCGCGTCAGTGGAAATGCGCTTCGTCGTTCATGATGATTTTCGGCACAAAATTGTGCTGAGATTAAGGATGCTTTAACAGTAATTCAGTGAAATTTGTTGTAGGGTCCGTCTGGTCGTCGTCTAGTTGATCTTTTTTCGCTTTCACGCTGCTCCAACGCCCCCGAGCGATTACTGGTCAAAAAAGTCAACATAATTAAACCACGCTCTTCCGGGGTATAGCGCTCCATTACTTGTTTGCATTTGCAAAAATTACAACATTTCCGATAGGGTGATTAATTTTGCGCCACCTTGTATATGCGGATACATATTTGCGCAGTTGGATTTTAAAACGCGAATTCTGCTGTTCCAATGTAAACTTACAGATATTATGCTATTTTCCTTGATCAACCGTAGGAGATTTGTAATCAGTGACTGACCACCGTGTATAGTCCATAGGTAAACCATCTGGGCAAGGGTTTGAGTCTTGACAGGAATCTACTTTTCTGTCTGTGAAGTGCGTCGATTGTCGCGTTTCATTACACATCCGTGGTATCATACTGTTTAATTATATATAACATACTTATCAATCTCGTTGTTTGACAGGTTCTTAATGGACCGTGGGAAGGAGGTACTCAAAATGAGCGCTCTGGTCAGCTGGAAAGCTTGGCCAACGTGCGTTACTGTAGGCGAGTATTTTTACATACCTACTCTGCCATCTCCACCAAATCGCCTGGTACTTTGATTACGGTGCAAGTATGCAATGATCAGCGTCGTATGCGAATGTCCGTAGTCCTTGACCATTCGTTCGCGTCAGGCAGTCTCAGTCGAGAGTTACGCAGCATGAGATCCAGATAGGGGCCAGTCTTAGAATGTGACGGACTATCCGTTACGAGTAACTTGAGTCTGTATTCTATGCTCTGCAGTTTAGTTTTGGCATTGTTATGGTTTAGCTTACCAAAAGTATTTCGGGGTTTTCGTCTTGCAACAGGTTGAAAAGATCTTTACGTGACTTTTTATCGGCATGGCACTTGTAGGTTCGTTTTCCAACTTACATCTGCAAGCAGTGATAAACCATTTTGTGATAAGATGCCGCACACGCCTTACTCAAATTGGAGGCAATTTATTCGTAAAAACATTTAAACTATTATTAAAAAAAAAAAAAAAACTAAAAAATATATTCGAATTATCTTTTAAATTAAATAAAAACATAATTATGTATATGATTTACAAAAAACAGTTATTTGACTTCCTTAATATAGCAAAAGTCCGCTTGTGGGATCCGCCGGTTTGACCTCAGAAAGTAGCGGCAGGCTTCCCGGTTTGGGATTACTTCATCGCTGACGCCAATCAAATGCTGGTGTTTTTGCATTTGTTTGCACCAATTGTTTTTCGGCCTGCCTTTTTTGCGTGTTGAAATTGGAACGTTGATTGATATCGCCTTTTGGACGGGGTTCAAAGGATCTCTCCTTTGAACATGGCAATACCAACTGAGTCGATCGCGCTCTATCTTTCTTGTGATGGTTTCTTTTACGTGGAGGCTTCCTCGGATCTTTGAACTTCTAATTCTGTCACGCTTTGTTACTCCCGCTGTCATACGAAGCATCTTCATCTCAGCTGCCGTTAATTTGCTCTCATACTTTTTGTGCATTGTCCAGCATTGTGAACCGTATGTGAGCGCCGGACGTACAACTGAAGTGTAAAGCCTTCTTTTCAGTTTAGGGGGCATTTTTCGATCACAAAAGATGGCGGAGTTTTCCCGCCACTTCATCCATTCTACGCTTACGCGATGTTTGATGTCGTCATCACAAGTTGCTTCTTTATTAATCATAGATCCCAGATATTTAAACTTTTCTCACTTGGGAAGCACTCTTCCATTCAAGTAAATGTCTGGAATAGGCTGATGAGGGTCAGAGAACGGGCAGCACAGATACTCTGTCTTATTTGAACTAATACGATACCCGTGTCCCTCAAAAATGTCCACCCACACATCAAGTGCTCGTTGTAGGGACGCCTGATCATGACTTATAATAGCTCCATCGTCAGCAAAGAATAGCTGGTGCACATTGGGGTTCGTCACTTTTCCTTCAAGCAAGCAATCAAGGACTGCTATAAAGAGCAGTGGGCTGAGGACGCTCCCTTGGTGTACACCGATTTTGATTGCGAACTCTTCGGTGACACCTGCGGTGCATCTTACTCTTGTCGTTGCTTTCTTGTACATGTCCATGATCACTCGCACGTAGGTTTCTGGAACTCCTTTTTGTCTTAGCGCTACCCATAAAAGATCTCTTGGTTGCCGCTATTCAATAATCGATTAAAAAAAAAACCCGTTTATAAAATATTGTTCTTATCAGTACTCTTAGCTTTTTTATATTCAATTTTTATTAAGCCTTCGTATCCTATAATTGCGGTCTTATTTTGTGGTAAAGATCAACATCCTTATTCTTAAAATAATTCCAAAGAGTAAAATCTTATAATGTTAAATAGCACAATCTGGCCCAACAATTAAAGTCTCCATTAATCATCAGAACAACTGGAATAAAGACTTAATATTACCTGGCACTTAGAACTTGGAAGGCTACAACATTTTGGCAACCTTCTATATATGATTTCGCCAACTTTCTAAAATCGAGTACAGACAAGCAGCTACATTTGGATCGATGGTTTTTGGTGTTCGGTAAGGTATTTCCGGACACTTCAGAAGACGGTTTTTTGCACCAACTCTTGAGTCATAACAAATTCGTGAAAGTGTCAAAAGTATGTAGCTGTCATTCAACAATGCTATTGTCGTTTGGGTTGTGGGTTTATTCAATACGTGTTTTTTTAGTACGATATAATTATTTACAGCATGAAGCAAATAGAGATTATGTAAGTCCGATAAGGGCCTATCTGTGCTGATTGAGTGTTCTCCCAAAACACGCCGGAATTCAGAAAATAGTAAGTAAAACGTTTAATGAAACTAGTGTTAGAATTTCACTTTTTTTATTCTTTAAAATGAAGAATTTCGGACCCCAGTGATCGAATAATCGTTTAGTGGGAATCTCGACGAGGACTTCGTTCCAATTACCTCAACTTCGGCGCAGTCGCTGGAGGACAGACAGAAGGTAATGTGGTTGGAGAAAGACTGTAGGCTTTTCATCGCATTGTATAAAGAAGAACACCCAAAGCTGGGTAAAAAAAGGAGGTAAAGAAAAAAAGCTGCTATGGGAACGAATTGCCGGGAGAATGTCCGAACGTGCAAGTTTTTTTCTTTGCTTGTCAAATTGGAGGAAAATGAAAGAGCTGAGAAAGAAGTTTTAAGCAGAAAGTTACCTACATTCTGTCTACATTATATTTCTTTTATAGAACCATTACCATCGGGATCTGTTAGCAGTGATCGTCCTTCATCGGAGGAGGTACCCCGGGAAGATTTGGCAAGTAGTCTTAAGCGGCCAGGAAAGACAAGCACGGTGGCCGAGGAATCGAAAAGATGGCGGCAAGAGTTCGCCGAAGAACGGAAGTCAAAGGATGAATATCCAAAGTCCACAGATGAATACCGAAAGGCCAAGCCCGCTTCCAATAAGCAAACAAGTGAAATTGCTAAGGAACGAGCCCTGAAAGAGGGAATGGTAGTGGCTTTGTTACAGTCACAAAATAAAAACACACAAAAATGTTGCCTTTTTTTTACATTTGATACAGAATTGAAATGGGAGAAAAACTTCTTCGCATAGCCTATTTCTAAGGTTGAAACCTTGCTCCAGGCCAATTGCCAAACTAGGATGGACATTTTCTTCAACATTTTCAATACTTTCGACATTTTCAAATTGAAAATCATTATTATTGCATAGATTGTGCAAAACAATGCAAGCTCGAGTAAAATGACAGAGTTTTTCTATCCCTCTTAGTTTGCAATAGTTGAGCCGACGAAAACGTTGCTTGCGAATATCAAATGAAGGTTCTATAATAATTCGGCCAGAACTGAGCTTCCGAATAAAAAACGTTTGCCTTGTTGATAACTGACAATTGTTAGGATATGACGTAATTAAATAGTGAGAACAGACATAGGCGTAATCCACAAGTAGGATCCACGTGAATTGGGCAATTGAGTATATACGAGTATATCTGAATTCTCGAAAACCCTGTTCTCATGGACCGATCCTGGGTGTGCGACGAAGCTGTCTATAAATTCCTTCTTTTCGTGGCAAATTGCTTAAAGGCACAGACTCGTCACGTTCTTCCTATCTATGTAGTCGTTTTTCCATATTTGGGAGGGAACATTTTTATTCTCGTACCATCAATAATCCCTACAAAAATGTATATAATTTGCTAAAACTATACGAACATATGTATGTATGCATGTAAGCTTTTAATACCAATAACACTTTGAATTCCGGTCTTCTTCTTCTTTCTTCTTTTCCTTTTTCCGGCGTTGTTATGGTCAGAAGTGTAGGACCATAACCTTCCCACTTAACTGCATTCCTACTGGTCTGCTTGTGGGGTCCGCCGGTTTGACCTCAGAAAGTAGCGGCAGGGTTCCCGGTTTGAGATTACTTCATCGCTGAGGCCAATCAAATGCTGGTGTTTTTGCATTTGTTTTTGCAACAATTGTTTTTCGGCCTGCCTGTTTTTTTTTTTTTTTTTTTTTTAGTTACACGGGCATGCTCCAGATTTTTTTGTTTGATCTTACTCTTACAACACCGGTGACCTCCAGTCGTGTCAACCCACTGATTTGCATGTACACTTGTGGGGCAGTTTAATGGTGATATATGTGTCCCTAGGCTCACCTTGGTGTTTTCTAAATTGCCTAGATGTGATTTTTGTTTACCTTTGTTTTAGTCGCCTTTTACGACAAGCAAGAGGTATCGCTGCAGGGATATTCTTAACCCGTCCCTGCACGGGATCGCTGAGTATACGTTTATTATTTAATCGTTCTCCTTTGTGTGTCGACTCTATGCGGTGGTCCAGAAAAGAAGAATTCCGGTCTTACTTCTCATAAATTTTCTCTTGTTTGGTAGACCGTTGGATGAATGATTCGCAATGGTTGCTTATGAAATATATTACTCGGTGTATAATGACAGAAACAGTACTCAAAGCGGGGTTGAACCTATCGGCAATATCCCTGTAAGAGCAAGCCAGGTGGCTAGCAAACCAGAGTAAAACGCTATGTGCTTTTCTGCTGAATATATTTTACGAGTGTCTAATTGAGTATAGTCATCTGACGAGGAAAACATATCTATCAAACGTTTATACTGCGTGCGGTTTATGCGGAAATTCATACGTCTTTTCCAAGAAAAAAACACACAGTCCTCGCCATAACATCCATATCGTCACTAATCTCACTCCACTCACTATCAGTGAACATTAACTCTTCCAAAAGAATTTAATTAAAACTAATTTTAATTTAATATTTAATTGCGAAATATGTTAAGACACTCTGACAAATAAGATGTTTTTCGTTCTTTTGACAACTGACATACAAAAGGTCAGCCTTTTCTGTTCTAACTTGATCTGACAGTCTTCACGAATCTGTGCTCTCCTGTCCTGCTCTGTTCTGATTTTTTCGTCATTGAACACAGTTTTTGTTTTCATTAACTTTTAAACCTATTTACTTTCCCGCTATTTTTAGACTCTCTGCGACTACGTTTTTCTTAACTGTCACTATCTCCCATAAATTCCCAATCGTCAGCGTAAGCCAGAGCGGGTGTGATCCCATTAAGGTTTATTCTTCCCCAAAGCGTCTCCTTTTCGCAATCCGCGTATATGGAAAGAGGTTGGTTGGTAAAAAACAAAAAAAATTTAAATTTATTTATTTTCATAACCCAATCAGCGAAAGTGCAGCGCTGCCCGTGGTCCGCTGCTTTTTATTCATTGTGCAGAAGTGGTTGCAGAGAAGAGGAAATTGGTTGTGGAAGGGTTCAATTTCTGTGATTTTCTCGAGATGAACATACTTGGGTTTTCAATCATATTCGCAACAGCGGTATTCTATGCTAAATTTAATATTTTCGGAAAAATACTAGCTGTAGCCCGAGCTAGATATACCTCTCTTCTATTTACCTATTACTTATTTATCTCTCGTATATAGCGTGTTGCCAATTCAGACATTATTGTCATAATTTTGATTTCGATTTTTTTTTTCATATATCGATAGTAAAACCTATCGAAAATATGCTATTTAAAATTCAGACCGAAATTCCTAGTATTAAATAAGTTACAACCAGGGGCGGACTAAGACCTAGGCAACCTAGGCACGTGCCTAGGGCCCGTCATTTTTGGGGCCCGAAAAATAGGTTTTTAATTTTTTAATAAATAATTTTTTTTTTATTTAACAGAAAAACATGATATTCGTAATTATTTCTGAAACGTATCCAAATTATGCCGAATCGATGATTGATAAAGTCGACAAGTGTGGACGAGCGTTCCCGTGCTTATGCATCCACGCCCGTGAGTGTCGATGTGTGTAAATTAGATCGAGCCTCGCGCCTGTCGAGCCTTGACTATGCACGTGTTTAAAAAGTCTAACGTAGCTATTTAAAATCAGTGTCTCCTGAACGTATGCAACGAAGGGTCAAAACAAATCACAAGACAATTAACTATTGCCTCCTTTTTCAGAAAGAGATTGGTTGGCTTTTACTGAAACCAACAACTTATTGTACTGTTACGTTTGTAAATTATGTTCCACAACCCACAAAAGAGCGTTGAACGACTGAAGAGCATGAAAACTCCAATCACCACATTAACGCCATTTTAATTTTTATAACGCGATCTCGAATTACCGGACGCATTGAACTGGAAAAACAAATTATAAATGAAAAAAAAAATATTGGAGGGAAGTATTTTAACGTGTGGTAGCGACAATCAAATTTATTTCTTCATACTCTTAAGCGTTTCGTGGTAAAAATGAAGTGTTTTTTAGTGAAAATAATGGTAATTATATAGGTGCTTTGGAATATTTATCCGATTTCGATCTATTTTTGCGGGAACACATGCAAAAATATGCAAACTGCGGCACCGGTACTATAAACTACTACTGGAAGCGGGAGTGTCCGCGGATTTTAGAAAAATGGAAAAAGAGCAATATCGGTCGGCGATTCGATTCTTGTTTTTAGAAGGGAAATCGCGCAGCGAAATCAAAGAGCGTTTGGATGCTGTGTACGGTGACTCTTCTCCTTCGATGGCGACCATCAAAAATTGGTTCAACGAGTTTCAACGTGGTCGTACGTCGGTTTTTGATGAGCTACGTCCAGGTGCCCCGAAAACGGCTACCACGGAGGTTAACGTGACAAAAATCCACGATCTCGTATTGGCGGACCGACGATTGAAGGTGCGCGAGATAGCTGGGACAGTAGGCATCTCAAACGATCGCTTGGGTCATATCCTGCATGAAATTTTGGGCATGAGAAAGATGGGTGCCGCGTTTGCTCACTCCGGACAACAAGCGCAACCGTGAAATCACTTCAGAGCAGTGTTTGACGCTGTTTAAGTGCAATCCGAAGAAGTTTCTGCGTCGTCTCGTGACAGTCGACCAAACATGGATCCACTGGTACACACCAGAGACCAAGGAAACAGTGGACTTCGTTGATAGGTTTAGTTAGTTTTAATTAGTTTAAGGTAGGATTAAGTTTTATATAAAATATTTAAAAAAAAGAATGATCATATGCTAAGTTTTTTAATAAAAGAAAAAGTTTTCTTAACTTAAGTTACGAGTAGTTATAATGTTAATAGTAAATTTATGTAGTCGTCGAAACACATACATGTTTCAATTGTACTGTTTGTTTTAGAGTGTCCACCTAGGGCCAGTAAGATAGTTACATTTGTTAAGATAGTTAAGCCAGTTTTAAGCATTTTTGACTAGGGTAAGATAGATATAAGATAATATGAAATAAAAATTTAAAAAATAAAAAAAAATTTAAAACTAAAAAACAGTTATTGGGCCGATTCGATGCTGAATTGAAGAAAAAACGGCCCCACTTGGCGAAGAAAATAGTGCTCTTCCATCATGATAATGCACCGGCTCACACCTCCGCCCTCGCCACGGCCAAATTGGTCGAATTGGGTTACGAACTGCTGCCCCATCCACCGTATTCTCCAGATGTGGCCCCGTGCGACTTCTTTTTGTTTCCAAACTTGAAAAAGCCACTCGCCGGGCAGACATTTCAGTCGAATGGGAGGTCATCGCCGCCACGGAAGCCTACTTTGCAGACCTCGAGAAAACGTATTTTTCAGACGGGTCAAAGAAGTTGGAGCATCGCTGGGTCAAGTGTATCGAGCTAAAAGGAGACTTTATTGGAAAATAAATCGCCATTTCACCAAAATTTTTGTTTTTCTTTTGTAGACTAAGTACTTATCGGACCATCCTCGTATTTGTCGTCTACAATATGTGATGAATTTATTTCTATTATATCGAAAGATTTACAACTCACAATAGTGAACGAAATAAAAGAAGCCAAATTTGACTCTCTTATTCTTATCTCTCTTATTGATTCAACACCTGA
Source organism: Merodon equestris (assembly GCA_958301585.1). NCBI lineage: Eukaryota > Metazoa > Arthropoda > Insecta > Diptera > Syrphidae > Merodon > Merodon equestris. The sequence continues at coordinate 86,649,822 of OY284414.1, forward strand.
TATAGCTGGCCGTCATTATTCGCTATGTTCTTCCAAGTGATATAAAAGAAAGATTTTTGGGATTTCTACCTATATTTTCTCATACTGGTGAAAACTTGGAGAAAGTTATTTTAGAATTTTGAAATAATATAGATTTAGACATCACTAACTGTCGGAGACAGAGTTATGATAACGCGTTCAATATGTCAGGTAAATATAAGGGACTCCAATCTAGAATAAAACAACATATTTTTTTCTTCCCATTTTATACCATGCGCAAATCATTCAGTAAATTTAGTTGGAAATGCTGCTGTCGAAAGTTGCATGGAAATAACCACTTTTTTCAATATCGTTCTGGAATTGTGCGTATTTTTTTCAAGTTCTACACATAGGTGGAATGCATTACAAAAATTGTGTAAGAGCAAACACTTGAGTATTAAACCTATTTGTAACAGCAGGTGGTATGCTCGTTCCGATGCTGTGGGATCCTTAAAGGAAAATTATGAAGAAATTAAACATTGTTTACGTAATTTTTCCTCAAACAAAGCTGAAAAACCATTAACAAGGTCCGAAGCTGCCAATTTACATACATAAAAAACTTGATACATTTGAGTTTGTACTGTTGCTTACTATATGGAAAAAGATAGAGAGAATAGATGTTTCGAACAAGGCTCTTCAACAAAAAGACGAATCCCTAAATAAAGCAGTTTTAATATATGATTCATTGATAGATTTCATACAAACTGTTAGAGATAAAATTGATAATTTAGAAAAAGAAACAGAAAATGTTAAAGATATTGCATATTGTACTAATGATAAAAAACGGCAGAAAATACGAAAACTATTTCATGATGAAATTCCAAAACATGAAATAAGATTTAGTGGCAAAGAACATTTTAAAGTTAATATTATAATAATATAAACATTAAAAAGAGATCTGAGGGATATAAAACTATTAACAATAAATTCAAAACAATTTTTCATGATAGTGATGTTAGTGACTTTTTAATAGAGGAATTAAAATGTTATGAACAAAATTTAAACCTAGCAAAACTGAAAAATTAAGTATTACAATTTAGAATATTTATTTATTTATTGTGGCAGAAATTATACAATTGATAAAATGCAATATTCGTTTTACAGAGATTTGGTTTCCATTACCTTACATCTAGAATATTTATACAATTACTCAAATAATATATCACAGAAATGCTTCCTGTTTAATTTAAGTTTAATTTAAGATTTTTAAGTTAAGAAAATATTACTTCGCCTGTATTCATCTGGTCATTTATTCAGGAAAATAGTATTAATACAACATTCCCTAATTTAAACATAATTCTGAAGATTTAATATTTAATAATAATAAAATTTAATCAAATTATCTAGAAAAAGAGTTTTTTTTATTAAATAACTCTATTAATTATGACAACTAATTGACGACTTTGCAGAATTAAAAGAGAGAAAAAAAGGCAATATAGCTAACTAGGCAGATCAGTATGCGCGGGCTTAACTCCGCTACTGAAAATTTTTGATCGAGCGAGCAAATTTGTTGTTTTATCAACCTTGCTCTCGCTCCGCATGGCACTTTTCTAAGCTTTACTTCGTTATTTCTCACTATTTTTCAATCAAACAATTTCATTTGATAATTTATGGCTCATCTACAGACCTAGATCTATCGAATGACATGCTGCACACATGTGTGGTTATAGCCGATATCTACATTTAGTGCGTACAAGATTAGTCCGAAATCGTTTTCGGACCACTATATTCCCCGTACATGCACGCGCTAGGCCAAAAAGTGGGTGATTGCTCTCGCTCCGCTACGCTCCGCTCGATCAATAAATCTGGGAATATTTGTTTAAATATTATTGTTAATAAATTATGTTTATTAAATTTTTGTATTGTACATGTATATTATTTTTTTCCTTTTTTTTCTTGGAATCCGATAATTAAATAGAACTACATACTATATGCTTTAAAACCAAACTACCAAACGCAAAGTATGTGTCATGACTGAAAAATAGGCCCGAAATTACAATGTTGCCTGGGGCCCGCTTTAGCCTTAGTCCGCCGCTAGTTACAACTCATAGTCGCCGACGCGACGCGCCGTAAGCGACTTGTTCTGCTCTTGAAACTTTAAACGCATTTTTCTCGAAATCTCATTTTCTAAAACTGTCATGGTCCTAAAAAAAACTATTCAACCGATCGCTTTGAAATTTATATATGTTCTTCTACTCATTAATGGTTATCGGCCGTACCAAAATTGTTTATTTTCGAAAATATTTTCAAATTTTTTTTTAAACGATTTTTAACGAAAAAAATACCAGATCTTTTCTACAGCCCGCTACTTTTTTTTAAATGAAATTGATTAATTTTTGTAGGGACGATAGCGACAGACGTACTGAACAATAATCCATTCGATTTTTTTTATTTCAGACAACATGAACAGCCGCAATTACCATGACCAGTGACTTGCTTTTTTTTTTGGTGTCTAATTTAATTCAAAAAAAAAAAAATATAAAAAATGTAAAATAAGAAAAAAAAATATTTATACAGTTTAAGATACAAATAAAAACATATAAAAAAATCAACTGATTGTATTTTATTGTCTTATAAAAAAAATTCCCTAAAAAGAGGTAAAATGTATGCCTTCACATGAGACTACCCCCTTCATTACGCATAATTCTAATCGTCCTCCTGAGGTTAAGGATATAATTTTAAGGTAAATTAAGTACTAGCTTGTATTAAGACGAATAAATGGGAGTATTACCAGCACCGAAAGGCGCTTTATGATTTTCACCATTTTCGTAGTGAATTTTCTATCTCTATCCCCTATATCCTTTTATTTTTTACTAAAGTTATCGCAACGATAGCTTAAAGTTGACAATACTGCGAAATATGAAATGACACCTCTTATTGGAAGGCCCACTTTCTCTGTACACAATTTTGTATAACCCACTAGAAAACAAAATTGAAGGTTCCACTTTTTTAGTTTGGCAGATCGGGCGACTTGGAGGCTAAGAGACAGAAGAGGAACATCCCCCGAAGCTGCATGTTTTTCCAAATGTACTGAATTAGTTTGCATATAAAATCGGTTGTCTTGTCGTAACTCTGTCAGTTAAGCAACGGATCAGTGATTCCCGGAAGCTTCAACCCGATCCCAAGTATATCATCAACGGCTGAAAATCAAAACAAATAAAATTGGCTTTCCTAGAATAGAATCTCAAGAATGTTGACATTTATCATTCATCACATTCGCGTTCAACTTCCTAGTCAATTACCGGTTCCATCCCCTTTTCATCAAATCCTTACTTCTAAACAACCCAAATTGGTTCATTATACAGTGACCCTGAAAAAGTTATTATACTGTCGTTAAGGAGGTTCGACATCTCGAGGCTGACAAACTGTATAGTAGCCACTAGAAAAGGGTAAACCCTTTTTCACTCTGTCATTGTCTATAGATTACATTTACATCTCCACACCTCCATCGTAGGGATTTTGGAGATACGAAGTTTAAATGGCTTAAAAGTACAGTAAAATTAGTAGCGTCTATCATACCTGTACGATACTTCATTTGATACAAGGGTTTATGAGGAATTGTGCCAATTAGCCTTAAGGCTTTTAAAGAATTCTTTGCGAGGTATTAGAAATGAACTTCGACGATCCGTTTAAGTCCCAATAGGTGGGTAGGTTAATTAATTTTTATCCTGGGGGCGAGTAAGGCCTAATTACATAACAAGCATATTGACAGGTGGTTTGGTAGATTATACAATAAAAAAGTGAGTTTCTTAACAAATGCTTACTTAAAGAACTCTAATCCCTGTAATGTAGGAAATAAAGCTCCTATTGTGGCAACTTTGTAAATTATTCATTTGGCAATAATGACAGGTGTTTTGAAGTAGGAACAGCAGGAAATCGATGACGAAATTTCAAAGAAAAAATATTTTCTCTAGTTAAAATTAGGAAACTTGAAGAACATCGTTATATTCTGCCAAAAGATGTATAAAGTCGCATCCAGAGAGGTTCTAGAAGAACAATTTTTGACCCTAAAAACTAATTAGAATATTTATTATCTAAAAAAAAAAAAATATTTTTTATTTGTTCATTTACTTGGGCATAGGTTATCCTTACAAGTCACAACTTAATCTGCCTTAACTTGAATTTTACATTATCTTAAATACTACTTACTAATACTAAAATAGGTAGTGTGTCGACGGCTGACGCGCTATGAGCGAATTCGGATCCCGACAGCACCAACGCCATCGAATGTTCATTACACGGCTTCTCTCCTCGGCGGGGCACTGGCAAAACCCTCCGTAGTACACTTGCCTTGAAAAAGCGTCCCGGCGCTTGCCTTTCGGAATCGGCGTTAAACTACAGGTCCCGTTCACTTGTGTGAAAAACAAATCGTACACAACATAAGTAAAGAAGAGCTTAGCTCTGGCTCTCCGTGGGCTGTAACGCCATCTAAGAAGAAGAAGATATCACTTCTATTTGAATAAATCAAAAAGTGATTCTTACAGAGGGAGCCAAATTGTTGATTATGAGCTGTTAGTTAGTTAAATTCTTCAAACAGGGCAAAATCTGTTCACAATGAGTAAAAAGTTTTAATTGTCAGTGCTTGCCATTTACGTTTTAAAGATTATTTCCTATAAATATTGACCATGACTACGTTTTAAGCGGTTCATGAGTCACTTTTTCGAGCATAAAAGTAGTCTAATAGCGTCAGTTCGAACAATCTGGCCAGCCAATTCACCAGTTCAAGACGAGAGAAAAATTGTTCACAAAGTCAAAGTCATTATTCAACTGGTCCATCGATTACTGAGCTCTGTGGCATGTAGTGCCGTCTTGCTAGAACCGAGATTGATTCCAATCAGTGCATTTTCCCAGGTAGGTCTGACATTACCTGCGGTTACTTCCAGTCGCAGCAAATACGGACTATTTGTTTATTAACATACCCATCCAAACAGAGATAAGTTTCGTCGCAATTTTTCGATAAAAAAATAAGTGTTCGTCCAGCTTTTCTGAGGACCACAGACTGGAAATTAAAAGCTGTGGCAGGTCGTTCGGCTTCAGTTCTTGGGTTCCCTGAATGATCGGGGGCACCTATAGTAATGGAACAGCATGTGCAATATTAACATACTTACAGCATTACGTAGACGAAACGCTACTGTTGTGGATCAGAGTAATGTTCGTGTGAAGGACTTGAGTCACTGACGCAGGCCTTAATCATTCTGCCAAGTCCGGTGTAAATAGAAACTGCTCACAAGATTGTGTTCTGTCTCTACTATTAAATAATAATTATAATAGTAATGGTGCTGAGTGGTCTAAATATCCCGGAGGCTAACCAGTTTTAATCAGATGATGCTACCGTTCTTCCTTCTATCCTCTTTTTCAAGGGTATGACATCTGATGCAATAACAGCAGCCATCCAAAAAGATGCGGAAAAACTGTCTACCAAAGACATGCACAGCGACTTGATGGAAACATTGGGAGACTCTGCCCCTCATTCTGCAGTAGCACCTTGGGCCAAGGAGTTTAAACTGGATAGAACATTCCCTGAAGATGAACATCGCAGATCAAAGTCCGTAATTGAAGATAACATGAAAAAGTCGAGAATGCTATGTTGGCAGATCGAAGAATTTCCATCAGGCGTACAGCTAAGGTCACAGGAATCTCATATTGCAGCGTTCAAGGAATGCTTTAACCGACGAGTAAAAGAAAAAAACGAGTCGACATTTCGAGGGTGAGTCTCGGAAAGTTCCAAGCAGATCAAGAAATATTTTGTATGTATGTATGTATTTATTGTGGCTGAATTTTTACAATTGTATGTTATGACATTTACATTGCAGAGATTTGGTGTTTTTACCTTACTACTAGAATATTAGTATAATTTCTTAAATAATATATCATAGGATCTTAATAAATTCGAAGGAAAAGCCACTAAAGAAAAACCTTCATTAAAAGGAAATATTTTTGTTACGCTTCATGATCGATGAATTGGAAATGAGCTTCTCCAACGACACCAAAGAAGGTGTCAAGATCGGCAGGAAAGGTTATAACATGAAAGAATTATTATGACGGAATATGTGGAAAAGGGAGCCACTATTTGGGGATTTTACGTCATTAAAGAAAGAAGACTCAATTTGAGAGCTGGATTGCTCTTTCACGACAAGACAACCCATCGGCTTACAAAACTGCGTTAGCTGCCATTCAAGAAACGGCATTCGAACTCCTCAAACATCCGCTCAATTTCCCAGATCTAGCTCCCAGTGACTTGTATCTCTTTCCTTGGCTCAAGGAACACATCCAAATCAAGAAATTTGAAAACGATAACAAGGCGTTTTGGGAGGATCAAGAAAAGATTTTTTTCTCAGGAAATCCTGGTTTTGGGAGTGCCGTAGCGCAGTGGATAGTGTGTCGGCTTCTGACGCGTGATGAGCGATTTTGGAGCAACGCCATCGAATATTCCGAATATTCATTCTATAATCGGCGGGGTACCGCCGTAGTACATTTGTCTTGAGAAAGCTTCTCATCTCTCGCCGTTCGGAATCGGCATCAAACTGCAGGTCCCGTTCACTGAAAATCAATTCGCACACAACATAAGTAAATGAGAGAAGCTTGGCTCTGGCTTTACATGAGCTGTAACGCCATCTAAGAAGAAGAAGAAGAAATCCTGGGTTTAGAAAAAAATGGACTAAATGTATTGACTTGTTAGGAGGCTATGTAGAAAAATAAATAATTTTTTAACTATAATCACCGTGTTTTGCTTTCATTATCATAACTTTTGGATCTCACCTGAAGTCGAAGTTAGCCTTAAAGTTGTAAATTCATTTACTATCCTACGAACTTTTAGCCATCCTACGGGCATCCGGATCCTAATGGCCATTCATGATAGTATTGTATAAAGCAAGGTTGGAAAGGAATGAGCTGTGTAAAGGCATGCTTAACCCTGGCGCCAGGTCAAAAGTAATACATTTACTCAAGACCTCTTTAATCAACATTAGAAAAGTGAAATTTACTAAGTCTGGTTTAGGACCCGGCGCATATTGGAACATAAGGAAATTAGATCCTCGGTTAACGAGCAAAATTAATTTAAAGGAAAACCGACAACCATTTCAGGTTTGCCTATACTCTTGGTAAATTGCCCAGAATAATAATGGGCAAAATTTCATGGTCCTACCAAAGAAACAAGCTGACAAAAACTTAAAACGCGGAAAAGAGGTTTTAAACACTTCTCTGCCTTCCAAAACTCCAAGAGACAGTGCAGAGAAGATAAAACGGAAAAGATTGGCCAAAGATTGTTGGTTGAGGCCAAGTAAACAGAGACAACACATCCGTCACGTCACGTCACGTCATCCAAATTGTGGTTCCGAAAGTTAATCAGAATAAAACACAAATTTGAACAATATTTACTTCAAATCTTTATCTCGATATATTGCCTTGATTTTGCCATTATGAATGGAATAAAAAATAAAAAAAATTAGAATCCTTCACGAGAGTTTTGGCAGAACTCAATTCTGACATGGTAATTATCGACTACTTTTCGACACATACATATAATAGGCAGTAACTCGGTCATATTATGATAAATATACGATAAAGAAAGCATCCGACGAGGCATATCGGAAGACGCTACAGCGAAAAACTAGCGCAGCACATGAAAAGTATCGCACCAGAAGAAGGGAGGAAAAAAAATACTACAATTGTAGAATTTGTAAAGCTGAAAGCATGCGCCAACTACCGAGGTATATCCCTGCTAAACAAGATCCTATCTATCACACTATGTGACCAAACCACTGACTGTAGATCAAATTTTCACAAATCCTAGAAAAGTCCAGTGAGTTTCAAATCGAAACGCACCATCTCTCTATCGATTTCAAAGCTGCATACGACAGCATTATAGGTAATCGCACAGAACTCTTTAATGCGATCGTCGAATTCGGTATTCTGGGAAAACTAATCTGGTTATGTCGCGCCACATTGAAAAACTCGCCATGCACCGTGCATTTCGGTTCAACAACCTCAAACCAATTGGAGCATGTACCGGATTTCGGCAAGGTGATGAGCTGTCGTGTAACTTTTTCAATCTGGTATTCGAACAGATAGAGAGAAAGGGAGGTGTAAACTCGGAAGGCACCATAAGGCGGTCCAACTGTTAGGATACGCAGATGATATAGTCATTATCGCGTGCTCCCAACGTGTCTTTGTTGAAGCCTTTAAGGCAATTGAAATTGAATTAAATTGTTGCACACAACAATCGACACCTACAACTTTGAGGTAATAAAAGAGTTTGTCTACCTCGGGGTAAACGTGAACTCCACAAACAAGATCATAGTGGAAATCCGACGCAAAATCACCCTGGGCTCGATTATTGCTATTACCGTCTGCCAAAATAGCTGGGGTTAAAACTCCTCACTCGCAGGAACAAAGCCATGCTCTACAGAACTCTCATCCTGCCAGTCTTGCTCTATGGCGCTGGAAACTGGACGCTAAGCATGACAACAGAGTCATGCTTCGAAAGAACAATTCTGCGGCGGATATTCAGCCCTAGCTTCGAGGAAGGCGAATGGAGGACAAGATACTATCGCGAGCTCTATGTGCCTTCCAGCGGCTACAATGGCTCGGCCATATTGAGCGCAAAACCAAGCCTCCTGGTTCCAGAAGAAGAGGCAGTTTTAACTCAGGCTCAGACCCTCCATGGGTTACTGGCCTGATAAGTGCCACGATCAACGCGATCTTTTACATACTTCATAAAAAGAAAATTCAACGGCAACAAATCTTGGCATGATCTTGGCGGCCAGTTCACATCACCAAAATAGCGAAACGCTCATACTAGTAATTTTTCTTGCAATGAAGTCAAAACGGGTCGTGTTGGGTGAGACATGACGCCTTCTTATTGAAAGAATCCAATCAGTTGAGTGGGCAGCTAGCTTAATTCTTGAGTAAGTTGAATCTTATAAGGATCTGGATGTAAATCATAACGCAAAATAGCCATATGGTGCTGTAAGGCAAGCCCAATTTCTGTGCTCACCCTATCATCGATAGTTTCGATCTTCTTCAACACTTTCACTAATGTCAACCATATTTTTTGCAGATTGAATGCATTTCGATAATGACTATGCCCTAAGACTAAACTAAACTCAAATCGCCTATTATAGAATCAGAATTTTTATAATAAGTTTCCATCATTTTAAAACGATCAGTAATTATAAGACAACCAATATTTTGAAATGGCAAGCCTTAGGTTAAACACATTCGGTCTCGAATGGCAGGTCTGTTTGACGTATTTGATTAAAACAGGGATGTCAAATCCGGACCATAAAATGGACAAAGTTCATAACCGCTTTCGATGGTAGGTTCTTGAAGACTTCAAGAGATGAGACCTATTCGAAATATTGCAATTGTCTGCGTGCACAATACCGTCGTCCAGAAAAAAAGAAAAATGACAATGAAGGACATTAGTGCAAAAAACCGAACACAGGACCATTTTTTCTGCTTTGTGTTCTCGATTTAGAGGTAAATCGATAGAAACTTCAGCCAGACATTAGGTAGGTTGAGGTGTTCTGCTTTGAAGAACATCTCAGAGTGAGGACCTTGAAAACCTGCGATAATTATGAGTTTTCTGAACTCGACAATGACGCCTTTAATGTACGCAATGTATACTGGTCCATTCGAAAGGATTATTGCTTAGACAAAGTCGAGTAGCTGCATGTATGCAATACTATATGAATATCGCAAGGCATAGAAACCGGGTGAATAATTAAGTTTCCTTAAATCTTCCACTGTAGAGCAAATTTCCAGGTATTGTCAATTTACGACTGAGGTTCACTAAACAGCAAGCAGGAGTGATTCCTGGAAATTAGTATTCTAATTCCTATTACGTTGTTCATATGCCCGGAAACACCATGCATAGCGCAGTTATAGCTCTACGAATCTTAGGCCTTAATTACAGCACCCAATTTTTATTTGCCATAACTCCGACTTGATGGAACTATTAATCGTGCTTTCTGGCACTTAAATGAGTTTACCCATTTGATATAATCGGCTCCAAAGTAGACTATCCGCTTCCATCGCTAATTACTCTCATCACTTTTTCGTTTACACCAGTCGGGCTCTCGAAAATCCCTGCCATCGTAGACCACTCTCCTACGGCCCATTCAAAAAATCACATAAACAAATCCCACTATAATCTTAACCCTTGTAGATGTGATGGTAGCTGTAAGGGAGAATTCTCATAATACCTGGGGTGTCACATCGGCGTGTGATAAATAGCCAGAATACGTAATCCGGGTCAGAGTATAGTTAACACGTCCCTTCGTTTCTTCTTGTTCGATACCGACTGGAGCCCTTAGCTGCGAGGCGGTTAATTATTTTTAACCAGGACCCCGTGCTCAGTTAAATGATAAAACTTGTCCCACATGTTTCTAACGAGCGCATTGGATGATAAAGAAAAGGACATTTATTGGAAATAAATACCCTGCCCCTGGCCTATAGCGCGGTAGCTCTTACTCTTATCGATTTTACTGCCGGCTAGTGTGAGATATCGACGCTGTCCTCCCTTCCTCACGTTTCTAGGTCAACTTGCTGCGTTTATATCTTTTTGTTTTGTGTATTTTTAGGATTTTCAGTCATTGCATGGATAAGAGAATAGACAAGCATAGGAGCATTGACATTACCTTGGACGTGTGTCTGACAGGCGTGCGAACGGATTAAACCACAATCGTCATCTATCCTGGGCAGTTGGTTGGTTCGGGAACAAAAAACAGTGACAACCACACCCATTTTTCGATTTTTCCATTAGGTAAACCGGCGGTCGTGGAAGAGTAGTACCGGCCAGTGCCAGTGCGGTTGACGTGGGCGTGATATGATTTAGTTAGAGTCGCAAAGTGTGTGTTTTGTTGGACGTTTTACGGATATGGCAGTCTCCGCATTTTTTTTATGAATTTTTATGCAATTTCTGGGATTTAGCCTGCCTTCTGTCACAGCTATGACAGTGATATGGACTTAGTGATAAGACTAGTCTTTTACGAAAGTGCTTGGCGGAACTGACAAATGGAATGAGACGCCACAAACGGCTCCGTCACACCTACACTCACATACATCTGTGTATATGTACGTGTTATACAAGGATCAAGGAGCAATTTGCTAGATTGAATTGGACCAGGTAGGTGAAAATTGTTGTCCTTTGTAAGTGGATTTCGAGGTGGTTGGAAAAAGACTTTTGTATTTCGTAGGACGGAAATTGTTCGGCAATTTGCTTATCTGTGTATCTCCTCAGGTGAATCGACATGGAACGTCTTCACCTGATCCCACCGCCAGATGAATTGGATTCGATGTAACTTCGATTAAGAAATCCAATGGAGCGTGGATGGAAGCATTGTATTATACCTTCAGGGATGGAAAGGTGATGGGATTGATTTATTGTACAATGTCTGAGTGGAGTACAAAATTGATGTTGTTTTCTTGTTTTCGGGTTGTCGGGCAAACATACAATTTCTGTCAGGAAGCATTTAAGTAATTAGACGAACATTAAAGATGAATGTTTGTGTGGAACGACACTTAATGGGATGTTTTGGTCTATATATGTAACGTAGGCAAACAACTCTCTGTTTGCATTGGTTTTGGAAAGCTATTAATGTAGAAAGCTCTATATCCTCAGTAAGTAGTTCGAAATTAACTTGTGATACACTCACCTTTTTTGCCACTCAATCATCTATCAGGATATTGATTGTCATCATTGCGTCATGCTTAAGTGGTATTGATGCGTTGAGAAGTAGCTTCCTCATCAAAGTGTATGTGATGTCACGGTGTCGCCCTGTTTTCAATTTATTATCACCTATCCAGTGATGTTCTGTGGTATAATCACAGAACGAGCTTTAATGTACAAACTCATTATCATGCTTTCGCCAGTGGCTCTAGAAATTTTGCGGCCTTCATAGCTCATAACGCAGACACCTTACCTTCTTGAACATCCAGCTAAACACGAAACAGTCAGTTGGAGCCTAGCTAATTGAAAGTGGCAGCTTATCCTCCGTTTTAAGTCTTGAAAATCGGAGCTCAAGATCATATTTTAGAAGGAAGTTTTTAGCAGAACTATAGGAATTATAGGAGTACCATACACCCTACACTAATACGTTCGTGGTTTTTGCTTTATCAACAAATTTTATCTTAAACGAGTTTGTCTGTTCGCAGCTTTGGATATTGCGCTATGACAAGAATACGAGGGTGGTCCGATAAGTACTTAGCATCACCGCCAGATGGCGCCAGTATCGCAAGAGCAACTTACTATCAGTCTAGTAGACGGCTACTGTCGAAATTTCAGCCGGATCGGACTCGTAGTTTTTAAAAGAAAAAAAAAATTTTTTAATGGAACTGGTCTACTCAAACTACCAGCTCCATATTCAGTATCAGTTTAAAATAAGAAGACAGTGCGTTTGTTACAAAATTATTCAACCTATCGGAAGATGTTATAATTTTTGCAAATGGTGTTGTACCTCAATCATATTTGAAATTTATGAACTAGACAGCTGCAGAAATAAGTAACAGAGCGCTATACTTTTTGAGTAATAGTCGGTCGGTGGTGTTAGCGCAGCGTAAATTTCGACATGTATTTCCTAATCGTGTCGCGTCAACTAGGCAAACATTCCGACGCTTAGCTGCTCGACTCGAACAGACTGGAGGCCGCCACCGGATATTCGGCCAAGAATATCGCGGCTGTGGTTGCCGATGTAACAGGCGACAGGCCACGCAATTAAGTATCACCAGATGCTATCGAATTTCTACATTCAATCTACATCGAATATTAGTGAAAGACTTAGACATATTCCCGTACAAAGTGCAAACCAGTGCATCAGTTAATGCCTGCTGACCGTCAGTCGCGTGTGAATCACTGTCAAACCAACATCAATCTCAACAACGAAGGTTACGATTTTGTGTCGAAAATTATCATGAGCGACGAAGCGCATTTCCACTTAAGCGGTTACGTCAATACCACCAGAGCCATTACATCCACTCAAAGTCACTGTATATTGCGGCGTTCACGCCGGAGTGATTAAGCTGTGTTTTTTTAAGGACGTCATCGGTCAGTGTTACTGTCGAACACTACAGAGCAATGATAAACGACTTCTTACTGACGGAATTGGATGAGCGGGGCTTGGTGAACATGTGGTTTTAACAAGATGGTACAACCACACCCACAGCACGAACCACAATGGATATTGTGAAGGAAGTGTTTCCTAGTCGCGTAATCTCCCGTTTTGGCAATTTGGTACCTCCAGCAAGACCGCCCAGTGTGGCTAACCATCCCAAACTTTTCTCTTTGGGGCTACTTAAAGTCGCGGATTTATGCCATCTAGCCTTAGACATTCGTAGCCCTTAAGGAGAATATTCGACAGGAATGTGAACAGTTTTCACCGGAAATCTTGCGGAAAGTCATGGAAAATGCAATAAAACGGGTACTAATGTATGTTAACACTGGCGGCAACCAGTCACGGATATCATCTTTTCCACTCAACAAAAAAATTGTAAAGGGCCAAGTAAAGATTTAAATTACTTAAAATCTTTTTTTTTTAGTTTATTAAAAATAATAATTCAAAAACAAAATTGGATGATTTATTTTGCGCCACCTTGCACATCCCAACAGCCTTAGTCTTATTAATTGTCATGAAATTGATGAAAACTTCATCAGCCCATCAGTACGCAATTACGGATGGAATATTGATGCGCGCCCAGAGCTTATATCTTAATTTCTGAAGCTACATAATGGTGACAGAAAATAATTTACGAACGTATACACAACTGTTAAGGAACAGCTATGGTATTCGAATAACAACCGATCGATCCGACCCACGTGTTGCCATCTAGGCAGATGAAAGTAGACTGAACAATCAATTTGTGTACCAATCCTTATACACATAAGGACATGTTTTAACATGTTTCAAACAAACGGACTAGCATGTGGCAGAAATGTATACGATACGATCATAGCAGAGCTTAAAGCGAGCAAATCTTTTGAAAAATGTAAGCAAAAAAAAATCCCATTCTTAGAAAATCGGATTTACAATGATCGAATGTCGGTTACCAAAACTCGAATTTCCCGCTATCCTGTGGAAGATAAATACGAAAAAAAATGGACACGCTTTTTCGAGCAATGGATAAAATATTCGACAATTTTTTATCTTTAGACGAGAAAATCGAAAAAACCTTTTCAACGCGAAAATAGGAAAAGAAGCGATACACGCGCCAAAAACAGAATTAAGTTGCAATCCGTCGTTAACTGATGATGTTCTTAGGACTATAAATTTTGACAGCTCAAAAAATTTTACTATGAAAACCGCAACATTTACAAAGTTTTTCGGGATTCCCAACAGAGAACACAAGGCTACTTGAAAATCACCGAATGGAGATATTTTGAAGGCAGATATGTAGGAGATGCTAAAATATACAGAAGAACGGATTGTGATTCTTATCATATACTCGTAAAAAATCAAAAGCCGAATTCAAATTCACAGAGCCTGATCACAAGTCTATGATAATTGTTTCATAGAATACATGGAACTATCCCTGGGGAAGAGGAAAGCTCGTTCAGCATTCATGTACTATTTAAAAAGGGGGATGGAACGCAGCAATTATCAAATGATTTCAAGGTGTTGTCAAATATTTTCTTAAAGAGACTTACAAACAATAAACGCTAGGAAAATACTCGAACACTACCAGTAGAGGAACCATTCGGCGAGTGACCAGATTTTGCTTATACGACAGCTTAAAAAAAATAGGACTTCCACGAAGCGTTCCACTAACTATTAGTAGATTTTAAAAAGAGGTACACAAGATCTTTAAGCCAATTCAGAAAGTGTCATGTCCTTGTAGGGCTGGGAGTCCCGAAAAAGATTGTGAAATGTAGATTAAAGCCATATCTGAAATATTCAAGATACATGAAGGATTGAAAGAAGGACACGATTTATCATCACTTCTTTTTAACCTGGTGATAGAATAGACAAAGAGATCCCTTCAGGAAAATGTAGGGGAGTAATCCTTACTGAAATCACAAAAGCTCTAGCATACGCTCATGATCTGAGCCTTATGGGAGATAGTGAGAAAAAGGTTAAGAGAATTAAAAATAGTTTAATAAAGGGTCCGCCATCTAACGTTTTTTTTTTTCAAGTAGTGCTTATTTCGTGAATGGTAACACTTAGCTCATGTCTGATTTGACAGATAATTAGTTTTATCCTTCCGTTGAACGAATATGGTTGTGTATACGCTTGAACAACGCTGGGAAATATTGCGACATTACTTTGAAAATCATGGTAATGTTGCAGAATGTGTGCGAAAATTGCGTACGGATTTTGGAAGAAGAGAAGCACCGTCAGCTTCGTATGTTCGTTATCTTGTGAAAAAAGTGAAAGAAACTGGCATCCTCATCGATAAACCAAAGCGTGAAAAGCCAAAAACAGTGCGTACACCCGAGAATATTGCTGCTGCGGCAGAAAGTGTGCGTGAAGCGCCATCAACATCAATTCACCGTGGTTCTCAATAATTGAACATTTCGGAGACATCATTGAGACGAATTTTGCATAAAGACCTTGGTATGACGCCATACAAAGTCCAATTGGTTCAGGAGTTGAAACCAACTGACCATCCAATGCGTTTTCGCTTCGCTAAGTGGGCCTGCGATCGACTTACAGAAGATGCCGATTTTGCCAAAAAAAATCATCTTTTCAGATGAAGCTCATTTTGATCTTGGCGGGTATGTAAACAAGCAAAATTGTCGCATTTGGGGCACAGAAAACCCGCACGCATACATTGAAAAGCCGGTGCACCCAAAACGAGCCACTGTTTGGTGCGGATTTTGGTTCAGAGGCATAATTGGGCCATTTTTCTTCGAAAATGAGCAAGGAGTGGCCGTTACAGTCAATGGCGATCGTTATCGGGCCATGTTGAACGAATTTTTGTTCACAAAAATTGAAGAGGAGGATATTGGCAACATTTGGTTTCAACAGGACGGCGCTACGTGCCACACAGCCGAAGCTACACTCGATGTTTTGCGCCCTGTTTTTGAAGATCGCATGATCAGCGGCAGAGCTGATGTCGTTTGGCCACCTCGGAGCTGCGATTTGACACCGTTGGACTATTATTTGTGGGGTGCCGTCAAAGATAAGTGTTACGCCGACAAGCCAGAGACAATTGACGCTTTAAAGGACAATATTCGTGAAGCCATTGGTGAAATACAGCTGCACACAATCGATAATGTGCTTAAAAATTGGACCGATCGTGTCCATTTTCGATCGGCATGGCCAGCCGAGGCAGCCATTTGAATGAAATTATTTTCCATTATTAACCGGAAGGATTGTACTTTCAAATAAAAAAAGAAATTTGAGAAAATATTCAGTAGTTTTTTTTATAGCATTTTCAAAAAAAAAAAAATTATTTGGCGGCCCCTTTATGATGTCAGGAAGGGAAGCGGATTTAGAAGTAAATAAAACATGTGGTCGCTGACAGAGCGATCGGTTTGGATCGATGCACTTGATTGCATTTGATAAACGCTTTGAGAAAACATACATACGCATAAACGACCTACAAATTTCAATAAATATGGCCTGCATATGGGCAAAGTTTGTTTCTTCACTATAAAGGAACTAGGAACCGCAATGCCAAAATCCATATTTCTAAATCTATAAAATGGCAGTGACACTTTAGGGATGTGAAACTTAGTCCCATAGTCAAAGAAGGAAGGAAATAGATTTCAGGTCTTTGAAAACTAGATCTTAAGAAGAAACTACGGTGGAGAGCAGGACGAGGCAAAAGCGGATATCGAGGAACTTTATTCACGCCCAAGTAATAAACTCTCAAAGACTAAGACGGGCAGGATACGTAAACAAATGGAACACGCAACAGAAAAATGAATGAGAAACTGGAACTGATGGAAAAACATCGCCAGGAAGGTCGTATGGAACAGATTTGCAAAACATGGACAAAACACACGTTTGACAGGGAGACTTGGCGAAGGGTTGTCAACGAGACTCTGAACTTCCGAGTTCCAAATAATAATAATAATTAGAAAATCGGAATAAAATCCTGAAAAAAAACGAAAAAAGTAAAACACATTGTAAGTGTCTTTGACGACCACTGTATCACCAAAAGCACTTTTTGGCAATTTCTTTAGCCATATGTCACATGTAATATAGAAGCAAAATAAATTGGAACCAGGAACCTGTCACAAACTTGGATGCAAATCTTACTTTCACTGGTAATGTAATTTCGTTGGTTTTTTTTATTTATCGCTCATGATGACAATAATCGCCTAATCTATATTTATCTTGTTCCTTAGTGGTCAGGGTGGAGCAAATTTGCACTCAATTACTCAATATGTCTTTAAGGACTTCAAACATGCGTGTCTAAAGAAGTATATCCCAACTACTGGTTTGAAATACATTTGCACCATGAGAGCCCATAGGGAAAACATTCAGAAAGAGGAAGTGAAGAAGTAGAATCAGGGGTTTTAAATTGATACTAATACGAGGCAGGAAAACAGAAGCTCATCCTGAATCTTACAAGAGTTCAAGGAATATATTTAAAATACCAGTTTATCCCTACCTAGAGTCTATTCCAATCATTAAAAAAATAATGCAGTAGGGCCTCGTTCTTTCGAATCAATTGGTCAATCATAAGGATCATGTACTCATGGTAACCAACATTTTTCGCGAATGACACGAGAGCTTGCTTCTAGTGTAAAACTCAATAGGAAAATCGGTAAAATCGGTTTCACCACTAATAAACTTGTCCAGCTTCCTGCACACCTCATTTATTGTTTCCAGCATAAAATCGTGACTAATTAACTTAGAATTTTATTTAAATTTGTGGAGTGAGTCTGCCAGAAGCTCAATTAATTTTTCTTTATTCGAGCGTACTACTGCTGCTGAAATAATTGTTATTTCAATCACATACAATCGATGATTATTAAAACAAACAACCGAAAACAAATTTGAAAATTAAAATTGGCCCCATGTGCTTATTTGCCACGGGGAATGTTCTCTTCTGTATAAATGAGCTCGACAGGATCGCAGAAAGGATACAGCAGGTTGCTATGACCTCGTGCATTTTTTAACTTAATTAACAATCGATAAGCCGCAAACAGTGGCAATTGTTTCGTTTTTTTCCGCCCGACACCACATGGTACCTTAGGCGAAATGCTTGCCACTCAAGCTTCATGACGCTAGGAACAGATAATTTCATTTATGTACATTCTTTCAGAGTATTTGATTTACGAGTGCGTGGAACATTTCTTTTGAATTTCCGAATGTTCGTAGACCGTTTTAACGAACCCCTCACATCAAAAACATATGCTCTTTCGGTAGGAAATTACATACGGAATAAGGACGAGCGACCCGACAATTTTCATATTTATGCCCATTTCGTTGAAACTCGTTGTAAAATAAAGGTGCAATCGCGCGGAAATTTCCCGAACTCCGGCTCCTTTTAAATAATAAATCAATCCATAAGGACTACTTTACGAGTTCCTTTTTCCATCCATCTAGGCAACCATCTGCAGGAAGTGCCACCCCACTATTCTACCAGAATTGATTTCCTTCAAACAAATGCGTAGAACGTTAAAGTGCTTACAGACAATCCCGAGGATTTATGAAGTATTCATTTCCTCGTTGTTCATTTGAAATTCGAAAATTCAAAGGAAACAACACATGACAGGACGAAAAGCTTGAGCGAAAAGTTGTATGTGTGCATGACATTCTACTGGCAAAGTTGAATATCTCACAGCTGGCGGAGCACACATCAGCTTATCAATATATCCTTGAACCGGCTGCCTTGTTTCGTTAATCCTCGACATACGCCCTATGTGTCTAAATACATTCATACGAATATATGCATGCAAAAAAATACATACTATCACTACATCATAGGTGAAGCATGCCCTTTGTTCTCACAATAAGGCGCTACCAAATGAATGTATTTGCTATAAGTATGTACATATATGGTATTTAAAAACCACTTAAGGCAAATAAATGCTTCAAGAGCTCACTTCAAGCTGCCATTTTTCTTTACTATAGCAGAAAAAAAAATAAAAACAGAAACAAAAAGATAAATTGTTCTCTGGAAACGGGTGTCGAACTAGGAAAAGGTTGCTGTGTGCCTATGCGCCCACATGGGGTTCGGCTTACATATATTACCTACGGGAGACCGTAATTTAAAATTTCTTCAAAAATACGATAAAATAAAATCTCTTGATGTCACGAAGGTGGAATGAACATCTCAGCGGAGACGACCCAAAGGTCGGGAAACGAAATCAAAGTAAGATTTTCCGTTTGTCTCTGACATTTAGTAGATACCTCTTGAGCGACAGGAAAAATGGAAAGCCACAAATGGAAATTGGCAATTTCTGATCCACTGATAATGGCGGTTAGCTTACATTATGCACTTACTCATGGCCTTAAAAGTTCTGAGTTGTTTTGGGGGGTAACTTTAAGAAGAGGACCTTCTTACGAAGCTACGAGAATAGATGTTTTGCAAAATTCTGTGACTTTAGAGGCGTGAAAGGAATAAAAGGAATTGAAAAAGGCATTAAGGACTAGAGTGCCTAATGAGAGGCTTAAGGAGTAGAAATGAAAAGAAGACACATGCCATCCAAGAAGCATCCGAGAAGGTAGTATATAACTTCTGCTCTTTGCTCATTTTGAAAGCACACTTATCATTCCTATCATTCAGCATGCCTTAATAGCTGATTTAAATATGTAGAACATGAGAGCTAGAAGGTAAAACCCTACTAGTATTAAATCTTTAAGGTTCAGGTAAATACAGAATAGAAAAGCAGAAGCTTCGAAATTCTTACTCTATCAGAGTCACTTTCATCAGGTGGAAAAGCTACCCTCAGGGATCTCTCGAAATGTCTTTGGAGACATTCTTTTCGGTTCCTTAAATTTACTTAAATTTCCGAAAGCGATTTAGAGCATTTCTAGGAAAGAAGTGGACGAACACTCATCAGGATACATGTACGCCCTTACTCACAGCGTAAAACGCCTTTGTAAGAGGAATGCAATTAAGAGTTATAGAAGTTTATTGATAGGAAAGTAAAGTGGATCCCTTTTATGTCTAAACTTTCCTCTTTACGAGATGTACAAATAAATTACTTTTAACTTTTTCTGTGTTTTTGATATCTATTTATTTTCTGACTAACTGAAAAAGTGCTTCAAAAAGTAAGTTTTCCTCTTGAATTTCGCGGGCTAGGCACATTCGATTTTCGATTTTTTGTTTTGTTGTGTTAGTATAAATGTCCCCTATATTGACACTGTCAGCAATTTTTGATATTTAGTTTCTTAATTTGTTGGTCGCAGATATACAGGTTACACGTTCCCCTACAGGATAGCGGCTAAAATATACCCGCGATTCGGAATGCTAGTCGTAAGTCGCTACAAATTCAGAGACGATGACACACACAGATCTCTGGAGGAGAGATCTGTCCAGGGAGAGCATCCACCAAAGAAATGCACAAAAATTAAGGAAAGGCTCGTCGCACGTACGAAGCTTGTACAACCCGGGCGCTTTACAAAGTAAGTAGAAATTGGATATCACAGCGGTATAAGAAGTTCGACTTTCAGATGGAACAACCATTCAGGACGGCTATATTTTCGTTTTGTAGCACAATCTTGGAGCAGGGTTTCCATCAGCAACAAAATTGTGCAGAGCGTAATGGAAGAAGTATTTTCTAACGACCGAATGGCGATGGTCAAAATCCGGGGTCTTCGCCATAATTATGTACTTCTGAACCTACATTGTACTATGGACGATAAAGGCAAAGAGGTAAAGGGCACGTGGATGAAATATTCGACAATCTGTCGAATATTCAACGCGAAAATAGAAGAAAAAAGCGATATATTCGTATATGCCAATAATAGGAACCTGTCAAACTACGAGATTGACAGGTACCTCAAACAAATGGACAATATTAAACAGACGATGGACAGTACAATACTACGCTAAGACTCAAAGTCTTGTACAGGTGGTTTACCGACAGACAAAACTCGAAGGTCAGGACACTGATTAAAAATTTCCAACAGTTGATCAATGAGAATTATATATATCTGTAAGTTTGCATTGGAACAACAAAATTTGTGCTGTAAAATCCAACAGCGCGAGTAAGGACCCGCAAATAAATAAAATATTTCGGAGAAACAATCAGAATGACATTCAGGATCTAAAGCTTCCGAGAACGTCAGAAAATGTACGCTTGCTACGAACAGTTAGCATCGATCCGAAGAGCGCCGTCTTGGATAATTCGTGATCGAGGATCCTCAGGAGAAGGTGGCGACAGTGGAAGCTGTCTTCCAGGAAGTATATAAGGTGAGTGATAGCATTCGTCCAAACCACGAATTGGAAAACAGAGTTCTACTTCATCACTCCTACCTTAAAAATGATAATGAGCATTGGCGATCCGGGAATCTTGGTTTTACCAGGTTTATGACGAACACCGCAGGGGCGAACACCTTGTTTATTTCGACGGGGGATCTCAAGATGATCTTCGAATCATTGAGGAGAAAAAAATCCGCAGGAACGGACGCAATATGTAATGTTGTGCTCAGGCATCTCTCAACAGTGGCTGTACACCATTCTGTTCAACAATTCACTGAATAATGCATATTATCCAGTGCACTGGAAGACAGCGGTGGTGATACCTCTCAAATCAAATCTTCGGTCGATAAGTCTCCTTCCAAGTATTGGTAAGGTTTTAAAGAGGGTGGTCCATAGAGCCCTGTCTAAAAGGGTTGAGGACAATAAAATCATTCCGGATAACCAATTCGGTTTCAGAGCGGGGCGTGACACTATTCCTGCCGCGTCGAAGCTCGCATCGGATACCCAGTGGAATAAATGCAAGAACCAATGCACGGGTGCTTGTCTGATTGACTTGGAAAAAGCTTTCGACGTCGTATGGTTAGAAGGACTTGAGTACAAGCTCAGTCGGTTGGGCATAAGTAAACCACTGCTATATATGATTTTTGACAAGTTAACAGGTAGAAAGTTCGTTTTGAAAATTGCCAACGTGACTTCTACCCAAACATTTGATATTAACAACGGACTGCAACAGGGTATGACGAACTCGCCGATCCTTTTCAACATTTACTTCAGTGATTTTTAACTTCTCTTACCCATTCAATAGCGTATGCGGACGATTTAATAGCGCACAGATCAGGTCCAACGATCGACGTCATTCAAACTTTCTTCGAAAAAATCTGCAGTATTGTGATGACTGGAAATTGAAAATCAACTGCCAGAAATCAGAAACTATTTTGTTCAGAACGCCTTTGTCTAGGGGCAGTCGAGACAATAGAAAAAAATTAGCGCCGATTCTCAATTCTTGGACAAGACGGGCGCCCACTGGCGAAACAAAGTGTAGTCAAATACCTGGATCTGACTAGACCAGTATCAATATTTTGACAAACATGTAGATGCTGCTCTGTCGAGGGCTCGAGGTGCCTTTCCTCTTACAAGATAGTTGTTTCATAGCAGCCAACTTGATCCTAGGGTGACGGTAATTTGCTAGATGGCCTTAATCAGGCCCTGATTACCTATGGAAGTCCCGTGTGGTTCAATGTGAGAGCTAGCTTAATAGAAAGGATTCGGGTGTTTGAGAGACAATGTCTCAGAACTTGTCTTTCTGAGTACACGAAATTTGACCCGAACGAGGCCCTATACAATAAGGCCAGGATTGTACGGGCGGCAACTTCCTGATCAAACTGATCTGAAGCCACGTTGCGAGAGCAATGACTTCGGTCAATAGCCTGATCTCCGGGGCTTACTACCTCAACTACCTTACTACGGGGCTTACTACCTCAACTACCTTACTACGGGGCTTACTACCTTTATATCTCGAGAGAGTGCGCCTTAACGGCTTTGTCCCGCTAGAAGCATCCCTCTATTTAGATAGATGTGGGCTGATCCGTGGAACGGCGATTCCTCTAGGGACCCGATGTCGCGCTCAGTGAGCCCGAGTGCCTCAAACTCTGCAGATCGGTCTCACGCCGGAATTGAGGAGACGTTGTCCGCCAGCATCAACGCTTTTGGTGGCGGGAGGGAGCTACGTCAGTGGACACTTCAGCCTCTTCAAGACAGGGATTGCCTAACACCAATGGCAAGCTTACATAGGCTAGGGTAGTGTACGGTAGGTTAGGATAGGTTAGGGTAGGATAGGACGAAAAAAAAATAATAAAAACGAAAAACATAAAATGTATAAATATATTAAAATTAATAAAAAAAAAAAAGATATACAGGGTGTCCCACGAGCAGTGTGTCAAAAAGCTAGAGCGTGTAGGTCTGGTCAAGACAAGAAAAAAATCGTATGGGAGGAGGGGTCTATCCCCCCCCCCCCTCTCCCCCCGCTTAGCCAGGAGGGGCAATTTTCTAAAAAATTGACTTAATTTGGAAAAAAAATTATTAAAAATCAACATTACATCCACAATGCCGTGATATACTTTTTTGTAAAGCCAGAAACCTCTTCTTTCATCTTGTTTTCAAACGAAGCTGTTTTAAGGAATAGTTTTTGAGAAACTAATTTTCATACTCAAAATTTTGAAAAAAAAAAAAAAAAAATTTTTCGAACTATTTTTTTGCAAAATTGTATGTAATTAATTACTAATTTTTTTTTCAAAAATTAAATTTTCTTATTAGTTTTTAGTTAAAAGCAGAAAACCGGATGCAAAAACGTCTTGTAGTTTTTGAGAAATTAAAAAAAAAAACCCGAACCACTTTTTTCTAAGAAAAACCTTTTTTTTTGGTTTTAACGCGGCAGGTAGGCAAATTAATGTATAAAACATTGACCTCTTTTTTATTATTTTTAAAAAATTCGGAGTTTTATGAGGATACAATAAAGTGACACAGTATTGGAATAACCCTGGAGAGCACGGAGTGCTAGAGCATCGAAGAAGCGAGAGATCAGTTACAGATGGATCAGGAATCTTAGATGGAAGAATTTTGGATTTGGTCCGACGTAATCCCTCCCTTAGTACAAGGAGGATAGCTATTATGCTTGGAGTGCCCAAATTTAGAGTATGGAGAGTGCTTCATACCGAAAACTTACACCCGTACCATTTTAGGCCAGTTCAGGAACTCACCTCAAACGACAAGTTTTTGAGAGCAGAATTTTGTCGATCATTACTGCTTCGAGATGAAACTGAACGAAACTATTTTGCAAGGATATTCTGGACGGATGAAGCACAGTTTACCAGAGATGGGGTTACTAACTTCCACAATTTGCATCATTGGAGTAGCATCAATCCACACAACAAAAAACAACAACACCGCTTTAGCTGTAATGTTTGGCTTGGTATTGTTGGACAAACTGTAATCGGGCCCTGGTTTTTGAATGCCGTTATTAATGGAGAATCATACCTGCAGTTCCTACGAGACCTTTTGCCCGATTTGATGGACAACGTTCCTTTGGCCATAACAGATAATTTAATCAAATAGCAGATAATGGAGCACCAGCACACTACAGCTTACGGGTTAGAAACTGGCTGGATGATCATTTTAGTGACCGTTGGATCGGGAGAAGGGGCCCCACGGAATGGCCACCTAGATCACCAGACTTAACTCCTCTAGATTTTTATGTGTGGGGATTCATGAAGAATTATGTTTACGAAGTGGAAATAGTATCTTTGGAACAACTGAAAGAACGGATTGAAGTCGCTGGAGTCAAATTGCAAGAAAATTTGTCAAGCATAGACTTATGTGCAGCCATTAGAAGGAGATATAATCTTTGCCTTCTAAAAAATGGGGATCATATTGAAAATTCATTATAACAAAACTCAGATTTTTTTAAAAATAATAAAAAAGAGGTCAATGTGTCATACATTAATTAAGTCCAGCCGCGTTAAAACCAAAAAAAAAGGTTTTTCTTAGAGAAAAATGGTTCGGGTGTTTTTTTTAATTTCTCAAAAACTACAATACATTTTTCATCCGGTTTTCTGTTTTTAACTAACGACTAATAACAGAATTGAATTTTTGAAAAAAAATTAGTACTTAATTACATACAATTTTGCAAAAAAATAGTTCGAACTTTTTTTTTAATTTTTTTTTTCAAAATTTTGAGTTTGAAAATTAATTTCTCATAAACTATTCATTAAAACAGCTTCGTTTGAAAACAAGATTAATGAAGAGGTTTCTGGCTTTACAAAAAAGTATATCACGGCATTGTGGATGTAACTGTTGATTTTTAATATTTATTTTTTCAAATTAAGTCGATTTTTTAGAAAATTGCCCCTCCCGGCTAAATGGGGGGAATAGACCTCCCCCTCCCATACGATTTTTTTCTTGTCTTGACCAGACCTAAACGCTCTAGCTTTTTGGCACACTGCTCGTGGGACATCCTGTATAGTAGTCGAAAGGCATATGTTAAAATTATACGGTTGGTTCTAGAATATCCGCCTAGGGCTAGTAAGATTCCTAAATTTGTAAGGATAGTTAAGCTAGTTTTAAGAATTTTTGTCTAGGATAAGATGGATGTAAGAAACTATGAATAAAAATGAATTTAAAACTAAAAAAGCAATTCTCCCAGTGCCCTAGGATCTGGTTTAGATTTAAAAAATTCCAGAGGTCCAGTTCATTAAGTGTTACCCTAATAAGGTGCTGAATGATGGAGCAGGCCTAAACAGAATCGACAATTTTATTATCAAAATCACCCGAAAGCACATCGCTAGGGGTATGACTAACGGCAATTACCTGATCTTCGGGGGTAACTACCAAGATATCAAGAGAACCCACTCCGAATGGGATTTATTCCTCAAGAAACATTTCTTGATACTGATATCGAAAGGTTTGTGCAAAATAGAGACGGTATCCCACCGCCAATGCACCAGAGACAAACGACTCGTCGTATCCGCGACATAGTGTTCATAAGCTCATTCGTTTTAAACAGTACGCCGATTTTTGATAGTTGTCGGGTGAAAATGCTTTCCAGAACGGGACCTTACTCCAGTGAAAACCTCCTCACTCCATAGCTCGTAAATTAGATAAGAGTTAGCTAGGGGATATTTTAGAACCTGTTACCCATGACGAGGTCTCTGTCATGCAAAGTGAGGACGAATTTAATCACCAGTTCGCTCTACTAGATGGCATCGAACATAACAACGAAAACAGATAGATCGAAGCAGTATGGTCAACAATAAAGTGTTGTAAAGGAAACAGCGAAAACAATCTAGGCTATTGCAAGGCTTCTGATGACAAGCATTGCTTCGAAGAAGAATGCGAAAAAGTAAAAGCCCGTATTATTCAAAGATTTCCATTCCTGGACAATATTGATAAAATCACGTTTACAAATTATTGGGAAGTCGGGATAAAAAACGCCAAGGTATAGGAAAAAGTTTGTCGAAATTCAGGAAGAATATGCAAACATCATACATTTAGGAAATAATCGGGGCTATTGGTGTGGCTTAAGGAGGAACCGTTCCGCGAAGGACTAAATTTTCAATATACGACAGCTTTTGGAAAAGAAATGGAAATTCCTTGAAACGGTCAACAAACTATTCGTAGATTTTGATTAGAGTGGGAACCCCAAAAAATTTGGTGAAATTGATAAATATGCCTAAAGGGAATTATAGTACGAGACGTCTTATTTAAAACATCGAAGATACGTGAAGGAGGATTAAAAGAAGAAGACGCCTTGTCACCATTTCTTTTTGATTTGATGATATCTTGTAAGATTTTCTCAGGATAATGACGGAGGTCCGCTCTAGCTGACCATCTTGACTTTTTGAGAGAAAGTGAAGAGATAGTTAAGAGAAACGCAGATAGTCTAAAAGGGTAGGGAAAGGGAGTAGATCACTGACCGACTTGGATCGATCCAAACTTCGCAACTGACTGTACTCGAAAAGCGCTATAAAAAAGTGTGAGAAACTCTGGTCTCTGACTTAGAAGGAGGAAAACAGGTTTTAGGTCTTTAACAGGGAGAATCTAGGGTGGAAAACAGGACGAAGAAAAAAGTAAACGGAGAAAACTACACAATCCAGAACTCAAGGAATTCTTTACAACCCCAAACATTGACCGAGTAATAAAATCGTAAAGAAGAAGCGTGAAGATAGATAATGAAGAATTCATAAATATTTTTTCTAGAAAAATTTAAAGTCACCTCTAAACGGGCGGAGGAGAGTCATTGGACAAAAGGGTATTCCTGAACATAAACACCAAACAAATATCTACACATCCTCACAAAATTATTCGCACGAGGTGTCATTTAACGCAATAAGCAATATTCCATTAGCTTAGTCGTGAAAAAATAATTCAAAAAAATTAAAAAACATTTTTTGTGCCTGTTTTCTATAACCTAGCACACAAAAATAAAATATTATTCAATCCAAGTAGTCGTTAACAAAAATAAACAAAAAATAATAGAACGTTACACAACACCTTTGTTTTTTGTACAAATCTGGGTACCCCATTCTCCTTGTAGAGCTTCCCTAATAAAGGCTTTGCTGTTCGCAGCTCGATTTCGAATGTTTTTTTCAAACTCAGCCCACAAATGAGTGGAGAGCGTTTTGAGCTGGAAAGGGGCATTAAAAAGCAACCACATTCTGACATTGTGAGCAATGTGCTTTGGGTCGCTGACCCTAGACCATTTTCGTGGCGCCTTGCTATATAGTCAATAAACCCCATTTCTTCGTTCCGCTCGTAGGCATACACCCCAACATCAAAACATTACCGTCGTCATGTTTCACCGTCCCCCATGAACTCTCCGACAACAAAAAAGCAGAAAATGTACGCATTTTTACTAATTTGCTGCAACGAAGTGAGCGAGCTCCGTTTCTGAATAATCTCGTCACTGAATAAAAACTTCAAAAGAAAAGGTTTGCGTTTTGCCAGATATTTCTCCAAAGGAATACCAAAAGTTGTCCACTATAAGAAGGTTAAACGGTGTGTATGGGGGGACAGAAGCGGTATCATCTCAAATGACGTTTGCTATTGGGGGAATGACAATGACGAAGGCTAACAGTGGTGGATTCCGGACAAAAATGGCAAGCGGCAGTTCAACATTAACAGCAACGTCTATCTGGCTGAACTTGACCGCTTTCACGCTGCAATCGCAGCGAAACGACCACGAAAACATTTCGTCTTCCACCATGATAACGTTCCCATGTTAAACGTCGCGTCGATTCGATCGCCAATAAGGAATGGGATGTGCTGCCACATCTGCCATATTGACCGACTGAAGGGCCTACAAGCATGATCGGTGGAAAACTGGACACATGAAAAACTGGCAAACGAACAAAATCTTCGGCGATTTGGATGACTTGATGGCCGATGTTAAAACGTGGATCGCCACCAAGAGTCGTGACTTCTTCGCCCCTGGAATCGACAGACTGCCAAGCAAATGGGAAGCAGTTCTTGAATTGGATAGTAACTACGCTCCAGAATAATCATTAAACATGTTTTTTATTAAATTTTTTTTATCGTTTTTGCTAAATAAAATTTGTTGGAAAAAAACCGCAATAATTATTATGCTTTCTTCTTCTTAGGTGGCGGTACAGTCCGGTGTGAGCCTGGAACTCAACCCACAAGCGTCTCCAGCTGCCACGATCTTTACCCAGTTGTTTCCAGTGCCGTATCCCAGTCGGTTAAGGTCCTTTTCCATCTGTGTGCGCCACCTTAGATTCGATCGTAGAATCTCCGCCCGGAGCTGTGTTGTCCATTCTAGTCATCTTAGACGTTGGTTCCGCAGACGTCGTACTAGACCGTCGGTCCAATAACGTCAATGTCATCTGCGTAGGCAAGCAATTGTGTAGACTTGAAGTAGATCGTACCTCTTGTATAGGCCGCAGAGTCCCGCACGATCATCTCAAGTATGATGTTAAAGAAATCACATGACAGTGCGTCACCCTGTCTAAATCCATTTTTAACATCGAAGGTCTCGGTTAGTCCACATCCGACTTTAATGGATTCAATTCATATTTTCCATAGTCATCCTGCACAGTCGGACGAAAGTGGCAGGAATGTTAAAACTAGACATGGCTCGGTATAGCTCGTCCCTATGCACATTGTCGTATGCGGCTTTAAAATCGACGAAATTCTTGGGTCTTTTCCTAGATCTGGCAGTGTAAAAATTTGGTCTATTATGGATTTATCTGGCCTAAAACCACACTGATAGGAACCAATCAAATTATCCACAAAGGCTTTCAGGCGATGTTAAGGAGACTTTTTCATCTATAGTTGGCGCAGTTATAGGGGTTTCCTTTCTTATGGAATGGGCAAATGATGCTGAGCTCCCATTCGTCGGGCATGCTTTCCTCCAACCATATTTTACAGATGAGCTGGTGCATGCGCGCTACCAGCTCATATCTAGCCGCTTTAAATAGCTCAATAGTCTGTGCCCGCGGCTGTGTTAGTTTTATGCTTGGAAATAACAAACATAATTTCATCTAGGTCTGATGGACATTCGTTATAAATGGATCATTCTGCCAGACAGCGATATCAGATCTATCGTCGCCCTTATGCAGTCTACAGAAGTGGTTTTTCCATATTCTCAGTATCAACTGTGACTCTACTACTAGTTGTCCGTCTTCATCCCTTCAGGCTTCTGCTCTGGCTTTATAGCCTTGGCAACTTGCGAGCGTCATTCCTGTGGTAGCATCTCTCCATCTCCTCGTTCTCACGCTTTTCGTGCTCTCTTTTTTTCTTCCTAAAAAACGTGTGTTTCTTTCTCCTTTTCTGCTCGTAGGGCTCACGAACGGCTTTCGTCTGTCTATATAGCATGGCTTTGTAGTCGGTTTGCTTTGCTACATGGGCTTGTTTGCATTGTGTATCAAACCTAGCTGGCGGCGGCCTTTTTTTTGCCTGGTTCATCCCATCGCACTTCTTGGAGTGCGGATATATCTGCTTGTTAGCAATCGAGGGTTTTTTTTCCAATTGGTTGTCTGCACCTTGTCTGTCTGGTGGCTCCTTTTTATCTACGCTATCATCTCTTTTACGTTCTTCCAACTTAGTTTTACCTCTTTTAATTCTCATTTTAGGACGATAGCGTTGCTAACGAAATTTTCTTAATTTTTGCTAATCAATTTTGAAAATCATTTCTCTCACAAAGCTGCCAGAAAAGTTTGTCCTGTCACCGAGTGAGAGAGAGAGAGAGAAAGGGTTGGGGTTTTTTTGTGTTGGGCCATTGTTAACACTCGCGTATTACCTAGATGACTTTAAAGTAAAACCAGGAGGTAATGAAATATAAATCGATTAAGCCGACAAAACACACTGAAATAGTTCAAACTCACAAAAAAAATTGGCATCCCTTGAGTAATCACCAAACGCCGCCGCAGGTGTCAGTGTGACTGAAACCCCAGTCGTTTCCATTTCGAGACGTATACTAGTGCGTCCAGTCCAAGTTTAAGAAATACCAATGTCCACACATACTATTCAAACCAGATCAAAAACAAAACTTATTCTACCTCCCTGAATTCCCTTTTATGGCTTATTTTAAAAGGAAGTCTATGAATATTCGACAGTAAGACGACAAGCAACCACCAGTCAGTAGCCCTGCAGGTATCTGTTTCTGACATGAGACACCATAATCCTTTGACATTCCATTAACCTTTTGATTGCTGTCTACCTGTGGTTGTCGTAACCAATCACGACCGGATTCCATCCCATGTAGCAAGGGTTTAATGAGTGCCAAGTCCGTCGTTTATCAATCCAAACAGTGGGTGGTCGGTAGCTGCTACTAACTGACAGTACCTGGTGATAATTATTCCAACCGAATATGTATGTACCTAAGGACATGTAACTCAACAAACTATTCACTTGCCTTTGTCTTTCCATTTCTAACATTGCTTGTTAGCCTCTGCCAACCAACTTATTGCCCCACTCATTCCAAGCTCCAAGAATATATCTATAGATGAACCCATAACTGGTCTTGGACATATACCTATGAAACATTCATGACAGTCGAGGGCTGAGCATCTCAAACAAATCAATTTGTCGGGATAATCCCCCTTGATAACATTTGATTCAATTGCATTAAAGATATACATAGCTACAGGATATCGTCGTTCTCCCACCCCTCCAAATCCTACAGATAACTTTTCCGTATTTCTCATCAAGTAAAACGTAAAGAAACAAATATTTCCTCTCAGAAGACCGGCACAGACTTGGCCTCAACTAGAACTCAACGGACAAGTCTTCGACACGAGAGTGGGGATATTAAACTTTTTTTTTCCCAGGATTTCCGAGTTCGGCTCAATGACCATTCTGTTTGTAAACTTTTCCTATTTGAACTTGTAAAGTGCCTGGAGAAGGAGACAATTTAATGCTTAACTGGAAATTCGTCCGATAAGACGGAGAAACGGAGAAACTTTGCTTTCACATTAGCGACAAATGGGCAACGCTAAGCCTAAGTCGGGGTCGAGGAATCAAATCAGCAAACATCATGGAGGCAAATGAGATTTCAAAACCCAGGACGGGTATAAGTAGGTTATTTACGGCGGAGAAATGTGTTTCGCAGAATGCTCTTCATATTTTTAGTATCGTTTGTTGATTTAATGAGATACTTACCGTACGTTCCGTAATGGAGTATCTAATGGTGCTGTAAAGCAACTGAATGGCTTTTAATTTCAATTTTGAACCCGCACGCACCAGGGGTAGTAGTCGTGGAGCGTAAGGTGATTCGAATTTTAGTATTTCGTGGAGTAGTACGTGTGCGGAGTAATTATCGCCGCCTAAGCTGCCGTCTACGGTTGGCACGTACGAGTACGTGGATTAATAATGTCCTTGCGGTATCAAGGGCGATGGGTCTTGTTGTTTGCTTCTTTTTATGGGCCCTCAAAGCAGTTAAGCACCAATTAAAGCATAACATTTTAGATGTTCGTTAAGCAACGTCGGTCTTAAAATTGTGGTTCAAGCCTCCAGGTTTTTAAGGTCCAATCAAGAGAAAGGGATTTAATAGATCGCTCAAAACATGGTATGATTCTCGTAAAACTCATGGCATTCCTAGGATTATCAATATAAATACTGCGCCTTAACTTGCAGTGAACGCTTTACCAACAAACCTCGCCGGCTGGTGCGGTCTTACGATAACCGTGTTCAGTGCCAATTAGCCAAAGTCCTATTAGCAAACGCTCTATATATAGGACTATAATCCAAGTAAAGCTGGCTCTCTGGAATGTTCAGACAACTAGAATGCTGAAGCATCGTCCGACATCTATCCCAAAGTCCCCAATCCAGTTAAGGGTTGATTGATCTAGTGATTGCCAGGTGCCATTGATAATGAGATGCGTGAACCGTACACTGGGAACTATCAGGTGTACGAGGGTGATCTGAAAAGTTTCCGACCTCAACGTGAAGATAGCAGGACTTGTCAATAAAGGCACAATAGTTGTGCATGTTTTGACAGTTACTCACTAAAATTTCAGCCATTTTGGACGTCTAGTTTTTATTTGGCAGTCGTTTGAAAGTATCGATGTTAGTGTTTTTGTGAAAATTGGCACAATTGAGTATCGAGCTGTCATTAATTTTTTTTAGGCAATACGCCTACGCAAATCAAAGATGAGTTGGACTCTGTGGATGGGGACTCGGGATGGTCGTGGTGCAAAGGTAATCAGCACCGACTGTTGAGCCGAAGGTCTGCAGTTCAAGTCCGTCCATATTCAAGAACAATTCCTATGAATGAGAGATAATGAAAAAGTTCTGACGAAGGCATAACACTCGCGTGATCATATACACTTCAAAATTCATATTTTGTGTGTGCATTTCCAATATAACACCTTAAAGACATGGAAACAAAAAAATTACTGGGAACTACAACCAATGCGAAAAAGGTTGTCGAATCTCTCGAATCATATCTAAGACAACCACCCCAGGAGAGTAGTGAACGAACATCTTCGACACAAACCATACTATAAGAACGTACACTTTTGAATTATAAAAATTTATATAAAAACAAAAAATGGGTACTCTGCACCATCATTTACCCCAGTAAAATTTTGGGCACCTGAATTTATACGTGGCCGTGAGAGCGTGGGAGACAATGAACGTTCGGGATATCCAAAACTGCAACAGCTGACGATAAGATCGGTAAAGTTCACCAAATGGTGCTAGGCTACCGCCGAAAGAAGGTATGAGAGATATAAAATGTCCAAAGAACGTGTTTGTCGCACATTAAATCAAGATTTAGGCAAGATTTGGTGCCAGGTTTCGAATAAACATTTCGAACGCTCTGTTGGCGCAGTTTAGGCGAAATAAATTCGAGTTTTAGCGCCGACTAATTACTGTCGATGAAATTGGGGTACACCAGTATACGAGGGTGGTGCGATAAGTACTTAGCCTACAAAAGAAAAACAAAAATTTTGGAGAAATGGCTATTTATTTTCCAATAAAGTCTCCTTTTAGCTCGAAACACTTGACCCAGCGATGCTCCAACTTCTTTAACCCGTCTGAAAAATACGTTTTCTCGAGGTCTGCAAAGTAGGCCTCAGTGGGGGCGATGACCTCCTCATTCGACTGAAATTTCTGCCCGGTGAGTGACTTTTTCAAGTTTGAAAACAAAAAGAAGTCGCACGGAGCCAAATCTAGAGAATACGGTGGATGGGGCAGCTGTTCGCAGCCCAATTCGACCAATTTGGCCATGGCGAGGGCGGAGGTGTGAGCCGGTGCGTTATCATGGTGGAAGAGCACTTTTTTCTTCGCCAAGTGGGACCGTTTTTTCTTCAATTCGGCATCGAATCGGCCAATAATTTGGCATAGTACAGCCCTTCTCCAGGTAGTCGATGTGGATCACACCCTGCGAATCCCAGAAAACGGTGGCCATCACATTTCCGGCCGACGGGACAGTCTTCGCCTTCTTCGGAGCACGTTCGCCGGGTGAAGTCCACTGTTTCGACTGTTCCTTGGTCTCTGGTGTGTACCAGTGGATCCATGTTGGGTCGATTGTCACGAAACGACGCAGAAACTCCTTCGGGTTGTGCTTAAACAGCGTCAAACACTGCTCTGAAGTGGTCTCACGGTTGCGCTTGTTGTCCGGAGTGAGCAAACGCGGCACCCATCGCGCCGACAGCTTTCTCATGCCCAAAATTTCATGCAGGATATGACCCACTGATATGAGCCTACTGTCTCAGCCAATTCGCGCACCTCCAATCGGCGGTCTGCCAATAAAAGATCGTGGATTTTTGTCACGTAACCCTCCGTAGTAGCCGTTTTTGGGGCACCTGGACATGGCTTATCAAAAGCGGCTTGATGGTCCCATCGAAGGAGAAGAGTCACCGTACACTGCATATAAACGTTCTTTGATTTCGCTGCGCGATTTCCCTTCCAAAAACAAGGTTCGATACACCGACCGATATTGCTCTTTTTACTTTTTTCTAAAATCCGCGGATACTCCCGCTTCCACACGCGGTCAAAGCAAAACTACGAGTCCGATCCGGCAGTAGCCGGATGTACTACACGATACTAAGTTGCTCTTGCGATACTGGCGCCATCTGGCGGTCAGGCTAAGTACTTATCGGACCACCCTCGTACGCCCGAAAAAAAATGTGCTCGGAGGACAGAGAGGCAAATGAGGAGACAATCACCTTCGTGAACAGTTGTTTTGCTAAGAAAAACGTTGAGTTGATTTGCACGGGTTAGACAGATGGGAGCCTTGTTGGGCGAAGTATGTAGAGTTGCAAGGAGACTATGTGGAAAAATAAAAATAAATTCTAAGAAGAAATGTCTTGTATCTTTGTAAGGTCGGACATTTTTCGGACCACCCTTGTACAAGTGGAAATCCTCTGTTTTCCAATTGATGGCGCTAGAGGTATATGTCGGTCCAAAATGGCAGACCGGAGGCACGTCAAAGGTTAATACAAATTTACGTTGAGGCTGATTGCGAATGATTTCAACACTACAAAAAAAGGATGTGAAACCGTGTGACGGACTCAACAAACGATTTCTCATAGTTTATAAACATTGAGAATGGTACCATACGAGTTGGAGCCGAGAGACGTGGAATAGTATTTTTTTACGACCAAGTTGCTATTCCAGCGGCAAAAAACAAAGTCGAGTTTTGATTCGTGATGAAAAGTCGATCCATTACATTAATTGAAAATTAAGGAAATCTTGAGCGTGTCGCTACTAATCAGGAACTCACTACTTAACACAACTAATGCGATTGAATGATTCTGCAGCACGATAGCGTTCGGTCATATGCTGCTTAAGCCGTTAAATTAACATAAAAATATTTGAAATGCTCTCTTAGACTACCAATTGTTCGGAATGGTGACGCATGGCTTGGCAGCATGGCCGATCATCCGAAAAAAAACAATTGTGAGGATTCGTGGATCACCTCAAAAGAGGCTTAGTTTGACCAGCTCGGAATTCGTGTGGTGCCAGAGGCATGGGCAAGGGTTGAACCAAACCAGTTAGGCAATACTTTTGGGAAAAGTGGAAGATATCCATGTGTACCGCTGATAGGTGGTTCCATCTTGTCGCACAGTCAAAGAGTCTGGTTCCACTCTCGAACGTGGTGTTCTCTGACAAGCTTGAAATTTATTTCCTTACCTAAATTGCATTAAAGTCACTAGTCTCATTATCGAGGTATTGGGCTTGTCTTCCATGAGAACATCAGTGCGTGTGCAAATGTTACCATTGTCGGCGTTGATATAGGGTGTTGTGGGGCCCGCTCACATATCGAAAGCTTACATTTTTTTTGCCAAAATCTGTCTCGAATAACAAAGTTGTCCTTGTATATTTCAAAGTACCGGCTTTTTCCCGATTCATCCCATGATACTTCCTAAATAAATATCATTGCTATATGTTGTAGCAGTCTAAGGCCTCTACAAACTGTTCGTCTGCACTTGGAGAACCGAACATTTCAGATGCAGTACCAGAAATTATACTCATTTAGTGTTCGCCTGGTTTATCCATGGGAAATCCACCCTTACCCTTAGCTATTCGGCAATCTCGTGGCAACTAGGTAAATGTATGGTTATGGCATGTCGAACTGCAGCCCAACTAACAATAATTCTGTTTTATGTCGCGGTAAACTTTCCATTCGCCTTTTCCGATGGCAATTTTCAGAGAAACTCCAAATGACAACGCAGGCAGGAGTAAACTAGATATTGGTTGTAAATGCCTCTTGACAAACTTGATTTCCATCAAGGGCAGGTGAACCCATACCTTAATTTCATCAATTGTTACGTTGGTAAACTGAAGGCAAGGAAAATTCAACTTCCACCTAAGACAGTTTTACTCTAGCTACGGTTATCACAAAGATCTATACCGACTTGTTCATAATATTGCTCCCATAGTGTCCAAAGTAGGGGAAGGCGGTGAGCCACGCAACCTTCGACTATAGACACTTTATGAGATTGCGATGTACTCTACTGGACCGAGCTTCAATAATTAGACTTATGTTGGGATGGAAAGAATATTGATGGATATCTGCGCACTAGTAACAAACACGCAAGCTACTCGTATACTATAGAGAGATGATGCTGCAAGGAGAGCAGTACAAGCAACGGAGTAGCATTAACTACTTGCCAGCCCCGCTCAGTAATGCCTAGGGGCGATTCCGCGCGTAGATGCGCTGAAGTGGTCGAGGTGTGATTTAGAACGTAGGCATATGCCTAGAAGAAACCTGTATGCAAATTGTGCATATGCCAGCAACATAGGTCACTATCATCTATGAAAATTTCACCTCGCTTTTGGGCATCCGAAGAAAAAAGTGGGTCAGCGATGATGATCGATTTCTATGCAGAATATGTAGCTGATAGCTCAAGCTTATTTCCTTTAGCTAAATGCTGAAAATAGAGCCTACAAGTAGAACTGAAGACATCTCTTCATGGAAATGAAAAGCAAGAAATCAGTCAATAAGTCACTGATCAATAGAACTCTAAACTCTCATAAATTGCGATATTCGCTTGTAAAGAGCTACTTTTGGTTAGATTATATCATATAGTTAACACACAGCACATGTGGTTATTGCAGAAATAAGGTTTGTTGCTGAGGCTTGAAACACCCCCCCTTTTACAACAAGCTAAGAAGATACCTTCTTTGATCGTATCTACCAGGGACAAAGTTCTTTCGATCACTTTTGCTGTGATTGATTCTTTTTTGCCAGATAATTTGTTTTTTCAGCACCCTGCTAAGGAAAGACATGGTGAAATATGATTTTTTCTGATTTGTCTATTGTGGGATAACACCAACCTCAGAGCTAAGGTAATAAGTAAAACTGCGATTCGTGAATGGTGAAGGAGTTTCTAAGATGGTCATGAAAACGTTGAAGCCCTCAGCACGTCAACAGCTCTGAAAACGGGTATGAATGATCGCTGTAGGAGATGTCAAGAAATATTCTCGCGTATTTTGACAACAAAAACAGTAGCGAATGGAAACTCGTCATGAGTAGCTCAAAAAAGTAAATAATGAAGCGAAACTGATCAAACGAAAAAAAATGTCAAAACCTACGTTCAATTGAGCCAATGAAGGCATTTCGGATAACCAAAGTAAAAGACGACCCATGGTGCGGTAAAATGTGAATTCATTGTGATTCTCGATTTTAACAATATATCAAGACACAATAAGTTCCTGCCATAAGGTCAAACGATCAGTAAGAAACACTATCTACATGTAGAATGCCATTCGCTCGGATTTTTACAATTGAAAAATGTGGCTAACAATGAAACTAAAATAATGACCATTTTGGGCAGTCGTGACGACCCTATGTGACTTTCGTCTATTGATAAAATTAGAGATAACCCCACAAAGCCATCGTTTCGCAAGCATAGGTGCTCTCGAGTTCCAGGAACGTGTCTGGAATTTTAAGAAGGACTTGCATATACCTAGTGAAGACCCTTTCGAAGGTTATGACATTGGTGTAGGTGACTAAATATAATTCTTTTCAAAGCCCTCGTCTTTCGACCAATCACTTGACTGTTGCGTGCGTATTGCATCGTTAAATGCCACCTGTAGCTTTTGCGAATCAGGATGACAACATATTAATTCACCTTATTTTATCGCAAGTAGAATTACAAGTTTTTTGCGGGTATCTAGTGGAGTGGTCCACAGCTCGCGAAGGCATCCATAAATGCGACCAATTAATGTGATCATACCCGGATAGGTCGCTGGTTATTATATATCCTAGGCGGTTTTCTCTACGCCTTTAATCATAGATGTGTTTAGATAGAGGGCAGGAAGATGGTCGAGATTAAATTTTGTTTTAGAGATAGGGATTACTTAGGACTTGAGTGGATTTAGTTGTAAACCTTGCTGGTAGATCATTTATGAAGATACAGACCTGAAATTGAGCCCTGCGGAACACCTAGCTCTACTTCCATGAGAGATGAATCGCTTTTAGCCGCTACGACTTTTTGTGACCTCCCGGAGAGAAAACTTCTCACTAATTAAACCACACTATCCCTAAAACCAAAGTTGTTCTGTAGCTTCCAGCACAAGATATCATGATTTACTTTGTCGAAAGCCTTCAACGAGATGTAGTTTTTGTCAAAGAATATTCGTATTTCTTCAAGAATTTTAATCATGGCTGTACAGCTTTGATTTGTTCTGAATCTTGATTGCTGGGTATAAAGAAGATTATTAACGGACAAGTGTTTTGTAATCTGATTCGCTATTATAATACTTTCTCGAAGACTTTGGATAAGCAGGGCAGGATACTAATAATTGGTTGGTTTAAAGTCAGATGTGGATGCCATACTAGTTTTCTTAGCAATGGGTATAATTCTAGCGATTTTCCACGACTGCGAAATGTAATTATAAACAAATTGATAACATGCGTAAGATTGGAGGCGATTTGTGGTAAAATGAGTTTAACAAATCGTATTGGTATGCCATCCTCTCCAATAGAGTCTGATTTAATACCATTTACACATCGGATAACTTCATCTTCTGAAGCTACTACGAACTCATCTAGACTTGAACTTGCATTGCCTAATGTATTATTAAAATCGAAGTCTGTTGAACAAGGGTTCACCCAAGATGCATGGTTTAGTTCATCAGCACTAAAATCACATTTAGAGCTATGGTTACAACTATATATACCAGTTTTTCGTAGGTTGATCCATAGTTTTTTGGCGGGGGGGATGCACTTAGTTTAGATCTGAAAAAGTTTATTTTTAAAACACTACACTACTGTTGGCTTGAGATGGGCTATGTTTCCATTTACTATAAAGCCTGTTCCTTTTGGCATTCACCACTTCTACCGTATACCAAGGGCATGCTTGATTATGGATCTTGACTGTTTTTGCGGGTACACAATGATTGAAAATTTGCATCAGGATTTGTTGAAAGGTAACGATTTTGTCGTTGGGATGGGCATTGCATCCAATGGACGGAAATAATGACAGTTTGAAGTCAATAGACTTAAGATCTTTGAATGAAAAGATATCAGGGACAACAGTTTTTGACAGGTTCAGATCATGAGAACAGAAAAGAAGATCACGGTCGGAGAAATCAGACGATAATTGGTCAAACAGTAAGACAAGTAACGGAGAAGGGCTTCGCGTGGCTGCACACCTTGTCGCGGTGCGAAGGCTCAGTAATTGTCAATGACTCTTGAGAATTCACTTCCCATATTGGACATGAAATCTCTATGACGAGACATGAAGGTAAGCTGCAGCCATCACCTCCTCCTTCCTTCCCCGGGTATCCCCTCCATTCCCCCTCCCTTCCCCTGGACTAAGGTGTAAACCGTACCGTGCCGAGAGTCAGCCAGGCTGGAGGCCCAGTCTAAATAATAGCCCAGTCGCTAACGGTGTATCCAGGATACCTGGCGCCCTCCTGGATCAAATAGCCTTGCCTGTATACTGCGAGGCTCTGTACAGGTCGACCACCCATTCCTGCGCGACTCGTGGGATCACATATGGAAAATATTGATAAAACTAGTAAAGTGCATCCTCTGAAGAGGCAAACAGCGCAAGTTGCCACCGCCCAGGGCGCGATCGACACAGACAGCGTAACCGGGGCTCTCCTTCAGGGACTACAGATTGGTACCGCTACCGACGATGAATCCTTGACTTCATCACAGGTAAGCAACACCATGCAAGTGGACTCTGAAACCGAGGCCCAGCTGCTGGAAGAAAAAGTCGCCCCTAAGGCCACAGGCAAACCTGTAGAAACGAGAAAAGTAAAAACACCGGCAGAAAAAGCAAAGAGTAGCTATAAGAGGTCGGTGCAGTATATCAGGAAAATGAACGCAAGAAAACCCCCAACGCTCTCCGAGCGCGAAAAACTCCTGATCAAGAAGCACAAGAAAGAGGTAGCCAAATTCGAGAAGAAATCAGCTCCCACCTCCACTCACGCTTCGAAAAAGGACACAGGGCAAGATAAGAAGCCATCGAACACGGCCCTATTATCAAACCCAACGTCCCAAAATTGACTCGACAACTGCCAACACAACCGGCCACTGTCGAAAAGAACGCACAGCAACCGGACGCCTCCAAGGGACACACTGCCTCAGGATCGAAGCAGAACGTCAAGAGCGGGCGCTCCGGAGAAAAAACTCTTAGGGAAGCGAAAAAGGCGAAAACATCAGCCAGCTTCAATCTTCCCCTGAGTCTACAAGTGGTTATTGTCGATCGTTCCAACCCGGATGGGAAGATTACATCCGACAATTGGCTAACGGTTGAAGCCAAAATATTGGAAGCGATGCTTGTCGCGGATAGCAGCGATGAGATTAACTTCGACGGGGCAGGCTGGCAGAAAGGAGTCAAAGTTGTCGGTTGTGACAATCAGAGGTCCCTAGACTTCTTAAACCGCACAATCGACAATTGCGGCGAAATCTGGCAGAACGCTAAACTCGAGGTTATCCCTCATTCGATGCTTCATTTTGAAGCTAATTGACAAGCAGAATAAAGAGCTTGACACTCTCAGCTGGAGAATAATTTCTTCAGCCAAGAATAAGAACGGAGTGGGTAAGGACCTCATGGTTACCATTGACCAAAAGTCACTCGACCACATCCGCAGCAGATCTGGCAGCATCAAGTTCGGGCTGGGAACCCTGAAGGTAAGGCTTCCCAATGAACGCGGCAAGTCAAAGGAGGCTGCTAGTGGTGCAAATTAATTTACACCACTGCAAAGCAGCCACCGACGACTTGATGATGTACATGCTGCAGGAAGATGTGGATATAGCCTTAATCCAAGAACCCTGGCTCCTTAGGAACAATTCAGGGATTAAGGTCTAAGGAGTATAATTTATACTATCCACATACCGAAGGTAAGCTACGAACCTGTATAGTCGCCAAGAGATACTTAAACATTTCTCTCCTAGGTACGTACAGCAACGAAGACCTCACGGTGGTAACGTACGAACAACAGGACAAATCAATTTTGCTCCTATCGCCGGCATACTTACCATACGATGAGGAGGATGCACCTTCAGACGCAGTCCGAACACTCGTGCGACACGCCAAGTCACGCGGACTGTGTCTATTGATAGGCTGCGACGCCAACGGACACCATACTCAATGGGGAAGCAGCGACATCAATAAAAGGGGTGAGTCCATTTTCGATTTCATTATCTCCACCAACCTCAATATGTGCAACAAAGGTAACACACCCACGTTTCGTAATCGGGTTAGGGAAGAGGTAATTGACCTCATTTTACTAAGTGAGTCCGACTCCATCCGAGTAGAGGATTGGAGACTGTCCACTAACTGTTCCTTTTCGGACCACAGCCGGATACTCTTCAACCTTAACGTCATTAAAGAAAAACCGAAACCTTTCAGAAACCCTCAGAAGACAGACTGGAATCTTTTCTCAAACCTAGTTGACAACAGGTTAGAACCGCAACAAGCCACCACTAATCCTGATCCAACTTACATTGAGAATTCAGTCGAAAATCTTGTGAGAATTCTGAAAGCGGCTTTCAACAAATCCTATCCTTTGCATTGTGCTCACAGGAAGACCAGCGCAGTCTGGTCGACCACAGAGCTAAAGCAACTCAGGACCAGGACCCGAATTCTATTCAACAGAGCAAAGTTCTCAAACAGAACCGAAGACTGGGATAATTACAAATCCAGCTTCAACGAATATAAGAGCAAAACAAGAGCAGCAAAATCTAAACCCTGGCGGGAGTTCTGCGAATCAATTGAGGATCTCAACGAAGCCGCAAGGCTCAGGAAGATCCTATCCAAGGACCCCTGCGTCCCGGGATTCATCCGTAAACCAGATGGTTCTTGGACAGAATCCAGTCGGGAATCTCTAGAACTGCTGACTGAAACCCACTTCCCAGGCTGTAAAACCCCTGAAACCACAGTCTCCTTCGAGACGACGGTTCCTACGGTTCACACAACCGAAGAAGTGATAAACAAGATTATCACAGCGGATAAAGTATCATGGGCAATAAATTCGTTCAAACCCTTTAAATCTCCGGGCCCGGACGATATCTTGCCAGCGATGCTTCAAAAAACACAGATCCACACTGTACCCCATCTCGTAAGCATTTTTTCCAATTGCCTGCGAATGGGGTACATCCCAACACAGTGGAGAGAAATTAAGGTAATTTTCATACCTAAGGCAGGTAAACCATCTCATACTGCCGCAAAGGACTATAGGCCAATTAGTCTCACGTCGTTTCTTTTAAAAACCTTGGAGAAACTCCTTGACCTATACATCAGAGGACTCATAAATTCACGTAACTTATGCTACACTCAACACGCCTATCTCAAAGGCAGATCAGTGAAGAGTGCTCTGTATAGTGTTGTCCGTGAAATTGAGGGCTCGCTATACTTAAAAGAGTTTACAATGGCAGCCTTCCTCGACATAGAGGGGGCCTTCAACAACGTAAACACAGAGGCCATAACAACAGCTCTTGAGGACATAAAAGTAGACAAATCCATTGTAATCTGGATTGAGAATATGTTGAAGAACAGAATTAGCAATGCAGACATTGGACACAGCTCTATAAGGAAAGTAACAATTAGAGGC
The DNA here is from genome assembly GCA_958301585.1 of Merodon equestris. Lineage (NCBI taxonomy): Eukaryota > Metazoa > Arthropoda > Insecta > Diptera > Syrphidae > Merodon > Merodon equestris. Next base: position 86,692,689 of record OY284414.1, read on the forward strand.
ACACCACAGGGGGGAGTTCTCTCCCCCCTACTGTGGCTTCTTACTGGTTATCTTGATAAAAGGTAAATTTCTACCAGCTATCAGTGAACTAATGGAATCTGCGTTGAGTGAACTCTCGTCGTGGGCAAGACAGAATGGTCTGAAAATAAACCCCCAGAAAACCGAGCTGGTCTTGTTCACCAGGAAAAGGAAAATTCCGATATTTGCTCCCCCAAAGTTAGAGGGCACCCCACTCAAACTCAAAGCGGAAACAAAATATCTAGGCATCATACTTGACTCTAAGCTCTCCTGGAAAAGGAACCTGGAGGAAAGGATGAAAAAAGGATTGAACGCTTTTTATGCATGCAAAAAGACCTTCGGAAAAAGATGGGGCTTGCAACCGTACATCATTCATTGGATGTACACAGCAATCATCAGACCTATTTTAACTTGCTTTTGGTGGTTGGAGAGAGCTACGTCAGTGGACGCTTTGAGACCTTCAGCCTCTTCAAGGCATGGCCTGCCTAACACCAATGGCAGGCTTACATAGGCTAGGGTAGGGTAAGGTAGGGTGGGGTAGGTAGTAGTAGGGTAGTATGTATATAAAAAAAAAAAAAAAAAAAAGATATATGTATATATTTTATTTATTTATTTAGTCAATAAAGTACATAGACTTTCTTAGACCTATAATATATAATATATAATAAATACAATAACTTTGAGCTAACAATTATGTCTGGAAATGGTTAATTAAATTAGCTTTAATGGATGGTATCGACATATTAAAGTCGATTGACGACGCGCATTCATTATATAATAACAGCAAGCCATTTAAAGACGAGGACTGGCCGTAGTTAGTATGATAGTGGGTTATGGAGAAAAATCGATTGATACGAAAGTTGACAGATGGAACCTTAATATTCAAGAGACCCAATATTTCAGGACAGTCTATCTCACCAATAAGGATTCTGTGTAAAAAAATTATTCTTGACACCTTTCTCCTCGTTTCGAGTAAATCGAGCCTAATAAGTTTCAATCGATCTTGATATGGAGGCAAATTATTAAAATTTGACCAAGGAAGTCGCCTGAGAGAAAACCTTAAAAATCGTTTTTGTATCGATTCTAATCTCGCAATATGAATGTGGTAGTAGGGACACCAAACGACGGATGCATACTCAAGCAGAGATCGAACAAACGATACATATAAGGTTTTTAGAACATATGGATCGATGAACATTTTAGCATAACGTTTTAACATTCCTAATGCTCTGTTAGTTTTATTAGTGATGAACTCAACATGAGAATTAAAGGATAGTTTACAATCCAACATAACGCCCAAGTCTTTAACTAAAGAAATACGAGGAATTGCACTACCATTAAGGGAGTAAGAATAAATATAGGGAGAAGAACTCCGAGAAAAAGTAATAATCGAGCATTTACTAACATTGAGAGACAATTTATTTCTAGAACACCACAAAGCAAATAATTGAAGATGACCACTTAAACGATGAAAGCTAGTGGGATCTTTGCATGCCGAGAAAATTTTAAAATCATCGGCAAACATTAGGATATTGCAGTGGGGTATAAATTTCACAACATCATTAACGAATAGAATAAACAAGAGAGGTCCAATATGGCTACCTTGTGGGACACCTGATGTTACCTGAATTTGTACGGAAGTATGATTACGATACTTTACAAATTGGACTCTGTTTTCTAAGAACGATGATAGCCATCTGAGAAAGATGTTAGGGAAACCTAGTCGTTGAAGCTTATAAAGCAAAAGCTTATGGTTCACTCTATCAAATGCTTTACTGAAGTCAGTGTAAATTGCATCAACCTGGTTACCTTTACCAATTTCAGAAATAACATAGTTGGTGAAAAGGAGGAGATTATTAACTGCCGATCTGTTTTTAACAAAGCCGTGTTGGTTATTGGAAATTAGACTTTTACAAAAAAAATTCAATTTTTCAGTTACTAAGGAATCAAACAGTTTAGGTAGGGACGATTGCTTGCAGATGCCTCTATAGTTTTCAATTTTGCTTCTGCTACCAGACTTAAATATTGGAATAATAAAAGAGTTTTTTCCAAATGGAAGGAAAAATGCCACTATTTAATGATAAGTTAAAAATATGGCATAGTATATCGCGTAGTGGAACCGCACATAATTTTAGGAATCCCGAGGGGATTCCGTCTGGGCCGGGATTGAAATTCGATTCTACACCCTTTAGTTTATTAAGAACATTTTCTGTAGACAGTAAAATGTTGTTAAAAGCAGGGGTAGGAATAGTACCTAAATAATCGAAAAAGTTCGCATCTATAGTTGAATCAGTTATTGAGTAGACAGATTGAAAAAATGAGGCAAAGGTATTGCAGATATCACGAGGATTGTCAATCGATTGACCATCAAAGAGAAAAGAGGGGGGAAATCCATCACCTTTTTTTTGAGAGTTTACAAAATTCCAAAAGTTTTTAGGTGACGACTTGATGTTGGTTTCAACATCATTTATGTAAATGGAGTGGGCATGACATAAAGAGGTTTTAAATTCAGATCTGATTAAACGATACGCAGTATAGTCCTCATTCAAAAGGCTAGACCTCCACTTCTTATAAGCTCTGTTTTTGAGCACCTTAAGTCTGCGCGTAATTTCATTGTCCCAGGGAGAAGTATAATTAAAAGTGTTATTCATTTGTATAATGGGAACGTAGTCAAAAATTAAATTATTAATAACGCGATAAAATACTGAACAAAGATCATTAATTTCTAATGATAAAAAAGGACTCCAGTCAAAATTGTTAAGCTCATTACAAATATTAACATAGTTAGCATTTTTGAAATCGAATTTATAGCAATTTAGAACATTAAGAGGGATGAGATCAAAATGACAAAATAAGTATAGTGAGGGATGATAGATATCCTCAGGAACGAGCGGAATTAAACTTCTGGTAACCAAGCTTTCATCGATGTAGTTAGTAAATATAAGATCCAAGCACCGATTTTGGTGATTTTTAATAGGATTGATTTGAAACAAACCAAGTGATTGAAAGGCGTCAATGATTTCCGCACTGATAGGGGATAACGTATTTGCGGGAGTAAGATACGTACAATCCGAATCTCCGGGAATCCAATTGATCTTGCTTTGGTTAAAATCGCCAAAGATGTATAACTTATCAGATGCAGACAGATGACTTTCAACAAGGCGAATTGCATCCAAGTATCTAGTCACCACTGACAGCGGTGATTTAGGTGGTATATAAACGCATACGATGTAAGCTCTTGAAGAGGCGATGTCAAATTTACAGGAACAGATTTCAATATCAGAGAAGATGTCAAGGTTAACTTCTTTCGGATTTAGTTCTTTTCTTATTGCTATAAGAACACCACCAAATCTTTTAAATATACTATTTACAGGTGTCCTATCACTGCGTTTAACATAGAAATAATCAGGAAATATAACAGCATTGGGAAAATTTTCATCTAGTCCCGTTTCAGTGATGACAATGATATCCGATGGGGAGCTGAAGATATTAAGCAGGAATTTAGTGCATTTTGTTCTCAGCCCTCTTACGTTTTGGTAGAAGAAGGAAAGCTCTGTTCGTTTTTTGATTTCTTATTTGTTCTTCTAGGACGGTTTGTGAATTCTTTGACCAACATATTCATAGGCCAGAAATTTGGGTTCAATAGAACGTTACCAATATCTAGAGGAGCTAGTAATTTAAAAGAAGCAGATATCCGCTCCGGCATGTTGTCAGCTGTTAGGCTATGACATCTGATTGCTTCGGTATCGACACCTTTATTCTTGATGTAATTTAGAATATCAGTTGGCTTGGTTCCGTATTGAAGGCGGGAAAGAAACATATTTAATAATATATATTAAATATATATTATGTATATAATTTATATATATATGTATTAGTTAAGGTAGAATAAGTTAGGTTTAGTTACATTAACGTAGGCTTAAGTTTTATATATAATACAATACAAAAAATGATCATATGCTAAGTTTTTAATAAAAAAAACATTTTTCTTAGCTTAAGCTAGATATAGTAATGTTAGTGGTAAGTTGATACAGTAGTCGAAAGACATAGATTTAAGTTGTTACGTCTATTTTAGAGTGTCCGCCTAGGGCCAGTAAGATATCTAGATTGTTAAGATAGTTAAGCTAGTTTTTAAGCATTTTTGTCTAGGGTAAGATAGATCTAAGAAATTATAAATAAAAATGAATTAAAAACGAACTAAAAACCCATTTTAACTTATGGGGTCCTAGTCTGGTGGACTGCTAGCAGCACAAAAAGCTATATGAACATGCTCAACAAAATACAAAGGTCAGCAGCTGTTTGTACAACGGGAGCCATGAGAAGCACGCCGCAAGCAGGGTTGGACATGATTCTTCATCTCCTCCCCCTGGATGTATTCATAAAAGGCTACGCTGCAAAGAGCGCTCTCATACTAAGAGAGTCCTCTCTGTGGAAGCAAGCCAACTATGGACATGCGGCCATACTTAAGATAATAGACGAACTGAAGGAAACATGGTTTTAGTAGCCTCGCAGCTACGACCGACTATATTCCCCCCCAAAATGACTTCTCCCTCAGTATACCTATCCTTCTCCCCGACAGAGAAGAGTGGCTATCAAACGCCGTAATCAACGACCATGAGATCACCCTCTTCACCGACGGATCGAAAATGGACACAGGCACTGGTGCCGGGTTTTACTCTGATACCCTACACAAACAGGAATCATTCAGACTCCCTGATATGTGTAGGGTGTTCCAAGCAGAAATCCTGGCAATAGAGAAAGCAGCCAAACACCTACAGGTAGCCGATATCCCACCATCTGATATCACCATCTTCGTAGACAGCCAGGCTGCACTGAAGTCAATAGAATCCTGTATAACGAGATCAAAGGCTATCAAGAAATGTCGCGACTCACTGAAGTCCATCAGACACCATAAATTTAAACTCTGCTGGGTCCTAGGCCACAGCTCAATCGCAGGGAACGAAAGAGCAGACGAACTGGCCAGGCAAGGTTTTGAAATGGACATCAGCATTATACCGGATCATAAACGACATAATCATCAAAGAGGCCAACTCGTCTTGGCTTACAAGAAACGACAAAATCATCGTGGCCAGAGCTCAATGTCGAAAAAACAAAGAAGCTCTTGGCGCTGGACCGTAACTCGATCCGTATGCTCGTCGGAGTGTGGGCCCGAAAACCGTACTACATAGTCTTTTCAAAACGTTATGGTTGCGACATTTGGTGATTAATATTAATTTTTTGTGAAGAACTGATTCCCTGTGGGTCTTTGATGTAATGAAAAATAATCAACAGGTTCATGGGTATGATTACTACCGACTTTCAATTTTTATTCTTTTGATCAGCTGACGCAACAACAAGATCTCATCGTTATGGGCGATTTTAACCTTGGTGATATTAATTGGTCTTTTTCAAATGATGATAAATGTTTAATTCCATATAATATGAAAACTGAATGTGAATTTACGTTTATTGACTCAATGTTTGCATTTAATGTCTCCCAAATAAATAATTGTCGTAACTCTATTAATATAATTCTTGACTTAATATTTGTAAGTAATCAATTAAATTGTTCTGTTAGAGAAGCTATATGTCCGATAATGAAAAATTCTGTTCATCACATAGCTCTATGTTTAAATGTAGAATATAGTAGTCCACCATTAATCCCTAATTTGATTAATTACGATTTTAGATACAATTTCGCTAAAGCCAATTACCAAGGTTTAATTAACTACTTTGCGTCGGTGGACTGGTCGAACATTCTTTCCGGTCTAAATCTTAATGAAGTATATAATACATTTTTAAATATTTTAGAATACGGATTCATTGAGTTTGTGCCACGCGTTACTAAAAAACAATACTTAAAATTGCCGTGGCATAGCAAAAGGCTCACAAATTTAAAAAATGCAAAAAACAAAGCCTTCAAACTATTCAAAAAATCAAACTCAGAAGCCAACAGGCAGCGCTTTTGTCAATTACGGCGGGAATATGAATTTCTAAATAAATTTCTATATAAACAGTATGTAATGAACACTGAATCTCACATTTCTAGAGATCCCAAATCTTTCTGGACATTTTTAAACAATAAAAGGAAGCAAAATGGGACTTTGCAAAATATGGAATTCGATGGCATAATATCCCATAGCACTGAGACAAGTTGTGAGCTATTTGCAAAGTTCTTCGAATCAGTCTATGTTGATCACTCGAATATTATTCCACCTTCTTTTGATGAAGATGTGAGTAATATAAGTCTTGGATCACTATACATCTCTACTCATGATATACTGCAAGGCATTCATTCTTTAAACTCTTGTTCAAATCCTGGTCCTGACGGTGTTCCGTCTATTATCCTAAAACAGTGTGGTTCTTCTTTGTCGTTACCGTTACAACTAATGTTTAATATGTCTTTGTCATCGGGCACATTTTTAGACGAATGGAAAGTTTCATTTATAACACCAATATTCAAAGCTGGATCTCGACAAAAAGTTGAAAACTATAGAGGTATCTCCAAGCTTTCAGCTATTCCGAAACTTTTTGAACTAATTGTCACAAAGAAACTGTATTTTCTAGTCAAAGAACAAATATCATTACAACAACATGGTTTTGTTTCTGGAAGATCCACCTTAACCAATCTGGCATTATTCACCAAATACCTGTTTGATTCTGTAGAGTCCGGGTATCAAGTCGATGTAATCTTTACCGATTTTAGCAAAGCATTTGATACAGTATGCCATACCATTCTTATAAACAAACTAAGATCGTTTGGTATTCACTCCATGCTTCTTAACTGGATATCGAGCTACTTATCAAACAGAATTCAAATGGTAAAAATTGGTAACTGTAAATCTAGAATGATTAAAGTATTATCTGGAGTTCCCCAAGGTAGCCATATAGGTCCACTGCTCTTCAATGTATTCATCAATGAAATTCCTTCAATCCTTACTCATGTCAACTGTTTGATGTACGCAGACGACCTTAAAATTTTTCTACGTGTTAAAAATATTCAAGACTGTACGAAAGTTCAAAATGACCTAAATATTTTATGCAATTGGTGCGATATCAATAGACTAGTCTTAAATATAAGCAAATGTCATTCTTTTTCTGTTTACCATGTAGTGTTACCTGTAATTTTTGACTATTCTATATGTGGGACTTGTCTTTCTAGAAAATCTGAAATAAAAGACCTTGGTGTGATCTTTGACACGAAACTTACATTCTCGTTTCATATTGACTACATAGTCGCTAAAGCTAATTCAATGCTTGGATTTCTTAAAAGGACATGTTCTGAATTTTCTAATCCATATGCCCTTAAATCTGTCTACATGTCAATTGTACGTCCACATCTTGAATATTGTTCTGTAATATGGTGTCCGTTATTTATGAATACTGTGGCACGTTTAGAAAAAGTCCAAAAGTCTTTTACTAGATTCCTTATAAAAAGAATGCAATGGAATCTTAGCACCATGCCCGCATATCGAACAAGATGTGCCTTAATTGGTTTGGATTCTTTAGAAAAAAGACGAAGTGTACATTGTATATTGTTTATCCATGACATTTTCTCGTACCGTGTAAATTGTCCTGAGATTATTCAAAATGTTGAGTTTTATGTACCGGAAAGAACTCTTCGAACACGAAATTTCTTATTTCAACCAAGACATCTGTATAATTATGGCTATAATGAACCCCTAACTAAATGTATTAGTAAATTTAATTCTGTTTGTATGGAAATAGACTTATGTGATGAAAGACGAAAATTTAAACAATCTGTTTCAAATCTATGTTAATTCCTATTTATCTATGACATTATCTATGACAAAATCTATTTATTTTTATATTTATTGTAACCATATATTACCTATGACTAAATCTATTTGTTTTTATATTTATATTCTGTTTATTTATACATATATAATATTTTGTTGATCTAGACTTATTTACTTATTGTTAGTGACGTAGCTTTTCTCTTTTTTCATATGTATATTATAAAAATATTACAAGTATATTTCCATCATCTGTTAGAATATATTCGGTAGATGAAATAAATAAATAGATATGCGAGACGAAAAGTGCTTTACAACAACTTAAGGATGGTTTCTCAATCGTGTTTTTTACAAACCATTTTAGCTATTTATTATCCAATTACCCGCCGAATGAGATTGGTCCGGAATCGATTATTTATTCTTGTGTGTGCGAGACGAAGGAAGCAGTCTACAATGCACTTACAGATATTTCCCTAAAAACGATCGAATCGCACTTTAAGGACCTTGAAACTTTCCCCCCAATTTTATGTTTTCCATGAATTATTAATTACAACAAAATGTTTGAACTTGCTATAAGAGTTCGTAATATGCGAAAAGTTAAGTTTCCGTTTAACTTAATTTGAGACTATTAGTCTTCGAGTAGGGGTATTATGTTAATGAATACGGATAGTGATATAAGTTCTGGAGACCTTATTGTTAAAGACAACACAGCACTTAGCATAACAGGGAGGATAGCGTGGTTCATTAATTAAAATAATGATTTCTTGCACCGATGACATAGGGTTCGATTCCTACAACAACCAAGTCATCGTAAATATCAAACATATGTTTCATGGTGTTCTATCCCCGAATCTTCTCCTTAACATCTACTTAAAGCTTAAGTTAAGCAAGATGTACAGAGTGTGATATTAAAATATGGGTTCAACGCAAATTATGCCTATACTCAGCCACAAGTCATGTAGTAACTTTAATCTACCTACAGATTTAGCACCAATGGTACCAACTGATTTTCAGCCCCAATTTCTTCTCCACAGAATACACAAGATAATGAATGCCTTCCCAGCACTGGAATTGACACACTTAAGGATACTATGCAAGTAAATGACGTTTTTTTTAGAGGTATGAAAATTGAATATGAAATAAAATACTCGAAGCTAATGTTAATGTCTACGACATTAGCTTTATTAAATAGATAATTTTACGGCATTAGTGAATAAATATGATCGGGCATTTGGCCGGCATGACAAACTCGAATTAACCGCAATCGTAAAATCAAATTTGCGACTGTTGTGTTCAACCACAACAATCACAGACACTTGACGCCAGACGGTGTCAAAAGAATTAATCAGCAAAATTTTATACTTTGTTTTCCTCTTTCGTTCACCTGTTCATTTCTTTCGGCTCATATATCTTACTTAGAATAAGCAAATTTGTAATATCATATTTATTGTAGAATAAGCAAAATTATACTATTTAAGTAGCATTATCTAAAAATAAAATTCAGTTCGTCAGAACCACACGCCATTCGTATATTGAATGAACAGCGACACTTTTATCGAGCAATTGGGGCCGTGTATCAGCAATAACACGGCGAATGTTGATTTCCAAATCGCCCAACGGTTCTGGTTTATCGGCATAGACTAGTGACTTCACATACCCCCAACGAAATTAATCTAAAGGCGTGAGATCAGAGGATCGTGGAGGCCAGTTCAGAAGTCCATAACACGAAATAAATGGATGTTGTCGCACGCCGTGTAGCGTGACTCCATTAATGGTAACATTCTGGCCGGCATCGTCCTTAAAGAAATATGGGCCGATGATTCCCCCAGCCTATAAAGCACACCAAACAGTGAGTTTCAATTATCCTAAGGGCGCCTAGGCAAAGGCTTCTGGGTTTTCTCCGTTGAAAATTGGGCAATTTTGCTTGTTTACAAATCCATTTAACCAATAATGGTTAATTAAATTCACCGAATCTACGACGCACATAATGGTCTCGCAGTTTGAACTCTAGCGATCTGGATCTGGTGGATCGTATAAGCTTTTAAGCCAAAATCTTTCCGTAGAATCTGCTACAAAGTGGATGGGCATAGCACCAATTGCTGTGTACCTCTCGTCGTCTTTGGAGATGCTTATTATCCACTTGAGTGTACGTGGTGCGAAAACGATTCATCCTGTTTCGAACAACTTGCTCAAATGGACGTATCGCACGATAAGTTTAGCGAATCGAACCATGGTTTTCAAAATAAGTTTGCACAATCTGCATACATTATCCTGGCATTAATCTATTCATCGTAAAATGGCAAAACGTAACAACCACAAGACCACTTTCAAATGTCAAATTGACAATCTGTCTGAAACAGTATTGCCAGTTGAAAAACCAAACCTCTAAAAAAAACTCTTTAATGGTCTCAAGAGTAGATGATAAAATGGACTTACTGCTATAGGCCTTGTTGAAGTTTGTTCACCTGATCTCATCAATGACAAAAAATAACGCAGTTTCACAACGTTAGTGAAAGAAAAAGGAAAGAAAGGTGTAACCAGCTTTCTGAGCCGTCCAGATCCAGGTTCATCGCATACATTTATTATTTGGTTAAAACTTCACGCATACTGCGCACAATTAAAGGTAATATGCCCTATATACTGCACGAACCTACGGCAAGAACTCAGATGACCCACACCAATGTAATCGAAAAAACAGGAGCAAAACTTGGCTCTTCCGATCCCTTTAAATTGGATGCTAGCGCCTCAATTTCCATGTCATAACCATGTACTCACGTTTCGTCACCAGTAATGACCCTTTTCAGCAAATGTGAATCGTCATTCACGTCATTCTACGATGCTCATGCGAAAATCCATTTGATAAGAATTTTAAAAGTTCGGAACTCGCTGACCTACGTTTCATATCGAAAATATTTGAAAAAAAATTCATGACATAGGTTAACCGAAATGCCAACATCCTCAGCAACTTCTCTGATAATGATTCGATGTAAACTAAATTCCATTTGAAACATTCACCTTTATGGTTCTCCTGCAGTCTTCAAGATTAATAAAGACAAAATATGTACAATATGAAGAAAATATTAATTAATAAATACATATATAAGCAAAGGCTCGTCAGAAACTAGATACTAGACTTATAAGTCCCAGCTGGAGGCTTTTATGCACCAAGAATATTAATGTGTATGCCAGGAAGGATTGCTCGATGATTAACAATGGTATCATCAAAAAAAACACACATTTTATAAAAATCTAAATCCGTATATTTTTGAATATACCATATATATTAATACCATACGAATGAGTATCACCCAGGGCTTCCAAAAAAATACATTACTTTCGAAATTTAACAAAAGATTCGATTACAAAGGTTGACGAAATCCAGTCAACAAAGGAATTGAAGCATCCATACCATTCCCAGCACAACTTGATGAGGGTTTAATAAAGGAAATCATTTTCAGTGACGAGGCATATTTTCATTTCAGTGGATACATTTATAAGCAAAATGTTTAAAAACCTTCCTCAAAGAGTCATGAGTAGAATGAGCTTTAAATGACAATGTGCTGCGTGCTAGGCATGCACAAAAGACCCAAAACCCTTTCATTCCTTTGTAGCAAGTTTTACCCTTCTAGTTCTAAGAGGAGGATGAAATTGTCAGCTGTTCGCATGGTATATAAATGAGCAATGACGACGCGTGGTCCAACCATCTTAAGGGAATGGTACCAATAGGGTCGAAAATAATGGACGGACGGTTCAAAAGGTAACGGCGCATGACCACAACTGGTAGGGACGGAAAATGGGAGGATGGCCCCAGCGAGTTACAAATGCGATGGATCATACAACATTTTTAACGGCCTCGGTCAAACCTAAAAAAAAAGACCAAAAAAGGTTGTTCCTTCCAAAGAGAAAAGTTTCAATTATGTCTGGCAAAACAAAAACTTGTAAAAAATTGGGATATAAGACAGATAAAAATTGGAAGACGGGAACTGAAAGCAATAAAGGGAAAGCAAAGGTAAAAAAAAAAGAACGACAGGACCCTACTTAAATATGGACGAGCAGGCGGACATCATCCCCGTGAATGAGTACCATTTTTTTTGTGGTTTAGTTTTGCTTTTCAGGATATCTCGGTTACTAATTTTCCAAAGTTTGAAAAGTGGCGAAAGTAAAAACCATTTCTATGACGGGTAAAGACTCAAAAGGATCATCTTATTTTACATTACATTTGAACATTTTTGAAAATATGTTTCTTGACCGTTTTAACAACGTTTTAAGGCTATAAATCCTATGTCGTTGGATTTCTACTCAACGACTTTGTGGGGCGAGGATTTTGTGTACCATTTTACCTAGACTTTCGATAGTACTTAAAATAAGAGACTCATGTTCCCAACATATTGTCACCAGACAAGTTCACTGAAGTAGCCGAGGCTACTCCCATTCATCTATGTCGTAATGTAAATACATAATAACCAACTACCCATTTAACGGACCGAGAAACTAACGCAAAAAGATTGTAGATCTCCAATTTGTATTGTATCCCAAATTCTTACCTTAAACAGTAATTACTAAGTGTCGACAAGAAAGATTTAATGTGTACACTAACATGCGACACAAAGGCAGCACTCCAGAGAAAAGGTAAAGCTTTGACTCTGTTTTCCTTTTCTTTATTGAACGGGAAAAACCCTTTCATTATCGAGTAATTAGGATCTTTAAAATTTATTTTAGTCTCAAGTTTACCTGACTTTTTAATCGTTTTTTTTTTTTTTGACTTTGAAGTTAAAATCCTGCGAAGGACGAGAGGACGCTGTTAACACATTTTGAAAAGGGTCAAATCCTTGTTTGTACGGTAGAAGGTGAATAAAAAATCCGCATCGATTAGGATCCGCCGAGTCAGTGATACAAAGGTTTTTAAAAACATTGAAAGAAAGCGATGTTTTAGAGTGGAAAAGAAAAAGGTTGAAAAGAATGCACTATCGTCAGAATCAACCTACATATCGTATATATAGGTAATAAAGGGTGTTTTTTATAGAGGTATAGAACTTTGAAATGGAATAAAAGAAAGATATTTTCTCTAAATTGACATGAAATTGACTTTATTCGAAAGATAATCTTCTGGCATTAAATATAATTTCTGGCATATGACCGCCACGGCTGGCCGTGAATGTGCCCAAAACAAGACTGCCGTTGATCCCAATTTTCATAAGCGAATTTTGTTTAGCGATGAAGCTCACTTTTGGTTGAATGGATACGTCAATAAACAAAACTGCCGTATTTAGAGTGATGATAATCCTCAAGTGTATGTTGAGGCACCGTTACATCCACAAAAACTGACTGTTTGGTGTGCTTTATGGGTTGGTGGAATAATTGATCCATACTTCTTTAAAAACGATGTTCGCCAGAACGTTACAGTCAATGGTGACCGCTATAGAGCCATGATTACTGACTTTTTCGGTCATCAATTGAACAACCATGATGTGCAGGAGCTGTGGTTTCAACAAGACGGCGCAACATGTCACACAGCTCTTGCCATAATTGATTTATTGAAGGAAACGTTTGGTAACCGCATAATTTCACGTTACGGATCCGTGAATTGGCCTCCAAGATCGTGCGATTTAACGCCGCTAATTTTTTTCTGTGGGGATATGTGAAGTCGCTAGTCTACGCCGACCCCCTGGATCTATTCATAAAAGGCTACGCTGCAAAGAGCGCTCTCAGACTAAGAGAGTCCGCTCTGTGGAAGCAAGCCAATTATGACATGCGGCCATACTTAAGATAATAGACGACCTGGGAAGGAAACATGGTTTTAGTAGCCTCGCAGCTACGACCGACTATATTCCCCCCCAAAATGACTTCTCCCTCAGTATACCTATCCTTCTCCCCGACAGAGAAGAGTGGCTATCAAACGCCCTAATCAACGACCATGAGATCACCCTCTTCACCGACGGATCGAAAATGGACACAGGCACTGGGGCCGGGTTCTACTCTGATACCCTCCACAAACAGGAATCATTCAGACTTCCTGATCTGTGCAGCGTGTTTCAAGCAGAAAGCAGCCAAACACCTACAGGTAGCCGATATCCCACCATCTGATATCACCATCTTCGTAGACAGCCAGGCTGCACTGAAGTCAATAGAATCCTGTATAACGAGATCAAAGGCTGTCAAGAAATGTCGCGACTCACTGAAGTCCATCAGACACGAAAGAGCAGACGAACTGGCCAGGCAAGGGTCTGAACTGTACATCAGCGAAGCGGACACGTCATTGCAACCTGATCGGTGGTGGTGGCGCATTTACCGGATCATAAATGACACAATCATAAAAGAAGCCAACTCGTCTTGGCTTTCAAGAAACGACAGCTACACGACAAGATCATCGTGGCCAGAGCTCAACGTCGGAAAAACAAAGAAGCTATTGGCGCTGGACCATAACTCGATCGGTATGCTCGTCGGAGTGATCACAGGACACTGTCCCGTGATTCCCGAGCAATGCTCCGGAAATGGGACTCGAGATCCAGCGATCTCTGCCGGAGCTGCGGCAATGAGGAAGAAACTGAGACGATCTAACATCTGCTTTGCCATTGTCCAGCTCTCCAGAATCGACGCTAGTGTCGCTGGGCCAAAGATTCTTTACAGAGATTGCGGACGTGGCTAATGCAGATATATCGGATCTTCTAAGATTCAGCCACCACGTGATAGGGCAGGTTAATGTTATGTGTACCCACACAAAAGAAGGGAATCACACTGGGCCTCCTGGCCTCCGAGTGGAAGTGATGTCCAACCATCACACTCCCCTTCTTTAACCTAACCTAACCTAACCTAGTCTACGCCGATAAACCCGAAACGATAGACCACTTCCAACAATTCGCCGCATTATTGCCGATATACGGACACAAATGTTGGAAAAAATCATTGAAAATTGGACCTCCAGATTAGACTACGTCCGACGCAGCTGTGGCCATATGCCAGAAATTATATTTAAATTATAATGTCAGAAAAATATCTTTTGAACAAGGTCAATTTCATGTCAATTTAGAAAAATTATCTTCGCTTTATTCTACTTCAAAGTTCTATACGTCTATAAAAAACACCCTTTAGAATAGTTGATGAACTCGTTCCCACCAGTCAGGAGAAATATTCTAGAAATAATGACGAAAGCAGTTTGATTGAATACCGGATGGTAATTGCCTCGTAAGCCAAGTTGTTTGGAATAGCATTATTGCACCCAAGTGACGGGCAAAAGGTTCTCAGATAAGCGCAGATTCAACTTGGAATTTTCAGATGGAAAGTAAACATAAGTTCAATGTTGTCCAATGAATGGTTCCATTTTTTTTTTTATATACAGAGTCATCCAATTTGTTGTTCCGAAAGTAAATTCAAATAAAACATTCGTGACTTATACCTCTATCAATTTCTACAGCGAGCACCATCTCATATAGGTCGATGTAAATTTCGAATAACTTCAACAATTCTCTACCGATTTTGGAAATTCAAACACTTTTATTCAACTTAGACCTTTACAATTAATTTTGATTAATTTTCGAAAACAATATCAATTAAATGACCGCCTTTATTGCCGATGCAAAAATGGGCTCATTTTAGCGCATTCTCAATGAAATTTTGAGTCGAAATTTCTGCGATTTCCATATGAATGTTTCTTTTGAGCTGTTCTATTGTCTTCGGGCCGTTAGCATAACCCTGCTTTTCAAGTATCCCCAAAGAAAAAAGTCTGGAGAAGTGAAATTCGGCGATCTCGGAGGCCAATCAATATCACCTCTTTTGACACCAATCTTCCAGGGAACTTCTTACGCAAAAGGTTCATTGTTTTGTCCGCAGTATGGCATGTCGTGCCGTCTTGTTCAAACCAAAAGTGAAATAAGCCTTTTTTACGCATTTCTGGGACTACATGATGGGCCAACATCCACCGATATCGATCGCCATCCACTGTATCGCAAACTTTGAAGAAATACGGTCCAATGATGGTTTTAGCGCCCAAACAATAACTTTTTGATCATATAGCGTCTCTTCGTGAATAATGTGAGGATTTTCAGTGCCCCCAAAAGCGACAATTTTGTTTATTCACTGAGCCAGAGAGCGTAAAATGTGCCTCATCGGTCATCAAAATTTGTTGCCAGAACTCCGGCTCAGCATTAATCATTGCAACGCCATTTTGTGGGTATGCCAAGCGCCGTGGCTCATCTTGTGGCAAAATTCTTTGAGTTATCTGCACTTTGAATGGAAATAAGTGAAGATCATCCTTTGAAATTCTCCGCAAAGTGGTCCCACTGATGCCGATATGACAAACTTAGGTCTTCTTGAACACTGGCGTTCACAGACTAAATAGAACCACAGAACCAAAAAACCAACGACGAATTGTATCTTTTTTGGGCGAAACACCATCACGATATTTTGCACGATGCGCACGTTGAATTAGCACAATCGAGCGTTGATTTTAAATTTTACATTGAAACTATTTCCGTGCGTTCTAGTGTGAAGCAATTCGTTAAAATTGTACTGAATTGACGTTTCCAAAATGCTACGACATATGAAAATCGGTTGACAATTGTTGAAGTTTTTCAAAGTTTACATCGACCCATAGGAGATGGCGCACTCTGTAATTCAGTAAATTTTATGGATCTTACCATTGTGAAGAGAATACAGTATTATTCAAATACTTTCCACGAGAGTCCTGCAAGACTCGATTCTGACCGGATAATTTTTAACACATACCGGACAATAACTCGTCCATAATATCGCGAATTTTCTTTTTAAAACGTCAAGGGTAAGGGAATTGTGTACATAAGCACGATGTTTTGCACAGTCTTATAAAAAGAAATCCAACATCGACAAAACACACGATTTTGGTGGCCAGTTCACGTCAACGAGATATAACTCGTCCTGGAATTGTTTCCTGTAATAAAACCTATTCGGGTCATGCTGTTTGGTATATAAGAAATTCGCTCACAATATAAAGGACTTTTTTGAATTTCGCCAGCTAAGTACATTCGAACATCGATTTTTTATTGTTTGTTTTTATCAGTATAAGTACATATTCCCTAACTTGCCATTTTTAGCCATTTTGAATATTCAGTTCGTTTTTTACAGATATAAAAGTAAACGTATTTTGTTATTCGCCAAGTACACCATTTTTTGCTACTGAAAAAAAAATGGGTAAGGATCTGTATTAAATGTTGTGTGAAAAATAAAATTAAGTGCTTCATCGTTCTTGAAACTTGACTGTGTTATTTGGCGAGTCTAGTCTGAGCAAAAAAAAAAAAAATGTTTATACTTGGTTTAAATTCTTCAAAAAAGGCGGAGGTGTCAATGCCGGTGCCCGCCCTGGACGCCAGAGCAGGTCAACAACGTTGAAGCACTGAAGAATCATCGGATACTATCAGGAAAGTCCAAAATATTGGTGTTGCGCCGCGGCTCAGCTAAGGATTTCCCTTCCAAAATAAATATCCACTTGTTCGGTAGTTCGATTTTATTTGCTAACAATATTAAGCTCCATTAAAGATTAATTCAAAAAGGAATTTCACACTTACATTGGTAGGGAAGACAAAGGTAAAATCCTCGCAGCGGCCAACCTCGTGGGAGAAAAACTATCCATCATCCGGATCTTTTTTTCCGGGCAAGTGAAAAAAACTCTTTCTAGAAGCATTTGACGTATAGCGCAGAAATCGCTCAAATAGATAGTTTTTCCCCCACGACGTTCTTCTTCTTCTTCTTCTTTTCCTTTTTTTTTCCGGCGTCGTTATGGTCAGAAGTGTAGGACCATATTTTTCCCCCACGACGTTGCCAGCACAAATTACTTTTCAACTAATCAACTTAATTTTCGTGTATCGCAGGGTTTAGTTTTAGGACCCATCCTGTATATTTTAGACATCGCTGATTTTCCGCAAATACCAAATTGCGTTGCAGCATTATATGCCGATGATATTGCTATATTATCGTCGGATGAATTCTGTCTCAACATTGAGACGGATCTCATACATTCGACTGATATACGAGTATTATTAAATTACTATAAAAAATGGAAAATAAAACTAAATGCAGAAAAAAACACAAGCCACCTTTTCAGACGAAAAAGGAAAGCTTGCTGTGTGCCGGCGAATGCCTTACCATTGAACGGCCAACAAATAATTTGGGCGAAATATGTCAAATATCTTGGCATTCACCTTGACTCGAGACTAACCTTCAGGGAACATATTTTATATACATATTTTATAGGTCAATATAGAAATAAAACTACTTTATCGCCTTATAAATAGAAAATCTCAATTATCTAATTGTAATAAAACAATTATTCACAAAGCTGTTTTTCAAGCTATTCTCCTTTATGGGTGTCCAGTTGGGGGTAAATGCGCTAAATGTAATGTTAAAAAGTTACAGGTGTCTCAAAATAAGTTGCTTAAAATGATGCTTAATCTTCCATTGCATCATTCTACTAGGGATTTATAGGTATACACAAAAGCTGATGTTGAACTGCTCTCCGATAGAATACAAAAACTTTATTCTAATTTTATCCTTTGCTAAATGAGCTAAATTTAAATTGAATATTTATACACTTATTTGTCTATTTATTATTATTATTTATTTAGTTATTTATTACTAATACGTTTATTATTTAGTTATTTATTTATTTAGTTATTTATTTATTTAGTTATTTATTTATTTAGTTATTTATTTATTTAGTTATTTATTTATTTAGTTATTTATTTATTTAGTTATTTATTTATTATAAAATTTCATATACAATATATTTGTATAACTCCTCAAACATTTATTTATGAAACTTTTATGTTTCTTATCTTATTTTTGCTTTATCTCCATTTTTGTCTTAATCAATCAATTTATTAATATATTCATTTACTTGTTTATTTACAATATATATCTATCCATTTATTTATTGTTTACATATTATTTGTTTATTTATCCCTTTATTTATTATTTATATTTATTTATTTATTTACTTATCTACTGATCTTTATATCTATTTTTATATTAATTTGTTTATTTATTTTTATTTATTTATTATTCATTGTCCTAGCTACTTGCAAGCTTCCGCATTTATTTGTTAGTAAAATTATTATGTAATTTTGCTTGCTGAAAAGCCACAACACTTTTTCTTTTCTTTTTTCAGCTTTTAAGCCTGGCCATATAATTAATATTACTAAATAGAGGGTTTTTGTTTTTGGTTGTTTCCCTCTTCACTAATTTCTTTTTCCGAATAAAAATACACCTTTTATTGCATTTTAAAATATATTTCAGTAGAGTATTATATCACATGTGATAATTGTAAATTGTGCAATAACAATATTTATTCTTCAATAAAAAAGAAATAAAGAAAGAAACTTTAACTGTTTCAAACTTACTAAATTTGGACCAAAACTACGGTTGCATGAGCTTCGCTCGGAAGCTATCGAATGATGTGAATGAGGATCAATTTCCAGAGGGTCATTCCAATGGAAGCGACCAGAAAAGACCAAGGCCGAAAAAAGCATGTCAAGTTCGGGGAAATGTGAAAGTTATGGAAAATGTTTTCTTCAATAGGCCCCCTGCGACTTTTTTCTCTTCCTGAAACTGAAAAGTCGGAGGTTTACCAGTATGTGAGAGATAATGAGCGCTGGAAAGCTACAAGCGTGTATCAGAAATTCTTCGAGGGTTGGAAAAAGCGCTGGCGCAAATGTATTGTATTCGAGGGAGGTTACTTTAAAAGGGACTATGTAAGTAGATATTGATGAATAAATAAATATTTTACGAGAAAAATGTAAATCGCCTTATTTATTGAACAAACATACACCTTCCTCCTTATGGAATATGGAAGAAGTATGAAAATGCACTCTTGCAGTGATCTTTGTGGATGCAATGGTTTTCACTTTCACAAAATAGAGTGATTTCCCTTAAGGTTTTAATGAGCCAGCACCAAGTGGGTGTCTTATTGAATAGCGATTGGGCATTTTATCTGCGTTAATAATCATGGGTCCACCGTTTTTTTTTTTTTTTGTCACTTTGATTAGAAACACCATAATCGTTAATAAGCAATTAATTTCCCAGGTTTAATGTTACAAAGAAAAACTGGCCACTAATTCACTTCATTGTCTTGGAAACAGTCCTGACGTAAGCCCTATTATACGTGTGGCTTCGAAAGGATTTCCCACCTAGGAATAAGAATGACAAAAATTAGTTAGGATTAAGAAGCCCTTCCATATGGTTACAGCATATCTCTATAAAAAGTTTAAAATTATATGCCAAACTTGGTTAAACCCTCTACAACAGTCAAAAGTGATCATGGGCCATATAGAAAAAGGCACAATTTTTTTTCTCTATAATTTTAACAATTAAAATACTCTCACAAGGCCATCAAAGCAATATTTACTATGTGAGTTTTAAAACAATAAATCAAATGCGGGTCAACAACTTAAGATTCGTCTATCTGCCTATACCCTATCAGTATCAAAAAAAATAAAAAAGTTCATAGTCAAATTGTCTCATAAATAATCATAGAAATGGTTTTGGCGCTCTAGGAGTAGCCATTGAAATGAGCGCCCTTAAACAAGCTACTACATTGTGAGTAGAAATAATATTACTATGGATAGACGCGATCACCTATTAAATGAAAGTTAGCGGTAAATAATAAAATAGAAACGTCCGCCAACGTTCGAATTTTTTAATCACAAATGTGTTCGGTAGTCTTTAAATCAAATTCAACGTGCTCATCTCCGAAAACAATAAGCGTCATAAGCTACATATATACAAGAAAAAAGTATAAAACGATTGTAACATTGCTGATAGAAATTAGAAGATTGTTCGAAGCTGGTATATTTGCAAGTAGCCCTAGAAAAAACACACTAATTTCTAAAAAAAAACACAATATGGTGAAATCAGTTGCCCTATTATACTTTTAGCGGACTAAATAGTCCATAATTAAAAATTTGGTGAACTTAATTCCTGATAGTATGTCGGATGCCGGGGACAACCTTGCTGGGGAAAGAGAACGTGATTCTCCTCCTCTGACGTAGCGGCGGGAAATCGGAGTCCGAAGATAGATGCAGCGATCAACAAAGATCAAAGCAAAAACCTGAAGACGGAGAGGACCAAAGACTGCTCATCGGAGACGGGCACTTCACACAAAAAAAAACACCTTCCTCTGGAAAGGAAACACAAGTGACCGGAAAGAGTCGAGACAAGCACCTCTCCTATAAAGAGGCAGCCACCTCCTCTGAAAAGGTCAGGATAGGGAGGGCTGGCAGTGACAGCAGAATGACCAGCGCAGATTGCCCGAAGCCGTGCCGAGCATTTGGCCGATATTTTGTTTCACACATAATTGTCATAGATCCTTCTATCATAATAAAAAATATTAAGATAATTCTCTGAAAACTTTTTGTTTTATTTACAATTATCATCGTGCGTTTTCGTTGGACCACCCTTTAGTTCCAAATCGGTGACTAACCAAACTTCATCTGATTTTGACAAATTTTATAAAGTTCGTCGTTATTGAAGGATTCAAAAAGAAGTGTCTATCAATTCACCTTTCCGCCGATGAACACATTTGTGCATCAAAAACTAAACATCATCTGAAGCTAAGCTGTTTTATATAGTGTCTCTGGTTCTGCATACAATTTTGAAGTCTACGCGAGTCAAAGAGTCACAAAGAGCCAGACTTGAGATCAAGTAGCAATATATTGTCGTTGTGTGTTTGTGTCGAGAAGGTCCCCCGGCATACAACTTCAAGATTGATTTGATAATTTTTACACCACCCTTCAGCTTCAGTATTATTTGGCAAAATTTAGAACAATGAGGCGGAACAGGATACCAAACTGCAAGCTACCAATCGATGATGTATCGGAGAACGTAGCTAGCGGACATACATATGTAAGTCGGATTCGTGGCTGATTTTGAAGGAATATCTATTTCCAATTTGACATGGAAAGGTAATAAATGCGTTAACATACAGATCTGTGAAAAAAATAGCACCAAGTTGAATTTTGTACTTATCTTACAATTCCGTTCTTCTCTATTGATGGTAACACAGTGCATCTACCGAAAAGTATCTCTCCTGCATTCAGTTGTATAATGAAAAGAGAAATTTACCAAAAACTCTCAGTATTTCCGTTGATTTGTGACAAAAATTCTCGTTAATCGCTGAGAGGGTAAATTTGTGGAAACGCAAATGTGTGAAAAAAATAGCACTGTGTCATTCTGTTGAGAGTTTTAGTGGTGTATACGAGTATTCTAGTCTACATATTTGATTACATTTAACCATATCAAGGTAAGTTATTTAAATAGCTTGAAGTTGATATCTCTGATTTTATCTGAAATGCAATTTGTTTACCAGATAGAATTGGTCGCGGTAGACATTGCACTACAGAAGAACGTTCATTAATAAAAAAAATTAATTTCTGTGGGGAAAACGTACAGATGTGTCAGAGAATTAGTTGGATGTTCTAATAAAATGATTTCCAATCCATAAAAGTATGTTAAGCAAGATGAAAAAAGAGGCAGAAAACCGAAATCGACTCCAATCGATGAACGACGAATAACGAGGTCAATAAAATAAAATCCATTTATTAACTCTAATAAAATAAAAGAGGAATCAAATCTATCTGTGATCACTTCGACAATAAGGAAAAATCTAATGCAGAAAAATTTACCTGCGAAAAGTCGCAGATACGAAGATACTTATTGATAAAGGCCCACTTACAAAAACGGAAGAAATTTGCAACAGATCACTAGCATTGGGAGCTAACTAAATTGCGTAATATACTATGGATCGATGGGTCCAAAACCGTTTTGTTTGGGACTCCTGGTACCAGGATATTTGTCCGCAGGCTAAAAAACAAGGAGTTCATGCCAGACTACACCAGTAAGGCAATTAAGCACGGCGCCGCAAAAATAAACATATGGTCTTCATATAATGTTACTGGCCTCCTATTTTGTATCAAACCCATAATGACCGCTAAAATTTATGTTGATATTATAAGGGAAGTCATGTTGACTTATGGAATGTAATATGCCACACAAGTGGGTCCTGCGACAGAATAATGACCCTAAATATACGAGCAAATTAGCGAAAGAATTGTTTGCCTGAGATAGGGCTCAGGTTATGCAATGGACGGCTCAGTCGCCAGACTTGAACCCCATTGAAACTCTTTGGGCAGATGTTAAAAAGAGAGTATTTAAAGCCAAACCCAAAAACACACTGTAATTATGGGACGTTGGCTATATGGAGAGATATTTCACTTCAGCGATATCAAACATTAATCGGTAGAAAAACTATATCCAACATAACTATAAAATGTCCGGCTGTAATAAAATAATATAATCGATATATGGGAGGAGTAGATTTGACGGCCAGCTTTATCGGAAGGTCTGCGATTTACCTGAAAGTCCAAAAAGTTGTATATGTGCATTTTCTATCACTTGGTCGATTTGGCTATTATAAATTAATGGCTCCTCTGTAAGCGAACTTCGGCTCAAAAGCACATCAATTTAGTTCGTTTTCGAAACGAATTAGCAAAGACCTTGTGCAATATTGGTACCAGCTCACCATCTTTGTTAAAACGTGGAAGACCTGTTTCTCCACTTCAGGCTTAAAACAGGACAAACTGCACCCATATGTACCTTCAACAAATGTGATAAAGTCAACCATATGCCGTTTTTTTCTTTTTTTTATAGGGTTTCCGCAGGATCAAGAGTTACGCTTTTATGGTGTTTGTCACACAACCAGAGGTGCATATGGTTTGTGTCGAAGATGTTCGTTCAGTGCACTCCGGGGGTGGTTGTCCTAGATAGGATTCGGGAAGTCCGATTGAATTTGTTGCGTTGGTTGCAGTTCACCGTAACTTTTTTTTTATTTCCATGTCATTAAGGTATTGTATTGGAAATGCACACACAGAGTATGCATTTTGAAGTGATCTTATACTGCGAGTGTTATGCCTTCGTCAGCGTTCTTTTGATCACTTCTCATTGACAGCTGATGTTGTTGATCAGTGTTTCCGTATAGAAATTGTTCTTGGCTATGGGCAGACTTGCACTACAGACCTTCCGCTCAACAGTCGGTGATGATTGCACCGTTTCTATGTTTCTATTAATGTACATTAACATACATATGTATGTTCATATTACAATATTACGAAAAAATAAAATTTTGGAAAAATCATGCATCCAAGGGTTAATTAACTTTCATACTCCACCCAAACAACTTATGACTGTAGTATCCTTTTTTTTATTATCATTATTAAACAATAATGGTTGGACGAATGATTGTATGGGTAAATGCTGATGACTAACCGAACCACGCACTATTATAAAACCGATCTTTCTTCCAAGGACCATATTAACTGTCCGCTATTTCTTCATGAAAAGTGGTCGTACTAACATTGCAAAGAAGTACTGTAGCCGGGTTGGAGAAACGCATCAAGAACTGCTCGCTAAGCAGCCTAAATCGAACAATAGAAATGAAGTTAGACTGCTTCATGGTAACTCGAAAATATGTTTGACGAACTACGGTCCAAAATTAAGCACAGTATGGCATTGTGCATACTCATCCGACCTGTCATCAAGCGTCTACTCCCTTTTTTGTTTGGAAAATATCAAACGAGCTACAATCGTTTCACTCTGAAATTCAAAATTACAAGCACAATAATCCAATCATCAACTATTTTATTACTCCACCCTTTATCAATTGCATACTTCCAGATGAATGAAACCAATACCTTCTGGACGGACACACGAATCGACTGTTTCGAGCATTCAAAGGACACCCAGATTTAATCTTTGTATTTGCGCATTTTTGCGTCAACTTTGAAATGCTTGTGGGGCGAAATCAAAACGTACTTTACATCGGAAAATTAAGTGTCACAACCATATTTGGCGAACGACAACCTCAATCAATATGCTGTTCGAAAACTTTCCCTTTCCCACGTGATAAATTTGATCAAGTATCCGAATAAATTATCCCTGCCGAATCTCTTTTTATTACTCATAAATCGAAAATAAAACCACGAAGGGCTCATCCAAGCTGGATTACATAAAATGTTCGCTTTCATTCGAACTATAGTAGTCACCGAATAATACAATAAACAAGGATAATTGCCTCAATAGCAAACGAAAGGCCTTGTTCCCATTTCACCGTTCTATGCATCCTTTATCGCCCTCCAAGCAGCCGTTTCCACTAAAATTTTAAAACCAACCAAAACAAAAAAAGTTTTCCACCTCACGTGCGGTGTGCGGAAAAGCTGAAATACAGGCTCAACGAGAAACACATACCTGTCACTCCTCCGCCGGAACTCGTTTTTATTTTTCACGCACACACGGCAGCGACAAGCCCCTTTTTTTATAAATCCCACTGCTAAAGGGTGAGGTTGTTTCGTTTATCCTTGTAATTAGGTATTTCCGCTTTTTCGACCTGCTGCACACGTCCCCACTTCAATTTGGCATTGCACTTGAATTGGACTTTTTGTTTCCTCCTCCTATTTCACTTCACAGCAGACCAAGTGTTGCGCTACACTTAACTCTCTCGATTGCACTAAACGCCCACTTGCATCCACTACCCGGGCGTCGTAAAAAGCAAATACTTGAGAAAGTGCAACAACCGACATAAAAACAGAAACAACAGGTTCCGCACAAGGACCTTATTGTTTTCCTTTCGCCTTAAAGGGGAGCCACAATATGCAACAGATTAGGGGTACTCACGTCATTAGAATCCACAAGCAGCAATTACGAAATGATGTTAGGACGAAAATAATGCGAAGCGAACGATTGACGACGCGACGGGAAATCCTAGACGCATTAAAATCGCATCAAAACCACACGCTAGGATTATTATTTCTATTACGAGCGATTATTTCTCATCCTTCATATTCCTTTACATACACACACACACGCGCGCACTTGACTGGTTCGTGCCTTAATCAAACTAAAAACAAACAAAATCACCTCGAAGGATATGTAATAATGCACTATAGACTCGACACGGTTTGCAAATCAATCCGAAGGATGCGGAAAAGACATTGGAGGAGGAAAGCCTCTTTAATCACTCACTTACATAGATTACATGGAATTTTCACTTTTGATTTGGGAATCCTCGTTTTCATCAAGAGGCAATCAATGAAATTCATTGAATGTCCTTTGAATCCATAAGCCCTAGGAACACGAGCACGAACACGAGCACTTCGCCTTTAAGCCAAATCCATAGTACTCTAGATGGGTGGGTGGAATAGTGAAAAAGTGTACACACTTTATGGAGGACTTTTCATCTTAGTAACCACTTTATTCCTCGAGACGACCGACACCGACCGTAGCCAACTGAATACTGAACTGGATAATCAAAGCTCATTTCCCTTTTGTACGGTGTTTGATATCGAAGGTTTATTCGAGGCAACTCACATTCGACTATTGCGATGTTGTGCTGTTATCACTTCCATGAATCTCTTTCTCTTTCGTTCGCTTGCTCTTTCGGTCTTGCTCATTCTCTTGGCGATTGCTCCAGTCCTCGTGCTTGGGCTACGTTGGAAGAGCTTTTTTTATATCAAAACAGACAAGCTGAATAAAAAATAAAATTAACGACATAGTGGAAGGAATCGACGTGAAAAACAAAACAAAATTTATATATACCGGTGGGGGGTGGTGGGGCGATGGGACTTGTGTCCTCTAATGGTGTCTGCCTATCTGTTTTGGTTTGTTGACGTGTACGTGGTGCCTTCGATGGGTCATATAACGAAACGAAGGACGTGACGGAAGTGCGGGCAGTGTTTGTCTAGTGAGAGTATTCGAAGGACCTCAACAAAGGAAATGAATCCCCTTTCTGTCGCTGTTTTCGCGTAGACAAATTACTATCACACCCTAGGTAAGGTGATGTAGGGTTGTCAGGTTGTGGCTTCTGAAACATAAGCAAAGGCTTTGTTGTACTTTGTTGCCGGATTATGCTTTCTGTTTGTTTTATTCTAAACAACGAAATGTGGATGGCATATACATATGTACATACATAACTGACTTTTTTTTAATACCAATTAGTCACTTTTTTGTTTCATTAGGACATACTTAGGATTGTGCTCATTGTAAGCAGATTACTCGTCATAGTAGGAAGCCTCTTCAACTACGAGCACTACATCCAAATTTTAAATTATTTCATGGTTTTCATGGTTCAAAGTGAACATGTGTCGCAAGGGTGCAATAATTAAAACCACATGTCGCCTGCAATATTTTCTTTCACACAACTGCCTGCTCCTTCAACTATATTGAGTAATATTGACAAATATGCTTGACCCTTTTTTTTTTTAAGATGACTTTTGCTATAGTGCACTTCACTGTGGTTCTCTTCATTACTAGGATTATCGGGATTATTTTTCCAGGGAGAAATTTTTGAACTAACTTAATACACTCTGCAAGTTTGTATTAATTTGTTCATTTTGACCTACAGAGTAATCTATATAAATAATCCAGTTAATGTTGTCGTTCTTTAAAACACATCGCATGGGCTAATGAGAATTATCATCTTGTGTTACGTATCCGGGTTAAGGTACTCTTGATCAGGACATAATTTTTTATTCTATTGTACATAAAGGAGCCCGACTAAAGGTAGGCACCTACACATTTGCAAAAAACGTAATTGCAACAATTTTTATGTTGTATACAGGGTGTTCCACGAGCAGTGTGCCAAAAAGCTAAAGCGTGTTGGTCTGGTCAAGACAAGAAAAAAATCGTATGGGAGGGGGGGTCTATTCCCCCCGTTTAGCCGGGAGGGGCAATTTTCTAAATAATTGACTTAATTTGGAAATAAACTTATTAAAAATCAACAGTTACATCCACAATGCCGCGATATAATTTTTTGTAAAGCCACAAACCTCTTCTTTCATCTTATTTTTAAACGAAGCTATTTTAGGAAATAGTTTTTGAGAAATTAATTTTCAAACTCAAAATTTTGAAAAAAAAAATAAAAAAAAAATTTCGAACTATTTTTTTTCAAAATTGTATGTAATTAAGTACTATTTTTTTTTTCAAAAATTCAATTCTCTTATTAGTTCTTAGTTAAAAACAGAAAACCGGATGCACAAATGTCTTGTAGTTTTTGAGGAATTAAAAAAAAGGCCGAACCATTTTTTTCTAAGAAAAACCTGTTTTTTTGGTTTTAACGCGGCTGGACTTGTAGGCAAATTGTTACAGATGGATCAGGAATCTTAGATGAAAGAATTTTGGATTTGGTCCGACGTAATCCCTCCCTTAGTACAAGGAGGATAGCTATTATGCTTGGAGTGCCCAATTCTAGAGCATGGAGAGTGCTTCATTTTTTTTTTTTTTTTTTTTATAATTCGTGCAGGTTCAAGAGTTACGCTCTTTTGATGTTTGTCACACAACCTGGATGGGGTGCAGATGGTTTGTGTCGAAGATGTTCGTTCACTACTCTCCGGGGGTGGTTGTCTTGGGATTCGAGAGATTCGACTGAATTTGTAGCGTTGATTGTAGTTTTACAGTAACTTTATTCCATGCCTTCATACCGAAAACTTACACCCGTACCATTTTAGGCCAGTTCAGGAACTCACCTTCCCATACGATTTTTTTCTTGTCTTGACCAGACCTACACGTTCTAGCTTTTTGGCACACTGCTCGTAGGACACCCTGTATAGTAACTCTCCTATATTCAGAGTTAATGAATTAAGTGCCCTATGCCTAGGGACAATAAATTTAGTTTTAAGAACCATTGTATAGCCCTAAGAAAGAAATTAGACTCTTAACTAAACATTAAGTTTTTATCCTCTAAATCCTGCCTACTTCCAATTAGTACACTTATCCATGTCATTAAAACCTTTCTTCTATCAAAAATCTAATACGGTTCTAAATTCTAAAACCTCCCTACCATGCTTTCGCCACAACACCACAACACCTATAAAGAAAAACATGCTCATAGGAGCCGGCCTTCCATAAATTGAACACCAAAGAGGCATTCTAACACCTCATTTCTCCCCGATTATCCTGCATTCTGGCAACTCACCGATTTCCACCATTTCTGAAACCCTATTTAAATGTACAAACATCGCCAAATACAAAATCGAATTTCACTATTAAATACCCACCATGGCTATTACCAAGTTATATAGATACTATTAACACCAAGCTCGCAAGATTCAAAAATCAAGAAACCCCGAAGGAAATCTACATACAAACTTTCGAGGAACTCGTAAGCACATACATATGTACATTGAAATCTCAAGTCATTATATGTACATATATGTCGACGGTTCCAAAATTGATAACTGCACCAGCTATGCAATCATAGACGTCACCGGACAAATTTTACGTGCCGCAAAGCTTCCTGGTTATGTTTCGATTTTTTCCACAGAAGCCTTGGCCCTTCTAGAATAAACATAAGTTGCTAGTTCTGTCCGCAGAAATATTTTAATTTGCACAGATAGCCTCTCTACCGTTAACGCGGTATTGAATGTAAACCATCGCTCCAACATAATCAACAAAATAAGGGACAACATCATACAAATGGAATCTAAATTAGAAATGTTCTGGTTACCAGGGCATGCAGGCAAAGATAACCAGCTAGCCGATCGTGCAGTGAAGAATGCCACCTCGGGATCAAGTCTGACAACATACTTCCGCCCCAAAAAAGATTTCAATAAATGTATACACTCCCAATGAGAACGTCAAAGGAACGAAGCACTACACTCACCACTATTCGAACCGTTCCAACCGTTTACCCTTCAAGCACAACACCTTTGATGAATAAATGCTTCCTCAGACTCCGACTTCGACACACTCAAGCAACCCATGGCCATCTTCTAAACAAGAATAACCCCCTGTCACTTATGCCAAACCGGATAAATATTTTGCATCAAACACCTTACCATAGATTGTCCAACAATAAACCAACTTTGTGCAAGCCTTTCCAACAAAAACCTCATCAACCTCTTATCCAACCCCTCCGATTAAAATATAAAAACTGTGTATAAACTTTTAAAATTACTTAAGTTAAATAACCATATCTGAATTGCCCCTTAGTCTTCCTTTTATAACCCTGTTATTGTACAAAACAGCCGAAGGCCCTAGCATCTAGTGCTGTACAAAAATGTTAAATGTAAATTTATTTACCTTTAAAAAAATTAATAATAACAATAACATTGTATGTATAATATTGTATAGTTCAATTGAGACTATCTTGGATTTAAGGCATTTCTAACAAACAACTTATTTTATCAAAGATAGGTTAGGTTAGGGTCGGTTAGAGAAGGGAGTGTGATGGTTACACATCACTTCCACTCGGAGGCCAAGAGGCCCATTGTGATTCCCTTCGTTTGTGTGGGTACACACAATATTAACCTGTCCTATCACGTGGTGGCTGAAACCACCCCGTGCTCTTAATGAATTTTACAAGATCCGATTAATCTGCATTAGCCGCAATCTCTGTAAAGAATCTTTGGCCTAGCGACACTAGGCGTCGATTCTGGAGAGCTGGGCAGTGGCAAAGCAGATGTTGGATCGTCTTAGTTTCTTCCTCATCGCCGCAGCTCCGGCAGAGATCGCTGGATCCCGAGTCCCATTTCCGGAGCATTGCTCCAATAAGACAGTGTCCTGTGATCACTCCGACGAGCATACGGATCGAGTTACGGTCCAGCGCCAAGAGCTTCTTTGTTTTTACGATATTGAGCTCTGGCCACGATGATCTTGTCGTGTAGCTGTCGTTTCTTGTAAGCCAAGACGAGTTGGCCTCTTTAATGATTGTGACGTTTATGATCCGGTATAATGCGCTGATCGGTGGTTGCAATGACGTGTCCGCTTCGCTGATGTCCATTTCAGAACCTTGCCTGGCCAGTTCGTCTGCCCTTTCGTTCCCTGCGATTGAGCTGT
Organism: Merodon equestris; assembly: GCA_958301585.1. Lineage (NCBI taxonomy): Eukaryota > Metazoa > Arthropoda > Insecta > Diptera > Syrphidae > Merodon > Merodon equestris. The sequence goes on from OY284414.1 coordinate 86,723,309, forward strand.
GGCCCGGGACCCAGCAGAGTTTAACTTTGTGGTGTCTGATGGACTTCAGTGAGTCGCGACATTTCATGACAGCCTTTGATCTCGTTATACAGGATTCTATTGACTTCAGTGCAGCCTGGCAGTCTACGAAGATAGTGATATCAGATGGTGGGATATCGGCTACCTGTAGGTGTTTGGCTGCTTTCTCTATTGCCAGGATTTCTGCTTGAAAAACGCTGCACAGATCAAAGATAACTCCCCGGCATTTTTTGGGGACAAGGCTTATTCCCAAGTCTTTTCGTTTGGCGCAAAGGTTGCTCCTAGAAAGATGATTCCTCGATCAGCTCTTTAAGTTGTTGTCTTGATACTAGTTATGAATCAAGTTTTATCTACTAAGGTAGAAAAAGAAAAGAATGTTATGAAATCACTATATCACAGACTACATATAATCAGTAGGGGACCGCCGTGGCGCAGTGGGTAGTGTGTCGGCCGCTGACGCAAGATGAGCTGAGTACTGGCAAAACCCCCCGTTGTACACTTGCCTTGAAAAAGCTTCTCGGCTCTCACCGTTCGGAATCGGCATTAAGCTTTAGGTTCCGTTCACTTGTGTGGAAAACAAATCGCACACAACATAAGTGAATAAAAAGAAGCTTGGCTAACGCCATCTAAGGTGTCTGTCTGGCAGTACAATGGACCAGTGTTTGTGTCTGAGTGCTCCAACAGATAGCAGAAGCCTCCACAAAAAAAAAAAAAAAAAAACATATAATCAGTTCTTAAAAGGTACTGATCGTAATCTACAGAAAGGTAAATTCAAAATTAAAAAAAAAAAACCTTGAATAAGTTCTCGCTGTTTCTTTCTTAACGAAAATTAATGCTTTCTTTTTCATCGCTAGCCGTTGCTTTTCCCATCCTTCTGGCAGCATATGAATTTCAAATCAGAAACACAATACGTCTTTTGAGGCTATCCAAGAATCGACCGTGCCTCGGCATCTTCATGAGAATGGAAATGCTATTCAGCCGAGGGTCAAAAGCTTGTCCGAATGGTTGGTATCGGAAACATTGTAAAATGTTTTCCTTCCTTTTGAATTTTCTCGCTCTTTACATACATTTTCGTATGTTATAGAAGTGATGATCTTTAACTTCTTTAGTTTGTAGTTCGGTGTAAGCTGGACCAAGAAGAATAATATTTGCTTCTCCGGTATGGTCCACGCCCTGGTAGACAGCTTGGCCCCCAGGAACTTGAAGTTGTCTCCCTCGAACACTTTGAGCTCGGAGAACAATTACATCAATAGCGATGGTTTCGTTCAGCTTGAGCAGCTCATAATAAATTATTGATTCCACCAAAGGCAGAACAGAATCTTCGAATCATAGATATTTGTCTTTGCCGACGGTTTTGATGCATGACCGGACTTCCCCAACGATCTTTTACGCTTAGGGTTATCATACAGTATCCACTTTTCATCACCACTCAAGATACAATGCAAAAAACCTTTAATTTCCTGCCGTTGAAGCAGAAGGCTTCATCTCATGAGGCACCCAGTGTCCCTGCTGCCGAACATTTCGAAACTCTAGTGTCGTCTACTTATAATGTTTTTGTAAGTTAAGTTGGCAAGTGAGTGATCTGATGTCTCCTGAGTTGAACTTTAAAATATACTACGATGTACTCATACAAAGCAGAGAACAATGGAACAAAACTCCCTATTGGGTGAATGATGGAGCCCAGAAATGGTATACAGATGGGTCGAAATCTGGAATCAAGGTAGGGGCTGGTGTAATAGGACCAAGATGCAGCCTATACATTCCCCTCTGCAATGTCAACTAAATTTCAGGCTAAGCTATTTGCAATCAATGAAGCATTACACAGCATCAGCTACAGGAGACCCTCTAACCCACTGGTCTCAGACAGCTAAGCGGATCTTAAAGCGCTTATGAGGTACATCTTCAACCTTAAGACTGTCTGGGAATATCACAAAACACTAAACAAACTGGCAGTAATGACTAAAGCTGATCTGGGTGCCAGGTCATGAAAACCATGAAAGCAATAAAAAGGCTGACATACAAGCCAAAAAAGGTGCTCAGATACCTTTCACGAGGCCATCTTTCCTTTATGGTTTTGACTGTTCAAACATAAACCTATCTACATAAATCGATCATTAAACAAAAGAACCCGTTCTAAAGCAGAGACGAGGCTATTAAATAATAAATTCATATAACGGAATTACTATTCAAAACCTGTAAAGAAGCTCTAGATTTTAATAAATGGGAGAAAATGTGAGGCACTAACAGGACACGAGGCATGCAGCTACCACCTTTATAAAATGAGTCTCAGCAGCGCTGAGATATGTAGGCGATGTGGGCAAGCTAAGGACACTAGGGAACACATACTGACCGTCTGTCCATGACTTGCCCGAGAAAGATTCAAAATGACAAGCAATACAACGATAATAGAAAAAACCATCCAGAAAATCCCATGTACAAAAGTTATCAAATTTTTGAAGGCAGCACTCAAATCTTAGACCAAAGAAGGGGGTACAATAGATCTTTATGATCGCAGTACTAGTATCTTCATGGAACACACCCCGAGTTCTTCAATTCAATTTAAAAGTTAAGTTGGCGTCTGATGTGAGTCTTCATGATGTAATGCCCCAATATCCTTGTGTTCAATGTTTTTCGGTGCTCCAGAGCATTCTTCATTTTCAACATAAGAATGATTATTTTTTTAGGGTTGAAACCAGTCTCTGCAAGTCATTTCCGACAGCACAAGCTGACTGTAAAGTCAAGAATTTTGCGTGCTTCAACAGTAGATTTTTTTGAATAAAAAAAAGCGTGAAAATCGACATTTCAACGATATATAATGGAGTTCAGGCTTACCTAGAGTATTTCCTTGTAGATGCGTTCCTCATCGTCATCGTCGTTTCCTGTATCACCCGCGGGAGAATAGGACCTCAATAAAGCATTTCCATCCGAATCTGTTTCCATCCACAATTTTCTGCATTCACCAATTTCTTTTTGTAATGTTCTCCTCCAAGCGCTCTTAGAGTGACCCTTCTTGCAGCTTCCTTGGGGATTCCAATCAAGAACTTGTCGACAGAACTCCGTAGCAATTTTTCGTAGTGTGTAGCCTATTCATCTCCATGCTCCTAGTTTGATATACTTGGTTCCAAGTTGCATGTTTTATATAAATCATCATTACTGATGACATTTGGCCACCACACCTTCAGATTACGTCGGAGGCATCTGTTAACAAACCTTTGGGTATTCCGGTTATATGTTACAAGCCAGGTCCCGCAGCAGTATAACGTTTGATTTAAGTAGTCTCATTTTTGTTTGGAAGGATACTTACGTTGACTCCCAGATTTGGCGCAGATATAAATATGTATCCGCTTGTTGCTATGTTTATCCTTTCCTGTACTATTTCGTGGATATTCTACTGCCTAGGTGGGCAAAATCTTCGACTTATTCAATTTCTTTATCCTTGTCGTTGTTTTGGTGTTCATTTTCATTGATTTCCTTTTGGTATTCTAGATTTTTAGGCCAACCTTACCCAACTCGGCGCACATATTTTTGAGTTTTGATTGCATGCTGGAGTGCTTCACAGATAATAAGCTGACATCATGTTCATAAACTAGATCTGCAGGATGTTCGGTGAAGTTCCAAAAGATGCCTTTTCGTTTAGCTTCTTTTGTTTTAAGCACCAGTAACAATAAAAAATAGGATCACCGAGAGTAAACATCCTTGGTGAACAGCTGCGCTGGTTGTGATGCTGTCTGAGAACCCGGACTTATATTGCACCGCATATTGTGTTCCGATTAAAGCTGTCAGCTTCTTAGGGACCCCTCTAGATCTGAGCGCCTCCCAAATACGTGCAATAATCAACGAAAACAAGTTGAAAAGTCGACTGTACTCATTAGCTCAACTATGACGCGCAAGGTGTTCATCTGGTCAATGCACGAACGGCTTGGACGAAAACCATCTTACTGCTTTCTCAGTGAAAAGCTTCAGTGTCAAGCTTCGATTTAACGTGGCTTAAAAATACGAGGGTGGTCCGATAAGTACTTAGCCTCACCGCCAGATGGCGCCAGTATCGCAAGACCAACTTACTATCGTGTAGTACATTCTAGTAGACGGCTACTGTCAGCCGGATCGGAGTCGTAGTTTTGTTTTGACCGCGTGTGGAAGCGGGAGTGTCCGCGGATTCTTGTTTTTGGAAAGGCAACCGCGCAGCGAAATCAAAGAGCGTTTGGATGCTGTGTGCTCCTTCGATGGCGACCCTCAAAAATTGGTTTAACGAGTTTCAACGTGGTCGCACGTCGGTTTTTGATGAGCCACGTCCAGGTGCCCCGAAAACGGCTAACACGGAGGATAACGTGACAAAAATCCACGATCTCGTATTGGCAGACCGCCGATTGAAGGTGCGCGAGATAGCTGAGACAGTAGGCATTTCAAAAGATCGCGTGAGTCATATCCTGCATGAAATGTTGGGCATGAGAAAGCTGTCGGCGTGATGAGTGCCGCGTTTGCTCACTCCGGACAACAAGCGCAACCGTGAGACCACTTCAGAGCAGTGTTTGACGCTGTTTAAGGAGAAAATCCGAAGGGGTTTCTGCGTCGTTTCGTGACAGTCGACGAAACGTGGATCCACTGGTACACACCAGAGACCAAGGAACAGTCGAAACAGTGGACTTCGCCCGGGGAACGTGCTCCGAAGAAGGCGAAGACTGTCCCATCGGCCGGAAAGGTGATGGCCACCGTTTTCTGGGATTCACAAGGTGTGATCCACATCGACTACCTGGAGAAGGGCAAAACGGTCACAGGGCTGTACTATGCCAAATTATTGGGCCGATTTGACGTCGAATTGAAGAAAAAACGGCCCCACTTGGCGAAGAAAAAAGTGCTCTTCCACCATGATAACGCACCGGCTCACACCTCCGCCCTCGCCACGGCCAAATTGGTCGAATTGGGCTACGAACTGCTGCCCCATCCACCGTATTCTCCAGATTTGGTCCCGTGCGACTTCTTTTTGCTTCCAAACTTGAAAAGTCACTCGCCGGCAGAAATTTCAGTCGAAAGTCATCGCTGCCGCGGAGGCCCAGTTTGCAGACCTCGAGAAAACGTATTTTTCAGACGGGTTAAAGAAGTTGGAGAATCGCTGGGTCAAGTGTATCGAGCTAAAAGGAGACTATATTGAATAATAAATCGCCATTTCTCCAAAATTTTTGTTCTTCTTTTGTAGGCTAAGTACTTATCGGACAACCCTCGTATAGTAGACAGCATTTTGAACGTGGTAGATAGCAACATAATTGCGCCATAGTTTTTTACATTAAGAAAGATAGAAGATGCGTTATCTTCTTAAATTACTGCAAGTTAATTCATAAGAACACTAAATACAAATGAAATAGGATAGAAAACGAACATTCCTTCCAAAAATCCGATAAGTACAGTCGTAGAATATACCATCGACCCATCACGGTTCCCCAGCTGTTTATAAAGTTAATTGGAAATAAAAAGAACAGTTTTGTTGGATATAAGAATCTGCTAGGACACTACATGATGGTATACTCTTATAAGTCAAAACAATGATAAGAAGTCGTTTGTTTATTTTTTTACCAAAATAAACTAAAACCGAAATACAAATTATTTCCTAGACTAAGCTCCACGCCCTCGCTTTACGGATCGTTGTAACGCGACTCGACACCACTAAATGCAACCAATGCGGGAAACACGCATTCGGTACGTTGTGTTGGCGTAGTGTTTGATTTACTCCTCCATCGCTTAAGTAAGGCTTTCGTCGATCCTCTAAGACCTATCAATTACAATGATGACTTAACCGCCAACGAAGATGACGAGTGGGTAAAGACTTTTTTTTATTTCTCCGATGGAATGCAAAGGCTCAACGACATTGAGAAGCAGCGCCGGCACTGAGCCTGGTGTTTTTGTCAGTACGGCCCTCTTCTTCTATTGTTGGATCCATTAACTTGAACTTTATCATCAAGTGAGAAGGTCTCAGTGTCGCTCTTTAAGTTTCTTCCGATTTTTTTGATTAAAGCAATATTGTCGTTGATAATGGTGATATGGTCATCAAAGTTGAGCTGGGTCGAGGACTGCAATGGGTCAGGTTTCCAGTGTGGAGTTACTGTGCGCAAGTGGATGCAAAAAGGTGGGCATAAGCATTGCGCTGCAATTAGCGAGTATGGCCAGACTCGGCAAATTGTTATCCTCGGCCAACTGCAGGTTTAGCCTTTTGTCTTAAACAGGAAACATGGCTAACTTTTTATAGTCTAATCAAGGCTTAGGATATTTAAATGTGTTAAAAAGAGCACTTGTTAAATATATCTTTAAAATGATTGGTCTAAAATATTAGGGTTCAATATTCCCATATGTTATTTGCAGGCCTGAATGCCAGCGTAAGAGTCTCCAGTTAAGATAAAAGTTTCGTACAAGTGACCTTTATATATGAATGACAGGTTAGGGTGTTGGTTGTTTCGGTTTGTTTGTTTATGTGGTCTTGGGTATTAGTTTTCCCTTTGTCAATAAACTCTTATTGCTCGAATTTTAATTTTTGTAAGTCATGGAAGTTCGGTGTTTCAGGAACAATTTTTAATACTGTGCCTTAAATGTTAATACTGTTAATATGCCTGTAAACTGACCATCTACAGTGAGGTTAAGGGGGGAAATAGGTGTAGGACGGCGTATTTAGAGTAATTTTCATGATTTTTTTTAACATATAAAGAATAAATATACATACTTTATTGAGGATTGATTTTGAAGATATTTCATAGACATATTGCAGAAAATTTTTCTGAAATTTTCAAACATTTTTCTTGAAAACTCTCGGAGATATCAAGTTGCCACCCAATAGGCAGTATGTGGTCACAATTTTCATCAGAAATCGATTTAAAAAAAATTACTTTTTTCATAAGTCTCTTCTATTTGAACTAGAATTATCACAAAAAAAATAAAAAATTTCCATTTTTTTAGAATGTGAAAATTAAGTACGATTTTAGACCGTTTCATGTCCTTTTTTTGCAATAAAAAGTAAGTAAAAACAAGATATTATTTATGATTGAAGTTCAAATAGAGCGTATATACATATATGTATTGGGAGTACAAATTAATTCGGTCCGTTTTTTTTGTGTTAAAAATTTTGTTTTTATTGAAAAAACGTAAAAAATACATCACTCAAAGTATTGTCCGTCGGAAGCGACTACTTTTTCCCATCTCTCTGGTAATTTTCGAATACCACCTCTCAAAAATGAGTCCTCTCTGGCATCGATCCAATCATTGAGCCATTCTTCGATTTCTTCAAAAGACCCGAACCGGTGACCCCCCAAATCGTTTTGCATCCGTCGAAAAAGCCAGTAGTCGGAAGGAGCAAGGTCTGGAGAATACGGCGGGTGGGGTAAGACTCCCATTTCAGCGTTTCCAGGTAGTTTTTGACCTCTACAGCTACGTGGGGCCGAGCGTTATCATGGTGCAAAATCACCTTGTCATGCCTTTCGGTCGTTTCTGGCCGTTTTTCACGCAATGCACGGCTCAAACGCATTAGTTGTAGTCGATAACGTTTCCCATCAATGGTTTCGCCTGGTTTTAGCAGCTCATAGAACACCACACCCGTCTGGTCCCACCATATGCAGAGCATGACCTTTGAACCGTGGATGTTTTTCTTTGGCGTCGATGTAGACGATGATGGAACGGGTTCACCAGGCTTTGCATACTATTTTTTCTTCTTGTGGTTATCGTAGTATATCCACTTTTCATCTCCAGTCACGATCCGGTCAAAAATCCCTTCCTTTAATGTCTTTCAAGAAGCAGTTCCGAAGTGAAAAATCGCCTTTCGACATCTCTCGGTTTCAACTCACACGGCACCCAATTTCCTTGCTTTTGAATAAATCCAAATTTCTTTAACCGAACGGAAATTATTTGCTGAGTCACTCCCAACGATTCTGCGAGTTCACTTTGCGTTTGGCACGGATCTTGATCCAGTAACGCCTCCAATTCCTCATTCCCAAACTTTTTGGGCTGGCCAAGACGCTCTTTGTCTTCGACGCTAAAATCACCACTTTTGAAGCGTCGAAACCACTCTCTGCATGATTTATCGGTCGGAGCAGATTCACCATAAACTTCTACAAGCATTCGATGGGCTTCAGCTGCACTTTTCTTCCAATTAAAAAAGAAAATCAAAACTTCCCGCTGTTTACTTAAGACATTTTCGAAGAGGCAAAAAAAAAAGTTGTTGTCAGAAACTGACGCTGAAGCATACTACAATACAGCGAAAGGCATGACAAAGTGATTTTGCAGCACAACAACGCTCGACCCCACGTTGCAACAGAGGTCGAAACGTACTTAGAAACAGTAAAATGGGAAGTCCTATCCCACCCGCCGTATTGTCGAGACATTGCTCCCTCTGGCTATCACCTGTTTCGATCAATGGCGCATGTCCTGGCTGACCAAAACTTCCGATCTCATGAAGATGTCACAAATTGGATGGATCGCTTCAAAAGATGAACAATTATTTCGACGCGAGATTCGTACACTGCCCGAAAGATGGGAGAAAGTAGTGGCCAGCGATGGAAAATACTTCGAATGATACATATGTAACCAATTTGTTTCATTAAAGCCTCAAATGTTGGGGAAAAAACGGCGGAAGCAAAGTTGTACACCTAAACAATGGGCAACTTTTCGAAGAACTGTCCGGTGGCCAAAGCCTTGCAGAAATGCAAATTGACCTAATGAGATGAATATACGACGATACATTACAAGTCTTGGAAGCTAGACCGGTCGATGGAATATCTACCAAGCAAGTAACACCAGCTGATGGAGCAATGTTCACCAAAAAAATTACTGAAATGTGAACAAGAAAGCGTCTGCCGGATCATTTAGTATTAAATAAATGTGTCTAGAAAATAAAAATTTAATAGAACAATTATTTGATTCTGATATTTTATATTTCTTAATCATTTGACTGTATAATATTTATCAGTAGTGCTGATTGTGCAATGCGATAATTCAGCTAACCAAGATAGATATAGAGATTAAGGATAATCCATTCCGTGGTCTGAATTTGACATTCCTGTTTCAACGTTCAACATTCCTGTCAGAACCGTCGTCCGGGATTGAAAAGGGTGTTTTTTGTAGAGGTATAGAACTTTGAAATGGAATAAAACTAAGGTGGTTCCTTTAAATTGACATAAAATTGACTTTATTCGAAAGATAATTTTCCGACATTATAATCTAAATATAATTCCTGGCATATGACTACCACGGCTGGCTCGGATGTAGTCGAATCTGGAGGTCCAATATTTTCGATGATTTTTTTCCAACATTTGTGGCCGTATATCGGCAATAACGCGGCGACTGATGTCCTCCAAGTGGTCAATCGTTTCGGGTTTATCGGCGTAGACTAGCGACTTCACGTATCCCCACAGAAAATAGTCAAGCGTTAAATCGCACGATCTTGGATGCCAATTCACGGGTCCGTAACGTGAAATTATGCGGTTACCAAACGTTTAATTCAATAAATCAATTGTGGCACGAGCTGTGTGACATGTTGCGCCGTCTTGTTGAAACCACAGCTCCTGCACATCATAGTTGTTCAATTGATGAAGGGAAAAGTCAGTAATCATGGCCCTACAGCGGTCACCATTGACTGTAACGTTCTGGCCAGCATCGTTTTTAAAGAAGTACGGACCAATTATTCCACCAACCTATAAAGCACACCAAACAGTCAATTTTTGTGGATGTAACACTTGAGGATTATCATCACTCCAAATACGGCAGTTTTGTTTATTGACATATCCATTCAACCAAAAGTGAAAATTGGGATCAACGGCAATCTTGTTTTGGGCCCATTCACCGCCAGCCGTGGCAATTATATGCTAGAAATTATATTTAAATTATAATGTCGGAAGATTATCTTTTGAATAAAGTCAATTTCATGTCAATTTAGAAAAACCATATTTGTTTTATTCCATTTCAAAGTTTTATACCTCTATCAAAAACACCCTTTATATGCTTAGTTTAAAGATCACTATTTTACAGTACGGACGTCTAATATTCCTACTACAAACTTACTAAAAAAGTAATGATTGAGAAGTTTCGCGCATTGCGAGCTAATTATGGTCTACATAAATGTCCATCTGAAGGTACGAGTATCATAGGCAAAACTGCAAACAAAAATTTGAAGAAATGGACTCAGTTTCGAAGAAAGGCTTGACGCCTGTCCACCATCGAAATGCACATTCTGCAAAAAAAAAAATTGCCGTTACTGAAAGGAGTGGTCGTGGTGAAATAGTAATCATCACCGACTGTTGAGCTGAAGGTCTGCAGTTCAAGTGCGTCCATAGTCAAGAACAATTTCTACACGGCATACTGTGGTGATGATGTTCATCAATTGTGAATGAGAGATGATTAAAAAGTGCTGACTAAGGCATAACACTCGCTGCATAAGACCACTTTAAAATTCATACTCTGCGTGTGCATTTCCAATATAGCACCTTAATGACATGGAAACAAAAAAGTTACTATAGACTACAACCAACGCAAGATCAGTCGAACCTCTCAAATCCTATCTAGGACAACCACCCCCGGAGAGTAGTGAACGGACATCGTCGACACAAACCATCAGCACCCCGTCCAGGTTGTGTGACAAACACTATAAGAGCGTACACTCTTGAATCTGCACGAATTACGAGTATAAAAAACTAATAAAGAGAATCCAAATCTGTCGATTTCACGAGAGCACACCATTTCGGCTTGTCTAGGGGCACATTATGACGTATTTTGCATTACACATCGATCTAATTGTTTTCGGGAGCCACTAGTCTACTCGGCTACTCAGCTACTCATCTTTACATTTGGTACTCTTGCCCCAATAGCTAAAAATTTCAGTTTTATTTGTCATAAAATGAATGAAAACTTAATCAAATACTGACTATGTGATACCTTCAATTGTTCCCAGGATACAGTACACGTATGTGTGCGTCACGAAAAAATTCGAACTAATATGTCACAATCTCTAAGCTATGAGCTCAGATTCATGTACTTTATAACACAAATAAGTTTGAGTCAAGTTTGGTTTGATATATGCATACAGACGGACAGATAGAAAAGTCTTTCCATAAGTCTTCTCTACCCCAGCTTTGCAATGTAGAAGACTAAAACGAGAGTTACTATAGAGACCGCAGAGACATACAACTTCTTTGACAGTTAATAATAGACAAACTAACCTCTGGAATTAACAGGGTCAAATACACGTTTACCAATGTATTTTAAACACGTTTTCAAACAAGTTTGTTAACAAGGTGGACATTCTACACTGGCATGAGCCTGTAATTAGTCTGTAATATGTCTGAGAACATCGAATTTGACAATATAATAACAAGAATAACAAGAATAACAGTGACGTCAAGTATAGAACACTAAATTAGCGTAAAATGTTCGCTTTTATAGCACCACCCCATTACTTTTGACTAGTTTGGCAATTCCTTTTGGCCTCTGGCTTCCTGGCAACCCTGAACCATTCATTACTTCTTACTCTCTATTCCTAATCCTCAATGAAACCATCCCCCTCGTAGAATAACATACCAAGCAATAAAAACAAAAAGGTATAAAAGTGATAACAGCAGAATGACGCGTTTCGAGTAAAAGCTGTACTCATTTGTCTATGGCTATGTCTACGGTCCACTCTCCCGGCTCCTACTCTCTTCCAGCGAGGAGAGAAAAAGTGAGAATCTGCTCCCTACCCCATACCACAATTCATTATTACTCTCTCGAGAATAAACTGAAGCCATTGAGGCTGTGAAGAATATCTCTCGAGAACAAGGACTACAACATCCCATGAAAGAGGGTGTTGTACCAAGAATCACCCTCCTGTTGAATATGAATGAATTTTCTGGATGAATTGTTGTCTGACTACGAGTGGCTCTCTGAATATCTGTAGCGCTCCAGAATAGCCATGTAGCTTATACCCAAAAGCTCTTCCAGTTGGAGTAGCTGGAACATTTACAATTACAAGCAATCCCAATTTTCTTATTTCGACTTGGAGTTTGGAAAGCGTGCGCGCGATTCCCATTGGGATATAAGTGAAGGTACTCCCGTTTCTGCGTATTAGACAAGCGTGTGTATACGTCAACGCGTCCTCTTAACCAAGCGAAGCTTCCCCTCCATCCCCGTCGGTTCTAATAATTCCATCATAGGCATACATCAATATTTCTATTTTACCTTGAAATCTTCTGATACCTTCCGTCACTCCCGTAAAAGGGAGGCGGTCTCCAACCCTCTCCGTGTATGCTTGCTGACCTATTTTTAATACAGCATGTCCCTTTCCACATGACCCAATTGTCAAATTTATTTTTCGTCTCTTGTTTCACTGGAAACCAACATCTTCATCTCGTTTTCCTTCTGCGCCCACATCGAATCTAATCACTGCCCCTAGTTGTATATACCTTTCACGCTTATCAAAACATTTGTTTATCCTTCGGAATTAATTGTAGCACTTGTATACACGATTATAAAGGGGAGAGTAATGACAGGAAGGTCGAGTTGGGGTAGCAGCAGCAGCTTTATATCCATCTGGTCCTATACAGGATTACCCCACACAGGCAGGACCATTGACAGCTAGCCTTTACAGTCTTAATATAAATTTCTTTATTTCTTTATAGGCATTTCGTGTTTATGAGCCATTCGTCCCGCCGCACGAAAGAAGCAGACGTAGAATGTAGAAATGTATTGACGTGAGTGTCTGTAGGACCTATGGTAGAAGTAGGGGTTCAAATCGAGGCGCAGGATACGCCTTTGATGTTTTCTTTCTCTCAGTCCCTTTTGTTTAACTTTTTCTTTTTTTGACTCTTGATAACGAAAGGAAGGGACGATTCTAATAAATTACGAGTACATCTACCCCGGAGGTGGGACAGTATTGTCAGGGTTTCGGTCTATGGCCACTGACCTTGCACCGAACAAGGAGGGAGGCCGACGAAGGCGATTACGATCGACGAAGCCGCGTCGATGGTAGTGTTTAATGATTAAGGACATTTTTACCATTTGCTCCCGTTTCCATAAGAAGAGTGAGCCGGTTGGTGTGCTATCTCAGCGGTTCATCTTATAAATAATTATGTCAACACAGTGGTGATGATGACAGTCGCAATCCACTGTCCGGTTGCCCGGTTGACTCACTGAAATTGGGGTCAAATAAAGTAGAAACATCAAAGCAATGATGACAGTGGATTTGTAGTAATGAAAAAGGGGGTATCTCCGTGTACAAATAAATAAAGTTGCCGATTAAACTAGATAAGAATCGGAAATAAATCCACTTGTCATCTAAGTTGTTCTGCTGATGTAGCGTGACATTTAGAAAACAAATGCAATAAGTTGTCAGTTACTGGACAAGTGATAAGAAGATCTTTTTTGAAGTATAAATAAAAGCTTGTATCTGAATGCGAGTTTGTAACAACTACAAAAACGTTTTCCCAACAACTTACATATATTATACTTAGACAAGAACATATAAACATGCATTGTCATACATCATGCCACCTTAAGCTTTGGTGAAATAAACATATCGCTAGCGTGTTGGTCAACTTACGTATGTTCATTTGCGAGTTCATTTGTGATATGATCATCTCATTTCAGACATGGTAATCATGTTCGCTCTGTGACATAACTTCGTAAAGAGCCAGGTATTTCATTCCAGCATTAATCACGTTTTTGATGCATATCACAAGGACCCTTAGTCTTCTACCTTGCAAACGGAAGACTCATGCAAAGGCTTTCCGGTCTGTCTGCTTGTACACATATATCATATATCTGCAAACTTGCGCGAAGTGAATGTGAATTATAAATATGTATTATAATATACCTAGTATTATTATATATCCCATCAAATATATGAACCGTAATGACGGGTAAACCCAATTCACCAACCGCCAGTATTATTGTTGCCTCTTTTTAGGAGTTGATTTTTTTTTGTTCACTAGTTTAAAATACGCGTTTTGGAAATTCGCAAATAAACGATTGATCGAGACGTGTCGCGAGGTACGAGTATCCTTGTTGAGAACCGAAAATCCCTCAAAGCGGCTTATTGCACGTGACTGTGCATAACACAATTCCTGGGACGTATATGCATGTACGTTTTAGTCTTCTAGCTTGAAAAGCTTGGGTAGGGAAAGGCAAAGACTTTCCTGTCTATCCGTCTGGACAAATCCAGGTAGAAGTTTGCAAAATTCAAGGTAGAAGAGCTGGAATTGTAGGCTTGGCTTCCGGCAAGCTGATCCCATCTTGTTTGAGGCTATATTCAATTTGAAAACCTACCTAAAATCGACAGCAAAGTTGTTTCTTTAAGAGCGGTAATATTCAATACTTCTAATATAGAAAAAAATAGGCCCAGGTTGGGAGAGTCACGTGGCTTCACGGAATTTTTAAATTTTTTTTTTTTTAAGGCCAAAGCAACAAACTCACACATTGGTCCTCAGTTACGAAAGGAAGCAAAAAAGTTAGAAACTCATTAGCGTCGCGTTCATAAAGATAACATGGGCTGCGAGCCAAAAAGTTCACAATTCTAGCTCGGGAAAACGCTGTTTTCCAACCCGTTACAATTTTGGGTTACAATACTTTATTCAAGGATAATCATAAGAACCATCTCACTTAAAATATCCCATCGGTAGCCACCACTTTTTTTTTATTTCTGAGTGATGAAGCTCGACATGTTTAAAACTATGACTAAAGAGGTGCTTATTCGTACACTGAAGTTCATATCTGCCTATAGTACTTCTGGCCATTTGGAACTCGCAAGTTCATAGCTTCATTGACAACCCTCGTCACGCCTTCCTCTCATAAGTATGTTCTTTCCATGTCTCTCTGTGCTTTTCCAACTCTTCTTGGTCTATCTACATATTGTCCTCCCATTTATGGTGTGGACTTCCTGACGGTTTTCCCCTCAAGGTCGCTCATTATTCCCTTGTCTGTTCGTCCATCGATCCTGCTGTCAAGCAGAATGTACCATTCACAACAGACGAAGATGCAAGGGAATGAAGCGTTGGAAAGCATTGAAGCAGAAACGGTTAAAATTGGTTCTTCGGTAAATGAAGGAAAGATATCATCCAAAAAAGATGCACAACACCGACTCTTGGCCAATTGGCAGCCAAAAATTCGAAATGGTCAAGGATTCGTCTACTTTAGCTCACTTGTGACCAGCTACAAAAACACCAGCGTTGAGGCAATTGAGAAATAGAGCATTCTCTCGAAAAATCAAGGTAGCACTATATAAATCATTGACCATCTCGGTCCTTCTTTATAGCGCAGAGGCTTAGACTTTAACGGATGAGGATTGATCTTGGTCGCTTCGAGAGAAAAATTCTGCGTTCAATCTACATATGATCCCGTTTGTATAAACGGAGAGTGGAGGAGAAGATATAACGACAAAATGTACGGGATGTACAGCGACATCAGCCTAGTCTAAGATGGCTAGGCCATGTAGAGCAAGTCGACACCACAGCTCCGACCCGAAGGGTGTTCGTATCCAAGCCCGAAGAACAACGCGGCGGAGGACGACCGAATGTGCGAGTGCGGCACTGGAAACCACTGACAAAAGATCGTGCCAGCTGAAGACGCTTGTTAGTTGAGGCTAAAGTTCACAGTGAACTGTAAGGCCATCTAAATAAGTAAGTCAATTCGCCCACCGTTCATAGCAAGGTTTGTGTATAAGCTTTGGACTGGGAGTGAGCGATTATATTTACAAGGGTAGTATAAAAATTGCTAAGAGTGCGCGCAGATCTGCGGTCATCTTCGATAACTTTTCCTATAGTATGCAATTGTTGGTTGATTTGAAAACTCAAGGACTTGGAGTCACGGGCACAGCAAGAGATAATAGGATTAAGAACTGTCCTACAGCGACAAAACAAGAAATGCAAAAGAAAGAGCGAGATAATTCCGATCATCGTTTTGATAAAAATAGTAAAATAATATGGGTGAAATGGTATGACAAGAATGTAGTGTGTCTTTTGACTAATTTCGATACGGTTGAACCTTTTCGGAAAATTAATAGGTATTCTAGGACAGAAAAGACCAAAGTGACCGTAACCAGGATATACATAATTATAATAAAAGTATGGAAGTGGTCGATAAACACCATTGGTTGATTTCTAAATGTCCAATTCGTTACAGAGGTGAGAAATGGTATTGGCCTCTCGTCGTTTGAGTTTTAGATGTGTTCCTAGCTAATCAGTAGAACCAGTACAGGTGATAAAATCTCTTTTCTAGATTTTAGACGAAGGGTTTACTTTACATGGATAAACAAATCGGAAGGCAGAGCAAGGAACCTAGTCCGGGGTCTTCCGAAGTTTCTTTATAGATTGCCAGGTTTGATAATTTGTTTCACTATATGACGAAAACAGACAAACAGAGGTGTTGCCAAGGACAAGGTTGTTAAAAACAATCTTTGTGAAAAATATGATAAAACACTTTACAGTGATTGTTTTATACCATATCACAGGAAATGGCCCCTACCGCTTCTTTGCCGACTATTGCGGTATGTATTACTTGAAGGATTTGGCCATCCAGATTGTCACGTTATAAAAAAAAAAACAAATTTGCTTCCAGACAAAGTTACATCCAGTGGAGCAGGATAACATTAATTTCACATATCAGTCCCTCAAACCGTGTACTACCCAGCATACACTTGAATGACTTATCCTCTTATAGTATAATTCAATCATGTTGTGTCCACGCTAGACTTCACGAATAGGCAACATTCGCCTAATATACATATATTAACGTGCCTATACTCCATTTTCCATCCCGAAACCAATACGTAGATACGGCTAGTCCACCAACAAAGATTGGAATATTTTTGTTCTTAAGATATGAGAGTCGAGGAACATTTCACAACGTCTTTAGGGATATTTTTTTTTGTTCATTAAGCGTCAAGGAGGCGAAAAGACTAACGATATTTTGGAGTTGGAACCTTAAAATATTTTCATAATTTGGCCGGTTTGTATGGCCGTCACGTTTGTCGAATTAAACAACATCAGACCAATATAATTCTAAGTCGAACGTAGCCTCTGCCGATGAAGACCCAGAGCGGCACAACTTATGAAGAGAATATTTGTCCCTGACACCGATGATATGATGAATCCAGTAGGATCTAGGTACGTGTCTACTAACAGATTCTCGGATTTCACTGTCCAAAGTTGGCAATAAACTATGGTTCCGATATATTTATACGAAAATTAAAAAAAAGACAGTCTTTGTCCTACACGTTGTTTTTTTTACGATACAAGCGCACATGTCTTCAGGGATTTCGATATTTAACTAGTAATCTGTCTGAAGCATATTATTTCATCATATTAATAGAAATGTGTAATGTTTATACGAGGGTGGTCCGATAAGTACTTAACCTACAAAAGAAAAAGAAACATTTCGGAGAAATGGCGATTTAATTTTCAAAATAGTTTAGCGATGCTCCAACTTCTTTAACCCGTCTGAAAAATACGTTTTCTCGAGGTCTGCAAAGTAGGTCTCCGTAGCGGCAATGACCTCTTCATTTGCTGAAATTTCTGCCCGGCGAGTGAACGATTAGGAAATCAACGTCGAAATTCACGCTGCGCTAACACCGACCGATTATAATCGGTCAATAATTATTGGTCAAAAAAATCGACACAATTATTCCACGCTCTTGCGAGGTATAGCGCTCCATTGCTTATCTGTTTGTATACTAGAGCTCTCTAGTTCACTAATGTCAAATTTGACTGATGTACAACGCCACTTGCAAAAATTATAACATCTTTTGAAAGATATCACCTAAAAGAGCTGGTGACCTTGAAACGGCTGAACAGATCTTCCTATATTGTTGCTAAGGACCATCTCGTTAGATTTCAATAAAAAAAAAACACCAAAATCGGTCCATTCGTTCAGGAGCTACGATGCCACAGACAGACAGAGTGTCGGGGGTTAAAAAAACTTGATGAGCAGATCATGAAGAACCAATAAACAGTAGGCAATAGACCACCAAGAACATGAGTGAAAAACCCTTAGGAAAAAGACCGCCAGAAGGGCGGCGCTGTAGATGGGAGGACAATAAATGTTTGGACCTAGAAGAAACGGAACAGAACAGGGAAACATGGAAACGGAGCAGACTCTTGACCTCCCTGGGTAAAAGGCTGTAACCGAAATTCTACTTTTGGCTGGCTCAAAAAAGTTAGACGACAAGTGGAAAAGAGACTGGAGCTGAACGGAGATTATATTTAACCTACGTAACTGTCCAGATGAGTTTCAAGATATTTGGGTAGAGGTTTTGTTTGTGCCTATGGAAAAGATGGGAAGATTACTTGGACTATTTTGTTTTATTTGATTATTATTCGTCATTTTAATAGCTTTGTGCTATAGGGAGACTTCTTCTGTGAAGGAGTACTGCGTTATAGACAAATGTTGAATTAATAAATGTCTTCTGCGAAACGTCTACTCGTATTTAGAAGGGATCCAAGAATAGAACTTTGAAATACGTCGACATTGGTTGAATGAATGATTAAAATATTTTTTAGTAGTGTCCTAATACACAAGTCCTTGAAAATATATGATAAAATCTTTGTGCCAAAATGAGTCAAGTCCAAGTGGACTACTCCCCGGGTTTTTTTTTTTAAATAGTTGATTATATACTACTAAACCTCAATAATTGGTGATTGGAAATAGCTTTGGATTGAATGAAGATCGGTTGGGATCCGTTTATTTATTGAACACCTTTGAGATAAGTGAAAGCAGCTGTGAGGTCTGCATGTTGACCCATTTTTGTACCGCACTTATCAGTCTTAGTTACTACTGCCACTAAAGGTATTAACTTTTTACCTTTTTTAGAAATAGTCAAATCGTACTAAAACATGGAAAAGTTCCCGCAGAAACACTTTTCTTTTATCATCATTCCATTGATTTGCTTCCTCCAGCAGTAAAGAGTATCGTTGAATCATTGTCGTAAAAAAATTCGTCTCAAAATATTTTACCAACGTTGCTACGTTCTTTAAGTGGGCTACAACCTCTTTGTTGTCTGTTGTCTTAGAGGGCAGATGTCAAATCGTATTAATAATTTGTAAGCCTTCATTGGGTTTAACTTTGTTTACTTAGTTCTCAACGTGGGCTGGATTTTTTTGAACTTATATTTCAGGTTTAATTGAATTCTGTCGTACCGTGCTCGAGTAAGCTGCCACTTTTCCCCAAATGTTTTATTGGATTACTTAAATATATTTCAGCCGTTTAATATAACTGACCTTTCAAGTTTATCTTGTGGTTTAAGAGGGATGATACTAGAATGGGTTCGGGCTATATCTAGTCGATAAGCGTGCTGGTCAGTTTTGCGATTAGTTAGATGGAATTTTTTGTCCTTCGGATGGAGCATTCTTGAGGTTGTTTATCTAAATTGTTTCAAGGTGATTTTATCGTTTTAAAAAACCTTTGAATCTCAGACTAAGCAATTTGCATTAAAATCACCTGCACCTATGATTCGGTTACACAAAGATTTCAAATAGAAATCGTATTGAGTGGTAATAATTTTGATTGGACAGGCATAACTTTTAGTTGAAAATAATGATGAACAGGGCATGAGGGCCTGTTGATATCAGCGTGAAGTGAAGTCATATCAGCGTGTCTGTTTAATTCTCTTTTAAATATTGTTTGAGTTTCAGAAAATGTTAATAAAGTCCATTGGTACTCTATTCAGTGATTTGAAAGTTACTACTGTCCATTATCTGGTGTCAGTTTATCATCGTCTATAAAATGAGTTCTTTGACATCTGAGCTTTATGCTTTCCATGGTGACGGCAGACGCCCTTTTTGAGGCGATGTGCATGTATTTTTTCTGCGAATAAAGAATGCGTGATTCTCTTTTATACACACATTTTCCCTACACAAAAAAATTCTCAAAGAGTGACAACTTTCCCAGACCTACGCTTTATACCTAAATTATTCGTCCATGAAAAATAATTTTTCAAAACCATTTGCCTAATGATAATTTTTGTCAACAGACTTCTGAGAATAAAGTATGATACGAAGTTCAACAGCGCCTTCAAACTTTCCAGACTCGGTAAAAAATAATCGACATCCATCCAAACCAAATTACTTGCAATCTAATAAATTCGTCGAGACTCCTTTGCCGAATTCCCCAGCCAACAACATCCAATCAGTCCGAATGCCTTCGTTAAAACATGCAAGCTTGTAAGCCCTTCCAACATACCACCCCGTCTTGCGGTAATTGATAGATAGCAAAACAGAATTTAGTCGCATTTCAGGCATATCTGCTCGGCTATTGTCAGTTTCATGTCGTATTTCGTGTCAAAAAAATAGCCAAAAGCGGGAAAATATTTTGCTAATTTAGAAATAAATCCTCACGACGACTGGGTCGAGCGGTCGGCTGGAAAGGATATCGTTGCTGCTAATGCGTCAAACAAGTCATTTGCAAGACATGCCTTTGATCCAATGGAATGCGACGAACGGATTCCAAAGCAAATATTTGTCGTATCCTGCGGATGTGAGGGAAGGATTCAACACCCAAGTCGAGTGCCTTTGTATGGGGGAGGAGTGTCAGTGATCCTTTGAATAACTCCAGTAAAAACAATTGTAATTCGTTGTTTTTTTCGTTTTTATCGGATGACTGTACTCATGTGGGCAGCCATATAATCTGTAAAAGGATTTTTATGCGGTATGCCATCGTGTCGAGCACGGAATGGGAATAATGTCGGATAATGTTGACGGAGTTGTACAATAAAACCGTCTGAAGGAGGATTGGAGAATCGTAAACCCCATTGTTGTCAGTTTTACATCCTTACATGTGTTTATTTGCCGTTCATCGCCCCCTAGATGGTTCCACTCGTTCGTTTTTATTATTTTCATTGATTTGTGTGTGAAATTGATAGATTCGTCAATGGGGTGTGACTGACAGCCGCCAGAATGTTCGATTTCGACGCTTTAATGTCATTGTTTGTTGCTATTAGGGCACGTTTTGATACCAAATTGACGTTGAGAGTATGAGTCAGTAGTGTATTATCGCGACGTATAAATCAATTCATGGGTGTTTACATGTCGTGATAAATGTTTGCTTCGGAGGCAAGAAAAAACTCATTAATTCTTGTCATTATCGTTAAAATGCGTGTTGTAACCACAAATATTTCTATTCAAATCGAAAAAGGGTAGACTTAGGATGTTATTTTTTTTCTTTTCTTCATTGTTATGAGAACAATACTTGACTTATCAGACTAATGAATTGAGTCTATGGGAAAGTTTTACCGTCGTTATCGGGTTATTCATTACCCAGGTACCTCGTGCTGCTTTGTTCGTTTCCGCACTACATTTATCATCACTTGTAGAACTTTTCCTGCTCCGTTCCGTGTTTTGTTTTCCATTTTTTTAGACCTTTTGATCACAGAAGTCTGATTCAATTAAAAATTACTCATAAGTTTGCCAACAAAACCAATTAATATGAACGCAGTTCATAAGAGAGACGCCTGTCCCCCGGGGCTTTATGGAAACTTGGATTTGATTGACACTACATAAAAAGGCTTCTTGCTTGGTATCATGACACCCATGATACTCAAGGGAAAACAAATGGGGTTGACACATGTGTGTTGTCATTTATAGTATTTGATTTGAATTAATTAATTGAAGTCAAGCGAAAGTTTTGCAGCAGCATTCACTTTAATTGCAGTTTGATGAAGAAAAGTAGACAACGGGACAATGATTTTCAGTATCGTTAGAAAGTATTCTTTTGTTTTAAACTAGCTTTAGTTAATTCATTGCAATCATTCAAGTCTGGATAGTAAATGCCGACGGGGTGGGTTAGCCATCAAATCTGTTAGGTACTACAAGTGCTATTCTGCCCCCATCGAAGAGGTGTCGGAGCCAAGACGAAATCATTAGTCTTTTGTAACCAATTAGTTTAACAAAGGAGCCTGCTTAAATTGTTATTTCACCCGAAAGCAACTTAAAGAAACCCTGCATAAGCTACTACCGATTGAAACTGGTAGCACCCTTACTATCAGCCGCATTATCTAGAGTCATCCGACAAGAGGTGTCATTTAAAATCAATACAAAAACAATTTTTTTTCTGTAAAGTGATTGAATTTTTGTATTAGCCCACGCGAAATTATTCTTTTAATGAAACTTTTCATTACGTTTTCAAATATTTTCTTTTAGTACATGGATCCTTGGTGTTGGCGTATTGGCGTAGTCTTTATGTGTAATACAGCCTCAAAAGGCAAAATCGAATTTTGTTAAATCGCTCGATATTGGCCAATTGAAATCTTAATTTCGGGAAATTGGCAGTTCCGTTCCGTTCTTCATATGGAGTAGACGTGTTTTCATCTTGCGGCATATATTTCACTTAGCGCTTTGGTAGCCTCCCTAAATATTTATAACCATTTTAACGCAGTTGTTAAGTTCGCGTTGATCATGCCTAAAACACACGAAAAGGCTACAAGGTTGCAGACGAATCTCATGAAGCAGTTAACCCAGAACTCAGCCTCTCCGTCAATATCCTCCGCAAGGCAACGGTCGCCAACAACATCAATTCACTCACCTTCCGCTGCTCTAATGACGTCAGACAGCAAAACGACTCAATTCGTCACACTGTCAAGTCAAATTGAAAACCAAGGGGACATAATTATGAACCGTTTGATTGCCATGGAAAATAATCTTTCGTCGCGAATCACCACCATTGAAAACGCCATTAACGCGAAACTAGACGCAATTGATAGTGAAGTGAGTAATTTAAAACAACGTATTTGCGCTCTCGAAGACTGCTCAGGAAAATTCAACTGCTTGCAATTGGAAGTTGAGAAATGTAAACAACAACTGGACCAACAGCTGGAGCAGGTGAGCCACCCTGAGCTTAATATTAGCAATGAGCTGTCACACTTAAGGACACAAGTTGAGAAACTGCACAGAAAAAACATTGAAACGGATGCACTACTTATTGGTATTCCTTTCTCGGAAGATGAAAATCTAAAATGCACCTTCAACCGACTGTGTGTTACACTCAATTGTAAACAACCACCGCCCGTCAGCAGAATCTTACGCACCAAACAAACTAGTGATGGTGTTGTTGTTGTTAAATTTTTCTCCACTCATGACAAGTACTCAGTTATGAAGGCATTCACTATTTTCAAAAAGTCAAACTCGCGAAACTTTTGCCAATCTGATATCGGATTTAATAATAATCGGCCGATCTTTATGCACGAATGCCTTACGACACAAAACCGAGCTACGTTAAGAGAAGCACTACACCTCAAGCGTCGGAAAATTATCCACTCCGCGTTCACTATCCGAGGGCTTGTTTACGTGAAAATCTCGAAAGACAAAGACAAGATGAACATTGACAGCGAGGACCAGCTGAATAAAATCGCCCAAAAGCTGCTACCTGAAGATAACCAACATTCGCCGCTGAAATCCTAAGCTCCTCAAACCACTTAAGCTGCTCAAACTTTAACTTTAAACTTTTTTGTATATTTACTATTATCATTGTTATTTGCTTTTTCTTTTTATTCTTTTTTTGGTCTTGCTTTTAATTTTTAATGTCTAATTTTTACTCCTATTTTCGTTTAAACTTCATCCTTTTACTGTCTCCTTCCACCCTTCCCATTTTTCATCCTATAGTGCTAATTCTTAATATTTTTTCAAGCTTTCACTTAACTAACTTGATACTAGTGCGCTCTCTACTTGTTAGCTGTTCTCTTTTGTTACTCGTGTCTCTGTTATGACATCTACAGAGAATATAACAGGTACTAATGCTGCTGGCAGGTATTCGGTGCATACAATGCTTAAAATACTTTCTAACTTGCATGGTGGCTTAAAAGTTTGCCATCTAAATGCTAGGAGTCTTAATATACCGAAGCTAGATTATCTTCGTAGCGTTCTCGACAGAGTAAGTATTGACATCATCTGTGTTAGTGAAACATGGTTTAAGTCTGATATACCCAACCAATTATATGACATACCTAATTATATCTTATATCGCAATGATAGAGCCACAAGTACTTGTGGTGGAGGCGTTGCTATATACTGTAGATCCTCCCTGCACTGCAGGATCATTTGTAAGTCTGTGAACACTGATGTGGAATATATAGTACTAGAAGTATCAGGCGGTAGTACAAAATGCGTGGTATCTTGTGTGTATAACCCGAGCAGGAATCTCTCCCCCGAACCGTTCTTTGGGGCATTATCTGAGTTTTCTCCTATGTACGAGAATATTATTGTCTGTGGTGATTTTAACGTTAATTTGTTGAAAGTTGACTCCTTCTCGACTCAATTAACTGACTTAGTCACAGCTACTGGGATGCAAGTAATGAATTGCTTGTATCCTACTCGATATTCTCCAAATGCTGTCCCGACTCTGCTTGACCTCCTGATTGTATCGAATCCCTCTAATGTACTCCTCCATGACCAATTGGCTCTTGGTGGGATTTCTGACCATGACCTACTTTACTGCACATATGACATTGACCTCACCCACACGCCTGTGCCCTTAACCTTTCAATACAGAGACTATAAATCTATAGATTTAAACTCTCTTGCCTTTGATGCGAACTGTATGCCCTGGGATGATTGTAAATATGTTTCGAGTGTGGATGATAAGTTGTGCTGTATAAATTCCTGTATCAATACGCTTTTTGAGTGGCACGTTCCTTTAAAAACAGTCCGTATACGTAATCAAAAGTGTCCCTGGTTTACTTCTGAAGTACATGCATCCGTTAGGCAACGCCACAAAAAGTACCTTAAGTGGAGAAACAATCCATGTCCACAAAATTGGTTGCTATATTGTCAGGCACGAAACCGAGCTACATCAGTTACTAGGTCGGCAAAGAGAAGTTTTTTCGCCTCTAAGCTGAACGGGAAACTGTCCTCTAAACAGCTTTGGTCTAATCTGCGTGAGATCGGTATAGGCAAGCGGGAGAAGCTAGATTGTGCAGTTGATCCCAACACTCTAAATGATTATTTTTTGGCCAACACTTTAAGCCAGCCCAACTTCTTCCCCAATAATACTCTACGTAGGGAAGTCTTAGAGCCTTTTGAGTTTCAAGTTGTAACGGAAAGTGATGTGGCTGTAATTGTTAGAAATCTTAATTCCAACGCAGTTGGTGTTGACGGTATATCTCTTAGGTTTGTAAAACTAATACTCACCTATTTATTAAGCCCACTTACGCACCTCATTAACCATTGCATTTCCTCTTCAAACATTCCACTCCTATGGAAAGAAGGCAGAATCACTCCTGTCGCAAAAAAACCAAATCCTTTGATCCCTAGTGACTACCGGCCAATTAGTATACTGCCCTGTTTGTCTAAGGTCTTCGAGAAGATACTCGCTAAACAAATTAGTTCATACCTCGATAACAATAATCTTCTTGTTGAAAGTCAATCTGGGTTCAGAGCTAAACATAGCTGTTCCACTGCCATGGTAAAGGTTCTCGACGATATAAGAGTTGATCTTGATGAGGACAGACTTACTGTCCTGTGCCTCCTTGATTGTTCCAAAGCCTTCGATAAGGTGAATCACGACATTTTATGTCAAAAACTTGATATCTACTTTGGATTCGGCGACAGGGCAACTCGCCTCTTAAAAAACTATCTGTCAAACAGGATACAAAGAGTGGTGGTTAACGAGGTCATTTCTGAACCTAGACCCATTCTATCGGGAGTTCCCCAGGGATCGATCTTGGGCCCAATTCTCTTCTGCATGTTCATAAATGACTTACCCTCAGTATGTAAAAATGTTTCTATTCACCTTTATGCTGATGACGTCCAGATCTATCTATCGGCACGTATTGGTCTTATCGAAGATCTTGTTTTTAGAATAAATGAGGACCTCTTGGAAATACATAGGTGGGCGGAGACGAATGGTCTATCTTTGAATCCAAGCAAGACACAGGCAATATTGCTCTCTTATAGAGATTATAATACTAAGAACTTTCCATCCATCTGTATAAATGACTTCAAGGTACCATTCTCAACGACAGTGACAAGCTTGGGCTTCAGAGTGAGCACACATCTGTCCGGTACTGACCATATCAGATCGACTATTGGGCGAGTTTATGGAGTATTGAGAAAACTCTGGATGTCTAGCAACTTTATTCCAACGGAAATAAGACTTCGTATAGCCAAAACCTTAGTTTTGCCGCTGATTTCATATTCGGAGGTGGTGTATCCAAAATTGGACTCTGTCTCTGAACATGCTCTACTTGTAGCATTCAACGATATCACTCGGTACGTGTATGGCTTACGAAGATATGACCAGATATCGGCGCATCAAACCAGCATCTTAGGATGTACTCTATTGCAGTATGTCAATGCAAGAAACTGCATCTTTCTCCACAAAATAATATATCAGAAGTCTCCACGCTATCTCTATGAAAAACTAAACTTCTGCCAATCTGTTAGAAGGCTTAACCTTGTAACACCACGTCATAGGTATTTGAATTCATCGCGCCTCTTCTTCGTTAACAGCATTCGTCTCTGGAATTCATTGCCGGCATGCATCAAACAAGTCAGAGAGTTCACAAGTTTCAAAAAGAATATTTTTAAATATTTTTCTAATCAGCGCTAATCCTCATCGCTTTTCCTCATCCTTTCCCGACCCTCCCTCTTTTCAACATTTTTCCTTTTCTTTCTTTTCTTATTGATTTAACTTAATTTTATGTTAACTTTAATTTAACCTTATTTTTAAAATATCACCAAATTGTACTATAAAAGACATAAGTCTTACTTGTACGAATCCTCCTAAACTGTAATAAATTGAATTGAATTGAATTGAATTGAATTGAAATTACGCGTCCAGGAAATTTGTCACGAAATAAAGCCATTATTTCACTAAATGTATGGCATGTGGCACCATCCTGCAGGAAATAGACATCGTTCACGTCCATAGCACCGATTTCAGGCAAAAAAAACTTAATCAGTTAATATCGTTTGGAAATGCAATCCACTGAAACGGTCGCACCAGCATCCTTTCCAAAAATATACTCAAATTTTTGAGTATGAGATTTAGGAGATACGACGCATTTCGTTTGTTTCAGACCAATGAAAATTGGCTATTGACAGCTCAATAACGGCGCAAAATTTTAGTGGACAACACTTGTAGTCTGCATTCAGGGTAAAACTCAATGAGTAAAATTCAGAGTCTCTACTACCTTAATGGGGACAATACCATGGGCAGGCTCTATTTCTTATAGATTTTGTGTCAGTAGAATTAAATTTTTTATATATCCAAAATACAACTTTCCTCATTGTTAACGCTGCCGGCGTTATAATAGCCAAATCCGGTGAAACGAAAGCCTCGCTTTTAACGGCGATAAACTGTTCACAATGAAAATTATAAAGGAAAATCTGCGAAGAACGGAATAGGTGGTAATCCAATGCTACAATATCACGAATAGGAATGAAATACCTCGACCCAACTCAGCAAGTTTTCGACGGTTTTCCTAGCGGCATGCAGGTGACGTTGAACCCAGCGGCTGACCCAAAGCAACATTTCCACACAACAATTCAGGGAAACATACCGAATGTCTCGTCGCAGCCAATACCGGGAATTAGGCCGGATACATCGCCACCGCTGATACTTAGAAATCGAAATCGGGTCAGCAATTCGCCGCTGCACTGGCGAAGCAACGAAAACCAAAAATGTAAAATATGTCAGTAATCAATAAAGAGCACTCAATAGAGCAACTTTTGTTTCTTTTTAAAAAGACAAACGGCTCGACTCCCGATTTAATTGGCGCAGTCGGTAGTTCCAAGATCAAAAGGTATTGGAACCGGATAAACAAATCGCGAAAAGTATTAAAGTTTCAAAGAACTAATATAAAATTGTGAAAAGTGCTTAATTTTATCGAAAATTCATCAAAGACTACCGCAAAATAGCATACCCTATCACGAAATATTTAAAGAAGAACGCTAATATAGACTTAAATGATCCGTTGTATATCGAAGCATTCGAGAAACTCAAGATTATTCTAACCGATTCATCCGTACTTAAATACCCAGACTTTTCAAACAAATTTAAACTCTTTACGGATGCCAGTGACTCTGCTCTTGGTGCAGTTTTATCACAAGACGGACATCCAATCTGCTACTCAAGCAGAACGCTTAATGAACACGAAAAAAGGTATTCTGCCACAGAAAAAGAGCTACTCGCGATTGTGTGGGCAGTAAACTACTTCCGACCGTACGTTTACGGAAGACCTTTCGACCTCATGACAGATCATCAACTCTTGAATTGAATTGAAGAGTATGGGGTGTGTCATTACAGGACACTTGCACTGCGACCATCAAGATCTATTGTACCCCCTTCTTTGATCTAGGATTTTAGTGTTGCTTTCATGAATTTAACAACTTTCCTAGATGGGATATCCTGGAAGTCCTTCCCTGTTAGTTGTGTCTTTGTTGACATTTCGAGTCGCTCTTCAGTGAGTTCTGGGCATTTTGTGAGAATATGTTCCATTGTCTCTTTATCCTGCCCACATCGTCTGGAAGACTCAGTGCTGCTAAGACCCATTTTGAATAGGTGTTGATTGCAAGTGCCGTGCCCTGTTAGAGCTTCACATAGCAGTTTTAGTTCGGCTTTATTTAGTTCTAGTGCCTCTTTTGCACGTTTTGGATTGTGGTTCTGTTCCATAAAGATTTTAGAGTGTTTTAAGCACTCTTGTCTGTTCCAGAATTGGTTCTTTTGTTTGATGAGCCATTTGCTTAAAGTTTTATTTGTATCTGTGTTGTCAAATCCATAAAGGGGGAAGGGTCCAGTAAAAGGCATCTGGGCGCCTTTTTTGGCTTGTAAGTCCGCCTTTTCGTTGCCTTTATGGTTTTCATGACCTGGCACCCAAATCAACTTTACTTTGTTGTTTATCGCCAGTTTAACGTTGGTGACATTCCCAGACAGCTCTAGAGTTAAATGTATAGCTTCTTAGAGCTTTGAGAACCGCTTGGCTGTCCGAGAATATGGATATCTTTAATCTATTGGGCTTTTGTTCACTAATGTAGTGTACCGCCGCATTTATTGCATACAGTTCAGCCTGAAAAATTGTTGATTCACCGCAGAGAGGGATGTGAAGGCTACATTTAGGTCCTATCACACCAGCCCCTATTTTATTTCCGGATTTGGACCCACTTTGTAAACCACTTTTGGGCACCATCCTTCAACCAAGGGGGATTGTTTTTCCATTCCTCCCTGTTTGGAATGAGTATTTCAAAGTGTTTTTTAAAGTTCAGCTGAGGGGACATTAGGTCACTTACACGAGTTAGTTCCCAGACGTTGTCGACCTTTTCTAGAATCTCTAGATGTCCAGTCAGGTTCCCTTTCTTGTAGTTATAAGTTCTTTGTATCCTTAGGGCTTGTTTGGCCGCTTCTGCCTGAACGGCAGTGTGTAACTGCGGAATGTTTAGGATTGCCTCCATTCCAGCGGTTGGAGTGGTTTTCATTGCTCCAGTTATACAAATACATGCTAGTCTCTGTATTTTGTTGAGTTTGCGTATTGTTCCTTTTTGTACGCATTTCCTCCACCATACCGCAGCACCGTATAGTATGGTTGGTTTGATCATCTGATTGTATATCCATATACTCATTTTTGGGTTGAGTCCCTATGTTTTGCCCACCAGCTGTTTTAGGGACCATAAGGCCTTTACAGCCTTTGAGTATATGTTATCTAGGTGTGCATTCCATGAGAGTTTATGATCCAGTGTTATTCCTAGGAATTTTACTTCTTTCTTTATTGGGATGCAGGTGTCTTTTATTTTAAGGTTTAGTAGATCGATTGATCTTTTCCTGGTAAACCTAATTATTTGGGTTTTGCTGGGATTGATAGAGAGTTGTTCTTTATCGCACCAGTTCCATGTTATTTTTAGGGCGTTTTGCATAAGATTCCCTAGAATGTCTTCTTGTTTGCCTTTTATGAATATGGTGATGTCATCTGCATATTCAATGGCAGTAAAGCCTTTGTTGTTAAGTTCCGAGAGAAGTTCATCTACTAGAATTGACCACAGAAGCGGGGATAGAACACCCCCTTGCGGGCAACCTCTAATAGTTTTGATAACTAGTTCTGAGGTACCTAACTTGGCTGTTATGCGTCTATCTTTTAGCATATTATTGATCCATCTAACTACTAGGGGGTCCACCCTTTTTGCATGTAATGCTTTAGTTAGTGGTGAGTGATTTGCATTGTCAAATGCTCCCTCTATGTCCATAAATGCTCCAATTGCTACTTCTTTTGAATTTAAGGCCTTTTCAATGATTTCCGTAACTTTGTGGAGTGCGCTTATCGTAGATTTGCCTTTTTGGTATGCAAATTGTAGTTTATGGAGTGGAGATATCTCCAGTGTTGTTCTTATAATTAGTTCAATCAGTTTTTCCGTTGTTTTTAGTAGGAACGAGGATAGACTGATTGGTCTGTACGATTTAGGATTTTCTGATGGTTTGTTACCCCCTTTAGGTATGAATATGACCCTAATACTTCTCCATGTACGTGGTATGTAACTAGTGGCAAGGCTGGTTCGGATAATTTTTACCAACAGTGCCTTTAGGTTATTGTTCCCATGTATTAGTAAAGCTGGAAATATTCCGTCAGGTCCCGAAGCTTTAAATGGCTTGAAGCTGTTAATGGCCCAGTCTAGCTTCTCGTACGTTATATATTTCCTCACGCTGTTATTACTGTTTTGATAGTAGCTTGGTAAGTTATGGCTGAGATTACAGCTAGTTTCCACGGTACAGCCAGGAAAGTGAGTCTTTAGGAGTAATTCTAGGGTGTCCGTGAAGTTATTTGTCAGGTTTCCATCCAGGTCTTTGAGCAGACCTAAGGAATCATGGTTTCCCCTGGATAACGCTTTGTAGACTCTTGCTGTTTCTGGTGAGTCTTCAAGGTTATCACAGTAGTTCATCCATGATTTCCTTTTGGATGCCCTGATTCCTTTATTATAATTGGTGAGAGCTTCCTTATATGGCTGCCAGTTGCCCGTCTTTTTTGCCCTGTTGAACTCTTTTCTTGCAGACTTCCTAAGTTTGCTCAGTTTGGAGTTCCACCAGGGTACGGATACTTTAGATTTTTTTTCTTTTAGTGGGCAGCTTGCATGGTAGGAAGATAATATGGTGTCCGTGAGGAATTCGACTGAGTTGTCTAGTTCCTCTGGAGTGTTGGTGTTCAGATGAACCCCTGATAGTTTTTCATTTAGGAGGGATTTGTACATTTCCCAGTTTGTGGCTTTGGGAGATCTATATCTCACCAGGGTCTCAGCCTGAGTTCCCATGTTAAGTTTAAAAGTGATGTGGTTGTGGTCAGAAAAGGAGTTTTCTTTCGAGACCTGCCACTCTTTAATCAAGTTAGATATTTTGTTAGTAATTAGTGTGAGGTCTAGAAC
This sequence comes from Merodon equestris, assembly GCA_958301585.1. NCBI lineage: Eukaryota > Metazoa > Arthropoda > Insecta > Diptera > Syrphidae > Merodon > Merodon equestris. Next base: position 86,754,646 of record OY284414.1, read on the forward strand.
TTCTTTCCTTATTGCATTTTGGAAAGTTGGTTCTTTGCCTCTATTTGCTATATCTAGGTTAGTATCGACGAGAAATTCTAGGAGAGACTCACCTCTTGAATTTGTATCGCTACTGCCCCAGATAGTATTGTGAGCATTCGCATCGCAGCCAATGACTAGGTTTTTCCTATTCTGTTTACAGAATCTTATCAGTTTTTTGATGTTTTCTGGTGGTGCTTCCTCTTCTTCACCGGGAAAATAGGCTGAGGTGACGATTACCTCAGTTCCCATCATGTTGACTAGGATCGTCACTGCGTCTCTATCGGTGAATTCTGAAATTTGTAGGAAGTTAATATCATTGTTAATAAGTATTGCGGCTCTCGGTGTATCAGCCGCTTTGTAGTAAACCAACTTACAGTTTTTGATGTTTAGTCCTGATATTTTGTTTTTGGGGTGGTAGTGGTGCAATGGTAATCATCACCGACTGTTAAGCGGAAGGTCTGTAGTTCAAGTCTGACCATAGCCAAGAAAAATTCCTATACGGAAAAAACCCATGCAACAACACCAGTTGTGAATGAGAGATGATCAAAAAATGCTGACGAAGGCATAACACTCGCAGTATAAGATCACTTCAAAATTCATACTCTGCGTGTGCATTTCCAATATAAGATCTTAATGGCATGGAATAAAGTTACTGTAAAACTACAATCAACGCGACAAATTCAGTCGAATCTCTCGAATCCCAAGACAACCACCCCCGGAGAGTAGTGAACGAACATCTTCGACACAAACCATCTGCACCCCGTCCAGGTTGTGTGACAAACATCAAAAGAGCGTAACTCTTGAACCTGCACGAATTATAAAAAAAAAAAAAAAAAAAAAAAAAAATTGATCCAGGGCTCTTGGATGAGCCCCAGATTGAATCTTCCTCCCGCATGCCTTTTTTGTATTTCTGCCGACGCAGATTTGGCATGCTGGAGGTTCGCCTGCAGGATTTTTAACATGCGGTTTTGTCTGAGGACTCTTTAGCGTCCTCTATTTCAAGGATTTTTTCATCCTCTGTTGTTTTCTCCGCGTTATTGAGTTATCATCAACTCTTAAAATGGCTACAAGCCAAACATAAAGGAAAGGATATTAATCCAAGGCTACAAAGATGGCTACTAAAGCGAGGCGAATATAATATTTGCATCGACTATATCAAGGGAAAAGAAAATGTAACAGCTGACTTCCTAAGTAGAATTAACGCAAACACAGGAGAAATTAATGCGATCGGGAAGATCACACAAGAGGAGGGAGAGATCAATCCCGCAAACCAAGAAATTCGCGAAATTGATAATGAGAGCATGCAAAACACAATCCATTCCCAACAGGAAGAAACAAACGATCACTTCCCAATTCTAGATACGGTAGTCAATAGGTTTTATACTCAAATAATTCTCACTAATAACATATCTAGAGACATCGAAATAGTCAACAACAAAAGAAGATTTACATCAGCCCAGCTGATATACAACAAGACAAATTATCCGATATATGTACATATTTATAAGACTTATAAAAAAGGGAAGAGTAGGAATTTATTCCGACATAAGTGAACATGAATATAATTTAGTACAGCAAAAGCTTATTGAACTTTTTATACCCAACAGACACATCAAATTTTTCAAATGTTCCTATAATGCAAAAGATATGAAGAGTGAAGACGAAACATTCAAACCAATAGCAAAATATCACAAATACGAAACCGGTCATACAGGCATAAACGAGAATTACGAGAGTCTTAAGAAACTTGTATACTTTCCAAACCTTAAGGAACTAGTGCAAAAGTATATTAATAACTGCGACACATGTAATAAGGCAAAGTATGATAGGAATCCGATCAAACCAAAGTTTAAATTAACAAACACACCAACAGACATAAATGAGATAGTTCATTTAGATATTGACACCAATAACAAGCATAATTTTATTTCGTTTATTGATAAATTTTCAAAACATGCAACGATGTTCCACTTAGAAGATAGGAGTAGTGTTACCATTAGAGAAAAAAGAGACCAGCTAAAATAGTTTCGGATAACGAATTCAATAATACTAACACTAAAGATTTCCTAAGAGAAGAAAATGTCGAGGTACACTTCACAAAACCAAACAGCCATACCAGGAACTCGTACATTGAGAGGTTCCATAGCACGATAGGAGAAAAGCTGAGAGTTCTTACCGCAGAAAAATCAAGATTAACAATCTAAGAAAAGATGTATCAATGGTATAATAGATCTATGCATTCTACAACAAAACACAATCCTCTATCAATAGAACATGGTAAAGTCGATAAAGAAATAGTTAGAGAAAATACGCAAAATAAAAAGGTTAGAGTTATATCAAAACAAAATGAGAATAGAGAAGACTATGAGGAAGAAAGAGAAACAGGTTATGTAAAAAACTATAAAGCACTTAGGCATAAAAATCAACCAAAATATCGTAAACTAAGTTTTTCAAATATTCATCCGACCAATTTCTAGGTAAAATGGATACAGACAATTTTGAACCTATTACTAATATTGACAATGACCCAAGCGACGTTAACAATTGAACAAATTAGAACAAAATGCGGATTTTCAGAAATAAAACTAGATAACGAACAATAGTGAAATCTTACGACATAATTTTACACATAATAAATCCAATCAAAATTCAAAATGTGATACAAAGCTTAGAAGAAAACCTATCAAACGTAGAGCTCGAATATGGAAAAGATTTCATTTATTATTATTATTATGATTAAATAAATAGATTGACTTGTCCATCGCATGCATCTCACAAGTAATACATATTATATTAAATTAGATTGTTTAGTGCGATTGCCAAGTCAATCTATTTATTTAAAACATAAAAGATTTTTAATATTAATATGGTCACTATAAGATGTTGTTAGGTTAGGTAATTACGTAATAACTTAAGACAGAAGGTCCCTTAAGTAGGGGCTGAATAAATTAACTGACTTGGTATTACATAGATCTCACAACTTTTTACGGTAGAAGAACTGAGTTGCGAGACTTGGTTTTTTTTACAAGTTATGTTTTTGATGGCATCTCATTTCTTTTTGTAGATAGTCCTACTTTTCTTCCTTCTACTTTTTGAATACCAACAACAGATTTTCTTAAAGCCCACTCTGTGTCTTATGAGCTTTTCTTATTTTTCTAGGTTGTCTTCCTCTTTTTCTTTTCCGGTACTACTTCTTGAGCTTCAGCTGCAGTTTTTCTCAAAGCCCACTCCCTGTCTCTATGGGTTTTTCTCGGAGGCTTTGATGTTACAATTTTTGTCAAGTCTGGACGGTAAATGCTTCTTAATCTATTGTATTCACAAATTGAGGATTCCTGCGCTTTAATATTTCCAAAGTCGACATTAATTAGATGTAAGCCGCCCAGACTTGTAATTCTCGAAAGTGCCACGTAAGCTTGACCGGATGTGAATACTGCAGAACCGATATTCATCAGCGCATTATTTAGACTTAGGCCCTGACTTTTGTGTATAGTTATAGCATAGGCTATACATATACGAAACTGTTCGCGATGAACATAAGCTCTATTAATAATTTCAAATTTAGTTTTGACCGGCCCAAGCTCGTAAACCTGTTCTTTATCAGATGTAATGTATATTTTCTTAATTATTTTTGTATTTTCCGTATCAACCTTTACTCTTTGCACTATACCGATAGAACCATTAACTAAACCAAGACTCACGTCAATATTTCGCCTTAACATGACTCTTGCTCCTATTTTTATAATTATGTTCTCTTCTAGACCCGCAGTCATAGAAGCATCGTCTTCATAATTTTTTATGCATTCACGAGCTCTTTTTGTTGGGTATCTGGGGCAATCTATGCTATCTACAGCTGTAAGTTTTATTTCGGGATGTGGGAGAGATCTAATCATTGCAGTATTTAATTGTTGACACATGTTTTTTGTAGGTAATAAACAAACGGTATCATCAGGAAGTTTCGAGAGGTGTTCAATTATTTCAATCAATCTGTTTTCATTTGAATTGGTTTTTAGAGTTAATCTAGTCGAGAGTAAGTCGCGGTCTTTTTGTGTAGTCACACCTAATCTTATTCTATTTAGCATTTCAACAAAGTTAGAATCATTGAGCTGTCGCATGTTAATAGTAAGTTCATCGTATACGAACAGTTCAATCCACAGATTTGGCATACTGAGGGAACCTAACAACTTGTTAGTTTCAGCAGTTGAGTTTTTCAAAAGGCGACTTTTCTCTTACCGGCGGAAGCTGTAAAAGATCCCCGCTTGTGTCAAATATCTCAGACAAGCGTAAATGAATATATGTTAAAGTAACATTGGATATCATCGACACTTCGTCTATGATAAACAACACTACTTCTTTCAAATCTGATCTCAGAACTTGGAGCACTTCATCGGAAAGTGGCTTGTACCTCGGTGTTTGCTTGTGTTCCACAGGCAGCTGCAATAGTCTGTGTATAGTCAATCCATTCACATTGAATGCAGATATGCCTGTTGGAGCACTAAGTGCCACTTTTTTGTTTAAATACATCTTAACCCAAACTTTCAGAGTTTTTATTAAAAAGCTCTTTCCAGTGCCACCAGTTCCACTCACAAAACAGCGTAAAACGTCAGCGTTATTATCAGTTGTGTCCATTTTATGTGTGATCATATCGAAGACTCTTTTTTGATCGGCATTAAGTTTTGCGATCATACTTTGAAGATCAGTCTGCTCTTCTTCTACCAGATTGATTCTGTGAAAGTCATCCATTGCGTTTGCAGCTTCCACAGCTTCAAAGTCTAAAGGGTTTTCAGGACCATCGTCATCATCAACAATTTCCTTTCTTCGTTTATCTCAGCAACTTTAGATTCTATCATTTCACATGCTTTTTGTATCTTATATTTTGACTCTATCATTGAATTACCATAATCGACTCCTTCTTTTAAATCTTCTTTCGCCAAATTAAAGGCCTCCGTGTAAGTATCACATCCCATTTTGAGTTCATCTAAGGAACGCCATGGCTTGAATAAAAGAAGTAAAGAGAAGAAATTTTTCTCTGGTACTTGTTCTCCGTCGTAGAAATAGTGATTGATCAAATATGGGTTATCTCTTCTTTTCAGGAACTTTTTACCGTCATTTATCTCGTAGCACTCGACTTTAGAGGAGACTGGCCGTGTTTTAACAATATCGTAATTTTGAGCGAAACTGTACAAGTTAGTAGTCTCCAACTCTGACACCGAACATACAATTTGTTTTAAAATTGATTTAATTATAAGTTCATCAAATGGTTATTAAATATATGTACATAATAAAGATATTTATTTTATATTCCGTCAAATACATGAACCACATTGCCCACTAAACCCAATTCCCCAACCGCCAATTGATTGTTGCATTGCATATTTTTAGGAGTTAATCGCCATCTAGATAAATTGAAAAAGGATACATACAGACACTATCCTATTAGTAATAATATTTGGTGTATCTAGAAAACTGGACCAAAATTGCAAAATATTTTAGTTTTTCCTTGATTTATACACTAAACACTAATTGTATTCTAAATTTCAAGCTTCTATGTCTGCTAGAAGTGCCCTAGAGTTTTGATGATCGGTCAGTGAGTGAGTGAGTGAGTGACAGAATTAAGAAATTTTGATTAGTTATAATTCTTAAACTACTGGTTCAAATTTAATAAAATTTGAAATATACCGTGTCTATGCGATGCCTGCTTGGTTACTGAAAATTCAGTCTTCTGGTTTTATTCACAACAAAGTTATAGGGGCTCGAAAATGGCCCGAACTGCTTCGAGAAAAGGTAGGTACGGTCGTGCCGCTTTTTTGCTCGATTTGGCGGGGACACTGCCGTGCCACCAGATCAAAATTTACGCAGTCCGCACCAGCCATCACAAGTGTTGATGATGCTATCGGGCGACGTCTCCCCGTTTTCGATGATACCGATCTACTGAACTTGAGGCGCTCGAATTACATTTCGGTAACGGTAGCCCTGTCCGATCAACAGCTACATACACATTGGCTCAGCAACATATCCGTCCATTGTAAACAACTTTTCCTATTCTTTGCCCCTTACAATTATTTGTGTAAGTATTTTCATTATTTTGTCTTGTCCTATTTCTTAAGGCCTTTTGTGACTAGTAACGTCGTTTCATTATTTGTATGTTTATGGTTTCTTATTGATAGGCCATGAATTTCTTTGTACAGTATTATGGTCAAGAGGTTGAACTTTAAGTAGTGTTCAATTAGAAAAAGTCTATGCCAAATTAGAAATATTGAACTTCAACAAATGCTTCTATGCTTTATTAACAGCCATCTTAGACGTTGGATCCGGAGACGTCGTACCAGGTCCATGTCGCTGTACAGCCCGTACAGTTCTTCGTTGTATCTTCTGCTCCATCGCTAGTATAAATGGGACCATCGATTAAACGCAGAATTTTCCTCTCGAAACGACCAAGAGCGTCTTCATCCGCTTTAGTTAAAGTCCAAGCCTCCGCGCCGTAAAGAAGGACTGGGATGATTAAGGTTTTGTACAACGTTATCTTGGTCTTTCGAGAGAGGGCTCTACTTCTCAATTGCCTCTTGAGCCCAAAGAAGCAGCGGTTGGCAAGAGTTACTCTGCGTTTTATCTCAGCGCTGGTGTTGTTGTCGCTTGTCATAAGTGAGCCAAGGTAAACAAAGTCCTTGACTACTTCGAAATTATAGCTGCCAAGCATGACGTTCTGGCCCAGACATCGGTGTTGTGTGTCTTTTTTCGATGACAGCATATATTTGGTCTTACCCTCGTTAACGCTAAGACCCATTTTGGCCACTTCCGTCTCAATGCTTATGAATGCCTCATTGACGTCACGCTGCGATCTCCCGATCACGTCAATGTGATCTGCGTACGCAAGTAATTGGGAGGACTTGAAATAAATCATATCTCTTGTGTTGGCCCGTGACTCTTGTACGATCTTCTCAAGTATGATGTTAAAGAAATTGCATGACAGTGCGTCGCCTTGTCTAAATCCTTTTTTAACACCAAAGGTCTGGGTTAGCTCATTACCGACCTTAACGGAGCAGCGAGAATTCTCCATTGTCGACCTGCACAATCGGACGAGTTTGCCAGGGATGTTAGAACTAGACATAGCTCGTCTCTATGCACACTGTCATATGCGGCTTTAAAATCGATGAAAAGGTGGTGCGTATCGATTTGAAATTCTTAGGTCTTCTCCAAGATCTGCCGCAGTGTGAATATTTGGTCTATTGTAGATTTGCCTGGTCTAAAGCCACACTGATAAGAGCCGATCAGGCTATCCACAAAAGGATTCAGGCGTTCACACAATACGGCAGAGAAGATCTTGTATGCGACGTTGAGGAGACTTATTCCCCTATAATTAGCGCAATTATAGAGGTCTCCTTTCTTGTGGACCGGGCAAATGATGCTGAGATTCCATTCGTCGGGTATGCTTTCCTCCGACCATATTTTACAAATGAGTTGGTGCATGCGCCTTACCAACACATCTCCAGCCGCCTTGAAAAGCTCAGCAGACAGGCCGTCCGCGCCAGCGGATTTATTAGACTTAAGTCTCGATAAGGCTATTTTGACTTCGTCTATGTCGGGTGGACGGGATTCTCTTACGTCATCGTCCGTGGCGAATGGATCATTCTGCCTGACAGCGGTATCAGACCTGTCGTCGCAGTTATACAGTCCACAGAAGTGTTTTTTCCATATTCCCAGCATCGACTGTCACTCTACTACGTGGGTTGTCCGATAAGTACTTAGCCTACAAAAGAAAAACAAACATTTTGGAGAAATGGCGATTTATTTTTCAATATAGTCTTCTTTTAGCTCGATAGACTTGACCCAGCGACGCTCCAATTTCTTTAACCCGTCTGAAAAATACGTTTTCTCGAGGTCTGCAAAGTAGGCCTCCGTGGCGGCTATGACCTCCTCATTCGACTGAAATTTCTGCACAGCGAGTGACTTTTTTAAGTTTGGAAACAAAAAGGAGTCGCACGGGGCCAAATCTGGAGAATACGGTGGATTGGGCAGCAGATCGTAGCCCAATTCGACCAATATGGCCGTGGCGAGCGCGGAGGTGTGAGCCGGAGCGTTATCATGGTGGAAGAGCACCACTTTTTTTTTCGCCAAGTGGAGCCGTTTTTTCTTCAATTCGACGTCGAATCGGCCCAATAATTTGGCAAAAGTGAGTAATCGAAGTAATAAGACGTGTATTTAAGCGCTCTGGTTTTAATAGTGGTTTCTGAGCCAATAATAGTGATATTTTAATATCCAAGGCAATAAATAGTTATTGACATTCTTAAACAAAAAAGACAAAAAAAAATAAAACTGAAAAACATTACATAAAACATATTGTTTTTGTGTTATAAAGTTTCATTTATCCTGCGTGAGTTCCCTTCCATTGTCTTTATTTTTAACCCATATTACATAACCGAATTTAACCACAATCCACAAATATGTTTGTATGCGGGCATTGCGGTGATAATCTCCCACACAATGGCGATTTCGCTACGTGTATGATGTGCAACCGTAAGTTGCACTTCGAGTGCACGACGGTCACTGAGAGGTCATGGAGAACAATGGGGGCGAGAAGAGATGCGTGGAAGTGCCAGATGTGCCGCAACGCCGGGGACGATCAAAGCGCTTCTACGATGTCGCAGGCTTCCGAAACACAAGCAGCAAAGAGGTTACGACAAGCTAAAAGCCCTGATAACCCAACAGGAAGTGCAGCTAATACTACGCTAGCCACAAGTAACTCTGCTGTCCTAGTAGAGATTAGGCTATTGAGAGCCCAAATGGGAGAAATCGCGGCTAGCTGTGAGTTCCTCGGCTCAAAGTACGACGAATTAAGCACAATAATGACAAAAAACAATAATCTTTTGGAATCAATTACAAAAGAATTATATGAAATTAGAGAAAGGAATAAAGAAAGAGACTCAGTAATAGAAAACATGCAATCGCAAATAAACACAATGGAGCAACAAATAATAAAAAACAATATTGACATAAAAAACATTCCACCCAGAGCAAATGTAAACCTTTGCCATATAGTTAAGAGCTTGGGCACAATTGTTAATCATGAAATCAAGGACACTGATATCACCGACATTTACAGAACGAAAACAAAAAATCCGGATAAATCATCCATTGTCGTGTCCTTTTCATCAAATATTTCCAAGACTGCCTTTGTAAAGAAAGCACGCGCAACTCGTCCCGTCAAAACAAATGCAGTGATGCAAAAAGCCGGCATAGTCAGTGCAGGGGTCACTGACTCTGTTGTTTATATCAACAATCAGCTGACGAGACAAAATAAGCGTTTGCTCTGGATGGCAAAGGAGAAAGCAAAAGAAAATAACTGGAAATTTGTTTGGGAGAGTGCGGGAAAAATATTTGCACGAAGAAATGAGAGCACGCAACCAATTATGATAAATGACATTGACAAAATAAAACATATAATATAATAATACTCTCAAAGTGCAATCAAGAGAGACACAAAGCCATTTAACTAAAATGGATAGAACAAACAGAAACAATGAACTATTAGTTAATGTAGATTGTAGGGTAACACATGGTTTTAACGGCATAGACATTAATGAATTAAAAATAAGTAAATGCTGTTGCCTTTGTTTTAATATAAGGTCATTAAGGAAAAACTGGAATAATTTTTGTGTAAATATAAATCAATTAATCAAACATTTAAAAATAATAGTTCTCGTAGAGACAAATATAGAAGATGAGGAGAAAGATTTCTACAGAATTGATGGTTTTGAGACGGAGTGTTTAAATCGAAATAAGCGTAGAGGAGGGGGAATCCTGATGTTCATTCGCAATACAATAAACTATACTCGTCTACCTAAGCGCATCGTACGAACATATAGAAATTCGATTCACAGAGGGAAATACTACTACGTTCGTTGTTGGAGTATACAGGCCACCAGGATTTTGTAAAAAAACTTTCATTGAAGAAATTGGAAAGAATTAGGATCATTTTGGTAAAAATGACATGAATATTAATGTTTATGATTCCAATTCAAATTTTGTGAAAGATTACTTGGAGATGTTAGCTTCGTTGGGACTAATGAATGTCATAACAGAGTATACGAGAGTAGATCCAGGTAATGGAACAAAATCTGTAATTGATCACATTCTTTTAAGCAGAACGGATGTGCAAATAAATTCCATGGTAATAGAAAGCGATATCAGTGATCACTACCCTACCCTCTACTTTACAGGGTCCCAAATAACAGCCGAGGACCAAATAAACAATGTTACTCATTTAAGTATATCTACCGCGAAAGTATCGAGACTCATTTGCGAAACCGACTGGGAGGAAATAACTAGTGCTGATGATGCAGACATACTTTACCACAAACTGGCGAATCAATTAGAAAGTATATATAAAGATGCAACTGTCACCAAAATAAAGAAAAATAAAAGAAACAAAAGACAAAACCTTGGATGACCAACAATCTTCTCGCTGAATGTAAAAAGAGAGATGTACTTTATAGAAGGTGGAAGAACAACACGTCAAATAGAAGTTACGAAGTCGAATACAAAACATTCAGAAACAAACTCAACAAAAGCATATCAGAAGAGAAAACGCGTTTCTACAAGAACCAATTCGTTCAATGCAAAACTGACTCTCGTAAAACATGGGGGTTAATAAACGAAATACTTGGGAGGAGAAAAGTTAATATTGATGAAATGTTAACCAAAAACTTTCCAATCGAAGCAGAAAGATTAACGAATGAGTTTTCGCAAACATTCATTACACAAGTAACAAATATAATGCATTTATGTTGCTCCAAGACTTCTGTTCACATAAACGCATCATTAGAAAGTTCTATGTATGTATGCCGAAGCTACAAATATTTCTGAAATAGAAAGCATTATAAAAGCGATGGCAGAAACCAAATCACCAGGAATTGACGGCATACGAGCAATTGACATCAAAAGACATCCCGAAATCTTTGCTCCAATACTATGCAAATTTGTAAATCTTAGTCTGACACAAACAAAGGTACCACATTATGCCACATTGCCTATCCTGAAACAAGTATACTATTCACTAGTGGAGTCTAAGCTGCGATACGGTATACTTGCTTGGGGAAGTGCAGCCAAAACTCATATACAAAAATTACAAGGGTTGCAAAACAAAGTGTTAAAGCAAATTAACAGCACTTCTTTTTTTCCTTTTTATCCCGGCGTCGTTATGGTCAGAAGTGTAGGACTGCATTCCTACTGGTCCGCTTGTGGGGTCCGCCGGTTTGACCTCAGAAAGTAGCGGCAGGCTTCCCGGTTTGGGATTACTTCATCGCTGAGGCCAATCAAATGCTGGTGTTTTTGCATTTGTTTGCACCAATTGTTTTTCGGCCTGCCTTTTTTGCGTGTTGAAATTGGAATGTTGATTGATAACGCCTTTTGGACGGGGTTCAAAGGATCTCTCCTTTGAACATGGCAATACCAACTGAGTCGGTCGCGCTCTATATTTCTTGTGATGGTTTCTTTTACGTGGGGGCTTCCTCGGATCTTTGAACTTCTAATTCTGTCACGCTTTGTTACTCCCGCTGTCATGCGAAGCATCTTCATCTCAGTTGCCGTTAATTTGCTCTCATACTTTTTGTGCATTGTCCAGCATTGTGAACCGTATGTGAGCGCCGGACGTACAACTGAAGTGTAGAGCCTTCCTTTCAGCTTAGGGGGCATTTTTCGATCACAGAAGATGGCGGAGTTTTCCCGCCACTTCATCCACCCTACGCTTACGCGATGTTTGATGTCGTCATCACAAGTTGCTTCTCTATTAATCATAGATCCCAGATATTTAAACTTTTCACACTTGGGAAGCACTCTTCCATTCAAGTAAATGTCTGGAATAGGCTGATGAGGGTCAGAGAACGGGCAGCACAGATACTCTGTCTTCTTTGAACTAATACGATACCCGTGTCCCTCAAAAATGTCCACCCACACATCAAGTGCTCGTTGTAGGGACGCCTGATCATCACTTATAATGGCCCCATCGTCAGCAAAGAATAGCTGGTGCACATTGGGGTCCGTCACTTTTCCTTCAAGCAAGCAATCAAGGACTGCTATAAAAAGCAGTGGGCTGAGGACGCTCCCTTGGTGTACACCGACTTTGATTGCGAACTCTTCGGTGACTCCTGCGGTGCATCTTACTCTTGTCGTTGCTCTCTCGTACATGTCCATAATTACTCGCACGTAGGTTTCTGGAACTCCTTTTTGTCTTAGCGCTACCCATAAAAGATCTCTTGGTTGCCGGTCAAAGGCCTTCTCGAAATCAACCAACACCATATGCAAGTCCTTTGAATAATCACGATACTTTTCCATCATGATCCTTATACTTTGGATTGCATCTGTTGTTGATTTACCCGAGACAAACCCGCACTGGTCATCAGATAGTCGTATTATTTTCCGCAGTCGGCTATCTAATACCCGTTCAACGATCTTCATGGTGTGCGAAATCAGCTTGACAGAACCGTAGTTATCACAATTTCGCGTATCACCCTTTCCTTTGTGCAATGGAAGAAGATAGCTTTCCCTCCATTGATTAGGCATAGTGTCGCCTCTCATAAGTTTAGAGATAAGAACCATGAGCCATCTAGACCCGATGTCTCCCATCTTTTTCCAGAACTCAGAGGGTATCCCGTCCGGCCCAACAGCTTTTCTTTTCTTGGAGTTTTTAACCGCGTACCGAACTTCTTCGACTGTGATGTCGGGTATTTCGGCATGATTCGGGGCGGCTCTTGGAAAGTACACTCGGGGAAACTGTTCGTTCAGAAGTTCCTCGCAATACTGTCGCCATCTGTGGAGATTTTTTTCGTCTTCCACAAGGAGTTGGCCTTCAGCATTGTTAATAAACTTTGGGAAACAAATCTCCTGAGCATTTCTTCTTCTCTGGGCGGCTATCTTAAAGATATTTGCTCCTTTGTTCAAATTGCTTTGTCGAAGCTCCTGGGTAGCCTGGTTCCTGTCAGACACGGAAGATGATATTTCTTCCAACTCCTGATAGAGGCCTTCCATGCTTTTCGCTTTGAATTCGGCGCATTTTTTCTTCGCGATACCTTTGCAACATCTATATACCTTTTCACGGCGAGCTTTTTCCTCTCTATTAGTAGAAGAACACTTTGACCAAGCTTGGAAAGCCATTTTCTTTTCGTGTATCACTGCTTTGGCTTCGTCTGTCCACCACCAGGTTTCTTTTGCGTGTTGGCAGGGGCCTTTAGATGTTCCGAGCAGTGATTTGGCTTTCTCCAGGCCAGATTGTTGTAGGGAATCCCACATGTCTTGTGCTCTGCACTCCTCATTACCGACCTCATCGATAATGGAAGAGAGGTAGTTTTCCATGATGGTAATAAAAGCTTCGCCTTTTCCTTTATCCAGCTTATACCACTTGATTCTCTCAGACACCTTCGTTTGCTGCTTTGACTTCTTTCTCGCATCCATAAAAAAATCAGTCAGGAGGAGACGGTGTTGAGGGGCGATCGCGTCTCCCAGGATCACTTTGCAATCTTTAGCTCGTGGCTTCATGAAACTGGATACCAAATAATAGTCTTATTTGAGTGATCAGGTGTCGGCTTTGTTTGACGAACATGGTATTTAGCACTATAAGACCGTACGACTTGCACATGTTTAGGATATCTTCATCTGAAGAGTTCCTGGTGCCGTATCCCAGCCCTCCGTGGTAGTCTTCATAGTCTTCGCTTGTCTTCCCGACATGTCCGTTTAAATCTCCCCCAACATACAAAAGCTCTTCCTTTGGGATGATTTTGACAAGGTTGTGGAAATCTAGCCAGAATGCATCTTTTTCTTTCTGTTCGCATCCTACTTGAGGGGCATATGCGCTTACGATGTTCCACACCTCACCATGCATCACCAATTTGAGAGCCATCAAACGGTCACTGGACTTTGAAATGGTTAAGACGTTGCCAAGTAACTCTGCCGCAAGGATGATGGCGATTCCGTTTTTTCCTTGTTCCAATCCATAGTAAAACATCTTGTAGGCTTTTGTTTTAACGTCCAAGAAACGTGCCCGATTACCGGTGTTTCGCCATTTCGTCTCTTGTACGCACAGGATGTCTACTCGCCTTCTAACCATCATTTCTTCAAGCTCATAGCTGCGCCCACTCATGCTTCCAACGTTCCAACTCGCGACTCTTAAATGTGGCTTACGCCGTTGCATTACTTTGCTATCCCCCCGAAAACCTATAGCTCTGACCCGAGCATTGCTGCTCGTCCCAGGATCACGACCATTAGTAGTGCCTGGCGGGGTAGTGCTTTTCCTTTAAGCGTTCTTTTCCATAATGCTACGGTTTGACCGTTTTTTTTCTTCCCTTCCTTTTTGACACGGGCATGCTCCAGATTTTTTATTTTTTTTGATTGATCTTACTCTTACAACACCGGTGATCTCCAGTCGTGTCAACCCACTGATTTGCATGCACACTTGTGGGGCAGTTTAATGGTGGTATATGTGTCCCTAGGCTCACCTTGGTGTTTTCTAAATTGCCTAGATGTGATTTTTGTTTACCTTTGTTTAGTCGCCTTTTACGACAAGCGATAGGTATCGCTGCAGGGATATTCTTAACCCGTCCCTGCACGAGACAAAGCAAATTAACAGCACTACTCCACGATACCATGAAAACAGCTTTAAAGTCCTGAAGGTCGAACATATTTACAAGATGTCGCTAATTTTGGAGTTTTACGATGACAACCGATTTATTTGTCCAATCAACCATGATGCAAACACACGACGACGTGCCCAAGGGATGCTCCAATTACCCCGAAATTACAACACCTATGGACGACGACAGCTGAAATATAGCGTTCCATCAACATTAAATGAGTTACCCCGGAATTTTTTAAACATTGAAAACGTTAGAACCAGAAGGCAAATTATAAAAAGGTTTTTCTTAAATGATTTAAATGTAAATTAATTTAATATGAAGCAAACAAAATGTGAATTATTTTATTAGCAAAATGTTTATATAAAATATGCTCACTGTAAATTTATTATTCAAATTTGTTGGATAAATAATCTTCTGCAGACAAGCAAATGCTTCGCAGAAATTTATATGAATTGTTAAGATATCGTGAATAATAAAACTCAATCAATGAATCAATCAATCAATCAATCAATCAATAGTACAGCCCTGTGACCGTTTTGCCCTTCTCCAGGTAGTCGATGTGGATCAGACCTTGTGAATCCCAGAAAACGGTGGCCAGCACCTTTTTGGCCGATGGGACAGTCTTCGCCTTCTTTGGAGCACGTTCACCGGATGAAGTCCACTGTTTCGACTGTTCCTTGGTCTCTGGTGTGTACCAGTGGATCCATGTTTCGTCGACTGTCACGATACGACGCAGAAACTCCTTCGGATTGCGCTTAAACAACGTCAAACACTGCTCTGAAGTGGTCTCACGGTTGCGCTTGTTGTCCATAGTGGGCAAACGCGGCACCCATCGCCCCGACAACTTTCTCTTGCCCAAAATTCCATGCAGGATATGACCCACGCGATCTTTTGAAATGCCTACTGTCTCAGCTATCCCGCCCACCTTCAATCGGCGGTCTGCTAATACGAGATCGTGGATTTTTGTAACGTTATCCTCCGTGGTAGCCGTTTTCGGGGCACCTGGACGTGGCTCATCAAAAACCGACGTGCGACCACGTTGAAACTCGTTAAACCAATTTTTGATGGTCGCCATCGAAGGAGAAGAGTCACCGTATACAGCATCCAAACGCTCTTTGATTTTGCTGCGCGATTTCCCTTCCAAAAATAAGAATCGAATCGCCGACCGATATTGCTCTTTTTCTAAAAGCCGCGGACACTCCCACACTTCCACACGCGGTCAAAACAAAACTGCGAGTCCGATCTGGCTGAAATTTCGACAGTAGCCGTCTACTAGAATGTACTACACGAAGTAAGTCTTGCGACACTGGCGTCATCTGGCGGTGGGTACTTATCGGACCACCCTCGTAGTTGTCCGTCTTCATCTCTTTCTGGAATTCATAGCCCTAGCATGTTCGTTTTATTTTTTCGTAAAACTTGCGATTCCTGTGGTAGCATCTCTCCTTCTCCCAGATTTCACGCTTTTCGCGTTCTCTTTTTTTCTTTCTTAAAAGCGTGTGTTCCTCTCTCCTTTTCAACTCGTAGAGCCCACGAGCGGTTCTCGTCCGTCTATGTAGCATGGCTTTGAAGGCGGTTGCTTCATGGGCTTGTTTGCATTGCTAATCAAACTAGGACTTTCTAGCTGGCGGCGCGGCGGTTTGAAACCCAGCACATCAGAGGCAGCGTCTCTGATGGCGCGCCGGCAATGCTCCCACTGTTGTTCTATGGTTTGCCATCGGACTTTGCGAGAGGTTGAGGGAAGCTCGATTGACGAAGATCCTAGCGGTCTCCTGCGATAACTTTCCGTGTAGCTTTCCGACGTCAAAATCTTGTTATCTTGTTCGACTCCGTAGCACCTTTGATCATCTTTCGAACCTTGTCTACAACTAGGTAGTGATCCGAGTTGATGTTGACTCCTCGGAAGGTTCGTACATCTAGGATTCTGAAGGAGTGTCTGACGTCGATCAATCTGGTTGATATTCGACTGATCTGGTGACCGCCAGGTTCCTTTATGGATGTTGTAAAGCCCTGTAGGAAGTCAATTAGCCTGATTTCGTTGTCGGATGTGGTGTTATATAGGCCATGTTTTCCTATGATCGACTCAAGTATGCCTTCTTTGCCCAGTTTTTTAACGCTAGTACAACTTTGTTTTCATGACTGAGGCATTGGGCTACGTTCGGTCCAGGAGATCATGGAAGTCTTCCTTGAAGATATGAGGCTTATGTTCCCAATGCTTTTGTCATGAGGCGTTCGCTTACATGCCGGAAGCTTAAGACTTTTTGTCGGTATCTTCATTCAGCATTTGCCGTAATAGATATCACAGTTTTTCATTTTTTTTTGCCTGGATTGCCCATCGCACTTCTTGGAGTGCGATTTTATCTGCTTTGTAGCAGTCGAAGGTTTTTTTCCATTTGGTTGTCTGCACCTGGTCTGTTGAGAGACCGCCCATTCTAGGTGCAGACTCGCAGATTTTTTCATTTATATGGGTCATCAACATTGTATCCGTCTGTATCCGAGGCTTGTTATTGCTTCGTAACAAGATTTCTTTTCCGCGAAAGGGATGTTAACCTTTAGCACAACCCCCAACCTGAAGAGCCAGACTCGCTCCACACATTGGTTCACTACCCGACGGATGCCAGGCCGGCTATCCAGGAGAGGCTACGTTAAGGCTGTGTGTCAGCTTGAATTGGGCAAGTAAATCTATTCAACAAAATTTGAATAAAGGATTATTATACCAACCTATATGATAAAGACCTTTTTGAAATCGTTGAAAAATAACCTGAACATTATGCCTGATCTTTCCCAAAGCACACTCATGTCGTGTGGAATGTATTGCACAATAGCACTTTGCGTTTCGTCTCCGACTGGCCAATGGCTCATATTGACAGCAGCTATTTTTGTCTGCTCTAGGACTGTTAAGTGGGCTTATCCTATTAGATTTGTTAAACCTTTCTAGGTATCTAGTTATGATGGAGTTCGGCAGTCTTACTCCAAAATAGGCTAGCTGTGTAAAGAATTGTGCTGGCGAGTTCATTCCTTTTTCGACAACAGCAGTCAATGTTGTATTGTTTGTTAAGGGCAAGCCATCAATGTGCCGAAAGCTCTATTAATAAAATAGGACGAAATTTAAATTATAGTAAGAAAAAAAAAAGCCTGACAGTAATTTCAGATTGAAGATCAAATTTTCTACTTAATTAATTAATTTTCTACTTAATTAATTTTCTACTTTTTTTGTGGGACACAAATACTGGTCCAGACACCTTGTCTCTATTGTATTTTCCCCGTTGTCGAGAGAAAAGTGAGAAGGGATTCAGTGATGTAGAGCTAAGAGATTCGGCATACACCAACGGAGCGATGGTGGGACAGTCGCATAGAAAGTGTTCTGCCATGTCATCCTCCTCGCAACATGCAGCACAGGCAGGCGTCTATCTGATGCCAAGCACGTGAGATGCTTGGTAAGAGTGTAATGACCCGTAATGACGCCCGTAATCCTTCTGCAATCATTTCTCCTTAAGGATAAGAAAAATATTGCGGACTTCTTGCAGACATCAGGGCGTACGCGTTTAGTCTTCCTGCATCCTGGACATTCCCTCCATCTACTACTGTATGCGTTAAAGAGCCAGTCGTTGATGTCAGATTTGACCGTGGACGCAGGAAGACATAAGGCGGGTTCAGGTCCTGAGAAACTCTCCTCTGAGCCCCTTCTAACGAATTCATTGGAGATCTCGTTTCCTGGGATCCAAGAGTGATCTGGGACCCATACAAGCCAAAGTGAATTTAATCCTCCCACTTTGTTCAAAAAGATCTTGAGTTCATGCACTTATTTGGAGTTGGATAGAGGGTTGTGCACAGCTTTGAGTGCAGCTTGGCTGTCACTGTAGACGCATATGCTTTTTCCCTTCCACCTGTGCTTCACAACATAGTGCATAGCCATTAGGATTGCGTAAATCTCCGCTTGGAAGACAGACGCATATTTTCCTAACGAGAACTGCAGTCGAATGTTTTCGCGCTGAAAGAAAACTTGAGCACCGGACCCTTGCCCAGTCTTGGAGCCATCTGTGAAAATGCGAAGACAGTACATTCCAGGTTCAGTGCCTGGCCAAAGCCAATCCTGACGCCATGGAAATGTGACTGTGAAATTTCAGCGCAGCAGGATGGCAGGTGTCATTGCGCAGAAGCCATATTCATGAGACAGGGGTCGTAGGATGTTTCTCGCGCAAGTACAGTTTCACTCCAGTGCGAGTTGTACCAAAGACCATTTCCCTTTAGGCGAGACATGGCTTTCAGTGCGCACCCTCTGATAAGGGGTCAAGGGGTGGAAACTTCACCATAGCATCTAGAGCAGCTCCCGGTATGCTGGGGAAAGCCCCCGTGCAGCTGAGACAGACTGCTCTTTGGAGTTTGGTGAAAGAGGCCACAACGTGTTTGCGTGTTAGCCTGTTCCACCAAACAACCGATGCATATGAGATTATCGGTCTTATCGTAGCCGTGTACCTTCTCAAAGCACCTTAGCACTGCCATAAAGCCGACAGCGCTTTGGTAGTTTTGGACTCAACATGCTTTGACCAAAGAACCTTGCTATCTAAGATGACTCCCAGGTGCTTAGCTTCCTTGGATATCGGGATGGGAATGACTTTTAGCACCAGCTGAGTAATGACAGTATTTTTCCTCCTTCTCGTGAAGAGAACAACATCAGTCTTAAAAGGATTAACCGACAGCCCATTACTCGTACACCAGTCCTCGTCTGTCTCAAAGCTAAAAATGCCGACAGAGAGAACAGTAACATCATCCGCATAGGACTGGGCATATATTCTAGAGGCATTGAGAGCAGCGAGCAGAGTATTGACAACTATGCACCATAACAGCGGAGACAGGACGCCACCTCACGAGCAGCCCCTGTTTACTCCAGACTTGACACATTGTTCAAGGCCTGCATCAGCGATCAACGTCCTGTGCGCGAGCATTGCTTCGAAACCATTCCTTCATCTACGGCATGCCGTCTAGCAGCGTTACACATGCTGTCGAAAGTAGCATTATCAAAAGCTCCCTTAACGTCGACGAAAATGCCTAGTACGTACTCTTTCCTTTTGAGAGCGCATTCAATTCTCCCAATTAGGTTTTGAAGCGGTGCCTCGCAGGATTTTCCGCGCTGATAAGCATGTTGCATGTCCGAGAGGGGATGCATTCGAAGGGCAACTTTGCGCACGTGCAACTCTACTAATCTCTCCATGCTTTTCAGCAAGAAGGATGTCAGACTGATTGGTCTAAAACTTTTGGCGAGTGAGTAATCTTCTTTCCCTATTTTGGGAATAAAGACCACTTGCACCGCGCGCCAAGGAATAGGTATGTATTGTAGGCAAGTGCCAGGCTAGCAGTGAAAATCCTTTTCAGAGTAGGAAGCAGCTGTCTTATACCTGTTTGCAGCATAGCAGGGTATATCCCATCAGTGCCCGGCGACTTGAAGCTATCGAAAGATGCCACAGCAAATTCAATGGCCTCAGTAATTGCCACGCGTGACGCAACATACCAGCTACGCCGAGTTGTTTTCAACGTTTCAGTCGCAGTTTCCAATGAGGGAGTGTGCAACGAGCCGATATCCACCTGATTTTCCGAGAAATTGGTCTGAAGCAGTAAACTAAGAGTTTCTGAGTTCCTCCACCAATTATTGGCAAATGGATATAGTGCGAAAAACAATTAGGAATCATTACTAATTGTAAAATTTGAAGCTAAGAAGTAGTCTCCGAAGCCTTCATACTATTCCAAAAAGTTCAGTCGGACAATGTAAAAGTTCTTTCTGCAAATTATAAATATAACATTTTAAAAACACGACTAACTGTACTGTGAATCGTCCGTCAGGAAGATGGACACATGGTTCGTTAAACACATTTTCACTTACAATAGAGGAACTTCAACCATAGCTGTTCGTTAAAGAAAAAAGTCATCACGAGTTCGTAAAGAAATGCTGCACAATAGCAACGCTCAAAATTACTTCAACTGTCGAACGTAAGGAAACAGCTACAAAGCTTGTCTACACTTACTAACAAACAGCTACGTAATCAGTAAGGATCTACCTGCGCTGGAGTTTAAAGGTCGATCAAGTAAGACAATTCATCCCCACCATCGGGAAATGGACAATGCAATCGTCGAGCAACTGCCACTACAACCTATTTCTATCGTAACTGCAAACCTATAATTCCACTTAAGGGGAAGATATTTATTGTTAATGCCTTTGATTTTACATGACAACCTGGCAAAATTGACTTTATAAGTCAATAATGTCCATACAAGGCAAGGAGCATTTATCAAGAAAACCTTTCGGCATGCAATTACAGTAGTAATTGTCCCCCAGTCGTCTAAACACAGAAATCCATTACCAAACACAAGCTCACGAAAACGGAAATACAAGTAAGTAAATGAAACATGTCCTTTTGAAATAGTAGCACGCATCCTGGTGGGCTACCAGCACTTACAGCACTTATGACAACAAGCTCTTAGCAATTGACGTCTAAGTACCCGCTCCCTCGCCGTTGCGGCCTTGCACTCATTTCCTTCTCGAAGTCGGAGCGAATCACAAAACAATGACACAAGTCGGTTGGGACAGTATCTATTGCTGATGCAAATGACGCAAATGCTAAAAATAAAATTTTACGAAGGGGTTGGCTATAAATAGTCCGCTAATTAATGACATCTTTGTGTAAATTGCGGTTAACAAGTGGCACTCTGCGTGTCGGGAAGGTGTTAGAACTGGTTCCAGTACCAGGCATGGGGATAAGGAGAAACCTCTATAGGTCTGTTGTGGGCAATGGTCATGCAGTAGTCCTTCTGTCGTTTGCTGTTCCATAATTCTTCTTATCTTGTATCTTGTTAGCCATTATGACAGAAACATTAAAAGGACACATTTAACCTTCATCAAAGGAGGATTGTTTACTTTCTCCTTATTCAGGAACAACTAAACAAGAGTATATCCAGCAACATATACTCGTAGGTTTCATGCCTTAATGCTTTTAACGAAACTAAATAAAGCAAATGGTAAACCAGCATGTCGCAGGTGTTAAAGGCAATACAGTTTCCATTAACCATAGGGGATTTCAATCCAAAGGACTGTAGAGGGACTGGTTGACGATGGACTACACTAGTACTGGCACATAATATTTTAATTTGAATATAGCACGCGATGGTAGCTTACTCGTCCATAAGTCACAATTAAAATCCTATTTTTACCTAATCGCACAAACAATGATTAGATGACATTCACTCATTCAAGGCTGACCTTCATGCTTTACACATGAGCTTGTACTGTGAAACGCTTAAGAGCCATTTTGTTGTCTATACATCACATGTATACATAAAAGATTTGTTAACTCGGTTTTAATCGAAAATCATATGTAAAACATTTCTTTCGAAACAATCAAGGGCTTCTTCTACCCCTCTCACAAAAGTCCCTGCATCTGCACCATACAGCAGACAGGAATACTGCTATAGACCAGATACTAGTATATCGTAAATGTGATCATGCGGGAGAGGGATGTGCCTCCGAAGCCTAAAATAAGAGTTATACTAAACTTATATCGTAATAACTCATAACTGCAGTGCTAAGATAGACAAAGTTTTTGATTACCTCGAAAATGTCAGATATAATACTAGGTTTGTTCAAAAAATAAAGTGACTTTTGGAATTTCGCGCTCTAAGTACATTCGATTTTAATTATTTTTTTTATAGTATGTTGGTACACATGTTCCCTAAAATTTTGGATATTTAATTTGTTCTCACAGATATAAAGGTTAGACGTGTCCGGTGTGCTTGAGTTGTGCTTTTTGCTATTAAAAAGTTTGTTCCGAAATTACCAAACTTAGAACAGACGTCATCACTGGCGACGAAACATTAGTATATGATTATGGCCTCGAACCCAAAGCCCAATCATCCCAATGGAAGCGACCAGAAGAGCTAAGACCAAAAAAGCATGCCAACTTCGTTCAAAGATAAAAGTCTCGCTCTGGCGTGGTTCATCATGAGTTCCTGCCAGAAGGTCATACGGTCAGTAAAGAATAATACCTCCAAAATATGCTCCGTTTGCGTGAGGTAACACGCAGAAAACGCCCGGACTTGTGGAGCAAAAACGCATGGCTATTGCGTCACGATAAAGCACCTGCTCACTCATCGTTGCTTGTGCATAATTTCTGGTCAAAAACAATACCGTAATCATGCTTCAACCACCCTATTTAACTACCGGGCTTGGCCTCCCGCGCGTTTCCTTCCAAAACTGAAGAGACCACTGAAAGAACAAAGATTTGCCAAAATTGAGGAGATAAGGACCTGTGCAGGGACGGGGTAAGAATATCCCTGCAGCGATACCTCTCGCTTGTCGTAGAAGGCGACTAAACAAAGGTAAACAAAAATCACATCTAGGCAATTTAGAAAACACCAAGGTGAGCCTAGGGACACATATAATACCATTAAACTGTCCCACAAGTGTGCATGCAAATCAGTGGGTTGACACGACTGGAGATCACCGGTGTTGTAAGAGTAAGATCAAACAAAATAAATAAAAATCTGGAGCATGCCCGTGTCGAAAAAAGGAGGGGAAGAAAGAAAACCGTCAAACCGTAGCATTATGGAAAAGAACGCTAAAAGGAAAAGCACTACCCCGCCAGGCACTACTAATGGTCGTGATCCTGGGACGAGCAGCAATGCTCGGGTCAGAGCTATAGGATTTCCGGGGGATAGCAAGGTAATGCAACGGCGTAAGCCACACTTAAGAGTCGCGAGTTGGAACGTTGGAAGAATGAGTGGTCACAGCTATGAGCTTGAAGAAATGATGGTTAGAAGGCGAGTAGACATCCTGTGCGTACAAGAGACGAAATGGCGAAACACCGGTAATCGGGCACGTTTCTTGGACGTTAAAACAAAAGCCTACAAGATGTTTTACTATGGACTGGAACAAGGAAAAAACGGAATCGCCATCATCCTTGCGGCAGAGCTACTTGGCAACGTCTTAACCATTTCTAAGTCCAGTGACCGTTTGATGGCTCTCAAATTGGTGATGCATGGTGAGGTGTGGAACATCGTAAGCGCATATGCCCCTTAAGTAGGATGCGAACAAAAAGAAAAAGATGCATTCTGGCTAGATTTCCACAACCCTGTCAAAATCATTCTAAAGGAAGAGCTTTTGTTTGTTGGGGGAGATTGAAACGGACATGTCGGGAAGACAACCGAAGACTATGAAGACTACCACGGAGGGCTGGGATACGGCACCAGGAACTCTTCAGATGAAGATATCCTAAACATGTGCAAGTCGTACGGTCTTATAGTGCTAAATACCATGTTCGTCAAACAAAGCTGGCACACTTATAGCAGCGGCGGAAATGAAACTCAAATAGACTATTATTTGGTATCCAGTTTCATGAAGCCACGAGCTAAAGATTGCAAAGTGATCCTGGGAGACGCGATCGCCCCTCAACACCGTCTCCTCCTGACTGAATTTTTTTATGAAGGCGAGTAAGAAGTCAAAGCAGCAAACGAAGGTGTCTGAGAGAATCAAGTGGTATAAGCTGAATAAAGGAAAAGGCGAAGCTTTTATTACCAACATGAAAAACTACCTCTCTTCCATTATCGATGAGGTCGATAATGAGGAGTGCAGAGCACAAGACATGTGGGATTCCCTACAACAATCTGGTCTGGAGAAAGCCAAATCACTGCTCGGAAAATCTAAAGGCCCCTGCCAACACGCAAAAGAAACCTGGTGGTGGACAGACGAAGCAGTGATACACGAAAAGAAAATGGCTTTCCAAGCTTGGTCAAAGTGCTCTTCTACTAATAGAGAGTAAAAAGCTCGCCGTGAAAAGGTACATTATATAGATTTTGCAAAGATATCGCGAAGAAAAAGTGCGCCGAATTCAAAGCGAAAAGCATGGAAGGGCTCTATCAGGAGTTGGAAGAAATATCATCTTCCGTGTCTGACAGGAACCAGGCTACCCAGGAGCTTCGACAAAGCAATTTGAACAAAGGAGCAAATATCTTTAAGATAGCCGCCCAGAGAAGAAGAAATGCTCAGGAGATTTGTTTCCCAAAGTTTATTAACAATGCTGAAGGCCAACTCCTTGTGGAAGACGAAAAAAATCTCCACAGATGGCGACAGTATTGCGAGGAACTTCTGAACGAACAGTTTCCCCGAGTGTACTTTCCAAGAGTCGCCCCGAATCATGCCGAAATATCCGACATCACAGTCGAAGAAGTTCGGTACGCGGTTAAAAACTCCAAGAAAAGAAAAGCTGTTTGGCCGGACGGGATACCCTCTGAGTTCTGGAAAAAGATGGAAGACATCGGGTCTAGATGGCTCATGGTTCTTATCTCCAAACTTATGAGAGGCGGCACTATGCCTAATCAATGGAGGGAAAGCTATCTTCTTCCTTTGCACAAAGGAAAGGGTGATACGCGAAATTGTGATAACTACGGTTCTGTCAAGCTGATTTCGCAAACCATGAAGATCGTTGAACGGGTATTAGATAGCCGACTGCGGAAAATAATACGACTATCTGATGACCAGTGCGGGTTTGTCTCGGGTGAATCAACGACAGATGCAATCCAAAGTATAAGGGTCCTGATGGAAAAGAATCGTGATTCTTCAAAGGACTTGCATATGGTGTTGGTTGATTTCGAGAAGGCCTTTGATCGGCAACCAAGAGATCTTTTATGGGTAGCGCTAAGACAAAAAGGAGTTCCAGAAACCTACGTGCGAGTGATCATGGACATGTACAAGAGAGCAATGACAAGAGTAAGACGCACCGCAGGAGTCACCGGAGAGTTCGCAATCAAAGTCGGTGTACACCAAGGGAGCGTCCTCAGCCCACTGCTCTTTATAGCAGTCCTTGATTGCTTGCTTGAAGGAAAAGTGACGGACCCCAATGTGCACCAGCTATTCTTTGCTGACGAAGGAGCCATTATAAGTGATGGTCAGGCGTCCCTACAACGAGCACTTTGAGGGACACGGGTATCGTATTAGTTCAAAGAAGACAGAGTATCTGTGCTGCCCGTTCTCTGACTCCCATCAGCCTATTGCAAACATTTACTTTTATGGAAGAGTGCTTCCCAAGTTAGAAAAGTTTAAATATCTGGGATCTATGAATAATAAAGAAGCAACTTGTGAAGACGACATCAACCATCGCGTAAGCGTAGGGTGGATGAAGTGGCGGGAAACCTCCGCCATCTTCTGTGATCGAAAAATGCCCCCTAAGCTGAAAGCAAGGCTCTACACTTCAGTTGTACGTCCGGCGCTCACATATGGTTCACAATGCTGGACAATGCACAAAAAGTATGAGAGCAAATTAACGGCAGCTGAGATGAAGATGTTTCGCATGACAGCGGGAGTAACAAAGCGTGACAGAATTAGAAGTTCAAAGATCCTAGGAAGCCTCCACGTAAACGAAAAATCACAAGAAAGATAGAGCGCGACCGACTCAGTTGATATTGCCATGTTCAAAGGAGAGATCCTTTGAACCCCGTCCAAAAGGCGTTATCAATCAACGTTCCAATTTCAACACGCAAAAAAGGCAGGCCGAAAAACAATTGGTGCAAACAAATGCAAAAAACACCAGCATTTGATTGGCCTCAGCGATGAAGTAATCCCAAACCGGGAAGCCTGCCGCTACTTTCTGAGGTCAAACCGGCGGACCCCACAAACGGACCAGTAGGAATGCAGTTAAATGGGAAGGTTATGGTCCTACACTTCTGACCATAACGACGCCGGAAAAAAGAAAAAAGGAAAAGAAGAAGAAGAAGA
This sequence comes from Merodon equestris, assembly GCA_958301585.1. Classification (NCBI taxonomy): domain Eukaryota; kingdom Metazoa; phylum Arthropoda; class Insecta; order Diptera; family Syrphidae; genus Merodon; species Merodon equestris. The sequence continues at coordinate 86,781,043 of OY284414.1, forward strand.
GGAGATAAGGACTGAATCGCTGGAATAGCTCAGGGCTACATATACCAAATGGCGCATATTACAATAGAAGTGCTTCGAATATTGGAAAAAGTCAAGTGTATAGGGGTAATTTTGAAAGGAACGAAAGAGACATTGATAAATAAATAAATACTTTTCGAGAAAAATTAAAAGTCAATTTATTTCTTGAACTTACTTTTTGTGTTTGGTTTTTAATTTTCAAAAAAAATACAAGAAAATTGCAAAGGTGTATAAGGGTTTTATTTAATCTCATAAACAAATATTTGGCATTTACTTCTTCAATACTGCTTTATGAAAATATTTATCACGAATATGTTTTAAGCGGTCCAAGTTTGTGTCACTTTTTCAAATTATTGACTGATATCTCGCTAAGAACGCGTACATGTTTAATATTGTCCTCCAAGGCTGCAATTACCGCTGCCTTATTGGAATAGATCAGTGATTCGGAGCTTTGACCGAGAAAGTCCTTCTTTCTTAAGCGATACTCAAAACAAATCCACCAAAATTTCCAAACATAATCGATCACCTAATCTTGAAGACCATAGGTCTTCTAACATACGAGGGTGACCCGATAAGTACTTAATCTCACCGCCAAATGGCGCCAGTATCTTAGCAACTTACTATGGTGTAGTACATTCTAGTAGACGGCTACTGTCGATTTCAGTCGGATAGGACTCGTAATTTTGTTTTGACCGCGTGTGGAAGCGGGAGTGTCCGCGGATTTTAGAAAAATGGAAAAAGATCAATATCGGTCGGTGTTTCGATTCTTGTTTTTGGAAGGGAAATCGCGCAGCGAAATCAAGGAGCGTTTGGATGCTGTGTACGGTGACCCTTCTCCTTCGATGGCGACCATCAAAAATTGGTTTAACGAGTTTCAACGTGGTCGCACGTCAGTTTCTGATGAACCACGTCCAGGTGCCCCGGAAACGGCTACCACGGAGGATAACGTGACAAAAATCCACGATCTCGTATTGGCAGACCGCCGATTGAAAGTGCGCGAGATAGCTGAGACAGTAGGCATTTCAAAAGATCGCGTGGGTCATATCCTGCATGGAATTTTGGGCAAGAGAAAGCTGTCGGTGCGATGGGGCCGCGTTTGCTCACTCTGGACAACAAGCGCAACCGTGAGACCACTTCAGAGAAGTGTTTGACGCTGAAACAGTGGACTTCACCCGGCGAACGTGCTCCGAAGAGGGCGAAGACTGTCGCATCGGCCGGAAAGGTGATGGCCACCGTTTTCTGGGATTGACAAGGTGTGATCCACATCGACTACCTGGAGAAGGGCAAAACGGTCACAGGGCTGTGACCGATGTGGGCCGATTCGACGCCGAATTGAAGAAAAAATGGCCCCACTTGGCGAAGAAGAAAGTGCTCTTTCACCATGATAACGCACCGGCTCACACCTCCGCTCTCGCCACGGCCAAATTGGTCGAATTGGGCTACGAACTGCTGCCCCATCCACCGTATTCTCCGACTTCTTTTGTTTCTTTTTGTTTCCAAACTTAAAAAAGTCACTCGCCGGGCAGAAATTTCAGTCGAATGAAGAGGTCATAGCCACGGCGGCCTACTTTGCAGACCTCGAGAAAACGTATTTTTCAGACAGGTTAAAGAAGTTGGAGCATCGCTGGGTCAAATGTATCGAGCTAAAAGAAGACTATATTGAAAAATAAATCTCCATTTCTCCAAAATGTTTGTTTTTCTTTTGTAGGTTAAGTACTTATCGGACCACCCTCGTAAAACAACCGAAAATGCTATCAAGAAATAATACTCGTTACTCTAGCACAAATTACTTCGCGCCTTTGCAATGCTTGCCGGATTTGGAAAACGAAGACAGTGAGTGTGATGAATTGTTAAGTGCACCCTTATCAAACACCTTATCCCTTATCCTTACCTTATCCCTCAGTTTGTGTTCTGCAAAAAACCGTTAGCGAAATTCATTCCCCGCTACGGGAAAATAAGATCGATAATTATTCGGTGAAAAAAATGAGCATCGGGATTAAAATCAATCGTCAAAGTGTTGAGTCCATCAACATTTTTGCAGTCTGTTGAAATCGAGAATTTCGAATCCCAACTGTAGCAGCTTTTGCGCCATTACGTATGAGGTATGGGATCTAGGATTGTCATGCAACAGGATTGTCATGCAACAGAATTGTCATGCAACAGGATTGTCATGCAACATGATTGTCATGCAACAGGATTGTCATGCAACAGGATTGTCATGCAACAGGATTGTCATGCAACAGGATTGTCATGCAACAGGATTGTCATGCAACAGGATTGTCATGCAACAGGATTGTCATGCAACAGGATCGGACGATGCCTATTGACCAATGCAGGTTGCTTTTCAGCCAATTTACGATTTGTCGATTTCCTCGTAGATAATACTTGGCTGCATTTATCGTTTCCCCTGGTTGAAGAAATGAAAGGTGGATTGGTCCTTTCGATGCCACCATAATCTTTTCTGGGTGAAGGCCAAGTTTGGGAGTGTACTTTGGGTTTTCGTCTGCATCCAACCATTTTCCAGATCTTTTACGGTTGTCATACAAAATCCACTTTTCATCACATGTGATTAACCGATGCAAAAACGGTGCATTTTCGTCCCTTAGACTTATCGATGCACAGGTTTCTTAACGGCGTAGTTTTTGGGCCTCGTTCAATTCATGGGGTACCCACTTGTCGCGTTTTTTCAATTTTATTATTTGAGATATTTATCGACTCATGATCATGGGGAATACTCCTATGTTGTGTACAATGCCCCGCACCGTTTTTGTTGGGTCTGCAGCCACCGTTTCTCGTAAAAGGGCGTCTTCAATTACCGTTTCCGGTTTCCCACGCGGCTCATTTTCGAGGCTTAGATCTCCCGAACAGAACTTACCAAACCAACGCCGAATGGTGCGTTCGTTCACCACTATATTCTCAAATGCGTCATTTATGTCTTCGGCTGGCAGAGATGCATTAGGTCCCAGTTTGAACTCGTAAAGGAAAAGAGTACGAATTTGAACCGTCGACAGCATGATATAAAAATTCCTAGGAAAAAAAATAACTGTGCTTGCAACGGACCCTAAAATTCGCACTCATCAAACACACATGCCACTTTATCTTATAAAAAATAAATTGTCAGATGTTCACTCGACTGTTTTCGTTTTGGATATAGACTAGTAAATTCATTATTTCGTTAATTATTTGAAATTGGAAATCAAGGAAAAGAAGAAGAAGAAGAATAGCGTGTCTTCCTTCAACTTTTCTAAGGCCCACTCACCGAAAATTCGACGCTGTGGTAGGTCGTTCAGCCTCAGTTCCTGCTTGGTTTGGTTGATCCCAAACTGTTTTAAACAAAAATGTATGTTCACAGAGGCAGGCTGGAATATAACCGAAAACCACATTGAAAGAGAAACTGCATTGAGTGACAGTGTGTGCCAACCTTTCCATCTTAGTATGATAAAAGCACATTGATAAAAGCTACAACGTGATTTTATCTCTTTTCCAGGCAGCAGTGTTGAATTCACCTTTCATTTCGTCAACCATGGTCCTTTAATTATAAATCGACAACATGTCGTCCTGCCGTCTCTCCACTCCGTACAGCGATTACCCTCTTTATAAAGTTGATCCACATCTTACCGAATGATTTTGATTGCCTGGATTTAACTCTGATGTCGAACCCTTGTCTCGTCACGTACATATATATGTATATAAAACAAATTTTACGTTTCATCTACCCCAGAAGCAGATCGAGTCGTCAGTGAGCGTGAAAAATGAATGACTGCCTCAAGCACTGACAATGGCCGCCAAAGTGAATGAGAGCAAAGGCAAAAGACGTGCCAATGACGATACAGCTTCCCCATAAGCCGGTGACAAACCAAGTGACATGGGTACAAGGCTGAATAGTATAAACAGAAAAAAAAAGTTTTCCATTAACAATTCCTTTCTTCCTGGTGTTGTTTGCAGCACAAACAAGCAGATACGAACCACTACAATACTCGTAACTCCATGTCTCGAACACACATTGTCATATCGAGGAGAACGAGTAAAAGGAAACGTCAGAATAATGTATGCTAAGGAGGTATCGCGTTGTTGAACAAATGATCCTGTCTACCACAACGCATCATATCCTGACCCCGGGCAATATTCAAAAGATGTTTGTTCCATGCCACCCAGAAACCGATAACATCGATAGGCACACAACCATGGATTGTGTTGCAAACTGCCTCCAGTTATTAATGACAGGAGCACCTTGAGAAACCAAAGATTCCCATTTTCATCCCCTTCGTCGACCAGTGCAATGGCTTATGGAAGAATTTATAACCAACACTTAAGAGACGATAAAACGATTAAACGTTTCCATTAATGGCCCTTGGGAGGAACAAGAACTGTTGTCCCTCAGCCATGTGGACTCCTTGATCTTAACGGGCGCACGAGCATTCATTTTGGGTTGGAGTTAAGTTTTTCTGAATATTTATAAACATCCTGTCCATCTGTTGGTTATCGATTGTTTGCTAATATTGTATTACTGCCTCACTGTTGATGTTGACTTAATGAAGACTTCTTGGCGAAATTAATTCTCATCTCATTGTTGGGAGCTTTGCGGAACTAGAAGTGGATGCCAAGCCAATTTAATCAATCTTGAAGGCAACTCATTCATATTCAGCCTTTATTTGACAGGAAGGAAGGTCTACAGTAAACGTCTTAAGCTCACCTTATGTTGCTGCTCCGGATTTGATATACTTATAAAATGGAGCGAAATTAATTTCGCAGATAATGCCAGAGTCTTATGAAGTATTTAATAGTTTAGATGCATGATAGGATTAAAGGCGATATGCTGTCACCGAGCTTTTGATAAGTGCTTTTGACGAGGATAAGGTTTACGGCAAACAATAGAGAAGAGATTAGATAAAGACAAAACATACAACACTCCCTACTGGTACCTTGACGTTAATTATTAAGGTTGCTATCAGGCTTGGTCAACTTTGCATACTAACACAACTGCTCGGTAACATTCCCTGAGGAAACCTGATTTCATCAATAGAATAGAAATAATATTGTAGCATCTAACTTGATTCCTGTCAAGCATGCCTGTCATACTATTTTAGTCCTTACAGATAATGAGAAAGTCCCAGACTTCTTGTCTTTGTCTTTGTCTTGTCTTTGGACTTGAGTTGCATACACGCAAGTTGATCAAGATTCCAGTGCGCATTTACTACAATAGAAAAGAGAAAAGGGCGACATAGGGCTTTAAGCGTTGCTTAAGGCAGACGGTGGCTAAACATCAGTCGACGGAAATAATGTCAACGTCATCCGCGAAGGCCTGGTCAAAGACTCCGAGGACATCTACAGTACTAAACAGGAGGTCTTCCGCCTAGCACATGGGACAGAAGGGCACCTTGTGGGTAGCATCTGTTTACGCCAGGCATAACGTGCTTGATATCAATGAAAATATCAGAGCCGTATCCTTTGCTATCGAGGTATATTCAAGGTTTGGAAGCACAATGCATGTGCAAATAGATGAGCAGCTTTACATACGTTCCAACCTACAGCTCTGAGAGGGTACTAGTCTTTTTACCAATCTTGGGAGTAAGGTTTATTCTCATCATATGCCTTGAAAGAGTCTTTAAGTGAAGTCTAGGATAGCACTGAAAGTCGTTCTTAGTGTAAAGAGCATCTAACCATTTGTTAGAAGACTTCCTTTTCGATTTACAAAATTGCCTTTCATATTCTTTCTATTGTCGGGTTCCGACTCAGAAGGAGGAAAATAGATTTCCAAGCTTTTAAGGCAAGATCTTAAGGAAAATCTACAGGGTGTCCCACGAGCAGTGTGCCAAAAAGCTTGAGTGTGTAGGTCTGGTCAAGACAAGAAAAAAATCGTACGGGAGGGGGGTCTATTCCCCCCGTTTAGCCAGGAGGGGCAATTTTCTAAAAAATTGACTTAATTTGGAAAAAAAATTATTAAAAATCAACAGTTACATCCACAATGCCATGATGTACTTTTTTCTAAAGCCAGAAACCTCTTCTTTCATTCTGTTTTTGAACGAAACTGTTTTAACGAATAGTTTTTGAGAAATTAATTTTCAAACTCAAAATTTTGAAGAAAAAAAATGAAAATAAAAAATTTCGAACTATTTTTTTTCAAAATTGTATGTAATTAAGTACAATTTTTTTTTCAAAAATTCAATTCTCTTATTAGTTTTTAGTTAAAAACAGAAAACCGGATGCAAAAATGTCTTGTAGTTTCTGAGAAATTAAAAAAAACCCGAACCACTTTTTTTCTAAGAAAAAACTTTTTTTTGGTTTTAACGCGGCTGGAATTTTTAGGCAAATTAATGTATGAAACAGTGACCTCCTTTTTATTATTTTTAAAAAATTCGGAGTTTTATTATAATAAATTTTCAATATGATCCCCATTTTTTAGAAGGCAAAGATTATATCTCCTTCTAATGGCTGCACATAAGTCTATGCTTGATAAATTTTCCTGCAATTTGACTCCAGCGACTTCAATCTGTTCTTTCAGTTGTTCCAAAGATACTATTTCCACTTCGTAAACATAATTCTTCATGAATCCCCACACATAAAAATCTAGAGGTGTAAATCTGGTGATCTATGTGGCCATTCCGTGGGGCCACTTCTTCCGATCCAACGGTCACTAAAATGATCGTCCAGCCAGTTTCTAACCCGTAAGCTGTACTGTGCTGGTGCTCCATCTTGCTGGTAGATTAAATTATCTGCTATGGCCAAAGGAACGTTGTCCATCAAATCGGGCAAAAGTTCTCGTAGGAACTGCAGGTATGATTCTCCATTAATAACGGCATTCAAAAACCGGGGCCCGTTTGTCCAACAATACCAAGCCAAACATTACAGCTAAAGCGGTGTTGTGATTTATTTTGTTTTTTGTTGTGTGGATTGGTGCTACTCCAATGATGCAAATTGTGGAAGTTAGTAACCCCATCTCTGGTAAACTGTGCTTCATCCGTCCAGAATATCCTTGCAAAATAGTTTCGTTCAGTTTCATCTCGAAGCAGTAATGATCGACAAAATTCTGCTCTCAAAAACTTGTCGTTTGAGGTGAGTTCCTGAACTGGCCTAAAATGGTAGGGGTGTAAGTTTTCGGTATGAAGCACTCCAAGCATAATAGCTGTCCTCCTTGTACTAAGGGAAGGATCACGTCGGACCAAATCCAAAGTTCTTTCATCTAAGATTCCTGATCCATCTGTAACTGATCTTTCGCTTCTTCGATGCTCTAGCACTCCGTGCTCTCGCAGACGTCGGTGAACTCTTGAAAACATGCTACGACTGGGACACCTCCGATTGGGATATCTTTCAGCGTAGAGTCTTTCGGCTTCACGATCTCGACCATTTGCTAAACCGTAGCATAAGTGCATGTCCGTTAATTTCTGGCTTTACAAAAAAGTATATCACGGCATTGTGGATGTAACTGTTTATTTTTAATATTTTATTTTTCCAAATTAAGTCAATTTTTTAGAAAATTGCCCCTCCCAGCTAAACGGGGGGGAATAGACCCCCCCTCTCAGGTACGATTTTTTTCTTGTCTTGACCAGACTTACACACTCTAGCTTTTTGGCACACTGCTCGTGGGACACCCTGTATATTATTATAAAAACAGTAGTGGTCCCAAAACTGAACCTTGCCGTACACCACTTTTCATCTGTAACTGGTTACTGAAGATTTCAATCATTTTTAACCCCCGACGCAAAAAGAGGGGTGTTATAAGTTTGACATGTCTCTTTGTCTATGTGTCTGTCTGTGGCATCGTAGCTCCTGAACGAATGGACCGATTTTGATGATTTTTTTTTTGTTTGAAAGCTACCGTGATCGAGATGGTTCTTAGCTACAATTTACGAAGATCTGTTCAGGCGTTTCAAGGTTTTTACCACTTTTTGTTAGTTGTGGTAGGGATCTTAGTAGAGTTGGGTAGTTCAAGACATGTATAGTTCCCGGAACTAAAGGGTCCGCCATCTAACGTTTTTTTTTTCAAGTAGTGCTTATTTCGTGAATGGTAACACTTAGCTCATGTCTGATTTGACAGATAATTAGTTTTATCCTTCCGCTGAACGAATATGGTTGTGTATACGCTTGGACAACGCTGGGAAATATTGCGACATTACTTTGAAAATCATCGACTTACAGAAAATGCCGATTTTGCCAAAAAAATCATCTTTTCAGATGAAGCTCATTTTGATCTTGGCGGGTATGTAAACAAGCAAAATTGTCGCATTTGGGGCACAGAAAACCCGCACGCATACATTGAAAAGCCGGTGCACCCAAAACGAGCCACTGTTTGGTGCGGATTTTGGTCCAGAGGCATAATTGGGCCACAGTCAATGGCGATCGTTATCGGGCCATGTTGAACGAATTTTTGTTCACAAAAATTGAAGAGGAGGATATTGGCAACATTTGGTTTCAACAGGACGGAGCTACGTGACACATTTTGAAGATCGCATTATCAGCCGCAGAGCTGATGACGTTTGGCCACCTCGGAGCTGCGATTTGACACCGTTGGACTATTATTTGTGGGGTGCCGTCAAAGATAAGTGTTACGCCGACAAGCCAGAGACAATTGACGCTTTAAAGGACAATATTCGTGAAGCCATTGGTGAAATACAGCTGCACACAATCGATAATGTGCTTAAAAATTGGACCGATCGTGTAGGCTACTGCATGGCCAGCCGAGGCAGCCATTTGAATGAAATTATTTTCCATTATTAACCGGAAGGATTGTACTTTCAAATAAAAAAGAAATTTGAGAAAATATTCAGTAGTTTTTTTATAGCATTTTCAAAAAAAAAAAAATTATTTGGCGGACCCTTTATGTATGTCCTCAGTCGGAAACATTTCCGATCGTTCCTCAAACTGAACGATAACATGCCCATAGTTCCATTCAACCTAGAAATTCATCAATAGCGGCGTTCATATTATACAACCCAGCCGAACGTCCGAACGACGCGGTCGTACGACTATGTTGTAGAACAACGTAATCACAGACAAAACGACAAGAAAGATAAATGCAATCGACCATGTCTTATACTACGTAGTAGACAACAAAAAACAAAATGTGAATAAATATCGTATACATTGATGTAGCGATAAGCTGGAACAGTTTATGCACACTCACACACTGGAACTGGAATAGCAGAAGGGTGATCAAACAATAATGTCCGCAATCATACTCGTACAGGCAATTCGTTCCGTGTTTCGTGAGCGGATTAGGTATGAAGGATCGAATATGGATCTCTCTTATCATACTAATAGTTCCGATAGTTCGGACAGTTTCGATAGCTCCGACAGCTCCGATAGTCCCGACAGTTTCGATAGTTCCGACAGTTCCGATGTAATTCCGAGGAGATGGTTCCAGCAACTAGTTACGACTGGGAAAGGAAACGTTAAGCGGTCCCCCGACGCGGCGACGTCATCTTAAAAATATTAATAGGTTCTTTTAATGAAGTCAAAAGGCCGAGAGAAAAAAAAATTATTTTTTTACTTTCTGGAGTTTTTTTTTCGGGGGTTACTTAAAATTTTTAATTTTATTACTCTCTGAGTTCTGCAAGATAAGTATGACGAGAGCCATCTGTGAACTGTACTTCTTATCCCAGCCTTGTATAACTACTTAGTAGAGTGTCATAAATGACCATATCAAAGGCTTTGCTCGTATCTATGAACAGAGTCATATTACGGTTGTCATTATTGAAGCTATGGTAAATTTCGGTGCACAGCTTTAGAATAGCATCTTCAGTTGATCTACCTTCTCGAAAACCGAACTGTTCATTTCGTAGAAAGTGATTTTTATTTATGAATGATACAATACGAACTTTCATCAAAATAAATTGCTGTTTACCACTCTTCATTCACTTTTTATATTGCCCCTACAATTCTTTAGTTTTGATGAATTATATACCGATATAGTTTAATTTCCTTCTTTAAAACTTCATTCTAGTTATACTTATTAAATAAAGACATTACTCTTGCCATCAATTTGATCGACTCATCTACCGAATTTCCCGACATTACCCCGGCTGATTACTATTTATTGTTGCAGCTAATTTGCAGCTAATCTTTGGGAAGTCTCAGCTTTGCGTCGAAAAAAACAGAACTTCCAAAAGGGATGAATTATGAGAGATATTGTGCAAAATAAAGGTGTATCCCCAATTAAGGGGAGATACTCTTTAATAGGCAAATGGCTAACAAGCTGATCACTATTCGAGCTGCATTTATATTTGAACAATTAGTAATAGTCGACGGACACATAGTTAACTATAGATTTGCAGGAAGTTAATGGCACCAGAACGTTAGTTAGAATAGGAACGTATTCTTTGCATCGATTATAAAAAGCGAATGACAAATGAACAAGAGCGGAAACGAACAAGCTATACACAGTTGATTAAGTGTTGAACATTAAACTGGCTAATATCCTCTCTAATTTGTTTAGAGAGCACAATGCCATGTGCCACCTGTAAGGTGCTTCACTAATGCCACAATTTATGGCTCTTCCCTAGGAACATTTTCCAAATCTAAAACCACGAATAGCTTCAGGAACTGACACCATTCCTTCCGGGTACCGGGGACAACCCGATTATAACTTCTAGTAGGTACTCGTAAATTAGGGAAAATACACTGTTAGTAACCTAATAATCCTATTTTAATTATGGTAAGTTAGAATTGCGTTATTTCCAGATGCACAATATACCCGTTCCATTTTAAGCCACATCGCCCACAGACGCGTTTGTTATGAAAGGAGCATTTATATTCCAAGTTGTAAACAGTTTCCGAGGCTTTCTTAAATGATTTAACTGTCCTCGTGGGCGCCTCCAGGTGGCTTAATAAATTTTTTACAGCACACCTAAGTTCCAAACAAAAGAAAGATAACTAGGCGCCCTACAAATTCCTTGCCGAAATTCATAATTAAATTCCCCCAAAACTGATGAGTCATTACGTTGCACCTTCCTTATCGCCCCTGGCACTGTCCAACTTAAAGGACCTCGTTTGCTCGTTCCTCGTGAGCAACAAAAACAGTTTAACTATTAAATCATTACACGCTGAATTAAAGCCTCATTAACCCTGATGCCGTATCGCACAAAATATAAATCATTAAGGACGCCAGGCATCTTACCAGTAAAAATGAGAACGAATGAAACGGAAAGGAAGCAACTGGTCTACCCTCCAATCATAATTTATTGCAGCCTAACAAGGAAGCTAAAACGAAAGCGAAAGCAGATTGCCATCATCCGCAGATTCATCGTGGTCTCTTGTTTCTCGATTTTCTTCTTGTTTGTTTGGTCGGCAATTAGGGATTTCATTCTTTTACGAGAATAAGGGACTATCAAAGGAGACTAAGAATGATCTATAAGAAGCTGCTGCAACGACTCATTCGCCGATTAATACTTTACTCGTAAAGTACACAGTACACACAGCAGGCGATGATACTCAAAAACCAATTACGCACTATTATCCGCAGATTCGAATAGCTGTCAGTTCATTACCAAAAAGCAGATGGTGCGGTTTCCTTCCAAAGGATGTTGGAATAATTTCGAAGCTAGAAAATCAAGTACATACATACAAGCAATGTCGCATACAATTCACAAAAGATAGAGTGTCACAATGGGACCCTTTTGCTAGGAGCCGGAATCCGAAAATATTTTGACTTCAAAGGACAGTCGTGTTGAAAGCTCAATAGGTTTGCAGACTTCTAAGATGTCAACTTTGTAAAAGGTCATATTTTGTGACGTCTTGGAAGAAAAAGATACGTTAACGGATACAAAATGATATTTTAATAGGGTAATTGATTTGCTGATTCAAAACTGATGTAGATGTGACTCTGATATGCCTATTTAAACCCCAGAGTCAGTGCTGAAAAAGTCGATATGATAATTAAGAAACAGATAATTGAATTAAGTTAAACAAAAGAGATCGACAACCCGGCGCGGGTGGCAAGGGATTCCAGTTTGCCTATATAGACAAATTGATGAAGATTAACTGCTGAAGAGAGGATTTATGAAACCTTAATCAATGGAGGGGACAAGCCGCCCATTATAATAGGCGATTAAAAGGGTTCTTGCGTTAGGATATGTTTATATGGACGGCAGCCGATGGAAGATAATTATTTTTTTGACAGTTTTTTTGCAAATTTAGACTTTCTTTCAGGCTGGAGCAGGAGTTATGCTAGCAATAGAGACGCCGAAAGGCAGTCTTTCATATAAAGAAAATTGTCATGATCGGGTTGAAGGACCTCATGGACGGCTGAAATTCGGAACTATGTATTTCGCATTTTTAATTTATAATTTTTTGCATTTATAAAGTGGTAGAAACGCGTAGGATCGGAGATAGAAAAAGATTGGATGTAGAGAAATTCGCATAGCTGCGCAAATTCCACATAAGACTCCAGGGAAATAGAAAAGTTACATGTAGAGCGGGATTTAAGATAGGCCTACCACCGTGTGTTTCTTTTGTTGCGTAGGGAGCGTAATTCGTTGGTGTATCAGGATGAAGATGAGGTGTTGTGAAATGCAATATGAGACGAACAGTATAGGTCGACTAAGGACTTTGAAGCAATGTGGCAGGAGTATCATCGGGTATTTGCGCAGGTTATTCAGTTTTATGAAACCTGCCTTTCAAAAATTAAAACAATATGAATTTTCGGAGAATGGTGAAGTGATAGTCGAATCAATATGTTCCCGATAAGGTTGTATGAAGCGGTAATAATACAGTTTTCGGCATCAGACGAGGTGGTATAGCTTAGCTGGAGGTAACCAGAGTCGGAGAAAGGATTTATGAAGAAGATTTCCTTACCAGACAAGGTGTCAAAGTGAGTCGTCATACTAAGCCCATTTCATATACGGAACGTTAAAATCATCAGAGATGGTGATAATGACATTTGGGTCAGCTATATCAAACATGGAATCTAAGGAGTCGATGGCAAGTTGATAACAATAAGTGGGTTGAGAGGGTCTAATGTAACAACAAGCGAAGTAGAGCTTCCGGGAAGTTTATTAGGGCGCTTGTAAAGTAGGAGAGAGCTCTGAGAGTTGAGGGGGTGAGTTGAATAAGCGTCATATGTCGACCAGTTTACAGGCGCAGAGAGGTTCAGACATCCTAGAGGAGTGTCTGGAGTCGATAGAATCTCCTTTTGTATGTTGAGATGTTTTCTTACAGACTCTTGAATAAGCTCCTTATCTACCCTTACATTAAGGTCTTTCAAATGTGAGTCAAGAATATGCAATATTTCTATTTAGGAGGTCATAGAAGTCACCCTTGAATCGGGAGTTTCTAATTTTTGTGGAGGCTTGAACGCATATTAAGCTTTTGTCTTAGAGAACATATTTTATGTAGATTGCCGGAACTATATCGAAAAATAAATCCACACCCAATGCTTTTCATCAGCTTTTCAACCTCTTCATCCCATCGCATATAAAAGGTTTCTACTATCTGTTAGAGCACTCAGACAAAGATACTGGTCCATTGTACTACCAGGACGACACCTTGTCTTAATTGTATTTTCCCCGTTGTCCGGAGAATAGTGAGGAGGGGCTTCAGTGATATAGAGCTAAGAGATTCGGCACCCACCACGTCCGTCCCAAAGGTGCGCCACCGTGCGTGAGCGAAGGCGGGACAGTCGCAGGGAAAGTGTTCTGCTGTGTCATCCTCCTCGCAGCATTCAGCACAGGTAGGCGTCACACGTAGAGATGCTTGGCAAAAGTGTAATGACCCGTAATGACGCCTGTAAGCGCTTAATCATCCTGAATACTGGATATTCCCTCTATCTACGACTGTATGCATTAAAGACCCAGTCGTTGATGTCAGATTTGACCGTGGAAGCAGGTAGACCTAAGGCGGGTTCAGGTCCTGAGGAACTTTCTTCTGAGCCCCTTTAAGCGAGTTCATCGCAGATCTCGTTTCCTGGGATTCCAGAGTGACCTGGGACCCACACAAGCCTAAGTGAATTTACGTAGTCTACCAACTTTGTTCAAAAAGGTCTTGAGTTCATGCACTAATTTGGAGTTGGATAGAGGGTTGGACACAGTCAATTCCAGGTTCTGTGTAAGGCCAAATCTAGTCCTGACGCCATGGAAACGTGACTGTGAAATTACAGCGCAGTAGGATGGCAGGTGTCATTGCGTCAGAAGGCATATCCATGAGACAGGAGTCGTAGGATATTTCTCCCGCAAGTACAGTTTCACTCCAATGCGGGTTGTACCAAAGACCATTTCTCTTTAGGCGAGAAATGGCTTTCAATGCACACCCTCTGATATATATGTCAAGGGGTAGAAGATTCATCATAGCATCTAGAGCAGCTCCCGGTGTGCTGGGGAAAGCCCCCGTGCAGCTGAAACAGACCGCTCTTTTAAGTTTTGGTGAGAGAAGCCACAACGTGTTTGCGTGTTAGCCTGTTCCACCAAACAACCGATGCATATGAGATTATCGGTCTTATCATTGCCGTGTAGATCCAAAGGACATTTTTCGGCGATAGGCGATAGGTCCCATGTTTTGCCAAAGGCACCCTTGCATTGCCAAAAAGCTGACAGCTAGCGCCACCTGCGTTTTGAGACAGACAGTCGCTAAACGTGAGCCGACAGAGAGAACAGCAACATCATCCGCATAGGCCTGGGCATTGATTCCAGAGGCATTGAGAGCATCGAGCAAAGAGTCGACTACCATGCACCATAACAGCGGAGACACGACACCACCTTGCGGGCAGCCCCTCTTTACGCCAGATTTGACACATTGTTCGAGGCCTGCACCAGCAATCAATGTCCTGTGCACAAACATTGCTTTGATCCACAAAACCAGTGCCTCATCTACGCCATGCCGTCTAGCAGCGTTACACATGCTGTCGAAAGTATTGTAGAATTATCAAAAGATCCCACAATGTCGACGAAAATGCCTAGTACGTACTCTTTCCTTTCGAGAGCGCCGTGTTGTGTTCATCGTTTCAGTCGCAGTTTTCAATGAGGGAGTGTGCAGTCTGGTTTTCCGGGAAATAGTACTGAAACAGTAAACTAAGAGTTTCTGCTTTAGACTCGGTGAAGGTTCCATCAGACTTTCTGAATACATCCAGCTTTGTCGATTTTTCTCGTTTGAGAACGTTAACCAACTTGCTGGTCGCGCTCAGGGATTTGATCTCTTCGCAGAAGGACTTATAGGAAGCTTCTTATATTCCCTCTGCTTCGATCGATATTTATTCCAGTCATCTTCCGAGTTCGATTTAAGCGATATGTTCTGGAGACTTCTGGCTTCCCTGCGAAAACATTGGAACTCAGCGTTCCACCAAGGAACCGGCTTCCTGCTGGGAGGTTTTTTGAGAGGACATGCAAGTTCGAAACAGTTGGTGATGGCGCTGCTCAGGTTATGAGCAGTTTAGGTAGGGCTTGAGTGGATTAATCAAGCTCCTCTTTGAATCGCACCCAGTCCGTCTTTCTCGGATTCCGCTGGGTTGTGAGGATCCCACACTTCAATTGGAATTCGATATATCTATGGTCTGACAGCGTAACATCTGGTAAGACTCTCCAGTTAGTGATGGCCTTCACATGCCTATTAGACAGGGTTAGGTCAATCACTTCCTGTCGTCTCAAAGTTTGGTTGAGAGCTAAAATTGTTGATGATAAGACGAAAGAGTGGATTTTCAAAAATGGTCGCCTCTCCGGTTGCATTTGCCGCATCGCAACAGATGATGAGTCCAAACCTTCTTGCTTCATAGTACTCTACGAATTCAGAAACCGCCTTAGGTGGCGGGGGCAGTACCGAGTCTTAGGGGAAGTAAGCAGACGCCACGACGAAGTGTTCAATTTCTCCGTGCGCTTTGTAGCTAACTCTCGCAGCCACCAGATCTTGTGCATAGAATTTACCAAGTTTGGTTGCCGATAGAGTGTTCGGAGAATTGTAGCATCACGTATACCACCAAGACCATACAGACGTTTATTCCACACCCATGGTTCCTGAATGGATACAATGTGATGATTTGTAATACTGCATGCAATTCTGCTACTCAGAAGAGCGGTAGCAGCCTTGCAATGCTGTAGGTTGATCTGAGTGAAAATAATAGATTTAGACTGCGGAACACGTTCCATCCTTCGACTACTTGACAGGCCCTCGTGTCGAGTCCCGGGTTCTACGCACGTAGTCGCGTCAGCACTTTCAGCTTGTTTCCAGTTTTTTTTCCGGAATCCAGCGCGTTAATTTTGGGAGACTAACTACCTGATAGGTGATCCTGATCCAGGCAGATGTCTGCTGTGAGGAACAGCTCACCACGAAGGTACCATTTATCAAAGCAGCCTGAATACAGAAACCTGTTGCTGAAGTTAGCTCCAATAGATGAGATCAGGGAGATTGCGGTGAATTTCCGCTAATGCGGGTATTACCATCCATTTGGTTGTCCATTCATCCATATAAGCTCAGAGTTCTCCAGGTCTTAGTTCGAGGTCATAGCCCTCTTAAGCCCCTCCGCCCCGACAAGGCGCCCGAAGAGCGAAGGGGTAATATTATAGGTACAAAAACGAAAATGGTTTCCCTTATGACCTTTGCGGTGCGCCTCAAAATCCAATCCGTCCGTATCCGAGGCTGCTCATACATGAACACAGCTCACATATTCATCTATGGCTCTCCCAATTTCTTCTTCAAGTTTAAGAAATGGTGGAAATCTGAGAGTACTAGGGGATGGTCGAGCAAACCGTACCCCAAAACCTACTTAACATATTCTTGCGAATAGGCACGGTATCCTGGTTTCCGTGCAGGGACGGGTTAAGAATATCTCTGCAGCGATACCTCTCGCTTGTCGTAAAAGGCGACTAAAACAAAGGCAAACAAAAATCACATCTAGGCAATTTAGAAAACACCAAAGTGAGCCTAGGGACACATATACCACCATTAAACTGCCCCACAAGTGTACATGCAAATCAGTGGGTTGACACGACTGGAGATCACCGGTGTTGTAAGAGTAAGATCAAACAAAAAAAATTTGGAGCATGTCCGTGTCACAAAACAAAAAAAAAAAGGCAGGCCGAAAAACAATTGGTGCAAACAAATGCAAAAACACCAGCATTTGATTGGCCTCAGCGATGAAGTAATCCCAAACCGGGAAGCCTGCCGCTACTTTCTGAGGTCAAACCGGCGGACCCCACAAGTGGACCAGTAGGAATGCAGTTAAGTGGGAAGGTTATGGTCCTACACTTCTGACCATAACAACGCCGGAAAAAGGAAAAGAAGAAGAAGGCACGGTATCCTGGTAAAAGATTACTTTTTTCTTCATCAAGCCAGGGCTTTTCTCGCGAATATTGGCATTCAGTTAGTCAAGAATGTTCGAGTAATTTTCGCCTGTAATTACTCTGCCTTTTGTAAGGTAAGATTAGGGTCCCTTTGGATTCCTAAAACAAACTGACCATGACCCTCCCGCAGATGCGATCGACTTCGCTGTCTTTTGAGCTAAATCACCTACTCCCACCCACTGCTTGGACTGCTGTTTCGTTCCATCGATCCAAATATTGCTGCGAAAAGGATTTTCGCATTTGCTGAATACCGATCTTATACGAAGCCTTCGTTTTCTCATTCTTTGTTTAACACCCTTTCCCACCCTTTCTTCCGATATCCCCACAGAAACTTTAACGAAAATCATACAAGTATTCTACTGCAAAAATTCGTGTAAATAAACTTATTGACACAATAAGTTAAACGTGCCATACAAACTAATGACACTTACACCTAGACTGGAAGCACAGTTTTTTTTTATTAGAATACCATCTATGTCGGGCCTCTCGGGCCTTTCACCTCGTATGCATCGCATTATCCAACTCATACTCGTACTAGTGGACCTCATTTAAGTAGGCGGAAATCCATTAATTTTTTTTTCAAGACGTGTATCCAAAGCGTGTATTTTCGGAATATTAGCATTCACGCCTTCTTAAAACCTTAAACCCTTAAATACTGTCCCTTTCTCCTCGTAATATCGAAAATATGTATACGAGCATCGTTCATTAATGACCGCCTAGTGCACCCAGGAACTATTTCCGTTTAAAATCTTTGCGGCAGAAATTTTGCAGAGATCAATCGGGGTCTAGGCAGAGGTAACTTTATATCCTGATTTTGTCGTTCGTTGTCTTTTTATTTGTAATTCACCTTCACCGCCATCCAATCTACACAATATTCTGTACCGAAGATATTAAAATCCGTCACAATCAATCGGCCGCTAACCCTTTTCATAAAAGTATACATTTCGCGTTTAATTCTCGCCACTTAAAAAGATCCCTCTCGCGCGCCCTTTCCTATGGCCACTTTAAGCCCGATTATGGCCGCTATTTAATCCGTGCACTTATAAAATCGAAAAAAAAAAACAAATGAAAATCTCA
The DNA here is from genome assembly GCA_958301585.1 of Merodon equestris. Lineage (NCBI taxonomy): Eukaryota > Metazoa > Arthropoda > Insecta > Diptera > Syrphidae > Merodon > Merodon equestris. Next base: position 86,799,396 of record OY284414.1, read on the forward strand.
AGTGGAAACATTCCAGAAAAAGAATCCCCAACGACCTTTTGCATGTTTAAAATAATTCTTCAATAGACCTTCACCGACATGCCACAGCCCCAAAAGCGATTTAAATTACTTTTGGGAGCACCAGTTTATTCAAGTATCCGAGTGCTTCTCGTATATTAAACTCAACCCCAAAAGTCACTCGATACAAAAAAAAAAGCAAAAATAAGAAGGACAACAGGAAACTCGTACCTCCTCTTCTACCGTTTGTCAAATTACTTTTCTGGGATAAAGTAAAGGCCAACCGGTTCTGGTTACTTAATTTAAGCCTAAAAAAGTACAAGTACTTTTTAACGTCGGCTCCAGCCCGCTCTGCCAGAGCTTTATAAAGCAAGTATTCGAATCCTCATTTCGCCTGACCATAAAACGAAGGATAAGCCACAGTCACTGACAAAACGATGTCGTAAATCAACACAAAATTCTGTTGGTAAATGACATCGAAAAGGGTGGAAAAGGAGTGAACAAGTATTTACCCTTAGCGAGCAATGTGCTAATAGCCCTCCCAATCTGGGGGTAAAATTACCCCAAAACTAGATATTTCGAAAGATGGATATCAATCAGCAGTCATCAGCCATTAGACTAGGCTAACGAGATGGCAAATCCACGCAGGAAGAGGCCCAAAAAATGACACACACTGTCATAAACCTAAGAACCCAATAAACATAAATCCAGGAATCCCATCAATGTGCCTAATCCAATCCCAGCACCCCTCATCGGATTACGTTCCAATTTAGCATACGGGCCAATTCAAAAACAAAACCAAAAAACATCAGACGGCAAACGGAAGGATCCTTTTATGATACTCGTATAACCGGATCCATAATAATTCAATTTGGCCGTGGAATGCCTGCGGCTGCACGCATTATCGCATATCCTTCACATCCTTTGACAGTTGGGTCGGCCGGCAGCCGATTCGTACTCCTGCTACTTAGCAAATCCGAAATTGAATTAAAACTGTAACCACGACAATGAGTGAGGTCATAGGGCATAAATAAGATGAAGTTGGCTACCAACCGATAATGGCGTTATCTTGGAACGGGCGGCATGCGTGAAATTTCTGAATTCCATGGAGGATAGTCGGAGTAATGAAGAAGAATGAAAAAAAGAGCAAAAAAATTCAATTAACGGTAAGCTGGGCTATTATTTTGCATTTATGCCAGACACCATTTGGTGTAGCATAAGCCACGTAGCTATGCGTGGATTCGCCAGTGTTCAATTTAATTAAGCCCCACGAGGAATACGGTGCTGTTTTCGTGTACATAGCCGGGATAATTGATGAAATTAGCCGGGAAAGGGCCGTATTACACAAATTTCATGGTTAGTTAAACAGGAAGGGCTCTAATTAATGAAATCGGGTGAGCTTCGTCTCGTCCCTTACCCGTTATTGAGATTAACAATCATGTTGCCATGTAGGATGGCAACTAGCATGACATTTGTTTTTCTTACAGATAATTACAGGACGGCTTTGCAAATGTGTTATTGTTGAATCATTAGACGACATTATCTTATGGCCGTATCATAGGTTCCTTAAGAAATAAAAACAACAAGGAGAGACAGCTCGTACAGACCCTGCACAGTTTGAAACCGGCTAGCCTAACATCAATACCGGCAACAGCACCATGTACAGGACAGGAAAATCCAAGGAAATTGGCCTCTTCAACAAAACGACCCAAAGCGACAAACGACCCCAACAACAAAACGACTCAAACTCGATGCTTTCTGGACAGCACCTCGCATGAGGTGGGTATACGAAGGCTGTATGGTAAATACCTGTGTTAGGCACATTTTTTTTCAATTCAATTAAATGGTATTTCAACTTTTTCAAGCCATTCAAAAAATATGATTTATTAACTCCCCAAAATAGTCCTTCGTTGCGTCAACAACCTCCTCTTTGCATGCTGGGAAGCAAAACGAGATCGCATGGGAAAAATTAGGAGCACAGGGTGGAAAGGCGGCAATTCATAGCGTAATTTGACCAATTTTGTTGCGACGATTGGGGATGAGTGAGCTCACGTTTGCCGTGTTTTTTTTTTATCAATTCAGCATCGATCGGTTCATATAAATCAGCATAGCACTGTCGGTCATAGTCGGTGATTATATACGAAGTTAGTCCGATAAGTACCTAGCCTCGCCGCCAGATGGCGCCAGTATCGCAAGAGCAATTTACTATAGTACATTCTAGTAGATAGAAATTTCAGCCGGATCGGACTCGTAGTTTTGTTTTGACCGCGTGTTGAAGCAGGAGTGTCCGCGGATTTTAGAAAAATGGGAAAAAAATGGAAAAAGAGCAATATCGGTCGGTGATTCGATTCTTGTTTTTGGAAGGGAAATCGCGCAGCGAAATGAAAGAGCGTTTGGATGCTGTGTACGGTGACTCTTCTCCTTCGATAGCGGCCATCAAAAATTGGTTTAACGAGTTTCAACCTGGTCGCACGTCGGTTTTTGATGAGCCACGTCCAGGTGCCCCGAAGACGGCTACCACGGAGGATAACGTGACAAAAATCCACGATCTCGTATTGGCAGACCGCCGATTGAAGGTGCGCGAGGTAGCTGAGACAGTAGGCATTTCAAAATATTGCATATGTCATATCCTGCATGAAATTTTGGGCATGAGAAAGCTGTCGGCGCGATGGGTGCCGCGTTTGCCCACCCCAGACAACAAGCGCAACCGTGAGACCACTTCAGAGCTGTTTAAGCGCAATCCGAAGGAGTTTCTGCGTCGTTTCGTGACAGTCGACGAAACATGGATCCACTGGTACACACCAGACACCAAGAACAGTCGAAACAGTGGACTTCACCCGGCGAACGTGCTCCGAAGAAAGCGAAGACTGTCCCATCGGCCGGAAAGGTGATGGCCACCGTTTTCTGGGATTCACAAGGAGAAGGGCAAAACGGTCACAAGACTGTACTATGCCAAATTATTGGGCCGATTCGACGCCGAACTGAAGAAAAAACGGCCCCACTTGGCGAAGAAAAAAGTGCTCTTCGACCATGATAACGCACCGTCCTCTCCACCGCCAAATTGGTCGAATTGGGCTGCGAACTGCTGCTCCATCCACCGTATTCTCCAGATTTGGCCCCGTGCGACTTCTTTTTGTTTCCAAACTTGAAAAAGTCACCCGCCGGGGAGAAATTTCAGTCGAATGAGGAGGTCATCCCCGCCACGGAGGCCTATTTTGCAGACCTCGAGAAAACGTATTTTTCAACGAAGTTGGAGCATCGCTGGGTCAAGTGTATCGAGCTAAAAGGAGACTATATTGAAAAATAAATCGCCATTTCTCCAAAATTTTTGTTTTTCTTTTGTAGGCTAAGTATTTATCGGACCATCCTCCTAAGGTGACTTTTCCGATGGAACAGTTTTCGCCTTCTTTGGAACAGTTTCGCCGGGTGAAGTCCACTGTTTGAATATTCTTTATTTTCTGGTATACTCGTATACTGGTAGATCCACGTTTTGTCGATAGTCACTCCTTCGGATTGCCCTTAAATATGTCCAAACATTGCTTCGAAGTTGTCATGCTATTCCGTTTTTGCTCCACTGTTAGGCATCCATCTCGCCGATAGCTTCCTCATGTCATTCAGTTGAAATGTATAGAAGGTCAGCAGTCTGTCCGATCTTCACCCGGCAATTTGCTAACACGATATCATGGATTTTGTTAACCATATCCTCCGTAGTCACCGTAATCGGACGAAAAAGGAGGTTTCGCTGCGTTTGAATTTACTAAGCCGATATCTAATGGCAGTCATCGAAAGTGTATAATCCTTACAATTTCACTTTCATATCCTCGTCATCGAATCACGAATTGGTATTGCTCGTTCTCCATTTGGTACCATCATTGCCTAAAAAAGGGGTACTAGTATGCGATCTTAATAAAAAATAACATAAAACATGTGGTGGTCCAACGAAGACGCACGATGATAATTGTAAATAAAACAAAAAGTTTTCAGAAAATTATCTTAATATTTTTTATTATGATAGAAGGATCTATGACAATTATGTGTGAAACAAAATATCGGCCAAATGCTCGCCACGGCTTCGGTGGCATACCTCTATCCGAAGGTCCATATTTTCAATGACTCTGAGACATAATTGAGGCTCAATGTCGTTAATGTCCCGAATTATCCCATCCTTTAGCTCTTGAATTGTTCTTGGCTTATTGACGTACTCTTTTCCTTTTAAATATCCCCAAAGAAAGTCCAACGATGTCAAATCAATGATCGTGGCGGCCAATTAACATCGCCACGACGTGAGATAACACGGCCATTGAATTTCTCGCGCAAAAGAGCCATTATTTCGTTGGCTGTGTGGCAAGTGGAAGCACATATCGCCCAGGTCCATATCCTGAATTTCTGGCCACAAGAAGTCCGTTATCATCTCGCGATAGCGAACACCATTCACGGTAACCGATGACGCCACCAGCCCATAAACCGCACCAAACAATCACTCTTTGTGGATGCATCGGCTTTTCAACAAGCACTCGTGGATTCTCATTTGCCCAAATGCGGCAATTCTGCATAACGAATCCACTGAGGTGAAAGTGTGCCTCGTCGCAGAAGATGATTTTCTTTGTAAAGTCACCATTCACTTCTGTCTGTTCAACCAACCATTCGGCGTATTGACGACGCTTGAAATGGTCAGTAGGCTTCAGCTCTTGAGTCAATTGAACCTTGTAAGCGTGTAAATTCAAATATTTATTCAAAATTCGCATCAGTGATGTTCGTGAGATGTTCAATTGTTGGGCACGACGACGAGTCGAGGTTGACGGCTCTTCTGACACACTATCGCGAACAACAGCAATGTTTTCCGCAGAACGAACTGGGCGAGCATGTACAGGTGTTTTCACATTTCCTACAGACCCGGTTTGCTGAAATTTGCGCACAATTCTACCGACTGTGGACACATTTGGTCGATTATGCTGACCAAAAAAATCACGAAGTGCACGAAATGGATTTTGATTTGAACGCCCATTTTCGTGAAAGGCTTCAACAATCTTAACGCGCTGCTCAATTGTGTAAGGTGTGACTCACAATTAACATCGTGCATTATGGTTGGACCACCCTTTACAATAAAAGTCGAAGGTTCCAGGTGCTAGAAGTCTTCATTGTGTGCAATCCGCTCCGCAATGGACAGAGAATGTACATTTTAGCGGCCTATGCACCTGAAGCACCTCGACCCAATATTTTTATTGCAGAGCTCGAGATTTTTTTTTTCACTCTGCCCTTCCACTCAGTAGAAAACTTCGGCACGAGTACGTAACTTTGGCGCCGTTTTTTGTAGAGGGGTCAAAAACAAGCATTTTTTACTATGAGAGGCGAGGGGTCTATCTCGCCCCGTTTAAGAGGTAGCGGCAATTTTAGAATAAAATGACTTAAAATGAAAAAAAAAAAAATAAAAAAAAACAACGGCAACACCTACAATAAAGTGCTATAATGGTTTCGGAAGCCAGAAACTTGTTCTTTAATCTGAAATTTAAGTCAAATTATATGTATAAACAGTTCTTGGAAAATTCGCATCCAAACTCAAAAATTTGATTAAAGAATTGAAAAATAAAAGTTTAGACCTTTCTTCTTAAATTATGAATAGAAGTGCTAAATTGGCTTTTTGTGGTCAATACTCATATCAAATCCGAATCGAACACAAAAAAACCGATTGGTTTTATGTCTTCTAGTTTTGGGGAAAATCGAAAATTACTAAAAATACTTTTTTATGGGATATTTTGTTTTCTGGTATTTACGGTGATAATATGTATGTGGGGCACGCCCCCCCCCCCCCCCCCCCTCTTCCTTCTCCCCCTTCCACCATTCCCCTTATATATTCCGTATTTTTCTAAAACAAACTAGCCATAAATTTGAGGATTCGCGAGTTAAGGAATTTAAACTCTCTTTTTGCATGTGGCAGAGGTTCCCAACCTCGTGCCCGCGGGCACCTTGTCGCCCGCGGAACGATTCGTATGTGCCCGTCACTCTTCGACAGACACAGAATTTTTTTCATAAACATTAATTAAAAATGTGAATTATTTTTATTTATTTGTTAGAGTTAAAATTTTTTTGAGTGCCTAGGTTAAGGAAATACGTTCGTATGTGTGCGATATTGTATGTATGAGTGGTTCCTTTGCTGACAGTACTTGTCTAGCGGCGAGCCAGACTACACTCTTCACGCTAGCCTGAAACGGGGAGTACTATTTGCACATCACTTCTTGTACACGCAGAAAACCCGAAAAGAACAAACGCCACGAACTGAGCCGATGAACACCGAAGGCGCCAGAAAACATGGCACAGCTCTGTCTGTCAGTGAAAGCAATAAGCATGGCTCCGGCAGCCAATCGGACAGTAGTCACGTGTTCGTGCCGTCCCGTTTGCTTCGGCGATCATCGGCTCACTTCGGGTTTTCGGCGTGTTTGTTTGTTTGATGCCTACATTTGAGATAGTAAGTAATTTCTAAATTAGTAAGAAGAGGTTCTAATTCTTGCGAATTGTGTTGATTCTCATTCTTTCTACAAGGAGTGATGTGCAAATAGCATTCCCGCCTGGAAACGCGTTGTTGTCATTGTGATTGCGATTGCTGCCTCGTTCGGGTCGCGACTGTTAGCTAGGAGACATCTTCGTCTGACGAAACACCAATTAGGAGTTTTGATATCCCTTCTGGAAATTTTTAACGGGCTAAAAGCGAGGTGCGTATTATATTATATGGTATTAACAAGCGATAATCTATTATGATTTATGCATATAATGTAGAACAGACGTGCTCTATAACATTTATATTCGGTATACTGTAGTTCAATTACTGTTTATTTTTTATTCTTTTAGTCCTAAAATGAGTGTTCCGAATAAAAGACAACGAACCTATAATTTTAACACTGACTGGGAGGAATCATTTTGTTTCGTTAATTTGAAAAATAAATGCGTTTGTTTGTTGTGTGGTAGTAGTATTGCAGTGCCAAAAAAACATAATGTTGAACAACACTTTCAGACAATTCATGCCACTTTTGATGAGAATTATCCACTTAAATCTGAAGTAAGAAAGAAAAAAATATGTCAACTAAAATCAAGTCAAACTGCACAGCAGACTTTTTTCACTAGACATGTGTAAAATTCTAAAAAGGCCACCCTTGCTTCTTTCAAAATTTCTCACATGCTTGCAAAGAAAAAGAAACCTTTCATTGATGGTGAGTTGTTCAAAGAACTATTTTTGACTGGTGCCGATTGTTTGTTTGATGGATTTTCTAACAAATGTGAAATTGTCTCAGCAATACAAGACTTACAGTTGTCAAATAACACAGTCAGAAGAAGAACACATGCAATTTGAAGAGATATACAAACTCAGTTAAAGACTGACTTGGAAATATGTGACTCGCTACAATTTGACGAGTCAACAGATATAACAAACACCGCACAGTTAGCAGTTATGGTGAGAATTGTATTTAGTAACTTCACAGTAAAAGAGGATATGTTGCAAATACTACCTATGAAAGGACAGACAAGGGGTGAGGATATTTATAATACATTCAGAACATACGCCAAGTCAATAAATATGCCTTTGCACAAGCTGTCTGCGATAACCACCAGCAATGGTAGATAAAAACAAAGGATTTATTGACCTCTGCAAGAAGGATGAATCATTTTCAAACTTTGTGTCCTACTACTGTATTATCCACCAGGAAGCTCTGTGTTGTAAAACATTGCCATTTGAACACGTTATGAAAATAGTTACAAAAATAATCAATTCTATTCGAGCAGCTCCTTTGAAACACCGACTTTTCAAGGCCCTGTTACAAGGTACTGAAGATAAAGAACATGATCTTATTCTGTATATTGAAGTACGTTGGCTCAGTAAAGGAAAGGTTCTTACAAGATTTGTGAGTTTAATTGAAGAAATAAAAACATTTATAGACGATAAAAAGGAAAATTATGATGAATTAGCTGACTCTCGCTGGCTGATTGATTTGGGATTTCTCACAGACATCATGGAAAATTTTAATTCTTTAAATTTGGAGTTGCAGGGGAAAGACAAAAACATAGCTAAAATGATAAGCTCTGTAAAGTCATTTAAAGCTAAATTGGATTTGTGGATATCACATCTGCAGATCAATTCTCTCGTGCATTTCCCACATATGAAGAAAATGCTAGATAACAATGAATTGAACGGGTCATTATTTACTAAGCATCTTCAAGTGTAAAAACCCAGTTTGAAGAGAGATTTTCGCAGTTTACAATCATCGAGCCAATTGTTTCCTTCTGTATCAATCCTTTTACTTGCCAAATAAATGAAATGGAAACGGCCGCATGTATTGCAGATTTTGTTCAACGTAAGACAGAAGAAGTAGAGTTAGAAATGTTGGGCCTTAAGAATGATATTTTGCTAAAATCCTTAATATCAGAGGACTTTTGGAATACAGTGGACAGGGAAAAGATCCCATTTTTGAAAAAAGCGGCATATAAAATTAAATCATTTTTCGGTTCAACATATTTGTGCGAATCATTGTTTTCAAACATGAACTTAATAAAATCAAGATATAGATCTCGACTCACCGATGAGCATCTTTATGATTGTTTGTTAACAGGATTATCGTCATACTCACCTAATTATGAAGCACTGGGCAATAATATGCAATGCCAAAGATCACATTGACATATTGATATTATATTTTTTATAAAATGTTTTCTTTGTATTTGTTTTTTGTTTACTTTGTTTACGTTTTGCAAATACATTTCTCCGTGTGTATGAAATTTGAATAATAATTTATTATTTTGAAACATTTTTGTTTTTTTTTTTATTTATAAATTATGAATATAAGAAAATAAATTATGGGAAAATGAGAAGTTATGGAAGGAGTTTGTCGATTAAAAATAGGTGGTGCCCGCCACACTACCGATATTTTAGAATGTGCTCTAGAGTACAAAAAGGTTGGAAACCCCTGCTCTAATCCATCCAAAATTACAAAACTTCTCAATATTTTGTTCGTTCGCGGATTTGGTGTCAACCAACGAAAAAAGCATTGCGCTTTTAGAAGAAATTGGTGTAATTCCTTCTAAAATTTCAACTTCCCCACTGTGTTGCAACTTACCGATGAAGGTGGAAATATGTAAAAACATTAATAGTTCGGTTGGATGTGGCGTTTTAATTTTTGAGTTTGCATGCGAATTTTTCAAAAACTATTTGTACAAATAATTTAACTTAAATTTAATATTAAAGAACTTCCGAAACCATTATAGTACTTCATTGTAAGTGTTGCCGTTGTTTTTTAATTTTAAGTCATTTTTTTTCTAAAATTGTCCCTACCTCCTAAATGGGGCGAGATAGACCCCCCCTTCCCATAGTAAAAAATGCTTGTTCTTGAACCCTTTACAAAAAACCGTTATACATTTTTTGGCGCCAAAGTTATCGTACTCTCCCCAAAACTTCTTTTTTCTGATCGGCAATTCAAACTAGGTCATTGGTTAGTTCTACGCAACGCTGAATATAGACTCAAGTTGCTCGCAACGGATAATCCGTCGTATCCTAGGAGCGGCTCCCAGGATCTCAGGCTGATAGACTATAGACTGAGACTAGCTGACACGAACGAGTGGTCTATTAACCATTGTATACGACAGCGACTATTGCGGACTATGTGCCGTGATCGCAGTACCTGACGAGTTCGCGGAGATGGCAGAGTATGTCCAAACGTACCTCTTCGATGACAGTAGGGTGCTTTGGCCACGCTTTGCCAATTCCCTGACGAAAGCGCTCACTTCGAGCGCCTCCTTTCCACCTTCAAATAGGAACCTGTCAAACTACGAGATGGACGGATACCTCCAATAAATGGTTGATAAAATTAAGAAGACGATACCATGTACGATACTCTGCCAAAAATATCACGATACCACGAATGTGAAGGGAAATGAGACAATCGACGCACTTCACAGACATACTTTATTGTCTGTAACATACTTTATTGTCTGGTAACAAGACTCCTTATAAAACTCAAACTCTTGGATATGCGGTTTACTGGCAGATAAAACTCGGATGTCAGGACAATGAATCACTGATTAAAAGTCTCCAACAACCAGAATGACATTCAGGATCTAAAGATTCTGCGAAGGTCAAACAATGAACGCTTGCTATGAACAGTCAACATCCATCTAGTAGGTGCCGTCCTAAATGACGACTGTTCCGTGATTCGTGACTGATAGTATTCGCCCGAACTACGACCTGAAGAACAGTGCCCTGCTTCAATTAAGATTTCATAGCAAACAATGCCATCGCCAGTGAGGGGTCTAACACCCTGTTCATTTCTACGGAAAATCTCCAGATGATCTCCAATGACTTGAATAGAAAAAAATTCACAAGAACCGAAGGTTGTGCTCAGGCGCCTCCCACCAATGGCCGTAGAGATGTATGAGTATACCACACTGTTTATCAATGAATTGAATAATGTTATCCCATGCATTTCAATGTCTATTTCCGAGAATCAATAAGGTTTTCGAAAGGGTGGTCCATAAATCCGGATTCCTGATAACCAATTAGATTTCAGAGCGGGACATGACGCTTCTCATGCGACGTTGACACTCGAAAAGGATATTCAGTGCAACAACTGAAAGAATCACGGCACGAGTGCCTGCCTGATTGACTTGGAAAAAGCTTTCGACAGCGTATGGTTAAAAGGACTTTACTACAAGCTCAGTTGGCTATACATGACTTTTGACATGTTAACCGGTAAAAAGTTCGTTGTGAAAATTGCCAACGTGATTTCTACACAAACGCCTCTGTCTAGGGCCTATCGAGAGACTAGAACAAAATGGTGTAGGTTTTAAATTTTTGGACCGGACGGGTGTCCACTGGCATGATAAAATGTTGTCTTGGGGTCTGGTTAGACCATTATCTATATTTTGACAAAAAAATAGATGCTGCCCTGACAAGAGCAGTCCCCCAGAAGCAATCCTCTCTTTGGCTCAATGGGGACTGATCCAGGATAGTTTAACGGTTCCGCTAATTTGGTGGGGGCTGTACCCCATTCATTCGGTGTAATTCAAGCTATAGCATAGGCAGCTGATCTATATTGGTAACCATGATTGGGAGAAGTAAAGGCTATTGAGAAGATGGAGTTTTAAGCATGGAGTGCTGAAGGTGAAATTGAAGTTAATATTCGAATTAACACTTCTTAGCATACGGAAAATGGGTTCATTGGAGCTGTATGAGGTGCAGTATGTAGACACATAGAAGATAAAGAAATATGGTGTTCTAAATGGTGGCGTAATCAATGGTGCCTGTTAGGAGTCTATGAATGAAAATGATGTCAGATACTCTTCTTCTTTCCTCCAACGTACTCAAATTGATTAGTTTAAGACAGTCTTGATAGGGCGGTAAGAACAAAGTATTGTTCCAGGGCAGACCTCGAAACATAGGAACCGACGTTGGATGCTCTCGATTCTAGAAATGTGGATTTGATAATGTTGAGACCACACTTGAGATGAGTATTCAAGAAGGTAACAAAGTAGAACAAAGGTAATATAGAGAGATCGAGTCACGTAGGGATTGGAGAATTCTTAATACCAACGCTTCACGAAACCGAGAGTTGAGTTGACTTTAAGAATTATATTGTCGATATGTGCGCGAAATTTGAGCTCTTGGTCACATAGTATGTCAAGATCGCAGATAATTTGAACGGTGGAGATGGGCTGATTATTGAGGAAGTAGAGTCGAGGAGGGGGTTTGAGTCGCTTATGTAAAAGGTGATTGATTGGCATTTGGAAATATTAAGCTTCAAGCATTTTTTTAAGCACCAGACGGAAAAGTTATTGAGATCCGATTGAATAAGGGAAGTATTGTTTTGCGACGAAATTGTCTTGAGGAACTTGGTGTCGTCGGCGTATAGTGAGAGGTGGGAATGTTTGATGACCATCTCAATGTCGTAAGTGGTAAGAATGAAGAGAAGAGGACCTAGGTGGCTGCCTTGGGGAACGTCGGAAGAGGCTAAGAACGTCGACTTCACCCCAATTCTCTAAGGCGGAGAGGGTGATGGACACAAATTCGACAAGGTTTGTGGTTGCAGGTCTGCATTTCAGCCATGTTGTTTAAAGGAGATTAGAGATTTGCAGTGGAAACTTAGAGTGTCATACAAGATACTTTCGAAAAGTTTGGGTATATGTACATGACAGTTTGTTGATGGGGCGGTAGTTGTTAACATCACTCTTTTGACCTTTTTTGTAAATAGGAGTTATAAAAGCTAATTTTCCACGTAGCCCGCAATTCCTTGGAAGAAGGGCTCCCCTACGAATATGATGCCGCACTCCATGAGCCCGAACGCCTCCGGTTCAGTAGATCGCTGTCACGCCGAGATCGAGGAGACCTCGTCCGACAGCATTAATGGTGATGGCCTGAACGGACTTCAACAGCGGTCAATTTGAATCCTTCAGCCTCCTTGAGGCAAAGCCTGCCAAACGCCAATGAAAAAAAAAAATTGTCCGATGGTAAGATTTTTAAAAACATTTTCTTAGCTTAAGTGTTCATTTATTTTAATTATTTGAATTATTTTCTGGACTCCGAAAGGTATAGTTAAAGTTGTTCCGCCTACTTAAGATTTCCATATAAGGCCAGTAAGGTATTTATTACTAAGTTAAAATATTTAGCTAGGTTTAGGCATTTTTGTCTGGCGGGTAAGACAACTCAATGGGTACTTGTCATACAGCTCTGGTAGCTGCTTTGAATTGGAAATAAGCAACAGTACAACAACAGTATATTTCGATGATATTGTTCTCATGCCAAAGAACCAAATGGAATAATATGGTAGGGCTTAATCTATCGGAAACTATACGTATCATGATTTTATATTGTCTACCACCCATAAAATGACTAGGCAGGAACCAGCAACAGACTCAACCAGAAAAAAAGTTACAATCGAGACCAGCATGAAAACAACCCGCGCCCCCATCACTCAATAAGTTCGTAGGATATCAAATATAGCGTAGTCTTCTACAAGAGTGATTTTTATAACCCTTCCCTATCATTTCGATGTCTTTTTTGTAAAGCTATATATCTTTGGCCCCAAAATACTCTTCAATGTCGGCGATCACTTCGTCATTGGAGCCAAACCTCTTTTCCTGGAGCATTCTTTTAAGGTAGAAGTCAATTGGATCCAGATCCAGAGAGCATGGTGCAAACAATTCAAGGTATATTTAGTGCAATTTTACCAATGATGTGATCGACTCGTAAAACGATGCATTGTCTTAATGAGAAACACTATTTTGCACCTTTAGATATATCAATAACCTATATCGGTGTTGATGGCTTATCCTTTCTCAATCTGACCAGTTGATACTTGCGCTATTGTCACTTTGGACGGTTTTCATACTTTGCCGATACGTTTGCCGATTTGACTCTGGAGTGCAGTGATGGATTCATGTTTCATCCATTGTCACATACTGCATGAAAAACTATTTTTCATTCACCGGAACAGCTCCCACCTCTGTTTCTTTCCTGGTTATAATCATAACTCAAAGGGCGCCAGTACTATTTTTATAATTCTTTTCCGTTGGTCGACCTCTGATCCCATTAACGCCATCTAGGGTGTCCCACAAGGTAGTCACTTTGGCCCATTGATTTTTGTTTTGACCGTTAATTATGCTTGCAACTTTATCAAAAACTCCGATATATTAATGTATGCGAATGAAACGAAAATCATAAAAACTATATCCATCCTAACGGACTCTCTGCTTTTGCTGTAGAATCCGAATTTTCTTCTACGTCTTTTCTATAACTTTTAAAAACTTAATGTTGATAAATGCCAGTTAGCCAGGTATGGTTAGCATAGATTTTTGCGGTCTCTTATGAGCTAATATCCACCATACGAAAATAGGCTCATTGATATGCAGACTTTTAAAAAACCTCGAGAAGAATATTTTCTTAATGGATCGACTACTGAGTGGAGTAATCGATTCACCATTACCAATCCCCATCGCCTTAGATCAGTACCATTATTCCGCTACCTCCTCATCGAACTGACTATCGCCAAACCGAACCTTTTACCAGGATGCTGCGATTCGCTAATAACGTAGCAATTTCGATTTCCACGCCTTCTTTCCTCTTCGCAATTCCCTCCTTGGAACAGAGTTCTGCCTTCAAACGTAAGCATAGTCTTAAGTCTTAGTGTCCCATAAGCTGATAAATGCTTGTAAGCTTAAATAAATAAGTAAATAAAATCTCCTTAAAAGTGTCTTCTACAGCCGCACTTCACCCTCTCCTTAAATGTTTCGTTTTACTTTTTATCCTTATACATAAATACTCGTATTAAGCCTATTATAAGTGAAGATTATTATTTATTATTATTTATTTTTTATTAAGGCTTGTAGGAACGTTAAATCAAATCAACTCAAATCAAAAAACAACTCTCGGAATCACTGACGCGTTATTATGGACTTTTTTTAATGACTGAAATAACTGCCGATTATGGGCCACCAGGGGCCGCGTTGAAAATCAGCAAACTACTCTATCATTTGTCTTGATAGAGCACAGTCTAACTAGCACTTGTCAAGCCATTGCTTTGCTCGAGCGGTTATATGCAACGATGATGATTACCTCGTTTCGGGTAACGAAAAAGTCGCAGCCCAATAGAGGTGATATTTTGCTTAGTATATGTTAAATGAAGAGCAGGCAGCATTGAATGCCGATCCTATCCCCACAGCAGAAATTCAGAGAGAGCTACCAACTGTCGAGGAAGTAAAGGAAGCAATCCATCAGCTTAAGAATAACAAGGCGGCGGAGCCGAGCTATTACCATCGGTATTAATAAAATATGTCGGAGATGAATTAGCAGAGAAGTTACATGGACTCATGACAAACAATGGAACAATATGGAACAATAATAATGCCAATGGCAGTTTAAGGGTCTGAAACCCGGTCACCGACTCAGAGACCATATTGTAAATCAGGTTTTAAGGATAACAAAATGAAGAAATAGGCGAATGGAGAAAGCTACACAAAATGGAGAAAGCTACACAATCAAGAACTCAAGGAACTTAATTTAACCCCAAGAACAGTCCGAATAATAAAATCGCGACAAAGATGGGCAGGGCACGTAGAACGAATGAACAATGGACGGACAGTCAAAAGAACAATAAGTGGAAAACTTGTCGAGGCGTCCTACTAGCCTTCCTTAATTCAATTGACTCTTCCCTTATTGCCATATCATCCTCACCTCATCTCGACTTTGTCTTAATTAAGATTGTACTACACTATACATCATTTGTTATCACATCTTGCCTTCACAACCTATTGGATCCCATTAACTCGTTATTAACACAATTGATAAAATAATTGATTTAAAAGACCCCTGGATGAAATCCCTCTTTTCAGCGATTTCTACCTTCCTTATATTAAATGGGCTCAATCTGGTGATCAATCGTTCTATATTGCCACCTTACATACAGATCAAACTTTAGCCAAGTTAGTGGAAAATCTCATATGAGATCCTAAGTCCTTCATTAATTTGTTAAATACAAAAGAAAATCTGATGGCTGCCCTTCCTCACTCCCCTTCAATGATCAAACCTCAAATAACCCCAATATTATCGCCAACTTTTTTGCCACCTCTCTCTTCCTCTCTCAAAACTCCTCAGTTTATCCCTATCTATAGGTGAATTCCCCTGGTTATGGAAAACCTAATTTATAGCCCCTATACAAAAAGGTCCGAAGAACGATATTAAGACTTATCGTCCCATTGCTAAACTGTCATATATACCCAAACTCTTCGAGAGTATCTTGTACGAAATTTTAAGTTTTCGCTGCAAGTCCTTAATCTCCCCTAGACAACACGGTTTCCTCAAATGCAGATCTTTATCCACAAACCGTGTTGAATTTGTGTCCTTAACCCTCTCGGCCTTAGAGAATGGCAAGGAAATCGACGTTATTTCAACCGATTTCAGCAAAGCTTTTGATAAAATCTCCCACAGATGAATACTCTTTAAGTTGTCTACCCTTGGCTTCGATCTCATTTTTTTGAAGTGAATATGAATGTTCGTTTCATATCTACCTTTTCTAATCGTTTTTTAGCTCCCTCCGGCGTCTCCCAAGGCAGCCACTTAGGTCCACTTCTTTTCGTTCTTACCGTTAACATTTCCACATTCTATTCTGTCCTCGATCTTGGCATATTATGTGACCAAGAGCTTAGTTTTCGCGCACATATCCGTGAGAAAATCCTTAAAGCCAATTCAGCACTCGGTTTCGTGAAGCGTTGGTCTAAAGAATTCTCCAACCCCTACGTTGCCCAATATTTCTACATAACTTTTGCCCGGCCCCTTCTTGAATACGCCTCTTAAGTGTGGTCCCCTTTTTCTAGAATCGAGAGCATTCAACGCCGGTTCATACGTTTTGCACTTCGAGGTCTCTCCTCGAACAATCCTTTGCTCTTACCACCCTATCAAGGCCTCCTTAAACTAATCAGGAAAGAAAAACTGTTTTTGGCATTCTTTTCATCCATCGTCTCCTTTCAGGCACCATTGACTGCGCGGACTTCTACAACACTGTCTCCTCTATCAACACTAATCCTCGCAATGTACGAAATCCCCGTCTCGTCTATCTACCCACCCCCCGTACCGCCTACGGCTCCAATGAACCCATTTCTCGTATGGTGGGAAGTGTTAATTCGAATCCTTACTTCGATTTCAACCTCAGCACTCCTTGGTTAAAAACCCGTCTCCCCCCCGTTCTTCTTTGTTTCTAAGTTAAATTAAGTCAGATTAGTAAGATTATTGTTAACTTGAATTAAGCTCAAAAAATGGAGGTGTTTGCCCCACGAAAATTAAAATTAAATAAAGTTGTCTGTGCTGTCTTCAGATAAGCAGTGGACCACTTCTGGAGCTCATCTAGATCTTTTTAGACCACTACCATAACGTTTTGTTATGTATTGTTGTTACCTACCATGACGTCTTCAGATCAGCAGTGGACCACTTCTGGAGCTCATCTAGATCTTTTTAAACCACTACCATAACGTTTTGTTATATATTATTGTTACCTACCATGGTTCTAGGCATGAAAAATGTATCGACATCGAGGCGCTGGCACGCTCTAACCATAGCCACTTTCGACTTCCCCCTGAAGACTTCACACTAATACGTTTCGATTCCAATATGGATAAAAAAACACGAAATTGAGACAGAAATGAAATGGACTATCATCATGCGAGGCACTGGCACAGTCTTACCACCTGCTTAGGAAGATACAACCTTCTGAAGTTCAATAGTTTTACTTGGTATATAGGCTATACTACGACATTTTCAAAAAGACATACCCTAAACCAACTGACGCATGTTGAGTTAAAGGACATTACAGCCTTGGCTCGAAAAGTGTACAACTAGAGGTATCATTAATCGCGGCTATCTTGTAGTTCTATGGAATAGTTTGTTGATTGAGGCCCAGGTTTATATGTATATGTGAAATTCTACGAATCTGACTGTCTACCTAAAGCCTTTTTCTCGGAATCTGGTATTAGACAAGCTTGCAAAAGTCCTAAACTTGCTTTCGAAATCCATCCCTTTGTATTGACGTTTGAGCTGATGGATATTTCACTATAAAAATGATACAAGACAAATACAATCAGAATGTAAATATCAACTTAACTGGGGCAGAAGCAATCGTCATGGAACGTATCGCCAAGTACATATGTCAATCAAATACAAATGCATTAAATCCTGTCGTAGTACTGCTGCCCTTTCCTTGAATCATCATTCCTATTAAAGCCACTCAACTCGTTCAACTGCTATCACATCCAGCCACCATCTGATGGAAATTGAATCAGTTTGCCCGAAATGTGTATCCTTCCTATACGAGTACACACACTGTTCCTCCTCCTCAGGAAGCCCACAACTTAGCCTCGAGCTCGGAGAATCCGCAATATCTGCACACTTTGAGAAACGGAACTAATACAGAGATGATTATGGTTTTGCTCCACGGTAGTACTCCACCATCGCATTCACCACACGGTCTGCCAATATTCACTCTTAGACCGGTTGAGATCGATGGCAAAGTGCGCGCCTTCTTCCAACGACACTCTCGTCATTACACTCATAATATCGGTCCAGCGGGTGGCTATAGTAGTCATTAAAACGTGACCAGGAAACCAATGAGCCGTTTAATATTCGCCCAACGCGTCCATATTACGCCACAAAAAAAAAAACACATTTTATATTGATTGAGTCATTAACGCAAATCCTTTGCACTACATTTACCTAAGTTGCCCGATAATGTCCGCATTCCATCCTGCTTCCGGCCCATGCGGCAGCCTCGTCCCCTCGTAGACATCTGGTACGGTGACGATGAAATTTTCTTACTCGAATATCCAGCGCTTGATTGACCTGTCAGGCCTCATTTTCCTACTATCATCACCGAAAACTTTTCGGAACTTCCACAGGACCAAGAAGAGCGAACGAAAAAATTGAGAAAATTGAACTTAGAGGACAATGCAGGAGACTCATTCTGTTTAAACTGAACGGTTTACCCACAAAGTCACCCGACGACCTAGTACTACAATACTAACCAGGACGGTACTCTAACGATATCAATGTCCAGAGAAAGGATTTGTCGAACAGTTGCCGGGACATTGATGGCGGTGTATATACACCGTGTATACGGGGATGGTAGGGTTTAACTACTCGTTCTATTAGTGCCGTCGAGTGGATGCCTTAAAGTTACTAAATACTTTCTCCGGTATTTTGGGCGTTTGTCAGGCAGACGTGAAGTCCTTGAAAACTTTAACTGTGACTGCGTCGTTGACTCCTGCAGGATGCAGGCTATTGACTGAATCTGGTAACGAGCACGGGATATGTAGTGTTAGTGGGAAAACCACCACCATAAGTTCCTGGCCACTTAATTAGAAGGGTTAAAAAGAAAAAAAAAAGTGAAATAGTTTTATAGTAGTTTGGAATGTCGGATACGTGTGTCCTGCGGTAAGCGTCGATTTCACCTGCATCCTTGTAGGTTGAGTCCGACACCGAGGTGGCCAATGGATGGAACTTTATCTACTGCATTGGAATGTTGAGAATTAGCTTAAAAGTTGAATGCTGAAGTAAATTTATCGGGAGAAGGTAATTAAACGCAGAGAAGAGATTGGAGTGTGACTTTTTAAGGAGGTAGCCGTATAATGATGGTAAGAAAAGATTTAATGATGATATAAACCCTTAAGCTCTTGGAACCATTTTGAATGCTGAATAAAATTCGATATTTTGAAGATCTCCGTATCGGACAGATCCATTAGTTCATTGAAGAAATATTCTCACAGAAATCGTCTTCTTGAGGCGGCTAGAGCAGGGCAATTGCATAGAAGATGGGATGGAGGTTCTTCCTTTTCCTCATCATGGCACCTATTGCAGTAGTCGTTGTTGCAGCCCTAATCTTGCGGCATATTTTCCCAAAGCGAAATGTCCAGTTGGGACTCCAATTAGCCTGCTTATAATCTGCCTGTGTATTTTTAGTAGGCTTGTGGTTTCACGTTGACAATACCTGGGCCAGGTTTGTCTCGCATAGTTGCATGTTTCAAGGTCCCGCGATCTCTCATTTGCCTGTTGCAGTGCATTTTTCAAGATTTTATATTTTTGAGTTTCCATTGATGGGTGGATTTACCCTTTAACAGTCGAGAGATCCAGTGTGGTGCCTATTTTGGCTAGTTCGTCTGCTTCACAATTACCTGATATGTTGCTATGTCTAGGTACCAACCACAACGTTACAGCGTATCTGCCCGATATCTCATTTAGAGACGTGCGCCAGTGCCTGACCAATTTTTTCAATTTTTCAATTTAGATTTAATAGCTTAATGCAAGCCTTAACAGAAAAGCTATAACTTAACTATAACTTATTAACTAGGTGGCAGGGTGGAAACGATTAAGGAGAGTGTGAAGGGTTGCGGTATAGGAAATTCTAAGGCTGGACTTTTTGAGGTGAAGGTCGAAAAGATTGGTGTTAGCCTTGCGAAGCATTCTGGACATTGGTTCGTGGTAGTCATAATTTGTGCGATGGGTGGTTATACGGAAAAGGGGCGTGGACCGAAGGTTACGTGGGTTGGTTTTAAGGGGAATCATGTGCAATAATGAGGGGCTGTCAACGTTACCGCTGAGAAGGGCGTGAATAAATAGAATATCTGCAACATCACGTCGTTCTTTAAGGAGTTGGAGGTTGATTACTTTTAGGCGATCCGTATAAGGTGCAATTACGTACAATTTTCAAATTTCTTGTACTTGCTAACTTTGCAGCCTCGGGCAGCTATGTTACCATGGAGGAATCACACAAGATTTGACTTTATAGGCTAGAACCGAAGTCGCGCCAACTGTTTAACTCAAAATACAGTCAAGAAAGTAGCTCTGAAGCCGAGAAACGGGATCGACCAGAAGCACTACCGTGCAATTACCTACAATTTTCAAATTTCTTGTACTTGCTAACTTTGCAACCTCGGGACGCTATGTTACCATATAGGAATCGCACAAGATTTGACTTTATAGGCTAGAACTGAAGTCGCGCCAACTGCTTAAATCAAAATACAGTCAAGAAAGTAGCTCTGAAGCCGAGGAACGGGATCGACCATAAGCACTACTGTGCAATTACGTACAATTTTCAAATTTTTTGTACTTGCTAATTTGCGACCTCGGACAGCTATGTTACCATGGAGGAATCACACAACATTTGACTTTATAGGCTAGAACTGAAGTCGTGCCAACTGCTTAACTCAAAATACAGTCAAGAAAGCAGCTCTGAAGCCGAGACACGGGATCGACCAGAAGCACTACCGTGCAATTACGTACAATTTTCAAATTTCTTGTACTTGCTAACTTTGCGACCTCGGGCAGCTATGTTACCATGGAGGAACCACACAGCATTTGACTTTATAGGCTAGAACTGAAGTCGCGCCAACTGCTTAACTCAAAATACAGTCAAGAAAGTAGCTCTGAAGCTGAGAAACGGCATCGACCAAAAGCACTACTGTGCAATTACGTACAATTTTCAAATTTCTTGTACTTGCTAACTTTGCAGCCTCGGGCAGCTATGTTACCATGGAGGAACCACACAGCATTTGACTTTATAGGCTAGAACTGAAGTCGCGCCAACTGCTTAAATCAAAGTACAGTCAAGAAAGTAGCTCTGAAGCCGAGAAACGGGATCGACCATAAGCACTACTGTGCAATTACGTACAATTTTAAAATTTCTTGTACTTGCTAACTTTGCGACCTCGGGCAGCTACGTTACCATGGAGGAACCACACAACATTTGACTTTATAGGCTAGAACTGAAGTCGCGCCAACTGCTTAAATCAAAATACAGTTAAGAAAGTAGCTCTGAAGCCGAGAAACGGGATCGACCATAAGCACTACTGTGAAATTACCTACAATTTTCAAATTTCTTGTACTTGCTAACTTTGCGACCTCGGACAGCTACGAGGACCCACACAAGATTTTACTTTGCAGGCTAGAACTGAAGTCGCGCCAACTGCTTAAATCAAAGTACAGTCAAGAAAGTAGCTCTGAAGCCGAGAAACGGGATCGACCATAAGCACTACTGTGCAATTACGTACAATTTTCAAATTTCTTGTACCTGCTAACTTTGCGACCTCGGGCAGCTATGTTACCATGGAGGAACCACACAACATTTGACTTTATAGGCTAGAACTGAAGTCGCGCCAACTGTTTAACTCAAAATACAGTCAAGAAAGTAGCTCTGAAGCGGAGAAACGGGATCGACCATAAGCACTACCGTGCAATTACCTACAATTTTCAAATTTCTTGTACTTGCTAACTTTGCGACCGACCTCGGGATGCTATGTTACCATGTAGGAATCACACAAGATTTGACTCTATAGGCTAGAACTGAAGTTGCGCCAACTGCCTAAATCAAAATACAGTCAAGAAAGTAGCTCTGAAGCTGAGAAACGGGATCGACCATAAGCACTAATGTGAAATTACGTACAATTTTCAAATTTCTTGTACTTGCTAACTTTGCAACCTCGGGCAGCTATGTTACCATAGAGGAATCACACAAGATTTGACTTTATAGGCTAGAACTGAAGTCGCGCCAACTGCCTAACTCAAAACACAGTCAAGAAAGTAGCTCTGAAGCTAGAAACGGGATCGACCATAAGCACTAATGTGAAATTACGTACAATTTTCAAATTTCTCGTACTTGCTAACTTTGCAACCTCGGGCAGCTATGTTACCATGGAGGAATCACACAAGATTTGACTTTATAGGCTAGAACTGAAGTCGCGCCAGCTGCCTAACTCAAAATACAGTCAAGAAAGTAGCTCTGAAGCTGAGAAACGGGATCGACCATAAGCACTAATGTGAAATTACGTACAATTTTCAAATTTGTTGTACTTGCTAACTTTGCAGCCTCGGGCAGCTATGTTACCATGGAGGAATCACACAAGATTTGACTTTATAGGCTAGAACTGAAGTCGCGCCAACTGCCTAACTCAAAATACAGTCAAGAAAGTAGCTCTGAAGCTAGAAACGGGATCGACCATAAGCACTAATGTGAAATTAAGTACAATTTTCAAATTTCTTGTACTTGCTAACTTTGCAACCTCGGGCAGCTATGTTACCATGGAGGAATCACACAAGATTTGACTTTATAGGCTAGAACTGAAGTCGCGCCAACTGCCTAACTCAAAATACAGTCAAGAAAGTAGCTCTGAAGCTAGAAACGGGATCGACCATAAGCACTAATGTAAAATTACGTACAATTTTCAAATTTCTTGTACTTGCTAATTTTGCAACCTCGGGCAGCTATGTTACCATGGAGGAACCACACAGCATTTGACTTTATAGGCTAGAACTGAAGTCGCGCCAACTGCTTAAATCAAAGTACAGTCAAGAAAGTAGCTCTGAAGCCGAGAAACGGGATCGACCATAAGCACTAATGTGAAATTACGTACAATTTTCAAATTTCTCGTACTTGCTAACTTTGCAACCTCGGGCAGCTATGTTACCATGGAGGAATCACACAAGATTTGACTTTATAGGCTAGAACTGAAGTCGCGCCAGCTGCCTAACTCAAAATACAGTCAAGAAAGTAGCTCTGAAGCTGAGAAACGGGATCGACCATAAGCACTAATGTGAAATTACGTACAATTTTCAAATTTGTTGTACTTGCTAACTTTGCAGCCTCGGGCAGCTATGTTACCATGGAGGAATCACACAAGATTTGACTTTATAGGCTAGAACTGAAGTCGCGCCAACTGCCTAACTCAAAATACA
The DNA here is from genome assembly GCA_958301585.1 of Merodon equestris. Classification (NCBI taxonomy): domain Eukaryota; kingdom Metazoa; phylum Arthropoda; class Insecta; order Diptera; family Syrphidae; genus Merodon; species Merodon equestris. Next base: position 86,822,635 of record OY284414.1, read on the forward strand.
GTCAAGAAAGTAGCTCTGAAGCCGAGAAACGGGATCGACCAGAAGCACTACCGTGCAATTACCTACAATTTTCAAATTTCTTGTACTTGCTAACTTTGCAACCTCGGGACGCTATGTTACCATATAGGAATCGCACAAGATTTGACTTTATAGGCTAGAACTGAAGTCGCGCCAACTGCTTAAATCAAAATACAGTCAAGAAAGTAGCTCTGAAGCCGAGGAACGGGATCGACCATAAGCACTACTGTGCAATTACGTACAATTTTCAAATTTTTTGTACTTGCTAATTTGCGACCTCGGACAGCTATGTTACCATGGAGGAATCACACAACATTTGACTTTATAGGCTAGAACTGAAGTCGTGCCAACTGCTTAACTCAAAATACAGTCAAGAAAGCAGCTCTGAAGCCGAGACACGGGATCGACCAGAAGCACTACCGTGCAATTACGTACAATTTTCAAATTTCTTGTACTTGCTAACTTTGCGACCTCGGGCAGCTATGTTACCATGGAGGAACCACACAGCATTTGACTTTATAGGCTAGAACTGAAGTCGCGCCAACTGCTTAACTCAAAATACAGTCAAGAAAGTAGCTCTGAAGCTGAGAAACGGCATCGACCAAAAGCACTACTGTGCAATTACGTACAATTTTCAAATTTCTTGTACTTGCTAACTTTGCAGCCTCGGGCAGCTATGTTACCATGGAGGAACCACACAGCATTTGACTTTATAGGCTAGAACTGAAGTCGCGCCAACTGCTTAAATCAAAGTACAGTCAAGAAAGTAGCTCTGAAGCCGAGAAACGGGATCGACCATAAGCACTACTGTGCAATTACGTACAATATTAAAATTTCTTGTACTTGCTAACTTTGCGACCTCGGGCAGCTACGTTACCATGGAGGAACCACACAACATTTGACTTTATAGGCTAGAACTGAAGTCGCGCCAACTGCTTAAATCAAAATACAGTTAAGAAAGTAGCTCTGAAGCCGAGAAACGGGATCGACCATAAGCACTACTGTGAAATTACCTACAATTTACAAATTTCTTGTACTTGCTAACTTTGCGACCTCGGACAGCTACGAGGAACCACACAAGATTTTACTTTGCAGGCTAGAACTGAAGTCGCGCCAACTGCTTAAATCAAAGTACAGTCAAGAAAGTAGCTCTGAAGCCGAGAAACGGGATCGACCATAAGCACTACCGTGCAATTACCTACAATTTTCAAATTTCTTGTACTTGCTAACTTTGCGACCACGGGATGCTATGTTACCATGTAGGAATCACACAAGATTTGACTCTATAGGCTAGAACTGAAGTTGCGCCAACTGCCTAACTCAAAATACAGTCAAGAAAGTAGCTCTGAAGCTGAGAAACGGGATCGACCATAAGCACTAATGTGAAATTACGTACAATTTTCAAATTTCTCGTACTTGCTAAATTTGCAACCTCGGGCAGCTATGTTACCATGGAGGAACCACACAACATTTGACTTTATAGGCTAGAACTGAAGTCGCGCCAACTGTTTAACTCAAAATACAGTCAAGAAAGTAGCTCTGAAGCGGAGAAACGGGATCGACCATAAGCACTACCGTGCAATTACCTACAATTTTCAAATTTCTTGTACTTGCTAACTTTGCGACCACGGGATGCTATGTTACCATGTAGGAATCACACAAGATTTGACTCTATAGGCTAGAACTGAAGTTGCGCCAACTGCCTAACTCAAAATACAGTCAAGAAAGTAGCTCTGAAGCTGAGAAACGGGATCGACCATAAGCACTAATGTGAAATTACGTACAATTTTCAAATTTCTTGTACTTGCTAACTTTGCAACCTCGGGCAGCTATGTTACCATAGAGGAATCACACAAGATTTGACTTTATAGGCTAGAACTGAAGTCGCGCCAACTGCCTAACTCAAAACACAGTCAAGAAAGTAGCTCTGAAGCTAGAAACGGGATCGACCATAAGCACTAATGTGAAATTACGTACAATTTTCAAATTTCTCGTACTTGCTAACTTTGCAACCTCGGGCAGCTATGTTACCATGGAGGAATCACACAAGATTTGACTTTATAGGCTAGAACTGAAGTCGCGCCAGCTGCCTAACTCAAAATACAGTCAAGAAAGTAGCTCTGAAGCTGAGAAACGGGATCGACCATAAGCACTAATGTGAAATTACGTACAATTTTCAAATTTGTTGTACTTGCTAACTTTGCAGCCTCGGGCAGCTATGTTACCATGGAGGAATCACACAAGATTTGACTTTATAGGCTAGAACTGAAGTCGCGCCAACTGCCTAACTCAAAATACAGTCAAGAAAGTAGCTCTGAAGCCGAGAAACGGGATCGACCAGAAGCACTACCGTGCAATTACCTACAATTTTCAAATTTCTTGTACTTGCTAACTTTGCAACCTCGGGACGCTATGTTACCATATAGGAATCGCACAAGATTTGACTTTATAGGCTAGAACTGAAGTCGCGCCAACTGCTTAAATCAAAATACAGTCAAGAAAGTAGCTCTGAAGCCGAGGAACGGGATCGACCATAAGCACTACTGTGCAATTACGTACAATTTTCAAATTTTTTGTACTTGCTAATTTGCGACCTCGGACAGCTATGTTACCATGGAGGAATCACACAACATTTGACTTTATAGGCTAGAACTGAAGTCGTGCCAACTGCTTAACTCAAAATACAGTCAAGAAAGCAGCTCTGAAGCCGAGACACGGGATCGACCAGAAGCACTACCGTGCAATTACGTACAATTTTCAAATTTCTTGTACTTGCTAACTTTGCGACCTCGGGCAGCTATGTTACCATGGAGGAACCACACAGCATTTGACTTTATAGGCTAGAACTGAAGTCGCGCCAACTGCTTAAATCAAAGTACAGTCAAGAAAGTAGCTCTGAAGCCGAGAAACGGGATCGACCATAAGCACTACTGTGCAATTACGTACAATATTAAAATTTCTTGTACTTGCTAACTTTGCGACCTCGGGCAGCTACGTTACCATGGAGGAACCACACAACATTTGACTTTATAGGCTAGAACTGAAGTCGCGCCAACTGCTTAAATCAAAATACAGTTAAGAAAGTAGCTCTGAAGCCGAGAAACGGGATCGACCATAAGCACTACTGTGAAATTACCTACAATTTTCAAATTTCTTGTACTTGCTAACTTTGCGACCTCGGACAGCTACGAGGAACCACACAAGATTTTACTTTGCAGGCTAGAACTGAAGTCGCGCCAACTGCTTAAATCAAAGTACAGTCAAGAAAGTAGCTCTGAAGCCGAGAAACGGGATCGACCATAAGCACTACTGTGCAATTACGTACAATTTTCAAATTTCTTGTACCTGCTAACTTTGCGACCTCGGGCAGCTATGTTACCATGGAGGAACCACACAACATTTGACTTTATAGGCTAGAACTGAAGTCGCGCCAACTGTTTAACTCAAAATACAGTCAAGAAAGTAGCTCTGAAGCGGAGAAACGGGATCGACCATAAGCACTACCGTGCAATTACCTACAATTTTCAAATTTCTTGTACTTGCTAACTTTGCGACCACGGGATGCTATGTTACCATGTAGGAATCACACAAGATTTGACTCTATAGGCTAGAACTGAAGTTGCGCCAACTGCCTAACTCAAAATACAGTCAAGAAAGTAGCTCTGAAGCTGAGAAACGGGATCGACCATAAGCACTAATGTGAAATTACGTACAATTTTCAAATTTCTTGTACTTGCTAACTTTGCAACCTCGGGCAGCTATGTTACCATAGAGGAATCACACAAGATTTGACTTTATAGGCTAGAACTGAAGTCGCGCCAACTGCCTAACTCAAAACACAGTCAAGAAAGTAGCTCTGAAGCTAGAAACGGGATCGACCATAAGCACTAATGTGAAATTACGTACAATTTTCAAATTTCTCGTACTTGCTAACTTTGCAACCTCGGGCAGCTATGTTACCATGGAGGAATCACACAAGATTTGACTTTATAGGCTAGAACTGAAGTCGCGCCAGCTGCCTAACTCAAAATACAGTCAAAAAAGTAGCTCTGAAGCTGAGAAACGGGATCGACCATAAGCACTAATGTGAAATTACGTACAATTTTCAAATTTGTTGTACTTGCTAACTTTGCAGCCTCGGGCAGCTATGTTACCATGGAGGAATCACACAAGATTTGACTTTATAGGCTAGAACTGAAGTCGCGCCAACTGCCTAACTCAAAATACAGTCAAGAAAGTAGCTCTGAAGCTAGAAACGGGATCGACCATAAGCACTAATGTGAAATTACGTACAATTTTCAAATTTCTTGTACTTGCTAACTTTGCAACCTCGGGCAGCTATGTTACCATGGAGGAATCACACAAGATTTGACTTTATAGGCTAGAACTGAAGTCGCGCCAACTGCCTAACTCAAAATACAGTCAAGAAAGTAGCTCTGAAGCTAGAAACGGGATCGACCATAAGCACTAATGTAAAATTACGTACAATTTTCAAATTTCTTGTACTTGCTAATTTTGCAACCTCGGGCAGCTATGTTCCCATGGAGGAATCACACAAGATTTGACTTTATAGGCTAGAACTAAAGTCGCGCCAACTGCCTAACTCAAAATACAGTCAAGAAAGTAGCTCTGAAGCTAGAAACGGGATCGACCATAAGCACTAATGTGAAATTACGTATAATTTTCAAATTTCTTGTACTTGCTAACTTTGCAGCCTCGGGCAGCTATGTTACCATGGAGGAATCACACAAGATTTGACTTTATAGGCTAGAACTGAAGTCGCGCCAACTGCCTAACTCAAAATACAGTCAAGAAAGTACCTCTGAAGCTAGAAACGGGATCGACCATAAGCACTAATGTGAAATTAAGTACAATTTTCAAATTTGTTGTACTTGATAATTTTGCAGCCTCGGGCAGCTATGTTACCATGGAGGAATCACACAAGATTTGACTTTATAGGCTAGAACTGAAGTCGCGCCAACTGCCTAACTCAAAATACAGTCAAGAAAGTAGCTCTGAAGCTAGAAACGGGATCGACCATAAGCACTAATGTGAAATTACGTACAATTTTCAAATTTCTTGTACTTGCTAACTTTGCAGCCTCGGGCAGCTATGTTCCCATGGAGGAATCACACAAGATTTGACTTTATAGGCTAGAACTGAAGTCGCGCCAACTGCCTAACTCAAAATACAGTCAAGAAAGTAGCTCTGAAGCTAGAAACGGGATCGACCATAAGCACTAATGTGAAATTACGTACAATTTTCAAATTTCTTGTACTTGCTAACTTTGCAGCCTCGGGCAGCTATGTTCCCATGGAGGAATCACACAAGATTTGACTTTATAGGCTAGAACTGAAGTCGCGCCAACTGCCTAACTCAAAATACAGTCAAGAAAGTAGCTCTGAAGCTAGAAACGGGATCGACCATAAGCACTAATGTGAAATTACGTACAATTTTCAAATTTCTTGTACTTGCTAACTTTGCAGCCTCGGGCAGCTATGTTCCCATGGAGGAATCACACAAGATTTGACTTTATAGGCTAGAACTGAAGTCGCGCCAACTGCCTAACTCAAAATACAGTCAAGAAAGTAGCTCTGAAGCTAGAAACGGGATCGACCATAAGCACTAATGTGAAATTACGTACAATTTTCAAATTTCTTGTACTTGCTAACTTTGCAACCTCGGGCAGCTATGTTACCATGGAGGAATCACACAAGATTTGACTTTATAGGCTAGAACTGAAGTCGCGCCAACTGCCTAACTCAAAATACAGCTCTGAAGCTAGAAACGGGATCGACCATAAGCACTAATGTGAAATTACGTACAATTTTCAAATTTCTTGTACTTGCTAAATTTGCAACCTCGGGCAGCTATGTTACCATGGAGGAATCACACAAGATTTGACTTTATAGGCTAGAACTGAAGTCGCGCCAACTGCCTAACTCAATATACAGTCAAGAAAGTAGCTCTGAAGCTAGAAACGGGATCGACCATAAGCACTACTGTGAAATTACCTACAATTTACAAATTTCTTGTACTTGCTAACTTTGCGACCTCGGACAGCTACGAGGAACCACACAAGATTTTACTTTGCAGGCTAGAACTGAAGTCGCGCCAACTGCTTAAATCAAAGTACAGTCAAGAAAGTAGCTCTGAAGCCGAGAAACGGGATCGACCATAAGCACTACCGTGCAATTACCTACAATTTTCAAATTTCTTGTACTTGCTAACTTTGCGACCACGGGATGCTATGTTACCATGTAGGAATCACACAAGATTTGACTCTATAGGCTAGAACTGAAGTTGCGCCAACTGCCTAACTCAAAATACAGTCAAGAAAGTAGCTCTGAAGCTGAGAAACGGGATCGACCATAAGCACTAATGTGAAATTACGTACAATTTTCAAATTTCTCGTACTTGCTAACTTTGCAACCTCGGGCAGCTATGTTACCATGGAGGAACCACACAACATTTGACTTTATAGGCTAGAACTGAAGTCGCGCCAACTGTTTAACTCAAAATACAGTCAAGAAAGTAGCTCTGAAGCGGAGAAACGGGATCGACCATAAGCACTACCGTGCAATTACCTACAATTTTCAAATTTCTTGTACTTGCTAACTTTGCGACCACGGGATGCTATGTTACCATGTAGGAATCACACAAGATTTGACTCTATAGGCTAGAACTGAAGTTGCGCCAACTGCCTAACTCAAAATACAGTCAAGAAAGTAGCTCTGAAGCTGAGAAACGGGATCGACCATAAGCACTAATGTGAAATTACGTACAATTTTCAAATTTCTTGTACTTGCTAACTTTGCAACCTCGGGCAGCTATGTTACCATAGAGGAATCACACAAGATTTGACTTTATAGGCTAGAACTGAAGTCGCGCCAACTGCCTAACTCAAAACACAGTCAAGAAAGTAGCTCTGAAGCTAGAAACGGGATCGACCATAAGCACTAATGTGAAATTACGTACAATTTTCAAATTTCTCGTACTTGCTAACTTTGCAACCTCGGGCAGCTATGTTACCATGGAGGAATCACACAAGATTTGACTTTATAGGCTAGAACTGAAGTCGCGCCAGCTGCCTAACTCAAAATACAGTCAAGAAAGTAGCTCTGAAGCTGAGAAACGGGATCGACCATAAGCACTAATGTGAAATTACGTACAATTTTCAAATTTGTTGTACTTGCTAACTTTGCAGCCTCGGGCAGCTATGTTACCATGGAGGAATCACACAAGATTTGACTTTATAGGCTAGAACTGAAGTCGCGCCAACTGCCTAACTCAAAATACAGTCAAGAAAGTAGCTCTGAAGCCGAGAAACGGGATCGACCAGAAGCACTACCGTGCAATTACCTACAATTTTCAAATTTCTTGTACTTGCTAACTTTGCAACCTCGGGACGCTATGTTACCATATAGGAATCGCACAAGATTTGACTTTATAGGCTAGAACTGAAGTCGCGCCAACTGCTTAAATCAAAATACAGTCAAGAAAGTAGCTCTGAAGCCGAGGAACGGGATCGACCATAAGCACTACTGTGCAATTACGTACAATTTTCAAATTTTTTGTACTTGCTAATTTGCGACCTCGGACAGCTATGTTACCATGGAGGAATCACACAACATTTGACTTTATAGGCTAGAACTGAAGTCGTGCCAACTGCTTAACTCAAAATACAGTCAAGAAAGCAGCTCTGAAGCCGAGACACGGGATCGACCAGAAGCACTACCGTGCAATTACGTACAATTTTCAAATTTCTTGTACTTGCTAACTTTGCGACCTCGGGCAGCTATGTTACCATGGAGGAACCACACAGCATTTGACTTTATAGGCTAGAACTGAAGTCGCGCCAACTGCTTAACTCAAAATACAGTCAAGAAAGTAGCTCTGAAGCTGAGAAACGGCATCGACCAAAAGCACTACTGTGCAATTACGTACAATTTTCAAATTTCTTGTACTTGCTAACTTTGCAGCCTCGGGCAGCTATGTTACCATGGAGGAACCACACAGCATTTGACTTTATAGGCTAGAACTGAAGTCGCGCCAACTGCTTAAATCAAAGTACAGTCAAGAAAGTAGCTCTGAAGCCGAGAAACGGGATCGACCATAAGCACTACTGTGCAATTACGTACAATATTAAAATTTCTTGTACTTGCTAACTTTGCGACCTCGGGCAGCTACGTTACCATGGAGGAACCACACAACATTTGACTTTATAGGCTAGAACTGAAGTCGCGCCAACTGCTTAAATCAAAATACAGTTAAGAAAGTAGCTCTGAAGCCGAGAAACGGGATCGACCATAAGCACTACTGTGAAATTACCTACAATTTTCAAATTTCTTGTACTTGCTAACTTTGCGACCTCGGACAGCTACGAGGAACCACACAAGATTTTACTTTGCAGGCTAGAACTGAAGTCGCGCCAACTGCTTAAATCAAAGTACAGTCAAGAAAGTAGCTCTGAAGCCGAGAAACGGGATCGACCATAAGCACTACTGTGCAATTACGTACAATTTTCAAATTTCTTGTACCTGCTAACTTTGCGACCTCGGGCAGCTATGTTACCATGGAGGAACCACACAACATTTGACTTTATAGGCTAGAACTGAAGTCGCGCCAACTGTTTAACTCAAAATACAGTCAAGAAAGTAGCTCTGAAGCGGAGAAACGGGATCGACCATAAGCACTACCGTGCAATTACCTACAATTTTCAAATTTCTTGTACTTGCTAACTTTGCGACCACGGGATGCTATGTTACCATGTAGGAATCACACAAGATTTGACTCTATAGGCTAGAACTGAAGTTGCGCCAACTGCCTAACTCAAAATACAGTCAAGAAAGTAGCTCTGAAGCTGAGAAACGGGATCGACCATAAGCACTAATGTGAAATTACGTACAATTTTCAAATTTCTTGTACTTGCTAACTTTGCAACCTCGGGCAGCTATGTTACCATAGAGGAATCACACAAGATTTGACTTTATAGGCTAGAACTGAAGTCGCGCCAACTGCCTAACTCAAAACACAGTCAAGAAAGTAGCTCTGAAGCTAGAAACGGGATCGACCATAAGCACTAATGTGAAATTACGTACAATTTTCAAATTTCTCGTACTTGCTAACTTTGCAACCTCGGGCAGCTATGTTACCATGGAGGAATCACACAAGATTTGACTTTATAGGCTAGAACTGAAGTCGCGCCAGCTGCCTAACTCAAAATACAGTCAAAAAAGTAGCTCTGAAGCTGAGAAACGGGATCGACCATAAGCACTAATGTGAAATTACGTACAATTTTCAAATTTGTTGTACTTGCTAACTTTGCAGCCTCGGGCAGCTATGTTACCATGGAGGAATCACACAAGATTTGACTTTATAGGCTAGAACTGAAGTCGCGCCAACTGCCTAACTCAAAATACAGTCAAGAAAGTAGCTCTGAAGCTAGAAACGGGATCGACCATAAGCACTAATGTGAAATTACGTACAATTTTCAAATTTCTTGTACTTGCTAACTTTGCAACCTCGGGCAGCTATGTTACCATGGAGGAATCACACAAGATTTGACTTTATAGGCTAGAACTGAAGTCGCGCCAACTGCCTAACTCAAAATACAGTCAAGAAAGTAGCTCTGAAGCTAGAAACGGGATCGACCATAAGCACTAATGTAAAATTACGTACAATTTTCAAATTTCTTGTACTTGCTAATTTTGCAACCTCGGGCAGCTATGTTCCCATGGAGGAATCACACAAGATTTGACTTTATAGGCTAGAACTAAAGTCGCGCCAACTGCCTAACTCAAAATACAGTCAAGAAAGTAGCTCTGAAGCTAGAAACGGGATCGACCATAAGCACTAATGTGAAATTACGTATAATTTTCAAATTTCTTGTACTTGCTAACTTTGCAGCCTCGGGCAGCTATGTTACCATGGAGGAATCACACAAGATTTGACTTTATAGGCTAGAACTGAAGTCGCGCCAACTGCCTAACTCAAAATACAGTCAAGAAAGTACCTCTGAAGCTAGAAACGGGATCGACCATAAGCACTAATGTGAAATTAAGTACAATTTTCAAATTTGTTGTACTTGATAATTTTGCAGCCTCGGGCAGCTATGTTACCATGGAGGAATCACACAAGATTTGACTTTATAGGCTAGAACTGAAGTCGCGCCAACTGCCTAACTCAAAATACAGTCAAGAAAGTAGCTCTGAAGCTAGAAACGGGATCGACCATAAGCACTAATGTGAAATTACGTACAATTTTCAAATTTCTTGTACTTGCTAACTTTGCAGCCTCGGGCAGCTATGTTCCCATGGAGGAATCACACAAGATTTGACTTTATAGGCTAGAACTGAAGTCGCGCCAACTGCCTAACTCAAAATACAGTCAAGAAAGTAGCTCTGAAGCTAGAAACGGGATCGACCATAAGCACTAATGTGAAATTACGTACAATTTTCAAATTTCTTGTACTTGCTAACTTTGCAGCCTCGGGCAGCTATGTTCCCATGGAGGAATCACACAAGATTTGACTTTATAGGCTAGAACTGAAGTCGCGCCAACTGCCTAACTCAAAATACAGTCAAGAAAGTAGCTCTGAAGCTAGAAACGGGATCGACCATAAGCACTAATGTGAAATTACGTACAATTTTCAAATTTCTTGTACTTGCTAACTTTGCAACCTCGGGCAGCTATGTTACCATGGAGGAATCACACAAGATTTGACTTTATAGGCTAGAACTGAAGTCGCGCCAACTGCCTAACTCAAAATACAGCTCTGAAGCTAGAAACGGGATCGACCATAAGCACTAATGTGAAATTACGTACAATTTTCAAATTTCTTGTACTTGCTAAATTTGCAACCTCGGGCAGCTATGTTACCATGGAGGAATCACACAAGATTTGACTTTATAGGCTAGAACTGAAGTCGCGCCAACTGCCTAACTCAATATACAGTCAAGAAAGTAGCTCTGAAGCTAGAAACGGGATCGACCATAAGCACTAATGTGAAATTACGTACAATTTTCAAATTTCTTGTACTTGCTAACTTTGCAGCCTCGGGCAGCTATGTTCCCATGGAGGAATCACACAAGATTTGACTTTATAGGCTAGAACTGAAGTCGCGCCAACTGCCTAACTCAAAATACAGTCAAGAAAGTAGCTCTGAAGCTAGAAATGGGATCGACCATAAGCACTAATGTGAAATTACGTACAATTTTCAAATTTCTTGTACTTGCTAACTTTGCAACCTCGGGCAGCTATGTTACCATGGAGGAATCACACAAGATTTGACTTTATAGGCTAGAACTGAAGTCGCGCCAACTGCCTAACTCAAAATACAGTCAAGAAAGTAGCTCTGAAGCTAGAAACGGGATCGACCATAGCACTAATGTGAAATTACGTACAATTTTCAAATTTCTTGTACTTGCTAAATTTGCAGCCTCGGGCAGCTATGTTACCATGGAGGAATCACACAAGATTTGACTTTATAGGCTAGAACTGAAGTCGCGCCAACTGCCTAACTCAAAATACAGTCAAGAAAGTAGCTCTGAAGCTAGAAACGGGATCGACCATAAGCACTAATGTGAAATTACGTACAATTTTCAAATTTGTTGTACTTGATAACTTTGCAGCCTCGGGCAGCTATGTTACCATGGAGGAATCACACAAGATTTGACTTTATAGGCTAGAACTGAAGTCGCGCCAACTGCCTAACTCAAAATACAGTCAAGAAAGTAGCTCTGAAGCTAGAAACGGGATCGACCACAAGCACTAATGTGAAATTACGTACAATTTTCAAATTTCTTGTACTTGCTAACTTTGCAGCCTCGGGCAGCTATGTTACCATGGAGGAATCACACAAGATTTGACTTTATAGGCTAGAACTGAAGTCGCGCCAACTGCCTAACTCAAAATACAGTCAAGAAAGTAGCTCTGAAGCTAGAAACGGGATCGACCATAAGCACTAATGTGAAATTACGTACAATTTTCAAATTTCTTGTACTTGCTAACTTTGCAACCTCGGGCAGCTATGTTACCATGGAGGAATCACACAAGATTTGACTTTATAGGCTAGAACTGAAGTCACGCCAACTGCCTAACTCAAAATACAGTTAAGAAAGTAGCTCTGAAGCTAGAAACGGGATCGACCATAAGCACTAATGTGAAATTACGTACAATTTTCAAATTTCTTGTACTTGCTAACTTTGCAGCCTCGGGCAGCTATGTTCCCATGGAGGAATCACACAAGATTTGACTTTATAGGCTAGAACTGAAGTCGCGCCAACTGCCTAACTCAAAATACAGCTCTGAAGCTAGAAACGGGATCGACCATAAGCACTAATGTGAAATTACGTACAATTTTCAAATTTCTTGTACTTGCTAAATTTGCAACCTCGGGCAGCTATGTTACCATGGATGAATCACACAAGATTTGACTTTATAGGCTAGAACTGAAGTCACGCCAACTGCCTAACTCAAAATACAGTCAGGAAAGTAGCTCTGAAGCTAGAAACGGGATCGACCATAAGCACTAATGTGAAATTACATACAATTTTCAAATTTCTTGTACTTGCTAACTTTGCAACCTCGGGCAGCTATGTTACCATGGAGGAATCACACAAGATTTGACTTTATAATCTAGAACTGAAGTCGCGCCAACTGCCTAACTCAAAATACAGCTCTGAAGCTAGAAACGGGATCGACCATAAGCACTAATGTGAAATTACGTACAATTTTCAAATTTCTTGTACTTGCTAACTTTGCAACCTCGGGCAGCTATGTTACCATGGAGGAATCACACAAGATTTGACTTTATAGGCTAGAACTGAAGTCACGCCAACTGCCTAACTCAAAATACAGTCAAGAAAGTAGCTCTGAAGCTAGAAACGGGATCGACCATAAGCACTAATGTGAAATTACGCACAATTTTCAAATTTCTTGTACTTGCTAACTTTGCAGCCTCGGGCAACTATGTTCCCATGGAGGAATCACACAAGATTTGACTTTATAGGCTAGAACTGAAGTCGCGCCAACTGCCTAACTCAAAATACAGTCAAGAAAGTAGCTCTGAAGCTAGAAACGGGATCGACCATAAGCACTAATGTGAAATTACGTACAATTTTCAAATTTCTTGTACTTGCTAACTTTGCAGCCTCGGGCAGCTATGTTACCATGGAGGAATCACACAAGATTTGACTTTATAGGCTAGAACTGAAGTCACGCCAACTGCCTAACTCAAAATACAGTCAAGCAAGTAGCTCTGAAGCTAGAAACGGGATCGACCATAAGCACTAATGTGAAATTACGTACAATTTTCAAATTTCTTGTACTTGCTAACTTTGCAACCTCGGGCAGCTATGTTACCATGGAGGAATCACACAAGATTTGACTTTATAGGCTAGAACTGAAGTCGCGCCAACTGCCTTACTCAAAATACAGTCAAGAAAGTAGCTCTGAAGCTAGAAACGGGATCGACCATAAGCACTAATGTGAAATTACGTACAATTTTCAAATTTCTTGTACTTGCTAACTTTGCAGCCTCGGGCAGCTATGTTACCATGGAGGAATCACACAAGATTTGACTTTATAGGCTAGAACTGAAGTCACGCCAACTGCCTAACTCAAAATACAGTCAAGAAAGTAGCTCTGAAGCTAGAAACGGGATCGACCATAAGCACTAATGTGAAATTACGTACAATTTTCAAATTTCTTGTACTTGCTAACTTTGCAGCCTCGGGCAGCTATGTTCCCATGGAGGAATCCCACAAGATTTGACTTTATAGGCTAGAACTGAAGTCGCGCCAACTGCCTAACTAAAAATACAGTCAAGAAAGTAGCTCTGAAGCTAGAAACGGGATCGACCATAAGCACTAATATGAAATTACGTACAATTTTCAAATTTCTTGTACTTGCTAACTTTGCAACCTCGGGCAGCTATGTTACCATGGAGGAATCACACAAGATTTGACTTTATAGGCTAGAACTGAAGTCACGCCAACTGCCTAACTCAAAATACAGTCAAGAAAGTAGCTCTGAAGCTAGAAACGGGATCGACCATAAGCACTAATGTGAAATTACGTACAATTTTCAAATTTCTTGTACTTGCTAACTTTGCAGCCTCGGGCAGCTATGTTCCCATGGAGGAATCACACAAGATTTGACTTTATAGGCTAGAACTGAAGTCGCGCCAACTGCCTAACTCAAAATACAGTCAAGAAAGTAGCTCTGAAGCTAGAAACGGGATCGACCATAAGCACTAATGTGAAATTACGTACAATTTTCAAATTTCTTGTACTTGCTAACTTTGCAACCTCGGGCAGCTATGTTACCATGGAGGAATCACACAAGATTTGACTTTATAGGCTAGAACTGAAGTCACGCCAACTGCCTAACTCAAAATACAGTCAAGAAAGTAGCTCTGAAGCTAGAAACGGGATCGACCATAAGCACTAATGTGAAATTACGTACAATTTTCAAATTTCTTGTACTTGCTAACTTTGCAACCTCGGGCAGCTATGTTACCATGGAGGAATCACACAAGATTTGACTTTATAGGCTAGAACTGAAGTCGCGCTAACTGCCTAACTCAAAATACAGCTCTGAAGCTAGAAACGTGATCGACCATAAGCACTAATGTGAAATTACGTACAATTTTCAAATTTGTTGTACTTGATAACTTTGCAGCCTCGGGCAGCTATGTTACCATGGAGGAATCACACAAGATTTGACTTTATAGGCTAGAACTGAAGTCGCGCCAACTGCCTAACTCAAAATACAGTCAAGAAAGTAGCTCTGAAGCTAGAAACGGGATCGACCACAAGCACTAATGTGAAATTACGTACAATTTTCAAATTTCTTGTACTTGCTAACTTTGCAGCCTCGGGCAGCTATGTTCCCATGGAGGAATCACACAAGATTTGACTTTATAGGCTAGAACTGAAGTCGCGCCAACTGCCTAACTCAAAATACAGTCAAGAAAGTAGCTCTGAAGCTAGAAACGGGATCGACCATAAGCACTAATGTGAAATTACGTACAATTTTCAAATTTCTTGTACTTGCTAACTTTGCAACCTCGGGCAGCTATGTTACCATGGAGGAATCACACAAGATTTGACTTTATAGGCTAGAACTGAAGTCACGCCAACTGCCTAACTCAAAATACAGTCAAGAAAGTAGCTCTGAAGCTAGAAACGGGATCGACCATAAGCACTAATGTGAAATTACGTACAATTTTCAAATTTCTTGTACTTGCTAACTTTGCAGCCTCGGGCAGCTATGTTCCCATGGAGGAATCACACAAGATTTGACTTTATAGGCTAGAACTGAAGTCGCGCCAACTGCCTAACTCAAAATACAGTCAAGAAAGTAGCTCTGAAGCTAGAAACGGGATCGACCATAAGCACTAATGTGAAATTACGTACAATTTTCAAATTTCTTGTACTTGCTAACTTTGCAGCCTCGGGCAGCTATGTTCCCATGGAGGAATCACACAAGATTTGACTTTATAGGCTAGAACTGAAGTCGCGCCAACTGCCTAACTAAAAATACAGTCAAGAAAGTAGCTCTGAAGCTAGAAACGGGATCGAACATAAGCACTAATATGAAATTACGTACAATTTTCAAATTTCTTGTACTTGCTAACTTTGCAACCTCGGGCAGCTATGTTACCATGGAGGAATCACACAAGATTTGACTTTATAGGCTAGAACTGAAGTCACGCCAACTGCCTAACTCAAAATACAGTCAAGAAAGTAGCTCTGAAGCTAGAAACGGGATCGACCATAAGCACTAATGTGAAATTACGTACAATTTTCAAATTTCTTGTACTTGCTAACTTTGCAGCCTCGGGCAGCTATGTTCCCATGGAGGAATCACACAAGATTTGACTTTATAGGCTAGAACTGAAGTCGCGCCAACCGCCTAACTCAAAATGCAGTCAAGAAAGTAGCTCTGAAGCTAGAAACGGGATCGACCATAACCACTAATGTGAAATTACGTACAATTTTCAAATTTCTTGTACTTGCTAACTTTGCAACCTCGGGCAGCTATGTTACCATGGAGGAATCACACAAGATTTGACTTTATAGGCTAGAACTGAAGTCGCGCCAACTGCCTAACTCAAAATACAGCTCTGAAGCTAGAAACGTGATCGACCATAAGCACTAATGTGAAATTACGTACAATTTTCAAATTTGTTGTACTTGATAACTTTGCAGCCTCGGGCAGCTATGTTACCATGGAGGAATCACACAAGATTTGACTTTATAGGCTAGAACTGAAGTCGCGCCAACTGCCTAACTCAAAATACAGTCAAGAAAGTAGCTCTGAAGCTAGAAACGGGATCGACCATAAGCACTAATGTGAAATTACGTACAATTTTCAAATTTCTTGTACTTGCTAACTTTGCAACCTCGGGCAGCTATGTTACCATGGAGGAATCACACAAGATTTGACTTTATAGGCTAGAACTGAAGTCACGCCAACTGCCTAACTCAAAATACAGTCAAGAAAGTAGCTCTGAAGCTAGAAACGGGATCGACCATAAGCACTAATGTGAAATTACGTACAATTTTCAAATTTCTTGTACTTGCTAACTTTGCAACCTCGGGCAGCTATGTTACCATGGAGGAATCACACAAGATTTGACTTTATAGGCTAGAACTGAAGTCACGCCAACTGCCTAACTCAAAATACAGTCAAGAAAGTAGCTCTGAAGCTAGAAACGGGATCGACCATAAGCACTAATGTGAAATTACGTACAATTTTCAAATTTCTTGTACTTGCTAACTTTGCAACCTCGGGCAGCTATGTTACCATGGAGGAATCACACAAGATTTGACTTTATAGGCTAGAACTGAAGTCGCGCTAACTGCCTAACTCAAAATACAGCTCTGAAGCTAGAAACGTGATCGACCATAAGCACTAATGTGAAATTACGTACAATTTTCAAATTTGTTGTACTTGATAACTTTGCAGCCTCGGGCAGCTATGTTACCATGGAGGAATCACACAAGATTTGACTTTATAGGCTAGAACTGAAGTCGCGCCAACTGCCTAACTCAAAATACAGTCAAGAAAGTAGCTCTGAAGCTAGAAACGGGATCGACCACAAGCACTAATGTGAAATTACGTACAATTTTCAAATTTCTTGTACTTGCTAACTTTGCAGCCTCGGGCAGCTATGTTCCCATGGAGGAATCACACAAGATTTGACTTTATAGGCTAGAACTGAAGTCGCGCCAACTGCCTAACTCAAAATACAGTCAAGAAAGTAGCTCTGAAGCTAGAAACGGGATCGACCATAAGCACTAATGTGAAATTACGTACAATTTTCAAATTTCTTGTACTTGCTAACTTTGCAACCTCGGGCAGCTATGTTACCATGGAGGAATCACACAAGATTTGACTTTATAGGCTAGAACTGAAGTCACGCCAACTGCCTAACTCAAAATACAGTCAAGAAAGTAGCTCTGAAGCTAGAAACGGGATCGACCATAAGCACTAATGTGAAATTACGTACAATTTTCAAATTTCTTGTACTTGCTAACTTTGCAGCCTCGGGCAGCTATGTTCCCATGGAGGAATCACACAAGATTTGACTTTATAGGCTAGAACTGAAGTCGCGCCAACTGCCTAACTCAAAATACAGTCAAGAAAGTAGCTCTGAAGCTAGAAACGGGATCGACCATAAGCACTAATGTGAAATTACGTACAATTTTCAAATTTCTTGTACTTGCTAACTTTGCAGCCTCGGGCAGCTATGTTCCCATGGAGGAATCACACAAGATTTGACTTTATAGGCTAGAACTGAAGTCGCGCCAACTGCCTAACTAAAAATACAGTCAAGAAAGTAGCTCTGAAGCTAGAAACGGGATCGACCATAAGCACTAATATGAAATTACGTACAATTTTCAAATTTCTTGTACTTGCTAACTTTGCAACCTCGGGCAGCTATGTTACCATGGAGGAATCACACAAGATTTGACTTTATAGGCTAGAACTGAAGTCACGCCAACTGCCTAACTCAAAATACAGTCAAGAAAGTAGCTCTGAAGCTAGAAACGG
This sequence comes from Merodon equestris, assembly GCA_958301585.1. NCBI lineage: Eukaryota > Metazoa > Arthropoda > Insecta > Diptera > Syrphidae > Merodon > Merodon equestris. The sequence continues at coordinate 86,840,719 of OY284414.1, forward strand.
GATCGACCATAAGCACTAATGTGAAATTACGTACAATTTTCAAATTTCTTGTACTTGCTAACTTTGCAGCCTCGGGCAGCTATGTTCCCATGGAGGAATCACACAAGATTTGACTTTATAGGCTAGAACTGAAGTCGCGCCAACCGCCTAACTCAAAATGCAGTCAAGAAAGTAGCTCTGAAGCTAGAAACGGGATCGACCATAACCACTAATGTGAAATTACGTACAATTTTCAAATTTCTTGTACTTGCTAACTTTGCAACCTCGGGCAGCTATGTTACCATGGAGGAATCACACAAGATTTGACTTTATAGGCTAGAACTGAAGTCGCGCCAACTGCCTAACTCAAAATACAGCTCTGAAGCTAGAAACGTGATCGACCATAAGCACTAATGTGAAATTACGTACAATTTTCAAATTTGTTGTACTTGATAACTTTGCAGCCTCGGGCAGCTATGTTACCATGGAGGAATCACACAAGATTTGACTTTATAGGCTAGAACTGAAGTCGCGCCAACTGCCTAACTCAAAATACAGTCAAGAAAGTAGCTCTGAAGCTAGAAACGGGATCGACCATAAGCACTAATGTGAAATTACGTACAATTTTCAAATTTCTTGTACTTGCTAACTTTGCAACCTCGGGCAGCTATGTTACCATGGAGGAATCACACAAGATTTGACTTTATAGGCTAGAACTGAAGTCACGCCAACTGCCTATCTCAAAATACAGTCAAGAAAGTAGCTCTGAAGCTAGAAACGGGATCGACCATAAGCACTAATGTGAAATTACGTACAATTTTCAAATTTCTTGTACTTGCTAACTTTGCAGCCTCGGGCAGCTATGTTCCCATGGAGGAATCACACAAGATTTGACTTTATAGGCTAGAACTGAAGTCGCGCCAACTGCCTAACTCAAAATACAGCTCTGAAGCTAGAAACGTGATCGACCATAAGCACTAATGTGAAATTACGTACAATTTTCAAATTTGTTGTACTTGATAACTTTGCAGCCTCGGGCAGCTATGTTACCATGGAGGAATCACACAAGATTTGACTTTATAGGCTAGAACTGAAGTCGCGCCAACTGCCTAACTCAAAATACAGTCAAGAAAGTAGCTCTGAAGCTAGAAACGGGATCGACCACAAGCACTAATGTGAAATTACGTACAATTTTCAAATTTCTTGTACTTGCTAACTTTGCAACCTCGGGCAGCTATGTTACCATGGAGGAATCACACAAGATTTGACTTTATAGGCTAGAAATGAAGTCACGCCAACTGCCTAACTCAAAATACAGTCAAGAAAGTAGCTCTGAAGCTAGAAACGGGATCGACCATAAGCACTAATGTGAAATTACGTACAATTTTCAAATTTCTTGTACTTGCTAACTTTGCAACCTCGGGCAGCTATGTTACCATGGAGGAATCACACAAGATTTGACTTTATAGGCTAGAACTGAAGTCACGCCAACTGCCTAACTCAAAATACAGTCAAGAAAGTAGCTCTGAAGCTAGAAACGGGATCGACCATAAGCACTAATGTGAAATTACGTACAATTTTCAAATTTCTTGTACTTGCTAACTTTGCAGCCTCGGGCAGCTATGTTCCCATGGAGGAATCACACAAGATTTGACTTTATAGGCTAGAACTGAAGTCGCGCCAACTGCCTAACTCAAAATACAGTCAAGAAAGTAGCTCTGAAGCTAGAAACGGGATCGACCATAAGCACTAATGTGAAATTACGTACAATTTTCAAATTTCTTGTACTTGCTAACTTTGAAACCTCGGGCAGCTATGTTACCATGGAGGAATCACACAAGATTTGACTTTATAGGCTAGAACTGAAGTCGCGCCAACTGCATAACTCAAAATACAGCTCTGAAGCTAGAAACGTGATCGACCATAAGCACTAATGTGAAATTACGTACAATTTTCAAATTTGTTGTACTTGCTAACTTTGCAGCCTCGGGCAGCTATGTTACCATGGAGGAATCACACAAGATTTGACTTTATAGGCTAGAACTGAAGTCGCGCCAACTGCCTAACTCAAAATACAGTCAAGAAAGTAGCTCTGAAGCTAGAAACGGGATCGACCATAAGCACTAATGTGAAATTACGTACAATTTTCAAATTTCTTGTACTTGCTAACTTTGCAACCTCGGGCAGCTATGTTACCATGGAGGAATCACACAAGATTTGACTTTATAGGCTAGAACTGAAGTCGCGCCAACTGCCTAACTCAAAATACAGTCAAGAAAGTAGCTCTGAAGCTAGAAACGGGATCGACCATAGCACTAATGTGAAATTACGTACAATTTTCAAATTTCTTGTACTTGCTAAATTTGCAGCCTCGGGCAGCTATGTTACCATGGAGGAATCACACAAGATTTGACTTTATAGGCTAGAACTGAAGTCGCGCCAACTGCCTAACTCAAAATACAGTCAAGAAAGTAGCTCTGAAGCTAGAAACGGGATCGACCACAAGCACTAATGTGAAATTACGTACAATTTTCAAATTTCTTGTACTTGCTAACTTTGCAGCCTCGGGCAGCTATGTTACCATGGAGGAATCACACAAGATTTGACTTTATAGGCTAGAACTGAAGTCGCGCCAACTGCCTAACTCAAAATACAGTCAAGAAAGTAGCTCTAAAGCTAGAAACGGGATCGACCATAAGCACTAATGTGAAATTACGTACAATTTTCAAATTTCTTGTACTTGCTAACTTTGCAACCTCGGGCAGCTATGTTACCATGGAGGAATCACACAAGATTTGACTTTATAGGCTAGAACTGAAGTCACGCCAACTGCCTAACTCAAAATACAGTTAAGAAAGTAGCTCTGAAGCTAGAAACGGGATCGACCATAAGCACTAATGTGAAATTACGTACAATTTTCAAATTTCTTGTACTTGCTAACTTTGCAGCCTCGGGCAGCTATGTTCCCATGGAGGAATCACACAAGATTTGACTTTATAGGCTAGAACTGAAGTCGCGCCAACTGCCTAACTCAAAATACAGCTCTGAAGCTAGAAACGGGATCGACCATAAGCACTAATGTGAAATTACGTACAATTTTCAAATTTCTTGTACTTGCTAAATTTGCAACCTCGGGCAGCTATGTTACCATGGAGGAATCACACAAGATTTGACTTTATAGGCTAGAACTGAAGTCACGCCAACTGCCTAACTCAAAATACAGTCAGGAAAGTAGCTCTGAAGCTAGAAACGGGATCGACCATAAGCACTAATGTGAAATTACATACAATTTTCAAATTTCTTGTACTTGCTAACTTTGCAACCTCGGGCAGCTATGTTACCATGGAGGAATCACACAAGATTTGACTTTATAATCTAGAACTGAAGTCGCGCCAACTGCCTAACTCAAAATACAGCTCTGAAGCTAGAAACGGGATCGACCATAAGCACTAATGTGAAATTACGTACAATTTTCAAATTTCTTGTACTTGCTAACTTTGCAACCTCGGGCAGCTATGTTACCATGGAGGAATCACACAAGATTTGACTTTATAGGCTAGAACTGAAGTCACGCCAACTGCCTAACTCAAAATACAGTCAAGAAAGTAGCTCTGAAGCTAGAAACGGGATCGACCATAAGCACTAATGTGAAATTACGCACAATTTTCAAATTTCTTGTACTTGCTAACTTTGCAGCCTCGGGCAGCTATGTTCCCATGGAGGAATCACACAAGATTTGACTTTATAGGCTAGAACTGAAGTCGCGCCAACTGCCTAACTCAAAATACAGTCAAGAAAGTAGCTCTGAACCTAGAAACGGGATCGACCATAAGCACTAATGTAAAATTACGTACAATTTTCAAATTTCTTGTACTTGCTAATTTTGCAACCTCGGGCAGCTATGTGCCCATGGAGGAATCACACAAGATTTGACTTTATAGGCTAGAACTAAAGTCGCGCCAACTGCCTAACTCAAAATACAGTCAAGAAAGTAGCTCTGAAGCTAGAAACGGGATCGACCATAAGCACTAATGTGAAATTACGTATAATTTTCAAATTTCTTGTACTTGCTAACTTTGCAGCCTCGGGCAGCTATGTTACCATGGAGGAATCACACAAGATTTGACTTTATAGGCTAGAACTGAAGTCGCGCCAACTGCCTAACTCAAAATACAGTCAAGAAAGTAGCTCTGAAGCTAGAAACGGGATCGACCATAAGCACTAATGTGAAATTACGTACAATTTTCAAATTTGTTGTACTTGATAATTTTGCAGCCTCGGGCAGCTATGTTACCATGGAGGAATCACACAAGATTTGACTTTATAGGCTAGAACTGAAGTCGCGCCAACTGCCTAACTCAAAATACAGTCAAGAAAGTAGCTCTGAAGCTAGAAACGGGATCGACCATAAGCACTAATGTGAAATTACGTACAATTTTCAAATTTCTTGTACTTGCTAACTTTGCAACCTCGGGCAGCTATGTTACCATGGAGGAATCACACAAGATTTGACTTTATAGGCTAGAACTGAAGTCGCGCCAACTGCCTAACTCAATATACAGTCAAGAAAGTAGCTCTGAAGCTAGAAACGGGATCGACCATAACCACTAATGTGAAATTACGTACAATTTTCAAATTTCTTGTACTTGCTAACTTTGCAGCCTCGGGCAGCTATGTTCCCATGGAGGAATCACACAAGATTTGACTTTATAGGCTAGAACTGAAGTCGTGCCAACTGCCTAACTCAAAATACAGTCAAGAAAGTAGCTCTGAAGCTAGAAACGGGATCGACCATAAGCACTAATGTGAAATTACGTACAATTTTCAAATTTCTTGTACTTGCTAACTTTGCAACCTCGGGCAGCTATGTTACCATGGAGGAATCACACAAGATTTGACTTTATAGGCTAGAACTGAAATCGCGCCAACTGCCTAACTCAAAATACAGTCAAGAAAGTAGCTCTGAAGCTAGAAACGGGATCGACCATAGCACTAATGTGAAATTACGTACAATTTTCAAATTTCTTGTACTTGCTAAATTTGCAGCCTCGGGCAGCTATGTTACCATGGAGGAATCACACAAGATTTGACTTTATAGGCTAGAACTGAAGTCGCGCCAACTGCCTAACTCAAAATACAGTCAAGAAAGTAGCTCTGAAGCTAGAAACGGGATCGACCATAAGCACTAATGTGAAATTACGTACAATTTTCAAATTTGTTGTACTTGATAACTTTGCAGCCTCGGGCAGCTATGTTACCATGGAGGAATCACACAAGATTTGACTTTATAGGCTAGAACTGAAGTCGCGCCAACTGCCTAACTCAAAATACAGTCAAGAAAGTAGCTCTGAAGCTAGAAACGGGATCGACCATAAGCACTAATGTGAAATTACGTACAATTTTCAAATTTCTTGTACTTGCTAACTTTGCAGCCTCGGGCAGCTATGTTACCATGGAGGAATCACACAAGATTTGACTTTATAGGCTAGAACTGAAGTCGCGCCAACTGCCTAACTCAAAATACAGTCAAGAAAGTAGCTCTGAAGCTAGAAACGGGATCGACCATAAGCACTAATGTGAAATTACGTACAATTTTCAAATTTCTTGTACTTGCTAACTTTGCAACCTCGGGCAGCTATGTTACCATGGAGGAATCACACAAGATTTGACTTTATAGGCTAGAACTGAAGTCACGCCAACTGCCTAAATCAAAATACAGTTAAGAAAGTAGCTCTGAAGCTAGAAACGGGATCGACCATAAGCACTAATGTGAAATTACGTACAATTTTCAAATTTCTTGTACTTGCTAACTTTGCAGCCTCGGGCAGCTATGTTCCCATGGAGGAATCACACAAGATTTGACTTTATAGGCTAGAACTGAAGTCGCGCCAACTGCCTAACTCAAAATACAGCTCTGAAGCTAGAAACGTGATCGACCATAAGCACTAATGTGAAATTACGTACAATTTTCAAATTTGTTGTACTTGATAACTTTGCAGCCTCGGGCAGCTATGTTACCATGGAGGAATCACACAAGATTTGACTTTATAGGCTAGAACTGAAGTCGCGCCAACTGCCTAACTCAAAATACAGTCAAGAAAGTAGCTCTGAAGCTAGAAACGGGATCGACCACAAGCACTAATGTGAAATTACGTACAATTTTCAAATTTCTTGTACTTGCTAACTTTGCAACCTCGGGCAGCTATGTTACCATGGAGGAATCACACAAGATTTGACTTTATAGGCTAGAAATGAAGTCACGCCAACTGCCTAACTCAAAATACAGTCAAGAAAGTAGCTCTGAAGCTAGAAACGGGATCGACCATAAGCACTAATGTGAAATTACGTACAATTTTCAAATTTCTTGTACTTGCTAACTTTGCAACCTCGGGCAGCTATGTTACCATGGAGGAATCACACAAGATTTGACTTTATAGGCTAGAACTGAAGTCACGCCAACTGCCTAACTCAAAATACAGTCAAGAAAGTAGCTCTGAAGCTAGAAACGGGATCGACCATAAGCACTAATGTGAAATTACGTACAATTTTCAAATTTCTTGTACTTGCTAACTTTGCAGCCTCGGGCAGCTATGTTCCCATGGAGGAATCACACAAGATTTGACTTTATAGGCTAGAACTGAAGTCGCGCCAACTGCCTAACTCAAAATACAGTCAAGAAAGTAGCTCTGAAGCTAGAAACGGGATCGACCATAAGCACTAATGTGAAATTACGTACAATTTTCAAATTTCTTGTACTTGCTAACTTTGAAACCTCGGGCAGCTATGTTACCATGGAGGAATCACACAAGATTTGACTTTATAGGCTAGAACTGAAGTCGCGCCAACTGCATAACTCAAAATACAGCTCTGAAGCTAGAAACGTGATCGACCACAAGCACTAATGTGAAATTACGTACAATTTTCAAATTTCTTGTACTTGCTAACTTTGCAACCTCGGGCAGCTATGTTACCATGGAGGAATCACACAAGATTTGACTTTATAGGCTAGAACTGAAGTCGCGCCAACTGCCTAACTAAAAATACAGTCAAGAAAGTAGCTCTGAAGCTAGAAACGGGATCGACCATAAGCACTAATGTGAAATTACGTACAATTTTCAAATTTCTTGTACTTGCTAACTTTGCAGCCTCGGGCAGCTATGTTCCCATGGAGGAATCACACAAGATTTGACTTTATAGGCTAGAACTGAAGTCGCGCCAACTGCCTAACTAAAAATACAGTCAAGAAAGTAGCTCTGAAGCCAGAAACGGGATCGACCATAAGCACTAATGTGAAATTACGTACAATTTTCAAATTTCTTGTACTTGCTAACTTTGCAGCCTCGGGCAGCTATGTTCCCATGGAGGAATCACACAAGATTTGACTTTATAGGCTAGAACTGAAGTCGCGCCAACTGCCTAACTCAAAATACAGTCAAGAAAGTAGCTCTGAAGCTAGAAACGGGATCGACCATAAGCACTAATGTGAAATTACGTACAATTTTCAAATTTCTTGTACTTGCTAACTTTGCAGCCTCGGGCAGCTATGTTCCCATGGAGGAATCACACAAGATTTGACTTTATAGGCTAGAACTGAAGTCGCGCCAACTGCCTAACTCAAAATACAGTCAAGAAAGTAGCTCTGAAGCTAGAAACGGGATCGACCATAGCACTAATGTGAAATTACGTACAATTTTCAAATTTCTTGTACTTGCTAAATTTGCAGCCTCGGGCAGCTATGTTACCATGGAGGAATCACACAATATTTGACTTTATAGGCTAGAACTGAAGTCGCGCCAACTGCCTAACTCAAAATACAGTCAAGAAAGTAGCTCTGAAGCTAGAAACGGGATCGACCACAAGCACTAATGTGAAATTACGTACAATTTTCAAATTTCTTGTACTTGCTAACTTTGCAGCCTCGGGCAGCTATGTTACCATGGAGGAATCACACAAGATTTGACTTTATAGGCTAGAACTGAAGTCGCGCCAACTGCCTAACTCAAAATACAGTCAAGAAAGTAGCTCTAAAGCTAGAAACGGGATCGACCATAAGCACTAATGTGAAATTACGTACAATTTTCAAATTTCTTGTACTTGCTAACTTTGCAACCTCGGGCAGCTATGTTACCATGGAGGAATCACACAAGATTTGACTTTATAGGCTAGAACTGAAGTCACGCCAACTGCCTAACTCAAAATACAGTTAAGAAAGTAGCTCTGAAGCTAGAAACGGGATCGACCATAAGCACTAATGTGAAATTACGTACAATTTTCAAATTTCTTGTACTTGCTAACTTTGCAGCCTCGGGCAGCTATGTTCCCATGGAGGAATCACACAAGATTTGACTTTATAGGCTAGAACTGAAGTCGCGCCAACTGCCTAACTCAAAATACAGCTCTGAAGCTAGAAACGGGATCGACCATAAGCACTAATGTGAAATTACGTACAATTTTCAAATTTCTTGTACTTGCTAAATTTGCAACCTCGGGCAGCTATGTTACCATGGAGGAATCACACAAGATTTGACTTTATAGGCTAGAACTGAAGTCACGCCAACTGCCTAACTCAAAATACAGTCAGGAAAGTAGCTCTGAAGCTAGAAACGGGATCGACCATAAGCACTAATGTGAAATTACATACAATTTTCAAATTTCTTGTACTTGCTAACTTTGCAACCCCGGGCAGCTATGTTACCATGGAGGAATCACACAAGATTTGACTTTATAATCTAGAACTGAAGTCGCGCCAACTGCCTAACTCAAAATACAGCTCTGAAGCTAGAAACGGGATCGACCATAAGCACTAATGTGAAATTACGTACAATTTTCAAATTTCTTGTACTTGCTAACTTTGAAACCTCGGGCAGCTATGTTACCATGGAGGAATCACACAAGATTTGACTTTATAGGCTAGAACTGAAGTCACGCCAACTGCCTAACTCAAAATACAGTCAAGAAAGTAGCTCTGAAGCTAGAAACGGGATCGACCATAAGCACTAATGTGAAATTACGCACAATTTTCAAATTTCTTGTACTTGCTAACTTTGCAGCCTCGGGCAGCTATGTTCCCATGGAGGAATCACACAAGAATAGACTTTATAGGCTAGAACTGAAGTCGCGCCAACTGCCTAACTCAAAATACAGTCAAGAAAGTAGCTCTGAAGCTAGAAACGGGATCGACCATAAGCACTAATGTAAAATTACGTACAATTTTCAAATTTCTTGTACTTGCTAATTTTGCAACCTCGGGCAGCTATGTTCCCATGGAGGAATCACACAAGATTTGACTTTATAGGCTAGAACTAAAGTCGCGCCAACTGCCTAACTCAAAATACAGTCAAGAAAGTAGCTCTGAAGCTAGAAACGGGATCGACCATAAGCACTAATGTGAAATTACGTATAATTTTCAAATTTCTTGTACTTGCTAACTTTGCAGCCTCGGGCAGCTATGTTACCATGGAGGAATCACACAAGATTTGACTTTATAGGCTAGAACTGAAGTCGCGCCAACTGCCTAACTCAAAATACAGTCAAGAAAGTAGCTCTGAAGCTAGAAACGGGATCGACCATAAGCACTAATGTGAAATTACGTACAATTTTCAAATTTGTTGTACTTGATAATTTTGCAGCCTCGGGCAGCTATGTTACCATGGAGGAATCACACAAGATTTGACTTTATAGGCTAGAACTGAAGTCGCGCCAACTGCCTAACTCAAAATACAGTCAAGAAAGTAGCTCTGAAGCTAGAAACGGGATCGACCATAAGCACTAATGTGAAATTACGTACAATTTTCAAATTTCTTGTACTTGCTAACTTTGCAACCTCGGGCAGCTATGTTACCATGGAGGAATCACACAAGATTTGACTTTATAGGCTAGAACTGAAGTCGCGCCAACTGCCTAACTCAAAATACAGTCAAGAAAGTAGCTCTGAAGCTAGAAACGGGATCGACCATAACCACTAATGTGAAATTACGTACAATTTTCAAATTTCTTGTACTTGCTAACTTTGCAGCCTCGGGCAGCTATGTTCCCATGGAGGAATCACACAAGATTTGACTTTATAGGCTAGAACTGAAGTCGCGCCAACTGCCTAACTCAAAATACAGTCAAGAAAGTAGCTCTGAAGCTAGAAACGGGATCGACCATAAGCACTAATGTGAAATTACGTACAATTTTCAAATTTCTTGTACTTGATAACTTTGCAGCCTCGGGCAGCTATGTTACCATGGAGGAATCACACAAGATTTGACTTTATAGGCTAGAACTGAAGTCGCGCCAACTGCCTAACTCAAAATACAGTCAAGAAAGTAGCTCTGAAGCTAGAAACGGGATCGACCACAAGCACTAATGTGAAATTACGTACAATTTTCAAATTTCTTGTACTTGCTAACTTTGCAGCCTCGGGCAGCTATGTTACCATGGAGGAATCACACAAGATTTGACTTTATAGGCTAGAACTGAAGTCGCGCCAACTGCCTAACTCAAAATACAGTCAAGAAAGTAGCTCTGAAGCTAGAAACGGGATCGACCATAAGCACTAATGTGAAATTACGTACAATTTTCAAATTTCTTGTACTTGCTAACTTTGCAACCTCGGGCAGCTATGTTACCATGGAGGAATCACACAAGATTTGACTTTATAGGCTAGAACTGAAGTCACGCCAACTGCCTAACTCAAAATACAGTTAAGAAAGTAGCTCTGAAGCTAGAAACGGGATCGACCATAAGCACTAATGTGAAATTACGTACAATTTTCAAATTTCTTGTACTTGCTAACTTTGCAGCCTCGGGCAGCTATGTTCCCATGGAGGAATCACACAAGATTTGACTTTATAGGCTAGAACTGAAGTCGCGCCAACTGCCTAACTCAAAATACAGCTCTGAAGCTAGAAACGGGATCGACCATAAGCACTAATGTGAAATTACGTACAATTTTCAAATTTCTTGTACTTGCTAAATTTGCAACCTCGGGCAGCTATGTTACCATGGAGGAATCACACAAGATTTGACTTTATAGGCTAGAACTGAAGTCACGCCAACTGCCTAACTCAAAATACAGTCAGGAAAGTAGCTCTGAAGCTAGAAACGGGATCGACCATAAGCACTAATGTGAAATTACATACAATTTTCAAATTTCTTGTACTTGCTAACTTTGCAACCTCGGGCAGCTATGTTACCATGGAGGAATCACACAAGATTTGACTTTATAATCTAGAACTGAAGTCGCGCCAACTGCCTAACTCAAAATACAGCTCTGAAGCTAGAAACGGGATCGACCATAAGCACTAATGTGAAATTACGTACAATTTTCAAATTTCTTGTACTTGCTAACTTTGCAACCTCGGGCAGCTATGTTACCATGGAGGAATCACACAAGATTTGACTTTATAGGCTAGAACTGAAGTCACGCCAACTGCCTAACTCAAAATACAGTCAAGAAAGTAGCTCTGAAGCTAGAAACGGGATCGACCATAAGCACTAATGTGAAATTACGCACAATTTTCAAATTTCTTGTACTTGCTAACTTTGCAGCCTCGGGCAGCTATGTTCCCATGGAGGAATCACACAAGATTTGACTTTATAGGCTAGAACTGAAGTCGCGCCAACTGCTTAACTCAAAATACTGTCAATAAAGTAGCTCTGAAGCTGAGAAACGGGATCGACCATAAGCACTAATGTGAAATTACGTACAATTTTCAAATTTCTTGTACTTGCTAACTTTGCAGCCTCGGGCAGCTATGTTACCATGGAGGAATCACACAAGATTTGACTTTATAGGCTAGAACTGAAGTCGCGCCAACTGCCTTACTCAAAATACAGTCAAGAAAGTAGCTCTGAAGCTAGAAACGGGATCGACCATAAGCACTAATGTGAAATTACGTACAATTTTCAAATTTCTTGTACTTGCTAACTTTGCAGCCTCGGGCAGCTATGTTACCATGGAGGAATCACACAAGATTTGACTTTATAGGCTAGAACTGAAATCACGCCAACTGCCTAACTCAAAATACAGTCAAGAAAGTAGCTCTGAAGCTAGAAACGGGATCGACCATAAGCACTAATGTGAAATTACGTACAATTTTCAAATTTCTTGTACTTGCTAACTTTGCAGCCTCGGGCAGCTATGTTCCCATGGAGGAATCCCACAAGATTTGACTTTATAGGCTAGAACTGAAGTCGCGCCAACTGCCTAACTAAAAATACAGTCAAGAAAGTAGCTCTGAAGCTAGAAACGGGATCGACCATAAGCACTAATATGAAATTACGTACAATTTTCAAATTTCTTGTACTTGCTAACTTTGCAACCTCGGGCAGCTATGTTACCATGGAGGAATCACACAAGATTTGACTTTATAGGCTAGAACTGAAGTCACGCCAACTGCCTAACTCAAAATACACTCAAGAAAGTAGCTCTGAAGCTAGAAACGGGATCGACCATAAGCACTAATGTGAAATTACGTACAATTTTCAAATTTCTTGTACTTGCTAACTTTGCAGCCTCGGGCAGCTATGTTCCCATGGAGGAATCACACAAGATTTGACTTTATAGGCTAGAACTGAAGTCGCGCCAACTGCCTAACTCAAAATACAGTCAAGAAAGTAGCTCTGAAGCTAGAAACGGGATCGACCATAAGCACTAATGTGAAATTACGTACAATTTTCAAATTTCTTGTACTTGCTAACTTTGCAACCTCGGGCAGCTATGTTACCATGGAGGAATCACACAAGATTTGACTTTATAGGCTAGAACTGAAGTCACGCCAACTGCCTAACTCAAAATACAGTCAAGAAAGTAGCTCTGAAGCTAGAAACGGGATCGACCATAAGCACTAATGTGAAATTACGTACAATTTTCAAATTTCTTGTACTTGCTAACTTTGAAACCTCGGGCAGCTATGTTACCATGGAGGAATCACACAAGATTTGACTTTATAGGCTAGAACTGAAGTCGCGCCAACTGCATAACTCAAAATACAGCTCTGAAGCTAGAAACGTGATCGACCATAAGCACTAATGTGAAATTACGTACAATTTTCAAATTTGTTGTACTTGCTAACTTTGCAGCCTCGGGCAGCTATGTTACCATGGAGGAATCACACAAGATTTGACTTTATAGGCTAGAACTGAAGTCGCGCCAACTGCCTAACTCAAAATACAGTCAAGAAAGTAGCTCTGAAGCTAGAAACGGGATCGACCATAAGCACTAATGTGAAATTACGCACAATTTTCAAATTTCTTGTACTTGCTAACTTTGCAGCCTCGGGCAGCTATGTTCCCATGGAGGAATCACACAAGATTTGACTTTATAGGCTAGAACTGAAGTCGCGCCAACTGCTTAACTCAAAATACTGTCAATAAAGTAGCTCTGAAGCTGAGAAACGGGATCGACCATAAGCACTAATGTGAAATTACGTACAATTTTCAAATTTCTTGTACTTGCTAACTTTGCAGCCTCGGGCAGCTATGTTACCATGGAGGAATCACACAAGATTTGACTTTATAGGCTAGAACTGAAGTCGCGCCAACTGCCTTACTCAAAATACAGTCAAGAAAGTAGCTCTGAAGCTAGAAACGGGATCGACCATAAGCACTAATGTGAAATTACGTACAATTTTCAAATTTCTTGTACTTGCTAACTTTGCAGCCTCGGGCAGCTATGTTACCATGGAGGAATCACACAAGATTTGACTTTATAGGCTAGAACTGAAATCACGCCAACTGCCTAACTCAAAATACAGTCAAGAAAGTAGCTCTGAAGCTAGAAACGGGATCGACCATAAGCACTAATGTGAAATTACGTACAATTTTCAAATTTCTTGTACTTGCTAACTTTGCAGCCTCGGGCAGCTATGTTCCCATGGAGGAATCCCACAAGATTTGACTTTATAGGCTAGAACTGAAGTCGCGCCAACTGCCTAACTAAAAATACAGTCAAGAAAGTAGCTCTGAAGCTAGAAACGGGATCGACCATAAGCACTAATATGAAATTACGTACAATTTTCAAATTTCTTGTACTTGCTAACTTTGCAACCTCGGGCAGCTATGTTACCATGGAGGAATCACACAAGATTTGACTTTATAGGCTAGAACTGAAGTCACGCCAACTGCCTAACTCAAAATACAGTCAAGAAAGTAGCTCTGAAGCTAGAAACGGGATCGACCATAAGCACTAATGTGAAATTACGTACAATTTTCAAATTTCTTGTACTTGCTAACTTTGCAGCCTCGGGCAGCTATGTTCCCATGGAGGAATCACACAAGATTTGACTTTATAGGCTAGAACTGAAGTCGCGCCAACCGCCTAACTCAAAATACAGTCAAGAAAGTAGCTCTGAAGCTAGAAACGGGATCGACCATAAGCACTAATGTGAAATTACGTACAATTTTCAAATTTCTTGTACTTGCTAACTTTGCAACCTCGGGCAGCTATGTTACCATGGAGGAATCACACAAGATTTGACTTTATAGGCTAGAACTGAAGTCGCGCCAACTGCCTAACTCAAAATACAGCTCTGAAGCTAGAAACGTGATCGACCATAAGCACTAATGTGAAATTACGTACAATTTTCAAATTTGTTGTACTTGATAACTTTGCAGCTTATGTTACCATGGAGGAATCACACAAGATTTGACTTTATAGGCTAGAACTGAAGTCGCGCCAACTGCCTAACTCAAAATACAGTCAAGAAAGTAGCTCTGAAGCTAGAAACGGGATCGACCACAAGCACTAATGTGAAATTACGTACAATTTTCAAATTTCTTGTACTTGCTAACTTTGCAACCTCGGGCAGCTATGTTACCATGGAGGAATCACACAAGATTTGACTTTATAGGCTAGAACTGAAGTCACGCCAACTGCCTAACTCAAAATACAGTCAAGAAAGTAGCTCTGAAGCTAGAAACGGGATCGACCATAAGCACTAATGTGAAATTACGTACAATTTTCAAATTTCTTGTACTTGCTAACTTTGCAACCTCGGGCAGCTATGTTACCATGGAGGAATCACACAAGATTTGACTTTATAGGCTAGAACTGAAGTCACGCCAACTGCCTAACTCAAAATACAGTCAAGAAAGTAGCTCTGAAGCTAGAAACGGGATCGACCATAAGCACTAATGTGAAATTACGTACAATTTTCAAATTTCTTGTACTTGCTAACTTTGCAGCCTCGGGCAGCTATGTTCCCATGGAGGAATCACACAAGATTTGACTTTATAGGCTAGAACTGAAGTCGCGCCAACTGCCTAACTCAAAATACAGCTCTGAAGCTAGAAACGTGATCGACCATAAGCACTAATGTGAAATTACGTACAATTTTCAAATTTGTTGTACTTGATAACTTTGCAGCCTCGGGCAGCTATGTTACCATGGAGGAATCACACAAGATTTGACTTTATAGGCTAGAACTGAAGTCGCGCCAACTGCCTAACTCAAAATACAGTCAAGAAAGTAGCTCTGAAGCTAGAAACGGGATCGACCACAAGCACTAATGTGAAATTACGTACAATTTTCAAATTTCTTGTACTTGCTAACTTTGCAACCTCGGGCAGCTATGTTACCATGGAGGAATCACACAAGATTTGACTTTATAGGCTAGAAATGAAGTCACGCCAACTGCCTAACTCAAAATACAATCAAGAAAGTAGCTCTGAAGCTAGAAACGGGATCGACCATAAGCACTAATGTGAAATTACGTACAATTTTCAAATTTCTTGTACTTGCTAACTTTGCAGCCTCGGGCAGCTATGTTCCCATGGAGGAATCACACAAGATTTGACTTTATAGGCTAGAACTGAAGTCGCGCCAACTGCATAACTCAAAATACAGCTCTGAAGCTAGAAACGTGATCGACCATAAGCACTAATGTGAAATTACGTACAATTTTCAAATTTGTTGTACTTGATAACTTTGCAGCCTCGGGCAGCTATGTTACCATGGAGGAATCACACAAGATTTGACTTTATAGGCTAGAACTGAAGTCGCGCCAACTGCCTAACTCAAAATACAGTCAAGAAAGTAGCTCTGAAGCTAGAAACGGGATCGACCACAAGCACTAATGTGAAATTACGTACAATTTTCAAATTTCTTGTACTTGCTAACTTTGCAGCCTCGGGCAGCTATGTTACCATGGAGGAATCACACAAGATTTGACTTTATAGGCTAGAACTGAAGTCGCGCCAACTGCCTAACTCAAAATACAGTCAAGAAAGTAGCTCTGAAGCTAGAAACGGGATCGACCATAAGCACTAATGTGAAATTACGTACAATTTTCAAATTTCTTGTACTTGCTAACTTTGCAACCTCGGGCAGCTATGTTACCATGGAGGAATCACACAAGATTTGACTTTATAGGCTAGAACTGAAGTCACGCCAACTGCCTAACTCAAAATACAGTCAAGAAAGTAGCTCTGAAGCTAGAAACGGGATCGACCATAAGCACTAATGTGAAATTACGTACAATTTTCAAATTTCTTGTACTTGCTAATTTTGCAGCCTCGGGCAGCTATGTTCCCATGGAGGAATCACACAAGATTTGACTTTATAGGCTAGAACTGAAGTCGCGCCAACTGCCTAACTCAAAATACAGTCAAGAAAGTAGCTCTGAAGCTAGAAACGGGATCGACCATAAGCACTAATGTGAAATTACGTACAATTTTCAAATTTCTTGTACTTGCTAACTTTGCAACCTCGGGCAGCTATGTTACCATGGAGGAATCACACAAGATTTGACTTTATAGGCTAGAACCGAAGTCGCGCCAACTGCCTAACTCAAAATACAGCTCTGAAGCTAGAAACGGGATCGACCATAAGCACTAATGTGAAATTACGTACAATTTTCAAATTTCTTGTACTTGCTAACTTTGCAGCCTCGGGCAGCTATGTTACCATGGAGGAATCACACAAGATTTGACTTTATAGGCTAGAACTGGAGTCGCGCCGACTGCTTAACTCAAAATACTGTCAATAAAGTAGCTCTGAAGCTGAGAAACGGGATCGACCATAAGCACTAATGTGAAATTACGTACAATTTTCAAATTTCTTGTACTTGCTAACTTTGCAGCCTCGGGCAGCTATGTAACCATGGAGGAATCACACAAGATTTGACTTTATAGGCTAAAACTGAAGTCGCGCCAACTGCCTAACTCAAAATACAGTCAAGAAAGTAGCTCTGAAGCTAGAAGCGGGATCGACCATAAGCACTAATGTGAAATTACGTACAATTTTCAAATTTCTTGTACTTGCTAACTTTGCAGCCTCGGGCAGCTATGTTACCATGGAGGAATCACACAAGATTTGACTTTATAGGCTAGAACTGAAGTCACGCCAACTGCCTAACTCAAAATACAGTCAAGAAAGTAGCTCTGAAGCTAGAAACGGGATCGACCATAAGCACTAATGTGAAATTACGTACAATTTTCAAATTTCTTGTACTTGCTAACTTTGCAGCCTCGGGCAGCTATGTTCCCATGGAGGAATCACACAAGATTTGACTTTATAGGCTAGAACTGAAGTCGCGCCAACCGCCTAACTCAAAATACAGTCAAGAAAGTAGCTCTGAAGCTAGAAACGGGATCGACCATAAGCACTAATGTGAAATTACGTACAATTTTCAAATTTCTTGTACTTGCTAACTTTGCAACCTCGGGCAGCTATGTTACCATGGAGGAATCACACAAGATTTGACTTTATAGGCTAGAACTGAAGTCACGCCAACTGCCTAACTCAAAATACAGCTCTGAAGCTAGAAACGTGATCGACCATAAGCACTAATGTGAAATTACGTACAATTTTCAAATTTGTTGTACTTGATAACTTTGCAGCTTATGTTACCATGGAGGAATCACACAAGATTTGACTTTATAGGCTAGAACTGAAGTCGCGCCAACTGCCTAACTCAAAATACAGTCAAGAAAGTAGCTCTGAAGCTAGAAACGGGATCGACCACAAGCACTAATGTGAAATTACGTACAATTTTCAAATTTCTTGTACTTGCTAACTTTGCAACCTCGGGCAGCTATGTTACCATGGAGGAATCACACAAGATTTGACTTTATAGGCTAGAACTGAAGTCACGCCAACTGCCTAACTCAAAATACAGACAAGAAAGTAGCTCTGAAGCTAGAAACGGGATCGACCATAAGCACTAATGTGAAATTACGTACAATTTTCAAATTTCTTGTACTTGCTAACTTTGCAACCTCGGGCAGCTATGTTACCATGGAGGAATCACACAAGATTTGACTTTATAGGCTAGAACTGAAGTCACGCCAACTGCCTAACTCAAAATACAGTCAAGAAAGTAGCTCTGAAGCTAGAAACGGGATCGACCATAAGCACTAATGTGAAATTACGTACAATTTTCAAATTTCTTGTACTTGCTAACTTTGCAGCCTCGGGCAGCTATGTTCCCATGGAGGAATCACACAAGATTTGACTTTATAGGCTAGAACTGAAGTCGCGCCAACTGCCTAACTCAAAATACAGCTCTGAAGCTAGAAACGTGATCGACCATAAGCACTAATGTGAAATTACGTACAATTTTCAAATTTGTTGTACTTGATAACTTTGCAGCCTCGGGCAGCTATGTTACCATGGAGGAATCACACAAGATTTGACTTTATAGGCTAGAACTGAAGTCGCGCCAACTGCCTAACTCAAAATACAGTCAAGAAAGTAGCTCTGAAGCTAGAAACGGGATCGACCACAAGCACTAATGTGAAATTACGTACAATTTTCAAATTTCTTGTACTTGCTAACTTTGCAACCTCGGGCAGCTATGTTACCATGGAGGAATCACACAAGATTTGACTTTATAGGCTAGAAATGAAGTCACGCCAACTGCCTAACTCAAAATACAATCAAGAAAGTAGCTCTGAAGCTAGAAACGGGATCGACCATAAGCACTAATGTGAAATTACGTACAATTTTCAAATTTCTTGTACTTGCTAACTTTGCAGCCTCGGGCAGCTATGTTCCCATGGAGGAATCACACAAGATTTGACTTTATAGGCTAGAACTGAAGTCGCGCCAACTGCATAACTCAAAATACAGCTCTGAAGCTAGAAACGTGATCGACCATAAGCACTAATGTGAAATTACGTACAATTTTCAAATTTGTTGTACTTGATAACTTTGCAGCCTCGGGCAGCTATGTTACCATGGAGGAATCACACAAGATTTGACTTTATAGGCTAGAACTGAAGTCGCGCCAACTGCCTAACTCAAAATACAGTCAAGAAAGTAGCTCTGAAGCTAGAAACGGGATCGACCACAAGCACTAATGTGAAATTACGTACAATTTTCAAATTTCTTGTACTTGCTAACTTTGCAGCCTCGGGCAGCTATGTTACCATGGAGGAATCACACAAGATTTGACTTTATAGGCTAGAACTGAAGTCGCGCCAACTGCCTAACTCAAAATACAGTCAAGAAAGTAGCTCTGAAGCTAGAAACGGGATCGACCATAAGCACTAATGTGAAATTACGTACAATTTTCAAATTTCTTGTACTTGCTAACTTTGCAACCTCGGGCAGCTATGTTACCATGGAGGAATCACACAAGATTTGACTTTATAGGCTAGAACTGAAGTCACGCCAACTGCCTAACTCAAAATACAGTCAAGAAAGTAGCTCTGAAGCTAGAAACGGGATCGACCATAAGCACTAATGTGAAATTACGTACAATTTTCAAATTTCTTGTACTTGCTAATTTTGCAGCCTCGGGCAGCTATGTTCCCATGGAGGAATCACACAAGATTTGACTTTATAGGCTAGAACTGAAGTCGCGCCAACTGCCTAACTCAAAATACAGTCAAGAAAGTAGCTCTGAAGCTAGAAACGGGATCGACCATAAGCACTAATGTGAAATTACGTACAATTTTCAAATTTCTTGTACTTGCTAACTTTGCAACCTCGGGCAGCTATGTTACCATGGAGGAATCACACAAGATTTGACTTTATAGGCTAGAACCGAAGTCGCGCCAACTGCCTAACTCAAAATACAGCTCTGAAGCTAGAAACGGGATCGACCATAAGCACTAATGTGAAATTACGTACAATTTTCAAATTTCTTGTACTTGCTAACTTTGCAGCCTCGGGCAGCTATGTTACCATGGAGGAATCACACAAGATTTGACTTTATAGGCTAGAACTGGAGTCGCGCCGACTGCTTAACTCAAAATACTGTCAATAAAGTAGCTCTGAAGCTGAGAAACGGGATCGACCATAAGCACT
This sequence comes from Merodon equestris, assembly GCA_958301585.1. Taxonomy (NCBI): domain Eukaryota; kingdom Metazoa; phylum Arthropoda; class Insecta; order Diptera; family Syrphidae; genus Merodon; species Merodon equestris. The sequence continues at coordinate 86,860,937 of OY284414.1, forward strand.
AATGTGAAATTACGTACAATTTTCAAATTTCTTGTACTTGCTAACTTTGCAGCCTCGGGCAGCTATGTAACCATGGAGGAATCACACAAGATTTGACTTTATAGGCTAAAACTGAAGTCGCGCCAACTGCCTAACTCAAAATACAGTCAAGAAAGTAGCTCTGAAGCTAGAAGCGGGATCGACCATAAGCACTAATGTGAAATTACGTACAATTTTCAAATTTCTTGTACTTGCTAACTTTGCAGCCTCGGGCAGCTATGTTACCATGGAGGAATCACACAAGATTTGACTTTATAGGCTAGAACTGGAGTCGCGCCGACTGCTTAACTCAAAATACTGTCAATAAAGTAGCTCTGAAGCTGAGAAACGGGATCGACCATAAGCACTAATGTGAAATTACGTACAATTTTCAAATTTCTTGTACTTGATAATTTTGTAGCCTCGGGCAGCTATGTTACCATGGAGGAATGACACAAGTTTTGACTTTATAGGCTAGAACTGAAGTCGCGCCAACTGCCTAACTCAAAATACAGTTAAGAAAGTAGCTCTGAAGCTAGAAACCGGATCGACCATAAGCAATAATGTGAAATTACGTACAATTTTCAAATTTGTTGTACTTGATAACTTTGCAGCCTCGGGCAGCTATGTTACCATGGAGGAATCACACAAGATTTGATTTTATAGGCTAGAACTGAAGTCGCGCCAACTGCCTAACTCAAAATACAGTCAAGAAAGTAGCTCTGAAGCTAGAAACGGGATCGACCATAAGCACTAATGTGAAATTACGTACAATTTTCAAATTTCTTGTACTTGCTAACTTTGCAGCCTCGGGCAGCTATGTTACCATAGAGGAATCACATAAGATTTGACTTTATAGGCTAGAACTGAAGTCGCGCCAACTGCCTTACTCAAAATACAGTCAAGAAAGTAGCTCTGAAGCTACAAACGGGATCGACCATAAGCACTAATGTGAAATTACGTACAATTTTCAAATTTCTTGTACTTGCTAAATTTGCAGCCTCGGGCAGCTATGTTACCATGGAGGAATCACACAAGATTTGACTTTATAGGCTAGAACTGAAGTCGCGCCAACTGCCTAACTCAAAATACAGTCAAGAAAGTAGCTCTGAAGCTAGAAACGGGATCGACCATAAGCACTAATGTGAAATTACGTACAATTTTCAAATTTCTTGTACTTGCTAACTTTGCAACCTCGGGCAGCTATGTTACCATGGAGGAATCACACAAGATTTGACTTTATAGGCTAGAACTGAAGTCACGCCAACTGCCTAACTCAAAATACAGTCAAGAAAGTAGCTCTGAAGCTAGAAACGGGATCGACCATAAGCACTAATGTGAAATTACGTACAATTTTCAAATTTCTTGTACTTGCTAACTTTGCAGCCTCGGGCAGCTATGTTCCCATGGAGGAATCACACAAGATTTGACTTTATAGGCTAGAACTGAAGTCGCGCCAACTGCCTAACTAAAAATACAGTCAAGAAAGTAGCTCTGAAGCTAGAAACGGGATCGACCATAAGCACTAATATCAAATTACGTACAATTTTCAAATTTCTTGTACTTGCTAACTTTGCAACCTCGGGCAGCTATGTTACCATGGAGGAATCACACAAGATTTGACTTTATAGGCTAGAACTGAAGTCACGCCAACTGCCTAACTCAAAATACAGTCAAGAAAGTAGCTCTGAAGCTAGAAACGGGATCAACCATAAGCACTAATGTGAAATTACGTACAATTTTCAAATTTCTTGTACTTGCTAACTTTGCAGCCTCGGGCAGCTATGTTCCCATGGAGGAATCACACAAGATTTGACTTTATAGGCTAGAATTGAAGTCGCGCCAACTGCCTAACTCAAAATACAGTCAAGAAAGTAGCTCTGAAGCTAGAAACGGGATCGACCATAAGCACTAATGTGAAATTACGTACAATTTTCAAATTTCTTGTACTTGCTAACTTTGCAACCTCGGGCAGCTATGTTACCATGGAGGAATCACACAAGATTTGACTTTATAGGCTAGAACTGAAGTCACGCCAACTGCCTAACTCAAAATACAGTCAAGAAAGTAGCTCTGAAGCTAGAAACGGGATCGACCATAAGCACTAATGTGAAATTACGTACAATTTTCAAATTTCTTGTACTTGCTAACTTTGCAACCTCGGGCAGCTATGTTACCATGGAGGAATCACACAAGATTTGACTTTATAGGCTAGAACTGAAGTCGCGCCAACTGCCTAACTCAAAATACAGCTCTGAAGCTAGAAACGTGATCGACCATAAGCACTAATGTGAAATTACGTACAATTTTCAAATTTGTTGTACTTGATAACTTTGCAGCCTCGGGCAGCTATGTTACCATGGAGGAATCACACAAGATTTGACTTTATAGGCTAGAACTGAAGTCGCGCCAACTGCCTAACTCAAAATACAGTCAAGAAAGTAGCTCTGAAGCTAGAAACGGGATCGACCACAAGCACTAATGTGAAATTACGTACAATTTTCAAATTTCTTGTACTTGCTAACTTTGCAACCTCGGGCAGCTATGTTACCATGGAGGAATCACACAAGATTTGACTTTATAGGCTAGAACTGAAGTCACGCCAACTGCCTAACTCAAAATACAGTCAAGAAAGTAGCTCTGAAGCTAGAAACGGGATCGACCATAAGCACTAATGTGAAATTACGTACAATTTTCAAATTTCTTGTACTTGCTAACTTTGCAACCTCGGGCAGCTATGTTACCATGGAGGAATCACACAAGATTTGACTTTATAGGCTAGAACTGAAGTCACGCCAACTGCCTAACTCAAAATACAGTCAAGAAAGTAGCTCTGAAGCTAGAAACGGGATCGACCATAAGCACTAATGTGAAATTACGTACAATTTTCAAATTTCTTGTACTTGCTAACTTTGCAACCTCGGGCAGCTATGTTACCATGGAGGAATCACACAAGATTTGACTTTATAGGCTAGAACTGAAGTCACGCCAACTGCCTAACTCAAAATACAGTCAAGAAAGTAGCTCTGAAGCTAGAAACGGGATCGACCATAAGCACTAATGTGAAATTACGTACAATTTTCAAATTTCTTGTACTTGCTAACTTTGCAACCCCGGGCAGCTATGTTACCATGGAGGAATCACACAAGATTTGACTTTATAGGCTAGAACTGAAGTCACGCCAACTGCCTAACTCAAAATACAGTCAAGAAAGTAGCTCTGAAGCTAGAAACGGGATCGACCATAAGCACTAATGTGAAATTACGTACAATTTTCAAATTTCTTGTACTTGCTAACTTTGCAGCCTCGGGCAGCTATGTTCCCATGGAGGAATCACACAAGATTTGACTTTATAGGCTAGAACTGAAGTCGCGCCAACTGCCTAACTCAAAATACAGTCAAGAAAGTAGCTCTGAAGCTAGAAACGGGATCGACCATAAGCACTAATGTGAAATTACGTACAATTTTCAAATTTCTTGTACTTGCTAACTTTGCAACCTCGGGCAGCTATGTTACCATGGAGGAATCACAAAAGATTTGACTTTATAGGCTAGAACTGAAGTCACGCCAACTGCCTAACTCAAAATACAGTCAAGAAAGTAGCTCTGAAGCTAGAAACGGGATCGACCATAAGCACTAATGTGAAATTACGTACAATTTTCAAATTTCTTGTACTTGCTAACTTTGCAGCCTCGGGCAGCTATGTTCCCATGGAGGAATCACACAAGATTTGACTTTATAGGCTAGAACTGAAGTCGCGCCAACTGCCTAACTCAAAATACAGTCAAGAAAGTAGCTCTGAAGCTAGAAACGGGATCGACCATAAGCACTAATGTGAAATTACGTACAATTTTCAAATTTCTAGTACTTGCTAACTTTGCAACCTCGGGCAGCTATGTTACCATGGAGGAATCACACAAGATTTGACTTTATAGGCTAGAACCGAAGTCGCGCCAACTGCCTAACTCAAAATACAGCTCTGAAGCTAGAAACGGGATCGACCATAAGCACTAATGTGAAATTACGTACAATTTTCAAATTTCTTGTACTTGCTAACTTTGCAGCCTCGGGCAGCTATGTTACCATGGAGGAATCACACAAGATTTGACTTTATAGGCTAGAACTGGAGTCGCGCCAACTGCTTAACTCAAAATACTGTCAATAAAGTAGCTCTGAAGCTGAGAAACGGGATCGACCATAAGCACTAATGTGAAATTACGTACAATTTTCAAATTTCTTGTACTTGCTAACTTTGCAGCCTCGGGCAGCTATGTTACCATGGAGGAATCACACAAGATTTGACTTTATAGGCTAAAACTGAAGTCGCGCCAACTGCCTAACTCAAAATACAGTCAAGAAAGTAGCTCTGAAACTAGAAGCGGGATCGACCATAAGCACTAATGTGAAATTACGTACAATTTTCAAATTTCTTGTACTTGCTAACTTTGCAGCCTCGGGCAGCTATGTTACCATGGAGGAATCACACAAGATTTGACTTTATAGGCTAGAACTGAAGTCGCGCCAACTGCCTAACTCAAAATACAGTCAAGAAAGTAGGTCTGAAGCTAGAAACGGGATCGACCATAAGCACTAATGTGAAATTACGTACAATTTTCAAATTTCTAGTACTTGCTAACTTTGCAACCTCGGGCAGCTATGTTACCATGGAGGAATCACACAAGATTTGACTTTATAGGCTAGAACCGAAGTCGCGCCAACTGCCTAACTCAAAATACAGCTCTGAAGCTAGAAACGGGATCGACCATAAGCACTAATGTGAAATTACGTACAATTTTCAAATTTCTTGTACTTGCTAACTTTGCAGCCTCGGGCAGCTATGTTACCATGGAGGAATCACACAAGATTTGACTTTATAGGCTAGAACTGAAGTCGCGCCAACTGCCTAACTCAAAATACAGTCAAGAAAGTAGCTCTGAAGCTAGAAACGGGATCGACCATAAGCACTAATGTGAAATTACGTACAATTTTTAAATTTCTTGTACTTGATAACTTTGCAGCTTCGGGCAGCTATGTTACCATGGAGGAATCACACAAGATTTGACTTTATGGCTAGAACTGAAGTCGCGCCAACTGCCTAACTCAAAATACAGTCAAGAAAGTAGCTCTGAAGCTAGAAACGGGATCGACCATAAGCACTAATGTCAAATTACGTACAATTTTCAAATTTCTTGTACTTGCTAACTTTGCAACCTCGGGCAGCTATGTTACCATGAAGGAATCACACAAGATTTGACTTTGTAGGCTGGAACTGAAGTTGCGCCAACTGCCTAACTCAAAATACAGTCAAGAAAGTAGCTCTGAAGCTAGAAATGGGATCGACCATTAGCACTAATGTGAAATTACGTACAATTTTCAAATATCTTGTACTTGCTAACTTTGCAACCTCGGGCAGCTATGTTACCATGGAGGAATCACACAAGATTTGACTTTATGGCTAGAACTGAAGTCGCGCCAACTGCCTAACTCAAAATACAGTCAAGAAAGTAGCTCTGAAGCTAGAAACGGGATCGACCATAAGCACTAATGTGAAATTACGTACAATTTTCAAATTTCTTGTACTTGCTAACTTTGCAGCTTCGGGCAGCTATGTTACCATGGAGGAATCACACAAGATTTGACTTTATAGGGTAAACTGAAGTCGCGCCAACTGCCTAACTCAAAATACAGTCAAGAAAGTAGCTCTGAAGCTAGAAACGGGATCGACCATAAGCACTAATGTGAAATTACGTACAATTTTCAAATTTCTTGTACTTGCTAACTTTGCAACCTCGGGCAGCTATGTTACCATGGAGGAATCACACAAGATTTGACTTTATAGGCTAGAACCGAAGTCGCGCCAACTGCCTAACTCAAAATACAGTCAAGAAAGTAGCTCTGAAGCTAGAAACGGGATCGACCATAAGCACTAATGTGAAATTACGTACAATTTTCAAATTTGTTGTACTTGATAACTTTGCAGCCTCGGGCAGCTATGTTACCATGGAGGATACACACAAGATTTGACTTTATAGGCTAGAAGTGAAGTCGCGCCAACTGCTTAACTCAAAATACAGTCAAGAAAGTAGCTCTGAAGCTAGAAACGGGATCGACCATAAGCACTAATGTGAAATTACGTACAATTTTCAAATTTGTTGTACTTGATAACTTTGCAGCCTCGGGCAGCTATGTTACCATGGAGGAATCACACAAGATTTGACTTTATAGGCTAAAACTGAAGTCGCGCCAACTGCCTAACTCAAAATACAGTCAAGAAAGTAGCTCTGAAGCTAGAAACGGGATCGACCATAAGCACTAATGTGAAATTACGTACAATTTTCAAATTTCTTGTACTTGCTAAGTTTGCAACCTCGGGCAGCTATGTTACCATGGAGGAATCACACAAGATTTGACTTTATAGGCTAGAACTGAAGTCGCGCCAACTGTTTAACTCAAAATACTGTCAATAAAGTAGCTCTGAAGCTGAGAAACGGGATCGACCATAAGCACTAATGTGAAATTACGTACAATTTTCAAATTTCTTGTACTTGCTAACTTTGCAGCCTCGGGCAGCTATGTTACCATGGAGGAATCACACAAGATTTGACTTTATAGGCTAAAACTGAAGTCGCGCCAACTGCCTAACTCAAAATACAGTCAAGAAAGTAGCTCTGAAGCTAGAAGCGGGATCGACCATAAGCACTAATGTGAAATTACGTACAATTTTCAAATTTCTTGTACTTGCTAACTTTGCAACCTCGGGCAGCTATGTTACCATGGAGGAATCACACAAGATTTGACTTTATAGGCTAGAACTGAAGTCGCGCCAACTGCGTAACTTAATATACAGTCAAGAAAGTAGCTCTGAAGCTAGAAACGGGATCGACCATAAGCACTAATGTGAAATTACGTACAATTTTCAAATTTCTTGTACTTGCTAACTTTGCAACCTCGGGCAGCTATGTTACCATGGAGGAATCACACAAGATTTGACTTTATAGGCTAGAACTGAAGTCGCGCCAACTGCCTAAGTCAAAATACAGTCAAGAAAGTAGCTCTGAAGCTAGAAACGGGATCGACCATAAGCACTAATGTGAAATTACGTACAATTTTCAAATTTCTTGTACTTGCTAACTTTGCAGCCTCGGGCAGCTATGTTACCATGGAGGAATCACACAAGATTTGACTTTATGGCTAGAACTGAAGTCGCGCCAACTGCCTAACTCAAAATACAGTCAAGAAAGTAGCTCTGAAGCTAGAAACGGGATCGACCATAAGCACTAATGTGAAATTACGTACAATTTTCAAATTTCTTGTACTTGCTAACTTTGCAACCTCGGGCAGCTATGTTACCATGAAGGAATCACACAAGATTTGACTTTATAGGCTAGAACTGAAGTCGCGCCAACTGCCTAACTCAAAATACAGTCAAGAAAGTAGCTCTAAGGCTAGAAATGGGATCGACCATTAGCACTAATGTGAAATTACGTACAATTTTCAAATTTCTTGTACTTGCTAACTTTGCAACCTCGGGCAGCTATGTTACCATGGAGGAATCACACAAGATTTGACTTTATAGGCTAGAACTGAAGTCGCGCCAACTGCCTAACTCAAAATACAGTCAAGAAAGTAGCTCTGAAGCTAGAAATGGGATCGACCATTAGCACTAATGTGAATTTACGTACAATTTTCAAATTTCTTGTACTTGCTAACTTTGCAACCTCGGGCAGCTATGTTACCATGGAGGAATCACACAAGATTTGACTTTATAGGCTAGAACCTAAGTCGCGCCAACTGCCTAACTCAAAATACAGTCAAGAAAGTAGCTCTGAAGCTGAGAAACGGGATCGACCATAAGCACTAATGTGAAATTACGTACAATTTTCAAATTTCTTGTACTTGCTAACTTTGCAGCTTCGGGCAGCTATGTTACCATGGAGGAATCACACAAGATTTGACTTTATAGGCTAGAACTGAAGTCGCGCCAACTGCCTAACTCAAAATACAGTCAAGAAAGTAGCTCTGAAGCTAGAAACGGGATCGACCATAAGCACTAATATGAAATTACGTACAATTTTCAAATTTCTTGTACTCGCTAACTTTGCAGCCTCGGGCAGCTATGTTACCATGGAGGAATCACACAAGATTTGACTTTATAGGCTAGAACTGAAGTCGCGCCAACTGCCTAACTGAAAATACAGTCAAGAAAGTAGCTCTGAAGCTAGAAATGGGATCGACCATTAGCACTAATGTGAAATTACGTACAATTTTCAAATTTCTTGTACTTGCTAACTTTGCAACCTCGGGCAGCTATGTTACCATGGAGGAATCACACAAGATTTGACTTTATAGGCTAGAACTGAAGTCGCGCCAACTGCCTAACTGAAAATACAGTCAAGAAAGTAGCTCTGAAGCTGAGAAACGGGATCGACCATAAGCACTAATGTGAAATTACGTACAATTTTCAAATTTCTTGTACTTGCTAACTTTGCAGCCTCGGGCAGCTATGTTACCATGGAGGAATCACACAAGATTTGACTTTATAGGCTAGAACTGAAGTCGCGCCAACTGCCTAGCTCAAAATACAGTCAAGAAAGTAGCTCTGAAGCTAGAAACGGGATCGACCATAAGCACTAATGTGAAATTACGTACAATTTTCAAATTTCTTGTACTTGCTAACTTTGCAACCTCGGGCAGCTATGTTACCATGAAGGAATCACACAAGATTTGACTTTATAGGCTAGAACTGAAGTCGCGCCAACTGCCTAACTCAAAATACAGTCAAGAAAGTAGCTCTAAGGCTAGAAATGGGATCGACCATTAGCACTAATGTGAAATTACGTACAATTTTCAAATTTCTTGTACTTGCTAACTTTGCAACCTCGGGCAGCTATGTTACCATGGAGGAATCACACAAGATTTGACTTTATAGGCTAGAACTGAAGTCGCGCCAACTGCCTAACTCAAAATACAGTCAAGAAAGTAGCTCTGAAGCTAGAAACGGGATCGACCATAAGCACTAATGTGAAATTACGTACAATTTTCAAATTTCTTGTACTTGCTAACTTTGCAGCCTCGGGCAGCTATGTTACCATGAAGGAATCACACAAGATTTGACTTTATAGGCTAGAACTGAAGTCGCGCCAACTGCCTAACTCAAAATACAGTCAAGAAAGTAGCTCTGAAGCTAGAAACGGGATCGACCATAAGCACTAATGTGAAATTACGTACAATTTTCAAATTTGTTGTACTTGATAACTTTGCAGCCTCGGGCAGCTATGTTACCCTGGAGGAATCACACAAGATTTGACTTTATAGGCTGGAACTGAAGTCGCGCCAACTGCCCAACTCAATATACAGTCAAGAAAGTAGCTCTGAAGCTAGAAACGGGATCGACCATAAGCACTTATGTGAAATTACGTACAATTTTCAAATTTCTTGTACTTCCTAATTTTGCAGCCTCGGGCAGCTATGTTACCATGGAGGAATCACACAAGATTTGCCTTTATAGGCTAGAACTGAAGTCGCGCCAACTGCCTAACTCAAAATACAGTCAAGAAAGTAGCTCTGAAGCTAGAAACGGGATCGACCATAAGCACTAATGTGAAATTACGTACAATTTTCAAATTTCTTGTACTTGCTAATTTTGCAACCTCGGGCAGCTATGTTCCCATGGAGGAATCACACAAGATTTGACTTTATAGGCTAGAACTAAAGTCGCGCCAACTGCCTAACTCAAAATACAGTCAAGAAAGTAGCTCTGAAGCTAGAAACGGGATCGACCATAAGCACTAATGTGAAATTACGTACAATTTTCAAATTTCTTGTACTTGCTAACTTTGCAGCCTCGGGCAGCTATGTTACTATGGAGGAATCACACAAGATTTGACTTTATAGGCTAGAACTGAAGTCGCGCCAACTGCCTAACTCAAAATACAGTCAAGAAAGTAGCTCTGAAGCTAGAAACGGGATCGACCATAAGCACTAATGTGAAATTACGTACAATTTTCAAATTTCTTGTACTTGCTAACTTTGCAACCTCGGGCAGCTATGTTACCATGGAGGAATCACACAAGATTTGACTTTATAGGCTAGAACTGAAGTCGCGCCAACTGCCCAACTCAAAATACAGTCAAGAAAGTAGCTCTGAAGCTAGAAACGGGATCGACCATAAGCACTAATGTGAAATTACGTACAATTTTCAAATTTCTTGTACTTGCTAACTTTGCAACCTGGGGCAGCTATGTTACCGTGGAGGAATCACACAAGATTTGACTTTATAGGCTAGAACTGAAGTCGCGCCAACTGCGTAACTTAATATACAGTCAAGAAAGTAGCTCTGAAGCTAGAAACGGGATCGACCATAAGCACTAATGTGAAATTACGTACAATTTTCAAATTTCTTGTACTTGCTAACTTTGCAACCTCGGGCAGCTATGTTACCATGGAGGAATCACACAAGATTTGACTTTATAGGCTAGAACTGAAGTCGCGCCAACTGCCTAAGTCAAAATACAGTCAAGAAAGTAGCTCTGAAGCTAGAAACGGGATCGACCATAAGCACTAATGTGAAATTACGTACAATTTTCAAATTTCTTGTACTTGCTAACTTTGCAGCCTCGGGCAGCTATGTTACCATGGAGGAATCACACAAGATTTGACTTTATGGCTAGAACTGAAGTCGCGCCAACTGCCTAACTCAAAATACAGTCAAGAAAGTAGCTCTGAAGCTAGAAACGGGATCGACCATAAGCACTAATGTGAAATTACGTACAATTTTCAAATTTCTTGTACTTGCTAACTTTGCAACCTCGGGCAGCTATGTTACCATGAAGGAATCACACAAGATTTGACTTTATAGGCTAGAACTGAAGTCGCGCCAACTGCCTAACTCAAAATACAGTCAAGAAAGTAGCTCTAAGGCTAGAAATGGGATCGACCATTAGCACTAATGTGAAATTACGTACAATTTTCAAATTTCTTGTACTTGCTAACTTTGCAACCTCGGGCAGCTATGTTACCATGGAGGAATCACACAAGATTTGACTTTATAGGCTAGAACTGAAGTCGCGCCAACTGCCTAACTCAAAATACAGTCAAGAAAGTAGCTCTGAAGCTAGAAATGGGATCGACCATTAGCACTAATGTGAATTTACGTACAATTTTCAAATTTCTTGTACTTGCTAACTTTGCAACCTCGGGCAGCTATGTTACCATGGAGGAATCACACAAGATTTGACTTTATAGGCTAGAACCGAAGTCGCGCCAACTGCCTAACTCAAAATACAGTCAAGAAAGTAGCTCTGAAGCTGAGAAACGGGATCGACCATAAGCACTAATGTGAAATTACGTACAATTTTCAAATTTCTTGTACTTGCTAACTTTGCAGCTTCGGGCAGCTATGTTACCATGGAGGAATCACACAAGATTTGACTTTATAGGCTAGAACTGAAGTCGCGCCAACTGCCTAACTCAAAATACAGTCAAGAAAGTAGCTCTGAAGCTAGAAACGGGATCGACCATAAGCACTAATATGAAATTACGTACAATTTTCAAATTTCTTGTACTCGCTAACTTTGCAGCCTCGGGCAGCTATGTTACCATGGAGGAATCACACAAGATTTGACTTTATAGGCTAGAACTGAAGTCGCGCCAACTGCCTAACTGAAAATACAGTCAAGAAAGTAGCTCTGAAGCTAGAAATGGGATCGACCATTAGCACTAATGTGAAATTACGTACAATTTTCAAATTTCTTGTACTTGCTAACTTTGCAACCTCGGGCAGCTATGTTACCATGGAGGAATCACACAAGATTTGACTTTATAGGCTAGAACTGAAGTCGCGCCAACTGCCTAACTGAAAATACAGTCAAGAAAGTAGCTCTGAAGCTGAGAAACGGGATCGACCATAAGCACTAATGTGAAATTACGTACAATTTTCAAATTTCTTGTACTTGCTAACTTTGCAGCCTCGGGCAGCTATGTTACCATGGAGGAATCACACAAGATTTGACTTTATAGGCTAGAACTGAAGTCGCGCCAACTGCCTAACTCAAAATACAGTCAAGAAAGTAGCTCTGAAGCTAGAAACGGGATCGACCATAAGCACTAATGTGAAATTACGTACAATTTTCAAATTTCTTGTACTTGCTAACTTTGCAACCTCGGGCAGCTATGTTACCATGAAGGAATCACACAAGATTTGACTTTATAGGCTAGAACTGAAGTCGCGCCAACTGCCTAACTCAAAATACAGTCAAGAAAGTAGCTCTAAGGCTAGAAATGGGATCGACCATTAGCACTAATGTGAAATTACGTACAATTTTCAAATTTCTTGTACTTGCTAACTTTGCAACCTCGGGCAGCTATGTTACCATGGAGGAATCACACAAGATTTGACTTTATAGGCTAGAACTGAAGTCGCGCCAACTGCCTAACTCAAAATACAGTCAAGAAAGTAGCTCTGAAGCTAGAAACGGGATCGACCATAAGCACTAATGTGAAATTACGTACAATTTTCAAATTTCTTGTACTTGCTAACTTTGCAGCCTCGGGCAGCTATGTTACCATGAAGGAATCACACAAGATTTGACTTTATAGGCTAGAACTGAAGTCGCGCCAACTGCCTAACTCAAAATACAGTCAAGAAAGTAGCTCTGAAGCTAGAAACGGGATCGACCATAAGCACTAATGTGAAATTACGTACAATTTTCAAATTTGTTGTACTTGATAACTTTGCAGCCTCGGGCAGCTATGTTACCCTGGAGGAATCACACAAGATTTGACTTTATAGGCTGGAACTGAAGTCGCGCCAACTGCCCAACTCAATATACAGTCAAGAAAGTAGCTCTGAAGCTAGAAACGGGATCGACCATAAGCACTTATGTGAAATTACGTACAATTTTCAAATTTCTTGTACTTCCTAATTTTGCAGCCTCGGGCAGCTATGTTACCATGGAGGAATCACACAAGATTTGCCTTTATAGGCTAGAACTGAAGTCGCGCCAACTGCCTAACTCAAAATACAGTCAAGAAAGTAGCTCTGAAGCTAGAAACGGGATCGACCATAAGCACTAATGTGAAATTACGTACAATTTTCAAATTTCTTGTACTTGCTAATTTTGCAACCTCGGGCAGCTATGTTCCCATGGAGGAATCACACAAGATTTGACTTTATAGGCTAGAACTAAAGTCGCGCCAACTGCCTAACTCAAAATACAGTCAAGAAAGTAGCTCTGAAGCTAGAAACGGGATCGACCATAAGCACTAATGTGAAATTACGTACAATTTTCAAATTTCTTGTACTTGCTAACTTTGCAACCTCGGGCAGCTATGTTACCATGGAGGAATCACACAAGATTTGACTTTATAGGCTAGAACTAAAGTCGCGCCAACTGCCTAACTCAAAATACAGTCAAGAAAGTAGCTCTGAAGCTAGAAACGTGATCGACCATAAGCACTAATGTGAAATTACGTACAATTTTCAAATTTCTTGTACTTGATAACTTTGCAGCTTCCGGCAGCTATGTTACCATGGAGGAATCACACAAGATTTGACTTTATAGGGTAAACTGAAGTCGCGCCAACTGCCTAACTCAAAATACAGTCAAGAAAGTAGCTCTGAAGCTAGAAACGGGATCGACCATAAGCACTAATGTGAAATTACGTACAATTTTCAAATTTCTTGTACTTGCTAACTTTGCAACCTCGGGCAGCTATGTTACCATGGAGGAATCACACAAGATTTCACTTTATAGGCTAGAACTGAAGTCGCGCCAACTGCCTAACTCAAAATACAGTCAAGAAAGTAGCTCTGAAGCTAGAAACGGGATCGACCATAAGCACTAATGTGAAATTACCTACAATTTTCAAATTTCTTGTACTTGCTAACTTTGCAGCCTCGGGCAGCTATGTTACTATGGAGGAATCACACAAGATTTGACTTTATAGGCTAGAACTGAAGTCGCGCCAACTGCCTAACTCAAAATACAGTCAAGAAAGTAGCTCTGAAGCTAGAAACGGGATCGACCATAAGCACTAATGTGAAATTACGTACAATTTTCAAATTTCTTGTACTTGCTAACTTTGCAACCTCGGGCAGCTATGTTACCATGGAGGAATCACACAAGATTTGACTTTATAGGCTAGAACTGAAGTCGCGCCAACTGCCCAACTCAAAATACAGTCAAGAAAGTAGCTCTGAAGCTAGAAACGGGATCGACCATAAGCACTAATGTGAAATTACGTACAATTTTCAAATTTCTTGTACTTGCTAACTTTGCAACCTGGGGCAGCTATGTTACCGTGGAGGAATCACACAAGATTTGACTTTATAGGCTAGAACTGAAGTCGCGCCAACTGCCTAACTCAAAATACAGTCAAGAAAGTAGCTCTGAAGCTAGAAACGGCATCGACCATAAGCACTAATGTGAAATTACGTACAATTTTCAAATTTCTTGTACTTGATAACTTTGCAGCTTCGGGCAGCTATGTTACCATGGAGGAATCACACAAGATTTGACTTTATAGGGTAAACTGAAGTCGCGCCAACTGCCTAACTCAAAATACGGTCAAGAAAGTAGCTCTGAAGCTAGAAACGGGATCGACCATAAGCACTAATGTGAAATTACGTACAATTTTCAAATTTCTTGTACTTGCTAACTTTGCAACCTCGGGCAGCTATGTTACCATGGAGGAATCACACAAGATTTGACTTTATAGGCTAGAACCGAAGTCGCGCCAACTGCCTAACTCAAAATACAGTCAAGAAAGTAGCTCTGAAGCTAGAAACGGGATCGACCATAAGCACTAATGTGAAATTACGTACAATTTTCAAATTTGTTGTACTTGATAACTTTGCAGCCTCGGGCAGCTATGTTACCATGGAGGATACACACAAGATTTGACTTTATAGGCTAGAAGTGAAGTCGCGCCAACTGCTTAACTCAAAATACAGTCAAGAAAGTAGCTCTGAAGCTAGAAACGGGATCGACCATAAGCACTAATGTGAAATTACGTACAATTTTCAAATTTGTTGTACTTGATAACTTTGCAGCCTCGGGCAGCTATGTTACCATGGAGGAATCACACAAGATTTGACTTTATAGGCTAGAACTGAAGTCGCGCCAACTGCCTAACTCAAAATACAGTCAAGAAAGTAGCTCTGAAGCTAGAAACGGGATCGACCATAAGCACTAATGTGAAATTACGTACAATTTTCAAATTTCTTGTACTTGCTAACTTTGCAACCTCGGGCAGCTATGTTACCATGAAGGAATCACACAAGATTTGACTTTGTAGGCTGGAACTGAAGTTGCGCCAACTACCTAACTCAAAATACAGTCAAGAAAGTAGCTCTGAAGCTAGAAATGGGATCGACCATTAGCACTAATGTGAAATTACGTACAATTTTCAAATATCTTGTACTTGCTAACTTTGCAACCTCGGGCAGCTATGTTACCATGGAGGAATCACACAAGATTTGACTTTATAGGCTAGAACTGAAGTCGCGCCAACTGCCTAACTGAAAATCCAGTCAAGAAAGTAGCTCTGAAGCTGAGAAACGGGATCGACCATAAGCACTAATGTGAAATTACGTACAATTTTCAAATTTCTTGTACTTGCTAACTTTGCAGCCTCGGGCAGCTATGTTACCATGGAGGAATCACACAAGATTTGACTTTATAGGCTAGAACTGAAGTCGCGCCAACTGCCTAACTCAAAATACAGTCAAAAAAGTAGCTCTGAAGCTAGAAACGGGATCGACCATAAGCACTAATGTGAAATTACGTACAATTTTCAAATTTCTTGTACTTGCTAACTTTGCAACCTCGGGCAGCTATGTTACCATGAAGGAATCACACAAGATTTGACTTTATAGGCTAGAACTGAAGTCGCGCCAACTGCCTAACTCAAAATACAGTCAAGAAAGTAGCTCTAAGGCTAGAAATGGGATCGACCATTAGCACTAATGTGAAATTACGTACAATTTTCAAATTTCTTGTACTTGCTAAGTTTGCAACCTCGGGCAGCTATGTTACCATGGAGGAATCACACAAGATTTGACTTTATAGGCTAGAACTGAAGTCGCGCCAACTGCCTAACTCAAAATACAGTCAAGAAAGTAGCTCTGAAGCTGAGAAACGGGATCGACCATAAGCACTAATGTGAAATTACGTACAATTTTCAAATTTCTTGTACTTGCTAAATTTGCAACCTCGGGCAGCTATGTTACCATGAAGGAATCACACAAGATTTGACTTTATAGGCTAGAACTGAAGTCGCGCCAACTGCCTAACTCAAAATACAGTCAAGAAAGTAGCTCTGAAGCTAGAAACGGGATCGACCATAAGCACTAATGTGAAATTACGTACAATTTTCAAATTTCTTGTACTTGCTAACTTTGCAACCTCGGGCAGCTATGTTACCATGAAGGAATCACACAAGATTTGACTTTATAGGCTAGAACTGAAGTCGCGCCAACTGCCTAACTCAAAATACAGTCAAAAAAGTAGCTCTGAAGCTAGAAATGGGATCGACCATTAGCACTAATGTGAAATTACGTACAATTTTCAAATTTCTTGTACTTGCTAACTTTGCAACCTCGGGCAGCTATGTTACCATGGAGGAATCACACAAGATTTGACTTTATAGGCTAGAACTGAAGTCGCGCCAACTGCCTAACTGAAAATACAGTCAAGAAAGTAGCTCTGAAGCTGAGAAACGGGATCGACCATAAGCACTAATGTGAAATTACGTACAATTTTCAAATTTCTTGTACTTGCTAACTTTGCAGCATCGGGCAGCTATGTTACCATGGAGGAATCACACAAGATTTGACTTTATAGGCTAGAACTGAAGTCGCGCCAACTGCCTAACTCAAAATACAGTCAAGAAAGTAGCTCTGAAGCTAGAAACGGGATCGACCATAAGCACTAATGTGAAATTACGTACAATTTTCAAATTTCTTGTACTTGCTAACTTTGCAACCTCGGGCAGCTATGTTACCATGAAGGAATCACACAAGATTTGACTTTATAGGCTAGAACTGAAGTCGCGCCAACTGCCTAACTCAAAATACAGTCAAGAAAGTAGCTCTAAGGCTAGAAATGGGATCGACCATTAGCACTAATGTGAAATTACGTACAATTTTCAAATTTCTTGTACTTGCTAACTTTGCAACCTCGGGCAGCTATGTTACCATGGAGGAATCACACAAGATTTGACTTTATAGGCTAGAACTGAAGTCGCGCCAACTGCCTAACTCAAAATACAGTCGAGAAAGTAGCTCTGAAGCTGAGAAACGGGATCGACCATAAGCACTAATGTGAAATTACGTACAATTTTCAAATTTCTTGTACTTGCTAAATTTGCAACCTCGGGCAGCTATGTTACCATGAAGGAATCACACAAGATTTGACTTTATAGGCTAGAACTGAAGTCGCGCCAACTGCCTAACTCAAAATACAGTCAAGAAAGTAGCCCAGAAGCTAGAAACGGGATCGACCATAAGCACTAATGTGAAATTACGTACAATTTTCAAATTTCTTGTACTTGCTAACTTTGCAACCTCGGGCAGCTATGTTACCATGAAGGAATCACACAAGATTTGACTTTATAGGCTAGAACTGAAGTCGCGCCAACTGCCTAACTCAAAGTACAGTCAAAAAAGTAGCTCTGAAGCTAGAAATGGGATCGACCATTAGCACTAATGTGAAATTACGTACAATTTTCAAATTTCTTGTACTTGCTAACTTTGCAACCTCGGGCAGCTATGTTACCATGGAGGAATCACACAAGATTTGACTTTATAGGCTAGAACTGAAGTCGCGCCAACTGCCTAACTGAAAATACAGTCAAGAAAGTAGCTCTGAAGCTGAGAAACGGGATCGACCATAAGCACTAATGTGAAATTACGTACAATTTTCAAATTTCTTGTACTTGCTAACTTTGCAGCCTCGGGCAGCTATGTTACCATGGAGGAATCACACAAGATTTGACTTTATAGGCTAGAACTGAAGTCGCGCCAACTGCCTAACTCAAAATACAGTCAAGAAAGTAGCTCTGAAGCTAGAAACGGGATCGACCATAAGCACTAATGTGAAATTACGTACAATTTTCAAATTTCTTGTACTTGCTAACTTTGCAACCTCGGGCAGCTATGTTACCATGAAGGAATCACACAAGATTTGACTTTATAGGCTAGAACTGAAGTCGCGCCAACTGCCTAACTCAAAATACAGTCAAGAAAGTAGCTCTAAGGCTAGAAATGGGATCGACCATTAGCACTAATGTGAAATTACGTACAATTTTCAAATTTCTTGTACTTGCTAACTTTGCAACCTCGGGCAGCTATGTTACCATGGAGGAATCACACAAGATTTGACTTTATAGGCTAGAACTGAAGTCGCGCCAACTGCCTAACTCAAAATACAGTCAAGAAAGTAGCTCTGAAGCTGAGAAACGGGATCGACCATAAGCACTAATGTGAAATTACGTACAATTTTCAAATTTCTTGTACTTGCTAAATTTGCAACCTCGGGCAGCTATGTTACCATGAAGGAATCACACAAGATTTAACTTTATAGGCTAGAACTGAAGTCGCGCCAACTGCCTAACTCAAAATACAGTCAAGAAAGTAGCTCTGAAGCTAGAAACGGGATCGACCATAAGCACTAATGTGAAATTACGTACAATTTTCAAATTTCTTGTACTTGCTAACTTTGCAACCTCGGGCAGCTATGTTACCATGAAGGAATCACACAAGATTTGACTTTATAGGCTAGAACTGAAGTCGCGCCAACTCAAAATACAGTCAAGAAAGTAGCTCTAAGGCTAGAAATGGGATCGACCATTAGCACTAATGTGAAATTACGTACAATTTTCAAATTTCTTGTACTTGCTAACTTTGCAACCTCGGGCAGCTATGTTACCATGGAGGAATCACACAAGATTTGACTTTATAGGCTAGAACTGAAGTCGCGCCAACTGCCTAACTCAAAATACAGTCAAGAAAGTAGCTCTGAAGCTGAGAAACGGGATCGACCATAAGCACTAATGTGAAATTACGTACAATTTTCAAATTTCTTGTACTTGCTAAATTTGCAACCTCGGGCAGCTATGTTACCATGAAGGAATCACACAAGATTTGACTTTATAGGCTAGAACTGAAGTCGCGCCAACTGCCTAACTCAAAATACAGTCAAGAAAGTAGCTCTGAAACTAGAAACGGGATCGACCATAAATTACGTACAATTTTCAAATTTCTTGTACTTGCTAACTTTGCAACCTCGGGCAGCTATGTTACCATGAAGGAATCACACAAGATTTGACTTTATAGGCTAGAACTGAAGTCGCGCCAACTGCCTAACTCAAAATACAGTCAAAAAAGTAGCTCTGAAGCTAGAAATGGGATCGACCATTAGCACTAATGTGAAATTACGTACAATTTTCAAATTTCTTGTACTTGCTAACTTTGCAACCTCGGGCAGCTATGTTACCATGGAGGAATCACACAGGATTTGACTTTATAGGCTAGAACTGAAGTCGCGCCAACTGCCTAACTGAAAATACAGTCAAGAAAGTAGCTCTGAAGCTGAGAAACGGGATCGACCATAAGCACTAATGTGAAATTACGCACAATTTTCAAATATCTTGTACTTGCTAACTTTGCAGCCTCGGGCAGCTATGTTACCATGGAGGAATCACACAAGATTTGACTTTATAGGCTAGAACTGAAGTCGCGCCAACTGCCTAACTCAAAATACAGTCAAGAAAGTAGCTCTGAAGCTAGAAACGGGATCGACCATAAGCACTAATGTGAAATTACGTACAATTTTCAAATTTCTTGTATTTGCTAACTTTGCAACCTCGGGCAGCTATGTTACCATGAAGGAATCACACAAGATTTGACTTTATAGGCTAGAACTGAAGTCGCGCCAACTGCCTAACTCAAAATACAGTCAAGAAAGTAGCTCTAAGGCTAGAAATGGGATCGACCATTAGCACTAATGTGAAATTACGTACAATTTTCAAATTTCTTGTACTTGCTAACTTTGCAGCCTCGGGCAGCTATGTTACCATGGAGGAATCACACAAGATTTGACTTTATAGGCTAGAACTGAAGTCGCGCCAACTGCCTAACTCAAAATACAGTCAAGAAAGTAGCTCTGAAGCTAGAAACGGGATCGACCATAAGCACTAATGTGAAATTACGTACAATTTTCAAATTTCTTGTACTTGCTAACTTTGCAACCTCGGGCAGCTATGTTACCATGAAGGAATCACACAAGATTTGACTTTATAGGCTAGAACTGAAGTCGCGCCAACTGCTTAACTCAAAATACAGTCAAGAAAGTAGCTCTGAAGCTAGAAATGGGATCGAAAATTAGCACTAATGTGAAATTACGTACAATTTTCAAATTTCTTGTACTTGCTAACTTTGCAACCTCGGGCAGCTATGTTACCATGGAGGAATCACACAAGATTTGACTTTATAGGCTAGAACTGAAGTCGCGCCAACTGCCTAACTGAAAATACAGTCAAGAAAATAGCTCTGAAGCTGAGAAACGGGATCGACCATAAGCACTAATGTGAAATTACGTACAATTTTCAAATTTCTTGTACTTGCTAACTTTGCAGCCTCGGGCAGCTATGTTACCATGGAGGAATCACACAAGATTTGACTTTATGGCTAGAACTGAAGTCGCGCCAACTGCCTAACTCAAAATACAGTCAAGAAAGTAGCTCTGAAGCTAGAAACGGGATCGACCATAAGCACTAATGTGAAATTACGTACAATTTTCAAATTTCTTGTACTTGCTAACTTTGCAACCTCGGGCAGCTATGTTACCATGAAGGAATCACACAAGATTTGACTTTATAGGCTAGAACTGAAGTCGCGCCAACTGCCTAACTCAAAATACAGTCAAGAAAGTAGCTCTAAGGCTAGAAATGGGATCGACCATTAGCACTAATGTGAAATTACGTACAATTTTCAAATTTCTTGTACTTGCTAAGTTTGCAACCTCGGGCAGCTATGTTACCATGGAGGAATCACACAAGATTTGACTTTATAGGCTAGAACTGAAGTCGCGCCAACTGCCTAACTCAAAATACAGTCAAGAAAGTAGCTCTGAAGCTGAGAAACGGGATCGACCATAAGCACTAATGTGAAATTACGTACAATTTTCAAATTTCTTGTACTTGCTAACTTTGCAACCTCGGGCAGCTATGTTACCATGGAGGAATCACACAAGATTTGACTTTATAGGCTAGAACTGAAGTCGCGCCAACTGCCTAACTCAAAATACAGTCAAGAAAGTAGCTCTGAAGCTGAGAAACGGGATCGACCATAAGCACTAATGTGAAATTACGTACAATTTTCAAATTTCTTGTACTTGCTAACTTTGCAGCTTCGGGCAGCTATGTTACCATGGAGGAATCACACAAGATTTGACTTTATAGGCTAGAACTGAAGTCGCGCCAACTGCCTAACTCAAAATACAGTCAAGAAAGTAGCTCTGAAGCTAGAAACGGGATCGACCATAAGCACTAATATGAAATTACGTTCAATTTTCAAATTTCTTGTACTCGCTAACTTTGCAGCCTCGGGCAGCTATGTTACCATGGAGGAATCACACAAGATTTGACTTTATAGGCTAGAACTGAAGTCGCGCCAACTGCTTAACTCAAAATACAGTCAAGAAAGTAGCTCTGAAGCTGAGAAACGGGATCGACCATAAGCACTAATGTGAAATTACGTACAATTTTCAAATTTCTTGTACTTGCTAACTTTGCAACCTCGGGCAGCTATGTTACCATGGAGGAATCACACAAGATTTGACTTTATAGGCTAGAACTGAAGTCGCGCCAACTGCCTAACTGAAAATACAGTCAAGAAAGTAGCTCCGAAGCTAGAAATGGGATCGACCATTAGCACTAATGTGAAATTACGTACAATTTTCAAATTTCTTGTACTTGCTAACTTTGCAACCTCGGGCAGCTATGTTACCATGGAGGAATCACACAAGATTTGACTTTATAGGCTAGAACTGAAGTCGCGCCAACTGCCTAACTGAAAATACAGTCAAGAAAGTAGCTCTGAAGCTGAGAAACGGGATCGACCATAAGCACTAATGTGAAATTACGTACAATTTTCAAATTTCTTGTACTTGCTAACTTTGCAGCCTCGGGCAGCTATGTTACCATGGAGGAATCACACAAGATTTGACTTTATAGGCTAGAACTGAAGTCGCGCCAACTGCCTAACTCAAAATACAGTCAAGAAAGTAGCTCTGAAGCTAGAAACGGGATCGACCATAAGCACTAATGTGAAATTACGTACAATTTTCAAATTTCTTGTACTTGCTAACTTTGCAACCTCGGGCAGCTATGTTACCATGAAGGAATCACACAAGATTTGACTTTATAGGCTAGAACTGAAGTCGCGCCAACTGCCTAACTCAAAATACAGTCAAGAAAGTAGCTCTAAGGCTAGAAATGGGATCGACCATTAGCACTAATGTGAAATTACGTACAATTTTCAAATTTCTTGTACTTGCTAACTTTGCAACCTCGGGCAGCTATGTTACCATGGAGGAATCACACAAGATTTGACTTTATAGGCTAGAACTGAAGTCGCGCCAACTGCCTAACTCAAAATACAGTCAAGAAAGTAGCTCTGAAGCTAGAAACGGGATCGACCATAAGCACTAATGTGAAATTACGTACAATTTTCAAATTTCTTGTACTTGCTAACTTTGCAACCTCGGGCAGCTATGTTACCATGGAGGAATCACACAAGATTTGACTTTATAGGCTAGAACCGAAGTCGCGCCAACTGCCTAACTCAAAATACAGTCAAGAAAGTAGCTCTGAAGCTAGAAACGGGATCGACCATAAGCACTAATGTGAAATTACGTACAATTTTCAAATTTGTTGTACTTGATAACTTTGCAGCCTCGGGCAGCTATGTTACCATGGAGGATACACACAAGATTTGACTTTATAGGCTAGAAGTGAAGTCGCGCCAACTGCTTAACTCAAAATACAGTCAAGAAAGTAGCTCTGAAGCTAGAAACGGGATCGACCATAAGCACTAATGTGAAATTACGTACAATTTTCAAATTTGTTGTACTTGATAACTTTGCAGCCTCGGGCAGCTATGTTACCATGGAGGAATCACACAAGATTTGACTTTATAGGCTAAAACTGAAGTCGCGCCAACTGCCTAACTCAAAATACAGTCAAGAAAGTAGCTCTGAAGCTAGAAACGGGATCGACCATAAGCACTAATGTGAAATTACGTACAATTTTCAAATTTCTTGTACTTGCTAAGTTTGCAACCTCGGGCAGCTATGTTACCATGGAGGAATCACACAAGATTTGACTTTATAGGCTAGAACTGAAGTCGCGCCAACTGTTTAACTCAAAATACTGTCAATAAAGTAGCTCTGAAGCTGAGAAACGGGATCGACCATAAGCACTAATGTGAAATTACGTACAATTTTCAAATTTCTTGTACTTGCTAACTTTGCAGCCTCGGGCAGCTATGTTACCATGGAGGAATCACACAAGATTTGACTTTATAGGCTAAAACTGAAGTCGCGCCAACTGCCTAACTCAAAATACAGTCAAGAAAGTAGCTCTGAAGCTAGAAGCGGGATCGACCATAAGCACTAATGTGAAATTACGTACAATTTTCAAATTTCTTGTACTTGCTAACTTTGCAACCTCGGGCAGCTATGTTACCATGGAGGAATCACACAAGATTTGACTTTATAGGCTAGAACTGAAGTCGCGCCAACTGCGTAACTCAATATACAGTCAAGAAAGTAGCTCTGAAGCTAGAAACGGGATCGACCATAAGCACTAATGTGAAATTACGTACAATTTTCAAATTTCTTGTACTTGCTAACTTTGCAACCTCGGGCAGCTATGTTACCATGGAGGAATCACACAAGATTTGACTTTATAAGCTAGAACTGAAGTCGCGCCAACTGCCTAAGTCAAAATACAGTCAAGAAAGTAGCTCTGAAGCTAGAAACGGGATCGACCATAAGCACTAATGTGAAATTACGTACAATTTTCAAATTTCTTGTACTTGCTAACTTTGCAGCCTCGGGCAGCTATGTTACCATGGAGGAATCACACAAGATTTGACTTTATGGCTAGAACTGAAGTCGCGCCAACTGCCTAACTCAAAATACAGTCAAGAAAGTAGCTCTGAAGCTAGAAACGGGATCGACCATAAGCACTAATGTGAAATTACGTACAATTTTCAAATTTCTTGTACTTGCTAACTTTGCAACCTCGGGCAGCTATGTTACCATGAAGGAATCACACAAGATTTGACTTTATAGGCTAGAACTGAAGTCGCGCCAACTGCCTAACTCAAAATACAGTCAAGAAAGTAGCTCTAAGGCTAGAAATGGGATCGACCATTAGCACTAATGTGAAATTACGTACAATTTTCAAATTTCTTGTACTTGCTAACTTTGCAACCTCGGGCAGCTATGTTACCATGGAGGAATCACACAAGATTTGACTTTATAGGCTAGAACTGAAGTCGCGCCAACTGCCTAACTCAAAATACAGTCAAGAAAGTAGCTCTGAAGCTAGAAATGGGATCGACCATTAGCACTAATGTGAATTTACGTACAATTTTCAAATTTCTTGTACTTGCTAACTTTGCAACCTCGGGCAGCTATGTTACCATGGAGGAATCACACAAGATTTGACTTTATAGGCTAGAACTGAAGTCGCGCCAACTGCCTAACTCAAAATACAGTCAAGAAAGTAGCTCTGAAGCTGAGAAACGGGATCGACCATAAGCACTAATGTGAAATTACGTACAATTTTCAAATTTCTTGTACTTGCTAACTTTGCAGCTTCGGGCAGCTATGTTACCATGGAGGAATCACACAAGATTTGACTTTATAGGCTAGAACTGAAGTCGCGCCAACTGCCTAACTCAAAATACAGTCAAGAAAGTAGCTCTGAAGCTAGAAACGGGATCGACCATAAGCACTAATATGAAATTACGTACAATTTTCAAATTTCTTGTACTCGCTAACTTTGCAGCCTCGGGCAGCTATGTTACCATGGAGGAATCACACAAGATTTGACTTTATAGGCTAGAACTGAAGTCGCGCCAACTGCCTAACTGAAAATACAGTCAAGAAAGTAGCTCTGAAGCTAGAAATGGGATCGACCATTAGCACTAATGTGAAATTACGTACAATTTTCAAATTTCTTGTACTTGCTAACTTTGCAACCTCGGGGAGCTATGTTACCATGGAGGAATCACACAAGATTTGACTTTATAGGCTAGAACTGAAGTCGCGCCAACTGCCTAACTGAAAATACAGTCAAGAAAGTAGCTCTGAAGCTGAGAAACGGGATCGACCATAAGCACTAATGTGAAATTACGTACAATTTTCAAATTTCTTGTACTTGCTAACTTTGCAGCCTCGGGCAGCTATGTTACCATGGAGGAATCACACAAGATTTGACTTTATAGGCTAGAACTGAAGTCGCGCCAACTGCCTAACTCAAAATACAGTCAAGAAAGTAGCTCTGAAGCTAGAAACGGGATCGACCATAAGCACTAATGTGAAATTACGTACAATTTTCAAATTTCTTGTACTTGCTAACTTTGCAACCTCGGGCAGCTATGTTACCATGAAGGAATCACACAAGATTTGACTTTATAGGCTAGAACTGAAGTCGCGCCAACTGCCTAACTCAAAATACAGTCAAGAAAGTAGCTCTAAGGCTAGAAATGGGATCGACCATTAGCACTAATGTGAAATTACGTACAATTTTCAAATTTCTTGTACTTGCTAACTTTGCAACCTCGGGCAGCTATGTTACCATGGAGGAATCACACAAGATTTGACTTTATAGGCTAGAACTGAAGTCGCGCCAACTGCCTAACTCAAAATACAGTCAAGAAAGTAGCTCTGAAGCTAGAAACGGGATCGACCATAAGCACTAATGTGAAATTACGTACAATTTTCAAATTTCTTGTACTTGCTAACTTTGCAGCCTCGGGCAGCTATGTTACCATGAAGGAATCACACAAGATTTGACTTTATAGGCTAGAACTGAAGTCGCGCCAACTGCCTAACTCAAAATACAGTCAAGAAAGTAGCTCTGAAGCTAGAAACGGGATCGACCATAAGCACTAATGTGAAATTACGTACAATTTTCAAATTTGTTGTACTTGATAACTTTGCAGCCTCGGGCAGCTATGTTACCCTGGAGGAATCACACAAGATTTGACTTTATAGGCTGGAACTGAAGTCGCGCCAACTGCCCAACTCAATATACAGTCAAGAAAGTAGCTCTGAAGCTAGAAACGGGATCGACCATAAGCACTTATGTGAAATTACGTACAATTTTCAAATTTCTTGTACTTCCTAATTTTGCAGCCTCGGGCAGCTATGTTACCATGGAGGAATCACACAAGATTTGCCTTTATAGGCTAGAACTGAAGTCGCGCCAACTGCCTAACTCAAAATACAGTCAAGAAAGTAGCTCTGAAGCTAGAAACGGGATCGACCATAAGCACTAATGTGAAATTACGTACAATTTTCAAATTTCTTGTACTTGCTAATTTTGCAACCTCGGGCAGCTATGTTCCCATGGAGGAATCACACAAGATTTGACTTTATAGGCTAGAACTAAAGTCGCGCCAACTGCCTAACTCAAAATACAGTCAAGAAAGTAGCTCTGAAGCTAGAAACGGGATCGACCATAAGCACTAATGTGAAATTACGTACAATTTTCAAATTTCTTGTACTTGCTAACTTTGCAACCTCGGGCAGCTATGTTACCATGGAGGAATCACACAAGATTTGACTTTATAGGCTAGAACTAAAGTCGCGCCAACTGCCTAACTCAAAATACAGTCAAGAAAGTAGCTCTGAAGCTAGAAACGTGATCGACCATAAGCACTAATGTGAAATTACGTACAATTTTCAAATTTCTTGTACTTGATAACTTTGCAGCTTCCGGCAGCTATGTTACCATGGAGGAATCACACAAGATTTGACTTTATAGGGTAAACTGAAGTCGCGCCAACTGCCTAACTCAAAATACAGTCAAGAAAGTAGCTCTGAAGCTAGAAACGGGATCGACCATAAGCACTAATGTGAAATTACGTACAATTTTCAAATTTCTTGTACTTGCTAACTTTGCAACCTCGGGCAGCTATGTTACCATGGAGGAATCACACAAGATTTGACTTTATAGGCTAGAACTGAAGTCGCGCCAACTGCCTAACTCAAAATACAGTCAAGAAAGTAGCTCTGAAGCTAGAAACGGGATCGACCATAAGCACTAATGTGAAATTACCTACAATTTTCAAATTTCTTGTACTTGCTAACTTTGCAACCTCGGGCAGCTATGTTACCATGGAGGAATCACACAAGATTTGACTTTATAGGCTAGAACTGAAGTCGCGCCAACTGCCTAACTCAAAATACAGTCAAGAAAGTAGCTCTGAAGCTAGAAACGGGATCGACCATAAGCACTAATGTGAAATTACGTACAATTTTCAAATTTCTTGTACTTGCTAACTTTGCAGCCTCGGGCAGCTATGTTACTATGGAGGAATCACACAAGATTTGACTTTATAGGCTAGAACTGAAGTCGCGCCAACTGCCTAACTCAAAATACAGTCAAGAAAGTAGCTCTGAAGCTAGAAACGGGATCGACCATAAGCACTAATGTGAAATTACGTACAATTTTCAAATTTCTTGTACTTGCTAACTTTGCAACCTCGGGCAGCTATGTTACCATGGAGGAATCACACAAGATTTGACTTTATAGGCTAGAACTGAAGTCGCGCCAACTGCCCAACTCAAAATACAGTCAAGAAAGTAGCTCTGAAGCTAGAAACGGGATCGACCATAAGCACTAATGTGAAATTACGTACAATTTTCAAATTTCTTGTACTTGCTAACTTTGCAACCTGGGGCAGCTATGTTACCGTGGAGGAATCACACAAGATTTGACTTTATAGGCTAGAACTGAAGTCGCGCCAACTGCCTAACTCAAAATACAGTCAAGAAAGTAGCTCTGAAGCTAGAAACGGCATCGACCATAAGCACTAATGTGAAATTACGTACAATTTTCAAATTTCTTGTACTTGATAACTTTGCAGCTTCGGGCAGCTATGTTACCATGGAGGAATCACACAAGATTTGACTTTATAGGGTAAACTGAAGTCGCGCCAACTGCCTAACTCAAAATACAGTCAAGAAAGTAGCTCTGAAGCTAGAAACGGGATCGACCATAAGCACTAATGTGAAATTACGTACAATTTTCAAATTTCTTGTACTTGCTAACTTTGCAACCTCGGGCAGCTATGTTACCATGGAGGAATCACACAAGATTTGACTTTATAGGCTAGAACCGAAGTCGCGCCAACTGCCTAACTCAAAATACAGTCAAGAAAGTAGCTCTGAAGCTAGAAACGGGATCGACCATAAGCACTAATGTGAAATTACGTACAATTTTCAAATTTGTTGTACTTGATAACTTTGCAGCCTCGGGCAGCTATGTTACCATGGAGGATACACACAAGATTTGACTTTATAGGCTAGAAGTGAAGTCGCGCCAACTGCTTAACTCAAAATACAGTCAAGAAAGTAGCTCTGAAGCTAGAAACGGGATCGACCATAAGCACTAATGTGAAATTACGTACAATTTTCAAATTTGTTGTACTTGATAACTTTGCAGCCTCGGGCAGCTATGTTACCATGGAGGAATCACACAAGATTTGACTTTATAGGCTAGAACTGAAGTCGCGCCAACTGCCTAACTCAAAATACAGTCAAGAAAGTAGCTCTGAAGCTAGAAACGGGATCGACCATAAGCACTAATGTGAAATTACGTACAATTTTCAAATTTCTTGTACTTGCTAACTTTGCAACCTCGGGCAGCTATGTTACCATGAAGGAATCACACAAGATTTGACTTTGTAGGCTGGAACTGAAGTTGCGCCAACTGCCTAACTCAAAATACAGTCAAGAAAGTAGCTCTGAAGCTAGAAATGGGATCGACCATTAGCACTAATGTGAAATTACGTACAATTTTCAAATATCTTGTACTTGCTAACTTTGCAACCTCGGGCAGCTATGTTACCATGGAGGAATCACACAAGATTTGACTTTATAGGCTAGAACTGAAGTCGCGCCAACTGCCTAACTGAAAATCCAGTCAAGAAAGTAGCTCTGAAGCTGAGAAACGGGATCGACCATAAGCACTAATGTGAAATTACGTACAATTTTCAAATTTCTTGTACTTGCTAACTTTGCAGCCTCGGGCAGCTATGTTACCATGGAGGAATCACACAAGATTTGACTTTATAGGCTAGAACTGAAGTCGCGCCAACTGCCTAACTCAAAATACAGTCAAAAAAGTAGCTCTGAAGCTAGAAACGGGATCGACCATAAGCACTAATGTGAAATTACGTACAATTTTCAAATTTCTTGTACTTGCTAACTTTGCAACCTCGGGCAGCTATGTTACCATGAAGGAATCACACAAGATTTGACTTTATAGGCTAGAACTGAAGTCGCGCCAACTGCCTAACTCAAAATACAGTCAAGAAAGTAGCTCTAAGGCTAGAAATGGGATCGACCATTAGCACTAATGTGAAATTACGTACAATTTTCAAATTTCTTGTACTTGCTAAGTTTGCAACCTCGGGCAGCTATGTTACCATGGAGGAATCACACAAGATTTGACTTTATAGGCTAGAACTGAAGTCGCGCCAACTGCCTAACTCAAAATACAGTCAAGAAAGTAGCTCTGAAGCTGAGAAACGGGATCGACCATAAGCACTAATGTGAAATTACGTACAATTTTCAAATTTCTTGTACTTGCTAAATTTGCAACCTCGGGCAGCTATGTTACCATGAAGGAATCACACAAGATTTGACTTTATAGGCTAGAACTGAAGTCGCGCCAACTGCCTAACTCAAAATACAGTCAAGAAAGTAGCTCTGAAGCTAGAAACGGGATCGACCATAAGCACTAATGTGAAATTACGTACAATTTTCAAATTTCTTGTACTTGCTAACTTTGCAACCTCGGGCAGCTATGTTACCATGAAGGAATCACACAAGATTTGACTTTATAGGCTAGAACTGAAGTCGCGCCAACTGCCTAACTCAAAATACAGTCAAAAAAGTAGCTCTGAAGCTAGAAATGGGATCGACCATTAGCACTAATGTGAAATTACGTACAATTTTCAAATTTCTTGTACTTGCTAACTTTGCAACCTCGGGCAGCTATGTTACCATGGAGGAATCACACAAGATTTGACTTTATAGGCT
The DNA here is from genome assembly GCA_958301585.1 of Merodon equestris. Classification (NCBI taxonomy): domain Eukaryota; kingdom Metazoa; phylum Arthropoda; class Insecta; order Diptera; family Syrphidae; genus Merodon; species Merodon equestris. The sequence goes on from OY284414.1 coordinate 86,891,302, forward strand.
AGAACTGAAGTCGCGCCAACTGCCTAACTGAAAATACAGTCAAGAAAGTAGCTCTGAAGCTGAGAAACGGGATCGACCATAAGCACTAATGTGAAATTACGTACAATTTTCAAATTTCTTGTACTTGCTAACTTTGCAGCATCGGGCAGCTATGTTACCATGGAGGAATCACACAAGATTTGACTTTATAGGCTAGAACTGAAGTCGCGCCAACTGCCTAACTCAAAATACAGTCAAGAAAGTAGCTCTGACGCTAGAAACGGGATCGACCATAAGCACTAATGTGAAATTACGTACAATTTTCAAATTTCTTGTACTTGCTAACTTTGCAACCTCGGGCAGCTATGTTACCATGAAGGAATCACACAAGATTTGACTTTATAGGCTAGAACTGAAGTCGCGCCAACTGCCTAACTCAAAATACAGTCAAGAAAGTAGCTCTAAGGCTAGAAATGGGATCGACCATTAGCACTAATGTGAAATTACGTACAATTTTCAAATTTCTTGTACTTGCTAACTTTGCAACCTCGGGCAGCTATGTTACCATGGAGGAATCACACAAGATTTGACTTTATAGGCTAGAACTGAAGTCGCGCCAACTGCCTAACTCAAAATACAGTCGAGAAAGTAGCTCTGAAGCTGAGAAACGGGATCGACCATAAGCACTAATGTGAAATTACGTACAATTTTCAAATTTCTTGTACTTGCTAAATTTGCAACCTCGGGCAGCTATGTTACCATGAAGGAATCACACAAGATTTGACTTTATAGGCTAGAACTGAAGTCGCGCCAACTGCCTAACTCAAAATACAGTCAAGAAAGTAGCCCAGAAGCTAGAAACGGGATCGACCATAAGCACTAATGTGAAATTACGTACAATTTTCAAATTTCTTGTACTTGCTAACTTTGCAACCTCGGGCAGCTATGTTACCATGAAGGAATCACACAAGATTTGACTTTATAGGCTAGAACTGAAGTCGCGCCAACTGCCTAACTCAAAGTACAGTCAAAAAAGTAGCTCTGAAGCTAGAAATGGGATCGACCATTAGCACTAATGTGAAATTACGTACAATTTTCAAATTTCTTGTACTTGCTAACTTTGCAACCTCGGGCAGCTATGTTACCATGGAGAAATCACACAAGATTTGACTTTATAGGCTAGAACTGAAGTCGCGCCAACTGCCTAACTGAAAATACAGTCAAGAAAGTAGCTCTGAAGCTGAGAAACGGGATCGACCATAAGCACTAATGTGAAATTACGTACAATTTTCAAATTTCTTGTACTTGCTAACTTTGCAGCCTCGGGCAGCTATGTTACCATGGAGGAATCACACAAGATTTGACTTTATAGGCTAGAACTGAAGTCGCGCCAACTGCCTAACTCAAAATACAGTCAAGAAAGTAGCTCTGAAGCTAGAAACGGGATCGACCATAAGCACTAATGTGAAATTACGTACAATTTTCAAATTTCTTGTACTTGCTAACTTTGCAACCTCGGGCAGCTATGTTACCATGAAGGAATCACACAAGATTTGACTTTATAGGCTAGAACTGAAGTCGCGCCAACTGCCTAACTCAAAATACAGTCAAGAAAGTAGCTCTAAGGCTAGAAATGGGATCGACCATTAGCACTAATGTGAAATTACGTACAATTTTCAAATTTCTTGTACTTGCTAACTTTGCAACCTCGGGCAGCTATGTTACCATGGAGGAATCACACAAGATTTGACTTTATAGGCTAGAACTGAAGTCGCGCCAACTGCCTAACTCAAAATACAGTCAAGAAAGTAGCTCTGAAGCTGAGAAACGGGATCGACCATAAGCACTAATGTGAAATTACGTACAATTTTCAAATTTCTTGTACTTGCTAAATTTGCAACCTCGGGCAGCTATGTTACCATGAAGGAATCACACAAGATTTAACTTTATAGGCTAGAACTGAAGTCGCGCCAACTGCCTAACTCAAAATACAGTCAAGAAAGTAGCTCTGAAGCTAGAAACGGGATCGACCATAAGCACTAATGTGAAATTACGTACAATTTTCAAATTTCTTGTACTTGCTAACTTTGCAACCTCGGGCAGCTATGTTACCATGAAGGAATCACACAAGATTTGACTTTATAGGCTAGAACTGAAGTCGCGCCAACTCAAAATACAGTCAAGAAAGTAGCTCTAAGGCTAGAAATGGGATCGACCATTAGCACTAATGTGAAATTACGTACAATTTTCAAATTTCTTGTACTTGCTAACTTTGCAACCTCGGGCAGCTATGTTACCATGGAGGAATCACACAAGATTTGACTTTATAGGCTAGAACTGAAGTCGCGCCAACTGCCTAACTCAAAATACAGTCAAGAAAGTAGCTCTGAAGCTGAGAAACGGGATCGACCATAAGCACTAATGTGAAATTACGTACAATTTTCAAATTTCTTGTACTTGCTAAATTTGCAACCTCGGGCAGCTATGTTACCATGAAGGAATCACACAAGATTTGACTTTATAGGCTAGAACTGAAGTCGCGCCAACTGCCTAACTCAAAATACAGTCAAGAAAGTAGCTCTGAAACTAGAAACGGGATCGACCATAAATTACGTACAATTTTCAAATTTCTTGTACTTGCTAACTTTGCAACCTCGGGCAGCTATGTTACCATGAAGGAATCACACAAGATTTGACTTTGTAGGCTAGAACTGAAGTCGCGCCAACTGCCTAACTCAAAATACAGTCAAAAAAGTAGCTCTGAAGCTAGAAATGGGATCGACCATTAGCACTAATGTGAAATTACGTACAATTTTCAAATTTCTTGTACTTGCTAACTTTGCAACCTCGGGCAGCTATGTTACCATGGAGGAATCACACAGGATTTGACTTTATAGGCTAGAACTGAAGTCGCGCCAACTGCCTAACTGAAAATACAGTCAAGAAAGTAGCTCTGAAGCTGAGAAACGGGATCGACCATAAGCACTAATGTGAAATTACGTACAATTTTCAAATATCTTGTACTTGCTAACTTTGCAGCCTCGGGCAGCTATGTTACCATGGAGGAATCACACAAGATTTGACTTTATAGGCTAGAACTGAAGTCGCGCCAACTGCCTAACTCAAAATACAGTCAAGAAAGTAGCTCTGAAGCTAGAAACGGGATCGACCATAAGCACTAATGTGAAATTACGTACAATTTTCAAATTTCTTGTATTTGCTAACTTTGCAACCTCGGGCAGCTATGTTACCATGAAGGAATCACACAAGATTTGACTTTATAGGCTAGAACTGAAGTCGCGCCAACTGCCTAACTCAAAATACAGTCAAGAAAGTAGCTCTAAGGCTAGAAATGGGATCGACCATTAGCACTAATGTGAAATTACGTACAATTTTCAAATTTCTTGTACTTGCTAACTTTGCAACCTCGGGCAGCTATGTTACCATGGAGGAATCACACAAGATTTGACTTTATAGGCTAGAACTGAAGTCGCGCCAACTGCCTAACTCAAAATACAGTCAAGAAAGTAGCTCTGAAACTGAGAAACGGGATCGCCCATAAGCACTAATGTGAAATTACGTACAATTTTCAAATTTCTTGTACTTGCTAAATTTGCAAAATCGGGCAGCTATGTTACCATGAAGGAATCACACAAGATTTGACTTTATAGGCTGAAACTGAAGTCGCGCCAACTGCCTAACTCAAAATACAGTCAAGAAAGTAGCTCTGAAGCTAGAAACGGGATCGACCATAAGCACTAATGTGAAATTACGTACAATTTTCAAATTTCTTGTACTTGCTAACTTTGCAACCTCGGGCAGCTATGTTACCATGAAGGAATCACACAAGATTTGACTTTATAGGCTAGAACTGAAGTCGCGCCAACTGCTTAACTCAAAATACAGTCAAGAAAGTAGCTCTGAAGCTAGAAATGGGATCGAAAATTAGCACTAATGTGAAATTACGTACAATTTTCAAATTTCTTGTACTTGCTAACTTTGCAACCTCGGGCAGCTATGTTACCATGGAGGAATCACACAAGATTTGACTTTATAGGCTAGAACTGAAGTCGCGCCAACTGCCTAACTGAAAATACAGTCAAGAAAATAGCTCTGAAGCTGAGAAACGGGATCGACCATAAGCACTAATGTGAAATTACGTACAATTTTCAAATTTCTTGTACTTGCTAACTTTGCAGCCTCGGGCAGCTATGTTACCATGGAGGAATCACACAAGATTTGACTTTATGGCTAGAACTGAAGTCGCGCCAACTGCCTAACTCAAAATACAGTCAAGAAAGTAGCTCTGAAGCTAGAAACGGGATCGACCATAAGCACTAATGTGAAATTACGTACAATTTTCAAATTTCTTGTACTTGCTAACTTTGCAACCTCGGGCAGCTATGTTACCATGAAGGAATCACACAAGATTTGACTTTATAGGCTAGAACTGAAGTCGCGCCAACTGCCTAACTCAAAATACAGTCAAGAAAGTAGCTCTAAGGCTAGAAATGGGATCGACCATTAGCACTAATGTGAAATTACGTACAATTTTCAAATTTCTTGTACTTGCTAACTTTGCAACCTCGGGCAGCTATGTTACCATGGAGGAATCACACAAGATTTGACTTTATAGGCTAGAACTGAAGTCGCGCCAACTGCCTAACTCAAAATACAGTCAAGAAAGTAGCTCTGAAGCTGAGAAACGGGATCGACCATAAGCACTAATGTGAAATTACGTACAATTTTCAAATTTCTTGTACTTGCTAACTTTGCAACCTCGGGCAGCTATGTTACCATGGAGGAATCACACAAGATTTGACTTTATAGGCTAGAACTGAAGTCGCGCCAACTGCCTAACTCAAAATACAGTCAAGAAAGTAGCTCTGAAGCTGAGAAACGGGATCGACCATAAGCACTAATGTGAAATTACGTACAATTTTCAAATTTCTTGTACTTGCTAACTTTGCAGCTTCGGGCAGCTATGTTACCATGGAGGAATCACACAAGATTTGACTTTATAGGCTAGAACTGAAGTCGCGCCAACTGCCTAACTCAAAATACAGTCAAGAAAGTAGCTCTGAAGCTAGAAACGGGATCGACCATAAGCACTAATATGAAATTACGTACAATTTTCAAATTTCTTGTACTCGCTAACTTTGCAGCCTCGGGCAGCTATGTTACCATGGAGGAATCACACAAGATTTGACTTTATAGGCTAGAACTGAAGTCGCGCCAACTGCTTAACTCAAAATACAGTCAAGAAAGTAGCTCTGAAGCTGAGAAACGGGATCGACCATAAGCACTAATGTGAAATTACGTACAATTTTCAAATTTCTTGTACTTGCTAACTTTGCAACCTCGGGCAGCTATGTTACCATGGAGGAATCACACAAGATTTGACTTTATAGGCTAGAACTGAAGTCGCGCCAACTGCCTAACTGAAAATACAGTCAAGAAAGTAGCTCCGAAGCTAGAAATGGGATCGACCATTAGCACTAATGTGAAATTACGTACAATTTTCAAATTTCTTGTACTTGCTAACTTTGCAACCTCGGGCAGCTATGTTACCATGGAGGAATCACACAAGATTTGACTTTATAGGCTAGAACTGAAGTCGCGCCAACTGCCTAACTGAAAATACAGTCAAGAAAGTAGCTCTGAAGCTGAGAAACGGGATCGACCATAAGCACTAATGTGAAATTACGTACAATTTTCAAATTTCTTGTACTTGCTAACTTTGCAGCCTCGGGCAGCTATGTTACCATGGAGGAATCACACAAGATTTGACTTTATAGGCTAGAACTGAAGTCGCGCCAACTGCCTAACTCAAAATACAGTCAAGAAAGTAGCTCTGAAGCTAGAAACGGGATCGACCATAAGCACTAATGTGAAATTACGTACAATTTTCAAATTTCTTGTACTTGCTAACTTTGCAACCTCGGGCAGCTATGTTACCATGAAGGAATCACACAAGATTTGACTTTATAGGCTAGAACTGAAGTCGCGCCAACTGCCTAACTCAAAATACAGTCAAGAAAGTAGCTCTAAGGCTAGAAATGGGATCGACCATTAGCACTAATGTGAAATTACGTACAATTTTCAAATTTCTTGTACTTGCTAACTTTGCAACCTCGGGCAGCTATGTTACCATGGAGGAATCACACAAGATTTGACTTTATAGGCTAGAACTGAAGTCGCGCCAACTGCCTAACTCAAAATACAGTCAAGAAAGTAGCTCTGAAGCTAGAAACGGGATCGACCATAAGCACTAATGTGAAATTACGTACAATTTTCAAATTTCTTGTACTTGCTAACTTTGCAACCTCGGGCAGCTATGTTACCATGGAGGAATCACACAAGATTTAACTTTATAGGCTAGAACTAAAGTCGCGCCAACTGCCTAACTCTAAATACAGTCAAGAAAGTAGCTCTGAAGCTAGAAACGGGATCGACCATAAGCACTAATGTGAAATTACGTACAATTTTCAAATTTCTTGTACTTGCTAACTTTGCAACCTCGGGCAGCTATGTTACCATGGAGGAATCACACAAGATTTGACTTTATAGGCTAGAACTGAAGTCGCGCCAACTGCTTAACTCAAAATACAGTCAAGAAAGTAGCTCTGAAGCTGAGAAACGGGATCGACCATAAGCACTAATGTGAAATTACGTACAATTTTCAAATTTCTTGTACTTGCTAACTTTGCAACCTCGGACAGCTATGTTACCATGGAGGAATCACACAAGATTTGACTTTATAGGCTAGAACTGAAGTCGCGCCAACTGCCTAACTGAAAATACACACAAGAAAGTAGCTCCGAAGCTAGAAATGGGATCGACCATTAGCACTAATGTGAAATTACGTACAATTTTCAAATTTCTTGTACTTGCTAACTTTGCAACCTCGGGCAGCTATGTTACCATGGAGGAATCACACAAGATTTGACTTTATAGGCTAGAACTGAAGTCGCGCCAACTGCCTAACTGAAAATACAGTCAAGAAAGTAGCTCTGAAGCTGAGAAACGGGATCGACCATAAGCACTAATGTGAAATTACGTACAATTTTCAAATTTCTTGTACTTGCTAACTTTGCAGCCTCGGGCAGCTATGTTACCATGGAGGAATCACACAAGATTTGACTTTATAGGCTAGAACTGAAGTCGCGCCAACTGCCTAACTCAAAATACAGTCAAGAAAGTAGCTCTGAAGCTAGAAACGGGATCGACCATAAGCACTAATGTGAAATTACGTACAATTTTCAAATTTCTTGTACTTGCTAACTTTGCAACCTCGGGCAGCTATGTTACCATGAAGGAATCACACAAGATTTGACTTTATAGGCTAGAACTGAAGTCGCGCCAACTGCCTAACTCAAAATACAGTCAAGAAAGTAGCTCTAAGGCTAGAAATGGGATCGACCATTAGCACTAATGTGAAATTACGTACAATTTTCAAATTTCTTGTACTTGATAACTTTGCAGCTTCCGGCAGCTATGTTACCATGGAGGAATCACACAAGATTTGACTTTATAGGGTAAACTGAAGTCGCGCCAACTGCCTAACTCAAAATACAGTCAAGAAAGTAGCTCTGAAGCTAGAAACGGGATCGACCATAAGCACTAATGTGAAATTACGTACAATTTTCAAATTTCTTGTACTTGCTAACTTTGCAACCTCGGGCAGCTATGTTACCATGGAGGAATCACACAAGATTTGACTTTATAGGCTAGAACTGAAGTCGCGCCAACTGCCTAACTCAAAATACAGTCAAGAAAGTAGCTCTGAAGCTAGAAACGGGATCGACCATAAGCACTAATGTGAAATTACCTACAATTTTCAAATTTCTTGTACTTGCTAACTTTGCAACCTCGGGCAGCTATGTTACCATGGAGGAATCACACAAGATTTGACTTTATAGGCTAGAACTGAAGTCGCGCCAACTGCCTAACTCAAAATACAGTCAAGAAAGTAGCTCTGAAGCTAGAAACGGGATCGACCATAAGCACTAATGTGAAATTACGTACAATTTTCAAATTTCTTGTACTTGCTAACTTTGCAGCCTCGGGCAGCTATGTTACTATGGAGGAATCACACAAGATTTGACTTTATAGGCTAGAACTGAAGTCGCGCCAACTGCCTAACTCAAAATACAGTCAAGAAAGTAGCTCTGAAGCTAGAAACGGGATCGACCATAAGCACTAATGTGAAATTACGTACAATTTTCAAATTTCTTGTACTTGCTAACTTTGCAACCTCGGGCAGCTATGTTACCATGGAGGAATCACACAAGATTTGACTTTATAGGCTAGAACTGAAGTCGCGCCAACTGCCCAACTCAAAATACAGTCAAGAAAGTAGCTCTGAAGCTAGAAACGGGATCGACCATAAGCACTAATGTGAAATTACGTACAATTTTCAAATTTCTTGTACTTGCTAACTTTGCAACCTCGGGCAGCTATGTTACCGTGGAGGAATCACACAAGATTTGACTTTATAGGCTAGAACTGAAGTCGCGCCAACTGCCTAACTCAAAATACAGTCAAGAAAGTAGCTCTGAAGCTAGAAACGGCATCGACCATAAGCACTAATGTGAAATTACGTACAATTTTCAAATTTCTTGTACTTGATAACTTTGCAGCTTCGGGCAGCTATGTTACCATGGAGGAATCACACAAGATTTGACTTTATAGGGTAAACTGAAGTCGCGCCAACTGCCTTACTCAAAATACAGTCAAGAAAGTAGCTCTGAAGCTAGAAACGGGATCGACCATAAGCACTAATGTGAAATTACGTACAATTTTCAAATTTCTTGTACTTGCTAACTTTGCAACCTCGGGCAGCTATGTTACCATGGAGGAATCACACAAGATTTGACTTTATAGGCTAGAACCGAAGTCGCGCCAACTGCCTAACTCAAAATACAGTCACGAAAGTAGCTCTGAAGCTAGAAACGGGATCGACCATAAGCACTAATGTGAAATTACGTACAATTTTCAAATTTGTTGTACTTGATAACTTTGCAGCCTCGGGCAGCTATGTTACCATGGAGGATACACACAAGATTTGACTTTATAGGCTAGAAGTGAAGTCGCGCCAACTGCTTAACTCAAAATACAGTCAAGAAAGTAGCTCTGAAGCTAGAAACGGGATCGACCATAAGCACTAATGTGAAATTACGTACAATTTTCAAATTTCTTGTACTTGTTAACTTTGAAACCTCGGGCAGCTATGTTACCATGGAGGAATCACACAAGATTTGACTTTATAGGCTAGAACTGAAGTCGCGCCAACTGCATAACTCAAAATACAGCTCTGAAGCTAGAAACGTGATCGACCATAAGCACTAATGTGAAATTACGTACAATTTTCAAATTTGTTGTACTTGCTAACTTTGCAGCCTCGGGCAGCTATGTTACCATGGAGGAATCACACAAGATTTGACTTTATAGGCTAGAACTGAAGTCGCGCCAACTGCCTAACTCAAAATACAGTCAAGAAAGTAGCTCTGAAGCTAGAAACGGGATCGATAAGCACTAATGTGAAATTACGTACAATTTTCAAATTTCTTGTACTTGCTAACTTTGCAACCTCGGGCAGCTATGTTACCATGGAGGAATCACACAAGATTTGACTTTATAGGCTAGAACTGAAGTCGCGCCAACTGTCTAACTCAAAATACAGTCAAGAAAGTAGCTCTGAAGCTAGAAACGGGATCGACCATAGCACTAATGTGAAATTACGTACAATTTTCAAATTTCTTGTACTTGCTAAATTTGCAGCCTCGGGCAGCTATGTTACCATGGAGGAATCACACAAGATTTGACTTTATAGGCTAGAACTGAAGTCGCGCCAACTGCCTAACTCAAAATACAGTCAAGAAAGTAGCTCTGAAGCTAGAAACGGGATCGACCACAAGCACTAATGTGAAATTACGTACAATTTTCAAATTTCTTGTACTTGCTAACTTTGCAGCCTCGGGCAGCTATGTTACCATGGAGGAATCACACAAGATTTGACTTTATAGGCTAGAACTGAAGTCGCGCCAACTGCCTAACTCAAAATACAGTCAAGAAAGTAGCTCTAAAGCTAGAAACGGGATCGACCATAAGCACTAATGTGAAATTACGTACAATTTTCAAATTTCTTGTACTTGCTAACTTTGCAACCTCGGGCAGCTATGTTACCATGGAGGAATCACACAAGATTTGACTTTATAGGCTAGAACTGAAGTCACGCCAACTGCCTAACTCAAAATACAGTTAAGAAAGTAGCTCTGAAGCTAGAAACGGGATCGACGATAAGCACTAATGTGAAATTACGTACAATTTTCAAATTTCTTGTACTTGCTAACTTTGCAGCCTCGGGCAGCTATGTTCCCATGGAGGAATCACACAAGATTTGACTTTATAGGCTAGAACTGAAGTCGCGCCAACTGCCTAACTCAAAATACAGCTCTGAAGCTAGAAACGGGATCGACCATAAGCACTAATGTGAAATTACGTACAATTTTCAAATTTCTTGTACTTGCTAAATTTGCAACCTCGGGCAGCTATGTTACCATGGAGGAATCACACAAGATTTGACTTTATAGGCTAGAACTGAAGTCACGCCAACTGCCTAACTCAAAATACAGTCAGGAAAGTAGCTCTGAAGCTAGAAACGGGATCGACCATAAGCACTAATGTGAAATTACATACAATTTTCAAATTTCTTGTACTTGCTAACTTTACAACCTCGGGCAGCTATGTTACCATGGAGGAATCACACAAGATTTGACTTTATAATCTAGAACTGAAGTCGCGCCAACTGCCTAACTCAAAATACAGCTCTGAAGCTAGAAACGGGATCGACCATAAGCACTAATGTGAAATTACGTACAATTTTCAAATTTCTTGTACTTGCTAACTTTGCAACCTCGGGCAGCTATGTTACCATGGAGGAATCACACAAGATTTGACTTTATAGGCTAGAACTGAAGTCACGCCAACTGCCTAACTCAAAATACAGTCAAGAAAGTAGCTCTGAAGCTAGAAACGGGATCGACCATAAGCACTAATGTGAAATTACGCACAATTTTCAAATTTCTTGTACTTGCTAACTTTGCAGCCTCGGGCAGCTATGTTCCCATGGAGGAATCACACAAGATTTGACTTTATAGGCTAGAACTGAAGTCGCGCCAACTGCCTAACTCAAAATACAGTCAAGAAAGTAGCTCTGAAGCTAGAAACGGGATCGACCATAAGCACTAATGTAAAATTACGTACAATTTTCAAATTTCTTGTACTTGCTAATTTTGCAACCTCGGGCAGCTATGTTCCCATGGAGGAATCACACAAGATTTGACTTTATAGGCTAGAACTAAAGTCGCGCCAACTGCCTAACTCAAAATACAGTCAAGAAAGTAGCTCTGAAGCTAGAAACGGGATCGACCATAAGCACTAATGTGAAATTACGTATAATTTTCAAATTTCTTGTACTTGCTAACTTTGCAGCCTCGGGCAGCTATGTTACCATGGAGGAATCACACAAGATTTGACTTTATAGGCTAGGACTGAAGTCGCGCCAACTGCCTAACTCAAAATACAGTCAAGAAAGTAGCTCTGAAGCTAGAAACGGGATCGACCATAAGCACTAATGTGAAAATACGTACAATTTTCAAATTTGTTGTACTTGATAATTTTGCAGCCTCGGGCAGCTATGTTACCATGGAGGAATCACACAAGATTTGACTTTATAGGCTAGAACTGAAGTCGCGCCAACTGCCTAACTCAAAATACAGTCAAGAAAGTAGCTCTGAAGCTAGAAACGGGATCGACCATAAGCACTAATGTGAAATTACGTACAATTTTCAAATTTCTTGTACTTGCTAACTTTGCAACCTCGGGCAGCTATGTTACCATGGAGGAATCACACAAGATTTGACTTTATAGGCTAGAACTGAAGTCGCGCCAACTGCCTAACTCAATATACAGTCAAGAAAGTAGCTCTGAAGCTAGAAACGGGATCGACCATAACCACTAATGTGAAATTACGTACAATTTTCAAATTTCTTGTACTTGCTAACTTTGCAGCCTCGGGCAGCTATGTTCCCATGGAGGAATCACACAAGATTTGACTTTATAGGCTAGAACTGAAGTCGCGCCAACTGCCTAACTCAAAATACAGTCAAGAAAGTAGCTCTGAAGCTAGAAACGGGATCGACCATAAGCACTAATGTGAAATTACGTACAATTTTCAAATTTCTTGTACTTGCTAACTTTGCAACCTCGGGCAGCTATGTTACCATGGAGGAATAACACAAGATTTGACTTTATAGGCTAGAACTGAAGTCGCGCCAACTGCCTAACTCAAAATACAGTCAAGAAAGTAGCTCTGAAGCTAGAAACGGGATCGACCATAGCACTAATGTGAAATTACGTACAATTTTCAAATTTCTTGTACTTGCTAAATTTGCAGCCTCGGGCAGCTATGTTACCATGGAGGAATCACACAAGATTTGACTTTATAGGCTAGAACTGAAGTCGCGCCAACTGCCTAACTCAAAATACAGTCAAGAAAGTAGCTCTGAAGCTAGAAACGGGATCGACCACAAGCACTAATGTGAAATTACGTACAATTTTCAAATTTCTTGTACTTGCTAACTTTGCAGCCTCGGGCAGCTATGTTACCATGGAGGAATCACACAAGATTTGACTTTATAGGCTAGAACTGAAGTCGCGCCAACTGCCTAACTCAAAATACAGTCAAGAAAGTAGCTCTGAAGCTAGAAACGGGATCGACCATAAGCACTAATGTGAAATTACGTACAATTTTCAAATTTCTTGTACTTGCTAACTTTGCAACCTCGGGCAGCTATGTTACCATGGAGGAATCACACAAGATTTGACTTTATAGGCTAGAACTGAAGTCACGCCAACTGCCTAACTCAAAATACAGTTAAGAAAGTAGCTCTGAAGCTAGAAACGGGATCGACCATAAGCACTAATGTGAAATTACGTACAATTTTCAAATTTCTTGTACTTGCTAACTTTGCAGCCTCGGGCAGCTATGTTCCCATGGAGGAATCACACAAGATTTGACTTTATAGGCTAGAACTGAAGTCGCGCCAACTGCCTAACTCAAAATACAGCTCTGAAGCTAGAAACGGGATCGACCATAAGCACTAATGTGAAATTACGTACAATTTTCAAATTTCTTGTACTTGCTAAATTTGCAACCTCGGGCAGCTATGTTACCATGGAGGAATCACACAAGATTTGAATTTATAGGCTAGAACTGAAGTCACGCCAACTGCCTAACTCAAAATACAGTCAGGAAAGTAGCTCTGAAGCTAGAAACGGGATCGACCATAAGCACTAATGTGAAATTACATACAATTTTCAAATTTCTTGTACTTGCTAACTTTGCAACCTCGGGCAGCTATGTTACCATGGAGGAATCACACAAGATTTGACTTTATAATCTAGAACTGAAGTCGCGCCAACTGCCTAACTCAAAATACAGCTCTGAAGCTAGAAACGGGATCGACCATAAGCACTAATGTGAAATTACGTACAATTTTCAAATTTCTTGTACTTGCTAACTTTGCAACCTCGGGCAGCTATGTTACCATGGAGGAATCACACAAGATTTGACTTTATAGGCTAGAACTGAAGTCACGCCAACTGCCTAACTCAAAATACAGTCAAGAAAGTAGCTCTGAAGCTAGAAACGGGATCGACCATAAGCACTAATGTGAAATTACGCACAATTTTCAAATTTCTTGTACTTGCTAACTTTGCAGCCTCGGGCAGCTATGTTCCCATGGAGGAATCACACAAGATTTGACTTTATAGGCTAGAACTGAAGTCGCGCCAACTGCTTAACTCAAAATACTGTCAATAAAGTAGCTCTGAAGCTGAGAAACGGGATCGACCATAAGCACTAATGTGAAATTACGTACAATTTTCAAATTTCTTGTACTTGCTAACTTTGCAGCCTCGGGCAGCTATGTTACCATGGAGGAATCACACAAGATTTGACTTTATAGGCTAGAACTGAAGTCGCGCCAACTGCCTTACTCAAAATACAGTCAAGAAAGTAGCTCTGAAGCTAGAAACGGGATCGACCATAAGCACTAATATGAAATTACGTACAATTTTCAAATTTCTTGTACTTGCTAACTTTGCAGCCTCGGGCAGCTATGTTACCATGGAGGAATCACACAAGATTTGACTTTATAGGCTAGAACTGAAGTCACGCCAACTGCCTAACTCAAAATACAGTCAAGAAAGTAGCTCTGAAGCTAGAAACGGGATCGACCATAAGCACTAATGTGAAATTACGTACAATTTTCAAATTTCTTGTACTTGCTAACTTTGCAGCCTCGGGCAGCTATGTTCCCATGGAGGAATCCCACAAGATTTGACTTTATAGGCTAGAACTGAAGTCGCGCCAACTGCCTAACTAAAAATACAGTCAAGAAAGTAGCTCTGAAGCTAGAAACGGGATCGACCATAAGCACTAATGTGAAATTACGTACAATTTTCAAATTTCTTGTACTTGCTAACTTTGCAGCCTCGGGCAGCTATGTTCCCATGGAGGAATCACACAAGATTTGACTTTATAGGCTAGAACTGAAGTCGCGCCAACTGCCTAACTCAAAATACAGTCAAGAAAGTAGCTCTGAAGCTAGAAACGGGATCGACCACAAGCACTAATGTGAAATTACGTACAATTTTCAAATTTCTTGTACTTGCTAACTTTGCAACCTCGGGCAGCTATGTTACCATGGAGGAATCACACAAGATTTGACTTTATAGGCTAGAACTGAAGTCGCGCCAACTGCCTAACTCAAAATACAGCTCTGAAGCTAGAAACGTGATCGACCATAAGCACTAATGTGAAATTACGTACAATTTTCAAATTTGTTGTACTTGATAACTTTGCAGCCTCGGGCAGCTATGTTACCATGGAGGAATCACACAAGATTTGACTTTATAGGCTAGAACTGAAGTCGCGCCAACTGCCTAACTCAAAATACAGTCAAGAAAGTAGCTCTGAAGCTAGAAACGGGATCGACCACAAGCACTAATGTGAAATTACGTACAATTTTCAAATTTCTTGTACTTGCTAACTTTGCAACCTCGGGCAGCTATGTTACCATGGAGGAATCACACAAGATTTGACTTTATAGGCTAGAACTGAAGTCACGCCAACTGCCTAACTCAAAATACAGTCAAGAAAGTAGCTCTGAAGCTAGAAACGGGATCGACCATAAGCACTAATGTGAAATTACGTACAATTTTCAAATTTCTTGTACTTGCTAACTTTGCAACCTCGGGCAGCTATGTTACCATGGAGGAATCACACAAGATTTGACTTTATAGGCTAGAACTGAAGTCACGCCAACTGCCTAACTCAAAATACAGTCAAGAAAGTAGCTCTGAAGCTAGAAACGGGATCGACCATAAGCACTAATGTGAAATTACGTACAATTTTCAAATTTCTTGTACTTGCTAACTTTGCAGCCTCGGGCAGCTATGTTCCCATGGAGGAATCACACAAGATTTGACTTTATAGGCTAGAACTGAAGTCGCGCCAACTGCCTAACTCAAAATACAGTCAAGAAAGTAGCTCTGAAGCTAGAAACGGGATCGACCATAAGCACTAATGTGAAATTACGTACAATTTTCAAATTTCTTGTACTTGCTAACTTTGCAGCCTCGGGCAGCTATGTTCCCATGGAGGAATCACACAAGATTTGACTTTATAGGCTAGAACTGAAGTCGCGCCAACTGCCTAACTAAAAATACAGTCAAGAAAGTAGCTCTGAAGCTAGAAACGGGATCGACCATAAGCACTAATATGAAATTACGTACAATTTTCAAATTTCTTGTACTTGCTAACTTTGCAACCTCGGGCAGCTATGTTACCATGGAGGAATCACACAAGATTTGACTTTATAGGCTAGAACTGAAGTCACGCCAACTGCCTAACTCAAAATACAGTCAAGAAAGTAGCTCTGAAGCTAGAAACGGGATCGACCATAAGCACTAATGTGAAATTACGTACAATTTTCAAATTTCTTGTACTTGCTAACTTTGCAGCCTCGGGCAGCTATGTTCCCATGGAGGAATCACACAAGATTTGACTTTATAGGCTAGAACTGAAGTCGCGCCAACCGCCTAACTCAAAATACAGTCAAGAAAGTAGCTCTGAAGCTAGAAACGGGATCGACCATAAGCACTAATGTGAAATTACGTACAATTTTCAAATTTCTTGTACTTGCTAACTTTGCAACCTCGGGCAGCTATGTTACCATGGAGGAATCACACAAGATTTGACTTTATAGGCTAGAACTGAAGTCGCGCCAACTGCCTAACTCAAAATACAGCTCTGAAGCTAGAAACGTGATCGACCATAAGCACTAATGTGAAATTACGTACAATTTTCAAATTTGTTGTACTTGATAACTTTGCAGCTTATGTTACCATGGAGGAATCACACAAGATTTGACTTTATAGGCTAGAACTGAAGTCGCGCCAACTGCCTAACTCAAAATACAGTCAAGAAAGTAGCTCTGAAGCTAGAAACGGGATCGACCACAAGCACTAATGTGAAATTACGTACAATTTTCAAATTTCTTGTACTTGCTAACTTTGCAACCTCGGGCAGCTATGTTACCATGGAGGAATCACACAAGATTTGACTTTATAGGCTAGAACTGAAGTCACGCCAACTGCCTAACTCAAAATACAGTCAAGAAAGTAGCTCTGAAGCTAGAAACGGGATCGACCATAAGCACTAATGTGAAATTACGTACAATTTTCAAATTTCTTGTACTTGCTAACTTTGCAACCTCGGGCAGCTATGTTACCATGGAGGAATCACACAAGATTTGACTTTATAGGCTAGAACTGAAGTCACGCCAACTGCCTAACTCAAAATACAGTCAAGAAAGTAGCTCTGAAGCTAGAAACGGGATCGACCATAAGCACTAATGTGAAATTACGTACAATTTTCAAATTTCTTGTACTTGCTAACTTTGCAGCCTCGGGCAGCTATGTTCCCATGGAGGAATCACACAAGATTTGACTTTATAGGCTAGAACTGAAGTCGCGCCAACTGCCTAACTCAAAATACAGCTCTGAAGCTAGAAACGTGATCGACCATAAGCACTAATGTGAAATTACGTACAATTTTCAAATTTGTTGTACTTGATAACTTTGCAGCCTCGGGCAGCTATGTTACCATGGAGGAATCACACAAGATTTGACTTTATAGGCTAGAACTGAAGTCGCGCCAACTGCCTAACTCAAAATACAGTCAAGAAAGTAGCTCTGAAGCTAGAAACGGGATCGACCACAAGCACTAATGTGAAATTACGTACAATTTTCAAATTTCTTGTACTTGCTAACTTTGCAACCTCGGGCAGCTATGTTACCATGGAGGAATCACACAAGATTTGACTTTATAGGCTAGAAATGAAGTCACGCCAACTGCCTAACTCAAAATACAGTCAAGAAAGTAGCTCTGAAGCTAGAAACGGGATCGACCATAAGCACTAATGTGAAATTACGTACAATTTTCAAATTTCTTGTACTTGCTAACTTTGCAACCTCGGGCAGCTATGTTACCAAGGAGGAATCACACAAGATTTGACTTTATAGGCTAGAACTGAAGTCACGGCAACTGCCTAACTCAAAATACAGTCAAGAAAGTAGCTCTGAAGCTAGAAACGGGATCGACCATAAGCACTAATGTGAAATTACGTACAATTTTCAAATTTCTTGTACTTGCTAACTTTGCAGCCTCGGGCAGCTATGTTCCCATGGAGGAATCACACAAGATTTGACTTTATAGGCTAGAACTGAAGTCGAGCCAACTGCCTAACTCAAAATACAGTCAAGAAAGTAGCTCTGAAGCTAGAAACGGGATCGACCATAAGCACTAATGTGAAATTACGTACAATTTTCAAATTTCTTGTACTTGCTAACTTTGAAACCTCGGGCAGCTATGTTACCATGGAGGAATCACACAAGATTTGACTTTATAGGCTAGAACTGAAGTCGCGCCAACTGCATAACTCAAAATACAGCTCTGAAGCTAGAAACGTGATCGACCATAAGCACTAATGTGAAATTACGTACAATTTTCAAATTTGTTGTACTTGATAACTTTGCAGCCTCGGGCAGCTATGTTACCATGGAGGAATCACACAAGATTTGACTTTATAGGCTAGAACTGAAGTCGCGCCAACTGCCTAACTCAAAATACAGTCAAGAAAGTAGCTCTGAAGCTAGAAACGGGATCGACCACAAGCACTAATGTGAAATTACGTACAATTTTCAAATTTCTTGTACTTGCTAACTTTGCAGCCTCGGGCAGCTATGTTACCATGGAGGAATCACACAAGATTTGACTTTATAGGCTAGAACTGAAGTCGCGCCAACTGCCTAACTCAAAATACAGTCAAGAAAGTAGCTCTGAAGCTAGAAACGGGATCGACCACAAGCACTAATGTGAAATTACGTACAATTTTCAAATTTCTTGTACTTGCTAACTTTGCAACCTCGGGCAGCTATGTTACCATGGAGGAATCACACAAGATTTGACTTTATAGGCTAGAACTGAAGTCGCGCCAACTGCCTAACTCAAAATACAGTCAAGAAAGTAGCTCTGAAGCTAGAAACGGGATCGACCACAAGCACTAATGTGAAATTACGTACAATTTTCAAATTTCTTGTACTTGCTAACTTTGCAACCTCGGGCAGCTATGTTACCATGGAGGAATCACACAAGATTTGACTTTATAGGCTAGAACTGAAGTCACGCCAACTGCCTAACTCAAAATACAGTCAAGAAAGTAGCTCTGAAGCTAGAAACGGGATCGACCATAAGCACTAATGTGAAATTACGTACAATTTTCAAATTTCTTGTACTTGCTAACTTTGCAACCTCGGGCAGCTATGTTACCATGGAGGAATCACACAAGATTTGACTTTATAGGCTAGAACTGAAGTCACGCCAACTGCCTAACTCAAAATACAGTCAAGAAAGTAGCTCTGAAGCTAGAAACGGGATCGACCATAAGCACTAATGTGAAATTACGTACAATTTTCAAATTTCTTGTACTTGCTAACTTTGCAGCCTCGGGCAGCTATGTTCCCATGGAGGAATCACACAAGATTTGACTTTATAGGCTAGAACTGAAGTCGCGCCAACTGCCTAACTCAAAATACAGCTCTGAAGCTAGAAACGTGATCGACCATAAGCACTAATGTGAAATTACGTACAATTTTCAAATTTGTTGTACTTGATAACTTTGCAGCCTCGGGCAGCTATGTTACCATGGAGGAATCACACAAGATTTGACTTTATAGGCTAGAACTGAAGTCGCGCCAACTGCCTAACTCAAAATACAGTCAAGAAAGTAGCTCTGAAGCTAGAAACGGGATCGACCACAAGCACTAATGTGAAATTACGTACAATTTTCAAATTTCTTGTACTTGCTAACTTTGCAGCCTCGGGCAGCTATGTTACCATGGAGGAATCACACAAGATTTGACTTTATAGGCTAGAACTGGAGTCGCGCCGACTGCTTAACTCAAAATACTGTCAATAAAGTAGCTCTGAAGCTGAGAAACGGGATCGACCATAAGCACTAATGTGAAATTACGTACAATTTTCAAATTTCTTGTACTTGCTAACTTTGCAGCCTCGGGCAGCTATGTAACCATGGAGGAATCACACAAGATTTGACTTTATAGGCTAAAACTGAAGTCGCGCCAACTGCCTAACTCAAAATACAGTCAAGAAAGTAGCTCTGAAGCTAGAAGCGGGATCGAGCATAAGCACTAATGTGAAATTACGTACAATTTTCAAATTTCTTGTACTTGCTAACTTTGCAGCCTCGGGCAGCTATGTTACCATGGAGGAATCACACAAGATTTGACTTTATAGGCTAGAACTGAAGTCGCGCCAACTGCCTAACTCAAAATACAGTCAAGAAAGTAGCTCTGAAGCTAGAAACGGGATCGACCATAAGCACTAATGTGAAATTACGTACAATTTTCAAATTTCTTGTACTTGCTAACTTTGCAGCCTCGGGCAGCTATGTTACCATAGAGGAATCACATAAGATTTGACTTTATAGGCTAGAACTGAAGTCGCGCCAACTGCCTTACTCAAAATACAGTCAAGAAAGTAGCTCTGAAGCTACAAACGGGATCGACCATAAGCACTAATGTGAAATTACGTACAATTTTCAAATTTCTTGTACTTGCTAACTTTGCAGCCTCGGGCAGCTATGTTACCATGGAGGAATCACACAAGATTTGACTTTATAGGCTAGAACTGAAGTCGCGCCAACTGCCTAACTCAAAATACAGTCAAGAAAGTAGCTCTGAAGCTAGAAACGGGATCGACCATAAGCACTAATGTGAAATTACGTACAATTTTCAAATTTCTTGTACTTGCTAACTTTGCAACCTCGGGCAGCTATGTTACCATGGAGGAATCACACAAGATTTGACTTTATAGGCTAGAACTGAAGTCACGCCAACTGCCTAACTCAAAATACAGTCAAGAAAGTAGCTCTGAAGCTAGAAACGGGATCGACCATAAGCACTAATGTGAAATTACGTACAATTTTCAAATTTCTTGTACTTGCTAACTTTGCAGCCTCGGGCAGCTATGTTCCCATGGAGGAATCACACAAGATTTGACTTTATAGGCTAGAACTGAAGTCGCGCCAACTGCCTAACTAAAAATACAGTCAAGAAAGTAGCTCTGAAGCTAGAAACGGGATCGACCATAAGCACTAATATCAAATTACGTACAATTTTCAAATTTCTTGTACTTGCTAACTTTGCAACCTCGGGCAGCTATGTTACCATGGAGGAATCACACAAGATTTGACTTTATAGGCTAGAACTGAAGTCACGCCAACTGCCTAACTCAAAATACAGTCAAGAAAGTAGCTCTGAAGCTAGAAACGGGATCAACCATAAGCACTAATGTGAAATTACGTACAATTTTCAAATTTCTTGTACTTGCTAACTTTGCAGCCTCGGGCAGCTATGTTCCCATGGAGGAATCACACAAGATTTGACTTTATAGGCTAGAACTGAAGTCACGCCAACTGCCTAACTCAAAATACAGTCAAGAAAGTAGCTCTGAAGCTAGAAACGGGATCGACCATAAGCACTAATGTGAAATTACGTACAATTTTCAAATTTCTTGTACTTGCTAACTTTGCAACCTCGGGCAGCTATGTTACCATGGAGGAATCACACAAGATTTGACTTTATAGGCTAGAACTGAAGTCGCGCCAACTGCCTAACTCAAAATACAGCTCTGAAGCTAGAAACGTGATCGACCATAAGCACTAATGTGAAATTACGTACAATTTTCAAATTTGTTGTACTTGATAACTTTGCAGCCTCGGGCAGCTATGTTGCCATGGAGGAATCACACAAGATTTGACTTTATAGGCTAGAACTGAAGTCGCGCCAACTGCCTAACTCAAAATACAGTCAAGAAAGTAGCTCTGAAGCTAGAAACGGGATCGACCACAAGCACTAATGTGAAATTACGTACAATTTTCAAATTTCTTGTACTTGCTAACTTTGCAACCTCGGGCAGCTATGTTACCATGGAGGAATCACACAAGATTTGACTTTATAGGCTAGAACTGAAGTCACGCCAACTGCCTAACTCAAAATACAGTCAAGAAAGTAGCTCTGAAGCTAGAAACGGGATCGACCATAAGCACTAATGTGAAATTACGTACAATTTTCAAATTTCTTGTACTTGCTAACTTTGCAACCTCGGGCAGCTATGTTACCATGGAGGAATCACACAAGATTTGACTTTATAGGCTAGAACTGAAGTCACGCCAACTGCCTAACTCAAAATACAGTCAAGAAAGTAGCTCTGAAGCTAGAAACGGGATCGACCATAAGCACTAATGTGAAATTACGTACAATTTTCAAATTTCTTGTACTTGCTAACTTTGCAACCTCGGGCAGCTATGTTACCATGGAGGAATCACACAAGATTTGACTTTATAGGCTAGAACTGAAGTCACGCCAACTGCCTAACTCAAAATACAGTCAAGAAAGTAGCTCTGAAGCTAGAAACGGGATCGACCATTAGCACTAATGTGAAATTACGTACAATTTTCAAATTTCTTGTACTTGCTAACTTTGCAACCTCGGGCAGCTATGTTACCATGGAGGAATCACACAAGATTTGACTTTATAGGCTAGAACTGAAGTCACGCCAACTGCCTAACTCAAAATACAGTCAAGAAAGTAGCTCTGAAGCTAGAAACGGGATCGACCATAAGCACTAATGTGAAATTACGTACAATTTTCAAATTTCTTGTACTTGCTAACTTTGCAGCCTCGGGCAGCTATGTTCCCATGGAGGAATCACACAAGATTTGACTTTATAGGCTAGAACTGAAGTCGCGCCAACTGCCTAACTCAAAATACAGTCAAGAAAGTAGCTCTGAAGCTAGAAACGGGATCGACCATAAGCACTAATGTGAAATTACGTACAATTTTCAAATTTCTTGTACTTGCTAACTTTGCAACCTCGGGCAGCTATGTTACCATGGAGGAATCACACAAGATTTGACTTTATAGGCTAGAACTGAAGTCACGCCAACTGCCTAACTCAAAATACAGTCAAGAAAGTAGCTCTGAAGCTAGAAACGGGATCGACCATAAGCACTAATGTGAAATTACGTACAATTTTCAAATTTCTTGTACTTGCTAACTTTGCAGCCTCGGGCAGCTATGTTCCCATGGAGGAATCACACAAGATTTGACTTTATAGGCTAGAACTGAAGTCGCGCCAACTGCCTAACTCAAAATACAGTCAAGAAAGTAGCTCTGAAGCTAGAAACGGGATCGACCATAAGCACTAATGTGAAATTACGTACAATTTTCAAATTTCTAGTACTTGCTAACTTTGCAACCTCGGGCAGCTATGTTACCATGGAGGAATCACACAAGATTTGACTTTATAGGCTAGAACCGAAGTCGCGCCAACTGCCTAACTCAAAATACAGCTCTGAAGCTAGAAACGGGATCGACCATAAGCACTAATGTGAAATTACGTACAATTTTCAAATTTCTTGTACTTGCTAACTTTGCAGCCTCGGGCAGCTATGTTACCATGGAGGAATCACACAAGATTTGACTTTATAGGCTAGAACTGGAGTCGCGCCAACTGCTTAACTCAAAATACTGTCAATAAAGTAGCTCTGAAGCTGAGAAACGGGATCGACCATAAGCACTAATGTGAAATTACGTACAATTTTCAAATTTCTTGTACTTGCTAACTTTGCAGCCTCGGGCAGCTATGTTACCATGGAGGAATCACACAAGATTTGACTTTATAGGCTAAAACTGAAGTCGCGCCAACTGCCTAACTCAAAATACAGTCAAGAAAGTAGCTCTGAAGCTAGAAGCGGGATCGACCATAAGCACTAATGTGAAATTACGTACAATTTTCAAATTTCTTGTACTTGCTAACTTTGCAGCCTCGGGCAGCTATGTTACCATGGAGGAATCACACAAGATTTGACTTTATAGGCTAGAACTGAAGTCGCGCCAACTGCCTAACTCAAAATACAGTCAAGAAAGTAGGTCTGAAGCTAGAAACGGGATCGACCATAAGCACTAATGTGAAATTACGTACAATTTTCAAATTTGTTGTACTTGATAACTTTGCAGCCTCGGGTAGCTATGTTACCATGGAGGAATCACACAAGATTTGACTTTATAGGCTAGAACTGAAGTCGCGCCAACTGCCTAACTGAAAATACAGTCAAGAAAGTAGCTCTGAAGCTGAGAAACGGGATCGACCATAAGCACTAATGTGAAATTACGTACAATTTTCAAATTTGTTGTACTTGATAACTTTGCAGCCTCGGGCAGCTATGTTACCATGGAGGAATCACACAAGATTTGACTTTATAGGCTAGAACTGAAGTCGCGCCAACTGCCTAACTCAAAATACAGTCAAGAAAGTAGCTCTGAAGCTAGAAACGGGATCGACCACAAGCACTAATGTGAAATTACGTACAATTTTCAAATTTCTTGTACTTGCTAACTTTGCAACCTCGGGCAGCTATGTTACCATGGAGGAATCACACAAGATTTGACTTTATAGGCTAGAACTGAAGTCACGCCAACTGCCTAACTCAAAATACAGTCAAGAAAGTAGCTCTGAAGCTAGAAACGGGATCGACCATAAGCACTAATGTGAAATTACGTACAATTTTCAAATTTCTTGTACTTGCTAACTTTGCAACCTCGGGCAGCTATGTTACCATGGAGGAATCACACAAGATTTGACTTTATAGGCTAGAACTGAAGTCACGCCAACTGCCTAACTCAAAATACAGTCAAGAAAGTAGCTCTGAAGCTAGAAACGGGATCGACCATAAGCACTAATGTGAAATTACGTACAATTTTCAAATTTCTTGTACTTGCTAACTTTGCAGCCTCGGGCAGCTATGTTCCCATGGAGGAATCACACAAGATTTGACTTTATAGGCTAGAACTGAAGTCGCGCCAACTGCCTAACTCAAAATACAGTCAAGAAAGTAGCTCTGAAGCTAGAAACGGGATCGACCATAAGCACTAATGTGAAATTACGTACAATTTTCAAATTTCTTGTACTTGCTAACTTTGCAGCCTCGGGCAGCTATGTTCCCATGGAGGAATCACACAAGATTTGACTTTATAGGCTAGAACTGAAGTCGCGCCAACTGCCTAACTAAAAATACAGTCAAGAAAGTAGCTCTGAAGCTAGAAACGGGATCGACCATAAGCACTAATATGAAATTACGTACAATTTTCAAATTTCTTGTACTTGCTAACTTTGCAACCTCGGGCAGCTATGTTACCATGGAGGAATCACACAAGATTTGACTTTATAGGCTAGAACTGAAGTCACGCCAACTGCCTAACTCAAAATACAGTCAAGAAAGTAGCTCTGAAGCTAGAAACGGGATCGACCATAAGCACTAATGTGAAATTACGTACAATTTTCAAATTTCTTGTACTTGCTAACTTTGCAGCCTCGGGCAGCTATGTTCCCATGGAGGAATCACACAAGATTTGACTTTATAGGCTAGAACTGAAGTCGCGCCAACCGCCTAACTCAAAATACAGTCAAGAAAGTAGCTCTGAAGCTAGAAACGGGATCGACCATAAGCACTAATGTGAAATTACGTACAATTTTCAAATTTCTTGTACTTGCTAACTTTGCAACCTCGGGCAGCTATGTTACCATGGAGGAATCACACAAGATTTGACTTTATAGGCTAGAACTGAAGTCGCGCCAACTGCCTAACTCAAAATACAGCTCTGAAGCTAGAAACGTGATCGACCATAAGCACTAATGTGAAATTACGTACAATTTTCAAATTTGTTGTACTTGATAACTTTGCAGCTTATGTTACCATGGAGGAATCACACAAGATTTGACTTTATAGGCTAGAACTGAAGTCGCGCCAACTGCCTAACTCAAAATACAGTCAAGAAAGTAGCTCTGAAGCTAGAAACGGGATCGACCACAAGCACTAATGTGAAATTACGTACAATTTTCAAATTTCTTGTACTTGCTAACTTTGCAACCTCGGGCAGCTATGTTACCATGGAGGAATCACACAAGATTTGACTTTATAGGCTAGAACTGAAGTCACGCCAACTGCCTAACTCAAAATACAGTCAAGAAAGTAGCTCTGAAGCTAGAAACGGGATCGACCATAAGCACTAATGTGAAATTACGTACAATTTTCAAATTTCTTGTACTTGCTAACTTTGCAACCTCGGGCAGCTATGTTACCATGGAGGAATCACACAAGATTTGACTTTATAGGCTAGAACTGAAGTCACGCCAACTGCCTAACTCAAAATACAGTCAAGAAAGTAGCTCTGAAGCTAGAAACGGGATCGACCATAAGCACTAATGTGAAATTACGTACAATTTTCAAATTTCTTGTACTTGCTAACTTTGCAGCCTCGGGCAGCTATGTTACCATGGAGGAATCACACAAGATTTGACTTTATAGGCTAGAACTGAAGTCGCGCCAACTGCCTAACTCAAAATACAGCTCTGAAGCTAGAAACGTGATCGACCATAAGCACTAATGTGAAATTACGTACAATTTTCAAATTTGTTGTACTTGATAACTTTGCAGCCTCGGGCAGCTATGTTACCATGGAGGAATCACACAAGATTTGACTTTATAGGCTAGAACTGAAGTCGCGCCAACTGCCTAACTCAAAATACAGTCAAGAAAGTAGCTCTGAAGCTAGAAACGGGATCGACCACAAGCACTAATGTGAAATTACGTACAATTTTCAAATTTCTTGTACTTGCTAACTTTGCAACCTCGGGCAGCTATGTTACCATGGAGGAATCACACAAGATTTGACTTTATAGGCTAGAAATGAAGTCACGCCAACTGCCTAACTCAAAATACAGTCAAGAAAGTAGCTCTGAAGCTAGAAACGGGATCGACCATAAGCACTAATGTGAAATTACGTACAATTTTCAAATTTCTTGTACTTGCTAACTTTGCAACCTCGGGCAGCTATGTTACCAAGGAGGAATCACACAAGATTTGACTTTATAGGCTAGAACTGAAGTCACGGCAACTGCCTAACTCAAAATACAGTCAAGAAAGTAGCTCTGAAGCTAGAAACGGGATCGACCATAAGCACTAATGTGAAATTACGTACAATTTTCAAATTTCTTGTACTTGCTAACTTTGCAGCCTCGGGCAGCTATGTTCCCATGGAGGAATCACACAAGATTTGACTTTATAGGCTAGAACTGAAGTCGAGCCAACTGCCTAACTCAAAATACAGTCAAGAAAGTAGCTCTGAAGCTAGAAACGGGATCGACCATAAGCACTAATGTGAAATTACGTACAATTTTCAAATTTCTTGTACTTGCTAACTTTGAAACCTCGGGCAGCTATGTTACCATGGAGGAATCACACAAGATTTGACTTTATAGGCTAGAACTGAAGTCGCGCCAACTGCATAACTCAAAATACAGCTCTGAAGCTAGAAACGTGATCGACCATAAGCACTAATGTGAAATTACGTACAATTTTCAAATTTGTTGTACTTGATAACTTTGCAGCCTCGGGCAGCTATGTTACCATGGAGGAATCACACAAGATTTGACTTTATAGGCTAGAACTGAAGTCGCGCCAACTGCCTAACTCAAAATACAGTCAAGAAAGTAGCTCTGAAGCTAGAAACGGGATCGACCACAAGCACTAATGTGAAATTACGTACAATTTTCAAATTTCTTGTACTTGCTAACTTTGCAGCCTCGGGCAGCTATGTTACCATGGAGGAATCACACAAGATTTGACTTTATAGGCTAGAACTGAAGTCGCGCCAACTGCCTAACTCAAAATACAGTCAAGAAAGTAGCTCAGAAGCTAGAAACGGGATCGACCACAAGCACTAATGTGAAATTACGTACAATTTTCAAATTTCTTGTACTTGCTAACTTTGCAACCTCGGGCAGCTATGTTACCATGGAGGAATCACACAAGATTTGACTTTATAGGCTAGAACCGAAGTCGCGCCAACTGCCTAACTCAAAATACAGTCAAGAAAGTAGCTCTGAAGCTAGAAACGGGATCGACCACAAGCACTAATGTGAAATTACGTACAATTTTCAAATTTCTTGTACTTGCTAACTTTGCAACCTCGGGCAGCTATGTTACCATGGAGGAATCACACAAGATTTGACTTTATAGGCTAGAACTGAAGTCGCGCCAACTGCCTAACTCAAAATACAGTCAAGAAAGTAGCTCTGAAGCTAGAAACGGGATCGACCATAAGCACTAATGTGAAATTACGTACAATTTTCAAATTTCTTGTACTTGCTAACTTTGCAACCTCGGGCAGCTATGTTACCATGGAGGAATCACACAAGATTTGACTTTATAGGCTAGAACTGAAGTCACGCCAACTGCCTAACTCAAAATACAGTCAAGAAAGTAGCTCTGAAGCTAGAAACGGGATCGACCATAAGCACTAATGTGAAATTACGTACAATTTTCAAATTTCTTGTACTTGCTAACTTTGCAGCCTCGGGCAGCTATGTTCCCATGGAGGAATCACACAAGATTTGACTTTATAGGCTAGAACTGAAGTCGCGCCAACTGCCTAACTCAAAATACAGCTCTGAAGCTAGAAACGTGATCGACCATAAGCACTAATGTGAAATTACGTACAATTTTCAAATTTGTTGTACTTGATAACTTTGCAGCCTCGGGCAGCTATGTTACCATGGAGGAATCACACAAGATTTGACTTTATAGGCTAGAACTGAAGTCGCGCCAACTGCCTAACTCAAAATACAGTCAAGAAAGTAGCTCTGAAGCTAGAAACGGGATCGACCACAAGCACTAATGTGAAATTACGTACAATTTTCAAATTTCTTGTACTTGCTAACTTTGCAGCCTCGGGCAGCTATGTTACCATGGAGGAATCACACAAGATTTGACTTTATAGGCTAGAACTGGAGTCGCGCCGACTGCTTAACTCAAAATACTGTCAATAAAGTAGCTCTGAAGCTGAGAAACGGGATCGACCATAAGCACTAATGTGAAATTACGTACAATTTTCAAATTTCTTGTACTTGCTAACTTTGCAGCCTCGGGCAGCTATGTAACCATGGAGGAATCACACAAGATTTGACTTTATAGGCTAAAACTGAAGTCGCGCCAACTGCCTAACTCAAAATACAGTCAAGAAAGTAGCTCTGAAGCTAGAAGCGGGATCGAGCATAAGCACTAATGTGAAATTACGTACAATTTTCAAATTTCTTGTACTTGCTAACTTTGCAGCCTCGGGCAGCTATGTTACCATGGAGGAATCACACAAGATTTGACTTTATAGGCTAGAACTGAAGTCGCGCCAACTGCCTAACTCAAAATACAGTCAAGAAAGTAGCTCTGAAGCTAGAAACGGGATCGACCATAAGCACTAATGTGAAATTACGTACAATTTTCAAATTTCTTGTACTTGCTAACTTTGCAGCCTCGGGCAGCTATGTTACCATAGAGGAATCACATAAGATTTGACTTTATAGGCTAGAACTGAAGTCGCGCCAACTGCCTTACTCAAAATACAGTCAAGAAAGTAGCTCTGAAGCTACAAACGGGATCGACCATAAGCACTAATGTGAAATTACGTACAATTTTCAAATTTCTTGTACTTGCTAACTTTGCAGCCTCGGGCAGCTATGTTACCATGGAGGAATCACACAAGATTTGACTTTATAGGCTAGAACTGAAGTCGCGCCAACTGCCTAACTCAAAATACAGTCAAGAAAGTAGCTCTGAAGCTAGAAACGGGATCGACCATAAGCACTAATGTGAAATTACGTACAATTTTCAAATTTCTTGTACTTGCTAACTTTGCAACCTCGGGCAGCTATGTTACCATGGAGGAATCACACAAGATTTGACTTTATAGGCTAGAACTGAAGTCACGCCAACTGCCTAACTCAAAATACAGTCAAGAAAGTAGCTCTGAAGCTAGAAACGGGATCGACCATAAGCACTAATGTGAAATTACGTACAATTTTCAAATTTCTTGTACTTGCTAACTTTGCAGCCTCGGGCAGCTATGTTCCCATGGAGGAATCACACAAGATTTGACTTTATAGGCTAGAACTGAAGTCGCGCCAACTGCCTAACTAAAAATACAGTCAAGAAAGTAGCTCTGAAGCTAGAAACGGGATCGACCATAAGCACTAATATCAAATTACGTACAATTTTCAAATTTCTTGTACTTGCTAACTTTGCAACCTCGGGCAGCTATGTTACCATGGAGGAATCACACAAGATTTGACTTTATAGGCTAGAACTGAAGTCACGCCAACTGCCTAACTCAAAATACAGTCAAGAAAGTAGCTCTGAAGCTAGAAACGGGATCAACCATAAGCACTAATGTGAAATTACGTACAATTTTCAAATTTCTTGTACTTGCTAACTTTGCAGCCTCGGGCAGCTATGTTCCCATGGAGGAATCACACAAGATTTGACTTTATAGGCTAGAACTGAAGTCACGCCAACTGCCTAACTCAAAATACAGTCAAGAAAGTAGCTCTGAAGCTAGAAACGGGATCGACCATAAGCACTAATGTGAAATTACGTACAATTTTCAAATTTCTTGTACTTGCTAACTTTGCAACCTCGGGCAGCTATGTTACCATGGAGGAATCACACAAGATTTGACTTTATAGGCTAGAACTGAAGTCGCGCCAACTGCCTAACTCAAAATACAGCTCTGAAGCTAGAAACGTGATCGACCATAAGCACTAATGTGAAATTACGTACAATTTTCAAATTTGTTGTACTTGATAACTTTGCAGCCTCGGGCAGCTATGTTGCCATGGAGGAATCACACAAGATTTGACTTTATAGGCTAGAACTGAAGTCGCGCCAACTGCCTAACTCAAAATACAGTCAAGAAAGTAGCTCTGAAGCTAGAAACGGGATCGACCACAAGCACTAATGTGAAATTACGTACAATTTTCAAATTTCTTGTACTTGCTAACTTTGCAACCTCGGGCAGCTATGTTACCATGGAGGAATCACACAAGATTTGACTTTATAGGCTAGAACTGAAGTCACGCCAACTGCCTAACTCAAAATACAGTCAAGAAAGTAGCTCTGAAGCTAGAAACGGGATCGACCATAAGCACTAATGTGAAATTACGTACAATTTTCAAATTTCTTGTACTTGCTAACTTTGCAACCTCGGGCAGCTATGTTACCATGGAGGAATCACACAAGATTTGACTTTATAGGCTAGAACTGAAGTCACGCCAACTGCCTAACTCAAAATACAGTCAAGAAAGTAGCTCTGAAGCTAGAAACGGGATCGACCATAAGCACTAATGTGAAATTACGTACAATTTTCAAATTTCTTGTACTTGCTAACTTTGCAACCTCGGGCAGCTATGTTACCATGGAGGAATCACACAAGATTTGACTTTATAGGCTAGAACTGAAGTCACGCCAACTGCCTAACTCAAAATACAGTCAAGAAAGTAGCTCTGAAGCTAGAAACGGGATCGACCATTAGCACTAATGTGAAATTACGTACAATTTTCAAATTTCTTGTACTTGCTAACTTTGCAACCTCGGGCAGCTATGTTACCATGGAGGAATCACACAAGATTTGACTTTATAGGCTAGAACTGAAGTCACGCCAACTGCCTAACTCAAAATACAGTCAAGAAAGTAGCTCTGAAGCTAGAAACGGGATCGACCATAAGCACTAATGTGAAATTACGTACAATTTTCAAATTTCTTGTACTTGCTAACTTTGCAGCCTCGGGCAGCTATGTTCCCATGGAGGAATCACACAAGATTTGACTTTATAGGCTAGAACTGAAGTCGCGCCAACTGCCTAACTCAAAATACAGTCAAGAAAGTAGCTCTGAAGCTAGAAACGGGATCGACCATAAGCACTAATGTGAAATTACGTACAATTTTCAAATTTCTTGTACTTGCTAACTTTGCAACCTCGGGCAGCTATGTTACCATGGAGGAATCACACAAGATTTGACTTTATAGGCTAGAACTGAAGTCACGCCAACTGCCTAACTCAAAATACAGTCAAGAAAGTAGCTCTGAAGCTAGAAACGGGATCGACCATAAGCACTAATGTGAAATTACGTACAATTTTCAAATTTCTTGTACTTGCTAACTTTGCAGCCTCGGGCAGCTATGTTCCCATGGAGGAATCACACAAGATTTGACTTTATAGGCTAGAACTGAAGTCGCGCCAACTGCCTAACTCAAAATACAGTCAAGAAAGTAGCTCTGAAGCTAGAAACGGGATCGACCATAAGCACTAATGTGAAATTACGTACAATTTTCAAATTTCTAGTACTTGCTAACTTTGCAACCTCGGGCAGCTATGTTACCATGGAGGAATCACACAAGATTTGACTTTATAGGCTAGAACCGAAGTCGCGCCAACTGCCTAACTCAAAATACAGCTCTGAAGCTAGAAACGGGATCGACCATAAGCACTAATGTGAAATTACGTACAATTT
Source organism: Merodon equestris (assembly GCA_958301585.1). NCBI lineage: Eukaryota > Metazoa > Arthropoda > Insecta > Diptera > Syrphidae > Merodon > Merodon equestris. Next base: position 86,923,397 of record OY284414.1, read on the forward strand.
TCAAATTTCTTGTACTTGCTAACTTTGCAGCCTCGGGCAGCTATGTTACCATGGAGGAATCACACAAGATTTGACTTTATAGGCTAGAACTGGAGTCGCGCCAACTGCTTAACTCAAAATACTGTCAATAAAGTAGCTCTGAAGCTGAGAAACGGGATCGACCATAAGCACTAATGTGAAATTACGTACAATTTTCAAATTTCTTGTACTTGCTAACTTTGCAGCCTCGGGCAGCTATGTTACCATGGAGGAATCACACAAGATTTGACTTTATAGGCTAAAACTGAAGTCGCGCCAACTGCCTAACTCAAAATACAGTCAAGAAAGTAGCTCTGAAGCTAGAAGCGGGATCGACCATAAGCACTAATGTGAAATTACGTACAATTTTCAAATTTCTTGTACTTGCTAACTTTGCAGCCTCGGGCAGCTATGTTACCATGGAGGAATCACACAAGATTTGACTTTATAGGCTAGAACTGAAGTCGCGCCAACTGCCTAACTCAAAATACAGTCAAGAAAGTAGGTCTGAAGCTAGAAACGGGATCGACCATAAGCACTAATGTGAAATTACGTACAATTTTCAAATTTGTTGTACTTGATAACTTTGCAGCCTCGGGTAGCTATGTTACCATGGAGGAATCACACAAGATTTGACTTTATAGGCTAGAACTGAAGTCGCGCCAACTGCCTAACTCAAAATACAGCTCTGAAACTAGAAACGGGATCGACCATAAGCACTAATGTGAAATTACGTACAATTTTCAAATTTCTTGTACTTGCTAACTTTGCAACCTCGGGCAGCTATGTTACCATGGAGGAATCCCACAAGATTTGACTTTATAGGCTAGAACTGAAGTCGCGCCAACTGCTTAACTCAAAATACTGTCAATAAAGTAGCTCTGAAGCTGAGAAACGGGATCGACCATAAGCACTAATGTGAAATTACGTACAATTTTCAAATTTCTTGTACTTGCTAACTTTGCAGCCTCGGGCAGCTATGTTACCATGGAGGAATCACACAAGATTTGACTTTATAGGCTAAAACTGAAGTCGCGCCAACTGCCTAACTCAAAATACAGTCACGAAAGTAGCTCTGAAGCTAGAAGCGGGATCGACCATAAGCACTAATGTGAAATTACGTACAATTTTCAAATTTCTTGTACTTGCTAACTTTGCAGCCTCGGGCAGCTATGTTACCATGGAGGAATCACACAAGATTTGACTTTATAAGCTAGAACTGAAGTCGCGCCAACTGCCTAACTCAAAATACAGTCAAGAAAGTAGTAGAAGAAGCTAGAAACGGGATCGACCATAAGCACTAATGTGAAATTACGTACAATTTTCAAATTTCTTGTACTTGCTAACTTTGCAACCTCGGGCAGCTATGTTACCATGGAGGAATCACACAAGATTTGACTTTATAGGCTAGAACTGAAGTCGCGCCAACTGCCTAACTCAAAATACAGCTCTGAAGCTAGAAACGGGATCGACCATAAGCACTAATGTGAAATTACGTACAATTTTCAAATTTCTTGTACTTGCTAACTTTGCAACCTCGGGCAGCTATGTTACCATAGAGGAATCACATAGGATTTGACTTTATAGGCTAGAACTGAAGTCGCGCCAACTGCCTTACTCAAAATACAGTCAAGAAAGTAGCTCTGAAGCTAGAAACGGGATCGACCATAAGCACTAATGTGAAATTACGTACAATTTTCAAATTTCTTGTACTTGATAACTTTGCAGCCTCGGGCAGCTATGTTGCCATGGAGGAATCACACAAGATTTGACTTTATAGGCTAGAACTGAAGTCGCGCCAACTGCCTAACTCAAAATACAGTCAAGAAAGTAGCTCTGAAGCTAGAAACGGGATCGACCACAAGCACTAATGTGAAATTACGTACAATTTTCAAATTTCTTGTACTTGCTAACTTTGCAGCCTCGGGCAGCTATGTTCCCATGGAGGAATCACACAAGATTTGACTTTATAGGCTAAAACTGAAGTCACGCCAACTGCCTAACTCAAAATACAGTCACGAAAGTAGCTCTGAAGCTAGAAGCGGGATCGACCATAAGCACTAATGTGAAATTACGTACAATTTTCAAATTTCTTGTACTTGCTAACTTTGCAGCCTCGGGCAGCTATGTTACCATGGAGGAATCACACAAGATTTGACTTTATAAGCTAGAACTGAAGTCGCGCCAACTGCCTAACTCAAAATACAGTCAAGAAAGTAGTAGAAGAAGCTAGAAACGGGATCGACCATAAGCACTAATGTGAAATTACGTACAATTTTCAAATTTCTTGTACTTGCTAACTTTGCAACCTCGGGCAGCTATGTTACCATGGAGGAATCACACAAGATTTGACTTTATAGGCTAGAACTGAAGTCGCGCCAACTGCCTAACTCAAAATACAGCTCTGAAGCTAGAAACGGGATCGACCATAAGCACTAATGTGAAATTACGTACAATTTTCAAATTTCTTGTACTTGCTAACTTTGCAACCTCGGGCAGCTATGTTACCATAGAGGAATCACATAGGATTTGACTTTATAGGCTAGAACTGAAGTCGCGCCAACTGCCTTACTCAAAATACAGTCAAGAAAGTAGCTCTGAAGCTAGAAACGGGATCGACCATAAGCACTAATGTGAAATTACGTACAATTTTCAAATTTGTTGTACTTGATAACTTTGCAGCCTCGGGCAGCTATGTTACCATGGAGGAATCACACAAGATTTGACTTTATAGGCTAGAACTGAAGTCGCGCCAACTGCCTAACTCAAAATACAGCTCTGAAACTAGAAACGGGATCGACCATAAGCACTAATGTGAAATTACGTACAATTTTCAAATTTCTTGTACTTGCTAACTTTGCAACCTCGGGCAGCTATGTTACCATGGAGGAATCCCACAAGATTTGACTTTATAGGCTAGAACTGAAGTCGCGCCAACTGCTTAACTCAAAATACTGTCAATAAAGTAGCTCTGAAGCTGAGAAACGGGATCGACCATAAGCACTAATGTGAAATTACGTACAATTTTCAAATTTCTTGTACTTGCTAACTTTGCAGCCTCGGGCAGCTATGTTACCATGGAGGAATCACACAAGATTTGACTTTATAGGCTAAAACTGAAGTCGCGCCAACTGCCTAACTCAAAATACAGTCACGAAAGTAGCTCTGAAGCTAGAAGCGGGATCGACCATAAGCACTAATGTGAAATTACGTACAATTTTCAAATTTCTTGTACTTGCTAACTTTGCAGCCTCGGGCAGCTATGTTACCATGGAGGAATCACACAAGATTTGACTTTATAAGCTAGAACTGAAGTCGCGCCAACTGCCTAACTCAAAATACAGTCAAGAAAGTAGTAGAAGAAGCTAGAAACGGGATCGACCATAAGCACTAATGTGAAATTACGTACAATTTTCAAATTTCTTGTACTTGCTAACTTTGCAACCTCGGGCAGCTATGTTACCATGGAGGAATCACACAAGATTTGACTTTATAGGCTAGAACTGAAGTCGCGCCAACTGCCTAACTCAAAATACAGCTCTGAAGCTAGAAACGGGATCGACCATAAGCACTAATGTGAAATTACGTACAATTTTCAAATTTCTTGTACTTGCTAACTTTGCAACCTCGGGCAGCTATGTTACCATAGAGGAATCACATAGGATTTGACTTTATAGGCTAGAACTGAAGTCGCGCCAACTGCCTTACTCAAAATACAGTCAAGAAAGTAGCTCTGAAGCTAGAAACGGGATCGACCATAAGCACTAATGTGAAATTACGTACAATTTTCAAATTTCTTGTACTTGATAACTTTGCAGCCTCGGGCAGCTATGTTGCCATGGAGGAATCACACAAGATTTGACTTTATAGGCTAGAACTGAAGTCGCGCCAACTGCCTAACTCAAAATACAGTCAAGAAAGTAGCTCTGAAGCTAGAAACGGGATCGACCACAAGCACTAATGTGAAATTACGTACAATTTTCAAATTTCTTGTACTTGCTAACTTTGCAGCCTCGGGCAGCTATGTTCCCATGGAGGAATCACACAAGATTTGACTTTATAGGCTAAAACTGAAGTCGCGCCAACTGCCTAACTCAAAATACAGTCACGAAAGTAGCTCTGAAGCTAGAAGCGGGATCGACCATAAGCACTAATGTGAAATTACGTACAATTTTCAAATTTCTTGTACTTGCTAACTTTGCAGCCTCGGGCAGCTATGTTACCATGGAGGAATCACACAAGATTTGACTTTATAAGCTAGAACTGAAGTCACGCCAACTGCCTAACTCAAAATACAGTCAAGAAAGTAGTAGAAGAAGCTAGAAACGGGATCGACCATAAGCACTAATGTGAAATTACGTACAATTTTCAAATTTCTTGTACTTGCTAACTTTGCAACCTCGGGCAGCTATGTTACCATGGAGGAATCACACAAGATTTGACTTTATAGGCTAGAACTGAAGTCGCGCCAACTGCCTAACTCAAAATACAGCTCTGAAGCTAGAAACGGGATCGACCATAAGCACTAATGTGAAATTACGTACAATTTTCAAATTTCTTGTACTTGCTAACTTTGCAACCTCGGGCAGCTATGTTACCATAGAGGAATCACATAGGATTTGACTTTATAGGCTAGAACTGAAGTCGCGCCAACTGCCTTACTCAAAATACAGTCAAGAAAGTAGCTCTGAAGCTAGAAACGGGATCGACCATAAGCACTAATGTGAAATTACGTACAATTTTCAAATTTGTTGTACTTGATAACTTTGCAGCCTCGGGCAGCTATGTTGCCATGGAGGAATCACACAAGATTTGACTTTATAGGCTAGAACTGAAGTCGCGCCAACTGCCTAACTCAAAATACAGTCAAGAAAGTAGCTCTGAAGCTAGAAACGGGATCGACCACAAGCACTAATGTGAAATTACGTACAATTTTCAAATTTCTTGTACTTGCTAACTTTGCAACCTCGGGCAGCTATGTTACCATGGAGGAATCACACAAGATTTGACTTTATAGGCTAGAACTGAAGTCACGCCAACTGCCTAACTCAAAATACAGTCAAGAAAGTAGCTCTGAAGCTAGAAACGGGATCGACCATAAGCACTAATGTGAAATTACGTACAATTTTCAAATTTCTTGTACTTGCTAACTTTGCAACCTCGGGCAGCTATGTTACCATGGAGGAATCACACAAGATTTGACTTTATAGGCTAGAACTGAAGTCACGCCAACTGCCTAACTCAAAATACAGTCAAGAAAGTAGCTCTGAAGCTAGAAACGGGATCGACCATAAGCACTAATGTGAAATTACGTACAATTTTCAAATTTCTTGTACTTGCTAACTTTGCAACCTCGGGCAGCTATGTTACCATGGAGGAATCACACAAGATTTGACTTTATAGGCTAGAACTGAAGTCACGCCAACTGCCTAACTCAAAATACAGTTAAGAAAGTAGCTCTGAAGCTAGAAACGGGATCGACCATTAGCACTAATGTGAAATTACGTACAATTTTCAAATTTCTTGTACTTGCTAACTTTGCAACCTCGGGCAGCTATGTTACCATGGAGGAATCACACAAGATTTGACTTTATAGGCTAGAACTGAAGTCACGCCAACTGCCTAACTCAAAATACAGTCAAGAAAGTAGCTCTGAAGCTAGAAACGGGATCGACCATAAGCACTAATGTGAAATTACGTACAATTTTCAAATTTCTTGTACTTGCTAACTTTGCAGCCTCGGGCAGCTATGTTCCCATGGAGGAATCACACAAGATTTGACTTTATAGGCTAGAACTGAAGTCGCGCCAACTGCCTAACTCAAAATACAGTCAAGAAAGTAGCTCTGAAGCTAGAAACGGGATCGACCATAAGCACTAATGTGAAATTACGTACAATTTTCAAATTTCTTGTACTTGCTAACTTTGCAACCTCGGGCAGCTATGTTACCATGGAGGAATCACACAAGATTTGACTTTATAGGCTAGAACTGAAGTCACGCCAACTGCCTAACTCAAAATACAGTCAAGAAAGTAGCTCTGAAGCTAGAAACGGGATCGACCATAAGCACTAATGTGAAATTACGTACAATTTTCAAATTTCTTGTACTTGCTAACTTTGCAGCCTCGGGCAGCTATGTTCCCATGGAGGAATCACACAAGATTTGACTTTATAGGCTAGAACTGAAGTCGCGCCAACTGCCTAACTCAAAATACAGTCAAGAAAGTAGCTCTGAAGCTAGAAACGGGATCGACCATAAGCACTAATGTGAAATTACGTACAATTTTCAAATTTCTAGTACTTGCTAACTTTGCAACCTCGGGCAGCTATGTTACCATGGAGGAATCACACAAGATTTGACTTTATAGGCTAGAACCGAAGTCGCGCCAACTGCCTAACTCAAAATACAGCTCTGAAGCTAGAAACGGGATCGACCATAAGCACTAATGTGAAATTACGTACAATTTTCAAATTTCTTGTACTTGCTAACTTTGCAGCCTCGGGCAGCTATGTTACCATGGAGGAATCACACAAGATTTGACTTTATAGGCTAGAACTGGAGTCGCGCCAACTGCTTAACTCAAAATACTGTCAATAAAGTAGCTCTGAAGCTGAGAAACGGGATCGACCATAAGCACTAATGTGAAATTACGTACAATTTTCAAATTTCTTGTACTTGCTAACTTTGCAGCCTCGGGCAGCTATGTTACCATGGAGGAATCACACAAGATTTGACTTTATAGGCTAAAACTGAAGTCGCGCCAACTGCCTAACTCAAAATACAGTCAAGAAAGTAGCTCTGAAGCTAGAAGCGGGATCGACCATAAGCACTAATGTGAAATTACGTACAATTTTCAAATTTCTTGTACTTGCTAACTTTGCAGCCTCGGGCAGCTATGTTACCATGGAGGAATCACACAAGATTTGACTTTATAGGCTAGAACTGAAGTCGCGCCAACTGCCTAACTCAAAATACAGTCAAGAAAGTAGGTCTGAAGCTAGAAACGGGATCGACCATAAGCACTAATGTGAAATTACGTACAATTTTCAAATTTGTTGTACTTGATAACTTTGCAGCCTCGGGCAGCTATGTTACCATGGAGGAATCACACAAGATTTGACTTTATAGGCTAGAACTGAAGTCGCGCCAACTGCCTAACTCAAAATACAGCTCTGAAACTAGAAACGGGATCGACCATAAGCACTAATGTGAAATTACGTACAATTTTCAAATTTCTTGTACTTGCTAACTTTGCAACCTCGGGCAGCTATGTTACCATGGAGGAATCCCACAAGATTTGACTTTATAGGCTAGAACTGAAGTCGCGCCAACTGCTTAACTCAAAATACTGTCAATAAAGTAGCTCTGAAGCTGAGAAACGGGATCGACCATAAGCACTAATGTGAAATTACGTACAATTTTCAAATTTCTTGTACTTGCTAACTTTGCAGCCTCGGGCAGCTATGTTACCATGGAGGAATCACACAAGATTTGACTTTATAGGCTAAAACTGAAGTCGCGCCAACTGCCTAACTCAAAATACAGTCACGAAAGTAGCTCTGAAGCTAGAAGCGGGATCGACCATAAGCACTAATGTGAAATTACGTACAATTTTCAAATTTCTTGTACTTGCTAACTTTGCAGCCTCGGGCAGCTATGTTACCATGGAGGAATCACACAAGATTTGACTTTATAAGCTAGAACTGAAGTCGCGCCAACTGCCTAACTCAAAATACAGTCAAGAAAGTAGTAGAAGAAGCTAGAAACGGGATCGACCATAAGCACTAATGTGAAATTACGTACAATTTTCAAATTTCTTGTACTTGCTAACTTTGCAACCTCGGGCAGCTATGTTACCATGGAGGAATCACACAAGATTTGACTTTATAGGCTAGAACTGAAGTCGCGCCAACTGCCTAACTCAAAATACAGCTCTGAAGCTAGAAACGGGATCGACCATAAGCACTAATGTGAAATTACGTACAATTTTCAAATTTCTTGTACTTGCTAACTTTGCAACCTCGGGCAGCTATGTTACCATAGAGGAATCACATAGGATTTGACTTTATAGGCTAGAACTGAAGTCGCGCCAACTGCCTTACTCAAAATACAGTCAAGAAAGTAGCTCTGAAGCTAGAAACGGGATCGACCATAAGCACTAATGTGAAATTACGTACAATTTTCAAATTTCTTGTACTTGCTAAGTTTGCAACCTCGGGCAGCTATGTTACCATGGAGGAATCACACAAGATTTGACTTTATAGGCTAGAACTGAAGTCGCGCCAACTGTTTAACTCAAAATACTGTCAATAAAGTAGCTCTGAAGCTGAGAAACGGGATCGACCATAAGCACTAATGTGAAATTACGTACAATTTTCAAATTTCTTGTACTTGCTAACTTTGCAGCCTCGGGCAGCTATGTTACCATGGAGGAATCACACAAGATTTGACTTTATAGGCTAAAACTGAAGTCGCGCCAACTGCCTAACTCAAAATACAGTCAAGAAAGTAGCTCTGAAGCTAGAAGCGGGATCGACCATAAGCACTAATGTGAAATTACGTACAATTTTCAAATTTCTTGTACTTGCTAACTTTGCAACCTCGGGCAGCTATGTTACCATGGAGGAATCACACAAGATTTGACTTTATAGGCTAGAACTGAAGTCGCGCCAACTGCGTAACTCAATATACAGTCAAGAAAGTAGCTCTGAAGCTAGAAACGGGATCGACCATAAGCACTAATGTGAAATTACGTACAATTTTCAAATTTCTTGTACTTGCTAACTTTGCAACCTCGGGCAGCTATGTTACCATGGAGGAATCACACAAGATTTGACTTTATAGGCTAGAACTGAAGTCGCGCCAACTGCCTAAGTCAAAATACAGTCAAGAAAGTAGCTCTGAAGCTAGAAACGGGATCGACCATAAGCACTAATGTGAAATTACGTACAATTTTCAAATTTCTTGTACTTGCTAACTTTGCAGCCTCGGGCAGCTATGTTACCATGGAGGAATCACACAAGATTTGACTTTATGGCTAGAACTGAAGTCGCGCCAACTGCCTAACTCAAAATACAGTCAAGAAAGTAGCTCTGAAGCTAGAAACGGGATCGACCATAAGCACTAATGTGAAATTACGTACAATTTTCAAATTTCTTGTACTTGCTAACTTTGCAACCTCGGGCAGCTATGTTACCATGAAGGAATCACACAAGATTTGACTTTATAGGCTAGAACTGAAGTCGCGCCAACTGCCTAACTCAAAATACAGTCAAGAAAGTAGCTCTGAAGCTAGAAATGGGATCGACCATTAGCACTAATGTGAATTTACGTACAATTTTCAAATTTCTTGTACTTGCTAACTTTGCAACCTCGGGCAGCTATGTTACCATGGAGGAATCACACAAGATTTGACTTTATAGGCTAGAACTGAAGTCGCGCCAACTGCCTAACTCAAAATACAGTCAAGAAAGTAGCTCTGAAGCTGAGAAACGGGATCGACCATAAGCACTAATGTGAAATTACGTACAATTTTCAAATTTCTTGTACTTGCTAACTTTGCAGCTTCGGGCAGCTATGTTACCATGGAGGAATCACACAATATTTGACTTTATAGGCTAGAACTGAAGTCGCGCCAACTGCCTAACTCAAAATACAGTCAAGAAAGTAGCTCTGAAGCTAGAAACGGGATCGACCATAAGCACTAATATGAAATTACGTACAATTTTCAAATTTCTTGTACTCGCTAACTTTGCAGCCTCGGGCAGCTATGTTACCATGGAGGAATCACACAAGATTTGACTTTATAGGCTAGAACTGAAGTCGCGCCAACTGCCTAACTGAAAATACAGTCAAGAAAGTAGCTCTGAAGCTAGAAATGGGATCGACCATTAGCACTAATGTGAAATTACGTACAATTTTCAAATTTCTTGTACTTGCTAACTTTGCAACCTCGGGCAGCTATGTTACCATGGAGGAATCACACAAGATTTGACTTTATAGGCTAGAACTGAAGTCGCGCCAACTGCCTAACTGAAAATACAGTCAAGAAAGTAGCTCTGAAGCTGAGAAACGGGATCGACCATAAGCACTAATGTGAAATTACGTACAATTTTCAAATTTCTTGTACTTGCTAACTTTGCAGCCTCGGGCAGCTATGTTACCATGGAGGAATCACACAAGATTTGACTTTATAGGCTAGAACTGAAGTCGCGCCAACTGCCTAACTCAAAATACAGTCAAGAAAGTAGCTCTGAAGCTAGAAACGGGATCGACCATAAGCACTAATGTGAAATTACGTACAATTTTCAAATTTCTTGTACTTGCTAACTTTGCAACCTCGGGCAGCTATGTTACCATGAAGGAATCACACAAGATTTGACTTTATAGGCTAGAACTGAAGTCGCGCCAACTGCCTAACTCAAAATACAGTCAAGAAAGTAGCTCTAAGGCTAGAAATGGGATCGACCATTAGCACTAATGTGAAATTACGTACAATTTTCAAATTTCTTGTACTTGCTAACTTTGCAACCTCGGGCAGCTATGTTACCATGGAGGAATCACACAAGATTTGACTTTATAGGCTAGAACTGAAGTCGCGCCAACTGCCTAACTCAAAATACAGTCAAGAAAGTAGCTCTGAAGCTAGAAACGGGATCGACCATAAGCACTAATGTGAAATTACGTACAATTTTCAAATTTCTTGTACTTGCTAACTTTGCTGCCTCGGGCAGCTATGTTACCATGAAGGAATCACACAAGATTTGACTTTATAGGCTAGAACTGAAGTCGCGCCAACTGCCTAACTCAAAATACAGTCAAGAAAGTAGCTCTGAAGCTAGAAACGGGATCGACCATAAGCACTAATGTGAAATTACGTACAATTTTCAAATTTGTTGTACTTGATAACTTTGCAGCCTCGGGCAGCTATGTTACCCTGGAGGAATCACACAAGATTTGACTTTATAGGCTGGAACTGAAGTCGCGCCAACTGCCCAACTCAATATACAGTCAAGAAAGTAGCTCTGAAGCTAGAAACGGGATCGACCATAAGCACTTATGTGAAATTACGTACAATTTTCAAATTTCTTGTACTTCCTAATTTTGCAGCCTCGGGCAGCTATGTTACCATGGAGGAATCACACAAGATTTGCCTTTATAGGCTAGAACTGAAGTCGCGCCAACTGCCTAACTCAAAATACAGTCAAGAAAGTAGCTCTGAAGCTAGAAACGGGATCGACAATAAGCACTAATGTGAAATTACGTACAATTTTCAAATTTCTTGTACTTGCTAATTTTGCAACCTCGGGCAGCTATGTTCCCATGGAGGAATCACACAAGATTTGACTTCATAGGCTAGAACTAAAGTCGCGCCAACTGCCTAACTCAAAATACAGTCAAGAAAGTAGCTCTGAAGCTAGAAACGTGATCGACCATAAGCACTAATGTGAAATTACGTACAATTTTCAAATTTCTTGTACTTGATAACTTTGCAGCTTCCGGCAGCTATGTTACCATGGAGGAATCACACAAGATTTGACTTTATAGGGTAAACTGAAGTCGCGCCAACTGCCTAACTCAAAATACAGTCAAGAAAGTAGCTCTGAAGCTAGAAACGGGATCGACCATAAGCACTAATGTGAAATTACGTACAATTTTCAAATTTCTTGTACTTGCTAACTTTGCAACCTCGGGCAGCTATGTTACCATGGAGGAATCACACAAGATTTGTCTTTATAGGCTAGAACTGAAGTCGCGCCAACTGCCTAACTCAAAATACAGTCAAGAAAGTAGCTCTGAAGCTAGAAACGGGATCGACCATAAGCACTAATGTGAAATTACCTACAATTTTCAAATTTCTTGTACTTGCTAACTTTGCAACCTCGGGCAGCTATGTTACCATGGAGGAATCACACAAGATTTGACTTTATAGGCTAGAACTGAAGTCGCGCCAACTGCCTAACTCAAAATACAGTCAAGAAAGTAGCTCTGAAGCTAGAAACGGGATCGACCATAAGCACTAATGTGAAATTACGTACAATTTTCAAATTTCTTGTACTTGCTAACTTTGCAGCCTCGGGCAGCTATGTTACTATGGAGGAATCACACAAGATTTGACTTTATAGGCTAGAACTGAAGTCGCGCCAACTGCCTAACTCAAAATACAGTCAAGAAAGTAGCTCTGAAGCTAGAAACGGGATCGACCATAAGCACTAATGTGAAATTACGTACAATTTTCAAATTTCTTGTACTTGCTAACTTTGCAACCTCGGGCAGCTATGTTACCATGGAGGAATCACACAAGATTTGACTTTATAGGCTAGAACTGAAGTCGCGCCAACTGCCCAACTCAAAATACAGTCAAGAAAGTAGCTCTGAAGCTAGAAACGGGATCGACCATAAGCACTAATGTGAAATTACGTACAATTTTCAAACTTCTTGTACTTGCTAACTTTGCAACCTGGGGCAGCTATGTTACCGTGGAGGAATCACACAAGATTTGACTTTATAGGCTAGAACTGAAGTCGCGCCAACTGCCTAACTCAAAATACAGTCAAGAAAGTAGCTCTGAAGCTAGAAACGGCATCGACCATAAGCACTAATGTGAAATTACGTACAATTTTCAAATTTCTTGTACTTGATAACTTTGCAGCTTCGGGCAGCTATGTTACCATGGAGGAATCACACAAGATTTGACTTTATAGGGTAAACTGAAGTCGCGCCAACTGCCTAACTCAAAATACAGTCAAGAAAGTAGCTCTGAAGCTAGAAACGGGATCGACCATAAGCACTAATGTGAAATTACGTACAATTTTCAAATTTCTTGTACTTGCTAACTTTGCAACCTCGGGCAGCTATGTTACCATGGAGGAATCACACAAGATTTGACTTTATAGGCTAGAACCGAAGTCGCGCCAACTGCCTAACTCAAAATACAGTCAAGAAAGTAGCTCTGAAGCTAGAAACGGGATCGACCATAAGCACTAATGTGAAATTACGTACAATTTTCAAATTTGTTGTACTTGATAACTTTGCAGCCTCGGGCAGCTATGTTACCATGGAGGATACACACAAGATTTGACTTTATAGGCTAGAAGTGAAGTCGCGCCAACTGCTTAACTCAAAATACAGTCAAGAAAGTAGCTCTGAAGCTAGAAACGGGATCGACCATAAGCACTAATGTGAAATTACGTACAATTTTCAAATTTGTTGTACTTGATAACTTTGCAGCCTCGGGCAGCTATGTTACCATGGAGGAATCACACAAGATTTGACTTTATAGGCTAGAACTGAAGTCGCGCCAACTGCCTAACTCAAAATACAGTCAAGAAAGTAGCTCTGAAGCTAGAAACGGGATCGACCATAAGCACTAATGTGAAATTACGTACAATTTTCAAATTTCTTGTACTTGCTAACTTTGCAACCTCGGGCAGCTATGTTACCATGAAGGAATCACACAAGATTTGACTTTGTAGGCTGGAACTGAAGTTGCGCCAACTGCCTAACTCAAAATACAGTCAAGAAAGTAGCTCTGAAGCTAGAAATGGGATCGACCATTAGCACTAATGTGAAATTACGTACAATTTTCAAATATCTTGTACTTGCTAACTTTGCAACCTCGGGCAGCTATGTTACCATGGAGGAATCACACAAGATTTGACTTTATAGGCTAGAACTGAAGTCGCGCCAACTGCCTAACTGAAAATCCAGTCAAGAAAGTAGCTCTGAAGCTGAGAAACGGGATCGACCATAAGCACTAATGTGAAATTACGTACAATTTTCAAATTTCTTGTACTTGCTAACTTTGCAGCCTCGGGCAGCTATGTTACCATGGAGGAATCACACAAGATTTGACTTTATAGGCTAGAACTGAAGTCGCGCCAACTGCCTAACTCAAAATACAGTCAAAAAAGTAGCTCTGAAGCTAGAAACGGGATCGACCATAAGCACTAATGTGAAATTACGTACAATTTTCAAATTTCTTGTACTTGCTAACTTTGCAACCTCGGGCAGCTATGTTACCATGAAGGAATCACACAAGATTTGACTTTATAGGCTAGAACTGAAGTCGCGCCAACTGCCTAACTCAAAATACAGTCAAGAAAGTAGCTCTAAGGCTAGAAATGGGATCGACCATTAGCACTAATGTGAAATTACGTACAATTTTCAAATTTCTTGTACTTGCTAAGTTTGCAACCTCGGGCAGCTATGTTACCATGGAGGAATCACACAAGATTTGACTTTATAGGCTAGAACTGAAATCGCGCCAACTGCCTAACTCAAAATACAGTCAAGAAAGTAGCTCTGAAGCTGAGAAACGGGATCGACCATAAGCACTAATGTGAAATTACGTACAATTTTCAAATTTCTTGTACTTGCTAAATTTGCAACCTCGGGCAGCTATGTTACCATGAAGGAATCACACAAGATTTGACTTTATAGGCTAGAACTGAAGTCGCGCCAACTGCCTAACTCAAAATACAGTCAAGAAAGTAGCTCTGAAGCTAGAAACGGGATCGACCATAAGCACTAATGTGAAATTACGTACAATTTTCAAATTTCTTGTACTTGCTAACTTTGCAACCTCGGGCAGCTATGTTACCATGAAGGAATCACACAAGATTTGACTTTATAGGCTAGAACTGAAGTCGCGCCAACTGCCTAACTCAAAATACAGTCAAAAAAGTAGCTCTGAAGCTAGAAATGGGATCGACCATTAGCACTAATGTGAAATTACGTACAATTTTCAAATTTCTTGTACTTGCTAACTTTGCAACCTCGGGCAGCTATGTTACCATGGAGGAATCACACAAGATTTGACTTTATAGGCTAGAACTGAAGTCGCGCCAACTGCCTAACTCAAAATACAGTCAAGAAAGTAGCTCTGAAGCTAGAAACGGGATCGACCATAAGCACTAATGTGAAATTACGTACAATTTTCAAATTTCTTGTACTTGCTAACTTTGCAACCTCGGGCAGCTATGTTACCATGAAGGAATCACACAAGATTTGACTTTATAGGCTAGAACTGAAGTCGCGCCAACTGCCTAACTCAAAATACAGTCAAGAAAGTAGCTCTAAGGCTAGAAATGGGATCGACCATTAGCACTAATGTGAAATTACGTACAATTTTCAAATTTCTTGTACTTGCTAACTTTGCAACCTCGGGCAGCTATGTTACCATGGAGGAATCACACAAGATTTGACTTTATAGGCTAGAACTGAAGTCGCGCCAACTGCCTAACTCAAAATACAGTCAAGAAAGTAGCTCTGAAGCTGAGAAACGGGATCGAACATAAGCACTAATGTGAAATTACGTACAATTTTCAAATTTCTTGTACTTGCTAAATTTGCAACCTCGGGCAGCTATGTTACCATGAAGGAATCACACAAGATTTGACTTTATAGGCTAGAACTGAAGTCGCGCCAACTGCCTAACTCAAAATACAGTCAAGAAAGTAGCCCAGAAGCTAGAAACGGGATCGACCATAAGCACTAATGTGAAATTACGTACAATTTTCAAATTTCTTGTACTTGCTAACTTTGCAACCTCGGGCAGCTATGTTACCATGGAGGAATCACACAAGATTTGACTTTATAGGCTAGAACTGAAGTCGCGCCAACTGCCTAACTCAAAATACAGTCAAGAAAGTAGCTCTAAGGCTAGAAATGGGATCGACCATTAGCACTAATGTGAAATTACGTACAATTTTCAAATTTCTTGTACTTGCTAACTTTGCAACCTCGGGCAGCTATGTTACCATGGAGGAATCACACAAGATTTGACTTTATAGGCTAGAACTGAGGTCGCGCCAACTGCCTAACTCAAAATACAGTCAAGAAAGTAGCTCTGAAGCTGAGAAACGGGATCGACCATAAGCACTAATGTGAAATTACGTACAATTTTCAAATTTCTTGTACTTGCTAAATTTGCAACCTCGGGCAGCTATGTTACCATGAAGGAATCACACAAGATTTGACTTTATAGGCTAGAACTGAAGTCGCGCCAACTGCCTAACTCAAAATACAGTCAAGAAAGTAGCCCAGAAGCTAGAAACGGGATCGACCATAAGCACTAATGTGAAATTACGTACAATTTTCAAATTTCTTGTACTTGCTAACTTTGCAACCTCGGGCAGCTATGTTACCATGAAGGAATCACACAAGATTTGACTTTATAGGCTAGAACTGAAGTCGCGCCAACTGCCTAACTCAAAGTACAGTCAAAAAAGTAGCTCTGAAGCTAGAAATGGGATCGACCATTAGCACTAATGTGAAATTACGTACAATTTTCAAATTTCTTGTACTTGCTAACTTTGCAACCTCGGGCAGCTATGTTACCATGGAGGAATCACACAAGATTTGACTTTATAGGCTAGAACTGAAGTCGCGCCAACTGCCTAACTGAAAATACAGTCAAGAAAGTAGCTCTGAAGCTGAGAAACGGGATCGACCATAAGCACTAATGTGAAATTACGTACAATTTTCAAATTTCTTGTACTTGCTAACTTTGCAGCCTCGGGCAGCTATGTTACCATGGAGGAATCACACAAGATTTGACTTTATAGGCTAGAACTGAAGTCGCGCCAACTGCCTAACTCAAAATACAGTCAAGAAAGTAGCTCTGAAGCTAGAAACGGGATCGACCATAAGCACTAATGTGAAATTACGTACAATTTTCAAATTTCTTGTACTTGCTAACTTTGCAACCTCGGGCAGCTATGTTACCATGAAGGAATCACACAAGATTTGACTTTATAGGCTAGAACTGAAGTCGCGCCAACTGCCTAACTCAAAATACAGTCAAGAAAGTAGCTCTAAGGCTAGAAATGGGATCGACCATTAGCACTAATGTGAAATTACGTACAATTTTCAAATTTCTTGTACTTGCTAACTTTGCAACCTCGGGCAGCTATGTTACCATGGAGGAATCACACAAGATTTGACTTTATAGGCTAGAACTGAAGTCGCGCCAACTGCCTAACTCAAAATACAGTCAAGAAAGTAGCTCTGAAGCTGAGAAACGGGATCGACCATAAGCACTAATGTGAAATTACATACAATTTTCAAATTTCTTGTACTTGCTAAATTTGCAACCTCGGGCAGCTATGTTACCATGAAGGAATCACACAAGATTTGACTTTATAGGCTAGAACTGAAGTCGCGCCAACTGCCTAACTCAAAATACAGTCAAGAAAGTAGCTCTGAAGCTAGAAACGGGATCGACCATAAGCACTAATGTGAAATTACGTACAATTTTCAAATTTCTTGTACTTGCTAACTTTGCAACCTCGGGCAGCTATGTTACCATGAAGGAATCACACAAGATTTGACTTTATAGGCTAGAACTGAAGTCGCGCCAACTCAAAATACAGTCAAGAAAGTAGCTCTAAGGCTAGAAATGGGATCGACCATTAGCACTAATGTGAAATTACGTACAATTTTCAAATTTCTTGTACTTGCTAACTTTGCAACCTCGGGCAGCTATGTAACCATGGAGGAATCACACAAGATTTGACTTTATAGGCTAGAACTGAAGTCGCGCCAACTGCCTAACTCAAAATACAGTCAAGAAAGTAGCTCTGAAGCTGAGAAACGGGATCGACCATAAGCACTAATGTGAAATTACGTACAATTTTCAAATTTCTTGTACTTGCTAAATTTGCAACCTCGGGCAGCTATGTTACCATGAAGGAATCACACAAGATTTGACTTTATAGGCTAGAACTGACGTCGCGCCAACTGCCTAACTCAAAATACAGTCAAGAAAGTAGCTCTGAAGCTAGAAACGGGATCGACCATAAGCACTAATGTGAAATTACGTACAATTTTCAAATTTCTTGTACTTGCTAACTTTGCAACCTCGGGCAGCTATGTTACCATGAAGGAATCACACAAGATTTGACTTTATAGGCTAGAACTGAAGTCGCGCCAACTGCCTAACTCAAAATACAGTCAAAAAAGTAGCTCTGAAGCTAGAAATGGGATCGACCATTAGCACTAATGTGAAATTACGTACAATTTTCAAATTTCTTGTACTTGCTAACTTTGCAACCTCGGGCAGCTATGTTACCATGGAGGAATCACACAGGATTTGACTTTATAGGCTAGAACTGAAATCGCGCCAACTGCCTAACTGAAAATACAGTCAAGAAAGTAGCTCTGAAGCTGAGAAACGGGATCGACCATAAGCACTAATGTGAAATTACGTACAATTTTCAAATATCTTGTACTTGCTAACTTTGCAGCCTCGGGCAGCTATGTTACCATGGAGGAATCACACAAGATTTGACTTTATAGGCTAGAACTGAAGTCGCGCCAACTGCCTAACTCAAAATACAGTCAAGAAAGTAGCTCTGAAGCTAGAAACGGGATCGACCATAAGCACTAATGTGAAATTACGTACAATTTTCAAATTTCTTGTACTTGCTAACTTTGCAACCTCGGGCAGCTATGTTACCATGAAGGAATCACACAAGATTTGACTTTATAGGCTAGAACTGAAGTCGCGCCAACTGCCTAACTCAAAATACAGTCAAGAAAGTAGCTCTAAGGCTAGAAATGGGATCGACCATTAGCACTAATGTGAAATTACGTACAATTTTCAAATTTCTTGTACTTGCTAACTTTGCAACCTCGGGCAGCTATGTTACCATGGAGGAATCACACAAGATTTGACTTTATAGGCTAGAACTGAAGTCGCGCCAACTGCCTAACTCAAAATACAGTCAAGAAAGTAGCTCTGAAACTGAGAAACGGGATCGCCCATAAGCACTAATGTGAAATTACGTACAATTTTCAAATTTCTTGTACTTGCTAAATTTGCAAAATCGGGCAGCTATGTTACCATGAAGGAATCACACAAGATTTGACTTTATAGGCTGAAACTGAAGTCGCGCCAACTGCCTAACTCAAAATACAGTCAAGAAAGTAGCTCTGAAGCTAGAAACGGGATCGACCATAAGCACTAATGTGAAATTACGTACAATTTTCAAATTTCTTGTACTTGCTAACTTTGCAACCTCGGGCAGCTATGTTACCATGAAGGAATCACACAAGATTTGACTTTATAGGCTAGAACTGAAGTCGCGCCAACTGCTTAACTCAAAATACAGTCAAGAAAGTAGCTCTGAAGCTAGAAATGGGATCGAAAATTAGCACTTATGTGAAATTACGTACAATTTTCAAATTTCTTGTACTTGCTAACTTTGCAACCTCGGGCAGCTATGTTACCATGGAGGAATCACACAAGATTTGACTTTATAGGCTAGAACTGAAGTCGCGCCAACTGCCTAACTGAAAATACAGTCAAGAAAATAGCTCTGAAGCTGAGAAACGGGATCGACCATAAGCACTAATGTGAAATTACGTACAATTTTCAAATTTCTTGTACTTGCTAACTTTGCAGCCTCGGGCAGCTATGTTACCATGGAGGAATCACACAAGATTTGACTTTATGGCTAGAACTGAAGTCGCGCCAACTGCCTAACTCAAAATACAGTCAAGAAAGTAGCTCTGAAGCTAGAAACGGGATCGACCATAAGCACTAATGTGAAATTACGTACAATTTTCAAATTTCTTGTACTTGCTAACTTTGCAACCTCGGGCAGCTATGTTACCATGAAGGAATCACACAAGATTTGACTTTATAGGCTAGAACTGAAGTCGCGCCAACTGCCTAACTCAAAATACAGTCAAGAAAGTAGCTCTAAGGCTAGAAATGGGATCGACCATTAGCACTAATGTGAAATTACGTACAATTTTCAAATTTCTTGTACTTGCTAACTTTGCAACCTCGGGCAGCTATGTTACCATGGAGGAATCACACAAGATTTGACTTTATAGGCTAGAACTGAAGTCGCGCCAACTGCCTAACTCAAAATACAGTCAAGAAAGTAGCTCTGAAGCTGAGAAACGGGATCGACCATAAGCACTAATGTGAAATTACGTACAATTTTCAAATTTCTTGTACTTGCTAAATTTGCAACCTCGGGCAGCTATGTTACCATGAAGGAATCACACAAGATTTGACTTTATAGGCTAGAACTGAAGTCGCGCCAACTGCCTATGTTACCATGGAGGAATCACACAAGATTTGACTTTATAGGCTAGAACTGAAGTCGCGCCAACTGCCTAACTCAAAATACAGTCAAGAAAGTAGCTCTGAAGCTGAGAAACGGGATCGACCATAAGCACTAATGTGAAATTACGTACAATTTTCAAATTTCTTGTACTTGCTAAATTTGCAACCTCGGGCAGCTATGTTACCATGAAGGAATCACACAAGATTTGACTTTATAGGCTAGAACTGAAGTCGCGCCAACTGCCTAACTCAAAATACAGTCAAGAAAGTAGCTCTGAAGCTAGAAATGGGATCGACCATTAGCACTAATGTGAAATTACGTACAATTTTCAAATTTCTTGTACTTGCTAACTTTGCAACCTCGGGCAGCTATGTTACCATGGAGGAATCACACAAGATTTGACTTTATAGGCTAGAACTGAAGTCGCGCCAACTGCCTAACTCAAAATACAGTCAAGAAAGTAGCTCTGAAGCTAGAAACGGGATCGACCATAAGCACTAATATGAAATTACGTACAATTTTCAAATTTCTTGTACTCGCTAACTTTGCAGCCTCGGGCAGCTATGTTACCATGGAGGAATCACACAAGATTTGACTTTATAGGCTAGAACTGAAGTCGCGCCAACTGCTTAACTCAAAATACAGTCAAGAAAGTAGCTCTGAAGCTGAGAAACGGGATCGACCATAAGCACTAATGTGAAATTACGTACAATTTTCAAATTTCTTGTACTTGCTAACTTTGCAACCTCGGGCAGCTATGTTACCATGGAGGAATCACACAAGATTTGACTTTATAGGCTAGAACTGAAGTCGCGCCAACTGCCTAACTGAAAATACAGTCAAGAAAGTAGCTCTGAAGCTAGAAATGGGATCGACCATTAGCACTAATGTGAAATTACGTACAATTTTCAAATTTCTTGTACTTGCTAACTTTGCAACCTCGGGCAGCTATGTTACCATGGAGGAATCACACAAGATTTGACTTTATAGGCTAGAACTGAAGTCGCGCCAACTGCCTAACTGAAAATACAGTCAAGAAAGTAGCTCTGAAGCTGAGAAACGGGATCGACCATAAGCACTAATGTGAAATTACGTACAATTTTCAAATTTCTTGTACTTGCTAACTTTGCAGCCTCGGGCAGCTATGTTACCATGGAGGAATCACACAAGATTTGACTTTATAGGCTAGAACTGAAGTCGCGCCAACTGCCTAACTCAAAATACAGTCAAGAAAGTAGCTCTGAAGCTAGAAACGGGATCGACCATAAGCACTAATGTGAAATTACGTACAATTTTCAAATTTCTTGTACTTGCTAACTTTGCAACCTCGGGCAGCTATGTTACCATGAAGGAATCACACAAGATTTGACTTTATATGCTAGAACTGAAGTCGCGCCAACTGCCTAACTCAAAATACAGTCAAGAAAGTAGCTCTAAGGCTAGAAATGGGATCGACCATTAGCACTAATGTGAAATTACGTACAATTTTCAAATTTCTTGTACTTGCTAACTTTGCAACCTCGGGCAGCTATGTTACCATGGAGGAATCACACAAGATTTGACTTTATAGGCTAGAACTGAAGTCGCGCCAACTGCCTAACTCAAAATACAGTCAAGAAAGTAGCTCTGAAGCTAGAAACGGGATCGACCATAAGCACTAATGTGAAATTACGTACAATTTTCAAATTTCTTGTACTTGCTAACTTTGCAACCTCGGGCAGCTATGTTACCATGGAGGAATCACACAAGATTTAACTTTATAGGCTAGAACTAAAGTCGCGCCAACTGCCTAACTCTAAATACAGTCAAGAAAGTAGCTCTGAAGCTAGAAACGGGATCGACCATAAGCACTAATGTGAAATTACGTACAATTTTCAAATTTCTTGTACTTGCTAACTTTGCAACCTCGGGCAGCTATGTTACCATGGAGGAATCACACAAGATTTGACTTTATAGGCTAGAACTAAAGTCGCGCCAACTGCCTAACTCAAAATACAGTCAAGAAAGTAGCTCTGAAGCTAGAAACGTGATCGACCATAAGCACTAATGTGAAATTACGTACAATTTTCAAATTTCTTGTACTTGATAACTTTGCAGCTTCCGGCAGCTATGTTACCATGGAGGAATCACACAAGATTTGACTTTATAGGGTAAACTGAAGTCGCGCCAACTGCCTAACTCAAAATACAGTCAAGAAAGTAGCTCTGAAGCTAGAAACGGGATCGACCATAAGCACTAATGTGAAATTACGTACAATTTTCAAATTTCTTGTACTTGCTAACTTTGCAACCTCGGGCAGCTATGTTACCATGGAGGAATCACACAAGATTTGACTTTATAGGCTAGAACTGAAGTCGCGCCAACTGCCTAACTCAAAATACAGTCAAGAAAGTAGCTCTGAAGCTAGAAACGGGATCGACCATAAGCACTAATGTGAAATTACCTACAATTTTCAAATTTCTTGTACTTGCTAACTTTGCAACCTCGGGCAGCTATGTTACCATGGAGGAATCACACAAGATTTGACTTTATAGGCTAGAACTGAAGTCGCGCCAACTGCCTAACTCAAAATACAGTCAAGAAAGTAGCTCTGAAGCTAGAAACGGGATCGACCATAAGCACTAATGTGAAATTACGTACAATTTTCAAATTTCTTGTACTTGCTAACTTTGCAGCCTCGGGCAGCTATGTTACTATGGAGGAATCACACAAGATTTGACTTTATAGGCTAGAACTGAAGTCGCGCCAACTGCCTAACTCAAAATACAGTCAAGAAAGTAGCTCTGAAGCTAGAAACGGGATCGACCATAAGCACTAATGTGAAATTACGTACAATTTTCAAATTTCTTGTACTTGCTAACTTTGCAACCTCGGGCAGCTATGTTACCATGGAGGAATCACACAAGATTTGACTTTATAGGCTAGAACTGAAGTCGCGCCAACTGCCCAACTCAAAATACAGTCAAGAAAGTAGCTCTGAAGCTAGAAACGGGATCGACCATAAGCACTAATGTGAAATTACGTACAATTTTCAAATTTCTTGTACTTGCTAACTTTGCAACCTCGGGCAGCTATGTTACCGTGGAGGAATCACACAAGATTTGACTTTATAGGCTAGAACTGAAGTCGCGCCAACTGCCTAACTCAAAATACAGTCAAGAAAGTAGCTCTGAAGCTAGAAACGGCATCGACCATAAGCACTAATGTGAAATTACGTACAATTTTCAAATTTCTTGTACTTGATAGCTTTGCAGCTTCGGGCAGCTATGTTACCATGGAGGAATCACACAAGATTTGACTTTATAGGGTAAACTGAAGTCGCGCCAACTGCCTTACTCAAAATACAGTCAAGAAAGTAGCTCTGAAGCTAGAAACGGGATCGACCATAAGCACTAATGTGAAATTACGTATAATTTTCAAATTTCTTGTACTTGCTAATTTTGCAACCTCGGGCAGCTATGTTACCATGGAGGAATCACACAAGATTTGACTTTATAGGCTAGAACCGAAGTCGCGCCAACTGCCTAACTCAAAATACAGTCAAGAAAGTAGCTCTGAAGCTAGAAACGGGATCGACCATAAGCACTAATGTGAAATTACGTACAATTTTCAAATTTGTTGTACTTGATAACTTTGCAGCCTCGGGCAGCTATGTTACCATGGAGGATACACACAAGATTTGACTTTATAGGCTAGAAGTGAAGTCGCGCCAACTGCTTAACTCAAAATACAGTCAAGAAAGTCTCTCTGAAGCTAGAAACGGGATCGACCATAAGCACTAATGTGAAATTACGTACAATTTTCAAATTTGTTGTACTTGATAACTTTGCAGCCTCGGGCAGCTATGTTACCATGGAGGAATCACACAAGATTTGACTTTATAGGCTAGAACTGAAGTCGCGCCAACTGCCTAACTCAAAATACAGTCAAGAAAGTAGCTCTGAAGCTAGAAATGGGATCGACCATTAGCACTAATGTGAAATTACGTACAATTTTCAAATTTCTTGTACTTGCTAATTTTGCAACCTCGGGCAGCTATGTTACCATGGAGGAATCACACAAGATTTGACTTTATAGGCTAGAACTGAAGTCGCGCCAACTGCCTAACTCAAAATACAGTCAAGAAAGTACCTCTGAAGCTAGAAACGGGATCGACCATAAGCACTAATGTGAAATTACGTACAATTTTCAAATTTCTTGTACTTGCTAACTTTGCAACCTCGGGCAGCTATGTTACCATGAAGGAATCACACAAGATTTGACTTTATAGGCTGGAACTGAAGTTGCGCCAACTGCCTAACTCAAAATACAGTCAAGAAAGTAGCTCTGAAGCTAGAAATGGGATCGACCATTAGCACTAATGTGAAATTACGTACAATTTTCAAATATCTTGTACTTGCTAACTTTGCAACCTCGGGCAGCTATGTTACCATGGAGCAATCACACAAGATTTGACTTTATAGGCTAGAATTGAAGTCGCGCCAACTGCCTAACTCAAAATACAGTCAAGAAAGTAGCTCTGAAGCTAGAAACGGGATCGACCATAAGCACTAATGTGAAATTACGTACAATTTTCAAATTTCTTGTACTTGCTAACTTTGCAACCTCGGGCAGCTATGTTACCATGAAGGAATCACACAAGATTTGACTTTATAGGCTGGAACTGAAGTTGCGCCAACTGCCTAACTCAAAATACAGTCAAGAAAGTAGCTCTGAAGCTAGAAATGGGATCGACCATTAGCACTAATGTGAAATTACGTACAAT
The DNA here is from genome assembly GCA_958301585.1 of Merodon equestris. Lineage (NCBI taxonomy): Eukaryota > Metazoa > Arthropoda > Insecta > Diptera > Syrphidae > Merodon > Merodon equestris. Next base: position 86,948,265 of record OY284414.1, read on the forward strand.
TTTCAAATATCTTGTACTTGCTAACTTTGCAACCTCGGGCAGCTATGTTACCATGGAGGAATCACACAAGATTTGACTTTATAGGCTAGAACTGAAGTCGCGCCAACTGCCTAACTGAAAATCCAGTCAAGAAAGTAGCTCTGAAGCTGAGAAACGGGATCGACCATAAGCACTAATGTGAAATTACGTACAATTTTCAAATTTCTTGTACTTGCTAACTTTGCAGCCTCGGGCAGCTATGTTACCATGGAGGAATCACACAAGATTTGACTTTATAGGCTAGAACTGAAGTCGCGCCAACTGCCTAACTCAAAATACAGTCAAAAAAGTAGCTCTGAAGCTAGAAACGGGATCGACCATAAGCACTAATGTGAAATTACGTACAATTTTCAAATTTCTTGTACTTGCTAACTTTGCAACCTCGGGCAGCTATGTTACCATGAAGGAATCACACAAGATTTGACTTTATAGGCTAGAACTGAAGTCGCGCCAACTGCCTAACTCAAAATACAGTCAAGAAAGTAGCTCTAAGGCTAGAAATGGGATCGACCATTAGCACTAATGTGAAATTACGTACAATTTTCAAATTTCTTGTACTTGCTAAGTTTGCAACCTCGGGCAGCTATGTTACCATGGAGGAATCACACAAGATTTGACTTTATAGGCTAGAACTGAAGTCGCGCCAACTGCCTAACTCAAAATACAGTCAAGAAAGTAGCTCTGAAGCTGAGAAACGGGATCGACCATAAGCACTAATGTGAAATTACGTACAATTTTCAAATTTCTTGTACTTGCTAAATTTGCAACCTCGGGCAGCTATGTTACCATGAAGGAATCACACAAGATTTGACTTTATAGGCTAGAACTGAAGTCGCGCCAACTGCCTAACTCAAAATACAGTCAAGAAAGTAGCTCTGAAGCTAGAAACGGGATCGACCATAAGCACTAATGTGAAATTACGTACAATTTTCAAATTTCTTGTACTTGCTAACTTTGCAACCTCGGGCAGCTATGTTACCATGAAGGAATCACACAAGATTTGACTTTATAGGCTAGAACTGAAGTCGCGCCAACTGCCTAACTCAAAATACAGTCAAAAAAGTAGCTCTGAAGCTAGAAATGGGATCGACCATTAGCACTAATGTGAAATTACGTACAATTTTCAAATTTCTTGTACTTGCTAACTTTGCAACCTCGGGCAGCTATGTTACCATGGAGGAATCACACAAGATTTGACTTTATAGGCTAGAACTGAAGTCGCGCCAACTGCCTAACTGAAAATACAGTCAAGAAAGTAGCTCTGAAGCTGAGAAACGGGATCGACCATAAGCACTAATGTGAAATTACGTACAATTTTCAAATTTCTTGTACTTGCTAACTTTGCAGCATCGGGCAGCTATGTTACCATGGAGGAATCACACAAGATTTGACTTTATAGGCTAGAACTGAAGTCGCGCCAACTGCCTAACTCAAAATACAGTCAAGAAAGTAGCTCTGAAGCTAGAAACGGGATCGACCATAAGCACTAATGTGAAATTACGTACAATTTTCAAATTTCTTGTACTTGCTAACTTTGCAACCTCGGGCAGCTATGTTACCATGAAGGAATCACACAAGATTTGACTTTATAGGCTAGAACTGAAGTCGCGCCAACTGCCTAACTCAAAATACAGTCAAGAAAGTAGCTCTAAGGCTAGAAATGGGATCGACCATTAGCACTAATGTGAAATTACGTACAATTTTCAAATTTCTTGTACTTGCTAACTTTGCAACCTCGGGCAGCTATGTTACCATGGAGGAATCACACAAGATTTGACTTTATAGGCTAGAACTGAAGTCGCGCCAACTGCCTAACTCAAAATACAGTCAAGAAAGTAGCTCTGAAGCTGAGAAACGGGATCGACCATAAGCACTAATGTGAAATTACGTACAATTTTCAAATTTCTTGTACTTGCTAAATTTGCAACCTCGGGCAGCTATGTTGCCATGAAGGAATCACACAAGATTTGACTTTATAGGCTAGAACTGAAGTCGTGCCAACTGCCTAACTCAAAATACAGTCAAGAAAGTAGCCCAGAAGCTAGAAACGGGATCGACCATAAGCACTAATGTGAAATTACGTACAATTTTCAAATTTCTTGTACTTGCTAACTTTGCAACCTCGGGCAGCTATGTTACCATGAAGGAATCACACAAGATTTGACTTTATAGGCTAGAACTGAAGTCGCGCCAACTGCCTAACTCAAAATACAGTCAAAAAAGTAGCTCTGAAGCTAGAAATGGGATCGACCATTAGCACTAATGTGAAATTACGTACAATTTTCAAATTTCTTGTACTTGCTAACTTTGCAACCTCGGGCAGCTATGTTACCATGGAGGAATCACACAAGATTTGACTTTATAGGCTAGAACTGAAGTCGCGCCAACTGCCTAACTCAAAATACAGTCAAGAAAGTAGCTCTGAAGCTGAGAAACGGGATCGACCATAAGCACTAATGTGAAATTACGTACAATTTTCAAATTTCTTGTACTTGCTAACTTTGCAGCCTCGGGCAGCTATGTTACCATGGAGGAATCACACAAGATTTGACTTTATAGGCTAGAACTGAAGTCGCGCCAACTGCCTAACTCAAAATACAGTCAAGAAAGTAGCTCTGAAGCTAGAAACGGGATCGACCATAAGCACTAATGTGAAATTACGTACAATTTTCAAATTTCTTGTACTTGCTAACTTTGCAACCTCGGGCAGCTATGTTACCATGAAGGAATCACACAAGATTTGACTTTATAGGCTAGAACTGAAGTCGCGCCAACTGCCTAACTCAAAATACAGTCAAGAAAGTAGCTCTAAGGCTAGAAATGGGATCGACCATTAGCACTAATGTGAAATTACGTACAATTTTCAAATTTCTTGTACTTGCTAACTTTGCAACCTCGGGCAGCTATGTTACCATGGAGGAATCACACAAGATTTGACTTTATAGGCTAGAACTGAAGTCGCGCCAACTGCCTAACTCAAAATACAGTCAAGAAAGTAGCTCTGAAGCTGAGAAACGGGATCGACCATAAGCACTAATGTGAAATTACGTACAATTTTCAAATTTCTTGTACTTGCTAAATTTGCAACCTCGGGCAGCTATGTTACCATGAAGGAATCACACAAGATTTGACTTTATAGGCTAGAACTGAAGTCGCGCCAACTGCCTAACTCAAAATACAGTCAAGAAAGTAGCCCAGAAGCTAGAAACGGGATCGACCATAAGCACTAATGTGAAATTACGTACAATTTTCAAATTTCTTGTACTTGCTAACTTTGCAACCTCGGGCAGCTATGTTACCATGAAGGAATCACACAAGATTTGACTTTATAGGCTAGAACTGAAGTCGCGCCAACTGCCTAACTCAAAATACAGTCAAAAAAGTAGCTCTGAAGCTAGAAATGGGATCGACCATTAGCACTAATGTGAAATTACGTACAATTTTCAAATTTCTTGTACTTGCTAACTTTGCAACCTCGGGCAGCTATGTTACCATGGAGGAATCACACAAGATTTGACTTTATAGGCTAGAACTGAAGTCGCGCCAACTGCCTAACTCAAAATACAGTCAAGAAAGTAGCTCTGAAGCTGAGAAACGGGATCGACCATAAGCACTAATGTGAAATTACGTACAATTTTCAAATTTCTTGTACTTGCTAACTTTGCAGCCTCGGGCAGCTATGTTACCATGGAGGAATCACACAAGATTTGACTTTATAGGCTAGAACTGAAGTCGCGCCAACTGCCTAACTCAAAATACAGTCAAGAAAGTAGCTCTAAGGCTAGAAATGGGATCGACCATTAGCACTAATGTGAAATTACGTACAATTTTCAAATTTCTTGTACTTGCTAACTTTGCAACCTCGGGCAGCTATGTTACCATGGAGGAATCACACAAGATTTGACTTTATAGGCTAGAACTGAAGTCGCGCCAACTGCCTAACTCAAAATACAGTCAAGAAAGTAGCTCTGAAGCTGAGAAACGGGATCGACCATAAGCACTAATGTGAAATTACGTACAATTTTCAAATTTCTTGTACTTGCTAAATTTGCAACCTCGGGCAGCTATGTTACCATGAAGGAATCACACAAGATTTGACTTTATAGGCTAGAACTGAAGTCGCGCCAACTGCCTAACTCAAAATACAGTCAAGAAAGTAGCTCTGAAGCTAGAAACGGGATCGACCATAAGCACTAATGTGAAATTACGTACAATTTTCAAATTTCTTGTACTTGCTAACTTTGCAACCTCGGGCAGCTATGTTACCATGAAGGAATCACACAAGATTTGACTTTATAGGCTAGAACTGAAGTCGCGCCAACTCAAAATACAGTCAAGAAAGTAGCTCTAAGGCTAGAAATGGGATCGACCATTAGCACTAATGTGAAATTACGTACAATTTTCAAATTTCTTGTACTTGCTAACTTTGCAACCTCGGGCAGCTATGTTACCATGGAGGAATCACACAAGATTTGACTTTATAGGCTAGAACTGAAGTCGCGCCAACTGCCTAACTCAAAATACAGTCAAGAAAGTAGCTCTGAAGCTGAGAAACGGGATCGACCATAAGCACTAATGTGAAATTACGTACAATTTTCAAATTTCTTGTACTTGCTAACTTTGCAGCCTCGGGCAGCTATGTTACCATGGAGGAGTCACACAAGATTTGACTTTATAGGCTAGAACTGAAGTCGCGCCAACTGCCTAACTCAAAATACAGTCAAGAAAGTAGCTCTGAAGCTAGAAACGGGATCGACCATAAGCACTAATGTGAAATTACGTACAATTTTCAAATTTCTTGTACTTGCTAACTTTGCAACCTCGGGCAGCTATGTTACCATGAAGGAATCACACAAGATTTGACTTTATAGGCTAGAACTGAAGTCGCGCCAACTGCCTAACTCAAAATACAGTCAAGAAAGTAGCTCTAAGGCTAGAAATGGGATCGACCATTAGCACTAATGTGAAATTACGTACAATTTTCAAATTTCTTGTACTTGCTAACTTTGCAACCTCGGGCAGCTATGTTACCATGGAGGAATCACACAAGATTTGACTTTATAGGCTAGAACTGAAGTCGCGCCAACTGCCTAACTCAAAATACAGTCAAGAAAGTAGCTCTGAAACTGAGAAACGGGATCGCCCATAAGCACTAATGTGAAATTACGTACAATTTTCAAATTTCTTGTACTTGCTAAATTTGCAAAATCGGGCAGCTATGTTACCATGAAGGAATCACACAAGATTTGACTTTATAGGCTAGAACTGAAGTCGCGCCAACTGCTTAACTCAAAATACAGTCAAGAAAGTAGCTCTGAAGCTAGAAATGGGATCGAAAATTAGCACTAATGTGAAATTACGTACAATTTTCAAATTTCTTGTACTTGCTAACTTTGCAACCTCGGGCAGCTATGTTACCATGGAGGAATCACCCAAGATTTGACTTTATAGGCTAGAACTGAAGTCGCGCCAACTGCCTAACTCAAAATACAGTCAAGAAAGTAGCTCTGAAGCTGAGAAACGTGATCGACCATAAGCACTAATGTGAAATTACGTACAATTTTCAAATTTCTTGTACTTGCTAAATTTGCAACCTCGGGCAGCTATGTTACCATGAAGGAATCACACAAGATTTGACTTTATAGGCTAGAACTGAAGTCGCGCCAACTGCCTAACTCAAAATACAGTCAAGAAAGTAGCTCTGAAGCTAGAAATGGGATCGACCATTAGCACTAATGTGAAATTACGTACAATTTTCAAATTTCTTGTACTTGCTAACTTTGCAACCTCGGGCAGCTATGTTACCATGGAGGAATCACACAAGATTTGACTTTATAGGCTAGAACTGAAGTCGCGCCAACTGCCTAACTCAAAATACAGTCAAGAAAGTAGCTCTGAAGCTGAGAAACGGGATCGACCATAAGCACTAATGTGAAATTACGTACAATTTTCAAATTTCTTGTACTTGCTAACTTTGCAGCTTCGGGCAGCTATGTTACCATGGAGGAATCACACAAGATTTGACTTTATAGGCTAGAACTGAAGTCGCGCCAACTGCCTAACTCAAAATACAGTCAAGAAAGTAGCTCTGAAGCTAGAAACGGGATCGACCATAAGCACTAATATGAAATTACGTACAATTTTCAAATTTCTTGTACTCGCTAACTTTGCAGCCTCGGGCAGCTATGTTACCATGGAGGAATCACACAAGATTTGACTTTATAGGCTAGAACTGAAGTCGCGCCAACTGCTTAACTCAAAATACAGTCAAGAAAGTAGCTCTGAAGCTGAGAAACGGGATCGACCATAAGCACTAATGTGAAATTACGTACAATTTTCAAATTTCTTGTACTTGCTAACTTTGCAACCTCGGGCAGCTATGTTACCATGGAGGAATCACACAAGATTTGACTTTATAGGCTAGAACTGAAGTCGCGCCAACTGCCTAACTGAAAATACAGTCAAGAAAGTAGCTCTGAAGCTAGAAATGGGATCGACCATTAGCACTAATGTGAAATTACGTACAATTTTCAAATTTCTTGTACTTGCTAACTTTGCAACCTCGGGCAGCTATGTTACCATGGAGGAATCACACAAGATTTGACTTTATAGGCTAGAACTGAAGTCGCGCCAACTGCCTAACTGAAAATACAGTCAAGAAAGTAGCTCTGAAGCTGAGAAACGGGATCGACCATAAGCACTAATGTGAAATTACGTACAATTTTCAAATTTCTTGTACTTGCTAACTTTGCAGCCTCGGGCAGCTATGTTACCATGGAGGAATCACACAAGATTTGACTTTATAGGCTAGAACTGAAGTCGCGCCAACTGCCTAACTCAAAATACAGTCAAGAAAGTAGCTCTGAAGCTAGAAACGGGATCGACCATAAGCACTAATGTGAAATTACGTACAATTTTCAAATTTCTTGTACTTGCTAACTTTGCAACCTCGGGCAGCTATGTTACCATGAAGGAATCACACAAGATTTGACTTTATAGGCTAGAACTGAAGTCGCGCCAACTGCCTAACTCAAAATACAGTCAAGAAAGTAGCTCTAAGGCTAGAAATGGGATCGACCATTAGCACTAATGTGAAATTACGTACAATTTTCAAATTTCTTGTACTTGCTAACTTTGCAACCTCGGGCAGCTATGTTACCATGGAGGAATCACACAAGATTTGACTTTATAGGCTAGAACTGAAGTCGCGCCAACTGCCTAACTCAAAATACAGTCAAGAAAGTAGCTCTGAAGCTGAGAAACGGGATCGACCATAAGCACTAATGTGAAATTACGTAGAATTTTCAAATTTCTTGTACTTGCTAAATTTGCAACCTCGGGCAGCTATGTTACCATGAAGGAATCACACAAGATTTGACTTTATAGGCTAGAACTGAAGTCGCGCCAACTGCCTAACTCAAAATACAGTCAAGAAAGTAGCTCTGAAGCTAGAAATGGGATCGACCATTAGCACTAATGTGAAATTACGTACAATTTTCAAATTTCTTGTACTTGCTAACTTTGCAACCTCGGGCAGCTATGTTACCATGGAGGAATCACACAAGATTTGACTTTATAGGCTAGAACTGAAGTCGCGCCAACTGCCTAACTCAAAATACAGTCAAGAAAGTAGCTCTGAAGCTGAGAAACGGGATCGACCATAAGCACTAATGTGAAATTACGTACAATTTTCAAATTTCTTGTACTTGCTAACTTTGCAGCTTCGGGCAGCTATGTTACCATGGAGGAATCACACAAGATTTGACTTTATAGGCTAGAACTGAAGTCGCGCCAACTGCCTAACTCAAAATACAGTCAAGAAAGTAGCTCTGAAGCTAGAAACGGGATCGACCATAAGCACTAATATGAAATTACGTACAATTTTCAAATTTCTTGTACTCGCTAACTTTGCAGCCTCGGGCAGCTATGTTACCATGGAGGAATCACACAAGGTTTGAATTTATAGGCTAGAACTGAAGTCGCGCCAACTGCCTAACTCAAAATACAGTCAAGAAAGTAGCTCTGAAGCTAGAAACGGGATCGACCATAAGCACTAATGTGAAATTACGTACAATTTTCAAATTTCTTGTACTTGCTAACTTTGCAACCTCGGGCAGCTATGTTACCATGAAGGAATCACACAAGATTTGACTTTATAGGCTAGAACTGAAGTCGCGCCAACTGCCTAACTCAAAATACAGTCAAGAAAGCAGCTCTGAAGCTAGAAATGGGATCGACCATTAGCACTAATGTGAAATTACGTACAATTTTCAAATTTCTTGTACTTGCAAATTTGCAACCTCGGGCAGCTATGTTACCATGGAGGAATCACACAAGATTTGAGTTTATAGGCTAGAACTGAAGTCGCGCCAACTGCCTAACTCAAAATACAGTCAAGAAAGTAGCTCTGAAGCTAGAAACGGGATCGACCATAAGCACTAATGTGAAATTACGTACAATTTTCAAATTTCTTGTACTCGCTAACTTTGCAGCCTCGGTCAGCTATGTTACCATGGAGGAATCACACAAGATTTGACTTTATAGTCTAGAACTGAAGTCGCGCCAACTGCCTACCTCAATATACAGTCAAGAAAGTAGCTCTGAAGCTAGAAACGGGATCGACCATAAGCACTAATGTGAAATTACGTACAATTTTCAAATTTCTTGTACTTGCTAACTTTGCAACCTAGGGCAGCTATGTTACCGTGGAGGAATCACACAAGATTTGACTTTATAGGCTAGAACTGAAGTCGCGCCAACTGCCTAACTCAAAATACAGTCAAGAAAGTAGCTCTGAAGCTAGAAACGGGATCGACCATAAGCACTAATGTGAAATTACGTACAATTTTCAAATTTCTTGTACTTGCTAACTTTGCAACCTCGGGCAGCTATGTTACCATGGAGGAATCACACAAGATTTGACTTTATAGGCTAGAACTGAAGTCGCGCCAACTGCCCAACTCAAAATACAGTCAAGAAAGTAGCTCTGAAGCTAGAAACGGGATCGACCATAAGCACTAATGTGAAATTACGTACAATTTTCAAATTTCTTGTACTTGCTAACTTTGCAACCTCGGGCAGCTATGTTACCGTGGAGGAATCACACAAGATTTGACTTTATAGGCTAGAACTGAAGTCGCGCCAACTGCCTAACTCAAAATACAGTCAAGAAAGTAGCTCTGAAGCTAGAAACGGGATCGACCATAAGCACTAATGTGAAATTACGTACAATTTTCAAATTTCTTGTACTTGATAACTTTGCAGCTTCGGGCAGCTATGTTACCATGGAGGAATCACACAAGATTTGACTTTATAGGGTAAACTGAAGTCGCGCCAACTGCCTAACTCAAAATACAGTCAAGAAAGTAGCTCTGAAGCTAGAAACGGGATCGACCATAAGCACTAATGTGAAATTACGTACAATTTTCAAATTTCTTGTACTTGCTAACTTTGCAACCTCGGCAGCTATGTTACCATGGAGGAATCACACAAGATTTGACTTTATAGGCTAGAACCGAAGTCGCGCCAACTGCCTAACTCAAAATACAGTCAAGAAAGTAGCTCTGAAGCTAGAAACGGATCGACCATAAGCACTAATGTGAAATTACGTACAATTTTCAAATTTCTTGTACTTGCTAACTTTGCAACCTCGGGCAGCTATGTTACCATGAAGGAATCACACAAGATTTGACTTTATAGGCTAGAACTGAAGTCGCGCCAACTGCCTAACTCAAAATACAGTCAAGTAAGTAGCTCTAAGGCTAGAAATGGGATCGACCATTAGCACTAATGTGAAATTACGTACAATTTTCAAATTTCTTGTACTTGCTAACTTTGCAACCTCGGGCAGCTATGTTACCATGGAGGAATCACACAAGATTTGACTTTATAGGCTAGAACTGAAGTCGCGCCAACTGCCTAACTCAAAATACAGTCAAGAAAGTAGCTCTGAAGCTGAGAAACGGGATCGACCATAAGCACTAATGTGAAATTACGTACAATTTTCAAATTTCTTGTACTTGCTAAATTTGCAACCTCGGGCACATAGCTGCCATGAAGGAATCACACAAGATTTGACTTTATAGGCTAGAACTGAAGTCGCGCCAACTGCCTAACTCAAAATACAGTCAAGAAAGTAGCTCTGAAGCTGAGAAACGGGATCGACCATAAGCACTAATGTGAAATTACGTACAATTTTCAAATTTCTTGTACTTGCTAACTTTGCAGCTTCGGGCAGCTATGTTACCATGGAGGAATCACACAAGATTTGACTTTATAGGCTAGAACTGAAGTCGCGCCAACTGCCTAACTCAAAATACAGTCAAGAAAGTAGCTCTGAAGCTAGAAACGGAATCGACCATAAGCACTAATGTGAAATTACGTACAATTTTCAAATTTCTTGTACTTGCTAACTTTGCAACCTCGGGCAGCTATGTTACCATGGAGGAATCACACAAGATTTGACTTTATAGGCTAGAACTGAAGTCGCGCCAACTGCCTAACTCAAAATACAGTCAAGAAAGTAGCTCTGAAGCTGAGAAACGGGATCGACCATAAGCACTAATGTGAAATTACGTACAATTTTCAAATTTCTTGTACTTGCTAAATTTGCAACCTCGGGCAGCTATGTTACCATGAAGGAATCACACAAGATTTGACTTTATAGGCTAGAACTGAAGTCGCGCCAACTGCCTAACTCAAAATACAGTCAAGAAAGTAGCTCTGAAGCTAGAAACGGGATCGACCATAAGCACTAATGTGAAATTACGTACAATTTTCAAATTTCTTGTACTTGCTAACTTTGCAACCTCGGGCAGCTATGTTACCATGAAGGAATCACACAAGATTTGACTTTATAGGCTAGAACTGAAGTCGCGCCAACTGCTTAACTCAAAATACAGTCAAGAAAGTAGCTCTGAAGCTAGAAATGGGATCGACCATTAGCACTAATGTGAAATTACGTACAATTTTCAAATTTCTTGTACTTGCTAACTTTGCAACCTCGGGCAGCTATGTTACCATGGAGGAATCACACAAGATTTGACTTTATAGGCTAGAACTGAAGTCGCGCCAACTGCCTAACTGAAAATACAGTCAAGAAAGTAGCTCTGAAGCTGAGAAACGGGATCGACCATAAGCACTAATGTGAAATTACGTACAATTTTCAAATTTCTTGTACTTGCTAACTTTGCAACCTCGGGCAGCTATGTTACCATGAAGGAATCACACAAGATTTGACTTTATAGGCTAGAACTGAAGTCGCGCCAACTGCCTAACTCAAAATACAGTCAAGTAAGTAGCTCTAAGGCTAGAAATGGGATCGACCATTAGCACTAATGTGAAATTACGTACAATTTTCAAATTTCTTGTACTTGCTAACTTTGCAACCTCGGGCAGCTATGTTACCATGGAGGAATCACACAAGATTTGACTTTATAGGCTAGAACTGAAGTCGCGCCAACTGCCTAACTCAAAATACAGTCAAGAAAGTAGCTCTGAAGCTGAGAAACGGGATCGACCATAAGCACTAATGTGAAATTACGTACAATTTTCAAATTTCTTGTACTTGCTAAATTTGCAACCTCGGGCAGCTATGTTACCATGAAGGAATCACACAAGATTTGACTTTATAGGCTAGAACTGAAGTCGCGCCAACTGCCTAACTCAAAATACAGTCAAGAAAGTAGCTCTGAAGCTGAGAAACGGGATCGACCATAAGCACTAATGTGAAATTACGTACAATTTTCAAATTTCTTGTACTTGCTAACTTTGCAGCTTCGGGCAGCTATGTTACCATGGAGGAATCACACAAGATTTGACTTTATAGGCTAGAACTGAAGTCGCGCCAACTGCCTAACTCAAAATACAGTCAAGAAAGTAGCTCTGAAGCTAGAAATGGGATCGACCATTAGCACTAATGTGAAATTACGTACAATTTTCAAATTTCTTGTACTTGCTAACTTTGCAACCTCGGGCAGCTATGTTACCATGGAGGAATCACACAAGATTTGACTTTATAGGCTAGAACTGAAGTCGCGCCAACTGCCTAACTCAAAATACAGTCAAGAAAGTAGCTCTGAAGCTAGAAACGGGATCGACCATAAGCACTAATGTGAAATTACGTACAATTTTCAAATTTCTTGTACTCGCTAACTTTGCAGCCTCGGGCAGCTATGTTACCATGGAGGAATCACACAAGATTTGACTTTATAGGCTAGAACTGAAGTCGCGCCAACTGCCTAACTCAAAATACAGTCAAGAAAGTAGCTCTGAAGCTGAGAAACGGGATCGACCATAAGCACTAATGTGAAATTACGTACAATTTTCAAATTTCTTGTACTCGCTAACTTTGCAGCCTCGGGCAGCTATGTTACCATGGAGGAATCACACAAGATTTGACTTTATAGGCTAGAACTGAAGTCGCGCCAACTGCCTAACTCAAAATACAGTCAAGAAAGTAGCTCTGAAGCTAGAAACGGGATCGACCATAAGCACTAATATGAAATTACGTACAATTTTCAAATTTCTTGTACTCGCTAACTTTGCAGCCTCGGGCAGCTATGTTACCATGGAGGAATCACACAAGATTTGACTTTATAGGCTAGAACTGAAGTCGCGCCAACTGCCTAACTCAAAATACAGTCAAGAAAGTAGCTCTGAAGCTAGAAACGGGATCGACCATAAGCACTAATGTGAAATTACGTACAATTTTCAAATTTCTTGTATTTGCTAACTTTGCAACCTCGGGCAGCTATGTTACCATGAAGGAATCACACAAGATTTGACTTTATAGGCTAGAACTGAAGTCGCGCCAACTGCCTAACTCAAAATACAGTCAAGAAAGCAGCTCTGAAGCTAGAAATGGGATCGACCATTAGCACTAATGTGAAATTAAGTACAATTTTTAAATTTCTTGTACTTGCAAATTTGCAACCTCGGGCAGCTATGTTACCATGGAGGAATCACACAAGATTTGAGTTTATAGGCTAGAACTGAAGTCGCGCCAACTGCCTAACTCAAAATACAGTCAAGAAAGTAGCTCTGAAGCTAGAAACGGGATCGACCATAAGCACTAATGTGAAATTACGTACAATTTTCAAATTTCTTGTACTCGCTAACTTTGCAGCCTCGGGCAGCTATGTTACCATGGAGGAATCACACAAGATTTGACTTTATAGGCTAGAACTGAAGTCGCGCCAACTGCCTAACTCAAAATACAGTCAAGAAAGTAGCTCTGAAGCTGAGAAACGGGATCGACCATAAGCACTAATGTGAAATTACGTACAATTTTCAAATTTCTTGTACTCGCTAACTTTGCAGCCTCGGTCAGCTATGTTACCATGGAGGAATCACACAAGATTTGACTTTATAGGCTAGAACTGAAGTCGCGCCAACTGCCTACCTCAATATACAGTCAAGAAAGTAGCTCTGAAGCTAGAAACGGGATCGACCATAAGCACTAATGTGAAATTACGTACAATTTTCAAATTTCTTGTACTTGATAACTTTGCAGCTTCCGGCAGCTATGTTACCATGGAGGAATCACACAAGATTTGACTTTATAGGGTAAACTGAAGTCGCGCCAACTGCTTAACTCAAAATACAGTCAAGAAAGTAGCTCTGAAGCTAGAAACGGGATCGACCATAAGCACTAATGTGAAATTACGTACAATTTTCAAATTTCTTGTACTTGCTAACTTTGCAGCCTCGGGCAGCTATGTTACCATGAAGGAATCACACAAGATTTGACTTTATAGGCTAGAACTGAAGTCGCGCCAACTGCCTAACTCAAAATACAGTCAAGAAAGTAGCTCTGAAGCTAGAAACGGGATCGACCATAAGCACTAATGTGAAATTACGTACAATTTTCAAATTTCTTGTACTTGATAACTTTGCAGCTTCCGGCAGCTATGTTACCATGGAGGAATCACACAAGATTTGACTTTATAGGGTAAACTGAAGTCGCGCCAACTGCCTAACTCAAAATACAGTCAAGAAAGTAGCTCTGAAGCTAGAAACGGGATCGACCATAAGCACTAATGTGAAATTACGTACAATTTTCAAATTTGTTGTACTTGATAACTTTGCAGCCTCGGGCAGCTATGTTACCCTGGAGGAATCACACAAGATTTGACTTTATAGGCTGGAACTGAAGTCGCGCCAACTGCCCAACTCAATATACAGTCAAGAAAGTAGCTCTGAAGCTAGAAACGGGATCGACCATAAGCACTTATGTGAAATTACGTACAATTTTCAAATTTCTTGTACTTCCTAATTTTGCAGCCTCGGGCAGCTATGTTACCATGGAGGAATCACACAAGATTTGACTTTATAGGCTAGAACTAAAGTCGCGCCAACTGCTTAACTCAAAATACAGTCAAGAAAGTAGCTCTGAAGCTAGAAACGTGATCGACCATAAGCACTAATGTGAAATTACGTACAATTTTCAAATTTCTTGTACTTGATAACTTTGCAGCTTCCGGCAGCTATGTTACCATGGAGGAATCACACAAGATTTGACTTTATAGGGTAAACTGAAGTCGCGCCAACTGCCTAACTCAAAATACAGTCAAGAAAGTAGCTCTGAAGCTAGAAACGGGATCGACCATAAGCACTAATGTGAAATTACGTACAATTTTCAAATTTGTTGTACTTGATAACTTTGCAGCCTCGGGCAGCTATGTTACCCTGGAGGAATCACACAAGATTTGACTTTATAGGCTGGAACTGAAGTCGCGCCAACTGCCCAACTCAATATACAGTCAAGAAAGTAGCTCTGAAGCTAGAAACGGGATCGACCATAAGCACTTATGTGAAATTACGTACAATTTTCAAATTTCTTGTACTTCCTAATTTTGCAGCCTCGGGCAGCTATGTTACCATGGAGGAATCACACAAGATTTGACTTTATAGGCTAGAACTAAAGTCGCGCCAACTGCTTAACTCAAAATACAGTCAAGAAAGTAGCTCTGAAGCTAGAAACGTGATCGACCATAAGCACTAATGTGAAATTACGTACAATTTTCAAATTTCTTGTACTTGATAACTTTGCAGCTTCCGGCAGCTATGTTACCATGGAGGAATCACACAAGATTTGACTTTATAGGGTAAACTGAAGTCGCGCCAACTGCCTAACTCAAAATACAGTCAAGAAAGTAGCTCTGAAGCTAGAAACGGGATCGACCATAAGCACTAATGTGAAATTACGTACAATTTTCAAATTTCTTGTACTTGCTAACTTTGCAACCTCGGGCAGCTATGTTACCATGGAGGAATCACACAAGATTTGACTTTATAGGCTAGAACTGAAGTCGCGCCAACTGCCTAACTCAAAATACAGTCAAGAAAGTAGCTCTGAAGCTAGAAACGGGATCGACCATAAGCACTAATGTGAAATTACGTACAATTTTCAAATTTGTTGTACTTGATAACTTTGCAGCCTCGGGTAGCTATGTTACCCTGGAGGAATCACACAAGATTTGACTTTATAGGCTGGAACTGAAGTCGCGCCAACTGCCCAACTCAATATACAGTCAAGAAAGTAGCTCTGAAGCTAGAAACGGGATCGACCATAAGCACTTATGTGAAATTACGTACAATTTTCAAATTTCTTGTACTTCCTAATTTTGCAGCCTCGGGCAGCTATGTTACCATGGAGGAATCACACAAGATTTGACTTTATAGGCTAGAACTGAAGTCGCGCCAACTGCCTAACTCAAAATACAGTCAAGAAAGTAGCTCTGAAGCTAGAAACGGGATCGACCATAAGCACTAATGTGAAATTACGTACAATTTTCAAATTTCTTGTACTTGCTAAATTTGCAACCTCGGGCAGCTATGTTACCATGAAGGAATCACACAAGATTTGACTTTATAGGCTAGAACTGAAGTCGCGCCAACTGTCTAACTCAAAATACAGTCAAGAAAGTAGCTCTGAAGCTGAGAAACGGGATCGACCATAAGCACTAATGTGAAATTACGTACAATTTTCAAATTTCTTGTACTTGCTAACTTTGCAGCCTCGGGCAGCTATGTTACCATGGAGGAATCACACAAGATTTGACTTTATAGGCTAGAACTGAAGTCGCGCCAACTGCCTAACTCAAAATACAGTCAAGAAAGTAGCTCTGAAGCTAGAAACGGGATCGACCATAAGCACTAATGTGAAATTACGTACAATTTTCAAATTTGTTGTACTTGATAACTTTGCAGCCTCGGGCAGCTATGTTACCATGGAGGAATCACACAAGATTTGACTTTATAGGCTAGAACTGAAGTCGCGCCAACTGCCTAACTCAAAATACAGTCAAGAAAGTAGCTCTGAAGCTAGAAACGGGATCGACCATAAGCACTGATGTGAAATTACGTACAATTTTCAAATTTGTTGTACTTGATAACTTTGCAGCCTTGGGCAGCTATGTTACCATGGAGGAATCACACAAGATTTGACTTTATAGGCTAGAACTGAAGTCGCGCCAACTGAGTAACTCAAAATACAGTCAAGAAAGTAGCTCTGAAGCTAGAAACGGGATCGACCATAAGCACTAATGTGAAATTACGTACAATTTTCAAATTTCTTGTACTTGCTAACTTTGCAACCTCGGGCAGCTATGTTACCATGGAGGAATCACACAAGATTTGACTTTATAGGCTAGAACTGAAGTCGCGCCAACTGCCTAACTGAAAACACAGTCAAGAAAGTAGCTCTGAAGCTGAGCAACGGGATCGACCATAAGCACTAATGTGAAATTACGTACAATTTTCAAATTTCTTGTACTTGATAACTTTGCAGCCTCGGGCAGCTATGTTACCATGGAGGAATCACACAAGATTTGACTTTATAGGCTAGAACTGAAGTCGCGCCAACTGCCTAACTCAAAATACAGTCAAGAAAGTAGCTCTGAAGCTAGAAACGGGATCGACCATAAGCACTAATGTGAAATTACGTACAATTTTCAAATTTGTTGTACTTGATAATTTTGCAGCCTCGGGTAGCTATGTTACCCTGGAGGAATCACACAAGATTTGACTTTATAGGCCGGAACTGAAGTCGCGCCAACTGCCCAACTCAATATACAGTCAAGAAAGTAGCTCTGAAGCTGGAAACGGGATCGACCATAAGCACTTATGTGAAATTACGTACAATTTTCAAATTTCTTGTACTTCCTAATTTTGCAGCCTCGGGCAGCTATGTTACCATGGAGGAATCACACAAGATTTGACTTTATAGGCTAGAACTGAAGTCGCGCCAACTGCCTAACTCAAAATACAGTCAAGAAAGTAGCTCTGAAGCTAGAAACGGGATCGACCATAAGCACTAATGTGAAATTACGTACAATTTTCAAATTTCTTGTACTTGCTAACTTTGCAACCTCGGGCAGCTATGTTACCATGGAGGAATCACACAAGATTTGACTTTATAGGCTAGAACTGAAGTCGCGCCAACTGCCTAACTCAAAATACAGTCAAGAAAGTAGCTCTGAAGCTGAGAAACGGGATCGACCATAAGCACTAATGTGAAATTACGTACAATTTTCAAATTTCTTGTACTTGCTAACTTTGCAACCTCGGGCAGCTATGTTACCATGAAGGAATCACACAAGATTTGACTTTATAGGCTAGAACTGAAGTCGCGCCAACTGCCTAACTCAAAATACAGTCAAGAAAGTAGCTCTGAAGCTAGAAATGGGATCGACCATTAGCACTAATGTGAAATTACGTACAATTTTCAAATTTCTTGCACTTGCTAACTTTGCAACCTCGGGCAGCTATGTTACCATGGAGGAATCACACAAGATTTGACTTTATAGGCTAGAACTGAAGTCGCGCCAACTGCTTAACTCAAAATACAGTCAAGAAAGTAGCTCTGAAGCTAGAAACGGGATCGACCATAAGCACTAATATGAAATTACGTACAATTTTCAAATTTCTTGTACTCGCTAACTTTGCAGCCTCGGGCAGCTATGTTAACATTTAGGAATCACACAAGATTTGACTTTATAGGCTAGAACTGAAGTCGCGCCAACTGCCTAACTCAAAATACAGTCAAGAAAGTAGCTCTGAAGCTAGAAACGGGATCGACCATAAGCACTAATATGAAATTACGTACAATTTTCAAATTTCTTGTACTCGCTAACTTTGCAGCCTCGGGCAGCTATGTTACCATGGAGGAATCACACAAGATTTGACTTTATAGGCTAGAACTGAAGTCGCGCCAACTGCCTAACTCAAAATACAGTCAAGAAAGTAGCTCTGAAGCTAGAAACGGGATCGACCATAAGCACTAATGTGAAATTACGTACAGTTTTCAAATTTCTTGTACTTGCTAAATTTGCAGCCTCGGGCAGCTATGTTACCATGGAGGAATCACACAAGATTTGACTTTATAGGCTAGAACTGAAGTCGCGCCAACTGCCTAACTCAAAATACAGTCAAGAAAGTAGCTCTGAAGCTGAGAAACGGGATCGACCATAAGCACTAATGTGAAATTACGTACAATTTTCAAATTTCTTGTACTTGCTAACTTTGCAGCCTCGGGCAGCTATGTTACCATGGAGGAATCACACAAGATTTGACTTTATAGGCTAGAACTGAAGTCGCGCCAACTGCCTAACTCAAAATACAGTCAAGAAAGTAGCTCTGAAGCTAGAAACGGGATCGACCATAAGCACTAATGTGAAATTACGTACAATTTTCAAATTTGTTGTACTTGATAACTTTGCAGCCTCGGGCAGCTATGTTACCATGGAGGAATCACACAAGATTTGACTTTATAGGCTAGAACTGAAGTCGCGCCAACTGCCTAACTCAAAATACAGTCAAGAAAGTAGCTCTGAAGCTAGAAACGGGATCGACCATAAGCACTGATGTGAAATTACGTACAATTTTCAAATTTGTTGTACTTGATAACTTTGCAGCCTTGGGCAGCTATGTTACCATGGAGGAATCACACAAGATTTGACTTTATAGGCTAGAACTGAAGTCGCGCCAACTAAGTAACTCAAAATACAGTCAAGAAAGTAGCTCTGAAGCTAGAAACGGGATCGACCATAAGCACTAATGTGAAATTACGTACAATTTTCAAATTTCTTGTACTTGCTAACTTTGCAACCTCGGGCAGCTATGTTACCATGGAGGAATCACACAAGATTTGACTTTATAGGCTAGAACTGAAGTCGCGCCAACTGCCTAACTGAAAATACAGTCAAGAAAGTAGCTCTGAAGCTGAGCAACGGGATCGACCATAAGCACTAATGTGAAATTACGTACAATTTTCAAATTTCTTGTACTTGATAACTTTGCAGCCTCGGGCAGCTATGTTACCATGGAGGAATCACACAAGATTTGACTTTATAGGCTAGAACTGAAGTCGCGCCAACTGCCTAACTCAAAATACAGTCAAGAAAGTAGCTCTGAAGCTAGAATCGGGATCGACCATAAGCACTAATGTGAAATTACGTACAATTTTCAAATTTCTTGTACTTGATAACTTTGCAGCCTCGGGCAGCTATGTTACCATGGAGGAATCACACAAGATTTGACTTTATAGGCTAGAACTGAAGTCGCGCCAACTGCCTAACTCAAAATACAGTCAAGAAAGTAGCTCTGAAGCTAGAAACGGGATCGACCATAAGCACTAATGTGAAATTACGTACAATTTTCAAATTTCTTGTACTTGCTAAATTTGCAACCTCGGGCAGCTATGTTACCGTGGAGGAATCACACAAGATTTGACTTTATAGGCTAGAACTGAAGTCGCGCCAACTGCCTAACTCAAAATACAGTCAAGAAAGTAGCTCTGAAGCTAGAAACGGGATCGACCGTAAGCACTAATGTGAAATTACGTACAATTTTCAAATTTCTTGTACTTGCTAACTTTGCAACCTCGGGCAGCTATGTTACCGTGGAGGAATCACACAAGATTTGACTTTATAGGCTAGAACTGAAGTCGCGCCAACTGCCTAACTCAAAATACAGTCAAGAAAGTAGCTCTGAAGCTAGAAACGGGATCGACCATAAGCACTAATGTGAAATTACGTACAATTTTCAAATTTCTTGTACTTGCTAACTTTGCAACCTCGGGCAGCTATGTTACCATGAAGGAATCACACAAGATTTGACTTTATAGGCTAGTACTGAAGTCGCGCCAACTGCCTAACTCAAAATACAGTCAAGAAAGTAGCTCTGAAGCTAGAAATGGGATCGACCATTAGCACTAATGTGAAATTACGTACAATTTTCAAATTTCTTGTACTTGCTAACTTTGCAACCTCGGGCAGCTATGTTACCATGGAGGAATCACACAAGATTTGACTTTATAGGCTAGAACTGAAGTCGCGCCAACTGCCTAACTCAAAATACAGTCAAGAAAGTAGCTCTGAAGCTAGAAACGGGATCGACCATAAGCACTAATATGAAATTACGTACAATTTTCAAACTTCTTGTACTCGCTAACTTTGCAGCCTCGGGCAGCTATGTTACCATGGGGGAATCACACAAGATTTGACTTTATAGGCTAGAACTGAAGTCGTGCCAACTGCCTAACTCAAAATACAGTCAAGAAAGTAGCTCTGAAGCTAGAAATGGTATCAACCATTAGCACTAATGTGAAATTACGTACAATTTTCAAATTTCTTGTACTTGCTAACTTTGCAACCTCGGCCAGCTATGTTACCATGGAGGAATCACACAAGATTTGACTTTATAGGCTAGAACTGAAGTCGCGCCAACTGCCTAACTCAAAATACAGTCAAGAAAGTAGCTCTGAAGCTAGAAATGGGATCGACCATTAGCACTAATGTGAAATTACGTACAATTTTCAAATTTCTTGTACTTGCTAACTTTGCAACCTCGGGCAGCTATGTTACCATGGAGGAATCACACAAGATTTGACTTTATAGGCTAGAACTGAAGTCGCGCCAACTGCCTAACTCAAAATACAGTCAAGAAAGTAGCTCTGAAGCTAGAAACGGGATCGACCATAAGCACTAATGTGAAATTACGTACAATTTTCAAATTTCTTGTACTTGCTAACTTTGCAACCTCGGGCAGCTATGTTACCGTGGAGGAATCACACAAGATTTGACTTTATAGGCTAGAACTGAAGTCGCGCCAACTGCCTAACTCAAAATACAGTCAAGAAAGTAGCTCTGAAGCTAGAAACGGGATCGACCATAAGCACTAATGTGAAATTACGTACAATTTTCAAATTTCTTGTACTTGCTAACTTTGCAACCTCGGGCACCTATGTTACCATGAAGGAATCACACAAGATTTGACTTTATAGGCTAGAACTGAAGTCACGCCAACTGAGTAACTCAAAATACAGTCAAGAAAGTAGCTCTGAAGCTAGAAATGGGATCAACCATTAGCACTAATGTGAAATTACGTACAATTTTCAAATTTCTTGTACTTGCTAACTTTGCAACCTCGGCCAGCTATGTTACCATGAAGGAATCACACAAGATTTGACTTTATAGGCTAGAACTGAAGTCGCGCCAACTGCCTAATTCAAAATACAGTCAAGAAAGTAGCTCTGAAGCTGAGAAACGGGATCGACCATAAGCACTAATGTGAAATTACGTACAATTTTCAAATTTCTTGTACTTGCTAACTTTGCAACCTCGGGCAGCTATGCCAACTGCCTAACTCAAAATACAGTCAAGAAAGTAGCTCTGAAGCTAGAAACGGGATCGACCATAAGCACTAATATGAAATTACGTACAATTTTCAAACTTCTTGTACTCGCTAACTTTGCAGCCTCGGGCAGCTATGTTACCACGGAGGAATCACACAAGATTTGACTTTATAGGCTAGAACTGAAGTCGCGCCAACTGCCTAACTCAAAATACAGTCAAGAAAGTAGCTCTGAAGCTGAGAAACGGGATCGACCATAAGCACTAATATGAAATTACGTACAATTTTCAAATTTCTTGTACTCGCTAACTTTGCAGCCTCGGGCAGCTATGTTACCATTTAGGAATCACACAAGATTTGACTTTATAGGCTAGAACTGAAGTCGCGCCAACTGCCTAACTCAAAATACAGTCAAGAAAGTAGCTCTGAAGCTAGAAATGGTATCAACCATTAGCACTAATGTGAAATTACGTACAATTTTCAAATTTCTTGTACTTGCTAACTTTGCAACCTCGGCCAGCTATGTTACCATGGAGGAATCACACAAGATTTGACTTTATAGGCTAGAACTGAAGTCGCGCCAACTGCCTAACTCAAAATACAGTCAAGAAAGTAGCTCTGAAGCTAGAAATGGGATCGACCATTAGCACTAATGTGAAATTACGTACAATTTTCAAATTTCTTGTACTTGCTAACTTTGCAACCTCGGGCAGCTATGTTACCATGGAGGAATCACACAAGATTTGACTTTATAGGCTAGAACTGAAGTCGCGCCAACTGCCTAACTGAAAACACAGTCAAGAAAGTAGCTCTGAAGCTGAGCAACGGGATCGACCATAAGCACTAATGTGAAATTACGTACAATTTTCAAATTTCTTGTACTTGATAACTTTGCAGCCTCGGGCAGCTATGTTACCATGGAGGAATCACACAAGATTTGACTTTATAGGCTAGAACTGAAGTCGCGCCAACTGCCTAACTCAAAATACAGTCAAGAAAGTAGCTCTGAAGCTAGAATCGGGATCGACCATAAGCACTAATGTGAAATTACGTACAATTTTCAAATTTCTTGTACTTGATAACTTTGCAGCCTCGGGCAGCTATGTTACCATGGAGGAATCACACAAGATTTGACTTTATAGGCTAGAACTGAAGTCGCGCCAACTGCCTAACTCAAAATACAGTCAAGAAAGTAGCTCTGAAGCTAGAAACGGGATCGACCATAAGCACTAATGTGAAATTACGTACAATTTTCAAATTTGTTGTACTTGATAATTTTGCAGCCTCGGGTAGCTATGTTACCCTGGAGGAATCACACAAGATTTGACTTTATAGGCTGGAACTGAAGTCGCGCCAACTGCCCAACTCAATATACAGTCAAGAAAGTAGCTCTGAAGCTGGAAACGGGATCGACCATAAGCACTTATGTGAAATTACGTACAATTTTCAAATTTCTTGTACTTCCTAATTTTGCAGCCTCGGGCAGCTATGTTACCATGGAGGAATCACACAAGATTTGACTTTATAGGCTAGAACTGAAGTCGCGCCAACTGCCTAACTCAAAATACAGTCAAGAAAGTAGCTCTGAAGCTAGAAACGGGATCGACCATAAGCACTAATGTGAAATTACGTACAATTTTCAAATTTCTTGTACTTGCTAACTTTGCAACCTCGGGCAGCTATGTTACCATGGAGGAATCACACAAGATTTGACTTTATAGGCTAGAACTGAAGTCGCGCCAACTGCCTAACTCAAAATACAGTCAAGAAAGTAGCTCTGAAGCTGAGAAACGGGATCGACCATAAGCACTAATGTGAAATTACGTACAATTTTCAAATTTCTTGTACTTGCTAACTTTGCAACCTCGGGCAGCTATGTTACCATGAAGGAATCACACAAGATTTGACTTTATAGGCTAGAACTGAAGTCGCGCCAACTGCCTAACTCAAAATACAGTCAAGAAAGTAGCTCTGAAGCTAGAAATGGGATCGACCATTAGCACTAATGTGAAATTACGTACAATTTTCAAATTTCTTGCACTTGCTAACTTTGCAACCTCGGGCAGCTATGTTACCATGGAGGAATCACACAAGATTTGACTTTATAGGCTAGAACTGAAGTCGCGCCAACTGCTTAACTCAAAATACAGTCAAGAAAGTAGCTCTGAAGCTAGAAACGGGATCGACCATAAGCACTAATATGAAATTACGTACAATTTTCAAATTTCTTGTACTCGCTAACTTTGCAGCCTCGGGCAGCTATGTTAACATTTAGGAATCACACAAGATTTGACTTTATAGGCTAGAACTGAAGTCGCGCCAACTGCCTAACTCAAAATACAGTCAAGAAAGTAGCTCTGAAGCTAGAAACGGGATCGACCATAAGCACTAATATGAAATTACGTACAATTTTCAAATTTCTTGTACTCGCTAACTTTGCAGCCTCGGGCAGCTATGTTACCATGGAGGAATCACACAAGATTTGACTTTATAGGCTAGAACTGAAGTCGCGCCAACTGCCTAACTCAAAATACAGTCAAGAAAGTAGCTCTGAAGCTAGAAACGGGATCGACCATAAGCACTAATGTGAAATTACGTACAGTTTTCAAATTTCTTGTACTTGCTAAATTTGCAACCTCGGGCAGCTATGTTACCATGAAGGAATCACACAAGATTTGACTTTATAGGCTAGAACTGAAGTCGCGCCAACTGTCTAACTCAAAATACAGTCAAGAAAGTAGCTCTGAAGCTGAGAAACGGGATCGACCATAAGCACTAATGTGAAATTACGTACAATTTTCAAATTTCTTGTACTTGCTAACTTTGCAGCCTCGGGCAGCTATGTTACCATGGAGGAATCACACAAGATTTGACTTTATAGGCTAGAACTGAAGTCGCGCCAACTGCCTAACTCAAAATACAGTCAAGAAAGTAGCTCTGAAGCTAGAAACGGGATCGACCATAAGCACTAATGTGAAATTACGTACAATTTTCAAATTTGTTGTACTTGATAACTTTGCAGCCTCGGGCAGCTATGTTACCATGGAGGAATCACACAAGATTTGACTTTATAGGCTAGAACTGAAGTCGCGCCAACTGCCTAACTCAAAATACAGTCAAGAAAGTAGCTCTGAAGCTAGAAACGGGATCGACCATAAGCACTGATGTGAAATTACGTACAATTTTCAAATTTGTTGTACTTGATAACTTTGCAGCCTTGGGCAGCTATGTTACCATGGAGGAATCACACAAGATTTGACTTTATAGGCTAGAACTGAAGTCGCGCCAACTAAGTCACTCAAAATACAGTCAAGAAAGTAGCTCTGAAGCTAGAAACGGGATCGACCATAAGCACTAATGTGAAATTACGTACAATTTTCAAATTTCTTGTACTTGCTAACTTTGCAACCTCGGGCAGCTATGTTACCATGGAGGAATCACACAAGATTTGACTTTATAGGCTAGAACTGAAGTCGCGCCAACTGCCTAACTGAAAATACAGTCAAGAAAGTAGCTCTGAAGCTGAGCAACGGGATCGACCATAAGCACTAATGTGAAATTACGTACAATTTTCAAATTTCTTGTACTTGATAACTTTGCAGCCTCGGGCAGCTATGTTACCATGGAGGAATCACACAAGATTTGACTTTATAGGCTAGAACTGAAGTCGCGCCAACTGCCTAACTCAAAATACAGTCAAGAAAGTAGCTCTGAAGCTAGAATCGGGATCGACCATAAGCACTAATGTGAAATTACGTACAATTTTCAAATTTCTTGTACTTGATAACTTTGCAGCCTCGGGCAGCTATGTTACCATGGAGGAATCACACAAGATTTGACTTTATAGGCTAGAACTGAAGTCGCGCCAACTGCCTAACTCAAAATACAGTCAAGAAAGTAGCTCTGAAGCTAGAAACGGGATCGACCATAAGCACTAATGTGAAATTACGTACAATTTTCAAATTTCTTGTACTTGCTAAATTTGCAACCTCGGGCAGCTATGTTACCGTGGAGGAATCACACAAGATTTGACTTTATAGGCTAGAACTGAAGTCGCGCCAACTGCCTAACTCAAAATACAGTCAAGAAAGTAGCTCTGAAGCTAGAAACGGGATCGACCGTAAGCACTAATGTGAAATTACGTACAATTTTCAAATTTCTTGTACTTGCTAACTTTGCAACCTCGGGCAGCTATGTTACCGTGGAGGAATCACACAAGATTTGACTTTATAGGCTAGAACTGAAGTCGCGCCAACTGCCTAACTCAAAATACAGTCAAGAAAGTAGCTCTGAAGCTAGAAACGGGATCGACCATAAGCACTAATGTGAAATTACGTACAATTTTCAAATTTCTTGTACTTGCTAACTTTGCAACCTCGGGCAGCTATGTTACCATGAAGGAATCACACAAGATTTGACTTTATAGGCTAGTACTGAAGTCGCGCCAACTGCCTAACTCAAAATACAGTCAAGAAAGTAGCTCTGAAGCTAGAAATGGGATCGACCATTAGCACTAATGTGAAATTACGTACAATTTTCAAATTTCTTGTACTTGCTAACTTTGCAACCTCGGGCAGCTATGTTACCATGGAGGAATCACACAAGATTTGACTTTATAGGCTAGAACTGAAGTCGCGCCAACTGCCTAACTCAAAATACAGTCAAGAAAGTAGCTCTGAAGCTAGAAACGGGATCGACCATAAGCACTAATATGAAATTACGTACAATTTTCAAACTTCTTGTACTCGCTAACTTTGCAGCCTCGGGCAGCTATGTTACCATGGGGGAATCACACAAGATTTGACTTTATAGGCTAGAACTGAAGTCGTGCCAACTGCCTAACTCAAAATACAGTCAAGAAAGTAGCTCTGAAGCTAGAAATGGTATCAACCATTAGCACTAATGTGAAATTACGTACAATTTTCAAATTTCTTGTACTTGCTAACTTTGCAACCTCGGCCAGCTATGTTACCATGGAGGAATCACACAAGATTTGACTTTATAGGCTAGAACTGAAGTCGCGCCAACTGCCTAACTCAAAATACAGTCAAGAAAGTAGCTCTGAAGCTAGAAATGGGATCGACCATTAGCACTAATGTGAAATTACGTACAATTTTCAAATTTCTTGTACTTGCTAACTTTGCAACCTCGGGCAGCTATGTTACCATGGAGGAATCACACAAGATTTGACTTTATAGGCTAGAACTGAAGTCGCGCCAACTGCCTAACTCAAAATACAGTCAAGAAAGTAGCTCTGAAGCTAGAAACGGGATCGACCATAAGCACTAATGTGAAATTACGTACAATTTTCAAATTTCTTGTACTTGCTAACTTTGCAACCTCGGGCAGCTATGTTACCGTGGAGGAATCACACAAGATTTGACTTTATAGGCTAGAACTGAAGTCGCGCCAACTGCCTAACTCAAAATACAGTCAAGAAAGTAGCTCTGAAGCTAGAAACGGGATCGACCATAAGCACTAATGTGAAATTACGTACAATTTTCAAATTTCTTGTACTTGCTAACTTTGCAACCTCGGGCACCTATGTTACCATGAAGGAATCACACAAGATTTGACTTTATAGGCTAGAACTGAAGTCACGCCAACTGAGTAACTCAAAATACAGTCAAGAAAGTAGCTCTGAAGCTAGAAATGGGATCAACCATTAGCACTAATGTGAAATTACGTACAATTTTCAAATTTCTTGTACTTGCTAACTTTGCAACCTCGGCCAGCTATGTTACCATGAAGGAATCACACAAGATTTGACTTTATAGGCTAGAACTGAAGTCGCGCCAACTGCCTAATTCAAAATACAGTCAAGAAAGTAGCTCTGAAGCTGAGAAACGGGATCGACCATAAGCACTAATGTGAAATTACGTACAATTTTCAAATTTCTTGTACTTGCTAACTTTGCAACCTCGGGCAGCTATGCCAACTGCCTAACTCAAAATACAGTCAAGAAAGTAGCTCTGAAGCTAGAAACGGGATCGACCATAAGCACTAATATGAAATTACGTACAATTTTCAAACTTCTTGTACTCGCTAACTTTGCAGCCTCGGGCAGCTATGTTACCACGGAGGAATCACACAAGATTTGACTTTATAGGCTAGAACTGAAGTCGCGCCAACTGCCTAACTCAAAATACAGTCAAGAAAGTAGCTCTGAAGCTGAGAAACGGGATCGACCATAAGCACTAATATGAAATTACGTACAATTTTCAAATTTCTTGTACTCGCTAACTTTGCAGCCTCGGGCAGCTATGTTACCATTTAGGAATCACACAAGATTTGACTTTATAGGCTAGAACTGAAGTCGCGCCAACTGCCTAACTCAAAATGCAGTCAAGAAAGTAGCTCTGAAGCTAGAAACGGGATCGACAATAAGCACTAATGTGAAATTACGTACAATTTTCAAATTTCTTGTACTTGCTAACTTTGCAACCTCGGGCAGCTATGTTACCATGAAGGAATCACACAAGATTTGACTTTATAGGCTAGAACTGAAGTCGCGCCAACTGCCTAACTCAAAATACAGTCAAGAAAGTAGCTCTGAAGCTAGAAATGGGATCGACCATTAGCACTAATGTGAAATTACGTACAATTTTCAAATTTCTTGTACTTGCTAACTTTGCAACCTCGGGCAGCTATGTTACCATGGAGGAATCACACAAGATTTGACTTTATAGGCTAGAACTGAAGTCGCGCCAACTGCCTAATTCAAAATACAGTCAAGAAAGTAGCTCTGAAGCTAGAAATGGGATCGACCATTAGCACTAATGTGAAATTACGTACAATTTTCAAATTTCTTGTACTTGCTAACTTTGCAACCTCGGGCAGCTATGTTACCATGGAGGAATCACACAAGATTTGACTTTATAGGCTAGAACTGAAGTCGCGCCAACTGCCTAACTCAAAATACAGTCAAGAAAGTAGCTCTGAAGCTGAGAAACGGGATCGACCATAAGCACTAATGTGAAATTACGTACAATTTTCAAATTTCTTGTACTTGCTAACTTTGCAACCTCGGGCAGCTATGTTACCATGAAGGAATCACACAAGATTTGACTTTATAGGCTAGAACTGAAGTCGCGCCAACTGCCTAACTCAAAATACAGTCAAGAAAGTAGCTCTGAAGCTAGAAATGGGATCGACCATTAGCACTAATGTGAAATTACGTACAATTTTCAAATTTCTTGTACTTGCTAACTTTGCAACCTCGGGCAGCTATGTTACCATGGAGGAATCACACAAGATTTGACTTTATAGGCTAGAACTGAAGTCGCGCCAACTGCCTAACTCAAAATACAGTCAAGAAAGTAGCTCTGAAGCTGAGAAACGGGATCGACCATAAGCACTAATGTGAAATTACGTACAATTTTCAAATTTCTTGTACTTGCTAACTTTGCAACCTCGGGCAGCTATGTTACCATGAAGGAATCACACAAGATTTGACTTTATAGGCTAGAACTGAAGTCGCGCCAACTGCCTAACTCAAAATACAGTCAAGAAAGTAGCTCTGAAGCTAGAAATGGGATCGACCATTAGCACTAATGTGAAATTACGTACAATTTTCAAATTTCTTGTACTTGCTAACTTTGCAACCTCGGGCAGCTATGTTACCATGGAGGAATCACACAAGATTTGACTTTATAGGCTAGAACTGAAGTCGCGCCAACTGCCTAACTCAAAATACAGTCAAGAAAGTAGCTCTGAAGCTGAGAAACGGGATCGACCATAAGCACTAATGTGAAATTACGTACAATTTTCAAATTTCTTGTACTTGCTAACTTTGCAGCCTCGGGCAGCTATGGAGGAATCACACAAGATTTGACTTTATAGGCTAGAACTGAAGTCGCGCCAACAGCCTAACTCAAAATACAGTCAAGAAAGTAGCTCTGAAGCTAGAAACGGGATCGACCATAAGCACTAATATGAAATTACGTACAATTTTCAAATTTCTTGTACTCGCTAACTTTGCAGCCTCGGGCAGCTATGTTACCATGGAGGAATCACACAAGATTTGACTTTATAGGCTAGAACTGAAGTCGCGCCAACTGCCTAACTCAAAATACAGTCAAGAAAATAGCTCTGAAGCTAGAAACGGGATCGACCATAAGCACTAATGTGAAATTACGTACAATTTTCAAATTTCTTGTACTTGCTAACTTTGCAACCTCGGGCAGCTATGTTACCGTGGAGGAATCACACAAGATTTGACTTTATAGGCTAGAACTGAAGTCGCGCCAACTGCCTAACTCAAAATACAGTCAAGAAAGTAGCTCTGAAGCTAGAAACGGGATCGACCATAAGCACTAATATGAAATTACGTACAATTTTCAAATTTCTTGTACTTGCTAACTTTGCAACCTCGGGCAGCTATGTTACCATGAAGGAATCACACAAGATTTGACTTTATAGGCTAGAACTGAAGTCGCGCCAACTGCCTAACTCAAAATACAGTCAAGAAAGTAGCTCTGAAGCTAGAAATGGGATCGACCATTAGCACTAATGTGAAATTACGTACAATTTTCAAATTTCTTGTACTTGCTAACTTTGCAACCTCGGGCAGCTATGTTACCATGAAGGAATCACACAAGATTTGACTTTATAGGCTAGAACTGAAGTCGCGCCAACTGCCTAACTCAAAATACAGTCAAGAAAGTAGCTCTGAAGCTAGAAACGGGATCGACCATAAGCACTAATATGAAATTACGTACAATTTTCAAACTTCTTGTACTCGCTAACTTTGCAGCCTCGGGCAGCTATGTTACCATGGAGGAATCACACAAGATTTGACTTTATAGGCTAGAACTGAAGTCGCGCCAACTGCCTAACTCAAAATACAGTCAAGAAAGTAGCTCTGAAGCTAGAAATGGGATCAACCATTAGCACTAATGTGAAATTACGTACAATTTTCAAATTTCTTGTACTTGCTAACTTTGCAACCTCGGCCAGCTATGTTACCATGGAGGAATCACACAAGATTTGACTTTATAGGCTAGAACTGAAGTCGCGCCAACTGCCTAACTCAAAATACAGTCAAGAAAGTAGCTCTGAAGCTAGAAATGGGATCAAACATTAGCACTAATGTGAAATTACGTACAATTTTCAAATTTCTTGTACTTGCTAACTTTGCAACCTCGGCCAGCTATGTTACCATGGAGGAATCACACAAGATTTGACTTTATAGGCTAGAACTGAAGTCGCGCCAACTGCCTAACTCAAAATACAGTCAAGAAAGTAGCTCTGAAGCTGAGAAACGGGATCGACCATAAGCACTAATGTGAAATTACGTACAATTTTCAAATTTCTTGTACTTGCTAACTTTGCAACCTCGGGCAGCTATGTTACCATGAAGGAATCACACAAGATTTTACTTTATAGGCTAGAACTGAAGTCGCGCCAACTGCCTAACTCAAAATACAGTCAAGAAAGTAGCTCTGAAGCTAGAAATGGGATCGACCATTAGCACTAATGTGAAATTACGTACAATTTTCAAATTTCTTGTACTTGCTAACTTTGCAACCTCGGGCAGCTATGCCAACTGCCTAACTCAAAATACAGTCAAGAAAGTAGCTCTGAAGCTAGAAACGGGATCGACCATAAGCACTAATATGAAATTACGTACAATTTTCAAACTTCTTGTACTCGCTAACTTTGCAGCCTCGGGCAGCTATGTTACCATGGAGGAATCACACAAGATTTGACTTTATAGGCTAGAACTGAAGTCGCGCCAACTGCCTAACTCAAAATACAGTCAAGAAAGTAGCTCTGAAGCTAGAAATGGGATCGACCATTAGCACTAATGTGAAATTACGTACAATTTTCAAATTTCGTGTACTTGCTAACTTTGCAACCTCGGGCAGCTATGTTACCATGAAGGAATCACACAAGATTTGACTTTATAGGCTAGAACTGAAGTCGCGCCAACTGCCTAACTCTAAATACAGTCAAGAAAGTAGCTCTGAAGCTAGAAATGGGATCGACCATTAGCACTAATGTGAAATTACGTACAATTTTCAAATTTCTTGTACTTGCTAACTTTGCAACCTCGGGCAGCTATGTTACCATGGAGGAATCACACAAGATTTGACTTTATAGGCTAGAACTGAAGTCGCGCCAACTGCCTAACTCAAAATACAGTCAAGAAAGTAGCTCTGAAGCTAGAAACGGGATCGACCATAAGCACTAATATGAAATTACGTACAATTTTCAAATTTCTTGTACTCGCTAACTTTGCAGCCTCGGGCAGCTATGTTACCATGGAGGAATCACACAAGATTTGACTTTATAGGCTAGAACTGAAGTCGCGCCAACTGCCTAACTCAAAATACAGTCAAGAAAATAGCTCTGAAGCTAGAAACGGGATCGTCCATAAGCACTAATGTGAAATTACATACAATTTTCAAATTTCTTGTACTTGCTAACTTTGCAACCTCGGGCAGCTATGTTACCGCGGAGGAATCACACAAGATTTGACTTTATAGGCTAGAACTGAAGTCGCGCCAACTGCCTAACTCAAAATACAGTCAAGAAAGTAGCTCTGAAGCTAGAAATGGGATCGACCATAAGCACTAATGTGAAATTACGTACAATTTTCAAATTTCTTGTACTTGCTAACTTTGCAACCTCGGGCAGCTATGTTACCATGGAGGAATCACACAAGATTTGACTTTATAGGCTAGAACTGAAGTCGCGCCAACTGCCTAACTCAAAATACAGTCAAGAAAGTAGCTCTGAAGCTAGAAACGGGATCGACCATAAGCACTAATATGAAATTACGTACAATTTTCAAACTTCTTGTACTCGCTAACTTTGCAGCCTCGGGCAGCTATGTTACCATGGAGGAATCACACAAGATTTGACTTTATAGGCTAGAACTGAAGTCGCGCCAACTGCCTAACTCAAAATACAGTCAAGAAAGTAGCTCTGAAGCTAGAAACGGGATCGACCATAAGCACTAATGTGAAATTACGTACAATTTTCAAATTTCTTGTACTTGCTAACTTTGCAACCTCGGGCAGCTATGTTACCATGAAGGAATCGCACAAGATTTGACTTTATAGGCTAGAACTGAAGTCGCGCCAACTGCCTAACTCAAAATACAGTCAAGAAAGTAGCTCTGAAGCTAGAAATGGGATCGACCATAAGCACTAATGTGAAATTACGTACAATTTTCAAATTTCTTGTACTTGCTAACTTTGCAACCTCGGGCAGCTATGTTACCATGGAGGAATCACACAAGATTTGACTTTATAGGCTAGAACTGAAGTCGCGCCAACTGCCTAACTCAAAATACAGTCAAGAAAGTAGCTCTGAAGCTAGAAACGGGATCGACCATAAGCACTAATATGAAATTACGTACAATTTTCAAACTTCTTGTACTCGCTAACTTTGCAGCCTCGGGCAGCTATGTTACCATGGAGGAATCACACAAGATTTGACTTTATAGGCTAGAACTGAAGTCGCGCCAACTGCCTAACTCAAAATACAGTCAAGAAAGTAGCTCTGAAGCTAGAAATGGGATCAACCATTAACACTAATGTGAAATTACGTACAATTTTCAAATTTCTTGTACTTGCTAACTTTGCAACCTCGGGCAGCTATGTTACCATGGAGGAATCACACAAGATTTGACTTTATAGGCTAGAACTGAAGTCGCGCCAACTGCCTAACTCAAAATACAGTCAAGAAAGTAGCTCTGAAGCTGAGAAACGGGATCGACCATAAGCACTAATGTGAAATTACGTACAATTTTCAAATTTCTTGTACTTGCTAACTTTGCAACCTCGGGCAGCTATGTTACCATGAAGGAATCACACAAGATTTGACTTTATAGGCTAGAACTGAAGTCGCGCCAACTGCCTAACTCAAAATACAGTCAAGAAAGTAGCTCTGAAGCTAGAAATGGGATCGACCATTAGCACTAATGTGAAATTACGTACAATTTTCAAATTTCTTGTACTTGCTAACTTTGCAACCTCGGGCAGCTATGTTACCATGGAGGAATCACACAAGATTTGACTTTATAGGCTAGAACTGAAGTCGCGCCAACTGCCTAACTCAAAATACAGTCAAGAAAGTAGCTCTGAAGCTGAGAAACGGGATCGACCATAAGCACTAATGTGAAATTACGTACAATTTTCAAATTTCTTGTACTTGCTAACTTTGCAACCTCGGGCAGCTATGTTACCATGAAGGAATCACACAAGATTTGACTTTATAGGCTAGAACTGAAGTCGCGCCAACTGCCTAACTCAAAATACAGTCAAGAAAGTAGCTCTGAAGCTAGAAATGGGATCGACCATTAGCACTAATGTGAAATTACGTACAATTTTCAAATTTCTTGTACTTGCTAACTTTGCAACCTCGGGCAGCTATGTTACCATGGAGGAATCACACAAGATTTGACTTTATAGGCTAGAACTGAAGTCGCGCCAACTGCCTAACTCAAAATACAGTCAAGAAAGTAGCTCTGAAGCTGAGAAACGGGATCGACCATAAGCACTAATGTGAAATTACGTACAATTTTCAAATTTCTTGTACTTGCTAACTTTGCAGCCTCGGGCAGCTATGGAGGAATCACACAAGATTTGACTTTATAGGCTAGAACTGAAGTCGCGCCAACAGCCTAACTCAAAATACAGTCAAGAAAGTAGCTCTGAAGCTAGAAACGGGATCGACCATAAGCACTAATATGAAATTACGTACAATTTTCAAATTTCTTGTACTCGCTAACTTTGCAGCCTCGGGCAGCTATGTTACCATGGAGGAATCACACAAGATTTGACTTTATAGGCTAGAACTGAAGTCGCGCCAACTGCCTAACTCAAAATACAGTCAAGAAAATAGCTCTGAAGCTAGAAACGGGATCGACCATAAGCACTAATGTGAAATTACGTACAATTTTCAAATTTCTTGTACTTGCTAACTTTGCAACCTCGGGCAGCTATGTTACCGTGGAGGAATCACACAAGATTTGACTTTATAGGCTAGAACTGAAGTCGCGCCAACTGCCTAACTCAAAATACAGTCAAGAAAGTAGCTCTGAAGCTAGAAACGGGATCGACCATAAGCACTAATATGAAATTACGTACAATTTTCAAATTTCTTGTACTTGCTAACTTTGCAACCTCGGGCAGCTATGTTACCATGAAGGAATCACACAAGATTTGACTTTATAGGCTAGAACTGAAGTCGCGCCAACTGCCTAACTCAAAATACAGTCAAGAAAGTAGCTCTGAAGCTAGAAATGGGATCGACCATTAGCACTAATGTGAAATTACGTACAATTTTCAAATTTCTTGTACTTGCTAACTTTGCAACCTCGGGCAGCTATGTTACCATGGAGGAATCACACAAGATTTGACTTTATAGGCTAGAACTGAAGTCGCGCCAACTGCCTAACTCAAAATACAGTCAAGAAAGTAGCTCTGAAGCTAGAAACGGGATCGACCATAAGCACTAATATGAAATTACGTACAATTTTCAAACTTCTTGTACTCGCTAACTTTGCAGCCTCGGGCAGCTATGTTACCATGGAGGAATCACACAAGATTTGACTTTATAGGCTAGAACTGAAGTCGCGCCAACTGCCTAACTCAAAATACAGTCAAGAAAGTAGCTCTGAAGCTAGAAATGGGATCAACCATTAGCACTAATGTGAAATTACGTACAATTTTCAAATTTCTTGTACTTGCTAACTTTGCAACCTCGGCCAGCTATGTTACCATGGAGGAATCACACAAGATTTGACTTTATAGGCTAGAACTGAAGTCGCGCCAACTGCCTAACTCAAAATACAGTCAAGAAAGTAGCTCTGAAGCTAGAAATGGGATCAAACATTAGCACTAATGTGAAATTACGTACAATTTTCAAATTTCTTGTACTTGCTAACTTTGCAACCTCGGCCAGCTATGTTACCATGGAGGAATCACACAAGATTTGACTTTATAGGCTAGAACTGAAGTCGCGCCAACTGCCTAACTCAAAATACAGTCAAGAAAGTAGCTCTGAAGCTGAGAAACGGGATCGACCATAAGCACTAATGTGAAATTACGTACAATTTTCAAATTTCTTGTACTTGCTAACTTTGCAACCTCGGGCAGCTATGTTACCATGAAGGAATCACACAAGATTTTACTTTATAGGCTAGAACTGAAGTCGCGCCAACTGCCTAACTCAAAATACAGTCAAGAAAGTAGCTCTGAAGCTAGAAATGGGATCGACCATTAGCACTAATGTGAAATTACGTACAATTTTCAAATTTCTTGTACTTGCTAACTTTGCAACCTCGGGCAGCTATGCCAACTGCCTAACTCAAAATACAGTCAAGAAAGTAGCTCTGAAGCTAGAAACGGGATCGACCATAAGCACTAATATGAAATTACGTACAATTTTCAAACTTCTTGTACTCGCTAACTTTGCAGCCTCGGGCAGCTATGTTACCATGGAGGAATCACACAAGATTTGACTTTATAGGCTAGAACTGAAGTCGCGCCAACTGCCTAACTCAAAATACAGTCAAGAAAGTAGCTCTGAAGCTAGAAATGGGATCGACCATTAGCACTAATGTGAAATTACGTACAATTTTCAAATTTCGTGTACTTGCTAACTTTGCAACCTCGGGCAGCTATGTTACCATGAAGGAATCACACAAGATTTGACTTTATAGGCTAGAACTGAAGTCGCGCCAACTGCCTAACTCTAAATACAGTCAAGAAAGTAGCTCTGAAGCTAGAAATGGGATCGACCATTAGCACTAATGTGAAATTACGTACAATTTTCAAATTTCTTGTACTTGCTAACTTTGCAACCTCGGGCAGCTATGTTACCATGGAGGAATCACACAAGATTTGACTTTATAGGCTAGAACTGAAGTCGCGCCAACTGCCTAACTCAAAATACAGTCAAGAAAGTAGCTCTGAAGCTAGAAACGGGATCGACCATAAGCACTAATATGAAATTACGTACAATTTTCAAATTTCTTGTACTCGCTAACTTTGCAGCCTCGGGCAGCTATGTTACCATGGAGGAATCACACAAGATTTGACTTTATAGGCTAGAACTGAAGTCGCGCCAACTGCCTAACTCAAAATACAGTCAAGAAAATAGCTCTGAAGCTAGAAACGGGATCGTCCATAAGCACTAATGTGAAATTACATACAATTTTCAAATTTCTTGTACTTGCTAACTTTGCAACCTCGGGCAGCTATGTTACCGCGGAGGAATCACACAAGATTTGACTTTATAGGCTAGAACTGAAGTCGCGCCAACTGCCTAACTCAAAATACAGTCAAGAAAGTAGCTCTGAAGCTAGAAACGGGATCGACCATAAGCACTAATATGAAATTACGTACAATTTTCAAACTTCTTGTACTCGCTAACTTTCCAGCCTCGGGCAGCTATGTTACCATGGAGGAATCACACAAGATTTGACTTTATAGGCTAGAACTGAAGTCGCGCCAACTGCCTAACTCAAAATACAGTCAAGAAAGTAGCTCTGAAGCTAGAAACGGGATCGACCATAAGCACTAATGTGAAATTACGTACAATTTTCAAATTTCTTGTACTTGCTAACTTTGCAACCTCGGGCAGCTATGTTACCATGAAGGAATCGCACAAGATTTGACTTTATAGGCTAGAACTGAAGTCGCGCCAACTGCCTAACTCAAAATACAGTCAAGAAAGTAGCTCTGAAGCTAGAAATGGGATCGACCATAAGCACTAATGTGAAATTACGTACAATTTTCAAATTTCTTGTACTTGCTAACTTTGCAACCTCGGGCAGCTATGTTACCATGGAGGAATCACACAAGATTTGACTTTATAGGCTAGAACTGAAGTCGCGCCAACTGCCTAACTCAAAATACAGTCAAGAAAGTAGCTCTGAAGCTAGAAACGGGATCGACCATAAGCACTAATATGAAATTACGTACAATTTTCAAACTTCTTGTACTCGCTAACTTTGCAGCCTCGGGCAGCTATGTTACCATGGAGGAATCACACAAGATTTGACTTTATAGGCTAGAACTGAAGTCGCGCCAACTGCCTAACTCAAAATACAGTCAAGAAAGTAGCTCTGAAGCTAGAAATGGGATCAACCATTAACACTAATGTGAAATTACGTACAATTTTCAAATTTCTTGTACTTGCTAACTTTGCAACCTCGGCCAGCTATGTTACCATGGAGGAATCACACAAGATTTGACTTTATAGGCTAGAACTGAAGTCGCGCCAACTGCCTAACTCAAAATACATTCAAGAAAGTAGCTCTGAAGCTAGAAATGGGATCGACCATTAGCACTAATGTGAAATTACGTACAATTTTCAAATTTCTTGTACTTGCTAACTTTGCAACCTCGGGCAGCTATGTTACCATGGAGGAATCACACAAGATTTGACTTTATAGGCTAGAACTGAAGTCGCGCCAACTGCCTAACTCAAAATACAGTCAAGAAAGTAGCTCGGAAGCTAGAAACGGGATCGACCATAAGCACTAATGTGAAATTACGTACAATTTTCAAATTTCTTGTACTTGCTAACTTTGCAACCTCGGGCAGCTATGTTACCATGAAGGAATCACACAAGATTTGACTTTATAGGCTAGAACTGAAGTCGCGCCAACTGAGTAACTCAAAATACAGTCAAGAAAGTAGCTCTGAAGCTAGAAACGGGATCGACCATAAACACTAATGTGAAATTACGTACAATTTTCAAATTTCTTGTACTTGCTAACTTTGCAACCTCGGGCAGCTATGTTACCATGGAGGAATCACACAAGACTTGACTTTATAGGCTAGAACTGAAGTCGCGCCAGCCGCCTAAATGAAAATACAGTCAAGAAAGTAGCTCTGAAGCTGAGCAACGGGATCGACCATAAGCACTAATGTGAAATTACGTACAATTTTCAAATTTCTTGTACTTGATAACTTTGCAGCCTCGGGCAGCTATGTTACCATGGAGGAATCACACAAGATTTGACTTTATAGGCTAGAACTGAAGTCGCGCCAACTGCCTAACTCAAAATACAGTCAAGAAAGTAGCTCTGAAGCTAGAAACGGGATCGACCATAAGCACTAATGTGAAATTACGTACAATTTTCAAATTTCTTGTACTTGCTAACTTTGCAACCTCGGGCAGCTATGTTACCGTGGAGGAATCACACAAGATTTGACTTTATAGGCTAGAACTGAAGTCGCGCCAACTGCCTAACTCAAAATACAGTCAAGAAAGTAGCTCTGAAGCTAGAAACGGGATTGACCATAAGCACTAATATGAAATTACGTACAATTTTCAAACTTCTTGTACTCGCTAACTTTGCAGCCTCGGGCAGCTATGTTACCATGGAGGAATCACACAAGATTTGACTTTATAGGCTAGAACTGAAGTCGCGCCAACTGCCTAACACAAAATACAGTCAAGAAAGTAGTTCTGAAGCTAGAAATGGGATCAAACATTAGCACTAATGTGAAATTACGTACAATTTTCAAATTTCTTGTACTTGCTAACTTTGCAACCTCGGGCAGCTATGTTACCGCGGAGGAATCACACAAGATTTGACTTTATAGGCTAGAACTGAAGTCGCGCCAACTGCCTAACTCAAAATACAGTCAAGAAAGTAGCTCTGAAGCTAGAAATGGGATCGACCATAAGCACTAATGTGAAATTACGTACAATTTTCAAATTTCTTGTACTTGCTAACTTTGCAACCTCGGGCAGCTATGTTACCATGGAGGAATCACACAAGATTTGACTTTATAGGCTAGAACTGAAGTCGCGCCAACTGCCTAACTCAAAATACAGTCAAGAAAGTAGCTCTGAAGCTAGAAACGGGATCGACCATAAGCACTAATATGAAATTACGTACAATTTTCAAACTTCTTGTACTCGCTAACTTTGCAGCCTCGGGCAGCTATGTTACCATGGAGGAATCACACAAGATTTGACTTTATAGGCTAGAACTGAAGTCGCGCCAACTGCCTAACTCAAAATACAGTCAAGAAAGTAGCTCTGAAGCTAGAAACGGGATCGACCATAAGCACTAATGTGAAATTACGTACAATTTTCAAATTTCTTGTACTTGCTAACTTTGCAACCTCGGGCAGCTATGTTACCATGAAGGAATCGCACAAGATTTGACTTTATAGGCTAGAACTGAAGTCGCGCCAACTGCCTAACTCAAAATACAGTCAAGAAAGTAGCTCTGAAGCTAGAAATGGGATCGACCATAAGCACTAATGTGAAATTACGTACAATTTTCAAATTTCTTGTACTTGCTAACTTTGCAACCTCGGGCAGCTATGTTACCATGGAGGAATCACACAAGATTTGACTTTATAGGCTAGAACTGAAGTCGCGCCAACTGCCTAACTCAAAATACAGTCAAGAAAGTAGCTCTGAAGCTAGAAACGGGATCGACCATAAGCACTAATATGAAATTACGTACAATTTTCAAACTTCTTGTACTCGCTAACTTTGCAGCCTCGGGCAGCTATGTTACCATGGAGGAATCACACAAGATTTGACTTTATAGGCTAGAACTGAAGTCGCGCCAACTGCCTAACTCAAAATACAGTCAAGAAAGTAGCTCTGAAGCTAGAAATGGGATCAACCATTAACACTAATGTGAAATTACGTACAATTTTCAAATTTCTTGTACTTGCTAACTTTGCAACCTCGGGCAGCTATGTTACCATGAAGGAATCACACAAGATTTGACTTTATAGGCTAGAACTGAAGTCGCGCCAACTGCCTAACTCAAAATACAGTCAAGAAAGTAGCTCTGAAGCTAGAAATGGGATCGACCATTAGCACTAATGTGAAATTACGTACAATTTTCAAATTTCGTGTACTTGCTAACTTTGCAACCTCGGGCAGCTATGTTACCATGAAGGAATCACACAAGATTTGACTTTATAGGCTAGAACTGAAGTCGCGCCAACTGCCTAACTCTAAATACAGTCAAGAAAGTAGCTCTGAAGCTAGAAATGGGATCGACCATTAGCACTAATGTGAAATTACGTACAATTTTCAAATTTCTTGTACTTGCTAATTTTGCAACCTCGGGCAGCTATGTTACCATGAAGGAATCACACAAGATTTTACTTTATAGGCTAGAACTGAAGTCGCGCCAACTGCCTAACTCAAAATACAGTCAAGAAAGTAGCTCTGAAGCTAGAAATGGGATCGACCATTAGCACTAATGGGAAATTACGTACAATTTTCAAATTTCTTGTACTTGCTAACTTTGCAACCTCGGCCAGCTATGTTACCATGGAGGAATCACACAAGATTTGACTTTATAGGCTAGAACTGAAGTCGCGCCAACTGCCTAACTCAAAATACAGTCAAGAAAGTAGCTCTGAAGCTGAGAAACGGGATCGACCATAAGCACTAATGTGAAATTACGTACAATTTTCAAATTTCTTGTACTTGCTAATTTTGCAACCTCGGGCAGCTATGTTACCATGAAGGAATCACACAAGATTTTACTTTATAGGCTAGAACTGAAGTCGCGCCAACTGCCTAACTCAAAATACAGTCAAGAAAGTAGCTCTGAAGCTAGAAACGGGATCGACCATAAGCACTAATATGAAATTACGTACAATTTTCAAACTTCTTGTACTCGCTAACTTTGCAGCCTCGGGCAGCTATGTTACCATGGAGGAATCACACAAGATTTGACTTTATAGGCTAGAACTGAAGTCGCGCCAACTGCCTAACTCAAAATACAGTCAAGAAAGTAGCTCTGAAGCCAGAAATGGGATCAAACATTAGCACTAATGTGAAATTACGTACAATTTTCAAATTTCTTGTACTTGCTAACTTTGCAACCTCGGCCAGCTATGTTACCATGGAGGAATCACACAAGATTTGACTTTATAGGCTAGAACTGAAGTCGCGCCAACTGCCTAACTCAAAATACAGTCAAGAAAGTAGCTCTGAAGCTGAGAAACGGGATCGACCATAAGCACTAATGTGAAATTACGTACAATTTTCAAATTTCTTGTACTTGCTAATTTTGCAACCTCGGGCAGCTATGTTACCATGAAGGAATCACACAAGATTTTACTTTATAGGCTAGAACTGAAGTCGCGCCAACTGCCTAACTCAAAATACAGTCAAGAAAGTAGCTCTGAAGCTAGAAATGGGATCGACCATTAGCACTAATGGGAAATTACGTACAATTTTCAAATTTCTTGTACTTGCTAACTTTGCAACCTCGGGCAGCTATGCCAACTGCCTAACTCAAAATACAGTCAAGAAAGTAGCTCTGAAGCTAGAAACGGGATCGACCATAAGCACTAATATGAAATTACGTACAATTTTCAAACTTCTTGTACTCGCTAACTTTGCAGCCTCGGGCAGCTATGTTACCATGGAGGAATCACACAAGATTTGACTTTATAGGCTAGAACTGAAGTCGCGCCAACTGCCTAACTCAAAATACAGTCAAGAAAGTAGCTCTGAAACTAGAAATGGGATCAACCATTAGCACTAATGTGAAATTACGTACAATTTTCAAATTTCTTGTACTTGCTAACTTTGCAACCTCGGCCAGCTATGTTACCATGGAGGAATCACACAAGATTTGACTTATTGGCTAGAACTGAAGTCGCGCCAACTGCCTAACTCAAAATACAGTCAAGAAAGTAGCTCTGAAGCTGAGAAACGGGATCGACCATAAGCACTAATGTGAAATTACGTACAATTTTCAAATTTCTTGTACTTGCTAACTTTGCAACCTCGGGCAGCTATGTTACCATGAAGGAATCACACAAGATTTGACTTTATAGGCTAGAACTGAAGTCGCGCCAACTGCCTAACTCAAAATACAGTCAAGAAAGTAGCTCTGAAGCTAGAAATGGGATCGACCATTAGCACTAATGTGAAATTACGTACAATTTTCAAATTTCGTGTACTTGCTAACTTTGCAACCTCGAGCAGCTATGTTACCATGAAGGAATCACACAAGATTTGACTTTATAGGCTAGAACTGAA
This sequence comes from Merodon equestris, assembly GCA_958301585.1. Taxonomy (NCBI): domain Eukaryota; kingdom Metazoa; phylum Arthropoda; class Insecta; order Diptera; family Syrphidae; genus Merodon; species Merodon equestris. The sequence goes on from OY284414.1 coordinate 86,990,946, forward strand.
GTCGCGCCAACTGCCTAACTCTAAATACAGTCAAGAAAGTAGCTCTGAAGCTAGAAATGGGATCGACCATTAGCACTAATGTGAAATTACGTACAATTTTCAAATTTCTTGTACTTGCTAACTTTGCAACCTCGGGCAGCTATGTTACCATGGAGGAATCACACAAGATTTGACTTTATAGGCTAGAACTGAAGTCGCGCCAACTGCCTAACTCAAAATACAGTCAAGAAAGTAGCTCTGAAGCTGAGAAACGGGATCGACCATAAGCACTAATATGAAATTACGTACAATTTTCAAATTTCTTGTACTCGCTAACTTTGCAGCCTCGGGCAGCTATGTTACCATGGAGGAATCACACAAGATTTGACTTTATAGGCTAGAACTGAAGTCGCGCCAACTGCCTAACTCAAAATACAGTCAAGAAAGTAGCTCTGAAGCTGAGAAACGGGATCGACCATAAGCACTAATGTGAAATTACGTACAATTTTCAAATTTCTTGTACTTGCTAACTTTGCAACCTTGGGCAGCTATGTTACCATGAAGGAATCACACAAGATTTTACTTTATAGGCTAGAACTGAAGTCGCGCCAACTGCCTAACTCAAAATACAGTCAAGAAAGTAGCTCTGAAGCTGAGAAACGGGATCGACCATAAGCACTAATATGAAATTACGTACAATTTTCAAATTTCTTGTACTCGCTAACTTTGCAGCCTCGGGCAGCTATGTTACCATGGAGGAATCACACAAGATTTGACTTTATAGGCTAGAACTGAAGTCGCGCCAACTGCCTAACTCAAAATACAGTCAAGAAAGTAGCTCTGAAGCTGAGAAACGGGATCGACCATAAGCACTAATGTGAAATTACGTACAATTTTCAAATTTCTTGTACTTGCTAACTTTGCAACCTCGGGCAGCTATGTTACCATGAAGGAATCACACAAGATTTTACTTTATAGGCTAGAACTGAAGTCGCGCCAACTGCCTAACTCAAAATACAGTCAAGAAAGTAGCTCTGAAGCTAGAAATGGGATCGACCATTAGCACTAATGTGAAATTACGTACAATTTTCAAATTTCTTGTACTTGCTAACTTTGCAACCTCGGGCAGCTATGCCAACTGCCTAACTCAAAATACAGTCAAGAAAGTAGCTCTGAAGCTAGAAACGGGATCGACCTTAAGCACTAATATGAAATTACGTACAATTTTCAAACTTCTTGTACTCGCTAACTTTGCAGCCTCGGGCAGCTATGTTACCATGGAGGAATCACACAAGATTTGACTTTATAGGCTAGAACTGAAGTCGCGCCAACTGCCTAACTCAAAGTACAGTCAAGAAAGTAGCTCTGAAACTAGAAATGGGATCAACCATTAGCACTAATGTGAAATTACGTACAATTTTCAAATTTCTTGTACTTGCTAACTTTGCAACCTCGGCCAGCTATGTTACCATGGAGGAATCACACAAGATTTGACTTTATAGGCTAGAACTGAAGTCGCGCCAACTGCCTAACTCAAAATACAGTCAAGAAAGTAGCTCTGAAGCTGAGAAACGGGATCGACCATAAGCACTAATGTGAAATTACGTACAATTTTCAAATTTCTTGTACTTGCTAACTTTGCAACCTCGGGCAGCTATGTTACCATGAAGGAATCACACAAGATTTGACTTTATAGGCTAGAACTGAAGTCGCGCCAACTGCCTAACTCTAAATACAGTCAAGAAAGTAGCTCTGAAGCTAGAAATGGGATCGACCATTAGCACTAATGTGAAATTACGTACAATTTTCAAATTTCTTGTACTCGCTAACTTTGCAACCTCGGGCAGCTATGTTACCATGAAGGAATCACACAAGATTTTACTTTATAGGCTAGAACTGAAGTCGCGCCAACTGCCTAACTCAAAATACAGTCAAGAAAGTAGCTCTGAAGCTAGAAATGGGATCGACCATTAGCACTAATGTGAAATTACGTACAATTTTCAAATTTCTTGTACTTGCTAACTTTGCAACCTCGGGCAGCTATGCCAACTGCCTAACTCAAAATACAGTCAAGAAAGTAGCTCTGAAGCTAGAAACGGGATCGACCATAAGCACTAATATGAAATTACGTACAATTTTCAAACTTCTTGTACTCGCTAACTTTGCAGCCTCGGGCAGCTATGTTACCATGGAGGAATCACACAAGATTTGACTTTATAGGCTAGAACTGAAGTCGCGCCAACTGCCTAACTCAAAGTACAGTCAAGAAAGTAGCTCTGAAACTAGAAATGGGATCAACCATTAGCACTAATGTGAAATTACGTACAATTTTCAAATTTCTTGTACTTGCTAACTTTGCAACCTCGGCCAGCTATGTTACCATGGAGGAATCACACAAGATTTGACTTTATAGGCTAGAACTGAAGTCGCGCCAACTGCCTAACTCAAAATACAGTCAAGAAAGTAGCTCTGAAGCTGAGAAACGGGATCGACCATAAGCACTAATGTGAAATTACGTACAATTTTCAAATTTCTTGTACTTGCTAACTTTGCAACCTCGGGCAGCTATGTTACCATGAAGGAATCACACAAGATTTGACTTTATAGGCTAGAACTGAAGTCGCGCCAACTGCCTAACTCTAAATACAGTCAAGAAAGTAGCTCTGAAGCTAGAAATGGGATCGACCATTAGCACTAATGTGAAATTACGTACAATTTTCAAATTTCTTGTACTCGCTAACTTTGCAACCTCGGGCAGCTATGTTACCATGAAGGAATCACACAAGATTTGACTTTATAGGCTAGAACTAAAGTCGCGCCAACTGCCTAACTCAAAATACAGTCAAGAAAGTAGCTCTGAAGCTGAGAAACGGGATCGACCATAAGCACTAATGTGAAATTACGTACAATTTTCAAATTTCTTGTACTTGCTAACTTTGCAACCTCGGGCAGCTATGTTACCATGAAGGAATCACACAAGATTTGACTTTATAGGCTAGAACTGAAGTCGCGCCAACTGCCTAACTCAAAATACAGTCAAGAAAGTAGCTCTGAAGCTAGAAATGGGATCGACCATTAGCACTAATGTGAAATTACGTACAATTTTCAAATTTCTTGTACTTGCTAACTTTGCAACCTCGTTCAGCTATGTTACCATGGAGGAATCACACAAGATTTGACTTTATAGGCTAGAACTGAAGTCGCGCCAACTGCCTAACTCAAAATACAGTCAAGAAAGTAGCTCTGAAGCTGAGAAACGGGATCGACCATAAGCACTAATGTGAAATTACGTACAATTTTCAAATTTCTTGTACTTGCTAACTTTGCAACCTCGGGCAGCTATGTTACCATGAAGGAATCACACAAGATTTGACTTTATAGGCTAGAACTGAAGTCGCGCCAACTGCCTAACTCAAAATACAGTCAAGAAAGTAGCTCTGAAGCTAGAAATGGGATCGACCATTAGCACTAATGTGAAATTACGTACAATTTTCAAATTTCTTGTACTTGCTAACTTTGCAACCTCGGGCAGCTATGTTACCATGGAGGAATCACACAAGATTTGACTTTATAGGCTAGAACTGAAGTCGCGCCAACTGCCTAACTCAAAATACAGTCAAGAAAGTAGCTCTGAAGCTGAGAAACGGGATCGACCATAAGCACTAATGTGAAATTACGTACAATTTTCAAATTTCTTGTACTTGCTAACTTTGCAACCTCGGGCAGCTATGTTACCGTGGAGGAATCACACAAGATTTGACTTTATAGGCTAGAACTGAAGTCGCGCCAACTGCCTAACTCAAAATACAGTCAAGAAAGTAGCTCTGAAGCTAGAAACGGGATCGACCATAAGCACTAATGTGAAATTACGTACAATTTTCAAATTTCTTGTACTTGCTAACTTTGCAACCTCGGGCAGCTATGTTACCATGAAGGAATCACACAAGATTTGACTTTATAGGCTAGAACTGAAGTCGCGCCAATTGCCTAACTCAAAATACAGTCAAGAAAGTAGCTCTGAAGCTAGAAATGGGATCGACCATTAGCACTAATGTGAAATTACGTACAATTTTCAAATTTCTTGTACTTGCTAACTTTGCAACCTCGGGCAGCTATGTTACCATGGAGGAATCACACCAGATTTGACTTTATAGGCTAGAACTGAAGTCGCGCCAACTGCCTAACTCAAAATACAGTCAAGAAAGTACCTCTGAAGCTGAGAAACGGGATCGACCATAAGCACTTATGTGAAATTACGTACAATTTTCAAATTTCTTGTACTTGCTAACTTTGCAACCTCGGGCAGCTATGTTACCATGAAGGAATCACACAAGATTTGACTTTATAGGCTAGAACTGAAGTCGCGCCAACTGCCTAACTCAAAATACAGTCAAGAAAGTAGCTCTGAAGCTAGAAACGGGATCGACCATAAGCACTAATGTGAAATTACGTACAATTTTCAAATTTCTTGTACTTGCCAACTTTGCAACCTCGGGCAGCTATGTTACCATGGAGGAATCACACAAGATTTGACTTTATAGGCTAGAACTGAAGTCGCGCCAACTGCCTAACTCAAAATACAGTCAAGAAAGTAGCTCTGAAGCTAGAAACGGGATCGACCATAAGCACTAATGTGAAATTACGTACAATTTCAAATTTGTTGTACTTGATAACTTTGCAGCCTCGGGCAGCTATGTTACCATGGAGGAATCACACAAGATTTGACTTTATAGGCTAGAACTGAAGTCGCGCCAACTGCCTAACTCAAAATACAGTCAAGAAAGTAGCTCTGAAGCTAGAAACGGGATCGACCATAAGCACTAATGTGAAATTACGTACAATTTTCAAATTTCTTGTACTTGCCAACTTTGCAACCTCGGGCAGCTATGTTACCATGGAGGAATCACACAAGATTTGACTTTATAGGCTAGAACTGAAGTCGCGCCAACTGCCTAACTCAAAATACAGTCAAGAAAGTAGCTCTGAAGCTAGAAACGGGATCGACCATAAGCACTAATGTGAAATTACGTACAATTTTCAAATTTGTTGTACTTGATAACTTTGCAGCCTCGGGCAGCTATGTTACCATGGAGGAATCACACAAGATTTGACTTTATAGGCTAGAACTGAAGTCGCGCCAACTGCCTAACTCAAAATACAGTCAAGAAAGTAGCTCTGAAGCTAGAAACGGGATCGACCATAAGCACTAATATGAAATTACGTACAATTTTCAAATTTCTTGTACTCGCTAACTTTGCAGCCTCGGGCAGCTATGTTACCATGGAGGAATCACACAAGATTTGACTTTATAGGCTAGAACTGAAGTCGCGCCAACTGCCTAACTCAAAATACAGTCAAGAAAGTAGCTCTGAAGCTAGAAACGGGATCGACCATAAGCACTAATGTGAAATTACGTACAATTTTAAAATTTCTTGTACTTGCTAACTTTGCAACCTCGGGCAGCTATGTTACCGTGGAGGAATCACACAAGATTTGACTTTATAGGCTAGAACTGAAGTCGCGCCAACTGCCTAACTCAAAATACAGTCAAGAAAGTAGCTCTGAAGCTAGAAACGGGATCGACCATAAGCACTAATGTGAAATTACGTACAATTTTCAAATTTCTTGTACTTGCTAACTTTGCAACCTCGGGCAGCTATGTTACCATGAAGGAATCACACAAGATTTGACTTTATAGGCTAGAACTGAAGTCGCGGCAATTGCATAACTCAAAATACAGTCAAGAAAGTAGCTCTGAAGCTAGAAATGGGATCGACCATTAGCACTAATGTGAAATTACGTACAATTTTCAAATTTCTTGTACTTACTAACTTTGCAACCTCGGGCAGCTATGTTACCATGGAGGAATCACACAAGATTTGACTTTATAGGCTAGAACTGAAGTCGCGCCAACTGCCTAACTCAAAATACAGTCAAGAAAGTAGCTCTGAAGCTGAGAAACGGGATCGACCATAAGCACTAATGTGAAATTACGTACAATTTTCAAATTTCTTGTACTTGCTAACTTTGCAGCCTCGGGCATCTATGTTACCATGGAGGAATCACACAAGATTTGACTTTATAGGCTAGAACTGAAGTCGCGCCAACTGCCTAACTCAAAATACAGTCAAGAAAGTAGCTCTGAAGCTAGAAACGGGATCGACCATAAGCACTAATATGAAATTACGTACAATTTTCAAATTTCTTGTACTCGCTAACTTTGCAGCCTCGGGCAGCTATGTGGAACCATGGAGGAATCACACAAGATTTGACTTTATAGGCTAGAACTGAAGTCGCGCCAACTGCCTAACTCAAAATACAGTCAAGAAAGTAGCTCTGAAGCTCGAAACGGGATCGACCATAAGCACTAATGTGAAATTACGTACAATTTTCAAATTTCTTGTACTTGCTAACTTTGCAACCTCGGGCAGCTATGTTACCATGAAGGAATCACACAAGATTTGACTTTATAGGCTAGAACTGAAGTCGCGCCAACTGCCTAACTCAAAATACAGTCAAGAAAGTAGCTCTGAAGCTAGAAATGGGATCGACCATTAGCACTAATGTGAAATTACGTACAATTTTCAAATTTCTTGTACTTGCTAACTTTGCAACCTCGGGCAGCTATGTTACCATGGAGGAATCACACAAGATTTGACTTTATAGGCTAGAACTGAAGTCGCGCCAACTGCCTAACTCAAAATACAGTCAAGAAAGTAGCTCTGAAGCTGAGAAACGGGATCGACCATAAGCACTAATGTGAAATTACGTACAATTTTCAAATTTCTTGTACTTGCTAACTTTGCAACCTCGGGCAGCTATGTTACCATGAAGGAATCACACAAGATTTGACTTTATAGGCTAGAACTGAAGTCGCGCCAACTGCCTAACTCAAAATACAGTCAAGAAAGTAGCTCTGAAGCTGAGAAACGGGATCGACCATAAGCACTAATGTGAAATTACGTACAATTTTCAAATTTCTTGTACTTGCTAACTTTGCAACCTCGGGCAGCTATGTTACCATGAAGGAATCACACAAGATTTGACTTTATAGGCTAGAACTGAAGTCGCGCCAACTGCCTAACTCAAAATACAGTCAAGAAAGTAGCTCTGAAGCTAGAAATGGGATCGACCATTAGCACTAATGTGAAATTACGTACAATTTTCAAATTTCTTGTACTTGCTAACTTTGCAACCTCGGGCAGCTATGTTACCATGGAGGAATCACACAAGATTTGACTTTATAGGCTAGAACTGAAATCGCGCCAACTGCCTAACTCAAAATACAGTCAAGAAAGTAGCTCTGAAGCTGAGAAACGGGATCGACCATAAGCACTAATGTGAAATTACGTACAATTTTCAAATTTCTTGTACTTGCTAACTTTGCAACCTCGGGCAGCTATGTTACCATGAAGGAATCACACAAGATTTGACTTTATAGGCTAGAACTGAAGTCGCGCCAACTGCCTAACTCAAAATACAGTCAAGAAAGTAGCTCTGAAGCTAGAAATGGGATCGACCATTAGCACTAATGTGAAATTACGTACAATTTTCAAATTTCTTGTACTTGCTAACTTTGCAACCTCAGGCAGCTATGTTACCATTGAGGAATCACACAAGATTTGACTTTATAGGCTAGAACTGAAGTCGCGCCAACTGCCTAACTCAAAATACAGTCAAGAAAGTAGCTCTGAAGCTGAGAAACGGGATCGACAATAAGCACTAATGTGAAATTACGTACAATTTTCAAATTTCTTGTACTTGCTAACTTTGCAGCCTCGGGCAGCTATGTTACCATGGAGGAATCACACAAGATTTGACTTTATAGGCTAGAACTGAAGTCGCGCCAACAGCCTAACTCAAAATACAGTCAAGAAAGTAGCTCTGAAGCTAGAAACGGGATCGACCATAAGCACTAATATGAAATTACGTACAATTTTCAAATTTCTTGTACTCGCTAACTTTGCAGCCTCGGGCAGCTATGTTACCACAAGATTTGACTTTATAGGCTAGAACTAGAAGTCGCGCCAACTGCCTAACTCAAAATACAGTCAAGAAAGTAGCTCTGAAGCTAGAAACGGGATCGACCATAAGCACTAATGTGAAATTACGTACAATTTTCAAATTTCTTGTACTTGCTAACTTTGCAACCTCGGGCAGCTATGTTACCATGAAGGAATCACACAAAATTTGACTTTATAGGCTAGAACTGAAGTCGCGCGAACTGCCTAACTCAAAATACAGTCAAGAAAGTAGCTCTGAAGCTAGAAATGGGATCGACCATTAGCACTAATGTGAAATTACGTACAATTTTCAAATTTCTTGTACTTGCTAACTTTGCAACCTCGGGCAGCTATGTTACCATGGAGGAATCACACAAGATTTGACTTTATAGGCTAGAACTGAAGTCGCGCGAACTGCCTAACTCAAAATACAGTCAAGAAAGTAGCTCTGAAGCTGAGAAACGGGATCGACCATAAGCACTAATGTGAAATTACGTACAATTTTCAAATTTCTTGTACTTGCTAACTTTGCAACCTCGGGCAGCTATGTTACCATGAAGGAATCACACAAGATTTGACTTTATAGGCTAGAACTGAAGTCGCGCCAACTGCCTAACTCAAAATACAGTCAAGAAAGTAGCTCTGAAGCTAGAAATGGGATCGACCATTAGCACTAATGTGAAATTACGTACAATTTTCAAATTTCTTGTACTTGCTAACTTTGCAACCTCGGGCAGCTATGTTACCATGGAGGAATCACACAAGATTTGACTTTATAGGCTAGAACTGAAGTCGCGCCAACTGCCTAACTCAAAATACAGTCAAGAAAGTAGCTCTGAAGCTGAGAAACGGGATCGACAATAAGCACTAATGTGAAATTACGTACAATTTTCAAATTTCTTGTACTTGCTAACTTTGCAGCCTCGGGCAGCTATGTTACCATGGAGGAATCACACAAGATTTGACTTTATAGGCTAGAACTAAAGTCGCGCCAACAGCCTAACTCAAAATACAGTCAAGAAAGTAGCTCTGAAGCTAGAAATGGGATCGACCATTAGCACTAATGTGAAATTACGTACAATTTTCAAATTTCTTGTACTTGCTAACTTTGCAACCTCGGGCAGCTATGTTACCATGGAGGAATCACACAAGATTTGACTTTATAGGCTAGAACTGAAGTCGCGCCAACTGCCTAACTCAAAATACAGTCAAGAAAGTAGCTCTGAAGCTGAGAAACGGGATCGACAATAAGCACTAATGTGAAATTACGTACAATTTTCAAATTTCTTGTACTTGCTAACTTTGCAGCCTCGGGCAGCTATGTTACCATGGAGGAATCACACAAGATTTGACTTTATAGGCTAGAACTGAAGTCGCGCCAACAGCCTAACTCAAAATACAGTCAAGAAAGTAGCTCTGAAGCTAGAAATGGGATCGACCATTAGCACTAATGTGAAATTACGTACAATTTTCAAATTTCTTGTACTTGCTAACTTTGCAACCTCGGGCAGCTATGTTACCATGGAGGAATCACACAAGATTTGACTTTATAGGCTAGAACTGAAGTCGCGCCAACTGCCTAACTCAAAATACAGTCAAGAAAGTAGCTCTGAAGCTGAGAAACGGGATCGACAATAAGCACTAATGTGAAATTACGTACAATTTTCAAATTTCTTGTACTTGCTAACTTTGCAGCCTCGGGCAGCTATGTTACCATGGAGGAATCACACAAGATTTGACTTTATAGGCTAGAACTGAAGTCGCGCCAACTGCCTAACTCAAAATACAGTCAAGAAAGTAGCTCTGAAGCTAGAAACGGGATCGACCATAAGCACTAATGTGAAATTACGTACAATTTTCAAATTTCTTGTACTTGCTAACTTTGCAACCTCGGGCAGCTATGTTACCATGAAGGAATCACACAAGATTTGACTTTATAGGCTAGAACTGAAGTCGCGCCAACTGCCTAACTCAAAATACAGTCAAGAAAGTAGCTCTGAAGCTGGAAATGGGATCGACCATTAGCACTAATGTGAAATTACGTACAATTTTCAAATTTCTTGTACTTGCTAACTTTGCAACCTCGGGCAGCTATGTTACCATGGAGGAATCACACAAGATTTGACTTTATAGGCTAGAACTGAAGTCGCGCCAACTGCCTAACTCAAAATACAGTCAAGAAAGTAGCTCTGAAGCTGAGAAACGGGATCGACCATAAGCAATAATGTGAAATTACGTACAATTTTCAAATTTCTTGTACTTGCTAACTTTGCAGCCTCGGGCAGCTATGTTACCATGGAGGAATCACACAAGATTTGACTTTATAGGCTAGAACTGAAGCCGCGCCAACTGCCTAACTCAAAATACAGTCAAGAAAGTAGCTCTGAAGCTAGAAACGGGATCGACCATAAGCACTAATGTGAAATTACGTACAATTTTCAAATTTCTTGTACTTGCTAACTTTGCAACCTCGGGCAGCTATGTTACCATGAAGGAATCACACAAGATTTGACTTTATAGGCTAGAACTGAAGTCGCGCCAACTGCCTAACTCAAAATACAGTCAAGAAAGTAGCTCTGAAGCTAGAAATGGGATCGACCATTAGCACTAATGTGAAATTACGTACAATTTTCAAATTTCTTGTACTTGCTAACTTTGCAACCTCGGGCAGCTATGTTACCATGGAGGAATCACACAAGATTTGACTTTATAGGCTAGAACTGAAGTCGCGCCAACTGCCTAACTCAAAATACAGTCAAGAAAGTAGCTCTGAAGCTAGAAACGGGATCGACCATAAGCACTAATGTGAAATTACGTACAATTTTCAAATTTCTTGTACTTGCTAACTTTGCAACCTCGGGCAGCTATGTTACCATGGAGGAATCACACAAGATTTGACTTTATAGGCTAGAACTGAAGTCGCGCCAACCGCCTAACTGAAAATACAGTCAAGAAAGTAGCTCTGAAGCTGAGCAACGGGATCGACCATAAGCATTAATGTGAAATTACGTACAATTTTCAAATTTCTTGTACTTGCTAACTTTGCAGCCTCGGGCAGCTATGTTACCATGGAGGAATCACACAAGATTTGACTTTATAGGCTAGAACTGAAGTCGCGCCAACTGTCTAACTCAAAATACAGTCAAGAAAGTAGCTCTGAAGCTGAGAAACGGGATCGACCATAAGCACTAATGTGAAATTACGTACAATTTTCAAATTTCTTGTACTTGCTAACTTTGCAACCTCGGGCAGCTATGTTACAATGAAGGAATCACACAAGATTTGACTTTATAGGCTAGAACTGAAGTCGCGCCAACTGCCTAACTCAAAATACAGTCAAGAAAGTAGCTCTGAAGCTAGAAATGGGATCGACCATTAGCACTAATGTGAAATTACGTACAATTTTCAAATTTCTTGTACTTGCTAACTTTGCAACCTCGGGCAGCTATGTTACCATGGAGGAATCACACAAGATTTGACTTTATAGGCTAGAACTGAAGTCGCGCCAACTGCCTAACTCAAAATACAGTCAAGACAGTAGCTCTGAAGCTGAGAAACGGGATCGACCATAAGCACTAATGTGAAATTACGTACAATTTTCAAATTTCTTGTACTTGCTAACTTTGCAGCCTCGGGCAGCTATGTTACCATGGAGGAATCACACAAGATTTGACTTTATAGGCTAGAACTGAAATCGCGCCAACTGCCTAACTCAAAATACAGTCAAGAAAGTAGCTCTGAAGCTAGAAACGGGATCGACCATAAGCACTAATATGAAATTACGTACAATTTTCAAATTTCTTGTACTCGCTAACTTTGCAGCCTCGGGCAGCTATGTTACCATGGAGGAATCACATAAGATTTGACTTTATAGGCTAGAACTGAAGTCGCGCCAACTGCCTAACTCAAAATACAGTCAAGAAAGTAGCTCTGAAGCTAGAAACGGGATCGACCATAAGCACTAATGTGAAATTACGTACAATTTTCAAATTTGTTGTACTTGATAACTTTGCAGCCTCGGGCAGCTATGTTACCATGGAGGAATCACACAAGATTTGACTTTATAGGCTAGAACTGAAGTCGCGCCAACTGCCTAACTCAAAATACAGTCAAGAAAGTAGCTCTGAAGCTAGAAACGGGATCGACCATAAGCACTAATGTGAAATTACGTACAATTTTCAAATTTCTTGTACTTGCTAACTTTGCAACCTCGGGCAGCTATGTTACCATGGAGGAATCACACAAGATTTGACTTTATAGGCTAGAACTGAAGTCGCGCCAACTGCCTAACTCAAAATACAGTCAAGAAAGTAGCTCTGAAGCTAGAAACGGGATCGACCATAAGCACTAATGTGAAATTACGTGCAATTTTCAAATTTGTTGTACTTGATAACTTTGCAGCCTCGGGCAGCTATGTTACCATGGAGGAATCACACAAGATTTGACTTTATAGGCTAGAACTGAAGTCGCGCCAACTGCCTAACTCAAAATACAGTCAAGAAAGTAGCTCTGAAGCTAGAAACGGGATCGACCATAAGCACTAATGTGAAATTACGTACAATTTTCAAATTTGTTGTACTTGATAACTTTGCAGCCTCGGGCAGCTATGTTACCATGGAGGAATCACACAAGATTTGACTTTATAGGCTAGAACTGAAGTCGCGCCAACTGCCTAACTCAAAATACAGTCCAGAAAGTAGCTCTGAAGCTAGAAACGGGATCGACCATAAGCACTAATGTGAAATTACGTACAATTTTCAAATTTCTTGTACTTGCTAACTTTGCAACCTCGGGCAGCTATGTTACCATGAAGGAATCACACAAGATTTGACTTTATAGGCTAGAACTAAAGTCGCGCCAATTGCCTAACTCAAAATACAGTCAAGAAAGTAGCTCTGAAGCTAGAAATGGGATCGACCATTAGCACTAATGTGAAATTACGTACAATTTTCAAATTTCTTGTACTTGCTAACTTTGCAACCTCGGGCAGCTATGTTACCATGGAGGAATCACACAAGATTTGACTTACTAGGCTAGAACTGAAGTCGCGCCAACTGCCTAACTCAAAATACAGTCAAGAAAGTAGCTCTGAAGCTGAGAAACGGGATCGACCATAAGCACTAATGTGAAATTACGTACAATTTTCAAATTTCTTGTACTTGCTAACTTTGCAGCCTCGGGCAGCTATGTTACCATGGAGGAATCACACAAGATTTGACTTTATAGGCTAGAACTGAAGTCGCGCCAACTGCCTAACTCAAAATACAGTCAAGAAAGTAGCTCTGAAGCTAGAAACGGGATCGACCATAAGCACTAATATGAAATTACGTACAATTTTCAAATTTCTTGTACTCGCTAACTTTGCAGCCTCGGGCAGCTATGTGGAACCATGGAGGAATCACACAAGATTTGACTTTATAGGCTAGAACTGAAGTCGCGCCAACTGCCTAACTCAAAATACAGTCAAGAAAGTAGCTCTGAAGCTGAGCAACGGGATCGACCATAAGCACTAATGTGAAATTACGTACAATTTTCAAATTTCTTGTACTTGCTAACTTTGCAACCTCGGGCAGCTATGTTACCATGAAGGAATCACACAAGATTTGACTTTATAGGCTAGAACTGAAGTCGCGCCAACTGCCTAACTCAAAATACAGTCAAGAAAGTAGCTCTGAAGCTAGAAATGGGATCGACCATTAGCACTAATGTGAAATTACGTACAATTTTCAAATTTCTTGTACTTGCTAACTTTGCAACCTCGGGCAGCTATGTTACCATGGAGGAATCACACAAGATTTGACTTTATAGGCTAGAACTGAAGTCGCGCCAACTGCCTAACTCAAAATACAGTCAAGAAAGTAGCTCTGAAGCTGAGAAACGGGATCGACCATAAGCACTAATGTGAAATTACGTACAATTTTCAAATTTCTTGTACTTGCTAAATTTGCAACCTCGGGCAGCTATGTTACCATGGAGGAATCACACAAGATTTGACTTTATAGGCTAGAACTGAAGTCGCGCCAACTGCCTAACTCAAAATACAGTCAAGAAAGTACCTCTGAAGCTGAGAAACGGGATCGACCATAAGCACTTATGTGAAATTACGTACAATTTTCAAATTTCTTGTACTTGCTAACTTTGCAACCTCGGGCAGCTATGTTACCATGAAGGAATCACACAAGATTTGACTTTATAGGCTAGAACTGAAGTCGCGCCAACTGCCTAACTCAAAATACAGTCAAGAAAGTAGCTCTGAAGCTAGAAATGGGATCGACCATTAGCACTAATGTGAAATTACGTACAATTTTCAAATTTCTTGTACTTGCTAACTTTGCAACCTCGGGCAGCTATGTTACCATGGAGGAATCACACAAGATTTGACTTTATAGGCTAGAACTGAAGTCGCGCCAACTGCCTAACTCAAAATACAGTCAAGAAAGTAGCTCTGAAGCTGAGAAACGGGATCGACCATAAGCACTAATGTGAAATTACGTACAATTTTCAAATTTCTTGTACTTGCTAACTTTGCAGCCTCGGGCAGCTATGTTACCATGGAGGAATCACACAAGATTTGACTTTATAGGCTAGAACTGAAGTCGCGCCAACTGCCTAACTCAAAATACAGTCAAGAAAGTAGCTCTGAAGCTGAGAAACGGGATCGATCATAAGCACTGATGTGAAATTACGTACAATTTTCAAATTTCTTGTACTTGCTAACTTTGCAACCTCGGGCAGCTATGTTACCATGGAGGAATCACACAAGATTTGACTTTATCGGCTAGAACTGAAGTCGCGCCAACTGCCTAACTCAAAATACAGTCAAGACAGTAGCTCTGAAGCTGAGAAACGGGATCGACCATAAGCACTAATGTGAAATTACGTACAATTTTCAAATTTCTTGTACTTGCTAACTTTGCAGCCTCGGGCAGCTATGTTACCATGGAGGAATCACACAAGATTTGACTTTATAGGCTAGAACTGAAATCGCGCCAACTGCCTAACTCAAAATACAGTCAAGAAAGTAGCTCTGAAGCTAGAAACGGGATCGACCATAAGCACTAATATGAAATTACGTACAATTTTCAAATTTCTTGTACTCGCTAACTTTGCAGCCTCGGGCAGCTATGTTACCATGGAGGAATCACACAAGATTTGACTTTATAGGCTAGAACTGAAGTCGCGCCAACTGCCTAACTCAAAATACAGTCAAGAAAGTAGCTCTGAAGCTAGAAACGGGATCGACCATAAGCACTAATGTGAAATTACGTACAATTTTCAAATTTGTTGTACTTGATAACTTTGCAGCCTCGGGCAGCTATGTTACCATGGAGGAATCACACAAGATTTGACTTTATAGGCTAGAACTGAAGTCGCGCCAACTGCCTAACTCAAAATACAGTCAAGAAAGTAGCTCTGAAGCTAGAAACGGGATCGACCATAAGCACTAATGTGAAATTACGTACAATTTTCAAATTTCTTGTACTTGCTAACTTTGCAGCCTCGGGCAGCTATGTTACCATGGAGGAATCACACAAGATTTGACTTTATAGGCTAGAACTGAAGTCGCGCCAACTGTCTAACTCAAAATACAGTCAAGAAAGTAGCTCTGAAGCTAGAAACGGGATCGACCATAAGCACTAATGTGAAATTACGTACAATTTTCAAATTTCTTGTACTTGCTAACTTTGCAGCCTCGGGCAGCTATGTTACCATGGAGGAATCACACAAGATTTGACTTTATAGGCTAGAACTGAAGTCGCGCCAACTGCCTAACTCAAAATACAGTCAAGAAAGTAGCTCTGAAGCTAGAAACGGGATCGACCATAAGCACTAATGTGAAATTACGTACAATTTTCAAATTTCTTGTACATGCTAACTTTGCAACCTCGGGCAGCTATGTTACCATGAAGGAATCACACAAGATTTTACTTTATAGGCTAGAACTGAAGTCGCGCCAACTGCCTAACTCAAAATACAGTCAAGAAAGTAGCTCTGAAGCTGAGAAACGGGATCGACCATAAGCACTAATGTGAAATTACGTACAATTTTCAAATTTCTTGTACTTGCTAACTTTGCAACCTCGGGCAGCTATGTTACCATGAAGGAATCACACAAGATTTTACTTTATAGGCTAGAACTGAAGTCGCGCCAACTGCGTAACTCAAAATACAGTCAAGAAAGTAGCTCTGAAGCTAGAAATGGGATCGACCATTAGCACTAATGTGAAATTACGTACAATTTTCAAATTTCTTGTACTTGCTAATTTTGCAACCTCGGGCAGCTATGTTACCATGGAAGAATCACACAAGATTTGACTTTATAGGCTAGAACCGAAGTCGCGCCAACTGCCTAACTCAAAATACAGTCAAGAAAGTAGCTCTGAAGCTAGAAACGGGATCGACCATAAGCACTAATGTGAAATTACGTACAATTTTCAAATTTCTTGTACTTGCTAACTTTGCAACCTCGGGCAGCTATGTTACCATGGAGGAATCACACAAGATTTGACTTTATAGGCTAGAACTGAAGTCGCGCCAACTGCCTAACTGAAAATACAGTCAAGAAAGTAGCTCTGAAGCTGAGCAACGGGATCGACCATAAGCACTAATGTGAAATTACGTACAATTTTCAAATTTCTTGTACTTGCTAATTTTGCAGCCTCGGGCAGCTATGTTACCATGGAGGAATCACACAAGATTTGACTTTATAGGCTAGAACTGAAGTCGCGCCAACTGTCTAACTCAAAATACAGTCAAGAAAGTAGCTCTGAAGCTAGAAACGGGATCGACCATAAGCACTAATGTGAAATTACGTACAATTTTCAAATTTCTTGTACTTGCTAACTTTGCAGCCTCGGGCAGCTATGTTACCATGGAGGAATCACACAAGATTTGACTTTATAGGCTAGAACTGAAGTCGCGCCAACTGCCTAACTCAAAATACAGTCAAGAAAGTAGCTCTGAAGCTAGAAACGGGATCGACCATAAGCACTAATGTGAAATTACGTACAATTTTCAAATTTCTTGTACATGCTAACTTTGCAACCTCGGGCAGCTATGTTACCATGAAGGAATCACACAAGATTTTACTTTATAGGCTAGAATTGAAGTCGCGCCAACTGCCTAACTCAAAATACAGTCAAGAAAGTAGCTCTGAAGCTGAGAAACGGGATCGACCATAAGCACTAATGTGAAATTACGTACAATTTTCAAATGTCTTGTACTTGCTAACTTTGCAACCTCGGGCAGCTATGTTACCATGAAGGAATCACACAAGATTTTACTTTATAGGCTAGAACTGAAGTCGCGCCAACTGCGTAACTCAAAATACAGTCAAGAAAGTAGCTCTGAAGCTAGAAATGGGATCGACCATTAGCACTAATGTGAAATTACGTACAATTTTCAAATTTCTTGTACTTGCTAATTTTGCAACCTCGGGCAGCTATGTTACCATGGAAGAATCACACAAGATTTGACTTTATAGGCTAGAACCGAAGTCGCGCCAACTGCCTAACTCAAAATACTGTCAAGAAAGTAGCTCTGAAGCTGAGAAACGGGATCGACCATAAGCACTAATGTGAAATTACGTACAATTTTCAAATTTCTTGTACTTGCTAACTTTGCAAACTCGGGCAGCTATGTTACCATGAAGGAATCACACAAGATTTGACTTTATAGGCTAGAACTGAAGTCGCGCCAACTGCCTAACTCTAAATACAGTCAAGAAAGTAGCTCTGAAGCTAGAAATGGGATCGACCATTAGCACTAATGTGAAATTACGTACAATTTTCAAATTTCTTGTACTTGCTAACTTTGCAGCCTCGGGCAGCTATGTTACCATGGAGGAATCACACAAGATTTGACTTTATAGGCTAGAACTGAAGTCGCGCCAACTGCCCAACTCAAAATACAGTCAAGAAAGTAGCTCTGAAGCTAGAAACGGGATCGACCATAAGCACTAATATGAAATTACGTACAATTTTCAAATTTCTTGTACTCGCTAACTTTGCAGCCTCGGGCAGCTATGTTACCATGGAGGAATCACACAAGATTTGACTTTATAGGCTAGAACTGAAGTCGCGCCAACTGCCTAACTCAAAATACAGTCAAGAAAGTAGCTCTGAAGCTAGAAATGGGATCGACCATTAGCACTAATGTGAAATTACGTACAATTTTCAAATTTCTTGTACTTGCTAACTTTGCAACCTCGGGCAGCTATGTTACCATGGAGGAATCACACAAGATTTGACTTTATAGGCTAGAACTGAAGTCGCGCCAACTGCCTAACTCAAAATACAGTCAAGAAAGTAGCTCTGAAGCTAGAAACGGGATCGACCATAAGCACTAATGTGAAATTACGTACAATTTTAAAATTTTTTGTACTTGCTAACTTTGCAACCTCGGGCAGCTATGTTACCATGGAGGAATCACACAAGATTTGACTTTATAGGCTAGAACTGAAGTCGCGCCAACTGCCTAACTCAAAATACAGTCAAGAAAGAAGCTCTGAAGGTAGAAACGGGATCGACCATAAGCACTAATGTGAAATTACGTACAATTTTCAAAATTCTTGTTCTTGATAACTTTGCAGCCTCGGGCAGCTATGTTACCATGGAGGAATCACACAAGATTTGACTTTATAGGCTAGAAATGAAGTCGCGCCAACTGCCTAACTCAAAATACAGTCAAGAAAGTAGCTCTGAAGCTAGAAACGGGATCGACCATAAGCACTAATGTGAAATTACGTACAATTTTCAAATTTCTTGTACTTGCTAACTTTGCAACCTCGGGCTGCTATGTTACCGTGGAGGAATCACACAAGATTTGACTTTATAGGCTAGAACTGAAGTCGCGCCAACTGCCTAACTCAAAATACAGTCAAGAAAGTAGCTCTGAAGCTAGAAACGGGATCGACCATAAGCACTAATGTGAAATTACGTACAATTTTCAAATTTCTTGTAATTGCTAACTTTGCAACCTCGGGCAGCTATGTTACCATGGAGGAATCACACAAAATTTGACTTTATAGGCTAGAACTGAAGTCACGCCAACTGCCTAACTCAAAATACAGTCAAGAAAGTAGCTCTGAAGCTAGAAACGGGATCGACCATAAGCACTAATATGAAATTACGTACAATTTTCAAATTTCTTGTACTCGCTAACTTTGCAGCCTCGGGCAGCTATGTTACCATGGAGGAATCACACAAGATTTGACTTTATAGGCTAGAACTGAAGTCGCGCCAACTGCCTAACTCAAAATACAGTCAAGAAAGTAGCTCTGAAGCTAGAAACGGGATCGACCATAAGCACTAATGTGAAATTACGTACAATTTTCAAATTTCTTGTACTTGCTAACTTTGCAACCTCGGGCAGCTATGTTACCATGAAGGAATCACACAAAATTTGACTTTATAGGCTAGAACTGAAGTCGCGCGAACTGCCTAACTCAAAATACAGTCAAGAAAGTAGCTCTGAAGCTAGAAATGGTATCGACCATTAGCACTAATGTGAAATTACGTACAATTTTCAAATTTCTTGTACTCGCTAACTTTGCAGCCTCGGGCAGCTATGTTACCATGGAGGAATCACACAAGATTTGACTTTATAGGCTAGAACTGAAGTCGCGCCAACTGCCTAACTCAAAATACAGTCAAGAAAGTAGCTCTGAAGCTAGAAACGGGATCGACCATAAGCACTAATGTGAAATTACGTACAATTTTCAAATTTCTTGTACTTGCTAACTTTGCAACCTCGGGCAGCTATGTTACCATGGAGGAATCACACAAGATTTGACTTTATAGGCTAGAACTGAAGTCGCGCCAGCTGCCTAACTCAAAATACAGTCAAGAAAGTAGCTCTGAAGCTAGAAACGGGATCGACCATAAGCACTAATATGAAATTACGTACAATTTTCAAATTTCTTGTACTCGCTAACTTTGCAGCCACGGGCAGCTATGTTACCATGAAGGAATCACTCAAGATTTGACTTTATAGGCTAGAACTGAAGTCGCGCCAACTGCCTAACTCCAAATACAGTCAAGAAAGTAGCTCTGAAGCTAGAAACGGGATCGACCATAAGCACTAATGTGAAATTACGTACAATTTTCAAATTTCTTGTACTTGCTAACTTTGCAACCTCGGGCAGCTATGTTACCATGAAGGAATCACACAAAATTTGACTTTATAGGCTAGAACTGAAGTCGCGCGAACTGCCTAACTCAAAATACAGTCAAGAAAGTAGCTCTGAAGCTAGAAATGGGATCGACCATTAGCACTAATGTGAAATTACGTACAATTTTCAAATTTCTTGTACTTGCTAACTTTGCAACCTCGGGCAGCTATGTTACCATGGAGGAATCACACAAGATTTGACTTTATAGGCTAGAACTGAAGTCGCGCCAACTGCCTAACTCAAAATACAGTCAAGAAAGTAGCTCTGAAGCTGAGAAACGGGATCGACCATAAGCACTAATGTGAAATTACGTACAATTTTGAAATTTCTTGTACTTGCTAACTTTGCAACCTCGGGCAGCTATGTTACCATGAAGGAATCACACAAGATTTGACTTTATAGGCTAGAACTGAAGTCGCGCCAACTGCCTAACTCAAAATACAGTCAAGAAAGTAGCTCTGAAGCTAGAAATGGGATCGACCATTAGCACTAATGTGAAATTAGGTACAATTTTCAAATTTCTTGTACTTGCTAACTTTGCAACCTCGGGCAGCTATGTTACCATTGAGGAATCACACAAGATTTGACTTTATAGGCTAGAACTGAAGTCGCGCCAACTGCCTAACTCAAAATACAGTCAAGAAAGTAGCTCTGAAGCTGAGAAACGGGATCGACAATAAGCACTAATGTGAAATTACGTACAATTTTCAAATTTCTTGTACTTGCTAACTTTGCAGCCTCGGGCAGCTATGTTACCATGGAGGAATCACACAAGATTTGACTTTATAGGCTAGAACTGAAGTCGCGCCAACAGCCTAACTCAAAATACAGTCAAGAAAGTAGCTCTGAAGCTAGAAACGGGATCGACCATAAGCACTAATATGAAATTACGTACAATTTTCAAATTTCTTGTACTCGCTAACTTTGCAGCCTCGGGCAGCTATGTTACCATGGAGGAATCACACAAAATTTGACTTTATAGGCTAGAACTGAAGTCGCGCGAACTGCCTAACTCAAAATACAGTCAAGAAAGTAGCTCTGAAGCTAGAAATGGGATCGACCATTAGCACTAATGTGAAATTACGTACAATTTTCAAATTTCTTGTACTTGCTAACTTTGCAACCTCGGGCAGCTATGTTACCATGGAGGAATCACACAAGATTTGACTTTATAGGCTAGAACTGAAGTCGCGCCAACTGCCTAACTCTAAATACAGTCAAGAAAGTAGCTCTGAAGCTAGAAACGGGATCGACCATAAGCACTAATGTGAAATTACGTACAATTTTAAAATTTTTTGTACTTGCTAACTTTGCAACCTCGGGCAGCTATGTTACCATGGAGGAATCACACAAGATTTGACTTTATAGGCTAGAACTGAAGTCGCGCCAACTGCCTAACTCAAAATACTGTCAAGAAAGTAGCTCTGAAGCTGAGAAACGGGATCGACCATAAGCACTAATGTGAAATTACGTACAATTTTCAAATTTCTTGTACTTGCTAACTTTGCAAACTCGGGCAGCTATGTTACCATGAAGGAATCACACAAGATTTGACTTTATAGGCTAGAACTGAAGTCGCGCCAACTGCCTAACTCTAAATACAGTCAAGAAAGTAGCTCTGAAGCTAGAAATGGGATCGACCATTAGCACTAATGTGAAATTACGTACAATTTTCAAATTTCTTGTACTTGCTAACTTTGCAGCCTCGGGCAGCTATGTTACCATGGAGGAATCACACAAGATTTGACTTTATAGGCTAGAACTGAAGTCGCGCCAACTGCCCAACTCAAAATACAGTCAAGAAAGTAGCTCTGAAGCTAGAAACGGGATCGACCATAAGCACTAATATGAAATTACGTACAATTTTCAAATTTCTTGTACTCGCTAACTTTGCAGCCTCGGGCAGCTATGTTACCATGGAGGAATCACACAAGATTTGACTTTATAGGCTAGAACTGAAGTCGCGCCAACTGCCTAACTCAAAATACAGTCAAGAAAGTAGCTCTGAAGCTAGAAATGGGATCGACCATTAGCACTAATGTGAAATTACGTACAATTTTCAAATTTCTTGTACTTGCTAACTTTGCAACCTCGGGCAGCTATGTTACCATGGAGGAATCACACAAGATTTGACTTTATAGGCTAGAACTGAAGTCGCGCCAACTGCCTAACTCAAAATACAGTCAAGAAAGTAGCTCTGAAGCTAGAAACGGGATCGACCATAAGCACTAATGTGAAATTACGTACAATTTTAAAATTTTTTGTACTTGCTAACTTTGCAACCTCGGGCAGCTATGTTACCATGGAGGAATCACACAAGATTTGACTTTATAGGCTAGAACTGAAGTCGCGCCAACTGCCTAACTCAAAATACAGTCAAGAAAGAAGCTCTGAAGGTAGAAACGGGATCGACCATAAGCACTAATGTGAAATTACGTACAATTTTCAAAATTCTTGTTCTTGATAACTTTGCAGCCTCGGGCAGCTATGTTACCATGGAGGAATCACACAAGATTTGACTTTATAGGCTAGAAATGAAGTCGCGCCAACTGCCTAACTCAAAATACAGTCAAGAAAGTAGCTCTGAAGCTAGAAACGGGATCGACCATAAGCACTAATGTGAAATTACGTACAATTTTCAAATTTCTTGTACTTGCTAACTTTGCAACCTCGGGCAGCTATGTTACCGTGGAGGAATCACACAAGATTTGACTTTATAGGCTAGAACTGAAGTCGCGCCAACTGCCTAACTCAAAATACAGTCAAGAAAGTAGCTCTGAAGCTAGAAACGGGATCGACCATAAGCACTAATGTGAAATTACGTACAATTTTCAAATTTCTTGTAATTGCTAACTTTGCAACCTCGGGCAGCTATGTTACCATGGAGGAATCACACAAAATTTGACTTTATAGGCTAGAACTGAAGTCACGCCAACTGCCTAACTCAAAATACAGTCAAGAAAGTAGCTCTGAAGCTAGAAACGGGATCGACCATAAGCACTAATATGAAATTACGTACAATTTTCAAATTTCTTGTACTCGCTAACTTTGCAGCCTCGGGCAGCTATGTTACCATGGAGGAATCACACAAGATTTGACTTTATAGGCTAGAACTGAAGTCGCGCCAACTGCCTAACTCAAAATACAGTCAAGAAAGTAGCTCTGAAGCTAGAAACGGGATCGACCATAAGCACTAATGTGAAATTACGTACAATTTTCAAATTTCTTGTACTTGCTAACTTTGCAACCTCGGGCAGCTATGTTACCATGAAGGAATCACACAAAATTTGACTTTATAGGCTAGAACTGAAGTCGCGCGAACTGCCTAACTCAAAATACAGTCAAGAAAGTAGCTCTGAAGCTAGAAATGGGATCGACCATTAGCACTAATGTGAAATTACGTACAATTTTCAAATTTCTTGTACTCGCTAACTTTGCAGCCTCGGGCAGCTATGTTACCATGGAGGAATCACACAAGATTTGACTTTATAGGCTAGAACTGAAGTCGCGCCAACTGCCTAACTCAAAATACAGTCAAGAAAGTAGCTCTGAAGCTAGAAACGGGATCGACCATAAGCACTAATGTGAAATTACGTACAATTTTCAAATTTCTTGTACTTGCTAACTTTGCAACCTCGGGCAGCTATGTTACCATGGAGGAATCACACAAGATTTGACTTTATAGGCTAGAACTGAAGTCGCGCCAGCTGCCTAACTCAAAATACAGTCAAGAAAGTAGCTCTGAAGCTAGAAACGGGATCGACCATAAGCACTAATATGAAATTACGTACAATTTTCAAATTTCTTGTACTCGCTAACTTTGCAGCCACGGGCAGCTATGTTACCATGAAGGAATCACTCAAGATTTGACTTTATAGGCTAGAACTGAAGTCGCGCCAACTGCCTAACTCCAAATACAGTCAAGAAAGTAGCTCTGAAGCTAGAAACGGGATCGACCATAAGCACTAATGTGAAATTACGTACAATTTTCAAATTTCTTGTACTTGCTAACTTTGCAACCTCGGGCAGCTATGTTACCATGAAGGAATCACACAAAATTTGACTTTATAGGCTAGAACTGAAGTCGCGCGAACTGCCTAACTCAAAATACAGTCAAGAAAGTAGCTCTGAAGCTAGAAATGGGATCGACCATTAGCACTAATGTGAAATTACGTACAATTTTCAAATTTCTTGTACTTGCTAAATTTGCAACCTCGGGCAGCTATGTTACCATGGAGGAATCACACAAGATTTGACTTTATAGGCTAGAACTGAAGTCGCGCCAACTGCCTAACTCAAAATACAGTCAAGAAAGTAGCTCTGAAGCTGAGAAACGGGATCGACCATAAGCACTAATGTGAAATTACGTACAATTTTCAAATTTCTTGTACTTGCTAACTTTGCAACCTCGGGCAGCTATGTTACCATGAAGGAATCACACAAGATTTGACTTTATAGGCTAGAACTGAAGTCGCGCCAACTGCCTAACTCAAAATACAGTCAAGAAAGTAGCTCTGAAGCTAGAAATGGGATCGACCATTAGCACTAATGTGAAATTACGTACAATTTTCAAATTTCTTGTACTTGCTAACTTTGCAACCTCGGGCAGCTATGTTACCATGGAGGAATCACACAAGATTTGACTTTATAGGCTAGAACTGAAGTCGCGCCAACTGCCTAACTCAAAATACAGTCAAGAAAGTAGCTCTGAAGCTGAGAAACGGGATCGACCATAAGCACTAATGTGAAATTACGTACAATTTTGAAATTTCTTGTACTTGCTAACTTTGCAACCTCGGGCAGCTATGTTACCATGAAGGAATCACACAAGATTTGACTTTATAGGCTAGAACTGAAGTCGCGCCAACTGCCTAACTCAAAATACAGTCAAGAAAGTAGCTCTGAAGCTAGAAATGGGATCGACCATTAGCACTAATGTGAAATTAGGTACAATTTTCAAATTTCTTGTACTTGCTAACTTTGCAACCTCGGGCAGCTATGTTACCATTGAGGAATCACACAAGATTTGACTTTATAGGCTAGAACTGAAGTCGCGCCAACTGCCTAACTCAAAATACAGTCAAGAAAGTAGCTCTGAAGCTGAGAAACGGGATCGACAATAAGCACTAATGTGAAATTACGTACAATTTTCAAATTTCTTGTACTTGCTAACTTTGCAGCCTCGGGCAGCTATGTTACCATGGAGGAATCACACAAGATTTGACTTTATAGGCTAGAACTGAAGTCGCGCCAACAGCCTAACTCAAAATACAGTCAAGAAAGTAGCTCTGAAGCTAGAAACGGGATCGACCATAAGCACTAATATGAAATTACGTACAATTTTCAAATTTCTTGTACTCGCTAACTTTGCAGCCTCGGGCAGCTATGTTACCATGGAGGAATCACACAAAATTTGACTTTATAGGCTAGAACTGAAGTCGCGCGAACTGCCTAACTCAAAATACAGTCAAGAAAGTAGCTCTGAAGCTAGAAATGGGATCGACCATTAGCACTAATGTGAAATTACGTACAATTTTCAAATTTCTTGTACTTGCTAACTTTGCAACCTCGGGCAGCTATGTTACCATGGAGGAATCACACAAGATTTGACTTTATAGGCTAGAACTGAAGTCGCGCCAACTGCCTAACTCAAAATACAGTCAAGAAAGTAGCTCTGAAGCTGAGAAACGGGATCGACCATAAGCACTAATGTGAAATTACGTACAATTTTCAAATTTCTTGTACTTGCTAACTTTGCAACCTCGGACAGCTATGTTACCATGAAGGAATCACACAAGATTTGACTTTATAGGCTAGAACTGAAGTCGCGCCAACTGCCTAACTCAAAATACAGTCAAGAAAGTAGCTCTGAAGCTGAGAAACGGGATCGACCATAAGCACTAATGTGAAATTACGTACAATTTTCAAATTTCTTGTACTTGCTAACTTTGCAACCTCGGGCAGCTATGTTACCATGAAGGAATCACACAAGATTTGACTTTATAGGCTAGAACTGAAGTCGCGCCAACTGCCTAACTCAAACTACAGTCAAGAAAGTAGCTCTGAAGCTAGAAATGGGATCGACCATTAGCACTAATGTGAAATTACGTACAATTTTCAAATTTCTTGTACTTGCTAACTTTGCAACCTCGGGCAGCTATGTTACCATGGAGGAATCACACAAGATTTGACTTTATAGGCTAGAACTGAAGTCGCGCCAACTGCCTAACTCAAAATACAGTCAAGAAAGTAGCTCTGAAGCTGAGAAACGGGATCGACCATAAGCACTAATGTGAAATTACGTACAATTTTCAAATTTCTTGTACTTGCTAACTTTGCAACCTCGGGCAGCTATGTTACCATGAAGGAATCACACAAGATTTGACTTTATAGGCTAGAACTGAAGTCGCGCCAACTGCCTAACTCAAAATACAGTCAAGAAAGTAGCTCTGAAGCTAGAAATGGGATCGACCATTAGCACTAATGTGAAATTACGTACAATTTTCAAATTTCTTGTACTTGCTAACTTTGCAACCTCAGGCAGCTATGTTACCATTGAGGAATCACACAAGATTTGACTTTATAGGCTAGAACTGAAGTCGCGCCAACTGCCTAACTCAAAATACAGTCAAGAAAGTAGCTCTGAAGCTGAGAAACGGGATCGACAATAAGCACTAATGTGAAATTACGTACAATTTTCAAATTTCTTGTACTTGCTAACTTTGCAGCCTCGGGCAGCTATGTTACCATGGAGGAATCACACAAGATTTGACTTTATAGGCTAGAACTGAAGTCGCGCCAACAGCCTAACTCAAAATACAGTCAAGAAAGTAGCTCTGAAGCTAGAAACGGGATCGACCATAAGCACTAATATGAAATTACGTACAATTTTCAAATTTCTTGTACTCGCTAACTTTGCAGCCTCGGGCAGCTATGTTACCACAAGATTTGACTTTATAGGCTAGAACTAGAAGTCGCGCCAACTGCCTAACTCAAAATACAGTCAAGAAAGTAGCTCTGAAGCTAGAAACGGGATCGACCATAAGCACTAATGTGAAATTACGTACAATTTTCAAATTTCTTGTACTTGCTAACTTTGCAACCTCGGGCAGCTATGTTACCATGAAGGAATCACACAAAATTTGACTTTATAGGCTAGAACTGAAGTCGCGCGAACTGCCTAACTCAAAATACAGTCAAGAAAGTAGCTCTGAAGCTAGAAATGGGATCGACCATTAGCACTAATGTGAAATTACGTACAATTTTCAAATTTCTTGTACTTGCTAACTTTGCAACCTCGGGCAGCTATGTTACCATGGAGGAATCACACAAGATTTGACTTTATAGGCTAGAACTGAAGTCGCGCGAACTGCCTAACTCAAAATACAGTCAAGAAAGTAGCTCTGAAGCTGAGAAACGGGATCGACCATAAGCACTAATGTGAAATTACGTACAATTTTCAAATTTCTTGTACTTGCTAACTTTGCAACCTCGGGCAGCTATGTTACCATGAAGGAATCACACAAGATTTGACTTTATAGGCTAGAACTGAAGTCGCGCCAACTGCCTAACTCAAAATACAGTCAAGAAAGTAGCTCTGAAGCTAGAAATGGGATCGACCATTAGCACTAATGTGAAATTACGTACAATTTTCAAATTTCTTGTACTTGCTAACTTTGCAACCTCGGGCAGCTATGTTACCATGGAGGAATCACACAAGATTTGACTTTATAGGCTAGAACTGAAGTCGCGCCAACTGCCTAACTCAAAATACAGTCAAGAAAGTAGCTCTGAAGCTGAGAAACGGGATCGACAATAAGCACTAATGTGAAATTACGTACAATTTTCAAATTTCTTGTACTTGCTAACCTTGCAGCCTCGGGCAGCTATGTTACCATGGAGGAATCACACAAGATTTGACTTTATAGGCTAGAACTGAAGTCGCGCCAACAGCGTAACTCAAAATACAGTCAAAAAAGTAGCTCTGAAGCTAGAAATGGGATCGACCATTAGCACTAATGTGAAATTACGTACAATTTTCAAATTTCTTGTACTTGCTAACTTTGCAACCTCGGGCAGCTATGTTACCATGGAGGAATCACACAAGATTTGACTTTATAGGCTAGAACTGAAGTCGCGCCAACTGCCTAACTCAAAATACAGTCAAGAAAGTAGCTCTGAAGCTGAGAAACGGGATCGACAATAAGCACTAATGTGAAATTACGTACAATTTTCAAATTTCTTGTACTTGCTAACTTTGCAGCCTCGGGCAGCTATGTTACCATGGAGGAATCACACAAGATTTGACTTTATAGGCTAGAACTGAAGTCGCGCCAACAGCCTAACTCAAAATACAGTCAAGAAAGTAGCTCTGAAGCTAGAAATGGGATCGACCATTAGCACTAATGTGAAATTACGTACAATTTTCAAATTTCTTGTACTTGCTAACTTTGCAACCTCGGGCAGCTATGTTACCATGGAGGAATCACACAAGATTTGACTTTATAGGCTAGAACTGAAGTCGCGCCAACTGCCTAACTCAAAATACAGTCAAGAAAGTAGCTCTGAAGCTGAGAAACGGGATCGACAATAAGCACTAATGTGAAATTACGTACAATTTTCAAATTTCTTGTACTTGCTAACTTTGCAGCCTCGGGCAGCTATGTTACCATGGAGGAATCACACAAGATTTGACTTTATAGGCTAGAACTGAAGTCGCGCCAACTGCCTAACTCAAAATACAGTCAAGAAAGTAGCTCTGAAGCTAGAAACGGGATCGACCATAAGCACTAATGTGAAATTACGTACACTTTTTAAATTTCTTGTACTTGCTAATTTTGCAACCTCGGGCAGCTATGTTACCGTGGAGGAATCACACAAGATTTGACTTTATAGGCTAGAACTGAAGCCGCGCCAACTGCCTAACTCAAAATACAGTCAAGAAAGTAGCTCTGAAGCTAGAAACGGGATCGACCATAAGCACTAATGTGAAATTACGTACAATTTTCAAATTTCTTGTACTTGCTAACTTTGCAACCTCGGGCAGCTATGTTACCATGAAGGAATCACACAAGATTTGACTTTATAGGCTAGAACTGAAGTCGCGCCAACTGCCTAACTCAAAATACAGTCAAGAAAGTAGCTCTGAAGCTGGAAATGGGATCGACCATTAGCACTAATGTGAAATTACGTACAATTTTCAAATTTCTTGTACTTGCTAACTTTGCAACCTCGGGCAGCTATGTTACCATGGAGGAATCACACAAGATTTGACTTTATAGGCTAGAACTGAAGTCGCGCCAACTGCCTAACTCAAAATACAGTCAAGAAAGTAGCTCTGAAGCTGAGAAACGGGATCGACCATAAGCAATAATGTAAAATTACGTACAATTTTCAAATTTCTTGTACTTGCTAACTTTGCAGCCTCGGGCAGCTATGTTACCATGGAGGAATCACACAAGATTTGACTTTATAGGCTAGAACTGAAGCCGCGCCAACTGCCTAACTCAAAATACAGTCAAGAAAGTAGCTCTGAAGCTAGAAACGGGATCGACCATAAGCACTAATGTGAAATTACGTACAATTTTCAAATTTCTTGTACTTGCTAACTTTGCAACCTCGGGCAGCTATGTTACCATGAAGGAATCACACAAGATTTGACTTTATAGGCTAGAACTGAAGTCGCGCCAACTGCCTAACTCAAAATACAGTCAAGAAAGTAGCTCTGAAGCTAGAAATGGGATCGACCATTAGCACTAATGTGAAATTACGTACAATTTTCAAATTTCTTGTACTTGCTAACTTTGCAACCTCGGGCAGCTATGTTACCATGGAGGAATCACACAAGATTTGACTTTATAGGCTAGAACTGAAATCGCGCCAACTGCCTAACTCAAAATACAGTCAAGAAAGTAGCTCTGAAGCTGAGAAACGGGATCGACCATAAGCACTAATGTGAAATTACGTACAATTTTCAAATTTCTTGTACTTGCTAACTTTGCAACCTCGGGCAGCTATGTTACCATGAAGGAATCACACAAGATTTGACTTTATAGGCTAGAACTGAAGTCGCGCCAACAGCCTAACTCAAAATACAGTCAAGAAAGTAGCTCTGAAGCTGAGAAACGGGATCGACCATAAGCACTAATGTGAAATTACGTACAATTTTCAAATTTCTTGTACTTGCTAACTTTGCAACCTCGGGCAGCTATGTTACCATGAAGGAATCACACAAGATTTGACTTTATAGGCTAGAACTGAAGTCGCGCCAACTGCCTAACTCAAAATACAGTCAAGAAAGTAGCTCTGAAGCTAGAAATGGGATCGACCATTAGCACTAATGTGAAATTACGTACAATTTTCAAATTTCTTGTACTTGCTAACTTTCCAACCTCGGGCAGCTATGTTACCATGGGGGAATCACACAAGATTTGACTTTATAGGCTAGAACTGAAGTCGCGCCAACTGCCTAACTCAAAATACAGTCAAGAAAGTAGCTCTGAAGCTAGAAACGGGATCGACCATAAGCACTGATGTGAAATTACGTACAATTTTCAAATTTGTTGTACTTGATAACTTTGCAGCCTTGGGCAGCTATGTTACCATGGAGGAATCACACAAGATTTGACTTTATAGGCTAGAACTGAAGTCGCGCCAACTGCCTAACTCAAAATACAGTCAAGAAAGTAGCTCTGAAGCTAGAAACGGGATCGACCATAAGCACTGATGTGAAATTACGTACAATTTTCAAATTTGTTGTACTTGCTAACTTTGCAGCCTCGGGCAGCTATGTTACCATGGAGGAATCACACAAGATTTGACTTTATAGGCTAGAACTGAAGTCGCGCCAACTGCCTAACTCAAAATACAGTCAAGAAAGTAGCTCTGAAGCTAGAAACGGGATCGACCATAAGCACTAATGTGAAATTACGTACAATTTTCAAATTTCTTGTACTTGCTAACTTTGCAACCTCGGGCAGCTATGTTACCATGGAGGAATCACACAAGATTTGACTTTATAGGCTAGAACTGAAGTCGCGCCCACTGCCTAACTCAAAATACAGTCAAGAAAGTAGCTCTGAAGCTAGAAACGAAATCGGCCATAAGCACTAATGTGAAATTACGTACAATTTTCAAATTTCTTGTACTTGCTAACTTTGCAACCTCGGGCAGCTATGTTACCATGGAGGAATCACACAAGATTTGACTTTATAGGCTAGAACTGAAGTCGCGCCAACTGCCTAACTCAATATACAGTCAAGAAAGTAGCTCTGAAGCCAGAAACGGGATCGACCATAAGCACTAATGTGAAATTACGTACAATTTTCAAATTTCTTGTACTTGCTAACTTTGCAACTTCGGGCAGCTATGTTACCATGAAGGAATCACACAAGATTTATAGGCTAGAACTGAAGTCGCGCCAACTGCCTAACTCAAAATACAGTCAAGAAAGTAGCTCTGAAGCTGGAAATGGGATCGACCATTAGCACTAATGTGAAATTACGTACAATTTTCAAATTTCTTGTACTTGCTAACTTTGCAACCTCGGGCAGCTATGTTACCATTGAGGAATCACACAAGATTTGACTTTATAGGCTAGAACTGAAGTCGCGCCAACTGCCTAACTCAAAATACAGTCAAGAAAGTAGCTCTGAAGCTGAGAAACGGGATCGACCATAAGCAATAATGTGAAATTACGTACAATTTTCAAATTTCTTGTACTTGCTAACTTTGCAGCCTCGGGCAGCTATGTTACCATGGAGGAATCACACAAGATTTGACTTTATAGGCTAGAACTGAAGTTGCGCCAACCGCCTAACTCAAAATACAGTCAAGAAAGTAGCTCTGAAACTAGAAACGGGATCGACCATAAGCACTAATATGAAATTACGTACAATTTTCAAATTTCTTGTACTCGCTAACTTTGCAGCCTCGGGCAGCTATGTTACCATGGAGGAATCACACAAGATTTGACTTTATAGGCTAGAACTGAAGTCGCGCCAACTGCTTAACTCAAAATACAGTCAAGAAAGTAGCTCTGAAGCTGAGAAACGGGATCGACCATAAGCACTAATGTGAAATTACGTACAATTTTCAAATTTCTTGTACTTGCTAACTTTGCAACCTCGGGCAGCTATGTTACCATGAAGGAATCACACAAGATTTGACTTTATAGGCTAGAACTGAAGTCGCGCCAACTGCCTAACTCAAAATACAGTCAAGAAAGTAGCTCTGAAGCTAGAAATGGGATCGACCATTAGCACTAATGTGAAATTACGTACAATTTTCAAATTTCTTGTACTTGCTAACTTTCCAACCTCGGGCAGCTATGTTACCATGGAGGAATCACACAAGATTTGACTTTATAGGCTAGAACTGAAGTCGCGCCAACTGCCTAACTCAAAATACAGTCAAGAAAGTAGCTCTGAAGCTAGAAACGGGATCGACCATAAGCACTGATGTGAAATTACGTACAATTTTCAAATTTGTTGTACTTGATAACTTTGCAGCCTTGGGCAGCTATGTTACCATGAAGGAATCACACAAGATTTGACTTTATAGGCTAGAACTGAAGTCGCGCCAACTGCCTAACTCAAAATACAGTCAAGAAAGTAGCTCTGAAGCTAGAAATGGGATCGACCATTAGCACTAATGTGAAATTACGTACAATTTTCAAATTTCTTGTACTTGCTAACTTTCCAACCTCGGGCAGCTATGTTACCATGGAGGAATCACACAAGATTTGACTTTATAGGCTAGAACTGAAGTCGCGCCAACTGCCTAACTCAAAATACAGACAAGAAAGTAGCTCTGAAGCTAGAAACGGGATCGACCATAAGCACTGATGTGAAATTACGTACAATTTTCAAATTTGTTGTACTTGATAACTTTGCAGCCTTGGGCAGCTATGTTACCATGGAGGAATCACACAAGGTTTGACTTTATAGGCTAGAACTGAAGTCGCGCCAACCGCCTAACTCAAAATACAGTCAAGAAAGTAGCTCTGAAGCTAGAAACGGGATCGACCATAAGCACTGATGTGAAATTACGTACAATTTTCAAATTTGTTGTACTTGCTAACTTTGCAGCCTCGGGCAGCTATGTTACCATGGAGGAATCACACAAGATTTGACTTTATAGGCTAGAACTGAAGTCGCGCCAACTGCCTAACTCAAAATACAGTCAAGAAAGTAGCTCTGAAGCTAGAAACGGGATCGACCATAAGCACTAATGTGAAATTACGTACAATTTTCAAATTTCTTGTACTTGCTAACTTTGCAACCTCGGGCAGCTATGTTACCATGGAGGATTCACACAAGATTTGACTTTATAGGCTAGAACTGAAGTCGCGCCAACTGCCTAACTCAAAATACAGTCAAGAAAGTAGCTCTGAAACTGAGAAACGGGATCGACCATAAGCTCTAATGTGAAATTACCTACAATTTTCAAATTTCTTGTACTTGCTAATTTTGCAACCTCGGGCAGCTATGTTACCATGGAGGAATCACACAAGATTTTACTTTATAGGCTAGAACTGAAGTCGCGCCAACTGCCTAACTCAATATACAGTCAAGAAAGTAGCTCTGAAGCCAGAAACGGGATCGACCATAAGCTCTAATGTGAAATTACCTACAATTTTCAAATTTCTTGTACTTGCTAACTTTGCAACCTCGGGCAGCTATGTTACCATGGAGGAATCACACAAGATTTGACTTTATAGGCTAGAACTGAAGTCGCGCCAACTGCCTAACTCAATATACAGTCAAGAAAGTAGCTCTGAAGCCAGAAACGGGATCGACCATAAGCACTAATGTGAAATTACGTACAATTTTCAAATTTCTTGTACTTGCTAACTTTGCAGCCTCGGGCAGCTATGTTACCATGGAGGAATCACACAAGATTTGACTTTATAGGCTAGAACTGAAGTCGCGCCAACTGCCTAACTCAAAATACAGTCAAGAAAGTAGCTCTGAAGCTAGAAACGGGATCGACCATAAGCACTAATATGAAATTACGTACAATTTTCAAATTTCTTGTACTCGCTAACTTTGCAGCCTCGGGCAGCTATGTTACCATGGAGGAATCACACAAGATTTGACTTTATAGGCTAGAACTGAAGTCGCGCCAACTGCCTAACTCAAAATACAGTCAAGAAAGTAGCTCTGAAGCTAGAAACGGGATCGACCATAAGCACTGATGTGAAATTACGTACAATTTTCAAATTTGTTGTACTTGATAACTTTGCAGCCTCGGGCAGCTATGTTACCATGGAGGAATCACACAAGATTTGACTTTATAGGCTAGAACTGAAGTCGCGCCAACTGCCTAACTCAAAATACAGTCAAGAAAGTAGCTCTGAAGCTAGAAACGGGATCGACCATAAGCACTAATGTGAAATTACGTACAATTTTCAAATTTCTTGTACTTGCTAACTTTGCAACCTCGGGCAGCTATGTTACCATGGAGGAATCACACAAGATTTGACTTTATAGGCTAGAACTGAAGTCGCGCCCACTGCCTAACTCAAAATACAGTCAAGAAAGTAGCTCTGAAGCTAGAAACGAAATCGGCCATAAGCACTAATGTGAAATTACGTACAATTTTCAAATTTCTTGTACTCGCTAACTTTGCAGCCTCGGGCAGCTATGTTACCATGGAGGAATCACACAAGATTTGACTTTATAGGCTAGAACTGAAGTCGCGCCAACTGCCTAACTCAAAATACAGTCAAGAAATTAGCTCTGAAGCTAGAAACGGGATCGACCATAAGCACTAATGTGAAATTACGTACAATTTTCAAATTTCTTGTACTTGCTAACTTTGCAACCTCGGGCAGCTATGTTACCATGGAGGAATCACACAAGATTTGACTTTATAGGCTAGAACTGAAGTCGCGCCAACTGCCTAACTCAAAATACAGTCAAGAAAGTAGCTCTGAAGCTAGAAACGGGATCGACCATAAGCACTAATGTGAAATTACGTACAATTTTCAAATTTCTTGTACTTGCTAACTTTGCAACCTCGGGCAGCTATGTTACCATGGAGGAATCACACAAGATTTGACTTTATAGGCTAGAACTGAAGTCGCGCCCACTGCCTAACTCAAAATACAGTCAAGAAAGTAGCTCTGAAGCTAGAAACGAAATCGGCCATAAGCACTAATGTGAAATTACGTACAATTTTCAAATTTCTTGTACTTGCTAACTTTGCAACCTCGGGCAGCTATGTTACCATGAAGGAATCACACAAAATTTGACTTTATAGGCTAGAACTGAAGTCGCGCGAACTGCCTAACTCAAAATACAGTCAAGAAAGTAGCTCTGAAGCTAGAAATGGGATCGACCATTAGCACTAATGTGAAATTACGTACAATTTTCAAATTTCTTGTACTTGCTAACTTTGCAACCTCGGGCAGCTATGTTACCATGGAGGAATCACACAAGATTTGACTTTATAGGCTAGAACTGAAGTCGCGCCAACTGCCTAACTCAAAATACAGTCAAGAAAGTAGCTCTGAAGCTGAGAAACGGGATCGACCATAAGCACTAATGTGAAATTACGTACAATTTTCAAATTTCTTGTACTTGCTAACTTTGCAACCTCGGGCAGCTATGTTACCATGAAGGAATCACACAAGATTTGACTTTATAGGCTAGAACTGAAGTCGCGCCAACTGCCTAACTCAAAATATAGTCAAGAAATTAGCTCCGAAGCTAGAAACGGGATCGACCATAAGCACTAATGTGAAATTACGTACAATTTTCAAATTTCTTGTACTTGCTAATTTTGCAACCTCGGGCAGCTATGTTACCGTGGAGGAATCACACAAGATTTAACTTTATAGGCTAGAACTGAAGTCGCGCCAACTGCCTAACTCAAAATACAGTCAAGAAAGTAGCTCTGAAGCTAGAAACGGGATCGACCATAAGCACTAATGTGAAATTACGTACAATTTTCAAATTTCTTGTACTTGCTAACTTTGCAATCTCGGGCAGCTATGTTACCATGAAGGAATCACACAAGATTTATAGGCTAGAACTGAAGTCGCGCCAACTGCCTAACTCAAAATACAGTCAAGAAAGTAGCTCTGAAGCTAGAAACGGGATCGACCATAAGCACTAATGTGAAATTACGTACAATTTTCAAATTTCTTGTACTTGCTAACTTTGCAGCCTCGGGCAGCTATGTTACCATGGAGGAATCACACAAGATTTGACTTTATAGGCTAGAACTGAAGTCGCGCCAACTGCTTAACTCAAAATACAGTCAAGAAAGTAGCTCTGAAGCTAGAAACGGGATCGACCATAAGCACTAATATGAAATTACGTACAATTTTCAAATTTCTTGTACTCGCTAACTTTGCAGCCTCGGGCAGCTATGTTACCATGGAGGAATCACACAAGATTTGACTTTATAGGCTAGAACTGAAGTCGCGCCAACTGCCTAACTCAAAATATAGTCAAGAAATTAGCTCCGAAGCTAGAAACGGGATCGACCATAAGCACTAATGTGAAATTACGTACAATTTTCAAATTTCTTGTACTTGCTAAATTTGCAACCTCGGGCAGCTATGTTACCATGAAGGAATCACACAAGATTTGACTTTATAGGCTAGAGCTGAAGTCGCGCCAACTGCCTAACTCAAAATACAGTCAAGAAAGTAGCTCTGAAGCTAGAAATGGGATCGACCATTAGCACTAATGTGAAATTACGTACAATTTTCAAATTTCTTGTACTTGCTAACTTTGCAACCTCGGGCAGCTATGTTACTATGGAGGAATCACACAAGATTTGACTTTTTAGGCTAGAACTGAAGTCGCGCCAACTGCCTAACTCAAAATACAGTCAAGAAAGTAGCTCTGAAGCTAGAAATGGGATCGACCATTAGCACTAATGTGAAATTACGTACAATTTTCAAATTTCTTGTACTTGCTAACTTTCCAACCTCAGGCAGCTATGTTACCATGGAGGAAGCACACAAGATTTGACTTTATAGGCTAGAACTGAAGTCGCGCCAACTGCCTAACTCAAAATACAGTCAAGAAAGTAGCTCTGAAGCTAGAAACGGGATCGACCATAAGCACTAATGTGAAATTACGTACAATTTTCAAATTTCTTGTACTTGCTAACTTTGCAACCTCGGGCAGCTATGTTACCATGAAGGAATCACACAAAATTTGACTTTATAGGCTAGAACTGAAGTCGCGCGAACTGCCTAACTCAAAATACAGTCAAGAAAGTAGCTCTGAAGCTAGAAATGGGATCGACCATTAGCACTAATGTGAAATTACGTACAATTTTCAAATTTCTTGTACTTGCTAACTTTGCAACCTCGGGCAGCTATGTTACCATGGAGGAATCACACAAGATTTGACTTTATAGGCTAGAACTGAAGTCGCGCCAACTGCCTAACTCAATATACAGTCAAGAAAGTAGCTCTGAAGCTGAGAAACGGGATCGACCATAAGCACTAATGTGAAATTACGTACAATTTTCAAATTTCTTGTACTTGCTAACTTTGCAACCTCGGGCAGCTATGTTACCATGAAGGAATCACACAAGATTTGACTTTATAGGCTAGAACTGAAGTCGCGCCAACTGCCTAACTCAAAATACAGTCAAGAAAGTAGCTCTGAAGCTAGAAATGGGATCGACCATTAGCACTAATGTGAAATTACGTACAATTTTCAAATTTCTTGTACTCGCTAACTTTGCAGCCTCGGGCAGCTATGTTACCATGGAGGAATCACACAAGATTTGACTTTATAGGCTAGAACTGAAGTCGCGCCAACTGCCTAACTCAAAATACAGTCAAGAAAGTAGCTCTGAAGCTAGAAACGAAATCGACCATAAGCACTAATGTGAAATTACGTACAATTTTCAAATTTCTTGTACTTGCTAACTTTGCAACCTCGGGCAGCTATGTTACCATGAAGGAATCACACAAGATTTATAGGCTAGAACTGAAGTCGCGCCAACTGCCTAACTCAAAATACAGTCAAGAAAGTAGCTCTGAAGCTGGAAATGGGATCGACCATTAGCACTAATGTGAAATTACGTACAATTTTCAAATTTCTTGTACTTGCTAACTTTGCAACCTCGGGCAGCTATGTTACCATGGAGGAATCACACAAGATTTGACTTTATAGGCTAGAACTGAAGTCGCGCCAACTGCCTAACTCAAAATACAGTCAAGAAAGTAGCTCTGAAGCTGAGAAACGGGATCGACCATAAGCAATAATGTGAAATTACGTACAATTTTCAAATTTCTTGTACTTGCTAACTTTGCAGCCTCGGGCAGCTATGTTACCATGGAGGAATCACACAAGATTTGACTTTATAGGCTAGAACTGAAGTCGCTCCAACTGCCTAACTCAAAATACAGTCAAGAAAGTAGCTCTGAAGCTAGAAACGGGATCGACCATAAGCACTAATATGAAATTACGTACAATTTTCAAATTTCTTGTACTCGCTAACTTTGCAGCCTCGGGCAGCTATGTTACCATGGAGGAATCACACAAGATTTGACTTTATAGGCTAGAACTGAAGTCGCGCCAACTGCCTAACTCAAAATACAGTCAAGAAAGTAGCTCTGAAGCTGAGAAACGGGATCGACCATAAGCACTAATGTGAAATTACGTACAATTTTCAAATTTCTTGTACTTGCTAACTTTGCAACCTCGGGCACCTATGTTACCATGAAGGAATCACACAAGATTTGACTTTATAGGCTAGAACTGAAGTCGCGCCAACTGCCTAACTCAAAATACAGTCAAGAAAGTAGCTCTGAAGCTAGAAATGGGATCGACCATTAGCACTAATGTGAAATTACGTACAATTTTCAAATTTCTTGTACTTGCTAACTTTGCAATCTCGGGCAGCTATGTTACCATGAAGGAATCCCACAAGATTTATAGGCTAGAACTGAAGTCGCGCCAACTGCCTAACTCAAAATACAGTCAAGAAAGTAGCTCTGAAGCTAGAAACGGGATCGACCATAAGCACTAATGTGAAATTACGTACAATTTTCAAATTTCTTGTACTTGCTAACTTTGCAACCTCGGGCAGCTATGTTACCATGGAGGAATCACACAAGATTTGACTTTATAGGCTAGAACTGAAGTCGCGCCAACTGCCTAACTCAAAATACAGTCAAGAAAGTAGCTCTGAAGCTGAGAAACGGGATCGACCATAAGCAATAATGTGAAATTACGTACAATTTTCAAATTTCTTGTACTTGCTAACTTTGCAGCCTCGGGCAGCTATGTTACCATGGAGGAATCACACAAGATTTGACTTTATAGGCTAGAACTGAAGTCGCGCCAACTGCTTAACTCAAAATACAGTCAAGAAAGTAGCTCTGAAGCTAGAAACGGGATCGACCATAAGCACTAATATGAAATTACGTACAATTTTCAAATTTCTTGTACTCGCTAACTTTGCAGCCTCGGGCAGCTATGTTACCATGGAGGAATCACACAAGATTTGACTTTATAGGCTAGAACTGAAGTCGCGCCAACTGCCTAACTCAAAATACAGTCAAGAAAGTAGCTCCGAAGCTAGAAACGGGATCGACCATAAGCACTAATGTGAAATTACGTACAATTTTCAAATTTCTTGTACTTGCTAAATTTGCAACCTCGGGCAGCTATGTTACCATGAAGGAATCACACAAGATTTGACTTTATAGGCTAGAGCTGAAGTCGCGCCAACTGCCTAACTCAAAATACAGTCAAGAAAGTAGCTCTGAAGCTAGAAATGGGATCGACCATTAGCACTAATGTGAAATTACGTACAATTTTCAAATTTCTTGTACTTGCTAACTTTGCAACCTCGGGCAGCTATGTTACTATGGAGGAATCACACAAGATTTGACTTTTTAGGCTAGAACTGAAGTCGCGCCAACTGCCTAACTCAAAATACAGTCAAGAAAGTAGCTCTGAAGCTAGAAATGGGATCGACCATTAGCACTAATGTGAAATTACGTACAATTTTCAAATTTCTTGTACTTGCTAACTTTCCAACCTCGGGCAGCTATGTTACCATGGAGGAAGCACACAAGATTTGACTTTATAGGCTAGAACTGAAGTCGCGCCAACTGCCTAACTCAAAATACAGTCAAGAAAGTAGCTCTGAAGCTAGAAACGGGATCGACCATAAGCACTAATGTGAAATTACGTACAATTTTCAAATTTCTTGTACTTGCTAACTTTGCAACCTCGGGCAGCTATGTTACCATGAAGGAATCACACAAGATTTGACTTTATAGGCTAGAACTGAAGTCGCGCGAACTGCCTAACTCAAAATACAGTCAAGAAAGTAGCTCTGAAGCTAGAAATGGGATCGACCATTAGCACTAATGTGAAATTACGTACAATTTTCAAATTTCTTGTACTTGCTAACTTTGCAACCTCGGGCAGCTATGTTACCATGGAGGAATCACACAAGATTTGACTTTATAGGCTAGAACTGAAGTCGCGCCAACTGCCTAACTCAATATACAGTCAAGAAAGTAGCTCTGAAGCTGAGAAACGGGATCGACCATAAGCACTAATGTGAAATTACGTACAATTTTCAAATTTCTTGTACTTGCTAACTTTGCAACCTCGGGCAGCTATGTTACCATGAAGGAATCACACAAGATTTGACTTTATAGGCTAGAACTGAAGTCGCGCCAACTGCCTAACTCAAAATACAGCCAAGAAAGTAGCTCTGAAGCTAGAAATGGGATCGACCATTAGCACTAATGTGAAATTACGTACAATTTTCAAATTTCTTGTACTCGCTAACTTTGCAGCCTCGGGCAGCTATGTTACCATGGAGGAATCACACAAGATTTGACTTTATAGGCTAGAACTGAAGTCGCGCCAACTGCCTAACTCAAAATACAGTCAAGAAAGTAGCTCTGAAGCTAGAAACGGGATCGACCATAAGCACTAATGTGAAATTACATACAATTTTCAAATTTCTTGTACTCGCTGACTTTGCAGCCTCGGGCAGCTATGTTACCGTGGAGGAATCACACAAGATTTGACTTTATAGGCTAGAACTGAAGTCGCGCCAACTGCCTAACTCAAAATACAGTCAAGAAAGTAGCTCTGAAGCTAGAAACGAAATCGACCATAAGCACTAATGTGAAATTACGTACAATTTTCAAATTTCTTGTACTTGCTAACTTTGCAACCTCGGGCAGCTATGTTACCATGAAGGAATCACACAAGATTTATAGGCTAGAACTGAAGTCGCGCCAACTGCCTAACTCAAAATACAGTCAAGAAAGTAGCTCTGAAGCTGGAAATGGGATCGACCATTAGCACTAATGTGAAATTACGTACAATTTTCAAATTTCTTGTACTTGCTAACTTTGCAACCTCGGGCAGCTATGTTACCATGGAGGAATCACACAAGATTTGACTTTATAGGCTAGAACTGAAGTCGCGCCAACTGCCTAACTCAAAATACAGTCAAGAAAGTAGCTCTGAAGCTGAGAAACGGGATCGACCATAAGCAATAATGTGAAATTACGTACAATTTTCAAATTTCTTGTACTTGCTAACTTTGCAGCCTCGGGCAGCTATGTTACCATGGAGGAATCACACAAGATTTGACTTTATAGGCTAGAACTGAAGTCGCTCCAACTGCCTAACTCAAAATACAGTCAAGAAAGTAGCTCTGAAGCTAGAAACGGGATCGACCATAAGCACTAATATGAAATTACGTACAATTTTCAAATTTCTTGTACTCGCTAACTTTGCAGCCTCGGGCAGCTATGTTACCATGGAGGAATCACACAAGATTTGACTTTATAGGCTAGAACTGAAGTCGCGCCAACTGCCTAACTCAAAATACAGTCAAGAAAGTAGCTCTGAAGCTGAGAAACGGGATCGACCATAAGCACTAATGTGAAATTACGTACAATTTTCAAATTTCTTGTACTTGCTAACTTTGCAACCTCGGGCACCTATGTTACCATGAAGGAATCACACAAGATTTGACTTTATAGGCTAGAACTGAAGTCGCGCCAACTGCCTAACTCAAAATACAGTCAAGAAAGTAGCTCTGAAGCTAGAAATGGGATCGACCATTAGCACTAATGTGAAATTACGTACAATTTTCAAATTTCTTGTACTTGCTAACTTTCCAACCTCGGGCAGCTATGTTACCATGGAGGAATCACACAAGATTTGACTTTATAGGCTAGAACTGAAGTCGCGCCAACTGCCTAACTCAAAATACAGTCAAGAAAGTAGCTCTGAAGCTAGAAACGGGATCGACCATAAGCACTGATGTGAAATTACGTACAATTTTCAAATTTGTTGTACTTGATAACTTTGCAGCCTTGGGCAGCTATGTTACCATGGAGGAATCACACAAGATTTGACTTTATAGGCTAGAACTGAAGTCGCGCCAACTGCCTAACTCAAAATACAGTCAAGAAAGTAGCTCTGAAGCTAGAAACGGGATCGACCATAAGCACTGATGTGAAATTACGTACAATTTTCAAATTTGTTGTACTTGCTAACTTTGCAGCCTCGGGCAGCTATGTTACCATGGAGGAATCACACAAGATTTGACTTTATAGGCTAGAACTGAAGTCGCGCCAACTGCCTAACTCAAAATACAGTCAAGAAAGTAGCTCTGAAGCTAGAAACGGGATCGACCATAAGCACTAATGTGAAATTACGTACAATTTTCAAATTTCTTGTACTTGCTAACTTTGCAACCTCGGGCAGCTATGTTACCATGGAGGATTCACACAAGATTTGACTTTATAGGCTAGAACTGAAGTCGCGCCAACTGCCTAACTCAAAATACAGTCAAGAAAGTAGCTCTGAAGCTGGGAAACGGGATCGACCATAAGCTCTAATGTGAAATTACCTACAATTTTCAAATTTCTTGTACTTGCTAACTTTGCAACCTCGGGCAGCTATGTTACCATGGAGGAATCACACAAGATTTGACTTTATAGGCTAGAACTGAAGTCGCGCCAACTGCCTAACTCAATATACAGTCAAGAAAGTAGCTCTGAAGCCAGAAACGGGATCGACCATAAGCACT
The DNA here is from genome assembly GCA_958301585.1 of Merodon equestris. Taxonomy (NCBI): domain Eukaryota; kingdom Metazoa; phylum Arthropoda; class Insecta; order Diptera; family Syrphidae; genus Merodon; species Merodon equestris. The sequence goes on from OY284414.1 coordinate 87,034,157, forward strand.
AATGTGAAATTACGTACAATTTTCAAATTTCTTGTACTTGCTAACTTTGCAGCCTCGGGCAGCTATGTTACCATGGAGGAATCACACAAGATTTGACTTTATAGGCTAGAACTGAAGTCGCGCCAACTGCCTAACTCAAAATACAGTCAAGAAAGTAGCTCTGAAGCTAGAAACGGGATCGACCATAAGCACTAATATGAAATTACGTACAATTTTCAAATTTCTTGTACTCGCTAACTTTGCAGCCTCGGGCAGCTATGTTACCATGGAGGAATCACACAAGATTTGACTTTATAGGCTAGAACTGAAGTCGCGCCAACTGCCTAACTCAAAATACAGTCAAGAAAGTAGCTCTGAAGCTAGAAACGGGATCGACAATAAGCACTAATATGAAATTACGTACAATTTTCAAATTTCTTGTACTCGCTAACTTTGCAGCCTCGGGCAGCTATGTTACCATGGAGGAATCACACAAGATTTGACTTTATGGGCTAGAACTGAAGTCGCGCCAACTGCCTAACTCAAAATACAGTCAAGAAAGTAGCTCTGAAGCTAGAAACGGGATCGACCATAAGCACTAATGTGAAATTACGTACAATTTTCAAATTTGTTGTACTTGATAACTTTGCAGCCTCGGGCAGCTATGTTACCATGGAGGAATCACACAAGATTTGACTTTATAGGCTAGAACTGAAGTCGCGCCAACTGCCTAACTCAAAATACAGTCAAGAAAGTAGCTCTGAAGCTAGAAACGGGATCGACCATAAGCACCGATGTGAAATTACGTACAATTTTCAAATTTGTTGTACTTGATAACTTTGCAGCCTTGGGCAGCTATGATACCATGGAGGAATCACACAAGATTTGACTTTATAGGCTAGAACTGAAGTCGCGCCAACCGCCTAACTCAAAATACAGTCAAGAAAGTAGCTCTGAAGCTAGAAACGGGATCGACCATAAGCACTAATGTGAAATTACGTACAATTTTCAAATTTCTTGTACTTGCTAACTTTGCAACCTCGGGCAGCTATGTTACCATGGAGGAATCACACAAGATTTGACTTTATAGGCTAGAACTGAAGTCGCGCCAACTGCCTAACTGAAAATACAGTCAAGAAAGTAGCTCTGAAGCTAGAAACGGGATCGACCATAGGCACTAATGTGAAATTACGTACAATTTTCAAATTTCTTGTACTTGCTAACTTTGCAACCTCGGGCAGCTATGTTACCATGGAGGAATCACACAAGATTTGACTTTATAGGCTAGAACTGAAGTCGCGCCAACTGCCTAACTCGAAATGCAGTCAAGAAATTAGCTCTGAAGCTAGAAACGGGATCGACCATAAGCACTAATGTGAAATTACGTACAATTTTCAAATTTCTTGTACTTGCTAACTTTGCAACCTCGGGCAGCTATGTTACCGTGGAGGAATCACACAAGATTTAACTTTATAGGCTAGAACTGAAGTCGCGCCAACTGCCTAACTCAAAATACAGTCAAGAAAGTAGCTCTGAAGCTAGAAACGGGATCGACCATAAGCACTAATGTGAAATTACGTACAATTTTCAAATTTCTTGTACTTGCTAACTTTGCAACCTCGGGCAGCTATGTTACCATGGAGGAATCACACAAGATTTGACTTTATAGGCTAGAACTGAAGTCGCGCCAACTGCCTAACTCAAAATACAGTCAAGAAAGTAGCTCTGAAGCTGAGAAACGGGATCGACCATAAACACTAATGTGAAATTACGTACAATTTTCAAATTTCTTGTACTTGCTAACTTTGCAGCCTCGGGCAGCTATGTGACCATGGAGGAATCACACAAGATTTGACTTTATAGGCTAGAACTGAAGTCGCGCCAACTGCCTAACTCAAAATACAGTCAAGAAAGTAGCTCTGAAGCTAGAAACGGGATCGACCATAAGCACTAATATGAAATTACGTACAATTTTCAAATTTCTTGTACTCGCTAACTTTGCAGCCTCGGGCAGCTATGTTACCATGGAGGAATCACACAAGATTTGACTTTATAGGCTAGAACTGAAGTCGCGCCAACTGCCTAACTCAAAATACTGTCAAGAAAGTAGCTCTGAAGCTAGAAACGGGATCGACCATAAGCACTAATATGAAATTACGTACAATTTTCAAATTTCTTGTACTCGCTAACTTTGCAGCCTCGGGCAGCTATGTTACCATGGAGGAATCACACAAGATTTGACTTTATAGGCTAGAACTGAAGTCGCGCCAACTGCCTAACTCAAAATACAGTCAAGAAATTAGCTCTGAAGCTAGAAACGGGATCGACCATAAGCACTAATGTGAAATTACGTACAATTTTCAAATTTCTTGTACTTGCTAACTTTGCAACCTCGGGCAGCTATGTTACCATGGAGGAATCACACAAGATTTGACTTTATAGGCTAGAACTGAAGTCGCGCCAACTGCCTAACTCAAAATACAGTCAAGAAAGTAGCTCTGAAGCTAGAAACGGGATCGACCATAAGCACTAATGTGAAATTACGTACAATTTTCAAATTTCTTGTACTTGCTAACTTTGCAACCTCGGGCAGCTATGTTACCATGGAGGAATCACACAAGATTTGACTTTATAGGCTAGAACTGAAGTCGCGCCCACTGCCTAACTCAAAATACAGTCAAGAAAGTAGCTCTCAAGCTAGAAACGAAATCGGCCATAAGCACTAATGTGAAATTACGTACAATTTTCAAATTTCTTGTACTTGCTAACTTTGCAACCTCGGGCAGCTATGTTACCATGAAGGAATCACACAAGATTTATAGGCTAGAACTGAAGTCGCGCCAACTGCCTAACTCAAAATACAGTCAAGAAAGTAGCTCTGAAGCTAGAAACGGGATCGACCATAAGCACTAATGTGAAATTACGTACAATTTTCAAATTTCTTGTACTTGCTAACTTTGCAACCTCGGGCAGCTATGTTACCATGGAGGAATCACACAAGATTTGACTTTATAGGCTAGAACTGAAGTCGCGCCAACTGCCTAACTCAAAATACAGTCAAGAAAGTAGCTCTGAAGCTGAGAAACGGGATCGACCATAAGCAATAATGTGAAATTACGTACAATTTTCAAATTTCTTGTACTTGCTAACTTTGCAGCCTCGGGCAGCTATGTTACCATGGAGGAATCACACAAGATTTGACTTTATAGGCTAGAACTGAAGTCGCGCCAACTGCTTAACTCAAAATACAGTCAAGAAAGTAGCTCTGAAGCTAGAAACGGGATCGACCATAAGCACTAATATGAAATTACGTACAATTTTCAAATTTCTTGTACTCGCTAACTTTGCAGCCTCGGGCAGCTATGTTACCATGGAGGAATCACACAAGATTTGACTTTATAGGCTAGAACTGAAGTCGCGCCAACTGCCTAACTCAAAATACAGTCAAGAAAGTAGCTCCGAAGCTAGAAACGGGATCGACCATAAGCACTAATGTGAAATTACGTACAATTTTCAAATTTCTTGTACTTGCTAACTTTGCAACCTCGGGCAGCTATGTTACCATGAAGGAATCACACAAGATTTGACTTTATAGGCTAGAACTGAAGTCGCGCCAACTGCCTAACTCAAAATACAGTCAAGAAAGTAGCTCTGAAGCTAGAAATGGGATCGACCATTAGCACTAATGTGAAATTACGTACAATTTTCAAATTTCTTGTACTTGCTAACTTTGCAACCTCGGGCAGCTATGTTACCATGGAGGAATCACACAAGATTTGACTTAATAGGCTAGAACTGAAGTCGCGCCAACTGCCTAACTCAAAATACAGTCAAGAAAGTAGCTCTGAAGCTGAGAAACGGGATCGACCATAAGCACTAATGTGAAATTACGTACAATTTTCAAATTTCTTGTACTTGCTAACTTTGCAACCTCGGGCAGCTATGTTACCATGAAGGAATCACACAAGATTTGACTTTATAGGCTAGAACTGAAGTCGCGCCAACTGCCTAACTCAAAATACAGTCAAGAAAGTAGCTTTGAAGCTAGAAATGGGATCGACCATTAGCACTAATGTGAAATTACGTACAATTTTCAAATTTCTTGTACTTGCTAACTTTGCAACCTCGGGCAGCTATGTTACCATGGAGGAATCACACAAGATTTGACTTTATAGGCTAGAACTGAAGTCGCGCCAACTGCCTAACTCAAAATACAGTCAAGAAAGTAGCTCTGAAGCTGAGAAACGGGATCGACCATAAGCACTAATGTGAAATTACGTACAATTTTCAAATTTCTTGTACTTGCTAACTTTGCAACCTCGGGCAGCTATGTTACCATGAAGGAATCACACAAGATTTGACTTTATAGGCTAGAACTGAAGTCGCGCCAACTGCCTAACTCAAAATACAGTCAAGAAAGTAGCTCTGAAGCTAGAAATGGGATCGACCATTAGCACTAATGTGAAATTACGTACAATTTTCAAATTTCTTGTACTTGCTAACTTTGAAACCTCGGGCAGCTATGTTACCATGGAGGAATCACACAAGATTTGACTTTATAGGCTAGAACTGAAGTCGCGCCAACTGCCTAACTCAAAATACAGTCAAGAAAGTAGCTCTGAAGCTAGAAACGGGATCGACCATAAGCACTAATATGAAATTACGTACAATTTTCAAATTTCTTGTACTCGCTAACTTTGCAGCCTCGGGCAGCTATGTTACCATGGAGGAATCACACAAGATTTGACTTTATAGGCTAGAACTGAAGTCGCGCCAACTGCCTAACTCAAAATACTGTCAAGAAAGTAGCTCTGAAGCTAGAAACGGGATCGACCATAAGCACTAATATGAAATTACGTACAATTTTCAAATTTCTTGTACTCGCTAACTTTGCAGCCTCGGGCAGCTATGTTACCATGGAGGAATCACACAAGATTTGACTTTATAGGCTAGAACTGAAGTCGCGCCAACTGCCTAACTCAAAATACAGTCAAGAAATTAGCTCTGAAGCTAGAAACGGGATCGACCATAAGCACTAATGTGAAATTACGTACAATTTTCAAATTTCTTGTACTTGCTAACTTTGCAACCTCGGGCAGCTATGTTACCATGGAGGAATCACACAAGATTTGACTTTATAGGCTAGAACTGAAGTCGCGCCAACTGCCTAACTCAAAATACAGTCAAGAAAGTAGCTCTGAAGCTAGAAACGGGATCGACCATAAGCACTAATGTGAAATTACGTACAATTTTCAAATTTCTTGTACTTGCTAACTTTGCAACCTCGGGCAGCTATGTTACCATGGAGGAATCACACAAGATTTGACTTTATAGGCTAGAACTGAAGTCGCGCCCACTGCCTAACTCAAAATACAGTCAAGAAAGTAGCTCTGAAGCTAGAAACGAAATCGGCCATAAGCACTAATGTGAAATTACGTACAATTTTCAAATTTCTTGTACTTGCTAACTTTGCAACCTCGGGCAGCTATGTTACCATGAAGGAATCACACAAGATTTATAGGCTAGAACTGAAGTCGCGCCAACTGCCAAACTCAAAATACAGTCAAGAAAGTAGCTCTGAAGCTAGAAACGGGATCGACCATAAGCACTAATGTGAAATTACGTACAATTTTCAAATTTCTTGTACTTGCTAACTTTGCAACCTCGGGCAGCTATGTTACCATGGAGGAATCACACAAGATTTGACTTTATAGGCTAGAACTGAAGTCGCGCCAACTGCCTAACTCAAAATACAGTCAAGAAAGTAGCTCTGAAGCTGAGAAACGGGATCGACCATAAGCAATAATGTGAAATTACGTACAATTTTCAAATTTCTTGTACTTGCTAACTTTGCAGCCTCGGGCAGCTATGTTACCATGGAGGAATCACACAAGATTTGACTTTATAGGCTAGAACTGAAGTCGCGCCAACTGCTTAACTCAAAATACAGTCAAGAAAGTAGCTCTGAAGCTAGAAACGGGATCGACCATAAGCACTAATATGAAATTACGTACAATTTTCAAATTTCTTGTACTCGCTAACTTTGCAGCCTCGGGCAGCTATGTTACCATGGAGGAATCACACAAGATTTGACTTTATAGGCTAGAACTGAAGTCGCGCCAACTGCCTAACTCAAAATACAGTCAAGAAAGTAGCTCCGAAGCTAGAAACGGGATCGACCATAAGCACTAATGTGAAATTACATACAATTTTCAAATTTCTTGTACTTGCTAACTTTGCAACCTCGGGCAGCTATGTTACCATGAAGGAATCACACAAGATTTGACTTTATAGGCTAGAACTGAAGTCGCGCCAACTGCCTAACTCAAAATACAGTCAAGAAAGTAGCTCTGAAGCTAGAAACGGGATCGACCATAAGCACTAATATGAAATTACGTACAATTTTCAAATTTCTTGTACTCGCTAACTTTGCAGCCTCGGGCAGCTATGTTACCATGGAGGAATCACACAAGATTTGACTTTATAGGCTAGAACTGAAGTCGCGCCAACTGCCTAACTCAAAATACAGTCAAGAAAGTAGCTCTGAAGCTAGAAACGGGATCGACCATAAGCACTAATATGAAATTACGTACAATTTTCAAATTTCTTGTACTCGCTAACTTTGCAGCCTCGGGCAGCTATGTTACCATGGAGGAATCACACAAGATTTGACTTTATAGGCTAGAACTGAAGTCGCGCCAACTGCCTAACTCAAAATACAGTCAAGAAAGTAGCTCTGAAGCTAGAAATGGGATCGACCATAAGCACTAATATGAAATTACGTACAATTTTCAAATTTCTTGTACTCGCTAACTTTGCAGCCTCGGGCAGCTATGTTACCATGGAGGAATCACACAAGATTTGACTTTATAGGCTAGAACTGAAGTCGCGCCAACTGCCTAACTCAAAATACAGTCAAGAAAGTAGCTCTGAAGCTAGAAACGGGATCGACCATAAGCACTAATGTGAAATTACGTACAATTTTCAAATTTCTTGTACTTGCTAATTTTTGCAACCTCGGGCAGCTATGTTACCATGAAGGAATCACACAAAATTTGACTTTATAGGCTAGAACTGAAGTCGCGCGAACTGCCTAACTCAAAATACAGTCAAGAAAGTAGCTCTGAAGCTAGAAATGGGATCGACCATTAGCACTAATGTGAAATTACGTACAATTTTCAAATTTCTTGTACTTGCTAACTTTGCAACCTCGGGCAGCTATGTTACCATGGAGGAATCATACAAGATTTGACTTTATAGGCTAGAACTGAAGTCGCGCCAACTGCCTAACTCAAAATACAGTCAAGAAAGTAGCTCTGAAGCTGAGAAACGGGATCGACCATAAGCACTAATGTGAAATTACGTACAATTTTCAAATTTCTTGTACTTGCTAACTTTGCAACCTCGGGCAGCTATGTTACCATGAAGGAATCACACAAGATTTGACTTTATAGGCTAGAACTGAAGTCGCGCCAACTGCCTAACTCAAAATACAGTCAAGAAAGTAGCTCTGAAGCTAGAAATGGGATCGACCATTAGCACTTATGTGAAATTACGTACAATTTTCAAATTTCTTGTACTTGCTAACTTTGCAACCTCGGGCAGCTATGTTACCATGGAGGAATCACACAAGATTTGACTTTATAGGCTAGAACTGAAGTCGCGCCAACTGCCTAACTCAAAATACAGTCAAGAAAGTAGCTCTGAAGCTAGAAACGGGATCGACCATAAGCACTAATATGAAATTACGTACAATTTTCAAATTTCTTGTACTCGCTAACTTTGCAGCCTCGGGCAGCTATGTTACCATGGAGGAATCACACAAGATTTGACTTTATAGGCTAGAACTGAAGTCGCGCCAACTGCCTAACTCAAAATACTGTCAAGAAAGTAGCTCTGAAGCTAGAAACGGGATCGACCATAAGCACTAATATGAAATTACGTACAATTTTCAAATTTCTTGTACTCGCTAACTTTGCAGCCTCGGGCAGCTATGTTACCATGGAGGAATCACACAAGATTTGACTTTATAGGCTAGAACTGAAGTCGCGCCAACTGCCTAACTCAAAATACAGTCAAGAAATTACCTCTGAAGCTAGAAACGGGATCGACCATAAGCACTAATGTGAAATTACGTACAATTTTCAAATTTCTTGTACTTGCTAACTTTGCAACCTCGGGCAGCTATGTTACCATGGAGGAATCACACAAGATTTGACTTTATAGGCTAGAACTGAAGTCGCGCCAACTGCCTAACTCAAAATACAGTCAAGAAAGTAGCTCTGAAGCTAGAAACGGGATCGACCATAAGCACTAATGTGAAATTACGTACAATTTTCAAATTTCTTGTACTTGCTAACTTTGCAACCTCGGGCAGCTATGTTACCATGGAGGAATCACACAAGATTTGACTTTATACCCTAGAACTGAAGTCGCGCCCACTGCCTAACTCAAAATACAGTCAAGAAAGTAGCTCTGAAGCTAGAAACGAAATCGGCCATAAGCACTAATGTGAAATTACGTACAATTTTCAAATTTCTTGTACTTGCTAACTTTGCAACCTCGGGCAGCTATGTTACCATGAAGGAATCACACAAGATTTATAGGCTAGAACTGAAGTCGCGCCAACTGCCTAACTCAAAATACAGTCAAGAAAGTAGCTCTGAAGCTAGAAACGGGATCGACCATAAGCACTAATGTGAAATTACGTACAATTTTCAAATTTCTTGTACTTGCTAATTTTTGCAACCTCGGGCAGCTATGTTACCATGAAGGAATCACACAAAATTTGACTTTATAGGCTAGAACTGAAGTCGCGCGAACTGCCTAACTCAAAATACAGTCAAGAAAGTAGCTCTGAAGCTAGAAATGGGATCGACCATTAGCACTAATGTGAAATTACGTACAATTTTCAAATTTCTTGTACTTGCTAACTTTGCAACCTCGGGCAGCTATGTTACCATGGAGGAATCATACAAGATTTGACTTTATAGGCTAGAACTGAAGTCGCGCCAACTGCCTAACTCAAAATACAGTCAAGAAAGTAGCTCTGAAGCTGAGAAACGGGATCGACCATAAGCACTAATGTGAAATTACGTACAATTTTCAAATTTCTTGTACTTGCTAACTTTGCAACCTCGGGCAGCTATGTTACCATGGAGGAATCACACAAGATTTGACTTTATAGGCTAGAACCGAAGTCGCGCCAACTGCCTAACTCAAAATACAGTCAAGAAAGTAGCTCTGAAGCTGAGAAACGGGATCGACCATAAGCAATAATGTGAAATTACGTACAATTTTCAAATTTCTTGTACTTGCTAACTTTGCAGCCTCGGGCAGCTATGTTACCATGGAGGAATCACACAAGATTTGACTTTATAGGCTAGAACTGAAGTCGCGCCAACTGCTTAACTCAAAATACAGTCAAGAAAGTAGCTCTGAAGCTAGAAACGGGATCGACCATAAGCACTAATATGAAATTACGTACAATTTTCAAATTTCTTGTACTCGCTAACTTTGCAGCCTCGGGCAGCTATGTTACCATGGAGGAATCACACAAGATTTGACTTTATAGGCTAGAACTGAAGTCGCGCCAACTGCCTAACTCAAAATACAGTCAAGAAAGTAGCTCTGAAGCTAGAAATGGGATCGACCATTAGCACTAATGTGAAATTACGTACAATTTTCAAATTTCTTGTACTTGCTAACTTTGCAACCTCGGGCAGCTATGTTACCATGGAGGAATCACACAAGATTTGACTTTATAGGCTAGAACTGAAGTCGCGCCAACTGCCTAACTCAAAATACAGTCAAGAAAGTAGCTCTGAAGCTAGAAACGGGATCGACCATAAGCACTAATGTGAAATTACGTACAATTTTCAAATTTCTTGTACTTGCTAACTTTGCAACCTCGGGCAGCTATGTTACCATGAAGGAATCACACAAAATTTGACTTTATAGGCTAGAACTGAAGTCGCGCGAACAGCCTAACTCAAAATATAGTCAAGAAAGTAGCTCTGAAGCTAGAAATGGGATCGACCATTAGCACTAATGTGAAATTACGTACAATTTTCAAATTTCTTGTACTTGCTAACTTTGCAACCTCGGGCCTCTATGTTACCATGGAGGAATCACACAAGATTTGACTTTATAGGCTAGGACTGAAGTCGCGCCAACTGCCTAACTCAAAATACAGTCAAGAAAGTAGCTCTGAAGCTGAGAAACGGGATCGACCATAAGCACTAATGTGAAATTACGTACAATTTTCAAATTTCTTGTACTTGCTAACTTTGCAACCTCGGGCAGCTATGTTACCATGAAGGAATCACACAAGATTTGACTTTATAGGCTAGAACTGAAGTCGCGCCAACTGCCTAACTCAAAATACAGTCAAGAAAGTAGCTCTGAAGCTAGAAATGGGATCGACCATTAGCACTAATGTGAAATTACGTACAATTTTCAAATTTCTTGTACTTGCTAACTTTGCAACCTCGGGCAGCTATGTTACCATGGAGGAATCACACAAGATTTGACTTTATAGGCTAGAACTGAAGTCGCGCCAACTGCCTAACTCAAAATACAGTCAAGAAAGTAGCTCTGAAGCTAGAAACGGGATCGACCATAAGCACTAATGTGAAATTACGTACAATTTTCAAATTTCTTGTACTTGCTAATTTTTGCAACCTCGGGCAGCTATGTTACCATGAAGGAATCACACAAAATTTGACTTTATAGGCTAGAACTGAAGTCGCGCGAACTGCCTAACTCAAAATACAGTCAAGAAAGTAGCTCTGAAGCTAGAAATGGGATCGACCATTAGCACTAATGTGAAATTACGTACAATTTTCAAATTTCTTGTACTTGCTAACCTTGCAACCTCGGGCAGCTATGTTACCATGGAGGAATCATACAAGATTTGACTTTATAGGCTAGAACTGAAGTCGCGCCAACTGCCTAACTCAAAATACAGTCAAGAAAGTAGCTCTGAAGCTGAGAAACGGGATCGACCATAAGCACTAATGTGAAATTACGTACAATTTTCAAATTTCTTGTACTTGCTAACTTTGCAACCTCGGGCAGCTATGTTACCATGGAGGAATCACACAAGATTTGACTTTATAGGCTAGAACCGAAGTCGCGCCAACTGCCTAACTCAAAATACAGTCAAGAAAGTAGCTCTGAAGCTGAGAAACGGGATCGACCATAAGCAATAATGTGAAATTACGTACAATTTTCAAATTTCTTGTACTTGCTAACTTTGCAGCCTCGGGCAGCTATGTTACCATGGAGGAATCACACAAGATTTGACTTTATAGGCTAGAACTGAAGTCGCGCCAACTGCTTAACTCAAAATACAGTCAAGAAAGTAGCTCTGAAGCTAGAAACGGGATCGACCATAAGCACTAATATGAAATTACGTACAATTTTCAAATTTCTTGTACTCGCTAACTTTGCAGCCTCGGGCAGCTATGTTACCATGGAGGAATCACACAAGATTTGACTTTATAGGCTAGAACTGAAGTCGCGCCAACTGCCTAACTCAAAATACAGTCAAGAAAGTAGCTCTGAAGCTAGAAATGGGATCGACCATTAGCACTAATGTGAAATTACGTACAATTTTCAAATTTCTTGTACTTGCTAACTTTGCAACCTCGGGCAGCTATGTTACCATGGAGGAATCACACAAGATTTGACTTTATAGGCTAGAACTGAAGTCGCGCCAACTGCCTAACTCAAAATACAGTCAAGAAAGTAGCTCTGAAGCTAGAAACGGGATCGACCATAAGCACTAATGTGAAATTACGTACAATTTTCAAATTTCTTGTACTTGCTAACTTTGCAACCTCGGGCAGCTATGTTACCATGAAGGAATCACACAAAATTTGACTTTATAGGCTAGAACTGAAGTCGCGCGAACAGCCTAACTCAAAATATAGTCAAGAAAGTAGCTCTGAAGCTAGAAATGGGATCGACCATTAGCACTAATGTGAAATTACGTACAATTTTCAAATTTCTTGTACTTGCTAACTTTGCAACCTCGGGCCTCTATGTTACCATGGAGGAATCACACAAGATTTGACTTTATAGGCTAGGACTGAAGTCGCGCCAACTGCCTAACTCAAAATACAGTCAAGAAAGTAGCTCTGAAGCTGAGAAACGGGATCGACCATAAGCACTAATGTGAAATTACGTACAATTTTCAAATTTCTTGTACTTGCTAACTTTGCAACCTCGGGCAGCTATGTTACCATGAAGGAATCACACAAGATTTGACTTTATAGGCTAGAACTGAAGTCGCGCCAACTGCCTAACTCAAAATACAGTCAAGAAAGTAGCTCTGAAGCTAGAAATGGGATCGACCATTAGCACTAATGTGAAATTACGTACAATTTTCAAATTTCTTGTACTTGCTAACTTTGCAACCTCGGGCAGCTATGTTACCATGGAGGAATCACACAAGATTTGACTTTATAGGCTAGAACTGAAGTCGCGCCAACTGCCTAACTCAAAATACAGTCAAGAAAGTAGCTCTGAAGCTAGAAACGGGATCGACCATAAGCACTAATGTGAAATTACGTACAATTTTCAAATTTCTTGTACTTGCTAATTTTTGCAACCTCGGGCAGCTATGTTACCATGAAGGAATCACACAAAATTTGACTTTATAGGCTAGAACTGAAGTCGCGCGAACTGCCTAACTCAAAATACAGTCAAGAAAGTAGCTCTGAAGCTAGAAATGGGATCGACCATTAGCACTAATGTGAAATTACGTACAATTTTCAAATTTCTTGTACTTGCTAACTTTGCAACCTCGGGCAGCTATGTTACCATGGAGGAATCACACAAGATTTGACTTTATAGGCTAGAACTGAAGTCGCGCCAACTGCCTAACTCAAAATACAGTCAAGAAAGTAGCTCTGAAGCTAGAAACGGGATCGACCATAAGCACTAATGTGAAATTACGTACAATTTTCAAATTTCTTGTACTTGCTAATTTTTGCAACCTCGGGCAGCTATGTTACCATGAAGGAATCACACAAAATTTGACTTTATAGGCTAGAACTGAAGTCGCGCGAACTGCCTAACTCAAAATACAGTCAAGAAAGTAGCTCTGAAGCTAGAAATGGGATCGACCATTAGCACTAATGTGAAATTACGTACAATTTTCAAATTTCTTGTACTTGCTAACCTTGCAACCTCGGGCAGCTATGTTACCATGGAGGAATCATACAAGATTTGACTTTATAGGCTAACGAGGTGCCTAACTCAAAATACAGTCAAGAAAGTAGCTCTGAAGCTGAGAAACGGGATCGACCATAAGCACTAATGTGAAATTACGTACAATTTTCAAATTTCTTGTACTTGCTAACTTTGCAACCTCGGGCAGCTATGTTACCGTGAAGGAATCACACAAGATTTGACTTTATAGGCTAGAACTGAAGTCGCGCCAACTGCCTAACTCAAAATACAGTCAAGAAAGTAGCTCTGAAGCTAGAAATGGGATCGACCATTAGCACTTATGTGAAATTACGTACAATTTTCAAATTTCTTGTACTTGCTAACTTTGCAACCTCGGGCAGCTATGTTACCAAGGAGGAATCACACAAGATTTGACTTTATAGGCTAGAACTGAAGTCGCGCCAACTGCCTAACTCAAAATACAGTCAAGAAAGTAGCTCTGAAGCTGAGAAACGGGATCGACCATAAGCACTAATGTGAAATTACGTACAATTTTCAAATTTCTTGTACTTGCTAACTTTGCAACCTCGGGCAGCTATGTTACCATGAAGGAATCACACAAGATTTGACTTTATAGGCTAGAACTGAAGTCGCGCCAACTGCCTAACTCAAAATACAGTCAAGAAAGTAGCTCTGAAGCTAGAAATGGGATCGACCATTAGCACTTATGTGAAATTACGTACAATTTTCAAATTTCTTGTACTTGCTAACTTTGCAACCTCGGGCAGCTATGTTACCATGGAGGAATCACACAAGATTTGACTTTATAGGCTAGAACTGAAGTCGCGCCAACTGCCTAACTCAAAATACAGTCAAGAAAGTAGCTCTGAAGCTGAGAAACGGGATCGACCATAAGCACTAATGTGAAATTACGTATAATTTTCAAATTTCTTGTACTTGCTAACTTTGCAACCTCGGGCAGCTATGTTACCATGAAGGAATCACACAAGATTTGACTTTATAGGCTAGAACTGAAGTCGCGCCAACTGCCTAACTCAAAATAGAGTCAAGAAAGTAGCTCTGAAGCTAGAAATGGGATCGACCATTAGCACTAATGTGAAATTACGTACAATTTTCAAATTTCTTGTACTTGCTAACTTTGCAACTTCGGGCAGCTATGTTACCATGGAGGAATCACACAAGATTTGACTTTATAGGCTAGAACTGAAGTCGCGCCAACTGCCTAACTCAAAATACAGTCAAGAAAGTAGCTCTGAAGCTGAGAAACGGGATCGACCATAAGCACTAATGTGAAATTACGTACAATTTTCAAATTTCTTGTACTTGCTAACTTTGCAACCTCGGGCAGCTATGTTACCATGAAGGAATCACACAAGATTTGACTTTATAGGCTAGAACTGAAGTCGCGCCAACTGCCTAACTCAAAATACAGTCAAGAAAGTAGCTCTGAAGCTAGAAATGGGATCGACCATTAGCACTTATGTGAAATTACGTACAATTTTCAAATTTCTTGTACTTGCTAACTTTGCAACCTCGGGCAGCTATGTTACCAAGGAGGAATCACACAAGATTTGACTTTATAGGCTAGAACTGAAGTCGCGCCAACTGCCTAACTCAAAATACAGTCAAGAAAGTAGCTCTGAAGCTGAGAAACGGGATCGACCATAAGCACTAATGTGAAATTACGTACAATTTTCAAATTTCTTGTACTTGCTAACTTTGCAACCTCGGGCAGCTATGTTACCATGAAGGAATCACACAAGATTTGACTTTATAGGCTAGAACTGAAGTCGCGCCAACTGCCTAACTCAAAATACAGTCAAGAAAGTAGCTCTGAAGCTAGAAATGGGATCGACCATTAGCACTTATGTGAAATTACGTACAATTTTCAAATTTCTTGTACTTGCTAACTTTGCAACCTCGGGCAGCTATGTTACCATGGAGGAATCACACAAGATTTGACTTTATAGGCTAGAACTGAAGTCGCGCCAACTGCCTAACTCAAAATACAGTCAAGAAAGTAGCTCTGAAGCTAGAAATGGGATCGACCATTAGCACTTATGTGAAATTACGTACAATTTTCAAATTTCTTGTACTTGCTAACTTTGCAACCTCGGGCAGCTATGTTACCATGGAGGAATCACACAAGATTTGACTTTATAGGCTAGAACTGAAGTCGCGCCAACTGCCTAACTCAAAATACAGTCAAGAAAGTAGCTCTGAAGCTAGAAACGGGATCGACCATAAGCACTAATGTGAAATTACGTACAATTTTCAAATTTCTTGTACTTGCTAATTTTTGCAACCTCGGGCAGCTATGTTACCATGAAGGAATCACACAAAATTTGACTTTATAGGCTAGAACTGAAGTCGCGCGAACTGCCTAACTCAAAATACAGTCAAGAAAGTAGCTCTGAAGCTAGAAATGGGATCGACCATTAGCACTAATGTGAAATTACGTACAATTTTCAAATTTCTTGTACTTGCTAACTTTGCAACCTCGGGCAGCTATGTTACCATGGAGGAATCATACAAGATTTGACTTTATAGGCTAGAACTGAAGTCGCGCCAACTGCCTAACTCAAAATACAGTCAAGAAAGTAGCTCTGAAGCTGAGAAACGGGATCGACCATAAGCACTAATGTGAAATTACGTACAATTTTCAAATTTCTTGTACTTGCTAACTTTGCAACCTCGGGCAGCTATGTTACCATGGAGGAATCACACAAGATTTGACTTTATAGGCTAGAACCGAAGTCGCGCCAACTGCCTAACTCAAAATACAGTCAAGAAAGTAGCTCTGAAGCTGAGAAACGGGATCGACCATAAGCAATAATGTGAAATTACGTACAATTTTCAAATTTCTTGTACTTGCTAACTTTGCAGCCTCGGGCAGCTATGTTACCATGGAGGAATCACACAAGATTTGACTTTATAGGCTAGAACTGAAGTCGCGCCAACTGCTTAACTCAAAATACAGTCAAGAAAGTAGCTCTGAAGCTAGAAACGGGATCGACCATAAGCACTAATATGAAATTACGTACAATTTTCAAATTTCTTGTACTCGCTAACTTTGCAGCCTCGGGCAGCTATGTTACCATGGAGGAATCACACAAGATTTGACTTTATAGGCTAGAACTGAAGTCGCGCCAACTGCCTAACTCAAAATACAGTCAAGAAAGTAGCTCTGAAGCTAGAAATGGGATCGACCATTAGCACTAATGTGAAATTACGTACAATTTTCAAATTTCTTGTACTTGCTAACTTTGCAACCTCGGGCAGCTATGTTACCATGGAGGAATCACACAAGATTTGACTTTATAGGCTAGAACTGAAGTCGCGCCAACTGCCTAACTCAAAATACAGTCAAGAAAGTAGCTCTGAAGCTAGAAACGGGATCGACCATAAGCACTAATGTGAAATTACGTACAATTTTCAAATTTCTTGTACTTGCTAACTTTGCAACCTCGGGCAGCTATGTTACCATGAAGGAATCACACAAAATTTGACTTTATAGGCTAGAACTGAAGTCGCGCGAACAGCCTAACTCAAAATATAGTCAAGAAAGTAGCTCTGAAGCTAGAAATGGGATCGACCATTAGCACTAATGTGAAATTACGTACAATTTTCAAATTTCTTGTACTTGCTAACTTTGCAACCTCGGGCCTCTATGTTACCATGGAGGAATCACACAAGATTTGACTTTATAGGCTAGGACTGAAGTCGCGCCAACTGCCTAACTCAAAATACAGTCAAGAAAGTAGCTCTGAAGCTGAGAAACGGGATCGACCATAAGCACTAATGTGAAATTACGTACAATTTTCAAATTTCTTGTACTTGCTAACTTTGCAACCTCGGGCAGCTATGTTACCATGAAGGAATCACACAAGATTTGACTTTATAGGCTAGAACTGAAGTCGCGCCAACTGCCTAACTCAAAATACAGTCAAGAAAGTAGCTCTGAAGCTAGAAATGGGATCGACCATTAGCACTAATGTGAAATTACGTACAATTTTCAAATTTCTTGTACTTGCTAACTTTGCAACCTCGGGCAGCTATGTTACCATGGAGGAATCACACAAGATTTGACTTTATAGGCTAGAACTGAAGTCGCGCCAACTGCCTAACTCAAAATACAGTCAAGAAAGTAGCTCTGAAGCTAGAAACGGGATCGACCATAAGCACTAATGTGAAATTACGTACAATTTTCAAATTTCTTGTACTTGCTAATTTTTGCAACCTCGGGCAGCTATGTTACCATGAAGGAATCACACAAAATTTGACTTTATAGGCTAGAACTGAAGTCGCGCGAACTGCCTAACTCAAAATACAGTCAAGAAAGTAGCTCTGAAGCTAGAAATGGGATCGACCATTAGCACTAATGTGAAATTACGTACAATTTTCAAATTTCTTGTACTTGCTAACCTTGCAACCTCGGGCAGCTATGTTACCATGGAGGAATCATACAAGATTTGACTTTATAGGCTAGAACTGAAGTCGCGCCAACTGCCTAACTCAAAATACAGTCAAGAAAGTAGCTCTGAAGCTGAGAAACGGGATCGACCATAAGCACTAATGTGAAATTACGTACAATTTTCAAATTTCTTGTACTTGCTAACTTTGCAACCTCGGGCAGCTATGTTACCGTGAAGGAATCACACAAGATTTGACTTTATAGGCTAGAACTGAAGTCGCGCCAACTGCCTAACTCAAAATACAGTCAAGAAAGTAGCTCTGAAGCTAGAAATGGGATCGACCATTAGCACTTATGTGAAATTACGTACAATTTTCAAATTTCTTGTACTTGCTAACTTTGCAACCTCGGGCAGCTATGTTACCAAGGAGGAATCACACAAGATTTGACTTTATAGGCTAGAACTGAAGTCGCGCCAACTGCCTAACTCAAAATACAGTCAAGAAAGTAGCTCTGAAGCTGAGAAACGGGATCGACCATAAGCACTAATGTGAAATTACGTACAATTTTCAAATTTCTTGTACTTGCTAACTTTGCAACCTCGGGCAGCTATGTTACCATGAAGGAATCACACAAGATTTGACTTTATAGGCTAGAACTGAAGTCGCGCCAACTGCCTAACTCAAAATACAGTCAAGAAAGTAGCTCTGAAGCTAGAAATGGGATCGACCATTAGCACTTATGTGAAATTACGTACAATTTTCAAATTTCTTGTACTTGCTAACTTTGCAACCTCGGGCAGCTATGTTACCATGGAGGAATCACACAAGATTTGACTTTATAGGCTAGAACTGAAGTCGCGCCAACTGCCTAACTCAAAATACAGTCAAGAAAGTAGCTCTGAAGCTGAGAAACGGGATCGACCATAAGCACTAATGTGAAATTACGTATAATTTTCAAATTTCTTGTACTTGCTAACTTTGCAACCTCGGGCAGCTATGTTACCATGAAGGAATCACACAAGATTTGACTTTATAGGCTAGAACTGAAGTCGCGCCAACTGCCTAACTCAAAATAGAGTCAAGAAAGTAGCTCTGAAGCTAGAAATGGGATCGACCATTAGCACTAATGTGAAATTACGTACAATTTTCAAATTTCTTGTACTTGCTAACTTTGCAACTTCGGGCAGCTATGTTACCATGGAGGAATCACACAAGATTTGACTTTATAGGCTAGAACTGAAGTCGCGCCAACTGCCTAACTCAAAATACAGTCAAGAAAGTAGCTCTGAAGCTGAGAAACGGGATCGACCATAAGCACTAATGTGAAATTACGTACAATTTTCAAATTTCTTGTACTTGCTAACTTTGCAACCTCGGGCAGCTATGTTACCATGAAGGAATCACACAAGATTTGACTTTATAGGCTAGAACTGAAGTCGCGCCAACTGCCTAACTCAAAATACAGTCAAGAAAGTAGCTCTGAAGCTAGAAATGGGATCGACCATTAGCACTAATGTGAAATTACGTACAATTTTCAAATTTCTTGTACTTGCTAACTTTGCAACCTCGGGCAGCTATGTTACCATGGAGGAATCACACAAGATTTGACTTTATAGGCTAGAACTGAAGTCGCGCCAACTGCCTAACTCAAAATACAGTCAAGAAAGTAGCTCTGAAGCTGAGAAACGGGATCGACAATAAGCACTAATGTGAAATTACGTACAATTTTCAAATTTCTTGTACTTGCTAACTTTGCAGCCTCGGGCAGCTATGTTACAATGGAGGAATCACACAAGATTTGACTTTATAGGCTAGAACTGAAGTCGCGCCAACAGCCTAACTCAAAATACAGTCAAGAAAGTAGCTCTGAAGCTAGAAACGGCATCGACCATAAGCACTAATATGAAATTACGTACAATTTTCAAATTTCTTGTACTCGCTAACTTTGCAGCCTCGGGCAGCTATGTTACCATGGAGGAATCACACAAGATTTGACTTTATAGGCTAGAACTGAAGTCGCGCCAACTGCCTAACTCAAAATACAGTCAAGAAAGTAGCTCTGAAGCTAGAAATGGGATCGACCATTAGCACTAATGTGAAATTACGTACAATTTTCAAATTTCTTGTACTTGCTAACTTTGCAACCTCGGGCAGCTATGTTATCATGGAGGAATCACACAAGATTTGACTTTATAGGCTAGAACTGAAGTCGCGCCAACAGCCTAACTCAAAATACAGTCAAGAAAGTAGCTCTGAAGCTAGAAACGGCATCGACCATAAGCACTAATATGAAATTACGTACAATTTTCAAATTTCTTGTACTCGCTAACTTTGCAGCCTCGGGCAGCTATGTTACCATGGAGGAATCACACAAGATTTGACTTTATAGGCTAGAACTGAAGTCGCGCCAACTGCCTAACTCAAAATACAGTCAAGAAAGTAGCTCTGAAGCTAGAAATGGGATCGACCATTAGCACTAATGTGAAATTACGTACAATTTTCAAATTTCTTGTACTTGCTAACTTTGCAACCTCGGGCAGCTATGTTATCATGGAGGAATCACACAAGATTTGACTTTATAGGCTAGAACTGAAGTCGCGCCAACTGCCTAACTCAAAATACAGTCAAGAAAGTAGCTCTGAAGCTGAGAAACGGGATCGACAATAAGCACTAATGTGAAATTACGTACAATTTTCAAATTTCTTGTACTTGCTAACTTTGCAGCCTCGGGCAGCTATGTTACCATGGAGGAATCACACAAGATTTGACTTTATAGGCTAGAACTGAAGTCGCGCCAACAGCCTAACTCAAAATACAGTCAAGAAAGTAGCTCTGAAGCTAGAAACGGGATCGACCATAAGCACTAATATGAAATTACGTACAATTTTCAAATTTCTTGTACTCGCTAACTTTGCAGCCTCGGGCAGCTATGTTACCATGGAGGAATCACACAAGATTTGACTTTATAGGCTAGAACTGAAGTCGCGCCAACTGCTTAACTCAAAATACAGTCAAGAAAGTAGCTCTGAAGCTAAGAAACGGGATCGACAATAAGCACTAATGTGAAATTACGTACAATTTTCAAATTTCTTGTACTTGCTAACTTTGCAGCCTCGGGCAGCTATGTTACCATGGAGGAATCACACAAGATTTGACTTTATAGGCTAGAACTGAAGTCGCGCCAACAGCCTAACTCAAAATACAGTCAAGAAAGTAGCTCTGAAGCTAGAAACGGGATCGACCATAAGCACTAATATGAAATTACGTACAATTTTCAAATTTCTTGTACTCGCTAATTTTGCAGCCTCGGGCAGCTATGTTACCATGGAGGAATCACACAAGATTTGACTTTATAGGCTAGAACTGAAGTCGCGCCAACTGCCTAACTCAAAATACAGTCAAGAAAGTAGCTCTGAAGCTAGAAACGGGATCGACCATAAGCACTAATGTGAAATTACGTACAATTTTCAAATTTCTTGTACTTGCTAATTTTTGCAACCTCGGGCAGCTATGTTACCATGAAGGAATCACACAAAATTTGACTTTATAGGCTAGAACTGAAGTCGCGCGAACTGCCTAACTCAAAATACAGTCAAGAAAGTAGCTCTGAAGCTAGAAATGGGATCGACCATTAGCACTAATGTGAAATTACGTACAATTTTCAAATTTCTTGTACTTGCTAACTTTGCAACCTCGGGCAGCTATGTTACCATGGAGGAATCACACAAGATTTGACTTTATAGGCTAGAACTGAAGTCGCGCCAACTGCCTAACTCAAAATACAGTCAAGAAAGTAGCTCTGAAGCTGAGAAACGGGATCGACCATTAGCACTAATGTGAAATTACGTACAATTTTCAAATTTCTTGTACTTGCTAACTTTGCAACCTCGGGCAGCTATGTTACCATGAAGGAATCACACAAGATTTGACTTTATAGGCTAGAACTGAAGTCGCGCCAACTGCCTAACTCAAAATACAGTCAAGAAAGTAGCTCTGAAGCTGAGAAACGGGATCGACAATAAGCACTAATGTGAAATTACGTACAATTTTCAAATTTCTTGTACTTGCTAACTTTGCAGCCTCGGGCAGCTATGTTACCATGGAGGAATCACACAAGATTTGACTTTATAGGCTAGAACTGAAGTCGCGCCAACAGCCTAACTCAAAATACAGTCAAGAAAGTAGCTCTGAAGCTAGAAACGGGATCGACCATAAGCACTAATATGAAATTACGTACAATTTTCAAATTTCTTGTACTCGCTAACTTTGCAGCCTCGGGCAGCTATGTTACCATGGAGGAATCACACAAGATTTGACTTTATAGGCTAGAACTGAAGCCGCGCCAACTGCCTAACTCAAAATACAGTCAAGAAAGTAGCTCTGAAGCTAGAAACGGGATCGACCATAAGCACTAATGTGAAATTACGTACAATTTTCAAATTTCTTGTACTTGCTAACTTTGCAACCTCGGGCAGCTATGTTACCATGAAGGAATCACACAAGATTTGACTTTATAGGCTAGAACTGAAGTCGCGCCAACTGCCTAACTCAAAATACAGTCAAGAAAGTAGCTCTGAAGCTGGAAATGGGATCGACCATTAGCACTAATGTGAAATTACGTACAATTTTCAAATTTCTTGTACTTGCTAACTTTGCAACCTCGGGCAGCTATGTTACCATGGAGGAATCACACAAGATTTGACTTTATAGGCTAGAACTGAAGTCGCGCCAACTGCCTAACTCAAAATACAGTCAAGAAAGTAGCTCTGAAGCTGAGAAACGGGATCGACCATAAGCAATAATGTGAAATTACGTACAATTTTCAAATTTCTTGTACTTGCTAACTTTGCAGCCTCGGGCAGCTATGTTACCATGGAGGAATCACACAAGATTTGACTTTATAGGCTAGAACTGAAGTCGCGCCAACTGCCTAACTCAAAATACAGTCAAGAAAGTAGCTCTGAAGCTAGAAACGGGATCGACCATAAGCACTAATATGAAATTACGTACAATTTTCAAATTTCTTGTACTCGCTAACTTTGCAGCCTCGGGCAGCTATGTTACCATGGAGGAATCACACAAGATTTGACTTTATAGGCTAGAACTGAAGCCGCGCCAACTGCCTAACTCAAAATACAGTCAAGAAAGTAGCTCTGAAGCTAGAAACGGGATCGACCATAAGCACTAATGTGAAATTACGTACAATTTTCAAATTTCTTGTACTTGCTAAATTTGCAACCTCGGGCAGCTATGTTACCATGAAGGAATCACACAAGATTTGACTTTATAGGCTAGAACTGAAGTCGCGCTCACTGCCTAACTCAAAATACAGTCAAGAAAGTAGCTCTGAAGCTAGAAACGAAATCGGCCATAAGCACTAATGTGAAATTACGTACAATTTTCAAATTTCTTGTACTTGCTAACTTTGCAACCTCGGGCAGCTATGTTACCATGGAGGAATCACACAAGATTTGACTTTATAGGCTAGAACTGAAGTCGCGCCAACTGCCTAACTCAAAATACAGTCAAGAAAGTAGCTCTGAAGCTAGAAACGGGATCGACCATAAGCACTAATATGAAATTACGTACAATTTTCAAATTTCTTGTACTCGCTAACTTTGCAGCCTCGGGCAGCTATGTTACCATGGAGGAATCACACAAGATTTGACTTTATAGGCTAGAACTGAAGTCGCGCCAACTGCCTAACTCAAAATACAGTCAAGAAAGTAGCTCTGAAGCTGAGAAACGGGATCGACCATAAGCAATAATGTGAAATTACGTACAATTTTCAAATTTCTTGTACTTGCTAACTTTGCAGCCTCGGGCAGCTATGTTACCATGGAGGAATCACACAAGATTTGACTTTATAGGCTAGAACTGAAGTCGCGCCAACTGCCTAACTCAAAATACAGTCAAGAAAGTAGCTCTGAAGCTAGAAACGGGATCGACCATAAGCACTAATATGAAATTACGTACAATTTTCAAATTTCTTGTACTCGCTAACTTTGAAGCCTCGGGCAGCTATGTTACCATGGAGGAATCACACAAGATTTGACTTTATAGGCTAGAACTGAAGCCGCGCCAACTGCCTAACTCAAAATACAGTCAAGAAAGTAGCTCTGAAGCTAGAAACGGGATCGACCATAAGCACTAATGTGAAATTACGTACAATTTTCAAATTTCTTGTACTTGCTAACTTTGCAACCTCGGGCAGCTATGTTACCATGAAGGAATCACACAAGATTTGACTTTATAGGCTAGAACTGAAGTCGCGCCCACTGCCTAACTCAAAATACAGTCAAGAAAGTAGCTCTGAAGCTAGAAACGAAATCGGCCATAAGCACTAATGTGAAATTACGTACAATTTTCAAATTTCTTGTACTTGCTAACTTTGCAACCTCGGGCAGCTATGTTACCATGGAGAAATCACACAAGATTTGACTTTATAGGCTAGAACTGAAGTCGCGCCAACTGCCTAACTCAAAATACAGTCAAGAAAGTAGCTCTGAAGCTAGAAACGGGATCGACCATAAGCACTAATGTGAAATTACGTACAATTTTCAAATTTCTTGTACTTGCTAACTTTGCAACCTCGGGCAGCTATGTTACCATGAAGGAATCACACAAAATTTGACTTTATAGGCTAGAACTGAAGTCGCGCGAACTGCCTAACTCAAAATACAGTCAAGAAAGAAGCTCTGAAGCTAGAAATGGGATCGACCATTAGCACTAATGTGAAATTACGTACATTTTTCAAATTTCTTGTACTTGCTAACTTTGCAATCTCGGGCAGCTATGTTACCATGGAGGAATCACACAAGATTTGACTTTATAGGCTAGAACTGAAGTCGCGCCAACTGTCTAACTCAAAATACAGTCAAGAAAGTAGCTCTGAAGCTGAGAAACGGGATCGACCATAAGCACTAATGTGAAATTACGTACAATTTTCAAATTTCTTGTACTCTCTAACTTTGCAGCCTCGGGCAGCTATGTTACCATGAAGGAATCACACAAGATTTGACTTTATAGGCTAGAACTGAAGTCGCGCCAACTGCCTAACTCAAAATACAGTCAAGAAAGTAGCTCTGAAGCTAGAAACGGGATCGACCATAAGCACTAATGTGAAATTACGTACAATTTTCAAATTTCTTGTACTCGCTAACTTTGCAGCCTCGGGCAGCTATGTTACCATGGAGGAATCACACAAGATTTGACTTTATAGGCTAGAACTGAAGTCGCGCCAACTGCCTAACTCAAAATACAGTCAAGAAAGTAGCTCTGAAGCTAGAAACGGGATCGACCATAAGCACTAATGTGAAATTACGTACAATTTTCAAATTTCTTGTACTCGCTAACTTTGCAGCCTCGGGCAGCTATGTTACCGTGGAGGAATCACACAAGATTTGACTTTATAGGCTAGAACTGAAGTCGCGCCAACTGCCTAACTCAAAATACAGTCAAGAAAGTAGCTCTGAAGCTAGAAACGGGATCGACCATAAGCACTAATGTGAAATTACGTACAATTTTCAAATTTCTTGTACTTGCTAACTTTGCAACCTCGGGCAGCTATGTTACCATGAAGGAATCACACAAGATTTATAGGCTAGAACTGAAGTCGCGCCAACTGCCTAACTCAAAATACAGTCAAGAAAGTAGCTCTGAAGCTAGAAATGGGATCGACCATTAGCACTAATGTGAAATTACGTACAATTTTCAAATTTCTTGTACTTGCTAACTTTGCAACCTCGGGCAGCTATGTTACCATGGAGGAATCACACAAGATTTGACTTTATAGGCTAGAACTGAAGTCGCGCCAACTGCCTAACTCAAAATACAGTCAAGAAAGTAGCTCTGAAGCTAGAAACGGGATCGACCATAAGCACTGATGTGAAATTACGTACAATTTTCAAATTTGTTGTACTTGATAACTTTGCAGCCTTGGGCAGCTATGTTACCATGGAGGAATCACACAAGATTTGACTTTATAGGCTAGACCTGAAGTCGCGCCAACTGCCTAACTCAAAATACAGTCAAGAAAGTAGCTCTGAAGCTAGAAACGGGATCGACCATAAGCACTAATGTGAAATTACGTACAATTTTCAAATTTCTTGTACTTGCTAACTTTGCAACCTCGGGCAGCTATGTTACCATGGAGGAATCACACAAGATTTGACTTTATAGGCTAGAACTGAAGTCGCGCCCACTGCCTAACTCAAAATACAGTCAAGAAAGTAGCTCTGAAGCTAGAAACGAAATCGGCCATAAGCACTAATGTGAAATTACGTACAATTTTCAAATTTCTTGTACTTGCTAACTTTGCAACCTCGGGCAGCTATGTTACCATGAAGGAATCACACAAGATTTGACTTTATAGGCTAGAACTGAAGTCGCGCCAACTGCCTAACTCAAAATACAGTCAAGAAAGTAGCTCTGAAGCTGAGAAACGGGATCGACCATAAGCTCTAATGTGAAATTACCTACAATTTTCAAATTTCTTGTACTTGCTAACTTTGCAACCTCGGGCAGCTATGTTACCATGGAGGAATCACACAAGATTTGACTTTATAGGCTAGAACTGAAGTCGCGCCAACTGCCTAACTCAATATACAGTCAAGAAAGTAGCTCTGAAGCCAGAAACGGGATCGACCATAAGCTCTAATGTGAAATTACCTACAATTTTCAAATTTCTTGTACTTGCTAACTTTGCAAGCTAGGGCAGCTATGTTACCATGGAGGAATCACACAAGATTTGACTTTATAGGCTAGAACTGAAGTCGCGCCAACTGCCTAACTCAATATACAGTCAAGAAAGTAGCTCTGAAGCCAGAAACGGGATCGACCATAAGCACTAATGTGAAATTACGTACAATTTTCAAATTTCTTGTACTTGCTAGCTTTGCAACCTCGGGCAGCTATGTTACCATGGAGGAATCACACAAGATTTGACTTTATAGGCTAGAACTGAAGTCGCGCCAACTGCCTAACTCAAAATACAGTCAAGAAAGTAGCTCTGAAGCTAGAAACGGGATCGACCATAAGCACTAATATGAAATTACGTACAATTTTCAAATTTCTTGTACTCGCTAACTTTGCAGCCTCGGGCAGCTATGTTACCATGGAGGAATCACACAAGATTTGACTTTATAGGCTAGAACTGAAGCCGCGCCAACTGCCTAACTCAATATACAGTCAAGAAAGTAGCTCTGAAGCCAGAAACGGGATCGACCATAAGCTCTAATGTGAAATTACCTACAATTTTCAAATTTCTTGTACTTGCTAACTTTGCAAGCTAGGGCAGCTATGTTACCATGGAGGAATCACACAAGATTTGACTTTATAGGCTAGAACTGAAGTCGCGCCAACTGCCTAACTCAATATACAGTCAAGAAAGTAGCTCTGAAGCCAGAAACGGGATCGACCATAAGCACTAATGTGAAATTACGTACAATTTTCAAATTTCTTGTACTTGCTAACTTTGCAACCTCGGGCAGCTATGTTACCATGGAGGAATCACACAAGATTTGACTTTATAGGCTAGAACTGAAGTCGCGCCAACTGCCTAACTCAAAATACAGTCAAGAAAGTAGCTCTGAAGCTAGAAACGGGATCGACCATAAGCACTAATATGAAATTACGTACAATTTTCAAATTTCTTGTACTCGCTAACTTTGCAGCCTCGGGCAGCTATGTTACCATGGAGGAATCACACAAGATTTGACTTTATAGGCTAGAACTGAAGCCGCGCCAACTGCCTAACTCAAAATACAGTCAAGAAAGTAGCTCTGAAGCTAGAAACGGGATCGACCATAAGCACTAATGTGAAATTACGTACAATTTTCAAATTTCTTGTACTTGCTAAATTTGCAACCTCGGGCAGCTATGTTACCATGAAGGAATCACACAAGATTTGACTTTATAGGCTAGAACTGAAGTCGCGCTCACTGCCTAACTCAAAATACAGTCAAGAAAGTAGCTCTGAAGCTAGAAACGAAATCGGCCATAAGCACTAATGTGAAATTACGTACAATTTTCAAATTTCTTGTACTTGCTAACTTTGCAACCTCGGGCAGCTATGTTACCATGGAGGAATCACACAAGATTTGACTTTATAGGCTAGAACTGAAGTCGCGCCAACTGCCTAACTCAAAATACAGTCAAGAAAGTAGCTCTGAAGCTAGAAACGGGATCGACCATAAGCACTAATATGAAATTACGTACAATTTTCAAATTTCTTGTACTCGCTAACTTTGCAGCCTCGGGCAGCTATGTTACCATGGAGGAATCACACAAGATTTGACTTTATAGGCTAGAACTGAAGTCGCGCCAACTGCCTAACTCAAAATACAGTCAAGAAAGTAGCTCTGAAGCTGAGAAACGGGATCGACCATAAGCAATAATGTGAAATTACGTACAATTTTCAAATTTCTTGTACTTGCTAACTTTGCAGCCTCGGGCAGCTATGTTACCATGGAGGAATCACACAAGATTTGACTTTATAGGCTAGAACTGAAGTCGCGCCAACTGCCTAACTCAAAATACAGTCAAGAAAGTAGCTCTGAAGCTAGAAACGGGATCGACCATAAGCACTAATATGAAATTACGTACAATTTTCAAATTTCTTGTACTCGCTAACTTTGAAGCCTCGGGCAGCTATGTTACCATGGAGGAATCACACAAGATTTGACTTTATAGGCTAGAACTGAAGCCGCGCCAACTGCCTAACTCAAAATACAGTCAAGAAAGTAGCTCTGAAGCTAGAAACGGGATCGACCATAAGCACTAATGTGAAATTACGTACAATTTTCAAATTTCTTGTACTTGCTAACTTTGCAACCTCGGGCAGCTATGTTACCATGAAGGAATCACACAAGATTTGACTTTATAGGCTAGAACTGAAGTCGCGCCCACTGCCTAACTCAAAATACAGTCAAGAAAGTAGCTCTGAAGCTAGAAACGAAATCGGCCATAAGCACTAATGTGAAATTACGTACAATTTTCAAATTTCTTGTACTTGCTAACTTTGCAACCTCGGGCAGCTATGTTACCATGGAGAAATCACACAAGATTTGACTTTATAGGCTAGAACTGAAGTCGCGCCAACTGCCTAACTCAAAATACAGTCAAGAAAGTAGCTCTGAAGCTAGAAACGGGATCGACCATAAGCACTAATGTGAAATTACGTACAATTTTCAAATTTCTTGTACTTGCTAACTTTGCAACCTCGGGCAGCTATGTTACCATGAAGGAATCACACAAAATTTGACTTTATAGGCTAGAACTGAAGTCGCGCGAACTGCCTAACTCAAAATACAGTCAAGAAAGAAGCTCTGAAGCTAGAAATGGGATCGACCATTAGCACTAATGTGAAATTACGTACATTTTTCAAATTTCTTGTACTTGCTAACTTTGCAATCTCGGGCAGCTATGTTACCATGGAGGAATCACACAAGATTTGACTTTATAGGCTAGAACTGAAGTCGCGCCAACTGTCTAACTCAAAATACAGTCAAGAAAGTAGCTCTGAAGCTGAGAAACGGGATCGACCATAAGCACTAATGTGAAATTACGTACAATTTTCAAATTTCTTGTACTCTCTAACTTTGCAGCCTCGGGCAGCTATGTTACCATGAAGGAATCACACAAGATTTGACTTTATAGGCTAGAACTGAAGTCGCGCCAACTGCCTAACTCAAAATACAGTCAAGAAAGTAGCTCTGAAGCTAGAAACGGGATCGACCATAAGCACTAATGTGAAATTACGTACAATTTTCAAATTTCTTGTACTCGCTAACTTTGCAGCCTCGGGCAGCTATGTTACCATGGAGGAATCACACAAGATTTGACTTTATAGGCTAGAACTGAAGTCGCGCCAACTGCCTAACTCAAAATACAGTCAAGAAAGTAGCTCTGAAGCTAGAAACGGGATCGACCATAAGCACTAATGTGAAATTACGTACAATTTTCAAATTTCTTGTACTCGCTAACTTTGCAGCCTCGGGCAGCTATGTTACCGTGGAGGAATCACACAAGATTTGACTTTATAGGCTAGAACTGAAGTCGCGCCAACTGCCTAACTCAAAATACAGTCAAGAAAGTAGCTCTGAAGCTAGAAACGGGATCGACCATAAGCACTAATGTGAAATTACGTACAATTTTCAAATTTCTTGTACTTGCTAACTTTGCAACCTCGGGCAGCTATGTTACCATGAAGGAATCACACAAGATTTATAGGCTAGAACTGAAGTCGCGCCAACTGCCTAACTCAAAATACAGTCAAGAAAGTAGCTCTGAAGCTAGAAATGGGATCGACCATTAGCACTAATGTGAAATTACGTACAATTTTCAAATTTCTTGTACTTGCTAACTTTGCAACCTCGGGCAGCTATGTTACCATGGAGGAATCACACAAGATTTGACTTTATAGGCTAAAACTGAAGTCGCGCCAACTGCCTAACTCAAAATACAGTCAAGAAAGTAGCTCTGAAGCTAGAAACGGGATCGACCATAAGCACTGATGTGAAATTACGTACAATTTTCAAATTTGTTGTACTTGATAACTTTGCAGCCTTGGGCAGCTATGTTACCATGGAGGAATCACACAAGATTTGACTTTATAGGCTAGACCTGAAGTCGCGCCAACTGCCTAACTCAAAATACAGTCAAGAAAGTAGCTCTGAAGCTAGAAACGGGATCGACCATAAGCACTAATGTGAAATTACGTACAATTTTCAAATTTCTTGTACTTGCTAACTTTGCAACCTCGGGCAGCTATGTTACCATGGAGGAATCACACAAGATTTGACTTTATAGGCTAGAACTGAAGTCGCGCCCACTGCCTAACTCAAAATACAGTCAAGAAAGTAGCTCTGAAGCTAGAAACGAAATCGGCCATAAGCACTAATGTGAAATTACGTACAATTTTCAAATTTCTTGTACTTGCTAACTTTGCAACCTCGGGCAGCTATGTTACCATGAAGGAATCACACAAGATTTGACTTTATAGGCTAGAACTGAAGTCGCGCCAACTGCCTAACTCAAAATACAGTCAAGAAAGTAGCTCTGAAGCTGAGAAACGGGATCGACCATAAGCTCTAATGTGAAATTACCTACAATTTTCAAATTTCTTGTACTTGCCAACTTTGCAACCTCGGGCAGCTATGTTACCATGGAGGAATCACACAAGATTTGACTTTATAGGCTAGAACTGAAGTCGCGCCAACTGCCTAACTCAATATACAGTCAAGAAAGTAGCTCTGAAGCCAGAAACGGGATCGACCATAAGCTCTAATGTGAAATTACCTACAATTTTCAAATTTCTTGTACTTGCTAACTTTGCAAGCTAGGGCAGCTATGTTACCATGGAGGAATCACACAAGATTTGACTTTATAGGCTAGAACTGAAGTCGCGCCAACTGCCTAACTCAATATACAGTCAAGAAAGTAGCTCTGAAGCCAGAAACGGGATCGACCATAAGCACTAATGTGAAATTACGTACAATTTTCAAATTTCTTGTACTTGCTAACTTTGCAACCTCGGGCAGCTATGTTACCATGGAGGAATCACACAAGATTTGACTTTATAGGCTAGAACTGAAGTCGCGCCAACTGCCTAACTCAAAATACAGTCAAGAAAGTAGCTCTGAAGCTGAGAAACGGGATCGACCATAAGCACTAATGTGAAATTACGTACAATTTTCAAATTTCTTGTACTTGCTAACTTTGCAGCCTCGGGCAGCTATGTTACCATGGAGGAATCACACAAGATTTGACTTTATAGGCTAGAACTGAAGTCGCGCCAACTGCCTAACTCAAAATACAGTCAAGAAAGTAGCCCTGAAGCTAGAAACGGGATCGACCATAAGCACTAATATGAAATTACGTACAATTTTCAAATTTCTTGTACTCGCTAACTTTGCAGCCTCGGGCAGCTATGTTACCATGGAGGAATCACACAAGATTTGACTTTATAGGCTAGAACTGAAGTCGCGCCAACTGCCTAACTCAAAATACAGTCAAGAAAGTAGCTCTGAAGCTAGAAACGGGATCGACCATAAGCACTAATGTGAAATTACGTACAATTTTCGAATTTGTTGTACTTGATAACTTTGCAGCCTCGGGCAGCTATGTTACCATGGAGGAATCACACAAGATTTGACTTTATAGGCTAGAACTGAAGTCGCGCCAACTGCCTAACTCAAAATACAGTCAAGAAAGTAGCTCTGAAGCTAGAAACGGGATCGACCATAAGCACTAATGTGAAATTACGTACAATTTTCAAATTTCTTGTACTTGCTAACTTTGCAACCTCGGGCAGCTATGTTACCATGGAGGAATCACACAAGATTTGACTTTATAGGCTAGAACTGAAGTCGCGCCAACTGCCTAACTCGAAATGCAGTCAAGAAATTAGCTCTGAAGCTAGAAACGGGATCGACCATAAGCACTAATGTGAAATTACGTACAATTTTCAAATTTCTTGTACTTGCTAACTTTGCAACCTCGGGCAGCTATGTTACCATGGAGGAATCACACAAGATTTGACTTTATGGGCTAGAACTTAAGTCGCGCCAACTGCCTAACTCAAAATACAGTCAAGAAAGTAGCTCCGAAGCTAGAAACGGGATCGACCATAAGCACTAATGTGAAATTACGTACAATTTTCAAATTTCTTGTACTTGCTAACTTTGCAACCTCGGGCAGCTATGTTACCATGGAGGAATCACACAAGATTTGACTTTATAGGCTAGAACTGAAGTCGCGCCAACTGCCTAACTCAAAATACAGTCAAGAAAGTAGCTCTGAAGCTAGAAACGGGATCGACCATAAGCACTAATGTGAAATTACGTACAATTTTCAAATTTCTTGTACTTGCTAACTTTGCAACCTCGGGCAGCTATGTTACCATGAAGGAATCATACAAAATTTGACTTTATAGGCTAGAACTGAGGTCGCGCGAACTGCCTAACTCAAAATACAGTCAAGAAAGAAGCTCTGAAGCTAGAAATGGGATCGACCATTAGCACTAATGTGAAATTACGTACATTTTTCAAATTTCTTGTACTTGCTAACTTTGCAACCTCGGGCAGCTATGTTACCATGGAGGAATCACACAAGATTTGACTTTATAGGCTAGAACTGAAGTCGCGCCAACTGTCTAACTCAAAATACAGTCAAGAAAGTAGCTCTGAAGCTGAGAAACGGGATCGACCATAAGCACTAATGTGAAATTACGTACAATTTTCAAATTTCTTGTACTTGCTAACTTTGCAACCTCGGGCAGCTATGTTACCATGAAGGAATCACACAAGATTTGACTTTATAGGCCAGAACTGAAGTCGCGCCAACTGCCTAACTCAAAATACAGTCAAGAAAGTAGCTCTGAAGCTAGAAATGGGATCGACCATTAGCACTAATGTGAAATTACGTACAATTTTCAAATTTCTTGTACTTGCTAACTTTGCAACCTCGGGCAGCTATGTTACCATGGAGGAATCACACAAGATTTGACTTTATAGGCTAGAACTGAAGTCGCGCCAACTGCCTAACTCAAAATACAGTCAAGAAAGTAGCTCTGAAGCTGAGAAACGGGATCGACCATAAGCACTAATGTGAAATTACGTACAATTTTCAAATTTCTTGTACTTGCTAACTTTGCAACCTCGGGCAGCTATGTTACCATGAAGGAATCACACAAGATTTGACTTTATAGGCTAGAACTGAAGTCGCGCCAACTGCCTAACTCAAAATACAGTCAAGAAAGTAGCTCTGAAGCTAGAAATGGGATCGACCATTAGCACTAATGTGAAATTACGTACAATTTTCAAATTTCTTGTACTCGCTAACTTTGCAGCCTCGGGCAGCTATGTTACCATGGAGGAATCACACAAGATTTGACATTATAGGCTAGAACTGAAGTCGCGCCAACTGCCTAACTCAAAATACAGTCAAGAAAGTAGCTCTGAAGCTAGAAACGGGATCGACCATAAGCACTAATGTGAAATTACGTACAATTTTCAAATTTCTTGTACTCGCTAACTTTGCAGCCTCGGGCAGCTATGTTACCGTGGAGGAATCACACAAGATTTGACTTTATAGGCTAGAACTGAAGTCGCGCCAACTGCCTAACTCAAAATACAGTCAAGAAAGTAGCTCTGAAGCTAGAAACGGGATCGACCATAAGCACTAATGTGAAATTACGTACAATTTTCAAATTTCTTGTACTTGCTAACTTTGCAACCTCGGGCAGCTATGTTACCATGAAGGAATCACACAAGATTTATAGGCTAGAACTGAAGTCGCGCCAACTGCCTAACTCAAAATACAGTCAAGAAAGTAGCTCTGAAGCTAGAAACGGGATCGACCATAAGCACTAATATGAAATTACGTACAATTTTCAAATTTCTTGTACTTGATAACTTTGCAGCCTTGGGCAGCTATGTTACCATGAAGGAATCACACAAGATTTGACTTTATAGGCTAGAACTGAAGTCGCGCCAACTGCCTAACTCAAAATACAGTCAAGAAAGTAGCTCTGAAGCTAGAAATGGGATCGACCATTAGCACTAATGTGAAATTACGTACAATTTTCAAATTTCTTGTACTTGCTAACTTTGCAACCTCGGGCAGCTATGTTACCATGAAGGAATCACACAAGATTTGACTTTATAGGCTAGAACTGAAGTCGCGCCAACTGCCTAACTCAAAATACAGTCAAGAAAGTAGCTCTGAAGCTAGAAATGGGATCGACCATTAGCACTAATGTGAAATTACGTACAATTTTCAAATTTCTTGTACTTGCTAACTTTCCAACCTCGGGCAGCTATGTTACCATGGAGGAATCACACAAGATTTGACTTTATAGGCTAGAACTGAAGTCGCGCCAACTGCCTAACTCAAAATACAGTCAAGAAAGTAGCTCTGAAGCTAGAAACGGGATCGACCATAAGCACTGATGTGAAATTACGTACAATTTTCAAATTTGTTGTACTTGATAACTTTGCAGCCTTGGGCAGCTATGTTACCATGAAGGAATCACACAAGATTTGACTTTATAGGCTAAAACTGAAGTCGCGCCAACTGCCTAACTCAAAATACAGTCAAGAAAGTAGCTCTGAAGCTAGAAATGGGATCGACCATTAGCACTAATGTGAAATTACGTACAATTTTCAAATTTCTTGTACTTGCTAACTTTCCAACCTCGGGCAGCTATGTTACCATGGAGGAATCACACAAGATTTGACTTTATAGGCTAGAACTGAAGTCGCGCCAACTGCCTAACTCAATATACAGTCAAGAAAGTAGCTCTGAAGCCAGAAACGGGATCGACCATAAGCACTAATGTGAAATTACGTACAATTTTCAAATTTCTTGTACTTGCTAAATTTGCAGCCTCGGGCAGCTATGTTACCATGGAGGAATCACACAAGATTTGACTTTATAGGCTAGAACTGAAGTCGCGCCAACTGCCTAACTCAAAATACAGTCAAGAAAGTAGCTCTGAAGCTAGAAACGGGATCGACCATAAGCACTAATATGAAATTACGTACAATTTTCAAATTTCTTGTACTCGCTAACTTTGCAGCCTCGGGCAGCTATGTTACCATGGAGGAATCACACAAGATTTGACTTTATAGGCTAGAACTGAAGTCGCGCCAACTGCCTAACTCAAAATACAGTCAAGAAAGTAGCTCTGAAGCTAGAAACGGGATCGACCATAAGCACTAATATGAAATTACGTACAATTTTCAAATTTCTTGTACTCGCTAACTTTGCAGCCTCGGGCAGCTATGTTACCATGGAGGAATCACACAAGATTTGACTTTATAGGCTAGAACTGAAGTCGCGCCAACTGCCTAACTCAAAATACAGTCAAGAAAGTAGCTCTGAAGCTAGAAACGGGATCGACCATAAGCACTAATATGAAATTACGTACAATTTTCAAATTTCTTGTACTCGCTAACTTTGCAGCCTCGGGCAGCTACGTTACCATGGAGGAATCACACAAGATTTGACTTTATAGGCTAGAACTGAAGTCGCGCCAACTGCCTAACTCAAAATACAGTCAAGAAAGTAGCTCTGAAGCTAGAAACGGGATCGACCATAAGCACTAATATGAAATTACGTACAATTTTCAAATTTCTTGTACTCGCTAACTTTGCAGCCTCGGGCAGCTATGTTACCATGGAGGAATCACACAAGATTTGACTTTATAGGCTAGAACTGAAGTCGCGCCAACTGCCTAACTCAAAATACAGTCAAGAAATTAGCTCTGAAGCTAGAAACGGGATCGACCATAAGCACTAATGTGAAATTACGTACAATTTTCAAATTTCTTGTACTTGCTAACTTTGCAACCTCGGGCAGCTATGTTACCATGAAGGAATCACACAAAATTTGACTTTATAGGCTAGAACTGAAGTCGCGCGAACTGCCTAACTCAAAATACAGTCAAGAAAGTAGCTCTGAAGCTAGAAATGGGATCGACCATTAGCACTAATGTGAAATTACGTACAATTTTCAAATTTCTTGTACTTGCTAACTTTGCAACCTCGGGCAGCTATGTTACCATGGAGGAATCACACAAGATTTGACTTTATAGGCTAGAACTGAAGTCGCGCCAACTGCCTAACTCAAAATACAGTCAAGAAAGTAGCTCTGAAGCTAGAAATGGGATCGACCATTAGCACTAATGTGAAATTACGTACAATTTTCAAATTTCTTGTACTTGCTAACTTTGCAACCTGGGGCAGCTATGTTACCATGAAGGAATCACACAAAATTTGACTTTATAGGCTAGAACTGAAGTCGCGCGAACTGCCTAACTCAAAATACAGTCAAGAAAGTAGCTCTGAAGCTAGAAATGGGATCGACCATTAGCACTAATGTGAAATTACGTACAATTTTCAAATTTCTTGTACTTGCTAACTTTGCAACCTCGGGCAGCTATGTTACCATGGAGGAATCACACAAGATTTGACTTTATAGGCTAGAACTGAAGTCGCGCCAACTGCCTAACTCAAAATACAGTCAAGAAAGTAGCTCTGAAGCTAGAAACGAAATCGGCCATAAGCACTAATGTGAAATTACGTACAATTTTCAAATTTCTTGTACTTGCTAACTTTGCAACCTCGGGCAGCTATGTTACCATGAAGGAATCACACAAAATTTGACTTTATAGGCTAGAACTGAAGTCGCGCGAACTGCCTAACTCAAAATACAGTCAAGAAAGTAGCTCTGAAGCTAGAAATGGGATCGACCATTAGCACTAATGTGAAATTACGTACAATTTTCAAATTTCTTGTACTTGCTAACTTTGCAACCTCGGGCAGCTATGTTACCATGGAGGAATCACACAAGATTTGACTTTATAGGCTAGAACTGAAGTCGGGCCAACTGCCTAACTCAAAATACAGTCAAGAAAGTAGCTCTGAAGCTGAGAAACGGGATCGACCATAAGCACTAATGTGAAATTACGTACAATTTTCAAATTTCTTGTACTTGCTAACTTTGCAACCTCGGGCAGCTATGTTACCATGGAGGAATCACACAAGATTTGACTTTATAGGCTAGAACTGAAGTCGCGCCAACTGCCTAACTCAAAATACAGTCAAGAAAGTAGCTCTGAAGCTAGAAATGGGATCGACCATTAGCACTAATGTGAAATTACGTACAATTTTCAAATTTCTTGTACTTGCTAAATTTGCAGCCTCGGGCAGCTATGTTACCATGGAGGAATCACACAAGATTTGACTTTATAGGCTAGAACTGAAGTCGCGCCAACAGCCTAACTGAAAATACAGTCAAGAAAGTAGCTCTGAAGCTAGAAACGGGATCGACCATAAGCACTAATATGAAATTACGTACAATTTTCAAATTTCTTGTACTCGCTAACTTTGCAGCCTCGGGCAGCTATGTTACCATGGAGGAATCACACAAGATTTGACTTTATAGGCTAGAACTGAAGTCGCGCCAACTGCCTAACTCTAAATACAGTCAAGAAAGTAGCTCTGAAGCTAGAAACGGGATCGACCATAAGCACTAATGTGAAATTACGTACAATTTTCAAATTTCTTGTACTTGCTAACTTTGCAACCTCGGGCAGCTATGTTACCGTGGAGGAATCACACAAGATTTGACTTTATAGGCTAGAACTGAAGTCGCGCCAACTGACTAACTCAAAATACAGTCAAGAAAGTAGCTCTGAAGCTAGAAACGGGATCGACCATAAGCACTAATGTGAAATTACGTACAATTTTCAAATTTCTTGTACTTGCTAACTTTGCAACCTCGGGCAGCTATGTTACCATGAAGGAATCACACAAGATTTATAGGCTAGAACTGAAGTCGCGCCAACTGCCTAACTCAAAATACAGTCAAGAAAGTAGCTCTGAAGCTAGAAACGGGATCGACCATAAGCACTAATGTGAAATTACGTACAATTTTCAAATTTCTTGTACTTGCTAACTTTGCAACCTCGGGCAGCTATGTTACCATGGAGGAATCACACAAGATTTGACTTTATAGGCTAGAACTGAAGTCGCGCCAACTGCCTAACTCAAAATACACTCAAGAAAGTAGCTCTGAAGCTGAGAAACGGGTTCGACCATAAGCAATAATGTGAAATTACGTACAATTTTCAAATTTCTTGTACTTGCTAACTTAGCAGCCTCGGGCAGCTATGTTACCATGGAGGAATCACACAAGATTTGACTTTATAGGCTAGAACTGAAGTCGCGCCAACTGCTTAACTCAAAATACAGTCAAGAAAGTAGCTCTGAAGCTAGAAACGGGATCGACCATAAGCACTAATATGAAATTACGTACAATTTTCAAATTTCTTGTACTCGCCAACTTTGCAGCCTCGGGCAGCTATGTTACCATGGAGGAATCACACAAGATTTGACTTTATAGGCTAGAACTGAAGTCGCGCCAACTGCCTAACTCAAAATACAGTCAAGAAAGTAGCTCCGAAGCTAGAAACGGGATCGACCATAAGCACTAATGTGAAATTACGTACAATTTTCAAATTTCTTGTACTTGCTAACTTTGCAACCTCGGGCAGCTATGTTACCATGAAGGAATCACACAAGATTTATAGGCTAGAACTGAAGTCGCGCCAACTGCCTAACTCAAAATACAGTCAAGAAAGTAGCTCTGAAGCTAGAAACGGGATCGACCATAAGCACTAATGTGAAATTACGTACAATTTTCAAATTTCTTGTACTTGCTAACTTTGCAACCTCGGGCAGCTATGTTACCATGGAGGAATCACACAAGATTTGACTTTATAGGCTAGAACTGAAGTCGCGCCAACTGCCTAACTCAAAATACAGTCAAGAAAGTAGCTCCGAAGCTAGAAACGGGATCGACCATAAGCACTAATGTGAAATTACGTACAATTTTCAAATTTCTTGTACTTGCTAACTTTGCAACCTCGGGCAGCTATGTTACCATGGAGGAATCACACAAGATTTGACTTTATAGGCTAGAACTGAAGTCGCGCCAACTGCCTCACTCAAAATACAGTCAAGAAAGTAGCTCTGAAGCTAGAAACGGGATCGACCATAAGCACTAATATGAAATTACGTACAATTTTCAAATTTCTTGTACTCGCTAACTTTGCAGCCTCGGGCAGCTATGTTACCATGGAGGAATCACACAAGATTTGACTTTATAGGCTAGAACTGAAGTCGCGCCAACTGCTTAACTCAAAATATAGTCAAGAAAGTAGCTCTGAAGCTAGAAACGGGATCGACCATAAGCACTAATGTGAAATTACGTACAATTTTCAAATTTCTTGTACTTGCTAACTTTGCAACCTCGGGCAGCTATGTTACCGTGGAGGAATCACACAAGATTTGACTTTATAGGCTAGAACTGAAGTCGCGCCAACTGACTAACTCAAAATACAGTCAAGAAAGTAGCTCTGAAGCTAGAAACGGGATCGACCATAAGCACTAATATGAAATTACGTACAATTTTCAAATTTCTTGTACTCGCTAACTTTGCAGCCTCGGGCAGCTATGTTACCATGGAGGAATCACACAAGATTTGACTTTATAGGCTAGAACTGAAGTCGCGCCAACTGCCTAACTCTAAATACAGTCAAGAAAGTAGCTCTGAAGCTAGAAACGGGATCGACCATAAGCACTAATGTGAAATTACGTACAATTTTCAAATTTCTTGTACTTGCTAACTTTGCAACCTCGGGCAGCTATGTTACCGTGGAGGAATCACACAAGATTTGACTTTATAGGCTAGAACTGAAGTCGCGCCAACTGACTAACTCAAAATACAGTCAAGAAAGTAGCTCTGAAGCTAGAAACGGGATCGACCATAAGCACTAATATGAAATTACGTACAATTTTCAAATTTCTTGTACTCGCTAACTTTGCAGCCTCGGGCAGCTATGTTACCATGGAGGAATCACACAAGATTTGACTTTATAGGCTAGAACTGAAGTCGCGCCAACTGCCTAACTCAAAATACAGTCAAGAAAGTAGCTCTGAAGCTAGAAACGGGATCGACCATAAGCACTAATATGAAATTACGTACAATTTTCAAATTTGTTGTACTTGATAACTTTGCAGCCTCGGGCAGCTATGTTACCATGGAGGAATCACACAAGATTTGACTTTATAGGCTAGAACTGAAGTCGCGCCAACTGCCTAACTCAAAATACAGTCAAAGTAGCTCTGATGCTAGAAACGGGATCGACCATTAGCACTAATGTGAAATTACGTACAATTTTCAAATTTCTTGTACTTGCTAACTTTGCAGCCTCGGGCAGCTATGTTACCATGGAGGAATCACACAAGATTTGACTTTATAGGCTAGAACTGAAGTCGCGCCAACTGCCTAACTCAAAATACAGTCAAGAAAGTAGCTCTGAAGCTGAGAAACGGGATCGACCATAAGCACTAATGTGAAATTACGTACAATTTTCAAATTTCTTGTACTTGCTAACTTTGCAGCCTCGGGCAGCTAGGAGGAGGAATCACACAAGATTTGACTTTATAGGCTAGAACTGAAGTCGTGCCAACAGCCTAACTCAAAATACAGTCAAGAAAGTAGCTCTGAAGCTAGAAACGGGATCGACCATAAGCACTAATATGAAATTACGTACAATTTTCAAATTTCTTGTACTCTCTAACTTTGCAGCCTCGGGCAGCTATGTTACCATGGAGGAATCACTCAAGATTTGACTTTATAGGCTAGAACTGAAGTCGCGCCAACTGCCTCACTCAAAATACAGTCAAGAAAGTAGCTCTGAAGCTAGAAACGGGATCGACCATAAGCACTAATATGAAATTACGTACAATTTTCAAATTTCTTGTACTCGCTAACTTTGCAGCCTCGGGCAGCTATGTTACCATGGAGGAATCACACAAGATTTGACTTTATAGGCTAGAACTGAAGTCGCGCCAACTGCCTAACTCAAAATACAGTCAAGAAAGTAGCTCTGAAGCTAGAAACGGGATCGACCATAAGCACTAATGTGAAATTACGTACAATTTTCAAATTTCTTGTACTTGCTAACTTTGCAACCTCGGGCAGCTATGTTACCATGGAGGAATCACACAAGATTTGACTTTATAGGCTAGAACTGAAGTCGCGCCAACTGCCTAACTCAAAATACAGTCAAAGTAGCTCTGATGCTAGAAACGGGATCGACCATTAGCACTAATGTGAAATTACGTACAATTTTCAAATTTCTTGTACTTGCTAACTTTGCAGCCTCGGGCAGCTATGTTACCATGGAGGAATCACACAAGATTTGACTTTATAGGCTAGAACTGAAGTCGCGCCAAC
Source organism: Merodon equestris (assembly GCA_958301585.1). Lineage (NCBI taxonomy): Eukaryota > Metazoa > Arthropoda > Insecta > Diptera > Syrphidae > Merodon > Merodon equestris. Next base: position 87,075,563 of record OY284414.1, read on the forward strand.
TGCCTAACTCAAAATACAGTCAAGAAAGTAGCTCTGAAGCTGAGAAACGGGATCGACCATAAGCACTAATGTGAAATTACGTACAATTTTCAAATTTCTTGTACTTGCTAACTTTGCAGCCTCGGGCAGCTAGGAGGAGGAATCACACAAGATTTGACTTTATAGGCTAGAACTGAAGTCGTGCCAACAGCCTAACTCAAAATACAGTCAAGAAAGTAGCTCTGAAGCTAGAAACGGGATCGACCATAAGCACTAATATGAAATTACGTACAATTTTCAAATTTCTTGTACTCTCTAACTTTGCAGCCTCGGGCAGCTATGTTACCATGGAGGAATCACTCAAGATTTGACTTTATAGGCTAGAACTGAAGTCGCGCCAACTGCCTCACTCAAAATACAGTCAAGAAAGTAGCTCTGAAGCTAGAAACGGGATCGACCATAAGCACTAATATGAAATTACGTACAATTTTCAAATTTCTTGTACTCGCTAACTTTGCAGCCTCGGGCAGCTATGTTACCATGGAGGAATCACACAAGATTTGACTTTATAGGCTAGAACTGAAGTCGCGCCAACTGCCTAACTCAAAATACAGTCAAGAAAGTAGCTCTGAAGCTAGAAACGGGATCGACCATAAGCACTAATGTGAAATTACGTACAATTTTCAAATTTCTTGTACTTGCTAACTTTGCAACCTCGGGCAGCTATGTTACCATGGAGGAATCACACAAGATTTGACTTTATAGGCTAGAACTGAAGTCGCGCCAACTGCCTAACTCAATATACAGTCAAGAAAGTAGCTCTGAAGCCAGAAACGGGATCGACCATAAGCTCTAATGTGAAATTACCTACAATTTTCAAATTTCTTGTACTTGCTAACTTTGCAACCTCGGGCAGCTATGTTACCATGGAGGAATCACACAAGATTTGACTTTATAGGCTAGAACTGAAGTCGCGCCAACTGCCTAACTCAATATACAGTCAAGAAAGTAGCTCTGAAGCCAGAAACGGGATCGACCATAAGCACTAATGTGAAATTACGTACAATTTTCAAATTTCTTGTACTTGCTAACTTTGCAACCTCGGGCAGCTATGTTACCATGGAGGAATCACACAAGATTTGACTTTATAGGCTAGAACTGAAGTCGCGCCAACTGCCTCACTCAAAATACAGTCAAGAAAGTAGCTCTGAAGCTAGAAACGGGATCGACCATAAGCACTAATGTGAAATTACGTACAATTTTCAAATTTCTTGTACTTGCTAACTTTGCAACCTCGGGCAGCTATGTTACCATGGAGGAATCACACAAGATTTGACTTTATAGGCTAGAACTGAAGTCGCGCCAACTGCCTAACTCAATATACAGTCAAGAAAGTAGCTCTGAAGCCAGAAACGGGATCGACCATAAGCTCTAATGTGAAATTACCTACAATTTTCAAATTTCTTGTACTTGCTAACTTTGCAACCTCGGGCAGCTATGTTACCATGGAGGAATCACACAAGATTTGACTTTATAGGCTAGAACTGAAGTCGCGCCAACTGCCTAACTCAAAATACAGTCAAGAAAGTAGCTCTGAAGCTGAGAAACGGGATCGACCATAAGCAATAATGTGAAATTACGTACAATTTTCAAATTTCTTGTACTTGCAAACTTTGCAGCCTCGGGCAGCTATGTTACCATGGAGAAATCACACAAGATTTGACTTTATAGGCTAGAACTGAAGTCGCGCCAACTGCCTCACTCAAAATACAGTCAAGAAAGTAGCTCTGAAGCTAGAAACGGGATCGACCATAAGCACTAATATGAAATTACGTACAATTTTCAAATTTCTTGTACTCGCTAACTTTGCAGCCTCGGGCAGCTATGTTACCATGGAGGAATCACACAAGATTTGACTTTATAGGCTAGAACTGAAGTCGCGCCAACTGCCTAACTCAAAATACAGTCAAGAAAGTAGCTCTGAAGCTAGAAACGGGATCGACCATAAGCACTAATGTGAAATTACGTACAATTTTCAAATTTCTTGTACTTGCTAACTTTGCAACCTCGGGCAGCTATGTTACCATGAAGGAATCACACAAGATTTGACTTTATAGGCTAGAACTGAAGTCGCGCCAACTGCCTAACTCAAAATACAGTCAAGAAAGTAGCTCTGAAGCTAGAAATGGGATCGACCATTAGCACTAATGTGAAATTACGTACAATTTTCAAATTTCTTGTACTTGCTAACTTTGCAACCTCGGGCAGCTATGTTACCATGGAGGAATCACACAAGATTTGACTTTATAGGCTAGAACTGAAGTCGCGCCAACTGCCTAACTCAAAATACAGTCAAGAAAGTAGCTCTGAAGCTGAGAAACGGGATCGACCATAAGCTCTAATGTGAAATTACCTACAATTTTCAAATTTCTTGTACTTGCTAAATTTGCAACCTCGGGCAGCTATGTTACCATGGAGGAATCACACAAGATTTGACTTTATAGGCTAGAACTGAAGTCGCGCCAACTGCCTAACTCAATATACAGTCAAGAAAGTAGCTCTGAAGCCAGAAACGGGATCGACCATAAGCTCTAATGTGAAATTACCTACAATTTTCAAATTTCTTGTACTTGCTAACTTTGCAACCTCGGGCAGCTATGTTACCATGGAGGAATCACACAAGATTTGACTTTATAGGCTAGAACTGAAGTCGCGCCAACTGCCTAACTCAATATACAGTCAAGAAAGTAGCTCTGAAGCCAGAAACGGGATCGACCATAAGCACTAATGTGAAATTACGTACAATTTTCAAATTTCTTGTACTTGCTAACTTTGCAACCTCGGGCAGCTATGTTACCATGGAGGAATCACACAAGATTTGACTTTATAGGCTAGAACTGAAGTCGCGCCAACTGCCTAACTCAAAATACAGTCAAGAAAGTAGCTCTGAAGCTGAGAAACGGGATCGACCATAAGCACTAATGTGAAATTACGTACAATTTTCAAATTTCTTGTACCTGCTAACTTTGCAGCCTCGGGCAGCTATGTTACCATGGAGGAATCACACAAGATTTGACTTTATAGGCTAGAACTGAAGTCGCGCCAACTGCCTAACTCAAAATACAGTCAAGAAAGTAGCTCTGAAGCTAGAAACGGGATCGACCATAAGCACTAATATGAAATTACGTACAATTTTCAAATTTCTTGTACTCGCTAACTTTGCAGCCTCGGGCAGCTATGTTACCATGGAGGAATCACACAAGATTTGACTTTATAGGCTAGAACTGAAGTCGCGCCAACTGCCTAACTCAAAATACAGTCAAGAAAGTAGCTCTGAAGCTAGAAACGGGATCGACCATAAGCACTAATGTGAAATTACGTACAATTTTCAAATTTGTTGTACTTGATAACTTTGCAGCCTCGGGCAGCTATGTTACCATGGAGGAATCACACAAGATTTGACTTTATAGGCTAGAACTGATGTCGCGCCAACTGCCTAACTCAAAATACAGTCAAGAAAGTAGCTCTGAAGCTAGAAACGGGATCGACCATAAGCACTGATGTGAAATTACGTACAATTTTTTTTTTGTACTTGATAACTTCGCAGCCTTGGGCAGCTATGTTACCATGGAGGAATCACACAAGATTTGACTTTATAGGCTAGAACTGAAGTCGCGCCAACTGCCTAACTCAAAATACAGTCAAGAAAGTAGCTCTGGAGCTAGAAACGGGATCGACCATAAGCACTAATGTGAAATTACGTACAATTTTCAAATTTCTTGTACTTGCTAACTTTGCAACCTCGGGCAGCTATGTTACCATGGAGGAATCACACAAGATTTGACTTTATAGGCTAGAACTGAAGTCGCGCCAACTGCATAACTGAAAATACAGTCAAGAAAGTAGCTCTGAAGCTGAGCAACGGGATCGACCCTAAGCACTAATGTGAAATTACGTACAATTTTCAAATTTGTTGTACTTGATAACTTTGCAGCCTCGGGCAGCTATGTTACCATGGAGGAATCACACAAGATTTGACTTTATAGGCTAGAACTGATGTCGCGCCAACTGCCTAACTCAAAATACAGTCAAGAAAGTAGCTCTGAAGCTAGAAACGGGATCGACCATAAGCACTGATGTGAAATTACGTACAATTTTCAAATTTGTTGTACTTGATAACTTCGCAGCCTTGGGCAGCTATGTTACCATGGAGGAATCACACAAGATTTGACTTTATAGGCTAGAACTGAAGTCGCGCCAACTGCCTAACTCAAAATACAGTCAAGAAAGTAGCTCTGGAGCTAGAAACGGGATCGACCATAAGCACTAATGTGAAATTACGTACAATTTTCAAATTTCTTGTACTTGCTAACTTTGCAACCTCGGGCAGCTATGTTACCATGGAGGAATCACACAAGATTTGACTTTATAGGCTAGAACTGAAGTCGCGCCAACTGCATAACTGAAAATACAGTCAAGAAAGTAGCTCTGAAGCTGAGCAACGGGATCGACCCTAAGCACTAATGTGAAATTACGTACAATTTTCAAATTTCTTGTACTTGCTAACTTTGCAGCCTCGGGCAGCTATGTTACCATGGAGGAATCACACAAGATTTGACTTTATAGGCTAGAACTGAAGTCGCGCCAACTGCCTAACTCAAAATACAGTCAAGAAAGTAGCTCTGAAGCTGAGCAACGGGATCGACCCTAAGCACTAATGTGAAATTACGTACAATTTTCAAATTTCTTGTACTTGCTAACTTTGCAGCCTCGGGCAGCTATGTTACCATGGAGGAATCACACAAGATTTGACTTTATAGGCTAGAACTGAAGTCGCGCCAACTGCATAACTGAAAATACAGTCAAGAAAGTAGCTCTGAAGCTGAGCAACGGGATCGACCCTAAGCACTAATGTGAAATTACGTACAATTTTCAAATTTCTTGTACTTGCTAACTTTGCAGCCTCGGGCAGCTATGTTACCATGGAGGAATCACACAAGATTTGACTTTATAGGCTAGAACTGAAGTCGCGCCAACTGCCTAACTCAAAATACAGTCAAGAAAGTAGCTCTGAAGCTAGAAACGGGATCGACCATAAGCACTAATGTGAAATTACGTACAATTTTCAAATTTGTTGTACTTTGCAGCCTCGGGCAGCTATGTTACCATGGAGGAATCACACAAGATTTGACTTTATAGGCTAGAGCTGATGTCGCGCCAACTGCCTAACTCAAAATACAGTCAAGAAAGTAGCTCTGAAGCTAGAAACGGGATCGACCATAAGCACTGATGTGAAATTACGTACAATTTTCAAATTTGTTGTACTTGATAACTTCGCAGCCTTGGGCAGCTATGTTACCATGGAGGAATCACACAAGATTTGACTTTATAGGCTAGAACTGAAGTCGCGCCAACTGCCTAACTCAAAATACAGTCAAGAAAGTAGCTCTGGAGCTAGAAACGGGATCGACCATAAGCACTAATGTGAAATTACGTACAATTTTCAAATTTCTTGTACTTGCTAACTTTGCAACCTCGGGCAGCTATGTTACCATGGAGGAATCACACAAGATTTGACTTTATAGGCTAGAACTGAAGTCGCGCCAACTGCATAACTGAAAATACAGTCAAGAAAGTAGCTCTGAAGCTGAGCAACGGGATCGACCCTAAGCACTAATGTGAAATTACGTACAATTTTCAAATTTGTTGTACTTGATAACTTTGCAGCCTCGGGCAGCTATGTTACCATGGAGGAATCACACAAGATTTGACTTTATAGGCTAGAACTGATGTCGCGCCAACTGCCTAACTCAAAATACAGTCAAGAAAGTAGCTCTGAAGCTAGAAACGGGATCGACCATAAGCACTGATGTGAAATTACGTACAATTTTCAAATTTGTTGTACTTGATAACTTCGCAGCCTTGGGCAGCTATGTTACCATGGAGGAATCACACAAGATTTCACTTTATAGGCTAGAACTGAAGTCGCGCCAACTGCCTAACTCAAAATACAGTCAAGAAAGTATCTCTGGAGCTAGAAACGGGATCGACCATAAGCACTAATGTGAAATTACGTACAATTTTCAAATTTCTTGTACTTGCTAACTTTGCAACCTCGGGCAGCTATGTTACCATGGAGGAATCACACAAGATTTGACTTTATAGGCTAGAACTGAAGTCGCGCCAACTGCATAACTGAAAATACAGTCAAGAAAGTAGCTCTGAAGCTGAGCAACGGGATCGACCCTAAGCACTAATGTGAAATTACGTACAATTTTCAAATTTCTTGTACTTGCTAACTTTGCAGCCTCGGGCAGCTATGTTACCATGGAGGAATCACACAAGATTTGACTTTATAGGCTAGAACTGAAGTCGCGCCAACTGCCTAACTCAAAATACAGTCAAGAAAGTAGCTCTGAAGCTAGAAACGGGATCGACCATAAGCCCTAATGTGAAATTACGTACAATTTTCAAATTTCTTGTACTTGATAACTTTGCAGCCTCGGGCAGCTATGTTACCATGGAGGAATCACACAAGATTTGGCTTTATAGGCTAGAACTGAAGTCGCGCCAACTGCCTAACGCAAAATACAGTCAAGAAAGTAGCTCTGAAGCTAGAAACGGGATCGACCATAAGCACTAATGTGAAATTACGTACAATTTTCAAATTTCTTGTACTTGCTAACTTTGCAGCCTCGGGCAGCTATGTTACCATGGAGGAATCACACAAGATTTGACTTTATAGGCTAGAACTGAAGTCGCGCCAACTGCCTAACTCAAAATACAGTCAAGAAAGTAGCTCTGAAGCTAGAAACGGGATCGACCATAAGCACTAATGTCAAATTACGTACAATTTTCAAATTTGTTGTACTTGATAACTTTGCAGCCTCGGGCAGCTATGTTACCATGGAGGAATCACACAAGATTTGACTTTATAGGCTAGAACTGAAGTCGCGCCAACTGCCTAACTCAAAATACAGTCAAGAAAGTAGCTCTGAAGCTAGAAACGGGATCGACCATAAGCACTAATGTGAAATTACGTACAATTTTCAAATTTCTTGTACTTGCTAACTTTGCAACCTCGGGCAGCTATGTTACCATGAAGGAATCACACAAGATTTATAGGCTAGAAGTCGCGCCAACTGCCTAACTCAAAATACAGTCAAGAAAGTAGCTCTGAAGCTGGAAATGGGATCGACCATTAGCACTAATGTGAAATTACGTACAATTTTCAAATTTCTTGTACTTGCTAACTTTGCAACCTCGGGCAGCTATGTTACCATGGAGGAATCACACAAGATTTGACTTTATAGGCTAGAACTGAAGTCGCGCCAACTGCCTAACTCAAAATACAGTCAAGAAAGTAGCTCTGAAGCTGAGAAACGGGATCGACCATAAGCAATAAAGTGAAATTACGTACAATTTTCAAATTTCTTGTACTTGCTAACTTTGCAGCCTCGGGCAGCTATGTTACCATGGAGGAATCACACAAGATTTGACTTTATAGGCTAGAACTGAAGTCGCGCCAACTGCCTAACTCAAAATGCAGTCAAGAAAGTAGCTCTGAAGCTAGAAACGGGATCGACCATAAGCACTAATATGAAATTACGTACAATTTTCAAATTTCTTGTACTCGCTAACTTTGCAGCCTCGGGCAGCTATGTTACCATGGAGGAATCACACAAGATTTGACTTTATAGGCTAGAACTGAAGTCGCGCCAACTGCCTAACTCAAAATACAGTCAAGAAAGTAGCTCTGAAGCTGAGAAACGGGATCGACCATAAGCACTAATGTGAAATTACGTACAATTTTCAAATTTCTTGTACTTGCTAACTTTGCAACCTCGGGCAGCTATGTTACCATGAAGGAATCACACAAGATTTGACTTTATAGGCTAGAACTGAAGTCGCGCCAACTGCCTAACTCAAAATACAGTCAAGAAAGTAGCTCTGAAGCTAGAAATGGGATCGACCATTAGCACTAATGTGAAATTACGTACAATTTTCAAATTTCTTGTACTTGCTAACTTTCCAACCTCGGGCAGCTATGTTACCATGGAGGAATCACACAAGATTTGACTTTATAGGCTAGAACTGAAGTCGCGCCAACTGCCTAACTCAAAATACAGTCAAGAAAGTAGCTCTGAAGCTAGAAACGGGATCGACCATAAGCACTGATGTGAAATTACGTACAATTTTCAAATTTGTTGTACTTGATAACTTTGCAGCCTTGGGCAGCTATGTTACCATGAAGGAATCACACAAGATTTGACTTTATAGGCTAGAACTGAAGTCGCGCCAACTGCCTAACTCAAAAAACCATCAAGAAAGTAGCTCTGAAGCTAGAAATGGGATCGACCATTAGCACTAATGTGAAATTACGTACAATTTTCAAATTTCTTGTACTTGCTAACTTTCCAACCTCGGGCAGCTATGTTACCATGGAGGAATCACACAAGATTTGACTTTATAGGCTAGAACTGAAGTCGCGCCAACTGCCTAACTCAAAATACAGTCAAGAAAGTAGCTCTGAAGCTAGAAACGGGATCGACCATAAGCACTGATGTGAAATTACGTACAATTTTCAAATTTGTTGTACTTGCTAACTTTGCAGCCTCGGGCAGCTATGTTACCATGGAGGAATCACACAAGATTTGACTTTATAGGCTAGAACTGAAGTCGCGCCAACTGCCTAACGCAAAATACAGTCAAGAAAGTAGCTCTGAAGCTAGAAACGGGATCGACCATAAGCCCTAATGTGAAATTACGTACAATTTTCAAATTTCTTGTACTTGATAACTTTGCAGCCTCGGGCAGCTATGTTACCATGGAGGAATCACACAAGATTTGACTTTATAGGCTAGAACTGAAGTCGCGCCAACTGCCTAACGCAAAATACAGTCAAGAAAGTAGCTCTGAAGCTAGAAACGGGATCGACCATAAGCACTAATGTGAAATTACGTACAATTTTCAAATTTCTTGTACTTGCTAACTTTGCAGCCTCGGGCAGCTATGTTACCATGGAGGAATCACACAAGATTTGACTTTATAGGCTAGAACTGAAGTCGCGCCAACTGCCTAACTCAAAATACAGTCAAGAAAGTAGCTCTGAAGCTAGAAACGGGATCGACCATAAGCACTAATGTGAAATTACGTACAATTTTCAAATTTGTTGTACTTGATAACTTTGCAGCCTCGGGCAGCTATGTTACCATGGAGGAATCACACAAGATTTGACTTTATAGGCTAGAACTGAAGTCGCGCCAACTGCCTAACTCAAAATACAGTCAAGAAAGTAGCTCTGAAGCTAGAAACGGGATCGACCATAAGCACTGATGTGAAATTACGTACAATTTTCAAATTTGTTGTTGTACTTGATAACTTTGCAGCCTCGGGCAGCTATGTTACCGTGGAGGAATCACACAAGATTTGACTTTATAGGCTAGAACTGAAGTCGCGCCAACTGCCTAACTCAAAATACAGTCAAGAAAGTAGCTCTGAAGCTAGAAATGGGATCGACCATTAGCACTAATGTGAAATTACGTACAATTTTCAAATTTCTTGTACTCGCTAACTTTGCAGCCTCGGGCAGCTATGTTACCATGGAGGAATCACACAAGATTTGACTTTATAGGCTAGAACTGAAGTCGCGCCAACTGCCTAACTCAAAATACAGTCAAGAAAGTAGCTCTGAAGCTAGAAACGGGATCGACCATAAGCACTAATGTGAAATTACGTACAATTTTCAAATTTCTTGTACTCGCTAACTTTGCAGCCTCGGGCAGCTATGTTACCGTGGAGGAATCACACAAGATTTGACTTTATAGGCTAGAACTGAAGTCGCGCCAACTGCCTAACTCAAAATACAGTCAAGAAAGTAGCTCTGAAGCTAGAAACGGGATCGACCATAAGCACTGATGTGAAATTACGTACAATTTTCAAATTTGTTGTACTTGATAACTTTGCAGCCTCGGGCAGCTATGTTACCGTGGAGGAATCACACAAGATTTGACTTTATAGGCTAGAACTGAAGTCGCGCCAACTGCCTAACTCAAAATACAGTCAAGAAAGTAGCTCTGAAGCTAGAAATGGGATCGACCATTAGCACTAATGTGAAATTACGTACAATTTTCAAATTTCTTGTACTCGCTAACTTTGCAGCCTCGGGCAGCTATGTTACCATGGAGGAATCACACAAGATTTGACTTTATAGGCTAGAACTGAAGTCACGCCAACTGCCTAACTCAAAATACAGTCAAGAAAGTAGCTCTGAAGCTAGAAACGGGATCGACCATAAGCACTAATGTGAAATTACGTACAATTTTCAAATTTCTTGTACTCGCTAACTTTGCAGCCTCGGGCAGCTATGTTACCGTGGAGGAATCACACAAGATTTGACTTTATAGGCTAGAACTGAAGTCGCGCCAACTGCCTAACTCAAAATACAGTCAAGAAAGTAGCTCTGAAGCTAGAAACGGGATCGACCATAAGCACTAATATGAAATTACGTACAATTTTCAAATTTCTTGTACTCGCTAACTTTGCAGCCTCGGGCAGCTATGTTACCATGAAGGAATCACACAAGATTTATAGGCTAGAACTGAAGTCGCGCCAACTGCCTAACTCAAAATACAGTCAAGAAAGTAGCTCTGAAGCTGGAAATGGGATCGACCATTAGCACTAATGTGAAATTACGTACAATTTTCAAATTTCTTGTACTTGCTAACTTTGCAACCTCGGGCAGCTATGTTACCATGGAGGAATCACACAAGATTTGACTTTATAGGCTAGAACTGAAGTCGCGCCAACTGCCTAACTCAAAATACAGTCAAGAAAGTAGCTCTGAAGCTGAGAAACGGGATCGACCATAAGCAATAATGTGAAATTACGTACAATTTTCAAATTTCTTGTACTTGCTAACTTTGCAGCCTCGGGCAGCTATGTTACCATGGAGGAATCACACAAGATTTGACTTTATAGGCTAGAACTGAAGTCGCGCCAACTGCCTAACGCAAAATACAGTCAAGAAAGTAGCTCTGAAGCTAGAAACGGGATCGACCATAAGCCCTAATGTGAAATTACGTACAATTTTCAAATTTCTTGTACTTGATAACTTTGCAGCCTCGGGCAGCTATGTTACCATGGAGGAATCACACAAGATTTGACTTTATAGGCTAGAACTGAAGTCGCGCCAACTGCCTAACGCAAAATACAGTCAAGAAAGTAGCTCTGAAGCTAGAAACGGGATCGACCATAAGCACTAATGTGAAATTACGTACAATTTTCAAATTTCTTGTACTTGCTAACTTTGCAGCCTCGGGCAGCTATGTTACCATGGAGGAATCACACAAGATTTGACTTTATAGGCTAGAACTGAAGTCGCGCCAACTGCCTAACTCAAAATACAGTCAAGAAAGTAGCTCTGAAGCTAGAAACGGGATCGACCATAAGCACTAATGTGAAATTACGTACAATTTTCAAATTTGTTGTACTTGATAACTTTGCAGCCTCGGGCAGCTATGTTACCATGGAGGAATCACACAAGATTTGACTTTATAGGCTAGAACTGAAGTCGCGCCAACTGCCTAACTCAAAATACAGTCAAGAAAGTAGCTCTGAAGCTAGAAACGGGATCGACCATAAGCACTGATGTGAAATTACGTACAATTTTCAAATTTGTTGTACTTGATAACTTTGCAGCCTCGGGCAGCTATGTTACCGTGGAGGAATCACACAAGATTTGACTTTATAGGCTAGAACTGAAGTCGCGCCAACTGCCTAACTCAAAATACAGTCAAGAAAGTAGCTCTGAAGCTAGAAATGGGATCGACCATTAGCACTAATGTGAAATTACGTACAATTTTCAAATTTCTTGTACTCGCTAACTTTGCAGCCTCGGGCAGCTATGTTACCATGGAGGAATCACACAAGATTTGACTTTATAGGCTAGAACTGAAGTCGCGCCAACTGCCTAACTCAAAATACAGTCAAGAAAGTAGCTCTGAAGCTAGAAACGGGATCGACCATAAGCACTAATGTGAAATTACGTACAATTTTCAAATTTCTTGTACTCGCTAACTTTGCAGCCTCGGGCAGCTATGTTACCGTGGAGGAATCACACAAGATTTGACTTTATAGGCTAGAACTGAAGTCGCGCCAACTGCCTAACTCAAAATACAGTCAAGAAAGTAGCTCTGAAGCTAGAAACGGGATCGACCATAAGCACTAATATGAAATTACGTACAATTTTCAAATTTCTTGTACTCGCTAACTTTGCAGCCTCGGGCAGCTATGTTACCATGAAGGAATCACACAAGATTTATAGGCTAGAACTGAAGTCGCGCCAACTGCCTAACTCAAAATACAGTCAAGAAAGTAGCTCTGAAGCTGGAAATGGGATCGACCATTAGCACTAATGTGAAATTACGTACAATTTTCAAATTTCTTGTACTTGCTAACTTTGCAACCTCGGGCAGCTATGTTACCATGGAGGAATCACACAAGATTTGACTTTATAGGCTAGAACTGAAGTCGCGCCAACTGCCTAACTCAAAATACAGTCAAGAAAGTAGCTCTGAAGCTGAGAAACGGGATCGACCATAAGCAATAATGTGAAATTACGTACAATTTTCAAATTTCTTGTACTTGCTAACTTTGCAGCCTCGGGCAGCTATGTTACCATGGAGGAATCACACAAGATTTGACTTTATAGGCTAGAACTGAAGTCGCGCCAACTGCCTAACTCAAAATGCAGTCAAGAAAGTAGCTCTGAAGCTAGAAACGGGATCGACCATAAGCACTAATATGAAATTACGTACAATTTTCAAATTTCTTGTACTCGCTAACTTTGCAGCCTCGGGCAGCTATGTTACCATGGAGGAATCACACAAGATTTGACTTTATAGGCTAGAACTGAAGTCGCGCCAACTGCCTAACTCAAAATACAGTCAAGAAAGTAGCTCTGAAGCTGAGAAACGGGATCGACCATAAGCACTAATATGAAATTACGTACAATTTTCAAATTTCTTGTACTCGCTAACTTTGCAGCCTCGGGCAGCTATGTTACCATGAAGGAATCACACAAGATTTATAGGCTAGAACTGAAGTCGCGCCAACTGCCTAACTCAAAATACAGTCAAGAAAGTAGCTCTGAAGCTGGAAATGGGATCGACCATTAGCACTAATGTGAAATTACGTACAATTTTCAAATTTCTTGTACTTGCTAACTTTGCAACCTCGGGCAGCTATGTTACCATGGAGGAATCACACAAGATTTGACTTTATAGGCTAGAACTGAAGTCGCGCCAACTGCCTAACTCAAAATACAGTCAAGAAAGTAGCTCTGAAGCTGAGAAACGGGATCGACCATAAGCAATAATGTGAAATTACGTACAATTTTCAAATTTCTTGTACTTGCTAACTTTGCAGCCTCGGGCAGCTATGTTACCATGGAGGAATCACACAAGATTTGACTTTATAGGCTAGAACTGAAGTCGCGCCAACTGCCTAACGCAAAATACAGTCAAGAAAGTAGCTCTGAAGCTAGAAACGGGATCGACCATAAGCCCTAATGTGAAATTACGTACAATTTTCAAATTTCTTGTACTTGATAACTTTGCAGCCTCGGGCAGCTATGTTACCATGGAGGAATCACACAAGATTTGACTTTATAGGCTAGAACTGAAGTCGCGCCAACTGCCTAACGCAAAATACAGTCAAGAAAGTAGCTCTGAAGCTAGAAACGGGATCGACCATAAGCACTAATGTGAAATTACGTACAATTTTCAAATTTCTTGTACTTGCTAACTTTGCAGCCTCGGGCAGCTATGTTACCATGGAGGAATCACACAAGATTTGACTTTATAGGCTAGAACTGAAGTCGCGCCAACTGCCTAACTCAAAATACAGTCAAGAAAGTAGCTCTGAAGCTAGAAACGGGATCGACCATAAGCACTAATGTGAAATTACGTACAATTTTCAAATTTGTTGTACTTGATAACTTTGCAGCCTCGGGCAGCTATGTTACCATGGAGGAATCACACAAGATTTGACTTTATAGGCTAGAACTGAAGTCGCGCCAACTGCCTAACTCAAAATACAGTCAAGAAAGTAGCTCTGAAGCTAGAAACGGGATCGACCATAAGCACTGATGTGAAATTACGTACAATTTTCAAATTTGTTGTACTTGATAACTTTGCAGCCTCGGGCAGCTATGTTACCGTGGAGGAATCACACAAGATTTGACTTTATAGGCTAGAACTGAAGTCGCGCCAACTGCCTAACTCAAAATACAGTCAAGAAAGTAGCTCTGAAGCTAGAAATGGGATCGACCATTAGCACTAATGTGAAATTACGTACAATTTTCAAATTTCTTGTACTCGCTAACTTTGCAGCCTCGGGCAGCTATGTTACCATGGAGGAATCACACAAGATTTGACTTTATAGGCTAGAACTGAAGTCGCGCCAACTGCCTAACTCAAAATACAGTCAAGAAAGTAGCTCTGAAGCTAGAAACGGGATCGACCATAAGCACTAATGTGAAATTACGTACAATTTTCAAATTTCTTGTACTCGCTAACTTTGCAGCCTCGGGCAGCTATGTTACCGTGGAGGAATCACACAAGATTTGACTTTATAGGCTAGAACTGAAGTCGCGCCAACTGCCTAACTCAAAATACAGTCAAGAAAGTAGCTCTGAAGCTAGAAACGGGATCGACCATAAGCACTAATATGAAATTACGTACAATTTTCAAATTTCTTGTACTCGCTAACTTTGCAGCCTCGGGCAGCTATGTTACCATGAAGGAATCACACAAGATTTATAGGCTAGAACTGAAGTCGCGCCAACTGCCTAACTCAAAATACAGTCAAGAAAGTAGCTCTGAAGCTGGAAATGGGATCGACCATTAGCACTAATGTGAAATTACGTACAATTTTCAAATTTCTTGTACTTGCTAACTTTGCAACCTCGGGCAGCTATGTTACCATGGAGGAATCACACAAGATTTGACTTTATAGGCTAGAACTGAAGTCGCGCCAACTGCCTAACTCAAAATACAGTCAAGAAAGTAGCTCTGAAGCTGAGAAACGGGATCGACCATAAGCAATAATGTGAAATTACGTACAATTTTCAAATTTCTTGTACTTGCTAACTTTGCAGCCTCGGGCAGCTATGTTACCATGGAGGAATCACACAAGATTTGACTTTATAGGCTAGAACTGAAGTCGCGCCAACTGCCTAACTCAAAATGCAGTCAAGAAAGTAGCTCTGAAGCTAGAAACGGGATCGACCATAAGCACTAATATGAAATTACGTACAATTTTCAAATTTCTTGTACTCGCTAACTTTGCAGCCTCGGGCAGCTATGTTACCATGGAGGAATCACACAAGATTTGACTTTATAGGCTAGAACTGAAGTCGCGCCAACTGCCTAACTCAAAATACAGTCAAGAAAGTAGCTCTGAAGCTGAGAAACGGGATCGACCATAAGCACTAATGTGAAATTACGTACAATTTTCAAATTTCTTGTACTTGCTAACTTTGCAACCTCGGGCAGCTATGTTACCATGAAGGAATCACACAAGATTTGACTTAATAGGCTAGAACTGAAGTCGCGCCAACTGCCTAACTCAAAATACAGTCAAGAAAGTAGCTCTGAAGCTAGAAATGGGATCGACCATTAGCACTAATGTGAAATTACGTACAATTTTCAAATTTCTTGTACTTGCTAACTTTCCAACCTCGGGCAGCTATGTTACCATGGAGGAATCACACAAGATTTGACTTTATAGGCTAGAACTGAAGTCGCGCCAACTGCCTAACTCAAAATACAGTCAAGAAAGTAGCTCTGAAGCTAGAAACGGGATCGACCATAAGCACTGATGTGAAATTACGTACAATTTTCAAATTTGTTGTACTTGATAACTTTGCAGCCTTGGGCAGCTATGTTACCATGAAGGAATCACACAAGATTTGACTTTATAGGCTAGAACTGAAGTCGCGCCAACTGCCTAACTCAAAATACAGTCAAGAAAGTAGCTCTGAAGCTAGAAATGGGATCGACCATTAGCACTAATGTGAAATTACGTACAATTTTCAAATTTCTTGTACTTGCTAACTTTCCAACCTCGGGCAGCTATGTTACCATGGAGGAATCACACAAGATTTGACTTTATAGGCTAGAACTGAAGTCGCGCCAACTGCCTAACTCAAAATACAGTCAAGAAAGTAGCTCTGAAGCTAGAAACGGGATCGACCATAAGCACTGATGTGAAATTACGTACAATTTTCAAATTTGTTGTACTTGATAACTTTGCAGCCTTGGGCAGCTATGTTACCATGGAGGAATCACACAAGATTTGACTTTATAGGCTAGAACTGAAGTCGCGCCAACTGCCTAACTCAAAATACAGTCAAGAAAGTAGCTCTGAAGCTAGAAACGGGATCGACCATAAGCACTGATGTGAAATTACGTACAATTTTCAAATTTGTTGTACTTGCTAACTTTGCAGCCTCGGGCAGCTATGTTACCATGGACGAATCACACAAGATTTGACTTTATAGGCTAGAACTGAAGTCGCGCCAACTGCCTAACTCAAAATACAGTCAAGAAAGTAGCTCTGAAGCTAGAAACGGGATCGACCATAAGCACTAATGTGAAATTACGTACAATTTTCAAATTTCTTGTACTTGCTAACTTTGCAACCTCGGGCAGCTATGTTACCATGGAGGATTCACACAAGATTTGACTTTATAGGCTAGAACTGAAGTCGCGCCAACTGCCTAACTCAAAATACAGTCAAGAAAGTAGCTCTGAAGCTGAGAAACGGGATCGACCATAAGCTCTAATGTGAAATTACCTACAATTTTCAAATTTCTTGTACTTGCTAATTTTGCAACCTCGGGCAGCTATGTTACCATGGAGGAATCACACAAGATTTGACTTTATAGGCTAGAACTGAAGTCGCGCCAACTGCCTAACTCAATATACAGTCAAGAAAGTAGCTCTGAAGCCAGAAACGGGATCGACCATAAGCTCTAATGTGAAATTACCTACAATTTTCAAATTTCTTGTACTTGCTAACTTTGCAACCTCGGGCAGCTTGTTACCATGGAGGAATCACACAAGATTTGACTTTATAGGCCAGAACTGAAGTCGCGCCAACTGCCTAACTCAATATACAGTCAAGAAAGTAGCTCTGAAGCCAGAAACGGGATCGACCATAAGCACTAATGTGAAATTACGTACAATTTTCAAATTTCTTGTACTTGCTAACTTTGCAGCCTCGGGCAGCTATGTTACCATGGAGGAATCACACAAGATTTGACTTTATAGGCTAGAACTGAAGTCGCGCCAACTGCCTAACTCAAAATACAGTCAAGAAAGTAGCTCTGAAGCTAGAAACGGGATCGACCATAAGCACTAATATGAAATTACGTACAATTTTCAAATTTCTTGTACTCGCTAACTTTGCAGCCTCGGGCAGCTATGTTACCATGGAGGAATCACACAAGATTTGACTTTATAGGCTAGAACTGAAGTCGCGCCAACTGCCTAACTCAAAATACAGTCAAGAAAGTAGCTCTGAAGCTAGAAACGGGATCGACCATAAGCACTAATATGAAATTACGTACAATTTTCAAATTTCTTGTACTCGCTAACTTTGCAGCCTCGGGCAGCTATGTTACCATGGAGGAATCACACAAGATTTGACTTTATAGGCTAGAACTGAAGTCGCGCCAACTGCCTAACTCGAAATGCAGTCAAGAAATTAGCTCTGAAGCTAGAAACGTAATCGACCATAAGCACTAATGTGAAATTACGTACAATTTTCAAATTTCTTGTACTTGCTAACTTTGCAACCTCGGGCAGCTATGTTACCATGGAGGAATCACACAAGATTTGACTTTATAGGCTAGAACTGAAGTCGCGCCAACTGCCTAACTCAAAATACAGTCAAGAAAGTAGCTCTGAAGCTAGAAACGGGATCGACCATAAGCACTAATGTGAAATTACGTACAATTTTCAAATTTCTTGTACTTGCTAACTTTGCAACCTCGGGCAGCTATGTTACCATGGAGGAATCACACAAGATTTGACTTTATAGGCTAGAACTGAAGTCGCGCCAACTGCCTAACTCAAAATACAGTCAAGAAAGTAGCTCTGAAGCTGAGAAACGGGATCGACCATAAGCACTAATGTGAAATTACGTACAATTTTCAAATTTCTTGTACTTGCTAACTTTGCAGCCTCGGGCAGCTATGTTACCATGGAGGAATCACACAAGATTTGACTTTATAGGCTAGAACTGAAGTCGCGCCAACTGCCTAACTCAAAATACATTCAAGAAAGTAGCTCTGAAGCTAGAAACGGGATCGACCATAAGCACTAATATGAAATTACGTACAATTTTCAAATTTCTTGTACTCGCTAACTTTGCAGCCTCGGGCAGCTACGTTACCATGGAGGAATCACACAAGATTTGACTTTATAGGCTAGAACTGAAGTCGCGCCAACTGCCTAACTCAAAATACAGTCAAGAAAGTAGCTCTGAAGCTAGAAACGGGATCGACCATAAGCACTAATATGAAATTACGTACAATTTTCAAATTTCTTGTACTCGCTAACTTTGCAGCCTCGGGCAGCTATGTTACCATGGAGGAATCACACAAGATTTGACTTTATAGGCTAGAACTGAAGTCGCGCCAACTGCCTAACTCAAAATACAGTCAAGAAATTAGCTCTGAAGCTAGAAACGGGATCGACCATAAGCACTAATGTGAAATTACGTACAATTTTCAAATTTCTTGTACTTGCTAACTTTGCAACCTCGGGCAGCTATGTTACCATGGAGGAATCACACAAGATTTGACTTTATAGGCTAGAACTGAAGTCGCGCCAACTGCCTAACTCAAAATACAGTCAAGAAAGTAGCTCTGAAGCTAGAAACGGGATCGACCATAAGCACTAATGTGAAATTACGTACAATTTTCAAATTTCTTGTACTTGCTAACTTTGCAACCTCGGGCAGCTATGTTACCATGGAGGAATCACACAAGATTTGACTTTATAGGCTAGAACTGAAGTCGCGCCCACTGCCTAACTCAAAATACAGTCAAGAAAGTAGCTTTGAAGCTAGAAACGAAATCGGCCATAAGCACTAATGTGAAATTACGTACAATTTTCAAATTTCTTGTACTTGCTAACTTTGCAACCTCGGGCAGCTATGTTACCATGAAGGAATCACACAAAATTTGACTTTATAGGCTAGAACTGAAGTCGCGCGAACTGCCTAACTCAAAATACAGTCAAGAAAGTAGCTCTGAAGCTAGAAATGGGATCGACCATTAGCACTAATGTGAAATTACGTACAATTTTCAAATTTCTTGTACTTGCTAACTTTGCAACCTCGGGCAGCTATGTTACCATGGAGGAATCACACAAGATTTGACTTTATAGGCTAGAACTGAAGTCGGGCCAACTGCCTAACTCAAAATACAGTCAAGAAAGTAGCTCTGAAGCTGAGAAACGGGATCGACCATAAGCACTAATGTGAAATTACGTACAATTTTCAAATTTCTTGTACTTGCTAACTTTGCAACCTCGGGCAGCTATGTTACCATGAAGGAATCACACAAGATTTGACTTTATAGGCTAGAACTGAAGTCGCGCCAACTGCCTAACTCAAAATACAGTCAAGAAAGTAGCTCTGAAGCTAGAAATGGGATCGACCATTAGCACTAATGTGAAATTACGTACAATTTTCAAATTTCTTGTACTTGCTAACTTTGCAACCTCGGGCAGCTATGTTACCATGGAGGAATCACACAAGATTTGACTTTATAGGCTAGAACTGAAGTCGCGCCAACTGCCTAACTCAAAATACAGTCAAGAAAGTAGCTCTGAAGCTAGAAACGGGATCGACCATAAGCACTAATGTGAAATTACGTACAATTTTCAAATTTCTTGTACTTGCTAACTTTGCAACCTCGGGCAGCTATGTTACCGTGGAGGAATCACACAAGATTTGACTTTATAGGCTAGAACTGAAGTCGCGCCAACTGACTAACTCTAAATACAGTCAAGAAAGTAGCTCTGAAGCTAGAAACGGGATCGACCATAAGCACTAATGTGAAATTACGTACAATTTTCAAATTTCTTGTACTTGCTAACTTTGCAACCTCGGGCAGCTATGTTACCGTGGAGGAATCACACAAGATTTGACTTTATAGGCTAGAACTGAAGTCGCGCCAACTGACTAACTCAAAATACAGTCAAGAAAGTAGCTCTGAAGCTAGAAACGGGATCGACCATAAGCACTAATGTGAAATTACGTACAATTTTCAAATTTCTTGTACTTGCTAACTTTGCAACCTCGGGCAGCTATGTTACCATGAAGGAATCACACAAAATTTGACTTTATAGGCTAGAACTGAAGTCGCGCGAACTGCCTAACTCAAAATACAGTCAAGAAAGTAGCTCTGAAGCTGAGAAACGGGATCGACCATAAGCACTAATGTGAAATTACGTACAATTTTCAAATTTCTTGTACTTGCTAACTTTGCAACCTCGGGCAGCTATGTTACCATGAAGGAATCACACAAGATTTGACTTTATAGGCTAGAACTGAAGTCGCGCCAACTGCCTAACTCAAAATACAGTCAAGAAAGTAGCTCTGAAGCTGAGAAACGGGATCGACCATAAGCACTAATGTGAAATTACGTACAATTTTCAAATGTCTTGTACTTACTAACTTTGCAACCTCGGGCAGCTATGTTACCATGAAGGAATCACACAAGATTTGACTTTATAGGCTAGAACTGAAGTCACGCCAACTGCCTAACTCAAAATACAGTCAAGAAAGTAGCTCTGAAGCTAGAAATGGGATCGACCATTAGCACTTATGTGAAATTACGTACAATTTTCAAATTTCTTGTACTTGCTAACTTTGCAACCTCGGGCAGCTATGTTACCATGGAGGAATCACACAAGATTTGACTTTATAAGCTAGAACTGAAGTCGCGCCAACTGCCTAACTCAAAATACAGTCAAGAAAGTAGCTCTGAAGCTGAGAAACGGGATCGACCATAAGCACTAATGTGAAATTACGTACAATTTTCAAATTTCTTGTACTTGCTAACTTTGCAGCCTCGGGCAGCTATGTTACCATGGAGGAATCACACAAGATTTGACTTTATAGGCTAGAACTGAAGTCGCGCCAACAGCCTAACTGAAAATACAGTCAAGAAAGTAGCTCTGAAGCTAGAAACGGGATCGACCATAAGCACTAATATGAAATTACGTACAATTTTCAAATTTCTTGTACTCGCTAACTTTGCAGCCTCGGGCAGCTATGTTACCATGGAGGAATCACACAAGATTTGACTTTATAGGCTAGAACTGAAGTCGCGCCAACTGCCTAACTCTAAATACAGTCAAGAAAGTAGCTCTGAAGCTAGAAACGGGATCGACCATAAGCACTAATGTGAAATTACGTACAATTTTCAAATTTCTTGTACTTGCTAACTTTGCAACCTCGGGCAGCTATGTTACCGTGGAGGAATCACACAAGATTTGACTTTATAGGCTAGAACTGAAGTCGCGCCAACTGACTAACTCAAAATACAGTCAAGAAAGTAGCTCTGAAGCTAGAAACGGGATCGACCATAAGCACTAATGTGAAATTACGTACAATTTTCAAATTTCTTGTACTTGCTAACTTTGCAGCCTCGGGCAGCTATGTTACCATGGAGGAATCACACAAGATTTGACTTTATAGGCTAGAACTGAAGTCGCGCCAACAGCCTAACTGAAAATACAGTCAAGAAAGTAGCTCTGAAGCTAGAAACGGGATCGACCATAAGCACTAATATGAAATTACGTACAATTTTCAAATTTCTTGTACTTGCTAACTTTGCAACCTCGGGCAGCTATGTTACCGTGGAGGAATCACACAAGATTTGACTTTATAGGCTAGAACTGAAGTCGCGCCAACAGCCTAACTGAAAATACAGTCAAGAAAGTAGCTCTGAAGCTAGAAACGGGATCGACCATAAGCACTAATATGAAATTACGTACAATTTTCAAATTTCTTGTACTCGCTAACTTTGCAACCTCGGGCAGCTATGTTACCGTGGAGGAATCACACAAGATTTGACTTTATAGGCTAGAACTGAAGTCGCGCCAACAGCCTAACTGAAAATACAGTCAAGAAAGTAGCTCTGAAGCTAGAAACGGGATCGACCATAAGCACTAATATGAAATTACGTACAATTTTCAAATTTCTCGTACTCGCTAACTTTGCAACCTCGGGCAGCTATGTTACCGTGGAGGAATCACACAAGATTTGACTTTATAGGCTAGAACTGAAGTCGCGCCAACTGACTAACTCAAAATACAGTCAAGAAAGTAGCTCTGAAGCTAGAAACGGGATCGACCATAAGCACTAATGTGAAATTACGTACAATTTTCAAATTTCTTGTACTTGCTAACTTTGCAACCTCGGGCAGCTATGTTACCGTGGAGGAATCACACAAGATTTAACTTTATAGGCTAGAACTGAAGTCGCGCCAACTGACTAACTCAAAATACAGTCAAGAAAGTAGCTCTGAAGCTAGAAACGGGATCGACCATAAGCACTAATGTGAAATTACGTACAATTTTCAAATTTCTTGTACTTGCTAACTTTGCAACCTCGGGCAGCTATGTTACCGTGGAGGAATCACACAAGATTTGACTTTATAGGCTAGAACTGAAGTCGCGCCAACTGACTAACTCAAAATACAGTCAAGAAAGTAGCTCTGAAGCTAGAAACGGGATCGACCACAAGCACTAATGTGAAATTACGTACAATTTTCAAATTTCTTGTACTTGATAACTTTGCAGACTTGGGCAGCTATGTTACCATGGAGGAATCACACAAGATTTGACTTTATAGGCTAGAACTGAAGTCGCGCCAACTGCCTAACTGAAAATACAGTCAAGAAAGTAGCTCTGAAGCTAGAAACGGGATCGACCATAAGCACTAATGTGAAATTACGTACAATTTTCAAATTTCTTGTACTTGCTAACTTTGCAACCTCGGGCAGCTATGTTACCATGGAGGAATCACACAAGATTTGACTTTATAGGCTAGAACTGAAGTCGCGCCAACTGCCTCACTCAAAATACAGTCAAGAAAGTAGCTCTGAAGCTAGAAACGGGATCGACCATAAGCACTAATATGAAATTACGTACAATTTTCAAATTTCTTGTACTCGCTAACTTTGCAGCCTCGGGCAGCTATGTTACCATGGAGGAATCACACAAGATTTGACTTTATAGGCTAGAACTGAAGTCGCGCCAACTGCCTAACTCAAAATATAGTCAAGAAAGTAGCTCTGAAGCTAGAAACGGGATCGACCATAAGCACTAATGTGAAATTACGTACAATTTTCAAATTTCTTGTACTTGCTAACTTTGCAACCTCGGGCAGCTATGTTACCGTGGAGGAATCACACAAGATTTGACTTTATAGGCTAGAACTGAAGTCGCGCCAACTGACTAACTCAAAATACAGTCAAGAAAGTAGCTCTGAAGCTAGAAACGGGATCGACCATAAGCACTAATATGAAATTACGTACAATTTTCAAATTTCTTGTACTCGCTAACTTTGCAGCCTCGGGCAGCTATGTTACCGTGGAGGAATCACACAAGATTTGACTTTATAGGCTAGAACTGAAGTCGCGCCAACTGCCTAACTCAAAATACAGTCAAGAAAGTAGCTCTGAAGCTAGAAACGGGATCGACCATAAGCACTAATATGAAATTACGTACAATTTTCAAACTTCTTGTACTCGCTAACTTTGCAGCCTCGGGCAGCTATGTTACCATGGAGGAATCACACAAGATTTGACTTTATAGGCTAGAACTGAAGTCGCGCCAACTGCCTAACTCAAAATACAGTCAAGAAAGTAGCTCTGAAGCTAGAAATGGGATCAACCATTAACACTAATGTGAAATTACGTACAATTTTCAAATTTCTTGTACTTGCTAACTTTGCAACCTCGGCCAGCTATGTTACCATGGAGGAATCACACAAGATTTGACTTTATAGGCTAGAACTGAAGTCGCGCCAACTGACTAACTCAAAATACAGTCAAGAAAGTAGCTCTGAAGCTAGAAACGGGATCGACCATAAGCACTAATATGAAATTACGTACAATTTTCAAATTTCTTGTACTCGCTAACTTTGCAGCCTCGGGCAGCTATGTTACCATGGAGGAATCACACAAGATTTGACTTTATAGGCTAGAACTGAAGTCACGCCAACTGCCTAACTCAAAATACAGTCAAGAAAGTAGCTCTGAAGCTAGAAACGGGATCGACCATAAGCACTAATGTGAAATTACGTACAATTTTCAAATTTGTTGTACTTGATAACTTTGCAGCCTCGGGCAGCTATGTTACCATGGAGGAATCACACAAGATTTGACTTTATAGGCTAGAACTGAAGTCGCGCCAACTGCCTAACTCAAAATACAGTCAAAGTAGCTCTGATGCTAGAAACGGGATCGACCATTAGCACTAATGTGAAATTACGTACAATTTTCAAATTTCTTGTACTTGCTAACTTTGCAGCCTCGGGCAGCTATGTTACCATGGAGGAATCACACAAGATTTGACTTTATGGGCTAGAACTGAAGTCGCGCCAACTGCCTAACTCAAAATACAGTCAAGAAAGTAGCTCTGAAGCTGAGAAACGGGATCGACCATAAGCACTAATGTGAAATTACGTACAATTTTCAAATTTCTTGTACTTGCTAACTTTGCAGCCTCGGGCAGCTATGTTACCATGGAGGAATCACACAAGATTTGACTTTATAGGCTAGAACTGAAGTCGTGCCAACAGCCTAACTCAAAATACAGTCAAGAAAGTAGCTCTGAAGCTAGAAACGGGATCGACCATAAGCACTAATATGAAATTACGTACAATTTTCAAATTTCTTGTACTCTCTAACTTTGCAGCCTCGGGCAGCTATGTTACCATGGAGGAATCACTCAAGATTTGACTTTATAGGCTAGAACTGAAGTCGCGCCAACTGCCTAACTCTAAATACAGTCAAGAAAGTAGCTCTGAAGCTTGAAACGGGATCGACCATAAGCACTAATGTGAAATTACGTACAATTTTCAAATTTCTTGTACTTGCTAACTTTGCAACCTCGGGCAGCTATGTTACCGTGGAGGAATCACACAAGATTTGACTTTATAGGCTAGAACTGAAGTCGCGCCAACTGCCTAACTCAAAATACAGTCAAGAAAGTAGCTCTGAAGCTAGAAACGGGATCGACCATAAGCACTAATGTGAAATTACGTACAATTTTCAAATTTCTTGTACTTGCTAACTTTGCAACCTCGGGCAGCTATGTTACCATGGAGGAATCACACAAGATTTGACTTTATAGGCTAGAACTGAAGTCGCGCCAACTGCCTAACTCAAAATACAGTCAAGAAAGTAGCTCTGAAGCTGAGAAACGGGATCGACCATAAGCAATAATGTGAAATTACGTACAATTTTCAAATTTCTTGTACTTGCAAACTTTGCAGCCTCGGGCAGCTATGTTACCATGGAGGAATCACACAAGATTTGACTTTATAGGCTAGAACTGAAGTCGCGCCAACTGCCTCACTCAAAATACAGTCAAGAAAGTAGCTCTGAAGCTAGAAACGGGATCGACCATAAGCACTAATATGAAATTACGTACAATTTTCAAATTTCTTGTACTCGCTAACTTTGCAGCCTCGGGCAGCTATGTTACCATGGAGGAATCACACAAGATTTGACTTTATAGGCTAGAACTGAAGTCACGCCAACTGCCTAACTCAAAATACAGTCAAGAAAGTAGCTCTGAAGCTAGAAACGGGATCGACCATAAGCACTAATGTGAAATTACGTACAATTTTCAAATTTGTTGTACTTGATAACTTTGCAGCCTCGGGCAGCTATGTTACCATGGAGGAATCACACAAGATTTGACTTTATAGGCTAGAACTGAAGTCGCGCCAACTGCCTAACTCAAAATACAGTCAAAGTAGCTCTGATGCTAGAAACGGGATCGACCATTAGCACTAATGTGAAATTACGTACAATTTTCAAATTTCTTGTACTTGCTAACTTTGCAGCCTCGGGCAGCTATGTTACCATGGAGGAATCACACAAGATTTGACTTTATAGGCTAGAACTGAAGTCGCGCCAACTGCCTAACTCAAAATACAGTCAAGAAAGTAGCTCTGAAGCTGAGGAACGGGATCGACCATAAGCACTAATGTGAAATTACGTACAATTTTCAAATTTCTTGTACTTGCTAACTTTGCAGCCTCGAGCAGCTATGTTACCATGGAGGAATCACACAAGATTTGACTTTATAGGCTAGAACTGAAGTCGTGCCAACAGCCTAACTCAAAATACAGTCAAGAAAGTAGCTCTGAAGCTAGAAACGGGATCGACCATAAGCACTAATATGAAATTACGTACAATTTTCAAATTTCTTGTACTCTCTAACTTTGCAGCCTCGGGCAGCTATGTTACCATGGAGGAATCACACAAGATTTGACTTTATAGGCTAGAACTGAAGTCGCGCCAACTGCCTAACTCAAAATACAGTCAAAGTAGCTCTGATGCTAGAAACGGGATCGACCATTAGCACTAATGTGAAATTACGTACAATTTTCAAATTTCTTGTACTTGCTAACTTTGCAGCCTCGGGCAGCTATGTTACCATGGAGGAATCACACAAGATTTGACTTTATAGGCTAGAACTGAAGTCGCGCCAACTGCCTAACTCAAAATACAGTCAAAGTAGCTCTGATGCTAGAAACGGGATCGACCATTAGCACTAATGTGAAATTACGTACAATTTTCAAATTTCTTGTACTTGCTAACTTTGCAGCCTCGGGCAGCTATGTTACCATGGAGGAATCACACAAGATTTGACTTTATAGGCTAGAACTGAAGTCGCGCCAACTGCCTAACTCAAAATACAGTCAAGAAAGTAGCTCTGAAGCTAGAAACGGGATCGACCATAAGCACTAATGTGAAATTACGTACAATTTTCAAATTTCTTGTACTTGCTAACTTTGCAACCTCGGGCAGCTATGTTACCATGAAGGAATCACACAAGATTTGACTTTATAGGCTAGAACTGATTTCGCGCCAACTGCCTAACTCAAAATACAGTCAAGAAAATAGCTCTGAAGCTAGAAATGGGATCGACCATTAGCACTAATGTGAAATTACGTACAATTTTCAAATTTCTTGTACTTGCTAACTTTGCAACCTCGGGCAGCTATGTTACCATGGAGGAATCACACAAGATTTGACTTTATAGGCTAGAACTGAAGTCGCGCCAACTGCCTAACTCAAAATACAGTCAAGAAAGTAGCTCTGAAGCTGAGAAACGGGATCGACCATAAGCTCTAATGTGAAATTACCTACAATTTTCAAATTTCTTGTACTTGCTAAATTTGCAACCTCGGGCAGCTATGTTACCATGGAGGAATCACACAAGATTTGACTTTATAGGCTAGAACTGAAGTCGCGCCAACTGCCTAACTCAATATACAGTCAAGAAAGTAGCTCTGAAGCCAGAAACGGGATCGACCATAAGCTCTAATGTGAAATTACCTACAATTTTCAAATTTCTTGTACTTGCTAACTTTGCAACCTCGGGCAGCTATGTTACCATGGAGGAATCACACAAGATTTGACTTTATAGGCTAGAACTGAAGTCGCGCCAACTGCCTAACTCAAAATACAGTCAAGAAAGTAGCTCTGAAGCTGAGAAACGGGATCGACCATAAGCTCGAATGTGAAATTACCTACAATTTTCAAATTTCTTGTACTTGCTAACTTTGCAACCTCGGGCAGCTATGTTACCATGGAGGAATCACACAAGATTTGACTTTATAGGCTAGAACTGAAGTCGCGCCAACTGCCTAACTCAAAATACAGTCAAGAAAGTAGCTCTGAAGCTAGAAATGGGATCGACCATTAGCACTAATGTGAAATTACGTACAATTTTCAAATTTCTTGTACTTGCTAACTTTGCAACCTCGGGCAGCTATGTTACCATGGAGGAATCACACAAGATTTGACTTTATAGGCTAGAACTGAAGTCGCGCCAACTGCCTAACTCAAAATACAGTCAAGAAAGTAGCTCTGAAGCTGAGAAACGGGATCGACCATAAGCTCTAATGTGAAATTACCTACAATTTTCAAATTTCTTGTACTTGCTAAATTTGCAACCTCGGGCAGCTATGTTACCATGGAGGAATCACACAAGATTTGACTTTATAGGCTAGAACTGAAGTCGCGCCAACTGCCTAACTCAATATACAGTCAAGAAAGTAGCTCTGAAGCCAGAAACGGGATCGACCATAAGCTCTAATGTGAAATTACGTACAATTTTCAAATTTCTTGTACTTGCTAACTTTGCAACCTCGGGCAGCTATGTTACCATGGAGGAATCACACAAGATTTGACTTTATAGGCTAGAACTGAAGTCGCGCCAACTGCCTAACTCAAAATACAGTCAAGAAAGTAGCTCTGAAGCTGAGAAACGGGATCGACCATAAGCTCTAATGTGAAATTACCTACAATTTTCAAATTTCTTGTACTTGCTAAATTTGCAACCTCGGGCAGCTATGTTACCATGGAGGAATCACACAAGATTTGACTTTATAGGCTAGAACTGAAGTCGCGCCAACTGCCTAACTCAATATACAGTCAAGAAAGTAGCTCTGAAGCCAGAAACGGGATCGACCATAAGCTCTAATGTGAAATTACCTACAATTTTCAAATTTCTTGTACTTGCTAACTTTGCAACCTCGGGCAGCTATGTTACCATGGAGGAATCACACAAGATTTGACTTTATAGGCTAGAACTGAAGTCGCGCCAACTGCCTAACTCAATATACAGTCAAGAAAGTAGCTCTGAAGCCAGAAACGGGATCGACCATAAGCACTAATGTGAAATTACGTACAATTTTCAAATTTCTTGTACTTGCTAACTTTGCAACCTCGGGCAGCTATGTTACCATGGAGGAATCACACAAGATTTGACTTTATAGGCTAGAACTGAAGTCGCGCCAACTGCCTAACTCAAAATACAGTCAAGAAAGTAGCTCTGAAGCTGAGAAACGGGATCGACCATAAGCACTAATGTGAAATTACGTACAATTTTCAAATTTCTTGTACTTGCCAACTTTGCAGCCTCGGGCAGCTATGTTGCCATGGAGGAATCACACAAGATTTGACTTTATAGGCTAGAACTGAAGTCGCGCCAACTGCCTAACTCAAAATAGAGTCAAGAAAGTAGCTCTGAAGCTAGAAACGGGATCGACCATAAGCACTAATATGAAATTACGTACAATTTTCAAATTTCTTGTACTCGCTAACTTTGCAGCCTCGGGCAGCTATGTTACCATGGAGGAATCACACAAGATTTGACTTTATAGGCTAGAACTGAAGTCGCGCCAACTGCCTAACTCAAAATACAGTCAAGAAAGTAGCTCTGAAGCTAGAAACGGGATCGACCATAAGCACTAATGTGAAATTACGTACAATTTTCAAATTTGTTGTACTTGATAACTTTGCAGCCTCGGGCAGCTATGTTACCATGGAGGAATCACACAAGATTTGACTTTATAGGCTAGAACTGATGTCGCGCCAACTGCCTAACTCAAAATACAGTCAAGAAAGTAGCTCTGAAGCTAGAAACGGGATCGACCATAAGCACTGATGTGAAATTACCTACAACTTTCAAATTTGTTGTACTTGATAACTTCGCAGCCTTGGGCAGCTATGTTACCATGGAGGAATCACACAAGATTTGACTTTATAGGCTAGAACTGAAGTCGCGCCAACTGCCTAACTCAAAATACAGTCAAGAAAGTAGCTCTGGAGCTAGAAACGGGATCGACCATAAGCACTAATGTGAAATTACGTACAATTTTCAAATTTCTTGTACTTGCTAACTTTGCAACCTCGGGCAGCTATGTTACCATGGAGGAATCACACAAGATTTGACTTTATAGGCTAGAACTGAAGTCGCGCCAACTGCCTAACGCAAAATACAGTCAAGAAAGTAGCTCTGAAGCTAGAAACGGGATCGACCATAAGCACTAATGTGAAATTACGTACAATTTTCAAATTTCTTGTACTTGCTAACTTTGCAGCCTCGGGCAGCTATGTTACCATGGAGGAATCACACAAGATTTGACTTTATAGGCTAGAACTGAAGTCGCGCCAACTGCCTAACTCAAAATACAGTCAAGAAAGTAGCTCTGAAGCTAGAAACGGGATCGACCATAAGCACTAATGTGAAATTACGTACAATTTTCAAATTTGTTGTACTTGATAACTTTGCAGCCTCGGGCAGCTATGTTACCATGGAGGAATCACACAAGATTTGACTTTATAGGCTAGAACTGAAGTCGCGCCAACTGCCTAACTCAAAATACAGTCAAGAAAGTAGCTCTGAAGCTAGAAACGGGATCGACCATAAGCACTGATGTGAAATTACGTACAATTTTCAAATTTGTTGTACTTGATAACTTTGCAGCCTCGGGCAGCTATGTTACCATGGAGGAATCACACAAGATTTGACTTTATAGGCTAGAACTGAAGTCGCGCCAACTGCCTACTTCAAAATACAGTCAAGAAAGTAGCTCTGAAGCTAGAAGCGGGATCGACCATAAGCACTAATGTGAAATTACGTACAATTTTCAAATTTCTTGTACTTGATAACTTTGCAGCCTCGGGCAGCTATGTTACCATGGAGGAATCACACAAGATTTGACTTTATAGGCTAGAACTGAAGTCGCGCCAACTGCCTAACTCAAAATACAGTCAAGAAAGTAGCTCTGAAGCTAGAAACGGGATCGACCATAAGCACTAATGTGAAATTACGTACAATTTTCAAATTTCTTGTACTTGCTAACTTTGCAACCTCGGGCAGCTATGTTACCAGGGAGGAATCACACAAGATTTGACTTTATAGGCTAGAACTGAAGTCGCGCCAACTGTCTAACTCAAAATACAGTCAAGAAAGTAGCTCTGAAGCTAGAAACGGGATCGACCATAAGCACTAAGGTGAAATTACGTACAATTTTCAAATTTGTTGTACTTGATAACTTTGCAGCCTCGGGCAGCTATGTTACCATGGAGGAATCACACAAGATTTGACTTTATGGGCTAGAACTGAAGTCGCGCCAATTGCCTAACTCAATATACAGTCAAGAAAGTAGCTCTGAAGCTAGAAACGGGATCGACTATAAGCACTAATGTGAAATTAGGTACAATTTTCAAATTTCTTGTACTTGATAATTTTGCAGCCTCGGGCAGCTATGTTACCATGGAGGAATCACACAAGATTTGACTTTATAGGCTAGAACTGAAGTCGCGCCAACTGCCTAACTCAAAATACAGTCAAGAAAGTAGCTCTGAAGCTAGAAACGGGATCGACCATAAGCACTAATGTGAAATTACGTACAATTTTCAAATTTGTTGTACTTGATAACTTTGCAGCCTCGGGCAGCTATGTTACCATGGAGGAATCACACAAGATTTGACTTTATAGGCTAGAACTGAAGTCGCGCCAATTGCCTAACTCAATATACAGTCAAGAAAGTAGCTCTGAAGCTAGAAACGGGATCGACTATAAGCACTAATGTGAAATTACGTACAATTTTCTAATTTCTTGTACTTGATAACTTTGCAGCCTCGGGCAGCTATGTTACCATGGAGGAATCACACAAGATTTGACTTTATAGGCTAGCATTGAAGTCGCGCCAACTGCCTAACTCAAAATACAGTCAAGAAAGTAGCTCTGAAGCTAGAAACGGGATCGACCATAAGCACTAATGTGAAATTACGTACAATTTTCAAATTTCTTGTACTTGATAACTTTGCAGCCTCGGGCAGCTATGTTACCATGGAGGAATCACACAAGATTTGACTTTATAGGCTAGAACTGAAGTCGCGCCAACTGCCTAACTCAATATACAGTCAAGAAAGTAGCTCTGAAGCCAGAAACGGGATCGACCATAAGCTCTAATGTGAAATTACGTACAATTTTCAAATTTCTTGTACTTGATAACTTTGCAGCCTCGGGCAGCTATGTTACCATGGAGGAATCACACAAGATTTGACTTTATAGGCTAGAACTGAAGTCGCGCCAACTGCCTAACTCAAAATACAGTCAAGAAAGTAGCTCTGAAGCTAGAAACGGGATCGACCATAAGCACTAATGTGAAATTACGCACAATTTTCAAATTTCTTGTACTTGCTAACTCGGGCAGCTATGTTACCATGGAGGAATCACACAAGATTTGACTTTATAGGCTAGAACTGAAGTCGCGCCAACTGCCTAACTCAAAATACAGTCAAGAAAGTAGCTCTGAAGCTATAAACGGGATCGACCATAAGCACTAATGTGAAATTACGCACAATTTTCAAATTTCTTGTACTTGCTAACTCGGGCAGCTATGTTACCATGGAGGAATCACAGAAGATTTGACTTTATAGGCTAGAACTGAAGTCGCGCCAACTGCCTAACTGAAAATACAGTCAAGAAAGTAGCTCTGAAGCTGAGAAACGGGATCGACCATAAGCACTAATGTGAAATTACGTACAATTTTCAAATTTGTTGTACTTGATAACTTTGCAGCCTCGGGCAGCTATGTTACCATGGAGGAATCACACAAGATTTGACTTTATAGGCTAGAACTGAAGTCGCGCCAATTGCCTAACCCAATATACAGTCAAGAAAGTAGCTCTCAAGTTAGAAACGGGATCGACTATAAGCACTAATGTGAAATTACCTACAATTTTCAAATTTCTTGTACTTGATAACTTTGCAGCCTCGGGCAGCTATGTTACCATGGAGGAATCACACAAGATTTGACTTTATATGCTAGAACTGAAGTCGCGCCAACTGCCTAACTCAATATACAGTCAAGAAAGTAGCTCTGAAGCTAGAAACGGGATCGACCATAAGCACTAAAGTGAAATTACGTACAATTTTCAAATTTGTTGTACTTGATAACTTTGCAACCTCGGGCAGCTATGTTACCATGGAGGAATCACACAAGATTTGACTTTATAGGCTAGAACTGAAGTCGCGCCAACTGCCTAACTCAAAATACAGTCAAGAAAGTAGCTCTGAAGCTAGAAACGGGATCGACCATAAGCACTAATGTGAAATTACGTACAATTTTCAAATTTCTTGTACTTGCTAACTTTGCAACCTCGGGCAGCTATGTTACCATGGAGGAATCACACAAGATTTGACTTCATAGGCTAGAACTGAAGTCGCGCCAACTGCCTAACTCAATATACAGTCAAGAAAGTAGCTCTGAAGCTAGAAACGGGATCGACCATGAGCACTAATGTGAAATTACGTACAATTTTCAAATTTCTTGTACTTGCTAAATTTGCAACCTCGGGCAGCTATGTTACCATGGAGGAATCACACAAGATTTGACTTTATAGGCTAGAACTGAAGTCGCGCCAACTGCCTAACTCAAAATACAGTCAAGAAAGTAGCTCTGAAGCTAGAAACGGGATCGACCATAAGCACTAATGTGAAATTACGTACAATTTTCAAATTTCTTGTACTTGATAAATTTGCAGCCTCGGGCAGCTATGTTACCATGGAGGAATCACACAAGATTTGACTTCATAGGCTAGAACTGAATTCGCGCCAACTGCCTAACTCAATATACAGTCAAGAAAGTAGCTCTGAAACTAGAAACGGGATCGACCATGAGCACTAATGTGAAATTACGTACAATTTTCAAATTTCTTGTACTTGCTAACTTTGCAACCTCGGGCAGCTATGTTACCATGGAGGAATCACACAAGATTTGACTTTATAGGCTAGAACTGAAGTCGCGCCAACTGCCTAACTCAATATACAGTCAAGAAAGTAGCTCTGAAGCTAGAAACGGGATCGACCATAAGCACTAAAGTGAAATTACGTACAATTTTCAAATTTGTTGTACTTGATAACTTTGCAACCTCGGGCAGCTATGTTACCATGGAGGAATCACACAAGATTTGACTTCATAGGCTAGAACTGAATTCGCGCCAACTGCCTAACTCAATATACAGTCAAGAAAGTAGCTCTGAAGCTAGAAACGGGATCGACCATGAGCACTAATGTGAAATTACGTACAATTTTCAAATTTCTTGTACTTGCTAACTTTGCAACCTCGGGCAGCTATGTTACCATGGAGGAATCACACAAGATTTGACTTTATAGGCTAGAACTGGAGTCGCGCCAACTGCCTAACTCAATATACAGTCAAGAAAGTAGCTCTGAAGCTAGAAACGGGATCGACCATAAGCACTAAAGTGAAATTACGTACAATTTTCAAATTTGTTGTACTTGATAACTTTGCAACCTCGGGCAGCTATGTTACCATGGAGGAATCACACAAGATTTGACTTTATAGGCTAGAACTGAAGTCGCGCCAACTGCCTAACTCAAAATACAGTCAAGAAAGTAGCTCTGAAGCTAGAAACGGGATCGACCATAAGCACTAATGTGAAATTACGTACAATTTTCAAATTTCTTGTACTTGCTAACTTTGCAACCTCGGGCAGCTATGTTACCATGGAGGAATCACACAAGATTTGACTTCATAGGCTAGAACTGAAGTCGCGCCAACTGCCTAACTCAATATACAGTCAAGAAAGTAGCTCTGAAGCTAGAAACGGGATCGACCATGAGCACTAATGTGAAATTACGTACAATTTTCAAATTTCTTGTACTTGCTAAATTTGCAACCTCGGGCAGCTATGTTACTATGGAGGAATCACACAAGATTTGACTTTATAGGCTAGAACTGAAGTCGCGCCAACTGCCTAACTCAAAATACAGTCAAGAAAGTAGCTCTGAAGCTAGAAACGGGATCGACCATAAGCACTAATGTGAAATTACGTACAATTTTCAAATTTCTTGTACTTGATAAATTTGCAGCCTCGGGCAGCTATGTTACCATGGAGGAATCACACAAGATTTGACTTTATGGGCTAGAACTGAAGTCGCGCCAACTGCCTAACTCAAAATACAGTCAAGAAAGTAGCTCTGAAGCTAGAAACGGGATCGACCATAAGCACTAATGTGAAATTACGTACAATTTTCAAATTTCTTGTACTTGCTAACTTTGCAACCTCGGGCAGCTATGTTACCATGGAGGAATCACACAAGATTTGACTTTATAGGCTAGAACTGAAGTCGCGCCAACTGCCTAACTCAAAATACAGTTAAGAAAGTAGCTCTGAAGCTGAGAAACGGGATCGACCATAAGCACTAATGTGAAATTACGTACAATTTTCAAATTTGTTGTACTTGATAACTTTGCAGCCTCGGGCAGCTATGTTACCATGGAGGAATCACACAAGATTTGACTTTATAGGCTAGAACTGAAGTCGCGCCAACTGCCTAACTCAAAATACAGTCAAGAAAGTAGCTCTGAAGCTGAGAAACGGGATCGACCATAAGCTCTAATGTGAAATTACCTACAATTTTCAAATTTCTTGTACTTGCTAAATTTGCAACCTCGGGCAGCTATGTTACCATGGAGGAATCACACAAGATTTGACTTTATAGGCTAGAACTGAAGTCGCGCCAACTGCATAACTCAATATACAGTCAAGAAAGTAGCTCTGAAGCCAGAAACGGGATCGACCATAAGCTCTAATGTGAAATTACCTACAATTTTCAAATTTCTTGTACTTGCTAACTTTGCAACCTCGGGTAGCTATGTTACCATGGAGGAATCACACAAGATTTGACTTTATAGGCTAGAACTGAAGTCGCGCCAACTGCCTAACTCAATATACAGTCAAGAAAGTAGCTCTGAAGCCAGAAACGGGATCGACCATAAGCACTAATGTGAAATTACGTACAATTTTCAAATTTCTTGTACTTGCTAACTTTGCAACCTCGGGCAGCTATGTTACCATGGAGGAATCACACAAGATTTGACTTTATAGGCTAGAACTGAAATCGCGCCAACTGCCTAACTCAAAATACAGTCAAGAAAGTAGCTCTGAAGCTGAGAAACGGGATCGACCATAAGCACTAATGTGAAATTACGTACAATTTTCAAATTTCTTGTACTTGCTAACTTTGCAGCCTCGGGCAGCTATGTTACCATGGAGGAATCACACAAGATTTGACTTTATAGGCTAGAACTGAAGTCGCGCCAACTGCCTAACTCAAAATACAGTCAAGAAAGTAGCTCTGAAGCTAGAAACGGGATCGACCATAAGCACTAATGTGAAATTACGTACAATTTTCAAATTTCTTGTACTTGCTAACTTTGCAACCTCGGGCAGCTATGTTACCATGGAGGAATCACAAAGATTTGACTTTATAGGCTAGAACTGAAGTCGCGCCAACTGCCTAACTCAAAATACAGTCAAGAAAGTAGCTCTGAAGCTGAGAAACGGGATCGACCATAAGCACTAATGTGAAATTACGTACAATTTTCAAATTTGTTGTACTTGATAACTTTGCAGCCTCGGGCAGCTATGTTACCATGGAGGAATCACACAAGATTTGACTTTATAGGCTAGAACTGAAGTCGCGCCAACTGCCTAACTCAAAATACAGTCAAGAAAGTAGCTCTGAAGCTGAGAAACGGGATCGACCATAAGCTCTAATGTGAAATTACCTACAATTTTCAAATTTCTTGTACTTGCTAAATTTGCAACCTCGGGCAGCTATGTTACCATGGAGGAATCACACAAGATTTGACTTTATAGGCTAGAACTGAAGTCGCGCCAACTGCATAACTCAATATACAGTCAAGAAAGTAGCTCTGAAGCCAGAAACGGGATCGACCATAAGCTCTAATGTGAAATTACCTACAATTTTCAAATTTCTTGTACTTGCTAACTTTGCAACCTCGGGCAGCTATGTTACCATGGAGGAATCACACAAGATTTGACTTTATAGGCTAGAACTGAAGTCGCGCCAACTGCCTAACTCAATATACAGTCAAGAAAGTAGCTCTGAAGCCAGAAACGGGATCGACCATAAGCACTAATGTGAAATTACGTACAATTTTCAAATTTCTTGTACTTGCTAACTTTGCAACCTCGGGCAGCTATGTTACCATGGAGGAATCACACAAGATTTGACTTTATAGGCTAGAACTGAAATCGCGCCAACTGCCTAACTCAAAATACAGTCAAGAAAGTAGCTCTGAAGCTGAGAAACGGGATCGACCATAAGCACTAATGTGAAATTACGTACAATTTTCAAATTTCTTGTACTTGCTAACTTTGCAGCCTCGGGCAGCTATGTTACCATGGAGGAATCACACAAGATTTGACTTTATAGGCTAGAACTGAAGTCGCGCCAACTGCCTAACTCAAAATACAGTCAAGAAAGTAGCTCTGAAGCTAGAAACGGGATCGACCATAAGCACTAATGTGAAATTACGTACAATTTTCAAATTTGTTGTACTTGATAACTTTGCAGCCTCGGGCAGCTATGTTACCATGGAGGAATCACACAAGATTTGACTTTATAGGCTAGAACTGAAGTCGCGCCAACTGCCTAACTCAAAATACAGTCAAGAAAGTAGCTCTGAAGCTAGAAACGGGATCGACCATAAGCACTGATGTGAAATTACGTACAATTTTCAAATTTGTTGTACTTGATAACTTTGCAGCCTTGGGCAGCTATGTTACCATGGAGGAATCACACAAGATTTGACTTTATAGGCTAGAACTGAAGTCGCGCCAACTGCCTAACTCAAAATACAGTCAAGAAAGTAGCTCTGAAGCTAGAAACGGGATCGACCATAAGCACTAATGTGAAATTACGTACAATTTTCAAATTTCTTGTACTTGCTAAATTTGCAACCTCGGGCAGCTATGTTACCATGGAGGAATCACACAAGATTTGACTTTATAGGCTAGAACTGAAGTCGCGCCAACTGCATAACTCAATATACAGTCAAGAAAGCAGCTCTGAAGCCAGAAACGGGATCGACCATAAGCTCTAATGTGAAATTACCTACAATTTTCAAATTTCTTGTACTTGCTAACTTTGCAACCTCGGGCAGCTATGTTACCATGGAGGAATCACACAAGATTTGACTTTATAGGCTAGAACTGAAGTCGCGCCAACTGCCTAACTCAATATACAGTCAAGAAAGTAGCTCTGAAGCCAGAAACGGGATCGACCATAAGCACTAATGTGAAATTACGTACAATTTTCAAATTTCTTGTACTTGCTAACTTTGCAACCTCGGGCAGCTATGTTACCATGGAGGAATCACACAAGATTTGACTTTATAGGCTAGAACTGAAATCGCGCCAACTGCCTAACTCAAAATACAGTCAAGAAAGTAGCTCTGAAGCTGAGAAACGGGATCGACCATAAGCACTAATGTGAAATTACGTACAATTTTCAAATTTCTTGTACTTGCTAACTTTGCAGCCTCGGGCAGCTATGTTACCATGGAGGAATCACACAAGATTTGACTTTATAGGCTAGAACTGAAGTCGCGCCAACTGCCTAACTCAAAATACAGTCAAGAAAGTAGCTCTGAAGCTAGAAACGGGATCGACCATAAGCACTAATGTGAAATTACGTACAATTTTCAAATTTCTTGTACTTGCTAACTTTGCAACCTCGGGCAGCTATGTTACCATGGAGGAATCACACAAGATTTGACTTTATAGGCTAGAACTGAAGTCGCGCCAACTGCCTAACTCAAAATACAGTCAAGAAAGTAGCTCTGAAGCTGAGAAACGGGATCGACCATAAGCACTAATGTGAAATTACGTACAATTTTCAAATTTGTTGTACTTGATAACTTTGCAGCCTCGGGCAGCTATGTTACCATGGAGGAATCACACAAGATTTGACTTTATAGGCTAGAACTGAAGTCGCGCCAACTGCCTAACTCAAAATACAGTCAAGAAAGTAGCTCTGAAGCTAAGAAACGGGATCGACCATAAGCTCTAATGTGAAATTACCTACAATTTTCAAATTTCTTGTACTTGCTAAATTTGCAACCTCGGGCAGCTATGTTACCATGGAGGAATCACACAAGATTTGACTTTATAGGCTAGAACCGAAGTCGCGCCAACTGCATAACTCAATATACAGTCAAGAAAGTAGCTCTGAAGCCAGAAACGGGATCGACCATAAGCTCTAATGTGAAATTACCTACAATTTTCAAATTTCTTGTACTTGCTAACTTTGCAACCTCGGGCAGCTATGTTACCATGGAGGAATCACACAAGATTTGACTTTATAGGCTAGAACTGAAGTCGCGCCAACTGCCTAACTCAATATACAGTCAAGAAAGTAGCTCTGAAGCCAGAAACGGGATCGACCATAAGCACTAATGTGAAATTACGTACAATTTTCAAATTTCTTGTACTTGCTAACTTTGCAACCTCGGGCAGCTATGTTACCATGGAGGAATCACACAAGATTTGACTTTATAGGCTAGAACTGAAGTCGCGCCAACTGCCTAACTGAAAATACAGTCAAGAAAGTAGCTCTGAAGCTGAGAAACGGGATCGACCATAAGCACTAATGTGAAATTACGTACAATTTTCAAATTTCTTGTACTTGCTAACTTTGCAGCCTCGGGCAGCTATGTTACCATGGAGGAATCACACAAGATTTGACTTTATAGGCTAGAACTGAAGTCGCGCCAACTGCCTAACTCAAAATACAGTCAAGAAAGTAGCTCTGAAGCCAGAAACGGGATCGACCATAAGCACTAATGTGAAATTACGTACAATTTTCAAATTTCTTGTACTTGCTAACTTTGCAACCTCGGGCAGCTATGTTACCATGGAGGAATCACACAAGATTTGACTTTATAGGCTAGAACTGAAATCGCGCCAACTGCCTAACTCAAAATACAGTCAAGAAAGTAGCTCTGAAGCTGAGAAACGGGATCGACCATAAGCACTAATGTGAAATTACGTACAATTTTCAAATTTCTTGTACTTGCTAACTTTGCAGCCTCGGGCAGCTATGTTACCATGGAGGAATCACACAAGATTTGACTTTATAGGCTAGAACTGAAGTCGCGCCAACTGCCTAACTCAAAATACAGTCAAGAAAGTAGCTCTGAAGCTAGAAACGGGATCGACCATAAGCACTAATGTGAAATTACGTACAATTTTCAAATTTCTTGTACTTGCTAACTTTGCAACCTCGGGCAGCTATGTTACCATGGAGGAATCACACAAGATTTGACTTTATAGGCTAGAACTGAAGTCGCGCCAACTGCCTAACTGAAAATACAGTCAAGAAAGTAGCTCTGAAGCTGAGAAACGGGATCGACCATAAGCACTAATGTGAAATTACGTACAATTTTCAAATTTCTTGTACTTGCTAACTTTGCAGCCTCGGGCAGCTATGTTACCATGGAGGAATCACACAAGATTTGACTTTATAGGCTAGAACTGAAGTCGCGCCAACTGCCTAACTCAAAATACAGTCAAGAAAGTAGCTCTGAAGCTAGAAACGGGATCGACCATAAGCACTGATGTGAAATTACGTACAATTTTCAAATTTGTTGTACTTGATAACTTTGCAGCCTCGGGCAGCTATGTTACCATGGAGGAATCACACAAGATTTGACTTTATAGGCTAGAACTGAAGTCGCGCCAACTGCCTAACTCAAAATACAGTCAAGAAAGTAGCTCTGAAGCTAGAAACGGGATCGACCATAAGCACTGATGTGAAATTACGTACAATTTTCAAATTTGTTGTACTTGATAACTTTGCAGCCTTGGGCAGCTATGTTACCATGGAGGAATCACACAAGATTTGACTTTATAGGCTAGAACTGAAGTCGCGCCAACTGCCTAACTCAAAATACAGTCAAGAAAGTAGCTCTGAAGCTAGAAACGGGATCGACCATAAGCACTAATGTGAAATTACGTACAATTTTCAAATTTCTTGTACTTGCTAACTTTGCAACCTCGGGCAGCTATGTTACCATGGAGGAATCACACAAGATTTGACTTTATAGGCTAGAACTGAAGTCGCGCCAACCGCATAACTGAAAATACAGTCAAGAAAGTAGCTCTGAAGCTGAGCAACGGGATCGACCCTAAGCACTAATGTGAAATTACGTACAATTTTCAAATTTCTTGTACTTGCTAACTTTGCAGCCTCGGGCAGCTATGTTACCATGGAGGAATCACACAAGATTTGACTTTATAGGCTAGAATTGAAGTCGCGCCAACTGCCTAACTCAAAATACAGTCAAGAAAGTAGCTCTGAAGCTAGAAACGGGATCGACCATAAGCACTAATGTGAAATTACGTACAATTTTCAAATTTCTTGTACTTGCTAACTTTGCAACCTCGGGCAGCTATGTTACCATGGAGGAATCACACAAGATCTGACTTTATAGGCTAGAACTGAAGTCGCGCCAACTGCCTAACTTAATATACAGTCAAGAAAGTAGCTCTGAAGCTAGAAACGGGATCGACCATAAGCTCTAATGTGAAATTACCTACAATTTTCAAATTTCTTGTACTTGCTAAATTTGCAACCTCGGGCAGCTATGTTACCATGGAGGAATCACACAAGATTTGACTTTATAGGCTAGAACTGAAGTCGCGCCAACTGCCTAACTCAAAATACAGTCAAGAAAGTAGCTCTGAAGCTAGAAACGGGATCGACCATAAGCTCTAATGTGAAATTACCTACAATTTTCAAATTTCTTGTACTTGCTAAATTTGCAACCTCGGGCAGCTATGTTACCATGGAGGAATCACACAAGATTTGACTTTATAGGCTAGAACTGAAGTCGCGCCAAATGCATAACTCAATATACAGTCAAGAAAGTAGCTCTGAAGCCAGAAACGGGATCGACCATAAGCTCTAATGTGAAATTACCTACAATTTTCAAATTTCTTGTACTTGCTAACTTTGCAACCTCGGGCAGCTATGTTACCATGGAGGAATCACACAAGATTTGACTTTATAGGCTAGAACTGAAGTCGCGCCAACTGCCTAACTCAATATACAGTCAAGAAAGTAGCTCTGAAGCCAGAAACGGGATCGACCATAAGCACTAATGTGAAATTACGTACAATTTTCAAATTTCTTGTACTTGCTAACTTTGCAACCTCGGGCAGCTATGTTACCATGGAGGAATCACACAAGATTTGACTTTATAGGCTAGAACTGAAATCGCGCCAACTGCCTAACTCAAAATACAGTCAAGAAAGTAGCTCTGAAGCTGAGAAACGGGATCGACCATAAGCACTAATGTGAAATTACGTACAATTTTCAAATTTCTTGTACTTGCTAACTTTGCAGCCTCGGGCAGCTATGTTACCATGGAGGAATCACACAAGATTTGACTTTATAGGCTAGAACTGAAGTCGCGCCAACTGCCTAACTCAAAATACAGTCAAGAAAGTAGCTCTGAAGCTAGAAACGGGATCGACCATAAGCACTAATGTGAAATTACGTACAATTTTCAAATTTCTTGTACTTGATAACTTTGCAGCCTCGGGCAGCTATGTTACCATGGAGGAATCACACAAGATTTGACTTTATAGGCTAGAACTGAAGTCGCGCCAACTGCCTAACTCAAAATACAGTCAAGAAAGTAGCTCTGAAGCTAGAAACGGGATCGACCATAAGCACTGATGTGAAATTACGTACAATTTTCAAATTTGTTGTACTTGATAACTTTGCAGCCTTGGGCAGCTATGTTACCATGGAGGAATCACACAAGATTTGACTTTATAGGCTAGAACTGAAGTCGCGCCAACTGCCTAACTCAAAATACAGTCAAGAAAGTAGCTCTGAAGCTAGAAACGGGTTCGACCATAAGCACTAATGTGAAATTACGTACAATTTTCAAATTTCTTGTACTTGCTAAATTTGCAACCTCGGGCAGCTATGTTACCATGGAGGAATCACACAAGATTTGACTTTATAGGCTAGAACTGAAGTCGCGCCAACTGCATAACTCAATATACAGTCAAGAAAGTAGCTCTGAAGCCAGAAACGGGATCGACCATAAGCTCTAATGTGAAATTACCTACAATTTTCAAATTTCTTGTACTTGCTAACTTTGCAACCTCGGGCAGCTATGTTACCATGGAGGAATCACACAAGATTTGACTTTATAGGCTAGAACTGAAGTCGCGCCAACTGCCTAACTCAATATACAGTCAAGAAAGTAGCTCTGAAGCCAGAAACGGGATCGACCATAAGCACTAATGTGAAATTACGTACAATTTTCAAATTTCTTGTACTTGCTAACTTTGCAACCTCGGGCAGCTATGTTACCATGGAGGAATCACACAAAATTTGACTTTATAGGCTAGAACTGAAATCGCGCCAACTGCCTAACTCAAAATACAGTCAAGAAAGTAGCTCTGAAGCTGAGAAACGGGATCGACCATAAGCACTAATGTGAAATTACGTACAATTTTCAAATTTCTTGTACTTGCTAACTTTGCAACCTCGGGCAGCTATGTTACCATGGAGGAATCACACAAGATTTGACTTTATAGGCTAGAACTGAAGTCGCGCCAACTGCCTAACTCAAAATACAGTCAAGAAAGTAGCTCTGAAGCTGAGAAACGGGATCGACCATAAGCACTAATGTGAAATTACGTACAATTTTCAAATTTGTTGTACTTGATAACTTTGCAGCCTCGGGCAGCTATGTTACCATGGAGGAATCACACAAGATGTGACTTTATAGGCTAGAACTGAAGTCGCGCCAACTGCCTAACTCAAAATACAGTCAAGAAAGTAGCTCTGAAGCTAAGAAACGGGATCGACCATAAGCTCTAATGTGAAATTACCTACAATTTTCAAATTTCTTGTACTTGCTAAATTTGCAACCTCGGGCAGCTATGTTACCATGGAGGAATCACACAAGATTTGACTTTATAGGCTAGAACTGAAGTCGCGCCAACTGCATAACTCAATATACAGTCAAGAAAGTAGCTCTGAAGCCAGAAACGGGATCGACCATAAGCTCTAATGTGAAATTACCTACAATTTTCAAATTTCTTGTACTTGCTTACTTTGCAACCTCGGGCAGCTATGTTACCATGGAGGAATCACACAAGATTTGACTTTATAGGCTAGAACTGAAGTCGCGCCAACTGCCTAACTCAATATACAGTCAAGAAAGTAGCTCTGAAGCCAGAAACGGGATCGACCATAAGCACTAATGTGAAATTACGTACAATTTTCAAATTTCTTGTACTTGCTAACTTTGCAGCCTCGGGCAGCTATGTTACCATGGAGGAATCACACAAGATTTGACTTTATAGGCTAGAACTGAAGTCGCGCCAACTGCCTAACTCAAAATACAGTCAAGAAAGTAGCTCTGAAGCTAGAAACGGGATCGACCATAAGCACTAATGTGAAATTACGTACAATTTTCAAATTTGTTGTACTTGATAACTTTGCAGCCTCGGGCAGCTATGTTACCATGCAGGAATCACACAAGATTTGACTTTATAGGCTAGAACTGAAGTCGCGCCAACTGCCTAACTCAAAATACAGTCAAGAAAGTAGCTCTGAAGCTAGAAACGGGATCGACCATAAGCACTGATGTGAAATTACGTACAATTTTCAAATTTGTTGTACTTGATAACTTTGCAGCCTTGGGCAGCTATGTTACCATGGAGGAATCACACAAGATTTGACTTTATAGGCTAGAACTGAAGTCGCGCCAACTGCCTAACTCAAAATACAGTCAAGAAAGTAGCTCTGAAGCTAGAAACGGGATCGACCATAAGCACTAATGTGAAATTACGTACAATTTTCAAATTTCTTGTACTTGCTAACTTTGCAACCTCGGGCAGCTATGTTACCATGGAGGAATCACACAAGATTTGACTTTATAGGCTAGAACTG
This sequence comes from Merodon equestris, assembly GCA_958301585.1. Lineage (NCBI taxonomy): Eukaryota > Metazoa > Arthropoda > Insecta > Diptera > Syrphidae > Merodon > Merodon equestris. The sequence goes on from OY284414.1 coordinate 87,120,487, forward strand.
AAGTCGCGCCAACCGCATAACTGAAAATACAGTCAAGAAAGTAGCTCTGAAGCTGAGCAACGGGATCGACCCTAAGCACTAATGTGAAATTACGTACAATTTTCAAATTTCTTGTACTTGCTAACTTTGCAGCCTCGGGCAGCTATGTTACCATGGAGGAATCACACAAGATTTGACTTTATAGGCTAGAATTGAAGTCGCGCCAACTGCCTAACTCAAAATACAGTCAAGAAAGTAGCTCTGAAGCTAGAAACGGGATCGACCATAAGCACTAATGTGAAATTACGTACAATTTTCAAATTTCTTGTACTTGCTAACTTTGCAACCTCGGGCAGCTATGTTACCATGGAGGAATCACACAAGATCTGACTTTATAGGCTAGAACTGAAGTCGCGCCAACTGCCTAACTTAATATACAGTCAAGAAAGTAGCTCTGAAGCTAGAAACGGGATCGACCATAAGCTCTAATGTGAAATTACCTACAATTTTCAAATTTCTTGTACTTGCTAAATTTGCAACCTCGGGCAGCTATGTTACCATGGAGGAATCACACAAGATTTGACTTTATAGGCTAGAACTGAAGTCGCGCCAACTGCCTAACTCAATATACAGTCAAGAAAGTAGCTCTGAAGCCAGAAACGGGATCGACCATAAGCTCTAATGTGAAATTACCTACAATTTTCAAATTTCTTGTACTTGCTAACTTTGCAACCTCGGGCAGCTATGTTACCATGGAGGAATCACACAAGATTTGACTTTATAGGCTAGAACTGAAGTCGCGCCAACTGCCTAACTCAAAATACAGTCAAGAAAGTAGCTCTGAAGCTAGAAACGGGATCGACCATAAGCACTGATGTGAAATTACGTACAATTTTCAAATTTGTTGTACTTGATAACTTTGCAGCCTTGGGCAGCTATGTTACCATGGAGGAATCACACAAGATTTGACTTTATAGGCTAGAACTGAAGTCGCGCCAACTGCCTAACTCAAAATACAGTCAAGAAAGTAGCTCTGAAGCTAGAAACGGGATCGACCATAAGCACTGATGTGAAATTACGTACAATTTTCAAATTTGTTGTACTTGATAACTTTGCAGCCTTGGGCAGCTATGTTACCATGGAGGAATCACACAAGATTTGACTTTATAGGCTAGAACTGAAGTCGCGCCAACTGCCTAACTCAAAATACAGTCAAGAAAGTAGCTCTGAAGCTAGAAACGGGATCGACCATAAGCATTAATGTGAAATTACGTACAATTTTCAAATTTCTTGTACTTGCTAACTTTGCAACCTCGGGCAGCTATGTTACCATGGAGGAATCACACAAGATTTGACTTTATAGGCTAGAACTGAAGTCGCGCCAACTGCATAACTGAAAATACAGTCAAGAAAGTAGCTCTGAAGCTGAGCAACGGGATCGACCCTAAGCACTAATGTGAAATTACGTACAATTTTCAAATTTCTTGTACTTGCTAACTTTGCAGCCTCGGGCAGCTATGTTACCATGGAGGAATCACACAAGATTTGACTTTATAGGCTAGAATTGAAGTCGCGCCAACTGCCTAACTCAAAATACAGTCAAGAAAGTAGCTCTGAAGCTAGAAACGGGATCGACCATAAGCACTTATGTGAAATTACGTACAATTTTCAAATTTCTTGTACTTGCTAACTTTGCAACCTCGGGCAGCTATGTTACCATGGAGGAATCACACAAGATCTGACTTTATAAGCTAGAACTGAAGTCGCGCCAACTGCCTAACTTAATATACAGTCAAGAAAGTAGCTCTGAAGCTAGAAACGGGATCGACCATAAGCACTAATGTGAAATTACGTACAATTTTCAAATTTCTTGTACTTGCTAACTTTGCAACCTCGGGCAGCTATGTTACCAGGGAGGAATCACACAAGATTTGACTTTATAGGCTAGAACTGAAGTCGCGCCAACTGCCTAACTCAAAATACAGTCAAGAAAGTAGCTCTGAAGCTGAGAAACGGGATCGACCATAAGCACTAATGTGAAATTACGTACAATTTTCAAATTTGTTGTACTTGATAACTTTGCAGCCTCGGGCAGCTATGTTACAGTCAAGAAAGTAGCTCTGAAGGTAGAAACGGGATCGACCATAAGCACTAATGTGAAATTACGTACAATTTTCAAATTTCTTGTACTTGCTAACTTTGCAACCTCGGGCAGCTATGTTACCATGGAGGAATCACACAAGATTTGACTTTATAGGCTAGAATTGAAGTCGCGCCAACTGCCTAACTCAAAATACAGTCAAGAAAGTAGCTCTGAAGCTAGAAACGGGATCGACCATAAGCACTAATGTGAAATTACGTACAATTTTCAAATTTCTTGTACTTGCTAACTTTGCAACCTCGGGCAGCTATGTTACCATGGAGGAATCACACAAGATCTGACTTTATAGGCTAGAACTGAAGTCGCGCCAACTGCCTAACTCAAAATACAGTCAAGAAAGTAGCTCTGAAGCTAGAAACGGGATCGACCATAAGCACTAATGTGAAATTACGTACAATTTTCAAATTTCTTGTACTTGCTAACTTTGCAGCCTCGGGCAGCTATGTTACCATGGAGGAATCACACAAGATTTGACTTTATAGGCTAGAACTGAAGTCGCGCCAACTGCCTAACTCAAAATACAGTCAAGAAAGTAGCTCTGAAGCTAGAAACGGGATCGACCATAAGCACTAATGTGAAATTACGTACAATTTTCAAATTTCTTGTACTTGCTAACTTTGCAACCTCGGGCAGCTATGTTACCATGGAGGAATCACACAAGATTTGACTTTATAGGCTAGAACTGAAGTCGCGCCAACTGCCTAACTCAAAATACAGTCAAGAAAGTAGCTCTGAAGCTAGAAACGGGATCGACCATAAGCACTAATGTGAAATTACGTACAATTTTCAAATTTCTTGTACTTGATAACTTTGCAGCCTCGGGCAGCTATGTTACCATGGCGGAATCACACAAGATTTGACTTTATAGGCTAGAACTGAAGTCGCGCCAACTGCCTAACTCAAAATACAGTCAAGAAAGTAGCTCTGAAGCTAGAAACGGGATCGACCATAAGCACTAATGGGAAATTACGTACAATTTTCAAATTTCTTGTACTTGCTAACTTTGCAACCTCGGGCAGCTATGTTACCATGGAGGAATCACACAAGATTTGACTTTATAGGCTAGAACTGAAGTCGCGCCAACTGCATAACTCAAAATACAGTCAAGAAAGTAGCTCTGAAGCTAGAAACGGGATCGACCATAAGCACTAATGTGAAATTACGTACAATTTTCAAATTTGTTGTACTTGATAACTTTGCAGCCTCGGGCAGCTATGTTACCATGGAGGAATCACACAAGATTTGACTTTATAGGCTAGAACTGAAGTCGCGCCAACTGTCTAACTCAAAATACAGTCAAGAAAGTAGCTCTGAAGCTAGAAACGGGATCGACCATAAGCACTAATGTGAAATTACGTACAATTTTCAAATTTGTTGTACTTGATAACTTTGCAGCCTCGGGCAGCTATGTTACCATGGAGGAATCACACAAGATTTGACTTTATAGGCTAGAACTGAAGTCGCGCCAACTGCCTAACTCAAAATACAGTCAAGAAAGTAGCTCTGAAGCTAGAAACGGGATCGACCATAAGCACTAATGTGAAATTACGTACAATTTTCAAATTTCTTGTACTTGCTAACTTTGCAACCTCGGGCAGATATGTTACCATGGAGGAATCACACAAGATTTGACTTTATAGGCTAGAACTGAAGTCGCGCCAACTGTCTAACTCAAAATACAGTCAAGAAAGTAGCTCTGAAGCTAGAAACGGGATCGACCATAAGCACTAATGTGAAATTACGTACAATATTCAACTTTGTTGTACTTGATAACTTTGCAGCCTCGGGCAGCTATGTTACCATGGAGGAATCACACAAGATTTTACTTTATAGGCTAGAACTGAAGTCGCGCCAACTGCCTAACTCAAAATACAGTCAAGAAAGTAGCTCTGAAGCTAGAAACGGGATCGACCATAAGCACTAATGTGAAATTACGTACAATTTTCAAATTTCTTGTACTTGCTAACTTTGCAACCTCGGGCAGCTATGTTACCATGGAGGAATCACACAAGATTTGACTTTATGGGCTAGAACTGAAGTCGCGCCAACTGCCTAACTTAATATACAGTCAAGAAAGTAGCTCTGAAGCTAGAAACGGGATCGACCATAAGCACTAATGTGAAATTACGTACAATTTTCAAATTTCTTGTACTTGCTAACTTTGCAACCTCGGGCAGCTATGTTACCATGGAGGAATCACACAAGATTTGACTTTATAGGCTAGAACTGAAGTCGCGCCAACTGCCTAACTCAAAATACAGTAAAGAAAGTAGCTCTGAAGCTGAGAAACGGGATCGACCATAAGCACTAATGTGAAATTACGTACAATTTTCAAATTTGTTGTACTTGATATCTTTGCAGCCTCGGGCAGCTATGTTACCATGGAGGAATCACACAAGATTTGACTTTATAGGCTAGAACTGAAGTCGCGCAAACTGCCTAACTCAAAATACAGTCAAGAAAGTAGCTCTGAAGCTAGAAACGGGATCGACCATAAGCACTAATGTGAAATTACGTACAATTTTCAAATTTCTTGTACTTGCTAACTTTGCAACCTCGGGCAGCTATGTTACCATGGAGGAATCACACAAGATTTGACTTTATAGGCTAGAACTGAAGTCGCGCCAACTGTTTAACTCAAAATACAATCAAGAAAGTAGCTCTGAAGCTAGAAACGGGATCGACCATAAGCACTAATGTGAAATTACGTACAATTTTCAAATTTCTTGTACTTGCTAACTTTGCAACCTCGGGCAGCTATGTTACCATGGAGGAATCACACAAGATTTGACTTTATAGGCTAGAACTGAAGTCGCGCCAACTGCCTAACTCAAAATACAGTCAAGAAAGTAGCTCTGAAGCTAGAAACGGGATCGACCATAAGCACTAATATGAAATTACGTACAATTTTCAAATTTCTTGTACTTGCTAACTTTGCAACCTCGGGCAGCTATGTTACCATGGAGAAATCACACAAGATTTGACTTTATAGGCTAGAACTGAACTCGCGCCAACTGCCTAACTCAATATACAGTCAAGAAAGTAGCTCTGAAGCTAGAAACGGGATCGACCATAAGCACTAATGTGAAATTACGTACAATTTTCAAATTTGTTGTACTTGATAATTTTGCAGCCTCGGGCAGCTATGTTACCATGGAGGAATCACACAAGATTTGACTTTATAGGCTAGAACTGAAGTCGCGCCAACTGCCTAACTCAAAATACAGTCAAGAAAGTAGCTCTGAAGCTAGAAACGGGATCGACCATAAGCACTAATGTGAAATTACGTACAATTTTCAAATTTGTTGTACTTGATAACTTTGCAGCCTCGGGCAGCTATGTTACCATGGAGGAATCACACAAGATTTGACTTTATAGGCTAGAACTGAAGTCGCGCCAACTGCCTAACTCAAAATACAGTCAAGAAAGTAGCTCTGAAGCTAGAAACGGGATCGACCATAAGCACTAATATGAAATTACGTACAATTTTCAAATTTCTTGTACTTGCTAACTTTGCAACCTCGGGCAGCTATGTTACCATGGAGAAATCACACAAGATTTGACTTTATAGGCTAGAACTGAACTCGCGCCAACTGCCTAACTCAATATACAGTCAAGAAAGTAGCTCTGAAGCTAGAAACGGGATCGACCATAAGCACTAATGTGAAATTACGTACAATTTTCAAATTTGTTGTACTTGATAATTTTGCAGCCTCGGGCAGCTATGTTACCATGGAGGAATCACACAAGATTTGACTTTATAGGCTAGAACTGAAGTCGCGCCAACTGTCTAACTCAAAATACAGTCAAGAAAGTAGCTCTGAAGCTAGAAACGGGATCGACCATAAGCACTAATGTGAAATTACGTACAATTTTCAAATTTCTTGTACTTGCTAACTTTGCAACCTTGGGCAGCTATGTTACCATGGAGGAATCACACAAGATTTGACTTTATAGGCTAGAACTGAAGTCGGGCCAACTGCCTAACTCAAAATACAGTCAAGAAAGTAGCTCTGAAGCTAGAAACGGGATCGACCATAAGCACTAATGTGAAATTACGTACAATTTTCAAATTTCTTGTACTTGCTAACTTTGCAACCTCGGGCAGCTATGTTACCATGGAGGAATCACACAAGATTTGACTTTATAGGCTAGAACTGAAGTCGCGCCAACTGTTTAACTCAAAATACAATCAAGAAAGTAGCTCTGAAGCTAGAAACGGGATCGACCATAAGCACTAATGTGAAATTACGTACAATTTTCAAATTTCTTGTACTTGATAACTTTGCAGCCTCGGGCAGCTATGTTACCATGGAGGAATCACACAAGATTTGACTTTATAGGCTAGAACTGAAGTCGCGCCAACTGCCTAACTCAAAATACAGTCAAGAAAGTAGCTTTGAAGCTAGAAACGGGATCGACCATAAGCACTAATATGAAATTACGTACAATTTTCAAATTTCTTGTACTTGCTAACTTTGCAACCTCGGGCAGCTATGTTACCATGGAGGAATCACACAAGATTTGACTTTATAGGCTAGAACTGAAGTCGCGCCAACTGCCTAACTCAATATACAGTCAAGAAAGTAGCTCTGAAGCTAGAAACGGGATCGACCATAAGCACTAATGTGAAATTACGTACAATTTTCAAATTTGTTGTACTTGATAACTTTGCAGCCTCGGGCAGCTATGTTACCATGGAGGAATCACACAAGATTTGACTTTATAGGCTAGAACTGAAGTCGCGCCAACTGCCTAACTCAAAATACAGTCAAGAAAGTAGCTCTGAAGCTAGAAACGGGATCGACCATAAGCACTAATGTGAAATTACGTACAATTTTCAAATTTCTTGTACTTGCTAACTTTGCAACCTCGTGCAGCTATGTTACCATGGAGGAATCACACAAGATTTGACTTTATAGGCTAGAACTGAAGTCGCGCCAACTGTCTAACTCAAAATACAGTCAAGAAAGTAGCTCTGAAGCTAGAAACGGGATCGACCATAAGCACTAATGTGAAATTACGTACAATTTTCAAATTTCTTGTACTTGCTAACTTTGCAACCTTGGGCAGCTATGTTACCATGGAGGAATGACACAAGATTAGACTTTATAGGCTAGAACTGAAGTCGCGCCAACTGCCTTACTCAAAATACAGTCAAGAAAGTAGCTCTGAAGCTAGAAACGGGATCGACCATAAGCACTAATGTGAAATTACGAACAATTTTCAAATTTCTTGTACTTGATAACTTTGCAGCCTCGGGCAGCTATGTTACCATGGAGGAATCACACAAGATTTGACTTTATAGGCTAGAACTGACATCGCGCCAATTGCCTAACTCAATATACAGTCAAGAAAGTAGCTCTGAAGCTAGAAACGGGATCGACCATAAGCACTAATGTGAAATTACGTACAATTTTCAAATTTGTTGTACTTGATAACTTTGCAGCCTCGGGCAGCTATGTTACCATGGAGGAATCACACAAGATTTGACTTTATAGGCTAGAACTGAAGTCGCGCCAACTGCCTAAATCAATATACAGTCAAGAAAGTAGCTCTGAAGCTAGAAACGGGATCGACCATAAGCACTAATGTGAAATTACGTACAATTTTCAAATTTCTTGTACTTGATACCTTTGCAGCCTCGGGCAGCTATGTTACCATGGAGGAATCACACAAGATTTGACTTTATAGGCTAGAACTGAAGTCGCGCCAACTGCCTAACTCAAAATACAGTCAAGAAAGTAGCTCTGAAGCTAGAAACGGGATCGACCATAAGCACTAATGTGAAATTACGCACAATTTTCAAATTTCTTGTACTTGCTAACTTTGCAACCTCGGGCAGCTATGTTACCATGGAGGAATCACACAAGATTTGACTTTATAGGCTAGAACTGAAGTCGCGCCAACTGCCTAACTCAAAATACAGTCAAGAAAGTAGCTCTGAAGCTAGAAACGGGATCGACCATAAGCACTAATGTGAAATTACGTACAATTTTCAAATTTCTTGTACTTGCTAACTTTGCAACCTCGGGCAGCTATGTTACCATGGAGGAATCACACAAGATTTGACTTTATAGGCTAGAACTGAAGTCGCGCCAACTGCCTAACTGAAAATACAGTCGAGAAAGTAGCTCTGAAGCTGAGAAACGGGATCGACCATAAGCACTAATGTGAAATTACGTACAATTTTCAAATTTGTTGTACTTGATAACTTTGCAGCCTCGGGCAGCTATGTTACCATGGAGGAATCACACAAGATTTGACTTTATAGGTTAGAACTGAAGTCGCGCCAATTGCCTAACTCAATATACAGTCAAGAAAGTAGCTCTGAAGCTAGAAACGGGATCGACTATAAGCACTAATGTGAAATTACGTACAATTTTCAAATTTCTTGTACTTGATAACTTTGCAGCCTCGGGCAGCTATGTTACCATGGAGGAATCACACAAGATTTGACTTTATAGGCTAGAATTGAAGTCGCGCCAACTGCCTAACTCAAAATACAGTCAAGAAAGTAGCTCTGAAGCTAGAAACGGGATCGACCATAAGCACTAATGTGAAATTACGTACAATTTTCAAATTTCTTGTACTTGATACCTTTGCAGCCTCGGGCAGCTATAATACCATGGAGGAATCACACAAGATTTGACTTTATAGGCTAGAACTGAAGTCGCGCCAACTGCCTAACTCAAAATACAGTCAAGAAAGTAGCTCTGAAGCTAGAAACGGGATCGACCATAAGCACTAATGTGAAATTACGTACAATTTTCAAATTTCTTGTACTTGACAACTTTGCAGCCTCGGGCAGCTATGTTACCATGGAGGAATCACACAAGATTTGACTTTATAGGCTAGAACTGAAGTCGCGCCAACTGCCTAACTCAATATACAGTCAAGAAAGTAGCTCTGAAGCTAGAAACGAGATCGACCATAAGCACTAATGTGAAATTACGTACAATTTTCAAATTTCTTGTACTTGCTAACTTTGCAACCTCGGGCAGCTATGTTACCATGGAGGAATCACACAAGATTTGACTTTATAGGCTAGAACTGAAGTCGCGCCAACTGCCTAACTCAAAATACAGTCAAGAAAGTAGCTCTGAAGCTAGAAACGGGATCGACCATAAGCACTAATGTGAAATTACCTACAATTTTCAAATTTCTTGTACTTGCTAACTTTGCAGCCTCGGGCAGCTATGTTACCATGGAGGAATCACACAAGATTTGACTTTATAGGCTAGAACTGAAGTTGCGCCAACTGCCTAACCCAAAATACAGTCAAGAAAGTAGCTCTGAAGCTAGAAACGGGATCGACCATAAGCACTAATGTGAAATTACGTACAATTTTCAAATTTCTTGTACTTGCTAACTTTGCAACCTCGGGCAGCTATGTCACCATGGAGGAATCACACAAGATTTGACTTTATAGGCTAGAACTGAAGTCGCGCCAACTGCCTAACTCAAAATACAGTCAAGAAAGTAGCTCTGAAGCTAGAAACGGGATCGACCATAAGCACTAATGTGAAATTACGTACAATTTTCAAATTTCTTGTACTTGATAACTTTGCAGCCTCGGGCAGCTATGTTACCATGGAGGAATCACACAAGATTTGACTTTATAGGCTAGAACTGAAGTCGCGCCAACTGCTTAACTCAAAATACAATCAAGAAAGTAGCTCTGGGGCTGAGAAACGGGATCGACCTTAAGCACTAATGTGAAATTACGTACAATTTTCAAATTTCTTGTACTTGCTAACTTTGCAAACTCGGGCAGCTATGTTACCATGGAGGAATCACACAAGATTTGACTTTATAGGCTAGAACTGAAGTCGCGCCAACTGCCTAACTCAAAATACAGTCAAGAAAGTAGCTCTGAAGCTAGAAACGGGATCGACCATAAGCACTAATGTGAAATTACGTACAATTTTCAAATTTCTTGTACTTGCTAACTTTGCAGCCTCGGGCAGCTGTGTTACCATGGAGGAATCACACAAGATTTGACTTTATAGGCTAGAACTGAAGTCGCGCCAACTGCCTAACTCAAAATACAGTCAAGAAAGTAGCTCTGAAGCTAGAAACGGGATCGACCATAAGCACTAATGTGAAATTACGTACAATTTTCAAATTTCTTGTACTTGCTAACTTTGCAACCTCGGGCAGCTATGTCACCATGGAGGAATCACACAAGATTTGACTTTATAGGCTAGAACTGAAGTCGCGCCAACTGCCTAACTCAAAATACAGTCAAGAAAGTAGCTCTGAAGCTGAGAAACGGGATCGACCATAAGCACTAATGTGAAATTACGTACAATTTTCAAATTTCTTGTACTTGCTAACTTTGCAGCCTCGGGCAGCTGTGTTACCATGGAGGAATCACACAAGATTTGACTTTATAGGCTAGAACTGAAGTCGCGCCAACTGCCTAACTCAAAATACAGTCAAGAAAGTAGCTCTGAAGCTAGAAACGGGATCGACCATAAGCACTAATGTGAAATTACGTACAATTTTCAAATTTGTTGTACTTGACAACTTTGCAGCCTCGGGCAGCTATGTTACCATGGAAAAATCACACAGGATTTGACTTTATAGGCTAGAACTGAAGTCGCGCCAACTGCCTAACCCAAAATACAGTCAAGAAAGTAGCTCTGAAGCTAGAGACGGGATCGACAATAAGCACTAATGTGAAATTACGTACAATTTTCAAATTTCTTGTACTTGCTAAGTTTGCAACCTCGGGCAGCTATGTTATCATGGAGGAATCACACAAGATTTGACTTTATAGGCTTGAACTGAAGTCGCGCCAACTGCCTAACTCAATATACAGTCAAGAAAGTAGCTCTGAAGCTAGAAACGGGATCGACCATAAGCACTAATGTGAAATTACGTACAATTTTCAAATTTGTTGTACTTGACAATTTTGCAGCCTCGGGCAGCTTTGTTACCATGGAAAAATCACACAGGATTTGACTTTATAGGCTAGAACTGAAGTCGCGCCAACTGCCTAACCCAAAATACAGTCAAGAAAGTAGCTCTGAAGCTAGAGACGGGATCGACAATAAGCACTAATGTGAAATTACGTACAATTTTCAAATTTCTTGTACTTGCTAAGTTTGCAACCTCGGGCAGCTATGTTACCATGGAGGAATCACACAAGATTTGACTTTATAGGCTTGAACTGAAGTCGCTCCAACTGCCTAACTCAAAATACAGTCAAGAAAGTAGCTCTGAAGCTAGAAACGGGATCGACCATAAGCACTAATGTGAAATTACGTACAATTTTCAAATTTCTTGTACTTGCTAACTTTGCAACCTCGGGCAGCTATGTTACCATGGAGGAATCACACAAGATTTGACTTTATAGGCTAGAACTGAAATCGCGCCAACTGCCTAACGCAATATACAGTCAAGAAAGTAGCTCTGAAGCTAGAAACGGGATCGATCATAAGCACTAATGTGAAATTACGTACAATTTTCAAATTTCTTGTACTTGCTAACTTTGCAACCTCGGGCAGCTATGTTACCATGGAGGAATCACACAAGATTTGACTTTATAGGCTAGAACTGAAGTCGCGCCAACTGCCTAACTCAAAATACAGTCAAGAAAGTAGCTCTGAAGCTAGAAACGGGATCGACCATAAGCACTACTGTGAAATTACGTACAATTTTCAAATTTCTTGTACTTGCTAACTTTGCAACCTCGGGCAGCTATGTTACCATGGAGGAATCACACAAGATTTGACTTTATAGGCTAGAACTGAAGTCGCGCCAACTGCCTAACTCAAAATACAGTCAAGAAAGTAGCTCTGAAGCTAGAAACGGGATCGACCATAAGCACTAATGTGAAATTACGTACAATTTTCAAATTTGTTGTACTTGACAACTTTGCAGCCTCGGGCAGCTATGTTACCATGGAAAAATCACACAGGATTTGACTTTATAGGCTAGAACTGAAGTCGCGCCAACTGCCTAACTCAAAATACAGTCAAGAAAGTAGCTCTGAAGCTGAGAAACGGGATCGACCATAAGCACTAATGTAAAATTACGTACAATTTTCAAATTTGTTGTACTTGATAACTTTGCAGCCTCGGGCAGCTATGTTACCATGGAGGAATCACACAAGATTTGACTTTATAGGCTAGAACTGAAGTCGCGCCAACTGCCTAACTCAAAATACAGTCAAGAAAGTAGCTCTGAAGCTAGAAACGGGATCGACCATAAGCACTACTGTGAAATTACGTACAATTTTCAAATTTCTTGTACTTGCTAACTTTGCAACCTCGGGCAGCTATGTTACCATGGAGGAATCACACAAGATTTGACTTTATAGGCTAGAACTGAAGTCGCGCCAACTGCCTAACTCAAAATACAGTCAAGAAAGTAGCTCTGAAGCTAGAAACGGGATCGACCATAAGCACTAATGTGAAATTACGTACAATTTTCAAATTTCTTGTACTTGCTGACTTTGCAACCTCGGGCAGCTATGTTACCATGGAGGAATCACACAAGATTTGACTTTATAGGCTAGAACTGAAGTCGCGCCAACTGCTTAACTCAAAATACAGTCAAGAAAGTAGCTCTGAAGCTAGAAACGGGATCGACCATAAGCACTAATGTGAAATTACGTACAATTTTCAAATTTCTTGTACTTGCTAACTTTGCAGCCTCGGGCAGCTATGTTACCATGGAGGAATCACACAAGATTTGACTTTATAGGCTAGAACTGAAGTCGCGCCAACTGCCTAACTCAAAATACAGTCAAGAAAGTAGCTCTGAAGCTAGAAACGGGATCGGCCATAAGCACTAATGTGAAATTACGTACAATTTTCAAATTTCTTGTACTTGCTAACTTTGCAACCTCGGGCAGCTATGTTACCATGGAGGAATCACACAAGATTTGACTTTATAGACTAGAACTGAAGTCGCGCCAACTGCCTAACTCAAAATACAGTCAAGAAAGTAGCTCTGAAGCTAGAAATGGGATCGACCATTAGCACTAATGTGAAATTACGTACAATTTTCAAATTTCTTGTACTTGCTAACTTTGCAACCTCGGGCAGCTATGTTACCATGGAGGAATCACACAAGATTTGACTTTATAGGCTAGAACTGAAGTCGCGCCAACTGCCTAACTCAAAATACAGTCAAGAAAGTAGCTCTGAAGCTGAGAAACGGGATCGACCATAAGCACTAATGTGAAATTACGTACAATTTTCAAATTTCTTGTACTTGCTAACTTTGCAACCTCGGGCAGCTATGTTACCATGAAGGAATCACACAAGATTTGACTTTATAGGCTAGAACTGAAGTCGCGCCAACTGCCTAACTCAAAATACAGTCAAGAAAGTAGCACTGAAGCTAGAAATGGGATCGACCATTAGCACTAATGTGAAATTACGTACAATTTTCAAATTTCTTGTACTTGCTAACTTTGCAACCTCGGGCAGCTATGTTACCATGGAGGAATCACATAAGATTTGACTTTATAGGCTAGAACTAAAGTCGCGCCAACTGCCTAACTCAAAATACAGTCAAGAAAGTAGCTCTGAAGCTAGAAACGGGATCGACCATAAGCACTAATATGAAATTACGTACAATTTTCAAATTTCTTGTACTCGCTAACTTTGCAACCTCGGGCAGCTATGTTACCATGAAGGAATCACACAAGATTTGACTTTATAGGCTAGAACTGAAGTCGCGCCAACTGCCTAACTCAAAATACAGTCAAGAAAGTAGCTCTGAAGCTGAGAAACGGGATCGACCATAAGCACTAATGTGAAATTACGTACAATTTTCAAATTTCTTGTACTTGCTAACTTTGCAACTTCGGGCAGCTATGTTACCATGGAGGAATCACACAAGATTTGACTTTATAGACTAGAACTGAAGTCGCGCCAACTGCCTAACTCAAAATACAGTCAAGAAAGTAGCTCTGAAGCTAGAAACGGGATCGACCATAAGCACTAATATGAAATTACGTACAATTTTCAAATTTCTTGTACTCGCTAACTTTGCAGCCTCGGGCAGCTATGTTACCATGGAGGAATCACACAAGATTTGACTTTATAGGCTAGAACTGAAGTCGCGCCAACTGCCTAACTCAAAATACAGTCAAGAAAGTAGCTCTGAAGCTAGAAACGGGATCGACCATAAGCACTAATGTGAAATTACGTACAATTTTCAAATTTCTTGTACTTGCTAACTTTGCAACCTCGGGCAGCTATTTTACCATGAAGGAATCACTCAAGATTTGACTTTATAGGCTAGAACTGAAGTCGCGCCAACTGCCTAACTCAAAATACAGGCAAGAAAGTAGCTCTGAAGCTAGAAATGGGATCGACCATTAGCACTAATGTGAAATTACGTACAATTTTCAAATTTCTTGTACTTGCTAACTTTGCAGCCTCGGGCAGCTGTGTTACCATGGAGGAATCAGACAAGATTTGACTTTATAGGCTAGAACTGAAGTCGCGCCAACTGCCTAACTCAAAATACAGTCAAGAAAGTAGCTTTGAAGCTGAGAAACGGGATCGACCATAAGCACTAATGTGAAATTACGTACAATTTTCAAATTTGTTGTACTTGATAACTTCGCAGCCTCGGGCAGCTATGTTACCATGGAGGAATCACACAAGATTTGACTTTATAGGCTAGAACTGAAGTCGCGCCAACTGCCTTACTCAAAATACAGTCAAGAAAGTAGCTCTGAAGCTAGAAACGGGATCGACCATAAGCACTGATGTGAAATTACGTACAATTTTCAAATTTGTTGTACTTGATAACTTTGCAGCCTTGGGCAGCTATGTTACCATGGAGGAATCACACAAGATTTGACTTTATAGGCTAGAACTGAAGTCGCGCCAACTGCCTAACTCAAAATACAGTCAAGAAAGTAGCACTGAAGCTAGAAATGGGATCGACCATTAGCACTAATGTGAAATTACGTACAATTTTCAAATTTCTTGTACTTGCTAACTTTGCAACCTCGGGCAGCTATGTTACCATGGAGGAATCACATAAGATTTGACTTTATAGGCTAGAACTAAAGTCGCGCCAACTGCCTAACTCAAAATACAGTCAAGAAAGTAGCTCTGAAGCTGAGAAACGGGATCGACCATAAGCACTAATGTGAAATTACGTACAATTTTCAAATTTCTTGTACTTGCTAACTTTGCAACTTCGGGCAGCTATGTTACCATGGAGGAATCACACAAGATTTGACTTTATAGACTAGAACTGAAGTCGCGCCAACTGCCTAACTCAAAATACAGTCAAGAAAGTAGCTCTGAAGCTAGAAACGGGATCGACCATTAGCACTAATGTGAAATTACGTACAATTTTCAAATTTCTTGTACTCGCTAACTTTGCAGCCTCGGGCAGCTATGTTACCATGGAGGAATCACACAAGATTTGACTTTATAGGCTAGAACTGAAGTCGCGCCAACTGCCTAACTCAAAATACAGTCAAGAAAGTAGCTCTGAAGCTAGAAATGGGATCGACCATTAGCACTAATGTGAAATTACGTACAATTTTCAAATTTCTTGTACTTGCTAATTTTGCAACCTCGGGCAGCTATGTTACCATGGAGGAATCACACAAGATTTGACTTTATAGGCTAGAACTGAAGTCGCGCCAACTGCCTAACTCAAAATACAGTCAAGAAAGTAGCTCTGAAGCTGAGAAACGGGATCGACCATAAGCACTAATGTGAAATTACGTACAATTTTCAAATTTCTTGTACTTGCTAACTTTGCAGCCTCGGGCAGCTATGTTACCATGAAGGAATCACACAAGATCTGACTTTATAGGCTAGAACTGAAGTCGCGCCAACTGCCTAACTCAAAATACAGTCAAGAAAGTAGCTCTGAAGCTAGAAACGGGATCGACCATAAGCACTAATATGAAATTACGTACAATTTTCAAATTTCTTGTACTCGCTAACTTTGCAGCCTCGGGCAGCTATGTTACCATGGAGGAATCACACAAGATTTGACTTTATAGGCTAGAACTGAAGTCGCGCCAACTGCCTAACTTAAAATACAGTCAAGAAAGTAGCTCTGAAGCTAGAAACGGGATCGACCATAAGCACTAATGTGAAATTACGTACAATTTTCAAATTTCTTGTACTTGCTAACTTTGCAGCCTCGGGCAGCTATGTTACCATGAAGGAATCACACAAGATCTGACTTTATAGGCTAGAACTGAAGTCGCGCCAACTGCCTAACTCAAAATACAGTCAAGAAAGTAGCTCTGAAGCTAGAAACGGGATCGACCATAAGCACTAATATGAAATTACGTACAATTTTCAAATTTCTTGTACTCGCTAACTTTGCAGCCTCGGGCAGCTATGTTACCATGGAGGAATCACACAAGATTTGACTTTATAGGCTAGAACTGAAGTCGCGCCAACTGCCTAACTTAAAATACAGTCAAGAAAGTAGCTCTGAAGCTAGAAACGGGATCGACCATAAGCACTAATGTGAAATTACGTACAATTTTCAAATTTCTTGTACTTGCTAACTTTGCAGCCTCGGGCAGCTATGTTACCATGGAGGAATCACACAAGATTTGACTTTATAGGCTAGAACTGAAGTCGCGCCAACTGCCTAGCTCAAAATACAGTCAAGAAAGTAGCTCTGAAGCTAGAAATGGGATCGACCATAAGCACTAATATGAAATTACGTACAATTTTCAAATTTCTTGTACTCGCTAATTTTGCAGCCTCGGGCAGCTATGTTACCATGAAGGAATCACACAAGATTTGACTTTATAGGCTAGAACTGAAGTCGCGCCAACTGCCTAACTCAAAATACAGTCAAGAAAGTAGCTCTGAAGCTAGAAACGGGATCGACCATAAGCACTAATGTGAAATTACGTACAATTTTCAAATTTCTTGTACTCGCTAACTTTGCAGCCTCGGGCAGCTATGTTACCATGAAGGAATCTTACAAGATTTGACTTTATAGGCTAGAACTGAAGTCGCGCCAACTGCCTAACTCAAAATACAGTCAAGAAAGTAGCTCTGAAGCTAGAAATGGGATCGACCATTAGCACTAATGTGAAATTACGTACAATTTTCAAATTTCTTGTACTTGCTAACTTTGCAACCTCGGGCAGCTATGTTACCATGGAGGAATCACACAAGGTTTGACTTTATAGGCTAGAACTGAAGTCGCGCCAACTGCCCAATTCAAAATACAGTCAAGAAAGTAGCTCTGAAGCTGAGAAACGGGATCGACCATAAGCACTAATGTGAAATTACGTACAATTTTCAAATTTCTTGTACTTGCTAACTTTGCAACCTCGGGCAGCTATGTTACCATGAAGGAATCACACAAGATTTGACTTTATAGGCTAGAACTGAAGTAGCGCCAACTGCCTAACTCAAAATACAGTCAAGAAAGTAGCTCTGAAGCTAGAAATGGGATCGACCATAAGCACTAATATGAAATTACGTACAATTTTCAAATTTCTTGTACTCGCTAATTTTGCAGCCTCGGGCAGCTATGTTACCATGAAGGAATCACACAAGATTTGACTTTATAGGCTAGAACTGAAGTCGCGCCAACTGCCTAACTCAAAATACAGTCAAGAAAGTAGCTCTGAAGCTAGAAACGGGATCGACCATAAGCACTAATGTGAAATTACGTACAATTTTCAAATTTCTTGTACTCGCTAACTTTGCAGCCTCGGGCAGCTATGTTACCATGAAGGAATCTTACAAGATTTGACTTTATAGGCTAGAACTGAAGTCGCGCCAACTGCCTAACTCAAAATACAGTCAAGAAAGTAGCTCTGAAGCTAGAAATGGGATCGACCATAAGCACTAATGTGAAATTACGTACAATTTTCAAATTTCTTGTACTTGCTAAATTTGCAGCCTCGGGCAGCTATGTTACCATGGAGGAATCACACAAGATTTGACTTTATAGGCTAGAACTGAAGTCGCGCCAACTGCCTAACTCAAAATACAGTCAAGAAAGTAGCTCTGAAGCTAGAAATGGGATCGACCATTAGCACTAATGTGAAATTACGTACAATTTTCGAATTTCTTGTACTCGCTAACTTTGCAGCCTCGGGCAGCTATGTTACCATGGAGGAATCACACAAGATTTGACTTTATAGGCTAGAACTGAAGTCGCGCCAACTGCCTAACTCAAAATACAGTCAAGAAAGTAGCTCTGAAGCTAGAAATGGGATCGACCATTAGCACTAATGTGAAATTACGTACAATTTTCGAATTTCTTGTACTTGCTAACTTTGCAACCTCGGGCAGCTATGTTACCATGGAGGAATCACACAAGATTTGACTTTATAGGCTAGAACTGAAGTCGCGCCAACCGCCTAACTCAAAATACAGCCAAGAAAGTAGCTCTGAAGCTGAGAAACGGGATCGACCATAAGCACTAATGTGAAATTACGTACAATTTTCAAATTTCTTGTACTTGCTAACTTTGCAGCCTCGGGCAGCTATGTTACCATGGAGGAATCACACAAGATTTGACTTTATAGGCTAGAACTGAAGTCGCGCCAACTGCATAACTCAAAATACAGTCAAGAAAGTAGCTCTGAAGCTAGAAACGGGATCGACCATAAGCACTAATATGAAATTACGTACAATTTTCAAATTTCTTGTACTCGCTAACTTTGCAGCCTCGGGCAGCTATGTTACCATGGAGGAATCACACAAGATTTGACTTTATAGGCTAGAACTGAAGTCGCGCCAACTGCCTAACTCAAAATACAGTCAAGAAAGTAGCTCTGAAGCTAGAAATGGGATCGACCATTAGCACTAATGTGAAATTACGTACAATTTTCAAATTTCTTGTACTTGCTAAATTTGCAACCTCGGGCAGCTATGTTACCATGGAGGAATCACACAAGATTTGACTTTATAGGCTAGAACTGAAGTCGCGCCAACTGCCTAACTCAAAATACAGTCAAGAAAGTAGCTCTGAAGCTAGAAATGGGATCGACCATTAGCACTAATGTGAAATTACGTACAATTTTCAAATTTCTTGTACTTGCTAAATTTGCAACCTCGGGCAGCTATGTTACCATGGAGGAATCACACAAGATTTGACTTTATAGGATAGAACTGAAGTCGCGCCAACTGCCTAACTCAAAATACAGTCAAGAAAGTAGCTCTGAAGCTGAGAAACGGGATCGACCATAAGCACTAATGTGAAATTACGTACAATTTTCAAATTTCTTGTACTTGCTAACTTTGCAACCTCGGGCAGCTATGTTACCATGAAGGAATCACACAAGATTTGACTTTATAGGCTAGAACTGAAGTCGCGCCAACTGCCTAACTCAAAATACAGTCAAGAAAGTAGCTCTGAAGCTAGAAATGGGATCGACCATTAGCACTAATGTGAAATTACGTACAATTTTCAAATTTCTTGTACTTGCTAACTTTGCAACCTCGGGCAGCTATGTTACCATGGAGGAATCACACAAGATTTGACTTTATAGGCTAGAACTGAAGTCGCGCCAACCGCCTAACTCAAAATACAGCCAAGAAAGTAGCTCTGAAGCTGAGAAACGGGATCGACCATAAGCACTAATGTGAAATTACGTACAATTTTCAAATTTCTTGTACTTGCTAACTTTGCAAACTCGGGCAGCTATGTTACCATGAAGGAATCACACAAGATTTGACTTTATAGGCTAGAACTGAAGTCGCGCCAACTGCCTAACTCAAAATACAGTCAAGAAAGTAGCTCTGAAGCTAGAAATGGGATCGACCATTAGCACTAATGTGAAATTACGTACAATTTTCAAATTTCTTGTACTTGCTAAATTTGCAACCTCGGGCAGCTATGTTACCATGGAGGAATCACACAAGATTTGACTTTATAGGCTAGAACTGAAGTCGCGCCAACTGCCTAACTCAAAATACAGTCAAGAAAGTAGCTCTGAAGCTGAGAAACGGGATCGACCATAAGCACTAATGTGAAATTACGTACAATTTTCAAATTTCTTGTACTTGCTAACTTTGCAACCTCGGGCAGCTATGTTACCATGAAGGAATCACACAAGATTTGACTTTATAGGCTAGAACTGAAGTCGCGCCAACTGCCTAACTCAAAATACAGTCAAGAAAGTAGCTCTGAAGCTAGAAATGGGATCGACCATTAGCACTAATGTGAAATTACGTACAATTTTCAAATTTCTTGTACTTGCTAACTTTGCAACCTCGGGCAGCTATGTTACCATGGAGGAATCACACAAGATTTGACTTTATAGGCTAGAACTGAAGTCGCGCCAACTGCCTAACTCAAAATACAGTCAAGAAAGTAGCTCTGAAGCTAGAAACGGGATCGACCATAAGCACTAATATGAAATTACGTACAATTTTCAAATTTCTTGTACTCGCTAACTTTGCAGCCTCGGGCAGCTATGTTACCATGGAGGAATCACACAAGATTTGACTTTATAGGCTAGAACTGAAGTCGCGCCAACTGCCTAACTCAAAATACAGTCAAGAAAGTAGCTCTGAAGCTAGAAACGGGATCGACCATAAGCACTAATGTGAAATTACGTACAATTTTCAAATTTCTTGTACTTGATAACTCTGCAGCCTCGAGCAGCTATGTTACCATGGAGGAATCACACAAGATTTGACTTTATAGGCTAGAACTGAAGTCGCGCCAACTGCCTAACTCAAAATACAGTCAAGAAAGTAGCTCTGAAGCTAGAAATGGGATCGACCATTAGCACTAATGTGAAATTACGTACAATTTTCGAATTTCTTGTACTTGCTAACTTTCCAACCTCGGGCAGCTATGTTACCATGGAGGAATCACACAAGATTTGACTTTATAGGCTAGAACTGAAGTCGCGCCAACCGCCTAACTCAAAATACAGCCAAGAAAGTAGCTCTGAAGCTGAGAAACGGGATCGACCATAAGCACTAATGTGAAATTACGTACAATTTTCAAATTTCTTGTACTTGCTAACTTTGCAGCCTCGGGCAGCTATGTTACCATGGAGGAATCACACAAGATTTGACTTTATAGGCTAGAACTGAAGTCGCGCCAACTGCCTAACTCAAAATACAGTCAAGAAAGTAGCTCTGAAGCTAGAAACGGGATCGACCATAAGCACTAATGTGAAATTACGTACAATTTTCAAATTTCTTGTACTTGCTAACTTTGCAACCTCGGGCAGCTATGTTACCGTGGAGGAATCATACAAGATTTGACTTTATAGGCTAGAACTGAAGTCGCGCCAACTGCCTAACTCAAAATACAGTCAAGAAAGTAGCTCTGAAGCTAGAAACGGGATCGACCATAAGCACTAATGTGAAATTACGTACAATTTTCAAATTTCTTTTACTTGCTAACTTTGCAACCTCGGGCAGCTATGTTACCATGAAGGAATCACACAAGATTTGACTTTATAGGCTAGAACTGAAGTCGCGCCAATTGCCTAACTCAAAATACAGTCAAGAAAGTAGCTCTGAAGCTAGAAACGGGATCGACCATAAGCACTAATGTGAAATTACGTACAATTTTAAAATTTCTTGTACTTGCTAACTTTGCAACCTCGGGCAGCTATGTTACCGTGGAGGAATCACACAAGATTTGACTTTATAGGCTAGAACTGAAGTCGCGCCAACTGCCTAACTCAAAATACAGTCAAGAAAGTAGCTCTGAAGCTAGAAACGGGATCGACCATAAGCACTAATATGAAATTACGTACAATTTTCAAATTTCTTGTACTCGCTAATTTTGCAGCCTCGGGCAGCTATGTTACCATGGAGAAATCACACAAGATTTGACTTTATAGGCTAGAACTGAAGTCGCGCCAACTGCCTAACTCAAAATAAAGTCAAGAAAGTAGCTCTGAAGCTGAGAAACGGGATCGACCATAAGCACTAATGTGAAATTACGTACAATTTTCAAATTTCTTGTACTTGCTAACTTTGCAGCCTCGGGCAGCTATGTTACCATGGAGGAATCACACAAGATTTGACTTTATAGGCTAGAACTGAAGTCGCGCCAACTGCCTAACTCAAAATACAGTCAAGAAAGTAGCTCTGAAGCTGAGAAACGGGATCGACCATAAGCACTAATGTGAAATTACGTACAATTTTCAAATTTCTTGTACTTGCTAACTTTGCAGCCTCGGGCAGCTATGTTACCATGGAGGAATCACACAAGATTTGACTTTATAGGCTAGAACTGAAGTCGCGCCAACTGCCTAACTCAAAATACAGTCAAGAAAGTAGCTCTGAAGCTAGAAACGGGATCGACCATAAGCACTAATATGAAATTACGTACAATTTTCAAATTTCTTGTACTCGCTAACTTTGCAGCCTCGGGCAGCTATGTTACCATGGAGGAATCACACAAGATTTGACTTTATAGGCTAGAACTGAAGTCGCGCCAACTGCCTAACTTAAAATAAGGTCAAGAAAGTAGCTCTGAAGCTGAGAAACGGGATCGACCATAAGCACTAATGTGAAATTACGTACAATTTTCAAATTTCTTGTACTTGCTAACTTTGCAGTCTCGGGCAGCTATGTTACCATGGAGGAATCACACAAGATTTGACTTTATAGGCTAGAACTGAAGTCGCGCCAACTGCCTGACTCAAAATAAGGTCAAGAAAGTAGCTCTGAAGCTAGAAACGGGATCGACCATAAGCACTAATGTGAAATTAAGTACAATTTTCAAATTTCTTGTACTCGCTAACTTTGCAACCTCGGGCAGCTATGTTACCATGGAGGAATCACACAAGATTTGACTTTATAGGCTAGAACTGAAGTCGCGCCAACTGCCTAACTCAAAATACAGTCAAGAAAGTAGCTCTGAAGCTGAGAAACGGGATCGACCATAAGCACTAATGTGAAATTACGTACAATTTTCAAATTTCTTGTACTTGCTAACTTTGCAACCTCGGGCAGCTATGTTACCATGGAGGAATCACACAAGATTTGAATTTATAGGCTAGAACTGAAGTCGCGCCAACTGCCTAACTCAAAATACAGTCAAGAAAGTAGCTCTGAAGCTAGAAACGGGATCGACCATAAGCACTAATATGAAATTACGTACAATTTTCAAATTTCTTGTACTCGCTAATTTTGCAGCCTCGGGCAGCTATGTTACCATGGAGCAATCACACAAGATTTGACTTTATAGGCTAGAACTGAAGTCGCGCCAACTGCCTAACTCAAAATACAGTCAAGAAAGTAGCTCTGAAGCTAGAAATGGGATCGACCATTAGCACTAATGTGAAATTACGTACAATTTTCAAATTTCTTGTACTCGCCAACTTTGCAACCTCGGGCAGCTATGTTACCATGGAGGAATCACACAAGATTTGACTTTATAGGCTAGAACTGAAGTCGCGCCAACTGCCTAACTCAAAATACAGTCAAGAAAGTAGCTCTGAAGCTAGAAATGGGATCGACCATTAGCACTAATGTGAAATTACGAACAATTTTCAAATTTCTTGTACTTGCTAACTTTGCAACCTCGGGCAGCTATGTTACCATGGAGGAATCACACAAGATTTGACTTTATAGGCTAGAACTGAAGTCGCGCCAACTGCCTAACTCAAAATACAGTCAAGAAAGTAGCTCTGAAGCTGAGAAACGGGATCGACCATAAGCACTAATGTGAAATTACGTACAATTTTCAAATTTCTTGTACTTGCTAACTTTGCAACCTCGGGCAGCTATGTTACCATGAAGGAATCACACAAGATTTGACTTTATAGGCTAGAACTGAAGTCGCGCCAACTGCCTAACTCAAAATACAGTCAAGAAAGTAGCTCTGAAGCTAGAAATGGGATCGACCATTAGCACTAATGTGAAATTACGTACAATTTTCAAATTTCTTGTACTTGCTAACTTTGCAACCTCGGGCAGCTATGTTACCATGGAGGAATCACACAAGATTTGACTTTATAGGCTAGAACTGAAGTCGCGCCAACTGCATAACTCAAAATTCAGTCAAGAAAGTAGCTCTGAAGCTGAGAAACGGGATCGACCATAAGCACTAATGTGAAATTACGTACAATTTTCAAATTTCTTGTACTTGCTAACTTTGCAACCTCGGGCAGCTATGTTCCCATGGAGGAATCACACAAGATTTGACTTTATAGGCTAGAACTGAAGTCGCGCCAACTGCCTAACTCAAAATACAGTCAAGAAAGTAGCTCTGAAGCTAGAAACGGGATCGACCATAAGCACTAATATGAAATTACGTACAATTTTCAAATTTCTTGTACTCGCTAACTTTGCAGCCTCGGGCAGCTATGTTACCATGGAGGAATCACACAAGATTTGACTTTATAGGCTAGAACTGAAGTCGCGCCAACTGCCTAACTCAAAATAAGGTCAAGAAAGTAGCTCTGAAGCTAGAAACGGGATCGACCATAAGCACTAATGTGAAATTAAGTACAATTTTCAAATTTCTTGTACTCGCTAACTTTGCAACCTCGGGCAGCTATGTTACCATGGAGGAATCACACAAGATTTGACTTTATAGGCTAGAACTGAAGTCGCGCCAACTGCCTAACTCAAAATACAGTCAAGAAAGTAGCTCTGAAGCTGAGAAACGGGATCGACCATAAGCACTAATGTGAAATTACGTACAATTTTCAAATTTCTTGTACTTGCTAACTTTGCAACCTCGGGCAGCTATGTTACCATGGAGGAATCACACAAGATTTGACTTTATAGGCTAGAACTGAAGTCGCGCCAACTGCCTAGCTCAAAATACAGTCAAGAAAGTAGCTCTGAAGCTAGAAACGGGATCGACCATAAGCACTAATATGAAATTACGTACAATTTTCAAATTTCTTCTACTCGCTAACTTTGCAGCCTCGGGCAGCTATGTTACCATGGAGGAATCACACAAGATTTGACTTTATAGGCTAGAACTGAAGTCGCGCCAACTGCCTAACTCAAAATACAGTCAAGAAAGTAGCTCTGAAGCTAGAAACGGGATCGACCATAAGCACTAATGTGAAATTACGTACAATTTTCAAATTTCTTGTACTTGCTAACTTTGCAACCTCGGGCAGCTATGTTACCATGAAGGAATCACACAAGATTTGACTTTATAGGTTAGAACTGAAGTCGCGCCAACTGCCTAACTCAAAATACAGTCAAGAAAGTAGCTCTGAAGCTAGAAATGGGATCGACCATTAGCACTAATGTGAAATTACGAACAATTTTCAAATTTCTTGTACTTGCTAACTTTGCAACCTCGGGCAGCTATGTTACCATGGAGGAATCACACAAGATTTGACTTTATAGGCTAGAACTGCAGTCGCGCCAACTGCCTAACTCAAAATACAGTCAAGAAAGTAGCTCTGAAGCTGAGAAACGGGATCGACCATAAGCACTAATGTGAAATTACGTACAATTTTCAAATTTCTTGTACTTGCTAACTTTGCAACCTCGGGCAGCTATGTTACCATGAAGGAATCACACAAGATTTGACTTTATAGGCTAGAACTGAAGTCGCGCCAACTGCCTAACTCAAAATACAGTCAAGAAAAAAGCTCTGAAGCTAGAAATGGGATCGACCATAAGCACTAATGTGAAATTACGTACAATTTTCAAATTTCTTGTACTTGCTAACTTTGCAGCCTCGGGCAGCTATGTTACCATGGAGGAATCACACAAGATTTGACTTTATAGGCTAGAACTGAAGTCGCGCCAACTGCCTAACTCAAAATACAGTCAAGAAAGTAGCTCTGAAGCTAGAAACGGGATCGACCATAAGTCTTAATATGAAATTACGTACAATTTTCAAATTTCTTGTACTCGCTAACTTTGCAGCCTCGGGCAGCTATGTTACCATGGAGGAATCACACAAGATTTGACTTTATAGGCTAGAACTGAAGTCGCGCCAACTGCCTAACTCAAAATACAGTCAAGAAAGTAGCTCTGAAGCTAGAAACCGGATCGACCATAAGCACTAATGTGAAATTAAGCACAATTTTCAAATTTCTTGTACTTGCTAACTTTGCAACCTCGGGCAGCTATGTTACCATGAAGGAATCACACAAGATTTGACTTTATAGGCTAGAACTGAAGTCGCGCCAACTGCCTAACTCAAAATACAGTCAAGAAAGTAGCTCTGAAGCTAGAAATGGGATCGACCATTAGCACTAATGTGAAATTACGTACAATTTTCAAATTTCTTGTACTTGCTAACTTTGCAGCCTCGGGCAGCTATGTTACCATGGAGGAATCACACAAGATTTGACTTTATAGGCTAGAACTGAAGTCGCGCCAACTGCCTAACTTAAAATACAGTCAAGAAAGTAGCTCTGAAGCTAGAAACGGGATCGACCATAAGCACTAATGTGAAATTACGTACAATTTTCAAATTTCTTGTACTTGCTAACTTTGCAACCTCGGGCAGCTATGTTACCATGAAGGAATCACACAAGATTTGACTTTATAGGTTAGAACTGAAGTCGCGCCAACTGCCTAACTCAAAATACAGTCAAGAAAGTAGCTCTGAAGCTAGAAATGGGATCGACCATTAGCACTAATGTGAAATTACGTACAATTTTCAAATTTCTTGTACTTGCTAACTTTGCAACCTTGGGCAGCTATGTTACCATGGAGGAATCACACAAGATTTGACTTTATAGGCTAGAACTGAAGTCGCGCCAACTGCCTAACTCAAAATACAGTCAAGAAAGTAGCTCTGAAGCTGAGAAACGGGATCGACCATAAGCACTAATGTGAAATTACGTACAATTTTCAAATTTCTTGTACTTGCTAACTTTGCAACCTCGGGCAGCTATGTTACCGTGAAGGAATCACACAAGATTTGACTTTATAGGCTAGAACTGAAGTCGCGCCAACTGCCTAACTCAAAATACAGTCAAGAAAGTAGCTCTGAAGCTAGAAATGGGATCGACCATTAGCACTAATGTGAAATTACGTACAATTTTCAAATTTCTTGTACTTGCTAACTTTGCAACCTTGGGCAGCTATGTTACCATGGAGGAATCACACAAGATTTGACTTTATAGGCTAGAACTGAAGTCGCGCCAACTGCCTAACTCAAAATACAGTCAAGAAAGTAGCTCTGAAGCTAGAGACGGGATCGACCATAAGCACTAATATGAAATTACGTACAATTTTCAAATTTCTTGTACTCGCTAACTTTGCAGCCTCGGGCAGCTATGTTACCATGGAGGAATCACACAAGATTTGACTTTATAGGCTAGAACTGAAGTCGCGCCAACTGCCCAACTCAAAATACAGTCAAGAAAGTAGCTCTGAAGCTAGAAACGGGATCGACCATAAGCACTAATATGAAATTACGTACAATTTTCAAATTTCTTGTACTCGCTAACTTTGCAGCCTCGGGCAGCTATGTTAAAATGGAGGAATCACACAAGATTTGACTTTATAGGCTAGAACTGAAGTCGCGCCAACTGCCTAACTCAAAATACAGTCAAGAAAGTAGCTCTGAAGCTAGAAACGGGATCGACCATAAGCACTAATGTGAAATTACGTACAATTTTCAAATTTCTTGTACTTGCTAACTTTGCAACCTCGGGCAGCTATGTTACCATGAAGGAATCACACAAGATTTGACTTTATAGGCTAGAACTGAAGTCGCGCCAACTGCCTAACTCAAAATACAGTCAAGAGAGTAGCTCTGAAGCTAGAAATGGGATCGACCATTAGCACTAATGTGAAATTACGTACAATTTTCAAATTTCTTGTACTTGCTAACTTTGCAACCTCGGGCAGCTATGTTACCATGGAGGAATCACACAAGATTTGACTTTATAGGCTAGAACTGAAGTCGCGCCAACTGCCTGACTCAAAATACAGTCAAGAAAGTAGCTCTGAAGCTGAGAAACGGGATCGACCATAAGCACTAATGTGAAATTACGTACAATTTTCAAATTTCTTGTACTTGCTAACTTTGCAACCTCGGGCAGCTATGTTACCATGGAGGAATCACACAAGATTTGACTTTATAGGCTAGAACTGAAGTCGCGCCAACTGCCTAACTCAAAATACCGTCAAGAAAGTAGCTCTGAAGCTAGAAACGGGATCGACCATAAGCACTAATGTGAAATTACGTACAATTTTCAAATTTCTTGTACTTGCTAACTTTGCAACCTCGGGCAGCTGTTACCATGAAGGAATCACACAAGATTTGACTTTATAGGCTAGAACTGAAGTCGCGCCAACTGCCTAACTCAAAATACAGTCAAGAAAGTAGCTCTGAAGCTAGAAATGGGATCGACCATTAGCACTAATGTGAAATTACGTACAATTTTCGAATTTCTTGTACTTGCTAACTTTGCAACCTCGGGCAGCTATGTTACCATGGAGGAATCACACAAGATTTGACTTTAAAATCTAGAACTGAAGTCGCGCCAACTGCCTAACTCAAAATACCGTCAAGAAAGTAGCTCTGAAGCTAGAAACGGGATCGACCATAAGCACTAATGTGAAATTACGTACAATTTTCAAATTTCTTGTACTTGCTAACTTTGCAACCTCGGGCAGCTGTTACCATGAAGGAATCACACAAGATTTGACTTTATAGGCTAGAACTGAAGTCGCGCCAACTGCCTAACTCAAAATACAGTCAAGAAAGTAGCTCTGAAGCTAGAAATGGGATCGACCATTAGCACTAATGTGAAATTACGTACAATTTTCGAATTTCTTGTACTTGCTAACTTTGCAACCTCGGGCAGCTATGTTACCATGGAGGAATCACACAAGATTTGACTTTATAGGCTAGAACTGAAGTCGCGCCAACTGCCTAACTCAAAATACAGTCAAGAAAGTAGCTCTGAAGCTAGAAACGGGATCGACCATAAGCACTAATGTGAAATTACGTACAATTTTCAAATTTCTTGTACTTGCTAACTTTGCAGCCTCGGGCAGCTATGTTACCATGGAGGAATCACACAAGATTTGACTTTATAGGCTAGAACTGAAGTCGCGCCAACTGCCTAACTCAAAATACAGTCAAGAAAGTAGCTCTGAAGCTAGAAACGGGATCGGCCATAAGCACTAATGTGAAATTACGTACAATTTTCAAATTTCTTGTACTTGCTAACTTTGCAACCTCGGGCAGCTATGTTACCATGGAGGAATCACACAAGATTTGACTTTATAGACTAGAACTGAAGTCGCGCCAACTGCCTAACTCAAAATACAGTCAAGAAAGTAGCTCTGAAGCTAGAAACGGGATCGACCATAAGCACTAATATGAAATTACGTACAATTTTCAAATTTCTTGTACTCGCTAAATTTGCAGCCTCGGGCAGCTATGTTACCATGGAGGAATCACACAAGATTTGACTTTATAGGCTAGAACTGAAGTCGCGCCAACTGCCTAACTCAAAATACAGTCAAGAAAGTAGCTCTGAAGCTAGAAACGGGATCGACCATAAGCACTAATGTGAAATTACGTACAATTTTCAAATTTCTTGTACTTGCTAACTTTGCAACCTCGGGCAGCTATTTTACCATGAAGGAATCACACAAGATTTGACTTTATAGGCTAGAACTGAAGTCGCGCCAACTGCCTAACTCAAAATACAGGCAAGAAAGTAGCTCTGAAGCTAGAAATGGGATCGACCATTAGCACTAATGTGAAATTACGTACAATTTTCAAATTTCTTGTACTTGCTAACTTTGCAGCCTCGGGCAGCTGTGTTACCATGGAGGAATCAGACAAGATTTGACTTTATAGGCTAGAACTGAAGTCGCGCCAACTGCCTAACTCAAAATACAGTCAAGAAAGTAGCTTTGAAGCTGAGAAACGGGATCGACCATAAGCACTAATGTGAAATTACGTACAATTTTCAAATTTGTTGTACTTGATAACTTCGCAGCCTCGGGCAGCTATGTTACCATGGAGGAATCACACAAGATTTGACTTTATAGGCTAGAACTGAAGTCGCGCCAACTGCCTAACTCAAAATACAGTCAAGAAAGTAGCTCTGAAGCTAGAAACGGGATCGACCATAAGCACTGATGTGAAATTACGTACAATTTTCAAATTTGTTGTACTTGATAACTTTGCAGCCTTGGGCAGCTATGTTACCATGGAGGAATCACACAAGATTTGACTTTATAGGCTAGAACTGAAGTCGCGCCAACTGCCTAACTCAAAATACAGTCAAGAAAGTAGCTCTGAAGCTAGAAATGGGATCGACCATTAGCACTAATGTGAAATTACGTACAATTTTCAAATTCCTTGTACTTGCTAATTTTGCAACCTCGGGCAGCTATGTTACCATGGAGGAATCACACAAGATTTGACTTTATAGGCTAGAACTGAAGTCGCGCCAACTGCCTAACTCAAAATACAGTCAAGAAAGTAGCTCTGAAGCTGAGAAACGGGATCGACCATAAGCACTAATGTGAAATTACGTACAATTTTCAAATTTCTTGTACTTGCTAACTTTGCAGCCTCGGGCAGCTATGTTACCATGAAGGAATCACACAAGATCTGACTTTATAGGCTAGAACTGAAGTCGCGCCAACTGCCTAACTCAAAATACAGTCAAGAAAGTAGCTCTGAAGCTAGAAACGGGATCGACCATAAGCACTAATATGAAATTACGTACAATTTTCAAATTTCTTGTACTCGCTAACTTTGCAGCCTCGGGCAGCTATGTTACCATGGAGGAATCACACAAGATTTGACTTTATAGGCTAGAACTGAAGTCGCGCCAACTGCCTAACTCAAAATACAGTCAAGAAAGTAGCTCTGAAGCTAGAAACGGGATCGACCATAAGCACTAATGTGAAATTACGTACAATTTTCAAATTTCTTGTACTTGCTAAATTTGCAACCTCGGGCAGCTATGTTACCATGGAGGAATCACACAAGATTTGACTTTATAGGCTAGAACTGAAGTCGCGCCAACTGCCTAACTCAAAATACAGTCAAGAAAGTAGCTCTGAAGCTAGAAACGGGATCGACCATAAGCACTAATATGAAATTACGTACAATTTTCAAATTTCTTGTACTCGCTAACTTTGCAGCCTCGGGCAGCTATGTTACCATGGAGGAATCACACAAGATTTGACTTTATAGGCTAGAACTGAAGTCGCGCCAACTGCCTAACTCAAAATACAGTCAAGAAAGTAGCTCTGAAGCTAGAAACGGGATCGACCATAAGCACTAATGTGAAATTACGTACAATTTTCAAATTTCTTGTACTTGCTAACTTTGCAGCCTCGGGCAGCTATGTTACCATGGAGGAATCACACAAGATTTGACTTTATAGGCTAGAACTGAAGTCGCGCCAACTGCCTAGCTCAAAATACAGTCAAGAAAGTAGCTCTGAAGCTAGAAATGGGATCGACCATAAGCACTAATATGAAATTACGTACAATTTTCAAATTTCTTGTACTCGCTAATTTTGCAGCCTCGGGCAGCTATGTTACCATGAAGGAATCACACAAGATTTGACTTTATAGGCTAGAACTGAAGTCGCGCCAACTGCCTAACTCAAAATACAGTCAAGAAAGTAGCTCTGAAGCTAGAAACGGGATCGACCATAAGCACTAATGTGAAATTACGTACAATTTTCAAATTTCTTGTACTCGCTAACTTTGCAGCCTCGGGCAGCTATGTTACCATGAAGGAATCTTACAAGATTTGACTTTATAGGCTAGAACTGAAGTCGCGCCAACTGCCTAACTCAAAATACAGTCAAGAAAGTAGCTCTGAAGCTAGAAATGGGATCGACCATTAGCACTAATGTGAAATTACGTACAATTTTCAAATTTCTTGTACTTGCTAACTTTGCAACCTCGGGCAGCTATGTTACCATGGAGGAATCACACAAGGTTTGACTTTATAGGCTAGAACTGAAGTCGCGCCAACTGCCTAATTCAAAATACAGTCAAGAAAGTAGCTCTGAAGCTGAGAAACGGGATCGACCATAAGCACTAATGTGAAATTACGTACAATTTTCAAATTTCTTGTACTTGCTAACTTTGCAACCTCGGGCAGCTATGTTACCATGAAGGAATCACACAAGATTTGACTTTATAGGCTAGAACTGAAGTAGCGCCAACCGCCTAACTCAAAATACAGTCAAGAAAGTAGCTCTGAAGCTAGAAACGGGATCGACCATAAGCACTAATATGAAATTACGTACAATTTTCAAATTTCTTGTACTCGCTAACTTTGCAGCCTCGGGCAGCTATGTTACCATGGAGGAATCACACAAGATTTGACTTTATAGGCTAGAACTGAAGTCGCGCCAACTGCCTAACTCAAAATACAGTCAAGAAAGTAGCTCTGAAGCTAGAAATGGGATCGACCATAAGCACTAATATGAAATTACGTACAATTTTCAAATTTCTTGTACTCGCTAATTTTGCAGCCTCGGGCAGCTATGTTACCATGAAGGAATCACACAAGATTTGACTTTATAGGCTAGAACTGAAGTCGCGCCAACTGCCTAACTCAAAATACAGTCAAGAAAGTAGCTCTGAAGCTAGAAACGGGATCGACCATAAGCACTAATGTGAAATTACGTACAATTTTCAAATTTCTTGTACTCGCTAACTTTGCAGCCTCGGGCAGCTATGTTACCATGAAGGAATCTTACAAGATTTGACTTTATAGGCTAGAACTGAAGTCGCGCCAACTGCCTAACTCAAAATACAGTCAAGAAAGTAGCTCTGAAGCTAGAAATGGGATCGACCATTAGCACTAATGTGAAATTACGTACAATTTTCAAATTTCTTGTACTTGCTAACTTTGCAACCTCGGGCAGCTATGTTACCATGGAGGAATCACACAAGATTTGACTTTATAGGCTAGAACTGAAGTCGCGCCAACTGCCTAACTCAAAACACAGTCAAGAAAGTAGCTCTGAAGCTGAGAAACGGGATCGACCATAAGCACTAATGTGAAATTACGTACAATTTTCAAATTTCTTGTACTTGCTAACTTTGCAACCTCGGGCAGCTATGTTACCATGAAGGAATCACACAAGATTTGACTTCATAGGCTAGAACTGAAGTAGCGCCAACTACCTAACTCAAAATACAGTCAAGAAAGTAGCTCTGAAGCTAGAAACGGGATCGACCATAAGCACTAATGTGAAATTACGTACAATTTTCAAATTTCTTGTACTTGCTAACTTTGCAACCTCGGGCAGCTATGTTACCATGAAGGAATCACACAAGATTTGACTTTATAGGCTAGAACTGAAGTCGCGCCAACTGCCTAACTCAAAATACAGTCAAGAAAGTAGCTCTGAAGCTAGAAATGGGATCGACCATTAGCACTAATGTGAAATTACGTACAATTTTCAAATTTCTTGTACTTGCTAAATTTGCAACCTCGGGCAGCTATGTTACCATGGAGGTATCACACAAGATTTGACTTTATAGGCTAGAACTGAAGTCGCGCCAACTGCCTAACTCAAAATACAGTCAAGAAAGTAGCTCTGAAGCTGAGAAACGGGATCGACCATAAGCACTAATGTGAAATTACGTACAATTTTCAAATTTCTTGTACTTGCTAACTTTGCAACCTCGGGCAGCTATGTTACCATGAAGGAATCACACAAGATTTGACTTTATAGGCTAGAACTGAAGTCGCGCCAACTGCCTAACTCAAAATACAGTCAAGAAAGTAGCTCTGAAGCTAGAAATGGGATCGACCATTAGCACTAATGTGAAATTACGTACAATTTTCAAATTTCTTGTACTTGCTAAATTTGCAACCTCGGGCAGCTATGTTACCATGAAGGAATCACACAAGATTTGACTTTATAGGCTAGAACTGAAGTAGCGCCAACTACCTAACTCAAAATACAGTCAAGAAAGTAGCTCTGAAGCTAGAAACGGGATCGACCATAAGCACTAATGTGAAATTACGTACAATTTTCAAATTTCTTGTACTTGCTAACTTTGCAACCTCGGGCAGCTATGTTACCATGAAGGAATCACACAAGATTTGACTTTATAGGCTAGAACTGAAGTCGCGCCAACTGCCTAACTCAAAATACAGTCAAGAAAGTAGCTCTGAAGCTAGAAATGGGATCGACCATTAGCACTAATGTGAAATTACGTACAATTTTCAAATTTCTTGTACTTGCTAACTTTGCAACCTCGGGCAGCTATGTTACCATGGAGGAATCACACAAGATTTGACTTTATAGGCTAGAACTGAAGTCGCGCCAACTGCCTAACTCAAAATACAGTCAAGAAAGTAGCTCTGAAGCTAGAAACGGGATCGACCATAAGCACTAATGTGAAATTACGTACAATTTTCAAATTTCTTGTACTTGATAACTCTGCAGCCTCGAGCAGCTATGTTACCATGAAAGAATCACACAAGATTTGACTTTATAGGCTAGAACTGAAGTCGCGCCAACTGCCTAACTCAAAATACAGTCAAGAAAGTAGCTCTGAAGCTAGAAATGGGATCGACCATTAGCACTAATGTGAAATTACGTACAATTTTCGAATTTCTTGTACTTGCTAACTTTGCAACCTCGGGCAGCTATGTTACCATGGAGGAATCACACAAGATTTGACTTTATAGGCTAGAACTGAAGTCGCGCCAACCGCCTAACTCAAAATACAGCCAAGAAAGTAGCTCTGAAGCTGAGAAACGGGATCGACCATAAGCACTAATGTGAAATTACGTACAATTTTCAAATTTCTTGTACTTGCTAACTTTGCAGCCTCGGGCAGCTATGTTACCATGGAGGAATCACACAAGATTTGACTTTATAGGCTAGAACTGAAGTCGCGCCAACTGCCTAACTCAAAATACAGTCAAGAAAGTAGCTCTGAAGCTAGAAACGGGATCGACCATAAGCACTAATATGAAATTACGTACAATTTTCAAATTTCTTGTACTCGCTAACTTTGCAGCCTCGGGCAGCTATGTTACCATGGAGGAATCACACAAGATTTGACTTTATAGGCTAGAACTGAAGTCGCGCCAACTGCCTAACTCAAAATACAGTCAAGAAAGTAGCTCTGAAGCTAGAAATGGGATCGACCATTAGCACTAATGTGAAATTACGTACAATTTTCAAATTTCTTGTACTTGCTAAATTTGCAACCTCGGGCAGCTATGTTACCATGGAGGAATCACACAAGATTTGACTTTATAGGCTAGAACTGAAGTCGCGCCAACTGCCTAACTCAAAATACAGTCAAGAAAGTAGCTCTGAAGCTAGAAATGGGATCGACCATTAGCACTAATGTGAAATTACGTACAATTTTCAAATTTCTTGTACTTGCTAAATTTGCAACCTCGGGCAGCTATGTTACCATGAAGGAATCTTACAAGATTTGACTTTATAGGCTAGAACTGAAGTCGCGCCAACTGCCTAACTCAAAATACAGTCAAGAAAGTAGCTCTGAAGCTAGAAACGGGATCGACCATAAGCACTAATGTGAAATTACGTACAATTTTCAAATTTCTTGTACTTGCTAACTTTGCAGCCTCGGGCAGCTATGTTACCATGGAGGAATCACACAAGATTTGACTTTATAGGCTAGAACTGAAGTCGCGCCAACTGCCTAGCTCAAAATACAGTCAAGAAAGTAGCTCTGAAGCTAGAAATGGGATCGACCATAAGCACTAATATGAAATTACGTACAATTTTCAAATTTCTTGTACTCGCTAATTTTGCAGCCTCGGGCAGCTATGTTACCATGAAGGAATCACACAAGATTTGACTTTATAGGCTAGAACTGAAGTCGCGCCAACTGCCTAACTCAAAATACAGTCAAGAAAGTAGCTCTGAAGCTAGAAACGGGATCGACCATAAGCACTAATGTGAAATTACGTACAATTTTCAAATTTCTTGTACTCGCTAACTTTGCAGCCTCGGGCAGCTATGTTACCATGAAGGAATCTTACAAGATTTGACTTTATAGGCTAGAACTGAAGTCGCGCCAACTGCCTAACTCAAAATACAGTCAAGAAAGTAGCTCTGAAGCTAGAAATGGGATCGACCATTAGCACTAATGTGAAATTACGTACAATTTTCAAATTTCTTGTACTTGCTAACTTTGCAACCTCGGGCAGCTATGTTACCATGGAGGAATCACACAAGGTTTGACTTTATAGGCTAGAACTGAAGTCGCGCCAACTGCCTAATTCAAAATACAGTCAAGAAAGTAGCTCTGAAGCTGAGAAACGGGATCGACCATAAGCACTAATGTGAAATTACGTACAATTTTCAAATTTCTTGTACTTGCTAACTTTGCAACCTCGGGCAGCTATGTTACCATGAAGGAATCACACAAGATTTGACTTTATAGGCTAGAACTGAAGTAGCGCCAACCGCCTAACTCAAAATACAGTCAAGAAAGTAGCTCTGAAGCTAGAAACGGGATCGACCATAAGCACTAATATGAAATTACGTACAATTTTCAAATTTCTTGTACTCGCTAACTTTGCAGCCTCGGGCAGCTATGTTACCATGGAGGAATCACACAAGATTTGACTTTATAGGCTAGAACTGAAGTCGCGCCAACTGCCTAACTCAAAATACAGTCAAGAAAGTAGCTCTGAAGCTAGAAATGGGATCGACCATAAGCACTAATATGAAATTACGTACAATTTTCAAATTTCTTGTACTCGCTAATTTTGCAGCCTCGGGCAGCTATGTTACCATGAAGGAATCACACAAGATTTGACTTTATAGGCTAGAACTGAAGTCGCGCCAACTGCCTAACTCAAAATACAGTCAAGAAAGTAGCTCTGAAGCTAGAAACGGGATCGACCATAAGCACTAATGTGAAATTACGTACAATTTTCAAATTTCTTGTACTCGCTAACTTTGCAGCCTCGGGCAGCTATGTTACCATGAAGGAATCTTACAAGATTTGACTTTATAGGCTAGAACTGAAGTCGCGCCAACTGCCTAACTCAAAATACAGTCAAGAAAGTAGCTCTGAAGCTAGAAATGGGATCGACCATTAGCACTAATGTGAAATTACGTACAATTTTCAAATTTCTTGTACTTGCTAACTTTGCAACCTCGGGCAGCTATGTTACCATGGAGGAATCACACAAGATTTGACTTTATAGGCTAGAACTGAAGTCGCGCCAACTGCCTAACTCAAAACACAGTCAAGAAAGTAGCTCTGAAGCTGAGAAACGGGATCGACCATAAGCACTAATGTGAAATTACGTACAATTTTCAAATTTCTTGTACTTGCTAACTTTGCAACCTCGGGCAGCTATGTTACCATGAAGGAATCACACAAGATTTGACTTCATAGGCTAGAACTGAAGTAGCGCCAACTACCTAACTCAAAATACAGTCAAGAAAGTAGCTCTGAAGCTAGAAACGGGATCGACCATAAGCACTAATGTGAAATTACGTACAATTTTCAAATTTCTTGTACTTGCTAACTTTGCAACCTCGGGCAGCTATGTTACCATGAAGGAATCACACAAGATTTGACTTTATAGGCTAGAACTGAAGTCGCGCCAACTGCCTAACTCAAAATACAGTCAAGAAAGTAGCTCTGAAGCTAGAAATGGGATCGACCATTAGCACTAATGTGAAATTACGTACAATTTTCAAATTTCTTGTACTTGCTAAATTTGCAACCTCGGGCAGCTATGTTACCATGGAGGTATCACACAAGATTTGACTTTATAGGCTAGAACTGAAGTCGCGCCAACTGCCTAACTCAAAATACAGTCAAGAAAGTAGCTCTGAAGCTGAGAAACGGGATCGACCATAAGCACTAATGTGAAATTACGTACAATTTTCAAATTTCTTGTACTTGCTAACTTTGCAACCTCGGGCAGCTATGTTACCATGAAGGAATCACACAAGATTTGACTTTATAGGCTAGAACTGAAGTCGCGCCAACTGCCTAACTCAAAATACAGTCAAGAAAGTAGCTCTGAAGCTAGAAATGGGATCGACCATTAGCACTAATGTGAAATTACGTACAATTTTCAAATTTCTTGTACTTGCTAAATTTGCAACCTCGGGCAGCTATGTTACCATGAAGGAATCACACAAGATTTGACTTTATAGGCTAGAACTGAAGTAGCGCCAACTACCTAACTCAAAATACAGTCAAGAAAGTAGCTCTGAAGCTAGAAACGGGATCGACCATAAGCACTAATGTGAAATTACGTACAATTTTCAAATTTCTTGTACTTGCTAACTTTGCAACCTCGGGCAGCTATGTTACCATGAAGGAATCACACAAGATTTGACTTTATAGGCTAGAACTGAAGTCGCGCCAACTGCCTAACTCAAAATACAGTCAAGAAAGTAGCTCTGAAGCTAGAAATGGGATCGACCATTAGCACTAATGTGAAATTACGTACAATTTTCAAATTTCTTGTACTTGCTAACTTTGCAACCTCGGGCAGCTATGTTACCATGGAGGAATCACACAAGATTTGACTTTATAGGCTAGAACTGAAGTCGCGCCAACTGCCTAACTCAAAATACAGTCAAGAAAGTAGCTCTGAAGCTAGAAACGGGATCGACCATAAGCACTAATGTGAAATTACGTACAATTTTCAAATTTCTTGTACTTGATAACTCTGCAGCCTCGAGCAGCTATGTTACCATGAAAGAATCACACAAGATTTGACTTTATAGGCTAGAACTGAAGTCGCGCCAACTGCCTAACTCAAAATACAGTCAAGAAAGTAGCTCTGAAGCTAGAAATGGGATCGACCATTAGCACTAATGTGAAATTACGTACAATTTTCGAATTTCTTGTACTTGCTAACTTTGCAACCTCGGGCAGCTATGTTACCATGGAGGAATCACACAAGATTTGACTTTATAGGCTAGAACTGAAGTCGCGCCAACCGCCTAACTCAAAATACAGCCAAGAAAGTAGCTCTGAAGCTGAGAAACGGGATCGACCATAAGCACTAATGTGAAATTACGTACAATTTTCAAATTTCTTGTACTTGCTAACTTTGCAGCCTCGGGCAGCTATGTTACCATGGAGGAATCACACAAGATTTGACTTTATAGGCTAGAACTGAAGTCGCGCCAACTGCCTAACTCAAAATACAGTCAAGAAAGTAGCTCTGAAGCTAGAAACGGGATCGACCATAAGCACTAATATGAAATTACGTACAATTTTCAAATTTCTTGTACTCGCTAACTTTGCAGCCTCGGGCAGCTATGTTACCATGGAGGAATCACACAAGATTTGACTTTATAGGCTAGAACTGAAGTCGCGCCAACTGCCTAACTCAAAATACAGTCAAGAAAGTAGCTCTGAAGCTAGAAATGGGATCGACCATTAGCACTAATGTGAAATTACGTACAATTTTCAAATTTCTTGTACTTGCTAAATTTGCAACCTCGGGCAGCTATGTTACCATGGAGGAATCACACAAGATTTGACTTTATAGGCTAGAACTGAAGTCGCGCCAACTGCCTAACTCAAAATACAGTCAAGAAAGTAGCTCTGAAGCTAGAAATGGGATCGACCATTAGCACTAATGTGAAATTACGTACAATTTTCAAATTTCTTGTACTTGCTAAATTTGCAACCTCGGGCAGCTATGTTACCATGGAGGAATCACACAAGATTTGACTTTATAGGCTAGAACTGAAGTCGCGCCAACTGCCTAACTCAAAATACAGTCAAGAAAGTAGCTCTGAAGCTGAGAAACGGGATCGACCATAAGCACTAATGTGAAATTACGTACAATTTTCAAATTTCTTGTACTTGCTAACTTTGCAACCTCGGGCAGCTATGTTACCATGAAGGAATCACACAAGATTTGACTTTATAGGCTAGAACTGAAGTCGCGCCAACTGCCTAACTCAAAATACAGTCAAGAAAGTAGCTCTGAAGCTAGAAATGGGATCGACCATTAGCACTAATGTGAAATTACGTACAATTTTCAAATTTCTTGTACTTGCTAACTTTGCAACCTCGGGCAGCTATGTTACCATGGAGGAATCACACAAGATTTGACTTTATAGGCTAGAACTGAAGTCGCGCCAACCGCCTAACTCAAAATACAGCCAAGAAAGTAGCTCTGAAGCTGAGAAACGGGATCGACCATAAGCACTAATGTGAAATTACGTACAATTTTCAAATTTCTTGTACTTGCTAACTTTGCAAACTCGGGCAGCTATGTTACCATGAAGGAATCACACAAGATTTGACTTTATAGGCTAGAACTGAAGTCGCGCCAACTGCCTAACTCAAAATACAGTCAAGAAAGTAGCTCTGAAGCTAGAAATGGGATCGACCATTAGCACTAATGTGAAATTACGTACAATTTTCAAATTTCTTGTACTTGCTAAATTTGCAACCTCGGGCAGCTATGTTACCATGGAGGAATCACACAAGATTTGACTTTATAGGCTAGAACTGAAGTCGCGCCAACTGCCTAACTCAAAATACAGTCAAGAAAGTAGCTCTGAAGCTGAGAAACGGGATCGACCATAAGCACTAATGTGAAATTACGTACAATTTTCAAATTTCTTGTACTTGCTAAATTTGCAACCTCGGGCAGCTATGTTACCATGAAGGAATCACACAAGATTTGACTTTATAGGCTAGAACTGAAGTCGCGCCAACTGCCTAACTCAAAATACAGTCAAGAAAGTAGCTCTGAAGCTAGAAATGGGATCGACCATTAGCACTAATGTGAAATTACGTACAATTTTCAAATTTCTTGTACTTGCTAACTTTGCAACCTCGGGCAGCTATGTTACCATGGAGGAATCACACAAGATTTGACTTGATAGGCTAGAACTGAAGTCGCGCCAACTGCCTAACTCAAAATACAGTCAAGAAAGTAGCTCTGAAGCTAGAAACGGGATCGACCATAAGCACTAATATGAAATTACGTACAATTTTCAAATTTCTTGTACTCGCTAACTTTGCAGCCTCGGGCAGCTATGTTACCATGGAGGAATCACACAAGATTTGACTTTATAGGCTAGAACTGAAGTCGCGCCAACTGCCTAACTCAAAATACAGTCAAGAAAGTAGCTCTGAAGCTAGAAACGGGATCGACCATAAGCACTAATGTGAAATTACGTACAATTTTCAAATTTCTTGTACTTGATAACTCTGCAGCCTCGAGCAGCTA
Organism: Merodon equestris; assembly: GCA_958301585.1. NCBI lineage: Eukaryota > Metazoa > Arthropoda > Insecta > Diptera > Syrphidae > Merodon > Merodon equestris. The sequence goes on from OY284414.1 coordinate 87,161,705, forward strand.
TGTTACCATGGAGGAATCACACAAGATTTGACTTTATAGGCTAGAACTGAAGTCGCGCCAACTGCCTAACTCAAAATACAGTCAAGAAAGTAGCTCTGAAGCTAGAAACGTAATCGACCATAAGCACTAATGTGAAATTACGTACAATTTTCAAATTTCTTGTACTTGCTAATTTTGCAACCTCGGGCAGCTATGTTACCATGGAGGAATCACACAAGATTTGACTTTATATACTAGAACTGAAGTCGCGCCAACTGCCTAACTCAAAATACAGTCAAGAAAGTAGCTCTGAAGCTAGAAATGGGATCGACCATTAGCACTAATGTGAAATTACGTACAATTTTCAAATTTCTTGTACTTGCTAAATTTGCAACCTCGGGCAGCTATGTTACCATGAAGGAATCTTACAAGATTTGACTTTATAGGCTAGAACTGAAGTCGCGCCAACTGCCTAACTCAAAATACAGTCAAGAAAGTAGCTCTGAAGCTAGAAACGGGATCGACCATAAGCACTAATGTGAAATTACGTACAATTTTCAAATTTCTTGTACTTGCTAACTTTGCAGCCTCGGGCAGCTATGTTACCATGGAGGAATCACACAAGATTTGACTTTATAGGCTAGAACTGAAGTCGCGCCAACTGCCTAGCTCAAAATACAGTCAAGAAAGTAGCTCTGAAGCTAGAAATGGGATCGACCATAAGCACTAATATGAAATTACGTACAATTTTCAAATTTCTTGTACTCGCTAATTTTGCAGCCTCGGGCAGCTATGTTACCATGAAGGAATCACACAAGATTTGACTTTATAGGCTAGAACTGAAGTCGCGCCAACTGCCTAACTCAAAATACAGTCAAGAAAGTAGCTCTGAAGCTAGAAACGGGATCGACCATAAGCACTAATGTGAAATTACGTACAATTTTCAAATTTCTTGTACTCGCTAACTTTGCAGCCTCGGGCAGCTATGTTACCATGAAGGAATCTTACAAGATTTGACTTTATAGGCTAGAACTGAAGTCGCGCCAACTGCCTAACTCAAAATACAGTCAAGAAAGTAGCTCTGAAGCTAGAAATGGGATCGACCATTAGCACTAATGTGAAATTACGTACAATTTTCAAATTTCTTGTACTTGCTAACTTTGCAACCTCGGGCAGCTATGTTACCATGGAGGAATCACACAAGGTTTGACTTTATAGGCTAGAACTGAAGTCGCGCCAACTGCCTAATTCAAAATACAGTCAAGAAAGTAGCTCTGAAGCTGAGAAACGGGATCGACCATAAGCACTAATGTGAAATTACGTACAATTTTCAAATTTCTTGTACTTGCTAACTTTGCAACCTCGGGCAGCTATGTTACCATGAAGGAATCACACAAGATTTGACTTTATAGGCTAGAACTGAAGTAGCGCCAACCGCCTAACTCAAAATACAGTCAAGAAAGTAGCTCTGAAGCTAGAAACGGGATCGACCATAAGCACTAATATGAAATTACGTACAATTTTCAAATTTCTTGTACTCGCTAACTTTGCAGCCTCGGGCAGCTATGTTACCATGGAGGAATCACACAAGATTTGACTTTATAGGCTAGAACTGAAGTCGCGCCAACTGCCTAACTCAAAATACAGTCAAGAAAGTAGCTCTGAAGCTAGAAATGGGATCGACCATAAGCACTAATATGAAATTACGTACAATTTTCAAATTTCTTGTACTCGCTAATTTTGCAGCCTCGGGCAGCTATGTTACCATGAAGGAATCACACAAGATTTGACTTTATAGGCTAGAACTGAAGTCGCGCCAACTGCCTAACTCAAAATACAGTCAAGAAAGTAGCTCTGAAGCTAGAAACGGGATCGACCATAAGCACTAATGTGAAATTACGTACAATTTTCAAATTTCTTGTACTCGCTAACTTTGCAGCCTCGGGCAGCTATGTTACCATGAAGGAATCTTACAAGATTTGACTTTATAGGCTAGAACTGAAGTCGCGCCAACTGCCTAACTCAAAATACAGTCAAGAAAGTAGCTCTGAAGCTAGAAATGGGATCGACCATTAGCACTAATGTGAAATTACGTACAATTTTCAAATTTCTTGTACTTGCTAACTTTGCAACCTCGGGCAGCTATGTTACCATGGAGGAATCACACAAGATTTGACTTTATAGGCTAGAACTGAAGTCGCGCCAACTGCCTAACTCAAAACACAGTCAAGAAAGTAGCTCTGAAGCTGAGAAACGGGATCGACCATAAGCACTAATGTGAAATTACGTACAATTTTCAAATTTCTTGTACTTGCTAACTTTGCAACCTCGGGCAGCTATGTTACCATGAAGGAATCACACAAGATTTGACTTCATAGGCTAGAACTGAAGTAGCGCCAACTACCTAACTCAAAATACAGTCAAGAAAGTAGCTCTGAAGCTAGAAACGGGATCGACCATAAGCACTAATGTGAAATTACGTACAATTTTCAAATTTCTTGTACTTGCTAACTTTGCAACCTCGGGCAGCTATGTTACCATGAAGGAATCACACAAGATTTGACTTTATAGGCTAGAACTGAAGTCGCGCCAACTGCCTAACTCAAAATACAGTCAAGAAAGTAGCTCTGAAGCTAGAAATGGGATCGACCATTAGCACTAATGTGAAATTACGTACAATTTTCAAATTTCTTGTACTTGCTAAATTTGCAACCTCGGGCAGCTATGTTACCATGGAGGTATCACACAAGATTTGACTTTATAGGCTAGAACTGAAGTCGCGCCAACTGCCTAACTCAAAATACAGTCAAGAAAGTAGCTCTGAAGCTGAGAAACGGGATCGACCATAAGCACTAATGTGAAATTACGTACAATTTTCAAATTTCTTGTACTTGCTAACTTTGCAACCTCGGGCAGCTATGTTACCATGAAGGAATCACACAAGATTTGACTTTATAGGCTAGAACTGAAGTCGCGCCAACTGCCTAACTCAAAATACAGTCAAGAAAGTAGCTCTGAAGCTAGAAATGGGATCGACCATTAGCACTAATGTGAAATTACGTACAATTTTCAAATTTCTTGTACTTGCTAAATTTGCAACCTCGGGCAGCTATGTTACCATGAAGGAATCACACAAGATTTGACTTTATAGGCTAGAACTGAAGTAGCGCCAACTACCTAACTCAAAATACAGTCAAGAAAGTAGCTCTGAAGCTAGAAACGGGATCGACCATAAGCACTAATGTGAAATTACGTACAATTTTCAAATTTCTTGTACTTGCTAACTTTGCAACCTCGGGCAGCTATGTTACCATGAAGGAATCACACAAGATTTGACTTTATAGGCTAGAACTGAAGTCGCGCCAACTGCCTAACTCAAAATACAGTCAAGAAAGTAGCTCTGAAGCTAGAAATGGGATCGACCATTAGCACTAATGTGAAATTACGTACAATTTTCAAATTTCTTGTACTTGCTAACTTTGCAACCTCGGGCAGCTATGTTACCATGGAGGAATCACACAAGATTTGACTTTATAGGCTAGAACTGAAGTCGCGCCAACTGCCTAACTCAAAATACAGTCAAGAAAGTAGCTCTGAAGCTAGAAACGGGATCGACCATAAGCACTAATGTGAAATTACGTACAATTTTCAAATTTCTTGTACTTGATAACTCTGCAGCCTCGAGCAGCTATGTTACCATGAAAGAATCACACAAGATTTGACTTTATAGGCTAGAACTGAAGTCGCGCCAACTGCCTAACTCAAAATACAGTCAAGAAAGTAGCTCTGAAGCTAGAAATGGGATCGACCATTAGCACTAATGTGAAATTACGTACAATTTTCGAATTTCTTGTACTTGCTAACTTTGCAACCTCGGGCAGCTATGTTACCATGGAGGAATCACACAAGATTTGACTTTATAGGCTAGAACTGAAGTCGCGCCAACCGCCTAACTCAAAATACAGCCAAGAAAGTAGCTCTGAAGCTGAGAAACGGGATCGACCATAAGCACTAATGTGAAATTACGTACAATTTTCAAATTTCTTGTACTTGCTAACTTTGCAGCCTCGGGCAGCTATGTTACCATGGAGGAATCACACAAGATTTGACTTTATAGGCTAGAACTGAAGTCGCGCCAACTGCCTAACTCAAAATACAGTCAAGAAAGTAGCTCTGAAGCTAGAAACGGGATCGACCATAAGCACTAATATGAAATTACGTACAATTTTCAAATTTCTTGTACTCGCTAACTTTGCAGCCTCGGGCAGCTATGTTACCATGGAGGAATCACACAAGATTTGACTTTATAGGCTAGAACTGAAGTCGCGCCAACTGCCTAACTCAAAATACAGTCAAGAAAGTAGCTCTGAAGCTAGAAATGGGATCGACCATTAGCACTAATGTGAAATTACGTACAATTTTCAAATTTCTTGTACTTGCTAAATTTGCAACCTCGGGCAGCTATGTTACCATGGAGGAATCACACAAGATTTGACTTTATAGGCTAGAACTGAAGTCGCGCCAACTGCCTAACTCAAAATACAGTCAAGAAAGTAGCTCTGAAGCTAGAAATGGGATCGACCATTAGCACTAATGTGAAATTACGTACAATTTTCAAATTTCTTGTACTTGCTAAATTTGCAACCTCGGGCAGCTATGTTACCATGGAGGAATCACACAAGATTTGACTTTATAGGCTAGAACTGAAGTCGCGCCAACTGCCTAACTCAAAATACAGTCAAGAAAGTAGCTCTGAAGCTGAGAAACGGGATCGACCATAAGCACTAATGTGAAATTACGTACAATTTTCAAATTTCTTGTACTTGCTAACTTTGCAACCTCGGGCAGCTATGTTACCATGAAGGAATCACACAAGATTTGACTTTATAGGCTAGAACTGAAGTCGCGCCAACTGCCTAACTCAAAATACAGTCAAGAAAGTAGCTCTGAAGCTAGAAATGGGATCGACCATTAGCACTAATGTGAAATTACGTACAATTTTCAAATTTCTTGTACTTGCTAACTTTGCAACCTCGGGCAGCTATGTTACCATGGAGGAATCACACAAGATTTGACTTTATAGGCTAGAACTGAAGTCGCGCCAACCGCCTAACTCAAAATACAGCCAAGAAAGTAGCTCTGAAGCTGAGAAACGGGATCGACCATAAGCACTAATGTGAAATTACGTACAATTTTCAAATTTCTTGTACTTGCTAACTTTGCAAACTCGGGCAGCTATGTTACCATGAAGGAATCACACAAGATTTGACTTTATAGGCTAGAACTGAAGTCGCGCCAACTGCCTAACTCAAAATACAGTCAAGAAAGTAGCTCTGAAGCTAGAAATGGGATCGACCATTAGCACTAATGTGAAATTACGTACAATTTTCAAATTTCTTGTACTTGCTAAATTTGCAACCTCGGGCAGCTATGTTACCATGGAGGAATCACACAAGATTTGACTTTATAGGCTAGAACTGAAGTCGCGCCAACTGCCTAACTCAAAATACAGTCAAGAAAGTAGCTCTGAAGCTGAGAAACGGGATCGACCATAAGCACTAATGTGAAATTACGTACAATTTTCAAATTTCTTGTACTTGCTAAATTTGCAACCTCGGGCAGCTATGTTACCATGAAGGAATCACACAAGATTTGACTTTATAGGCTAGAACTGAAGTCGCGCCAACTGCCTAACTCAAAATACAGTCAAGAAAGTAGCTCTGAAGCTAGAAATGGGATCGACCATTAGCACTAATGTGAAATTACGTACAATTTTCAAATTTCTTGTACTTGCTAACTTTGCAACCTCGGGCAGCTATGTTACCATGGAGGAATCACACAAGATTTGACTTGATAGGCTAGAACTGAAGTCGCGCCAACTGCCTAACTCAAAATACAGTCAAGAAAGTAGCTCTGAAGCTAGAAACGGGATCGACCATAAGCACTAATATGAAATTACGTACAATTTTCAAATTTCTTGTACTCGCTAACTTTGCAGCCTCGGGCAGCTATGTTACCATGGAGGAATCACACAAGATTTGACTTTATAGGCTAGAACTGAAGTCGCGCCAACTGCCTAACTCAAAATACAGTCAAGAAAGTAGCTCTGAAGCTAGAAACGGGATCGACCATAAGCACTAATGTGAAATTACGTACAATTTTCAAATTTCTTGTACTTGATAACTCTGCAGCCTCGAGCAGCTATGTTACCATGGAGGAATCACACAAGATTTGACTTTATAGGCTAGAACTGAAGTCGCGCCAACTGCCTAACTCAAAATACAGTCAAGAAAGTAGCTCTGAAGCTAGAAATGGGATCGACCATTAGCACTAATGTGAAATTACGTACAATTTTCGAATTTCTTGTACTTGCTAACTTTGCAACCTCGGGCAGCTATGTTACCATGGAGGAATCACACAAGATTTGACTTTATAGGCTAGAACTGAAGTCGCGCCAACCGCCTAACTCAAAATACAGCCAAGAAAGTAGCTCTGAAGCTGAGAAACGGGATCGACCATAAGCACTAATGTGAAATTACGTACAATTTTCAAATTTCTTGTACTTGCTAACTTTGCAGCCTCGGGCAGCTATGTTACCATGGAGGAATCACACAAGATTTGACTTTATAGGCTAGAACTGAAGTCGCGCCAACTGCCTAACTCAAAATACAGTCAAGAAAGTAGCTCTGAAGCTAGAAACGGGATCGACCATAAGCACTAATGTGAAATTACGTACAATTTTCAAATTTCTTGTACTTGCTAACTTTGCAACCTCGGGCAGCTATGTTACCGTGGAGGAATCATACAAGATTTGACTTTATAGGCTAGAACTGAAGTCGCGCCAACTGCCTAACTCAAAATACAGTCAAGAAAGTAGCTCTGAAGCTAGAAACGGGATCGACCATAACCACTAATGTGAAATTACGTACAATTTTCAAATTTCTTTTACTTGCTAACTTTGCAACCTCGGGCAGCTATGTTACCATGAAGGAATCACACAAGATTTGACTTTATAGGCTAGAACTGAAGTCGCGCCAACTGCCTAACTCAAAATACAGTCAAGAAAGTAGCTCTGAAGCTAGAAACGGGATCGACCATAAGCACTAATGTGAAATTACGTACAATTTTAAAATTTCTTGTACTTGCTAACTTTGCAACCTCGGGCAGCTATGTTACCGTGGAGGAATCACACAAGATTTGACTTTATAGGCTAGAACTGAAGTCGCGCCAACTGCCTAACTCAAAATACAGTCAAGAAAGTAGCTCTGAAGCTAGAAACGGGATCGACCATAAGCACTAATATGAAATTACGTACAATTTTCAAATTTCTTGTACTCGCTAATTTTGCAGCCTCGGGCAGCTATGTTACCATGGAGAAATCACACAAGATTTGACTTTATAGGCTAGAACTGAAGTCGCGCCAACTGCCTAACTCAAAATAAAGTCAAGAAAGTAGCTCTGAAGCTGAGAAACGGGATCGACCATAAGCACTAATGTGAAATTACGTACAATTTTCAAATTTCTTGTACTTGCTAACTTTGCAGCCTCGGGCAGCTATGTTACCATGGAGGAATCACACAAGATTTGACTTTATAGGCTAGAACTGAAGTCGCGCCAACTGCCTAACTCAAAATACAGTCAAGAAAGTAGCTCTGAAGCTGAGAAACGGGATCGACCATAAGCACTAATGTGAAATTACGTACAATTTTCAAATTTCTTGTACTTGCTAACTTTGCAGCCTCGGGCAGCTATGTTACCATGGAGGAATCACACAAGATTTGACTTTATAGGCTAGAACTGAAGTCGCGCCAACTGCCTAACTCAAAATACAGTCAAGAAAGTAGCTCTGAAGCTAGAAACGGGATCGACCATAAGCACTAATATGAAATTACGTACAATTTTCAAATTTCTTGTACTCGCTAACTTTGCAGCCTCGGGCAGCTATGTTACCATGGAGGAATCACACAAGATTTGACTTTATAGGCTAGAACTGAAGTCGCGCCAACTGCCTAACTTAAAATAAGGTCAAGAAAGTAGCTCTGAAGCTGAGAAACGGGATCGACCATAAGCACTAATGTGAAATTACGTACAATTTTCAAATTTCTTGTACTTGCTAACTTTGCAGTCTCGGGCAGCTATGTTACCATGGAGGAATCACACAAGATTTGACTTTATAGGCTAGAACTGAAGTCGCGCCAACTGCCTGACTCAAAATAAGGTCAAGAAAGTAGCTCTGAAGCTAGAAACGGGATCGACCATAAGCACTAATGTGAAATTAAGTACAATTTTCAAATTTCTTGTACTCGCTAACTTTGCAACCTCGGGCAGCTATGTTACCATGGACGAATCACACAAGATTTGACTTTATAGGCTAGAACTGAAGTCGCGCCAACTGCCTAACTCAAAATACAGTCAAGAAAGTAGCTCTGAAGCTGAGAAACGGGATCGACCATAAGCACTAATGTGAAATTACGTACAATTTTCAAATTTCTTGTACTTGCTAACTTTGCAACCTCGGGCAGCTATGTTACCATGGAGGAATCACACAAGATTTGAATTTATAGGCTAGAACTGAAGTCGCGCCAACTGCCTAACTCAAAATACAGTCAAGAAAGTAGCTCTGAAGCTAGAAACGGGATCGACCATAAGCACTAATATGAAATTACGTACAATTTTCAAATTTCTTGTACTCGCTAATTTTGCAGCCTCGGGCAGCTATGTTACCATGGAGCAATCACACAAGATTTGACTTTATAGGCTAGAACTGAAGTCGCGCCAACTGCCTAACTCAAAATACAGTCAAGAAAGTAGCTCTGAAGCTAGAAATGGGATCGACCATTAGCACTAATGTGAAATTACGTACAATTTTCAAATTTCTTGTACTCGCCAACTTTGCAACCTCGGGCAGCTATGTTACCATGGAGGAATCACACAAGATTTGACTTTATAGGCTAGAACTGAAGTCGCGCCAACTGCCTAACTCAAAATACAGTCAAGAAAGTAGCTCTGAAGCTAGAAATGGGATCGACCATTAGCACTAATGTGAAATTACGAACAATTTTCAAATTTCTTGTACTTGCTAACTTTGCAACCTCGGGCAGCTATGTTACCATGGAGGAATCACACAAGATTTGACTTTATAGGCTAGAACTGAAGTCGGGGCAACTGCCTAACTCAAAATACAGTCAAGAAAGTAGCTCTGAAGCTGAGAAACGGGATCGACCATAAGCACTAATGTGAAATTACGTACAATTTTCAAATTTCTTGTACTTGCTAACTTTGCAACCTCGGGCAGCTATGTTACCATGAAGGAATCACACAAGATTTGACTTTATAGGCTAGAACTGAAGTCGCGCCAACTGCCTAACTCAAAATACAGTCAAGAAAGTAGCTCTGAAGCTAGAAATGGGATCGACCATTAGCACTAATGTGAAATTACGTACAATTTTCAAATTTCTTGTACTTGCTAACTTTGCAACCTCGGGCAGCTATGTTACCATGGAGGAATCACACAAGATTTGACTTTATAGGCTAGAACTGAAGTCGCGCCAACTGCATAACTCAAAATTCAGTCAAGAAAGTAGCTCTGAAGCTGAGAAACGGGATCGACCATAAGCACTAATGTGAAATTACGTACAATTTTCAAATTTCTTGTACTTGCTAACTTTGCAACCTCGGGCAGCTATGTTCCCATGGAGGAATCACACAAGATTTGACTTTATAGGCTAGAACTGAAGTCGCGCCAACTGCCTAACTCAAAATACAGTCAAGAAAGTAGCTCTGAAGCTAGAAACGGGATCGACCATAAGCACTAATATGAAATTACGTACAATTTTCAAATTTCTTGTACTCGCTAACTTTGCAGCCTCGGGCAGCTATGTTACCATGGAGGAATCACACAAGATTTGACTTTATAGGCTAGAACTGAAGTCGCGCCAACTGCCTAACTCAAAATAAGGTCAAGAAAGTAGCTCTGAAGCTAGAAACGGGATCGACCATAAGCACTAATGTGAAATTAAGTACAATTTTCAAATTTCTTGTACTCGCTAATTTTGCAGCCTCGGGCAGCTATGTTACCATGGAGCAATCACACAAGATTTGACTTTATAGGCTAGAACTGAAGTCGCGCCAACTGCCTAACTCAAAATACAGTCAAGAAAGTAGCTCTGAAGCTAGAAATGGGATCGACCATTAGCACTAATGTGAAATTACGTACAATTTTCAAATTTCTTGTACTCGCCAACTTTGCAACCTCGGGCAGCTATGTTACCATGGAGGAATCACACAAGATTTGACTTTATAGGCTAGAACTGAAGTCGCGCCAACTGCCTAACTCAAAATACAGTCAAGAAAGTAGCTCTGAAGCTAGAAATGGGATCGACCATTAGCACTAATGTGAAATTACGAACAATTTTCAAATTTCTTGTACTTGCTAACTTTGCAACCTCGGGCAGCTATGTTACCATGGAGGAATCACACAAGATTTGACTTTATAGGCTAGAACTGAAGTCGGGGCAACTGCCTAACTCAAAATACAGTCAAGAAAGTAGCTCTGAAGCTGAGAAACGGGATCGACCATAAGCACTAATGTGAAATTACGTACAATTTTCAAATTTCTTGTACTTGCTAACTTTGCAACCTCGGGCAGCTATGTTACCATGAAGGAATCACACAAGATTTGACTTTATAGGCTAGAACTGAAGTCGCGCCAACTGCCTAACTCAAAATACAGTCAAGAAAGTAGCTCTGAAGCTAGAAATGGGATCGACCATTAGCACTAATGTGAAATTACGTACAATTTTCAAATTTCTTGTACTTGCTAACTTTGCAACCTCGGGCAGCTATGTTACCATGGAGGAATCACACAAGATTTGACTTTATAGGCTAGAACTGAAGTCGCGCCAACTGCATAACTCAAAATTCAGTCAAGAAAGTAGCTCTGAAGCTGAGAAACGGGATCGACCATAAGCACTAATGTGAAATTACGTACAATTTTCAAATTTCTTGTACTTGCTAACTTTGCAACCTCGGGCAGCTATGTTCCCATGGAGGAATCACACAAGATTTGACTTTATAGGCTAGAACTGAAGTCGCGCCAACTGCCTAACTCAAAATACAGTCAAGAAAGTAGCTCTGAAGCTAGAAACGGGATCGACCATAAGCACTAATATGAAATTACGTACAATTTTCAAATTTCTTGTACTCGCTAACTTTGCAGCCTCGGGCAGCTATGTTACCATGGAGGAATCACACAAGATTTGACTTTATAGGCTAGAACTGAAGTCGCGCCAACTGCCTAACTCAAAATAAGGTCAAGAAAGTAGCTCTGAAGCTAGAAACGGGATCGACCATAAGCACTAATGTGAAATTAAGTACAATTTTCAAATTTCTTGTACTCGCTAACTTTGCAACCTCGGGCAGCTATGTTACCATGGAGGAATCACACAAGATTTGACTTTATAGGCTAGAACTGAAGTCGCGCCAACTGCCTAACTCAAAATACAGTCAACAAAGTAGCTCTGAAGCTGAGAAACGGGATCGACCATAAGCACTAATGTGAAATTACGTACAATTTTCAAATTTCTTGTACTTGCTAACTTTGCAACCTCGGGCAGCTATGTTACCATGGAGGAATCACACAAGATTTGACTTTATAGGCTAGAACTGAAGTCGCGCCAACTGCCTAGCTCAAAATACAGTCAAGAAAGTAGCTCTGAAGCTAGAAACGGGATCGACCATAAGCACTAATATGAAATTACGTACAATTTTCAAATTTCTTCTACTCGCTAACTTTGCAGCCTCGGGCAGCTATGTTACCATGGAGGAATCACACAAGATTTGACTTTATAGGCTAGAACTGAAGTCGCGCCAACTGCCTAACTCAAAATACAGTCAAGAAAGTAGCTCTGAAGCTAGAAACGGGATCGACCATAAGCACTAATGTGAAATTACGTACAATTTTCAAATTTCTTGTACTTGCTAACTTTGCAACCTCGGGCAGCTATGTTACCATGAAGGAATCACACAAGATTTGACTTTATAGGTTAGAACTGAAGTCGCGCCAACTGCCTAACTCAAAATACAGTCAAGAAAGTAGCTCTGAAGCTAGAAATGGGATCGACCATTAGCACTAATGTGAAATTACGAACAATTTTCAAATTTCTTGTACTTGCTAACTTTGCAACCTCGGGCAGCTATGTTACCATGGAGGAATCACACAAGATTTGACTTTATAGGCTAGAACTGAAGTCGGGGCAACTGCCTAACTCAAAATACAGTCAAGAAAGTAGCTCTGAAGCTGAGAAACGGGATCGACCATAAGCACTAATGTGAAATTACGTACAATTTTCAAATTTCTTGTACTTGCTAACTTTGCAACCTCGGGCAGCTATGTTACCATGAAGGAATCACACAAGATTTGACTTTATAGGCTAGAACTGAAGTCGCGCCAACTGCCTAACTCAAAATACAGTCAAGAAAGTAGCTCTGAAGCTAGAAATGGGATCGACCATTAGCACTAATGTGAAATTACGTACAATTTTCAAATTTCTTGTACTTGCTAACTTTGCAACCTCGGGCAGCTATGTTACCATGGAGGAATCACACAAGATTTGACTTTATAGGCTAGAACTGAAGTCGCGCCAACTGCATAACTCAAAATTCAGTCAAGAAAGTAGCTCTGAAGCTGAGAAACGGGATCGACCATAAGCACTAATGTGAAATTACGTACAATTTTCAAATTTCTTGTACTTGCTAACTTTGCAACCTCGGGCAGCTATGTTCCCATGGAGGAATCACACAAGATTTGACTTTATAGGCTAGAACTGAAGTCGCGCCAACTGCCTAACTCAAAATACAGTCAAGAAAGTAGCTCTGAAGCTAGAAACGGGATCGACCATAAGCACTAATATGAAATTACGTACAATTTTCAAATTTCTTGTACTCGCTAACTTTGCAGCCTCGGGCAGCTATGTTACCATGGAGGAATCACACAAGATTTGACTTTATAGGCTAGAACTGAAGTCGCGCCAACTGCCTAACTCAAAATAAGGTCAAGAAAGTAGCTCTGAAGCTAGAAACGGGATCGACCATAAGCACTAATGTGAAATTAAGTACAATTTTCAAATTTCTTGTACTCGCTAACTTTGCAACCTCGGGCAGCTATGTTACCATGGAGGAATCACACAAGATTTGACTTTATAGGCTAGAACTGAAGTCGCGCCAACTGCCTAACTCAAAATACAGTCAACAAAGTAGCTCTGAAGCTGAGAAACGGGATCGACCATAAGCACTAATGTGAAATTACGTACAATTTTCAAATTTCTTGTACTTGCTAACTTTGCAACCTCGGGCAGCTATGTTACCATGGAGGAATCACACAAGATTTGACTTTATAGGCTAGAACTGAAGTCGCGCCAACTGCCTAGCTCAAAATACAGTCAAGAAAGTAGCTCTGAAGCTAGAAACGGGATCGACCATAAGCACTAATATGAAATTACGTACAATTTTCAAATTTCTTCTACTCGCTAACTTTGCAGCCTCGGGCAGCTATGTTACCATGGAGGAATCACACAAGATTTGACTTTATAGGCTAGAACTGAAGTCGCGCCAACTGCCTAACTCAAAATACAGTCAAGAAAGTAGCTCTGAAGCTAGAAACGGGATCGACCATAAGCACTAATGTGAAATTACGTACAATTTTCAAATTTCTTGTACTTGCTAACTTTGCAACCTCGGGCAGCTATGTTACCATGAAGGAATCACACAAGATTTGACTTTATAGGTTAGAACTGAAGTCGCGCCAACTGCCTAACTCAAAATACAGTCAAGAAAGTAGCTCTGAAGCTAGAAATGGGATCGACCATTAGCACTAATGTGAAATTACGAACAATTTTCAAATTTCTTGTACTTGCTAACTTTGCAACCTCGGGCAGCTATGTTACCATGGAGGAATCACACAAGATTTGACTTTATAGGCTAGAACTGCAGTCGCGCCAACTGCCTAACTCAAAATACAGTCAAGAAAGTAGCTCTGAAGCTGAGAAACGGGATCGACCATAAGCACTAATGTGAAATTACGTACAATTTTCAAATTTCTTGTACTTGCTAACTTTGCAACCTCGGGCAGCTATGTTACCATGAAGGAATCACACAAGATTTGACTTTATAGGCTAGAACTGAAGTCGCGCCAACTGCCTAACTCAAAATACAGTCAAGAAAAAAGCTCTGAAGCTAGAAATGGGATCGACCATTAGCACTAATGTGAAATTACGTACAATTTTCAAATTTCTTGTACTTGCTAACTTTGCAACCTCGGGCAGCTATGTTACCATGAAGGAATCACACAAGATTTGACTTTATAGGCTAGAACTGAAGTCGCGCCAACTGCCTAACTCAAAATACAGTCAAGAAAGTAGCTCTGAAGCTGAGAAACGGGATCGACCATAAGCACTAATGTGAAATTACGTACAATTTTCAAATTTCTTGTACTTGCTAACTTTGCAGCCTCGGGCAGCTATGTTACCATGGAGGAATCACACAAGATTTGACTTTATAGGCTAGAACTGAAGTCGCGCCAACTGCCTAACTCAAAATACAGTCAAGAAAGTAGCTCTGAAGCTAGAAACGGGATCGACCATAAGTCTTAATATGAAATTACGTACAATTTTCAAATTTCTTGTACTCGCTAACTTTGCAGCCTCGGGCAGCTATGTTACCATGGAGGAATCACACAAGATTTGACTTTATAGGCTAGAACTGAAGTCGCGCCAACTGCCTAACTCAAAATACAGTCAAGAAAGTAGCTCTGAAGCTAGAAACCGGATCGACCATAAGCACTAATGTGAAATTAAGCACAATTTTCAAATTTCTTGTACTTGCTAACTTTGCAACCTCGGGCAGCTATGTTACCATGAAGGAATCACACAAGATTTGACTTTATAGGCTAGAACTGAAGTCGCGCCAACTGCCTAACTCAAAATACAGTCAAGAAAGTAGCTCTGAAGCTAGAAATGGGATCGACCATTAGCACTAATGTGAAATTACGTACAATTTTCAAATTTCTTGTACTTGCTAACTTTGCAGCCTCGGGCAGCTATGTTACCATGGAGGAATCACACAAGATTTGACTTTATAGGCTAGAACTGAAGTCGCGCCAACTGCCTAACTCAAAATACAGTCAAGAAAGTAGCTCTGAAGCTAGAAACGGGATCGACCATAAGCACTAATGTGAAATTACGTACAATTTTCAAATTTCTTGTACTTGCTAACTTTGCAACCTCGGGCAGCTATGTTACCATGAAGGAATCACACAAGATTTGACTTTATAGGTTAGAACTGAAGTCGCGCCAACTGCCTAACTCAAAATACAGTCAAGAAAGTAGCTCTGAAGCTAGAAATGGGATCGACCATTAGCACTAATGTGAAATTACGTACAATTTTCAAATTTCTTGTACTTGCTAACTTTGCAACCTTGGGCAGCTATGTTACCATGGAGGAATCACACAAGATTTGACTTTATAGGCTAGAACTGAAGTCGCGCCAACTGCCTAACTCAAAATACAGTCAAGAAAGTAGCTCTGAAGCTGAGAAACGGGATCGACCATAAGCACTAATGTGAAATTACGTACAATTTTCAAATTTCTTGTACTTGCTAACTTTGCAACCTCGGGCAGCTATGTTACCGTGAAGGAATCACACAAGATTTGACTTTATAGGCTAGAACTGAAGTCGCGCCAACTGCCTAACTCAAAATACAGTCAAGAAAGTAGCTCTGAAGCTAGAAATGGGATCGACCATTAGCACTAATGTGAAATTACGTACAATTTTCAAATTTCTTGTACTTGCTAACTTTGCAACCTTGGGCAGCTATGTTACCATGGAGGAATCACACAAGATTTGACTTTATAGGCTAGAACTGAAGTCGCGCCAACTGCCTAACTCAAAATACAGTCAAGAAAGTAGCTCTGAAGCTAGAGACGGGATCGACCATAAGCACTAATATGAAATTACGTACAATTTTCAAATTTCTTGTACTCGCTAACTTTGCAGCCTCGGGCAGCTATGTTACCATGGAGGAATCACACAAGATTTGACTTTATAGGCTAGAACTGAAGTCGCGCCAACTGCCCAACTCAAAATACAGTCAAGAAAGTAGCTCTGAAGCTAGAAACGGGATCGACCATAAGCACTAATATGAAATTACGTACAATTTTCAAATTTCTTGTACTCGCTAACTTTGCAGCCTCGGGCAGCTATGTTAAAATGGAGGAATCACACAAGATTTGACTTTATAGGCTAGAACTGAAGTCGCGCCAACTGCCTAACTCAAAATACAGTCAAGAAAGTAGCTCTGAAGCTAGAAACGGGATCGACCATAAGCACTAATGTGAAATTACGTACAATTTTCAAATTTCTTGTACTTGCTAACTTTGCAACCTCGGGCAGCTATGTTACCATGAAGGAATCACACAAGATTTGACTTTATAGGCTAGAACTGAAGTCGCGCCAACTGCCTAACTCAAAATACAGTCAAGAGAGTAGCTCTGAAGCTAGAAATGGGATGGACCATTAGCACTAATGTGAAATTACGTACAATTTTCAAATTTCTTGTACTTGCTAACTTTGCAGCCTCGGGCAGCTATGTTACCATGGAGGAATCACACAAGATTTGACTTTATAGGCTAGAACTGAAGTCGCGCCAACTGCCTAACTCAAAATACAGTCAAGAAAGTAGCTCTGAAGCTAGAAATGGGAACGACCATTAGCACTAATGTGAAATTACGTACAATTTTCAAATTTCTTGTACTTGCTAACTTTGCAACCTTGGGCAGCTATGTTACCATGGAGGAATCACACAAGATTTGACTTTATAGGCTAGAACTGAAGCCGCGCCAACTGCCTAACTCAAAATACAGTCAAGAAAGTAGCTCTGAAGCTAGAAACGGGATCGACCATAAGTCTTAATATGAAATTACGTACAATTTTCAAATTTCTTGTACTCGCTAACTTTGCAGCCTCGGGCAGCTATGTTACCATGGAGGAATCACACAAGATTTGACTTTATAGGCTAGAACTGAAGTCGCGCCAACTGCCTAACTCAAAATACAGTCAAGAAAGTAGCTCTGAAGCTAGAAACCGGATCGACCATAAGCACTAATGTGAAATTAAGCACAATTTTCAAATTTCTTGTACTTGCTAACTTTGCAACCTCGGGCAGCTATGTTACCATGAAGGAATCACACAAGATTTGACTTTATAGGCTAGAACTGAAGTCGCGCCAACTGCCTAACTCAAAATACAGTCAAGAAAGTAGCTCTGAAGCTAGAAATGGGATCGACCATTAGCACTAATGTGAAATTACGTACAATTTTCAAATTTCTTGTACTTGCTAACTTTGCAGCCTCGGGCAGCTATGTTACCATGGAGGAATCACACAAGATTTGACTTTATAGGCTAGAACTGAAGTCGCGCCAACTGCCTAACTCAAAATACAGTCAAGAAAGTAGCTCTGAAGCTAGAAACGGGATCGACCATAAGCACTAATGTGAAATTACGTACAATTTTCAAATTTCTTGTACTTGCTAACTTTGCAACCTCGGGCAGCTATGTTACCATGAAGGAATCACACAAGATTTGACTTTATAGGTTAGAACTGAAGTCGCGCCAACTGCCTAACTCAAAATACAGTCAAGAAAGTAGCTCTGAAGCTAGAAATGGGATCGACCATTAGCACTAATGTGAAATTACGTACAATTTTCAAATTTCTTGTACTTGCTAACTTTGCAACCTTGGGCAGCTATGTTACCATGGAGGAATCACACAAGATTTGACTTTATAGGCTAGAACTGAAGTCGCGCCAACTGCCTAACTCAAAATACAGTCAAGAAAGTAGCTCTGAAGCTGAGAAACGGGATCGACCATAAGCACTAATGTGAAATTACGTACAATTTTCAAATTTCTTGTACTTGCTAACTTTGCAACCTCGGGCAGCTATGTTACCGTGAAGGAATCACACAAGATTTGACTTTATAGGCTAGAACTGAAGTCGCGCCAACTGCCTAACTCAAAATACAGTCAAGAAAGTAGCTCTGAAGCTAGAAATGGGATCGACCATTAGAACTAATGTGAAATTACGTACAATTTTCAAATTTCTTGTACTTGCTAACTTTGCAACCTTGGGCAGCTATGTTACCATGGAGGAATCACACAAGATTTGACTTTATAGGCTAGAACTGAAGTCGCGCCAACTGCCTAACTCAAAATACAGTCAAGAAAGTAGCTCTGAAGCTAGAGACGGGATCGACCATAAGCACTAATATGAAATTACGTACAATTTTCAAATTTCTTGTACTCGCTAACTTTGCAGCCTCGGGCAGCTATGTTACCATGGAGGAATCACACAAGATTTGACTTTATAGGCTAGAACTGAAGTCGCGCCAACTGCCCAACTCAAAATACAGTCAAGAAAGTAGCTCTGAAGCTAGAAACGGGATCGACCATAAGCACTAATATGAAATTACGTACAATTTTCAAATTTCTTGTACTCGCTAACTTTGCAGCCTCGGGCAGCTATGTTAAAATGGAGGAATCACACAAGATTTGACTTTATAGGCTAGAACTGAAGTCGCGCCAACTGCCTAACTCAAAATACAGTCAAGAAAGTAGCTCTGAAGCTAGAAACGGGATCGACCATAAGCACTAATGTGAAATTACGTACAATTTTCAAATTTCTTGTACTTGCTAACTTTGCAACCTCGGGCAGCTATGTTACCATGAAGGAATCACACAAGATTTGACTTTATAGGCTAGAACTGAAGTCGCGCCAACTGCCTAACTCAAAATACAGTCAAGAGAGTAGCTCTGAAGCTAGAAATGGGATCGACCATTAGCACTAATGTGAAATTACGTACAATTTTCAAATTTCTTGTACTTGCTAACTTTGCAACCTCGGGCAGCTATGTTACCATGGAGGAATCACACAAGATTTGACTTTATAGGCTAGAACTGAAGTCGCGCCAACTGCCTAACTCAAAATACAGTCAAGAAAGTAGCTCTGAAGCTGAGAAACGGGATCGACCATAAGCACTAATGTGAAATTACGTACAATTTTCAAATTTCTTGTACTTGCTAACTTTGCAACCTCGGGCAGCTATGTTACCATGGAGGAATCACACAAGATTTGACTTTATAGGCTAGAACTGAAGTCGCGCCAACTGCCTAACTCAAAATACCGTCAAGAAAGTAGCTCTGAAGCTAGAAACGGGATCGACCATAAGCACTAATGTGAAATTACGTACAATTTTCAAATTTCTTGTACTTGCTAACTTTGCAACCTCGGGCAGCTGTTACCATGAAGGAATCATACAAGATTTGACTTTATAGGCTAGAACTGAAGTCGCGCCAACTGCCTAACTCAAAATACAGTCAAGAAAGTAGCTCTGAAGCTAGAAATGGGATCGACCATTAGCACTAATGTGAAATTACATACAATTTTCGAATTTCTTGTACTTGCTAACTTTGCAACCTCGGGCAGCTATGTTACCATGGAGGAATCACATAAGATTTGACTTTAAAATCTAGAACTGAAGTCGCGCCAACTGCCTAACTCAAAATACCGTCAAGAAAGTAGCTCTGAAGCTAGAAACGGGATCGACCATAAGCACTAATGTGAAATTACGTACAATTTTCAAATTTCTTGTACTTGCTAACTTTGCAACCTCGGGCAGCTGTTACCATGAAGGAATCACACAAGATTTGACTTTATAGGCTAGAACTGAAGTCGCGCCAACTGCCTAACTCAAAATACAGTCAAGAAAGTAGCTCTGAAGCTAGAAATGGGATCGACCATTAGCACTAATGTGAAATTACGTACAATTTTCGAATTTCTTGTACTTGCTAACTTTGCAACCTCGGGCAGCTATGTTACCATGGAGGAATCACACAAGATTTGACTTTATAGGCTAGAACTGAAGTCGCGCCAACTGCCTAACTCAAAATACAGTCAAGAAAAAAGCTCTGAAGCTAGAAATGGGATCGACCATTAGCACTAATGTGAAATTACGTACAATTTTCAAATTTCTTGTACTTGTACACACAAGATTTGACTTTATAGGCTAGAACTGAAGTCGCGCCAACTGCCTAACTCAAAATACAGTCAAGAAAGTAGCTCTGAAGCTGAGAAACGGGATCGACCATAAGCACTAATGTGAAATTACGTACAATTTTCAAATTTCTTGTACTTGCTAACTTTGCAGCCTCGGGCAGCTATGTTACCATGGAGGAATCACACAAGATTTGACTTTATAGGCTAGAACTGAAGTCGCGCCAACTCCCTAACTCAAAATACAGTCAAGAAAGTAGCTCTGAAGCTAGAAACGGGATCGACCATAAGCACTAATATGAAATTACGTACAATTTTCAAATTTCTTGTACTCGCTAACTTTGCAGCCTCGGGCAGCTATGTTACCATGGAGGAATCACACAAGATTTGACTTTATAGGCTAGAACTGAAGTCGCGCCAACTGCCTAACTCAAAATACAGTCAAGAAAGTAGCTCTGAAGCTAGAAACGGGATCGACCATAAGCACTAATGTGAAATTACGTACAATTTTCAAATTTCTTGTACTTGCTAACTTTGCAACCTCGGGCAGCTATGTTACCATGAAGGAATCACACAAGATTTGACTTTATAGGTTAGAACTGAAGTCGCGCCAACTGCCTAACTCAAAATACAGTCAAGAAAGTAGCTCTGAAGCTAGAAATGGGATCGACCATTAGCACTAATGTGAAATTACGTACAATTTTCAAATTTCTTGTACTTGCTAACTTTGCAACCTCGGGCAGCTATGTTACCATGGAGGAATCACACAAGATTTGACTTTATAGGCTAGAACTGAAGTCGCGCCAACTGCCTAACTCAAAATACAGTCAAGAAAGTAGCTCTGAAGCTGAGAAACGGGATCGACCATAAGCACTAATGTGAAATTACGTACAATTTTCAAATTTCTTGTACTTGCTAACTTTGCAACCTCGGGCAGCTATGTTACCATGAAGGAATCACACAAGATTTGACTTTATAGGCTAGAACTGAAGTCGCGCCAACTGCCTAACTCAAAATACAGTCAAGAAAGTAGCTCTGAAGCTAGAAATGGGATCGACCATTAGCACTAATGTGAAATTACGTACAATTTTCAAATTTCTTGTACTTGCTAACTTTGCAACCTCGGGCAGCTATGTTACCATGGAGGAATCACACAAGATTTGACTTTATAGGCTAGAACTGAAGTCGCGCCAACTGCCTAACTCAAAATACAGTCAAGAAAGTAGCTCTGAAGCTGAGAAACGGGATCGACCATAAGCACTAATGTGAAATTACGTACAATTTTCAAATTTCTTGTACTTGCTAACTTTGCAACCTCGGGCAGCTATGTTACCATGGAGGAATCACACAAGATTTGACTTTATAGGCTAGAACTGAAGTCGCGCCAACTGCCTAACTCAAAATACCGTCAAGAAAGTAGCTCTCAAGCTAGAAACGGGATCGACCATAAGCACTAATGTGAAATTACGTACAATTTTCAAATTTCTTGTACTTGCTAACTTTGCAACCTCGGGCAGCTGTTACCATGAAGGAATCACACAAGATTTGACTTTATAGGCTAGAACTGAAGTCGCGCCAACTGCCTAACTCAAAATACAGTCAAGAAAGTAGCTCTGAAGCTAGAAATGGGATCGACCATTAGCACTAATGTGAAATTACGTACAATTTTCAAATTTCTTGTACTTGCTAATTTTGCAACCTCGGGCAGCTATGTTACCATGGAGGAATCACACAAGATTTGACTTTATAGGCTAGAACTGAAGTCGCGCCAACTGCCTAACTCAAAATACAGTCAAGAAAGTAGCTCTGAAGCTGAGAAACGGGATCGACCATAAGCACTAATGTGAAATTACGTACAATTTTCAAATTTCTTGTACTTGCTAACTTTGCAACCTCGGGCAGCTGTTACCATGAAGGAATGACACAAGATTTGACTTTATAGGCTAGAACTGAAGTCGCGTCAACTGCCTAACTCAAAATACAGTCAAGAAAGTAGCTCTGAACCTAGAAATGGGATCCACCATTAGCACTAATGTGAAATTACGTACAATTTTCAAATTTCTTGTACTTGCTAACTTTGCAACCTCGGGCAGCTATGTTACCATGGAGGAATCACACAAGATTTGACTTTATAGGCTAGAACTGAAGTTGCGCCAACTGCCTAACTCAAAATACAGTCAAGAGAGTAGCTCTGAAGCTAGAAACGGGATCGACCATAAGCACTAATATGAAATTACGTACAATTTTCAAATTTCTTGTACTCGCTAACTTTGCAGCCTCGGGCAGCTATGTTACCATGGAGGAATCACACAAGATTTGAATTTATAGGCTAGAACTGAAGTCGTGCCAACTGCCTAACTCAAAATACAGTCAAGAAAGTAGCTCTGAAGCTAGAAACGGGATCGACCATAAGCACTAATGTGAAATTACGTACAATTTTCAAATTTCTTGTACTTGCTAACTTTGCAGCCTCGGGCAGCTATGTTACCATGGAGGAATCACACAAGATTTGACTTTATAGGCTAGAACTGAAGTCGCGCCAACTGCCTAACTCAAAATACAGTCAAGAAAGTAGCTCTGAAGCTAGAAACGGGATCGACCATAAGCACTAATGTGAAATTACGTACAATTTTCAAATTTCTTGTACTTGCTAACTTTGCAACCTCGGGCAGCTATCTTACCATGGAGGAATCACACAAGATTTGACTTTATAGGCTAGAACTGAAGTCGCGCCAACTGCCTAACTCAAAATACAGTCAAGAAAGTAGATATGAAGCTAGAAATGGGATCGACCATTAGCACTAATGTGAAATTACGTACAATTTTCAAATTTCTTGTACTTGCTAACTTTGCAACCTCGGGCAGCTATGTTACCATGGAGGAATCACACAAGATTTGACTTTATAGGCTAGAACTGAAGTCGCGCCAACTGCCTAACTCAAAATACAGTCAAGAAAGTAGCTCTGAAGCTGAGAAACGGGATCGACCATAAACACTAATGTGAAATTACGTACAATTTTCAAATATCTTGTACTTGCTAACTTTGCAACCTCGGGCAGCTATGTTCCCATGGAGGAATCACACAAGATTTGACTTTATAGGCTAGAACTGAAGTCGCGCCAACTGCCTAACTCAAAATACAGTCAAGAAAGTAGCTCTGAAGCTAGAAACGGGATCGACCATAAGCACTAATATGAAATTACGTACAATTTTCAAATTTCTTGTACTCGCTAACTTTGCAGCCTCGGGCAGCTATGTTACCATGGAGGAATCACACAAGATTTGACTTTATAGGCTAGAACTGAAGTCGCGCCAACTGCCTAACTCAAAATACAGTCAAGAAAGTAGCTCTGAAGCTAGAAACGGGATCTACCATAAGCACTAATGTGAAATTACGTACAATTTTCAAATTTCTTGTACTTGCTAAGTTTGCAGCCTCGGGCAGCTATGCTACCATGGAGGAATCACACAAGATTTGACTTTATAGGCTAGAACTGAAGTCGCGCCAACTGCCTAACTCAAAATACAGTCAAGAAAGTAGCTCTGAAGCTAGAAACGGGATCGACCATAAGCACTAATATGAAATTACGTACAATTTTCAAATTTCTTGTACTCGCTAATTTTGCAGCCTCGGGCAGCTATGTTAAAATGGAGGAATCACACAAGATTTGACTTTATAGGCTAGAACTGAAGTCGCGCCAACTGCCTAACTCAAAATACAGTCAAGAAAGTAGCTCAGAAGCTAGAAACGGGATCGACCATAAGCACTAATGTGAAATTACGTACAATTTTCAAATTTCTTGTACTTGCTAACTTTGCAACCTCGGGCAGCTATGTTACCATGAAGGAATCACACAAGATTTGACTTTATAGGCTAGAACTGAAGTCGCGCCAACTGCCTAACTCAAAATACAGTCAAGAAAGTAGCTCTGAAGCTAGAAATGGGATCGACCATTAGCACTAATGTGAAATTACGTACAATTTTCAAATTTCTTGTACTTGCTAACTTTGCAACCTCGGGCAGCTATGTTACCATGGTGGAATCACACAAGATTTGACTTTATAGGCTAGAACTGAAGTCGCGCCAACTGCCTAACTCAAAATACAGTCAAGAAAGTAGCTCTGAAGCTGAGAAACGGGATCGACCATAAGCACTAATGTGAAATTACGTACAATTTTCAAATTTCTTGTACTTGCTAATTTGCAACCTCGGGCAGCTATGTTACCATGAAGGAATCACACAAGATTTGACTTTATAGGCTAGAACTGAAGTCGCGCCAACTGCCTAACTCAAAATACAGTCAAGAAAGTAGCTCTGAAGTTAGAAATGGGATCGACCATTAGCACTAATGTGAAATTACGTACAATTTTCAAATTTCTTGTACTTGCTAACTTTGCAGCCTCGGGCAGCTATGTTACCATCTAGGAATCACACAAGATTTGACTTTATAGGCTAGAACTGAAGTCGCGCCAACTGCCTAACTCAAAATACAGTCAAGAAAGTAGCTCTGAAGCTAGAAACGGGATCGACCATCACCACTAATGTGAAATTACGTACAATTTTCAAATTTCTTGTACTTGCTAACTTTGCAACCTCGGGCAGCTGTTACCATGAAGGAATCACACAAGATTTGACTTTATAGGCTAGAACTGAAGTCGCGCCAACTGCCTAACTCAAAATACAGTCAAGAAAGTAGCTCAGAAGCTAGAAATGGGATCGACCATTAGCACTAATGTGAAATTACGTACAATTTTCAAATTTCTTGTACTTGCTAATTTTGCAACCTCGGGCAGCTATGTTACCATGGAGGAATCACACAAGATTTGACTTTATAGGCTAGAACTGAAGTCGCGCCAACTGCCTAACTCAAAATACAGTCAAGAAATTAGCTCTGAAGCTGAGAAACGGGATCGACCATAAACACTAATGTGAAATTACGTACAATTTTCAAATTTCTTGTACTTGCTTACTTTGCAACCTCGGGCAGCTATGTTACCATGAAGGAATCACACAAGATTTGACTGAAGTCGCGCCAACTGCCTAACTCAAAACACAGTCAAGAAAATAGCTCTGAAGCTAGCAATGGGATCGACCATTAGCACTAATGTGAAATTACGTACAATTTTCAAATTTCATGTACTTGCTAACTTTGCAACCTCGGGCAGCTATGTTACCATGGAGGAATCACACAAGATTTGACTTTATAGGCTAGAACTGAAGTTGCGCCAACTGCCTAACTCAAAATACAGTCAAGAGAGTAGCTCTGAAGCTAGAAACGGGATCGACCATAAGCACTAATATGAAATTACGTACAATTTTCAAATTTCTTGTACCCGCTAACTTTGCAGCCTCGGGCAGCTATGTTACCATGGAGGAATCACACAAGATTTGACTTTATAGGCTAGAACTGAAGTCGCGCCAACTGCCTAACTCAAAATACAGTCAAGAAAGTAGCTCTGAAGCTAGAAACGGGATCGACCATAAGCACTAATGTGAGATTACGTACAATTTTCAAATTTCTTGTACTTGCTAACTTTGCAGCCTCGGGCAGCTATGTTACCATTAAGGAATCACACAAGATTTGACTTTATAGGCGAGAACTGAAGTCGCGCCAACTGCCTAACTCAAAATACAGTCAAGAAAGTAGCTCTGAAGCTAGAAACGGGATCGACCATCACCACTAATGTGAAATTACGTACAATTTTCAAATTTCTTGTACTTGCTAACTTTGCAACCTCGGGCAGCTGTTACCATGAAGGAATCACACAAGATTTGACTTTATAGGCTAGAACTGAAGTCGCGCCAACTGCCTAACTCAAAATACAGTCAAGAAAGTAGCTCAGAAGCTAGAAATGGGATCGACCATTAGCACTAATGTGAAATTACGTACAATTTTCAAATTTCATGTACTTGCTAACTTTGCAACCTCGGGCAGCTATGTTACCATGGAGGAATCACACAAGATTTGACTTTATAGGCTAGAACTGAAGTCGCGCCAACTGCCTAACTCAAAATACAGTCAAGAAAGTAGCTCTGAAGTTAGAAATGGGATCGACCATTAGCACTAATGTGAAATTACGTACAATTTTCAAATTTCTTGTACTCGCTAACTTTGCAGCCTCGGGCAGCTATGTTACCATGGAGGAATCACACAAGATTTGACTTTATAGGCTAGAACTGAAGTCGCGCCGACTGCCTAACTCAAAATACAGTCAAGAAAGTAGCTCTGAAGCTGAGAAACGGGATCGACCATAAGCACTAATGTGAAATTACGTACAATTTTCAAATTTCTTGTACTTGCTAACTTTGCAGCCTCGGGCAGCTATGTTACCATCTAGGAATCACACAAGATTTGACTTTATAGGCTAGAACTGAAGTCGCGCCAACTGCCTAACTCAAAATACAGTCAAGAAAGTAGCTCTGAAGCTAGAAACGGGATCGACCATCACCACTAATGTGAAATTACGTACAATTTTCAAATTTCTTGTACTTGCTAACTTTGCAACCTCGGGCAGCTGTTACCATGAAGGAATCACACAAGATTTGACTTTATAGGCTAGAACTGAAGTCGCGCCAACTGCCTAACTCAAAATACAGTCAAGAAAGTAGCTCAGAAGCTAGAAATGGGATCGACCATTAGCACTAATGTGAAATTACGTACAATTTTCAAATTTCTTGTACTTGCTAATTTTGCAACCTCGGGCAGCTATGTTACCATGGAGGAATCACACAAGATTTGACTTTATAGGCTAGAACTGAAGTCGCGCCAACTGCCTAACTCAAAATACAGTCAAGAAATTAGCTCTGAAGCTGAGAAACGGGATCGACCATAAACACTAATGTGAAATTACGTACAATTTTCAAATTTCTTGTACTTGCTTACTTTGCAACCTCGGGCAGCTATGTTACCATGAAGGAATCACACAAGATTTGACTGAAGTCGCGCCAACTGCCTAACTCAAAACACAGTCAAGAAAATAGCTCTGAAGCTAGCAATGGGATCGACCATTAGCACTAATGTGAAATTACGTACAATTTTCAAATTTCATGTACTTGCTAACTTTGCAACCTCGGGCAGCTATGTTACCATGGAGGAATCACACAAGATTTGACTTTATAGGCTAGAACTGAAGTTGCGCCAACTGCCTAACTCAAAATACAGTCAAGAGAGTAGCTCTGAAGCTAGAAACGGGATCGACCATAAGCACTAATATGAAATTACGTACAATTTTCAAATTTCTTGTACCCGCTAACTTTGCAGCCTCGGGCAGCTATGTTACCATGGAGGAATCACACAAGATTTGACTTTATAGGCTAGAACTGAAGTCGCGCCAACTGCCTAACTCAAAATACAGTCAAGAAAGTAGCTCTGAAGCTAGAAACGGGATCGACCATAAGCACTAATGTGAGATTACGTACAATTTTCAAATTTCTTGTACTTGCTAACTTTGCAGCCTCGGGCAGCTATGTTACCATTAAGGAATCACACAAGATTTGACTTTATAGGCGAGAACTGAAGTCGCGCCAACTGCCTAACTCAAAATACAGTCAAGAAAGTAGCTCTGAACGTAGAAACGGGATCGACCATAAGCACTAATGTGAAATTACGTACAATTTTCAAATTTCTTGTACTTGCTAATTTTGCAACCTCGGGCAGCTATGTTACCATGAAGGAATCACACAAGATTTGACTTTATAGGCTAGAACTGAAGTCGCGCCAACTGCCTAACTCAAAATACAGTCAAGAAAGTAGCTCTGACGCTAGAAACGGGATCGACCATAAGCACTAATATGAAATTACGTACAATTTTCAAATTTCTTGTACTCGCTAACTTTGCAGCCTCGGGCAGCTATGTTACCATGAAGGAATCACACAAGATTTGACTTTATAGGCTAGAACTGAAGTCGCGCCAACTGCCTAACTCAAAATACAGTCAAGAAAGTAGCTCTGAAGCTAGAAACGGGATCGACCATCACCACTAATGTGAAATTACGTACAATTTTCAAATTTCTTGTACTTGCTAACTTTGCAACCTCGGGCAGCTGTTACCATGAAGGAATCACACAAGATTTGACTTTAAAGGCTAGAACTGAAGTCGCGCTAACTGCCTAACTCAAAACACAGTCAAGAAAGTAGCTCAGAAGCTAGAAATGGGATCGACCATTAGCACTAATGTGAAATTACGTACAATTTTCAAATTTCTTGTACTTGCTAATTTTGCAACCTCGGGCAGCTATGTTACCATGGACGAATCACACAAGATTTGACTTTATAGGCTAGAACTGAAGTCGCGCCAACTGCCTAACTCAAAATACAGTCAAGCTAGAAACGGGATCGACCATAAGCACTAATGTGAAATTACGTACAATTTTCAAATTTCTTGTACTTGCTAACTTTGCAACCTCGGGCAGCTATGTTATCACACAAGATTTGACTTTATAGGCTAGAACTGAAGTCGCGCCAACTGCCTAACTCAAAATACAGTCAAGAAAGTAGCTCTGAAGCTAGAAACGGGATCGACCATAAGCACTAATGTGAAATTACGTACAATTTTCAAATTTCTTGTACTTGCTAACTTTGCAACCTCGGGCAGCTATGTTACCGTGGAGGAATCACACAAGATTTGACTTTATAGGCTAGAACTGAAGTCGCGCCAACTGCCTAACTCAAAATACAGTCAAGAAAGTAGCTCTGAAGCTGAGAAACGGGATCGACCATAAGCACTAATATGAAATTACGTACAATTTTCAAATTTCTTGTACTTGCTAACTTTGCAACCTCGGGCAGCTATGTTACCATGGAGGAATCACACAAGATTTGACTTTATAGGCTAGAACTGAAGTCGCGCCAACTGCCTAACTCAAAATACAGTCAAGAAAGTAGCTCTGAAGCTAGAAACGGGATCGACCATAAGCACTAATGTGAAATTACGTACAATTTTCAAATTTCTTGTACTTGCTAACTTTGCAACCTCGGGCAGCTATGTTACCATGGAGGAATCACACAAGATTTGACTTTATAGGCTAGAACTGAAGTCGCGCCAACTGCCTAACTCAAAATACAGTCAAGAAAGTAGCTCTGAAGCTAGAAACGGGATCGACCATAAGCACTAATGTGAAATTACGTACAATTTTCAAATTTCTTGTACTTGATAACTTTGCAGTCTCGGGCAGCTATGTTACCATGGAGGAACCACACAAGATTTGACTTTATAGGCTAGAACTGAAGTCGCGCCAACTGCCTAACTCAAAATACAGTCAAGAAAGTAGCTCTGAAGCTAGAAACGGGATCGACCATAAGCACTAATGTGAAATTACGTACAATTTTCAAATTTCTTGTACTTGCTAACTTTGCAACCTCGGGCAGCTATGTTACCGTGGAGGAATCACACAAGATTTGACTTTATAGGCTAGAACTGAAGTCGCGCCAACTGCCTAACTCAAAATACAGTCAAGAAAGTAGCTCTGAAGCTAGAAACGGGATCGACCATAACCACTAATGTGAAATTACGTACAATTTTCAAATTTCTTGTACTTGCTAAATTTGCAACCTCGGGCAGCTATGTTACCATGAAGGAATCACACAAGATTTGACTTTATAGGCTAGAACTGAAGTCGCGCCAACTGCCTAACTCAAAATACATTCAAGAAAGTAGCTCTGAAGCTAGAAATGGGATCGACCATTAGCACTAATGTGAAATTACGTACAATTTTCAAATTTCTTGTACTTGCTAACTTTGCAACCTCGGGCAGCTATGTTACCATGGAGGAATCACACAAGATTTGACTTTATAGGCTAGAACTGAAGTCGCGCCAACTGCCTAACTCAAAATACAGTCAAGAAAGTAGCTCTGAAGCTGAGAAACGGGATCGACCATAAGCACTAATATGAAATTACGTACAATTTTCAAATTTCTTGTACTTGCTAACTTTGCAACCTCGGGCAGCTATGTTACCATGGAGGAATCACACAAGATTTGACTTTATAGGCTAGAACTGAAGTCGCGCCAACTGCCTAACTCAAAATACAGTCAAGGAAGTAGCTCTGAAGCTGAGAAACGGGACCGACCATAAGCACTAATGTGAAATTACGTACAATTTTCAAATTTGTTGTACTTGATAACTTTGCAGCCTCGGGCAGCTATGTTACCATGGAGGAATCACACAAGATTTGACTTTATAGGCTAGAACTGAAGTCGCGCCAACTGCCTAACTCAAAATACAGTCAAGAAAGTAGCTCTGAAGCTAGAAACGGGATCGACCATAAGCACTAATGTGAAATTACGTACAATTTTCAAATTTCTTGTACTTGCTAACTTTGCAACCTCGGGCAGCTATGTTACAATGGAGGAATCACACAAGATTTGACTTTATAGGCTAGAACTGAAGTCGCGCCAACTGCCTAACTCGAAATACAGTCAAGAAAGTAGCTCTGAAGCTAGAAACGGGATCGACCATAAGCACTAATGTGAAATTACGTACAATTTTCAAATTTGTTGTACTTGCTAACTTTGCAACCTCGGGCACCTATGTTACCATGGAGGAATCACACAAGATTTGACTTTATAGGCTAGAACTGAAGTCGCTCCAACTGCCTAACTCAAAATACAGTCAAGAAAGTAGCTCTGAAGCTAGAAACGGGATCGACCATAAGCACTAATGTGAAATTACGTACAATTTTCAAATTTCTTGTACTTGCTAACTTTGCAACCTCGGGCAGCTATGTTACCATGAAGGAATCACACAAGATTTGACTTCATAGGCTAGAACTGAAGTCGCGCCAACTGCCTAACTCAAAATACAGTCAAGAAAGTAGCTCTGAAGCTGAGAAACGGGATCGACCATAAGCACTAATGTGAAATTACGTACAATTTTCAAATTTGTTGTACTTGATAACTTTGCAACCTCGGGCAGCTATGTTACCGTGGAGGAATCACACAAGATTTGACTTTATAGGCTAGAACTGAAGTCGCGCCAACTGCCTAACTCAAAATACAGTCAAGAAAGTAGCTCTGAAGCTAGAAACGGGATCGACCATAAGCACTAATGTGAAATTACGTACAATTTTCAAATTTCTTGTACTTGCTAACTTTGCAACCTCGGGCAGCTATGTTACCATGAAGGAATCACACAAGATTTGACTTTATAGGCTAGAACTGAAGTCGCGCCAACTACCTAACTCAAAATACATTCAAGAAAGTAGCTCTGAAGCTAGAAATGGGATCGACCATTAGCACTAATGTGAAATTACGTACAATTTTCAAATTTCTTGTACTTGCTAACTTTGCAACCTCGGGCAGCTATGTTACCATGGAGGAATCACACAAGATTTGACTTTATAGGCTAGAACTGAAGTCGCGCCAACTGCCTAACTCAAAATACAGTCAAGAAAGTAGCTCTGAAGCTGAGAAACGGGATCGACCATAAGCACTAATGTGAAATTACGTACAATTTTCAAATTTCTTGTTCTTGATAACTTTGCAGCCTCGGGCAGCTATGTTACCATGGAGGAATCACACAAGATTTGACTTTATAGGCTAGAACTGAAGTCGCGCCAACTGCCTAAGTCAAAATACAGTCAAGAAAGTAGCTCTGAAGCTGGAAACGGGATCGACCATAAGCACTAATGTGAAATTACGTACAATTTTCAAATTTCTTGTACTTGCTAACTTTGCAACCTCGGGCAGCTATGTTACAATGGAGGAATCACACAAGATTTGACTTTATAGGCTAGAACTGAAGTCGCGCCAACTGCCTAACTCAAAATACAGTCAAGAAAGTAGTTCTGAAGCTAGAAACGGGATCGACCATAAGCACTAATGTGAAATTACGTACAATTTTCAAATTTCTTGTACTTGCTAACTTTGCAACCTCGGGCAGCTATGTTACCATGGAGGAATCACACAAGATTTGACTTTATAGGCTAGAACTGAAGTCGCGCCAACTGCCTAACTCAAAATACAGTCAAGAAAGTAGCTCTGAAGCTAGAAACGGGATCGACCATAAGCACTAATGTGAAATTACGTACAATTTTCAAATTTCTTGTACTTGCTAACTTTGCAACCTCGGGCAGCTATGTTACCATCTAGGAATCACACAAGATTTGACTTCATAGGCTAGAACTGAAGTCGCGCCAACTGCCTAACTCAAAATACAGTCAAGAAAGTAGCTCTGAAGCTAGAAACGGGATCGACCATAAGCACTAATGTGAAATTACGTACAATTTTCAAATTTCTTGTACTTGCTAACTTTGCAGCCTCGGGCAGCTATGTTACCATGGAGGAATCAGACAAGATTTGACTTTATAGGCTAGAACTGAAGTCG
Organism: Merodon equestris; assembly: GCA_958301585.1. Classification (NCBI taxonomy): domain Eukaryota; kingdom Metazoa; phylum Arthropoda; class Insecta; order Diptera; family Syrphidae; genus Merodon; species Merodon equestris. The sequence goes on from OY284414.1 coordinate 87,194,110, forward strand.
CTCCAACTGCCTAACTCAAAATACAGTCAAGAAAGTAGCTCTGAAGCTAGAAACGGGATCGACCATAAGCACTAATGTGAAATTACGTACAATTTTCAAATTTCTTGTACTTGCTAACTTTGCAGCCTCGGGCAGCTATGTTACCATGGAGGAATCACACAAGATTTGACTTTATAGGCTAGAACTGAAGTCGCGCCAACTGCCTAACTTAAAATACAGTCAAGAAAGTAGCTCTGAAGCTGAGAAACGGGATCGACCACAAGCACTAATGTGAAATTACGTACAATTTTCAAATTTGTTGTACTTGATAACTTTGCAGCCTCGGGCAGCTATGTTACCATGGAGGAATCACACAAGATTTGACTTTATAGGCTAGAACTGAAGTCGCGCCAACTGCCTAACTCAAAATACAGTCAAGAAAGTAGCTATGAAGCTAGAAACGGGATCGACCATAAGCACTAATGTGAAATTACGTACAATTTTCAAATTTGTTGTACTTGCTAACTTTGCAACCTCGGGCAGCTATGTTACAATGGAGGAATCACACAAGATTTGACTTTATAGGCTAGAACTGAAGTCGCGCCAACTGCCTAACTCAAAATACAGTCAAGAAAGTAGCTCTGAAGCTAGAAACGGGATCGACCATAAGCACTAATGTGAAATTACGTACAATTTTCAAATTTCTTGTACTTGCTAACTTTGCAACCTCGGGCAGCTATGTTACCAGGGAGGAATCACACAAGATTTGACTTTATAGGCTAGAACTGAAGTCGCTCCAACTGCCTTACTCAAAATACAGTCAAGAAAGTAGCTCTGAAGCTAGAAACGGGATCGACCATAAGCACTAATGTGAAATTACGTACGATTTTCAAATTTCTTGTACTTGCTAACTTTGCAGCCTCGGGCAGCTATGTTACCATGGAGGAATCACACAAGATTTGACTTTATAGGCTAGAACTGAAGTCGCGCCAACTGCCTAACTCAAAATACAGTCAAGAAAGTAGCTCTGAAGCTGAGAAACGGGATCGACCATAAGCACTAATGTGAAATTACGTACAATTTTCAAATTTGTTGTACTTGATAACTTTGCAGCCTCGGGCAGCTATGTTACCATGGAGGAATCACACAAGATTTGACTTTATAGGCTAGAACTGAAGTCGCGCCAACTGCCTAACTCAAAATACAGTCAAGAAAGTAGCTCTGAAGCTAGAAACGGGATCGACCATAAGCACTAATATGAAATTACGTACAATTTTCAAATTTCTTGTACTCGCTAACTTTGCAGCCTCGGGCAGCTATGTTACCATGGAGGAATCACACAAGATTTGACTTTATAGGCTAGAACTGAAGTCGCGCCAACTGCCTAACTCAAAATACAGTCAAGAAAGTAGCTCTGAAGCTAGAAACGGGATCGACCATAAGCACTAATGTGAAATTACGTACAATTTTCAAATTTCTTGTACTTGCTAACTTTGCAACCTCGGGCAGCTATGTTACCGTGGAGGAATCACACAAGATTTGACTTTATAGGCTAGAACTGAAGTCGCGCCAACTGCCTTACTCAAAATACAGTCAAGAAAGTAGCTCTGAAGCTGAGAATCGGGATCGACCATAAGCACTAATGTGAAATTACGTACAATTTTCAAATTTGTTGTACTTGATAACTTTGCAGCCTCGGGCAGCTATGTTACCATGGAGGAATCACACAAGATTTGACTTTATAGGCTAGAACTGAAGTCGCGCCAACTGCTTAAGTCAAAATACAGTCAAGAAAGTAGCTCTGAAGCTAGAAACGGGATCGACCATAAGCACTAATGTGAAATTACGTACAATTTTCAAATTTCTTGTACTTGCTAACTTTGCAACCTCGGGCAGCTATGTTACAATGGAGGAATCACACAAGATTTGACTTTATAGGCTGGAACTGAAGTCGCGCCAACTGCCTAACTCAAAATACAGTCAAGAAAGTAGCTCTGAAGCTAGAAACGGGATCGACCATAAGCACTAATGTGAAATTACGTACAATTTTCAAATTTGTTGTACTTGCTAACTTTGCAACCTCGGGCAGCTATGTTACCATGGAGGAATCACACAAGATTTGACTTTATAGGCTAGAACTGAAGTCGCGCCAACTGCCTTACTCAAAATACAGTCAAGAAAGTAGCTCTGAATCTGAGAAACGGGATCGACCATAAGCACTAATGTGAAATTACGTACAATTTTCAAATTTCTTGTACTTGCTAACTTTGCAACCTCGGGCAGCTATGTTACCATCTAGGAATCACACAAGATTTGACTTTATAGGCTAGAACTGAAGTCGCGCCAACTGCCTAACTCAAAATACAGTCAAGAAAGTAGCTCTGAAGCTAGAAACGGGATCGACCATAAGCACTAATGTGAAATTACGTAAAATTTTCAAATTTCTTGTACTTGCTAACTTTGCAACCTCGGGCAGCTATGTTACCGTGGAGGAATCACACAAGATTTGACTTTATAGGCTAGAACTGAAGTCGCTCCAACTGCCTAACTCAAAATACAGTCAAGAAAGTAGCTCTGAAGCTAGAAACGGGATCGACCATAAGCACTAATGTGAAATTACGTACAATTTTCAAATTTCTTGTACTTGCTAACTTTGCAGCCTCGGGCAGCTATGTTACCATGGAGGAATCACACAAGATTTGACTTTATAGGCTAGAACTGAAGTCTCGCCAACTGCCTAACTCAATATACAGTCAAGAAAGTAGCTCTGAAGCTAGAAACGGGATCGACCATAAGCACTAATGTCAAATTACGTACAATTTTCAAATTTCTTGTACTTGCTAACTTTGCAACCTCGGGCAGCTATGTTACCATGGATGAATCACACAAGATTTGACTTTATAGGCTAGAACTGAAGTCGCGCCAACTGCCTAACTCAAAATACAGTCAAGAAAGTAGCTCTGAAGCTGAGAAACGGGATCGACCATAAGCACTAATGTGAAATTACGTACAATTTTCAAATTTGTTGTACTTGCTAACTTTGCAACCTCGGGCAGCTATGTTACCATGGAGGAATCACACAAGATTTGACTTTATAGGCTAGAACTGAAGTCGCGCCAACTGCCTAACTCAAAATACAGTCAAGAAAGTAGCTCTGAAGCTAGAAACGGGATCGACCACAAGCACTAATGTGAAATTACGTACAATTTTCAAATTTCTTGTACTTGCTAACTTTGCAGCCTCGGGCAGCTATGTTACCATGGAGGAATCACACAAGATTTGACTTTATAGGCTAGAACTGAAGTCGCGCCAACTGCCTAACTCAAAATACAGTCAAGAAAGTAGCTCTGAAGCTAGAAACGGGATCGACCATAAGCACTAATGTGAAATTACGTACAATTTTCAAATTTCTTGTACTTGCTAACTTTGCAACCTCGGGCAGCTATGTTACCATGGAGGAATCACACAAGATGTGACTTTATAGGCTAGAACTGAAGTCGCGCCAACTGCCTAACTCAAAATACAGTCAAGAAAGTAGCTCTGAAGCTAGAAACAGATCGACCTTACTCACTAATGTGAAATTACGTACAATTTTCAAATTTCTTGTACTTGCTAACTTTGCAACCTCGGGCAGCTATGTTACCATGGAGGAATCACACAAGATTTGACTTTATAGGCTAGAACTGAAGTCGCGCCAACTGCCTAACTCAAAATACAGTCAAGAAAGTAGCTCTGAAGCTAGAAACGGGATCGACCATAAGCACTAATGTAAAATTACGTACAATTTTCAAATTTCTTGTACTTGCTAACTTTGCAACCTCGGGCAGCTATGTTACCATGGAGGAATCACACAAGATTTGACTTTATAGGCTAGAACTGAAGTCGCGCCAACTGCCTAACTCAATATACAGTCAAGAAAGTAGCTCTGAAGCTAGAAACGGGATCGACCATAATCACTAGTGTGAAAATACGTACAATTTTCAAATTTCTTGTACTTGCTATCTTTGCAACCTCGGGCAGCTATGTTACCATGGAGGAATCACACAAGATTTGACTTTATAGCCTAGAACTGAAGTCGCGCCAACTGCCTAACTCAAAATACAGTCAAGAAAGTAGCTCTGAAGCTAGAAACGGGATCGACCACAAGCACTAATGTGAAATTACGTACAATTTTCAAATTTCTTGTACTTGCTAACTTTGCAGCCTCGGGCAGCTATGTTACCATGGAGGAATCACACAAGATTTGACTTTATAGGCTAGAACTGAAGTCGCGCCAACTGCCTAACTCAAAATACAGTCAAGAAAGTAGCTATGAAGCTAGAAACGGGATCGACCATAAGCACTAATGTGAAATTACGTACAATTTTCAAATTTCTTGTACTTGCTAACTTTGCAACCTCGGGCAGCTATGTTACCATGGAGGAATCACACAAGATTTGACTTTATAGGCTAGAACTGAAGTCGCGCCAACTGCCTAACTCAAAATACAGTCAAGAAAGTAGCTCTGAAGCTGAGAAACGGGATCGACCATAAGCACTAATGTGAAATTACGTACAATTTTCAAATTTGTTGTACTTGATAACTTTGCAACCTCGGGCAGCTATGTTACCATGGAGGAATCACACAAGATTTGACTTTATAGGCTAGAACTGAAGTCGCGCCAACTGCCTAACTCAAAATACAGTCAAGAAAGTAGCTCTGAAGCTGGAAACGGGATCGACCATAAGCACTAATGTCAAATTACGTACAATTTTCAAATTTGTTGTACTTCATAACTTTGCAGCCTCGGGCAGCTATGTTACCAAGGAGGAATCACACAAGATTTGACTTTATAGGCTAGAACTGAAGTCGCGCCAACTGCCTAACTCAAAATACAGTCAAGAAAGTAGCTCTGAAGCTAGAAACGGGATCGACCATAAGCACTAATGTGAAATTACGTACAATTTTCAAATTTCTTGTACTTGCTAACTTTGCAGCCTCGGGCAGCTATGTTACCATGGAGGAATCACACAAGATTTGACTTTATAGGCTAGAACTGAAGTCGCGCCAACTGCCTAACTCAAAATACAGTCAAGAAAGTAGCTCTGAAGCTAGAAACGGGATCGACCATAAGCACTAATGTGAAATTACGTACAATTTTCAAATTTCTTGTACTTGCTAACTTTGCAGCCTCGGGCAGCTATGTTACCATGGAGGAATCACACAAGATTTGACTTTATAGGCTAGAACTGAAGTCGCGCCAACTGCCTAACTCAAAATAAAGTCAAGAAAGTAGCTCTGAAGCTAGAAACGGGATCGACCATAAGCACTAATGTGAAATTACGTACAATTTTCAAATTTCTTGTACTGGCTAACTTTGCAACCTCGGGCAGCTATGTTACCATGGAGGAATCACACAAGATTTGACTTTATAGGCTAGAACTGAAGTCGCGCCAACTGCCTAACTCAAAATACAGTCAAGAAAGTAGCTCTGAAGCTAGAAACGGGATCGACCATAAGCACTAATGTGAAATTACGTACAATTTTCAAATTTCTTGTACTTGCTAACTTTGCAACCTCGGGCAGCTATGTTACCATGGAGGAATCACACAAGATTTGACTTTATAGGCTAGAACTGAAGTCGCTCCAACTGCCTAACTCAAAATACAGTCAAGAAAGTAGCTCTGAAGCTAGAAACGGGATCGACCATAAGCACTAATGTGAAATTACGTACAATTTTCAAATTTCTTGTACTTGCTAACTTTGCAACCTCGGGCAGCTATGTTACCATGGAGGAATCACACAAGATTTGACTTTATAGGCTAGAACTGAAGTCGCGCCAACTGCCTAACTCAATATGCAGTCAAAAAAGTAGCTCTGAAGCTAGAAACGGGATCGACCATAAGCACTAATGTGAAATTACGTACAATTTTCAAATTTCTTGTACTTGATGACTTTGCAGCCTCGGGCAGCTATGTTACCATGGAGGAATCACACAAGATTTGACTTTATAGGCTAGAACTGAAGTCGCGCCAACTGCTTAACTCAAAATACAATCAAGAAAGTAGCTCTGGAGCTGAGAAACGGGATCGACCTTAAGCACTAATGTGAAATTACGTACAATTTTCAAATTTCTTGTACTTGCTAACTTTGCAACCTCGGGCAGCTATGTTACCATGGAGGAATCACACAAGATTTGACTTTATAGGCTAGAACTGAAGTCGCGCCAACTGCCTTACTCAAAATACAGTCAAGAAAGTAGCTCTGAATCTGAGAAACGGGATCGACCATAAGCACTAATGTGAAATTACGTACAATTTTCAAATTTCTTGTACTTGCTAACTTTGCAACCTCGGGCAGCTATGTTACCATCTAGGAATCACACAAGATTTGACTTTATAGGCTAGAACTGAAGTCGCGCCAACTGCCTAACTCAAAATACAGTCAAGAAAGTAGCTCTGAAGCTAGAAACGGGATCGACCATAAGCACTAATGTGAAATTACGTAAAATTTTCAAATTTCTTGTACTTGCTAACTTTGCAACCTCGGGCAGCTATGTTACCGTGGAGGAATCACACAAGATTTGACTTTATAGGCTAGAACTGAAGTCGCTCCAACTGCCTAACTCAAAATACAGTCAAGAAAGTAGCTCTGAAGCTAGAAACGGGATCGACCATAAGCACTAATGTGAAATTACGTACAATTTTCAAATTTCTTGTACTTGCTAACTTTGCAGCCTCGGGCAGCTATGTTACCATGGAGGAATCACACAAGATTTGACTTTATAGGCTAGAACTGAAGTCTCGCCAACTGCCTAACTCAATATACAGTCAAGAAAGTAGCTCTGAAGCTAGAAACGGGATCGACCATAAGCACTAATGTCAAATTACGTACAATTTTCAAATTTCTTGTACTTGCTAACTTTGCAACCTCGGGCAGCTATGTTACCATGGAGGAATCACACAAGATTTGACTTTATAGGCTAGAACTGAAGTCGCGCCAACTGCCTAACTCAAAATACAGTCAAGAAAGTAGCTCTGAAGCTGAGAAACGGGATCGACCATAAGCACTAATGTGAAATTACGTACAATTTTCAAATTTGTTGTACTTGCTAACTTTGCAACCTCGGGCAGCTATGTTACCATGGAGGAATCACACAAGATTTGACTTTATAGGCTAGAACTGAAGTCGCGCCAACTGCCTAACTCAAAATACAGTCAAGAAAGTAGCTCTGAAGCTAGAAACGGGATCGACCACAAGCACTAATGTGAAATTACGTACAATTTTCAAATTTCTTGTACTTGCTAACTTTGCAGCCTCGGGCAGCTATGTTACCATGGAGGAATCACACAAGATTTGACTTTATAGGCTAGAACTGAAGTCGCGCCAACTGCCTAACTCAAAATACAGTCAAGAAAGTAGCTCTGAAGCTAGAAACGGGATCGACCATAAGCACTAATGTGAAATTACGTACAATTTTCAAATTTCTTGTACTTGCTAACTTTGCAACCTCGGGCAGCTATGTTACCATGGAGGAATCACACAAGATGTGACTTTATAGGCTAGAACTGAAGTCGCGCCAACTGCCTAACTCAAAATACAGTCAAGAAAGTAGCTCTGAAGCTAGAAACAGATCGACCTTACTCACTAATGTGAAATTACGTACAATTTTCAAATTTCTTGTACTTGCTAACTTTGCAACCTCGGGCAGCTATGTTACCATGGAGGAATCACACAAGATTTGACTTTATAGGCTAGAACTGAAGTCGCGCCAACTGCCTAACTCAAAATACAGTCAAGAAAGTAGCTCTGAAGCTAGAAACGGGATCGACCATAAGCACTAATGTAAAATTACGTACAATTTTCAAATTTCTTGTACTTGCTAACTTTGCAACCTCGGGCAGCTATGTTACCATGGAGGAATCACACAAGATTTGACTTTATAGGCTAGAACTGAAGTCGCGCCAACTGCCTAACTCAATATACAGTCAAGAAAGTAGCTCTGAAGCTAGAAACGGGATCGACCATAATCACTAGTGTGAAAATACGTACAATTTTCAAATTTCTTGTACTTGCTATCTTTGCAACCTCGGGCAGCTATGTTACCATGGAGGAATCACACAAGATTTGACTTTATAGCCTAGAACTGAAGTCGCGCCAACTGCCTAACTCAAAATACAGTCAAGAAAGTAGCTCTGAAGCTAGAAACGGGATCGACCACAAGCACTAATGTGAAATTACGTACAATTTTCAAATTTCTTGTACTTGCTAACTTTGCAGCCTCGGGCAGCTATGTTACCATGGAGGAATCACACAAGATTTGACTTTATAGGCTAGAACTGAAGTCGCGTAAACTGCCTAACTCAAAATACAGTCAAGAAAGTAGCTATGAAGCTAGAAACGGGATCGACCATAAGCACTAATGTGAAATTACGTACAATTTTCAAATTTCTTGTACTTGCTAACTTTGCAACCTCGGGCAGCTATGTTACCATGGAGGAATCACACAAGATTTGACTTTATAGGCTAGAACTGAAGTCGCGCCAACTGCCTAACTCAAAATACAGTCAAGAAAGTAGCTCTGAAGCTGGGAAACGGGATCGACCATAAGCACTAATGTGAAATTACGTACAATTTTCAAATTTGTTGTACTTGATAACTTTGCAACCTCGGGCAGCTATGTTACCATGGAGGAATCACACAAGATTTGACTTTATAGGCTAGAACTGAAGTCGCGCCAACTGCCTAACTCAAAATACAGTCAAGAAAGTAGCTCTGAAGCTGGAAACGGGATCGACCATAAGCACTAATGTCAAATTACGTACAATTTTCAAATTTGTTGTACTTCATAACTTTGCAGCCTCGGGCAGCTATGTTACCAAGGAGGAATCACACAAGATTTGACTTTATAGGCTAGAACTGAAGTCGCGCCAACTGCCTAACTCAAAATACAGTCAAGAAAGTAGCTCTGAAGCTAGAAACGGGATCGACCATAAGCACTAATGTGAAATTACGTACAATTTTCAAATTTCTTGTACTTGCTAACTTTGCAGCCTCGGGCAGCTATGTTACCATGGAGGAATCACACAAGATTTGACTTTATAGGCTAGAACTGAAGTCGCGCCAACTGCCTAACTCAAAATACAGTCAAGAAAGTAGCTCTGAAGCTAGAAACGGGATCGACCATAAGCACTAATGTGAAATTACGTACAATTTTCAAATTTCTTGTACTTGCTAACTTTGCAGCCTCGGGCAGCTATGTTACCATGGAGGAATCACACAAGATTTGACTTTATAGGCTAGAACTGAAGTCGCGCCAACTGCCTAACTCAAAATAAAGTCAAGAAAGTAGCTCTGAAGCTAGAAACGGGATCGACCATAAGCACTAATGTGAAATTACGTACAATTTTCAAATTTCTTGTACTGGCTAACTTTGCAACCTCGGGCAGCTATGTTACCATGGAGGAATCACACAAGATTTGACTTTATAGGCTAGAACTGAAGTCGCGCCAACTGCCTAACTCAAAATACAGTCAAGAAAGTAGCTCTGAAGCTAGAAACGGGATCGACCATAAGCACTAATGTGAAATTACGTACAATTTTCAAATTTCTTGTACTTGCTAACTTTGCAACCTCGGGCAGCTATGTTACCATGGAGGAATCACACAAGATTTGACTTTATAGGCTAGAACTGAAGTCGCTCCAACTGCCTAACTCAAAATACAGTCAAGAAAGTAGCTCTGAAGCTAGAAACGGGATCGACCATAAGCACTAATGTGAAATTACGTACAATTTTCAAATTTCTTGTACTTGCTAACTTTGCAACATCGGGCAGCTATGTTACCATGGAGGAATCACACAAGATTTGACTTTATAGGCTAGAACTGAAGTCGCGCCAACTGCCTAACTCAATATGCAGTCAAAAAAGTAGCTCTGAAGCTAGAAACGGGATCGACCATAAGCACTAATGTGAAATTACGTACAATTTTCAAATTTCTTGTACTTGATGACTTTGCAGCCTCGGGCAGCTATGTTACCATGGAGGAATCACACAAGATTTGACTTAATAGGCTAGAACTGAAGTCGCGTCAACTGCTTAACTCAAAATACAATCAAGAAAGTAGCTCTGGAGCTGAGAAACGGGATCGACCTTAAGCACTAATGTGAAATTACGTACAATTTTCAAATTTCTTGTACTTGCTAACTTTGCAACCTCGGGCAGCTATGTTACCATGGAGGAATCACACAAGATTTGACTTTATAGGCTAGAACTGAAGTCGCGCCAACTGCCTAACTCAAAATACAGTCAAGAAAGTAGCTCTGAAGCTAGAAACGGGATCGACCATAAGCACTAATGTGAAATTACGTACAATTTTCAAATTTCTTGTACTTGCTAACTTTGCAACCTCGGGCAGCTATGTTACCATGGAGGAATCACACAAGATTTGACTTTATAGGCTAGAACTGAAGTCGCGCCAACTGCCTAACTCAATATGCAGTCAAGAAAGTAGCTCTGAAGCTAGAAACGGGATCGACCATAAGCACTAATGTGAAATTACGTACAATTTTCAAATTTCTTGTACTTGATGACTTTGCAGCCTCGGGCAGCTATGTTACCATGGAGGAATCACACAAGATTTGACTTTATAGGCTAAAACTGAAGTCGCGCCAACTGCCAAACTCAAAATACAGTCAAGAAAGTAGCTCTGAAGCTGAGAAACGGGATCGACCATAAGCACTAATGTGAAATTACGTACAATTTTCAAATTTCTTGTACTTGCTAACTTTGCAACCTCGGGCAGCTATGTTACCATGGAGGAATCACACAAGATTTGACTTTATAGGCTAGAACTGAAGTCGCGCCAACTGCCTAACTCAAAATACAGTCAAGAAAGTAGCTCTGAAGCTGAGAAACGGGATCGACCATAAGCACTAATATGAAATTACGTACAATTTTCAAATTTGTTGTACTTGATAACTTTGCAGCCTCGGGCAGCTATGTTACCATGGAGGAATCACACAAGATTTGACTTTATAGGCTAGAACTGAAGTCGCGCCAACTGCTTAACTCAAAATACAGTCAAGAAAGTAGCTCTGAAGCTAGAAACGGGATCGACCATAAGCACTAATGTGAAATTACGTACAATTTTCAAATTTCTTGTACTTGCTAACTTTGCAGCCTCGGGCAGCTATGTTACCATGGAGGATTCACACAAGATTTGACTTCATAGGCTAGAACTGAAGTCGCGCCAACTGCCTAACTCAAAATACAGTCAAGAAAGTAGCTCTGAAGCTAGAAACGGGATCGACCATAAGCACTAATGTGAAATTACGTACAATTTTCAAATTTCTTGTACTTGCTAACTTTGCAACATCGGGCAGCTATGTTACCATGGAGGAATCACACAAGATTTGACTTTATAGGCTAGAACTGAAGTCGCGCCAACTGCCTAACTCAATATGCAGTCAAAAAAGTAGCTCTGAAGCTAGAAACGGGATCGACCATAAGCACTAATGTGAAATTACGTACAATTTTCAAATTTCTTGTACTTGATGACTTTGCAGCCTCGGGCAGCTATGTTACCATGGAGGAATCACACAAGATTTGACTTAATAGGCTAGAACTGAAGTCGCGTCAACTGCTTAACTCAAAATACAATCAAGAAAGTAGCTCTGGAGCTGAGAAACGGGATCGACCTTAAGCACTAATGTGAAATTACGTACAATTTTCAAATTTCTTGTACTTGCTAACTTTGCAACCTCGGGCAGCTATGTTACCATGGAGGAATCACACAAGATTTGACTTTATAGGCTAGAACTGAAGTCGCGCCAACTGCCTAACTCAATATGCAGTCAAGAAAGTAGCTCTGAAGCTAGAAACGGGATCGACCATAAGCACAAATGTGAAATTACGTACAATTTTCAAATTTCTTGTACTTGATGACTTTGCAGCCTCGGGCAGCTATGTTACCATGGAGGAATCACACAAGATTTGACTTTATAGGCTAAAACTGAAGTCGCGCCAACTGCCAAACTCAAAATACAGTCAAGAAAGTAGCTCTGAAGCTGAGAAACGGGATCGACCATAAGCACTAATGTGAAATTACGTACAATTTTCAAATTTCTTGTACTTGCTAACTTTGCAACCTCGGGCAGCTATGTTACCATGGAGGAATCACACAAGATTTGACTTTATAGGCTAGAACTGAAGTCGCGCCAACTGCCTAACTCAAAATACAGTCAAGAAAGTAGCTCTGAAGCTGAGAAACGGGATCGACCATAAGCACTAATATGAAATTACGTACAATTTTCAAATTTGTTGTACTTGATAACTTTGCAGCCTCGGGCAGCTATGTTACCATGGAGGAATCACACAAGATTTGACTTTATAGGCTAGAACTGAAGTCGCGCCAACTGCCTAACTCAAAATACAGTCAAGAAAGTAGCTCTGAAGCTAGAAACGGGATCGACCATAAGCACTAATGTGAAATTACGTACAATTTTCAAATTTCTTGTACTTGCTAACTTTGCAGCCTCGGGCAGCTATGTTACCATGGAGGATTCACACAAGATTTGACTTCATAGGCTAGAACTGAAGTCGCGCCAACTGCCTAACTCAAAATACAGTCAAGAAAGTAGCTCTGAAGCTAGAAACGGGATCGACCATAAGCACTAATGTGAAATTACGTACAATTTTCAAATTTGTTGTACTTGCTAACTTTGCAACCTCGGGCAGCTATGTTACCATGGAGGAATCACACAAGATTTGACTTTATAGGCTAGAACTGAAGTCGCGCCAACTGCCTAACTCAAAATACAGTCAAGAAAGTAGCTCTGAAGCTAGAAACGGGATCGACCATAAGCACTAATGTGAAATTACGTACAATTTTCAAATTTCTTGTACTTGCTAACTTTGCAACCTCGGGCAGCTATGTTACCATCTAGGAATCACACAAGATTTGACTTTATAGGCTAGAACTGAAGTCGCGCCAACTGCCTAACTCAAAATACAGTCAAGAAAGTAGCTCTGAAGCTAGAAACGGGATCGACCATAAGCACTAATGTGAAATTACGTACAATTTTCAAATTTCTTGTACTTGCTAACTTTGCAACCTCGGGCAGCTATGTTACCATGGAGGAATCACACAAGATTTGACTTTATAGGATAGAACTGAAGTCGCTCCAACTGCCTAACTCAAAATACAGTCAAGAAAGTAGCTCTGAAGCTAGAAACGGGATCGACCATAAGCACTAATGTGAAATTACGTACAATTTTCAAATTTCTTGTACTTGCTAACTTTGCAACCTCGGGCAGCTATGTTACCATGGAGGAATCACACAAGATTTGACTTTATAGGCTAGAACTGAAGTCGCGCCAACTGCCTAACTCAAAATACAGTCAAGAAAGTAGCTCTGAAGCTAGAAACGGGATCGACCATAAGCACTAATGTGAAATTACGTACAATTTTCAAATTTCTTGTACTTGCTAACTTTGCAGCCTCGGGCAGCTATGTTCCCATGGAGGAATCACACAAGATTTGACTTTATAGGCTAGAACTGAAGTCGCGCCAACTGCCTAACTCAAAATACAGTCAAGAAAGTAGCTCTGAAGCTAGAAACGGGATCGACCACAAGCACTAATGTGAAATTACGTACAATTTTCAAATTTCTTGTACTTGCTAACTTTGCAGCCTCGGGCAGCTATGTTACCATGGAGGAATCACACAAGATTTGACTTTATAGGCTAGAACTGAAGTCGCGCCAACTGCCTAACCCAAAATACAGTCAAGAAAGTAGCTCTGAAGCTAGAAACGGGATCGACCATAAGCACTAATGTGAAATTACGTACAATTTTCAAATTTCTTGTACTTGCTAACTTTGCAGCCTCGGGCAGCTATGTTACCATGGAGGAATCACACAAGATGTGACTTTATAGGCTAGAACTGAAGTCGCGCCAACTGCCTAACTCAAAATACAGTCAAGAAAGTAGCTCTGAAGCTAGAAACAGATCGACCTTAAGCACTAATGTGAAATTACGTACAATTTTCAATTTTCTTGTACTTGCTAACTTTGCAACCTCGGGCAGCTATGTTACCATGGAGGAATCACACAAGCTTTGACTTTATAGGCTAGAACTGAAGTCGCGCCAACTGCCTAACTCAAAATACAGTCAAGAAAGTAGCTCTGAAGCTAGAAACGGGATCGACCATAAGCACTAATGTAAAATTACGTACAATTTTCAAATTTCTTGTACTTGCTAACTTTGCAACCTCGGGCAGCTATGTTACCATGGAGGAATCACACAAGATTTGACTTTATAGGCTAGAACTGAAGTCGCGCCAACTGCCTAACTCAATATACAGTCAAGAAAGTAGCTCTGAAGCTAGAAACGGGATCGACCATAATCACTAGTGTGAAAATACGTACAATTTTCAAATTTCTTGTACTTGCTATCTTTGCAACCTCGGGCAGCTATGTTACCATGGAGGAATCACACAAGATTTGACTTTATAGCCTAGAACTGAAGTCGCGCCAACTGCCTAACTCAAAATACAGTCAAGAAAGTAGCTCTGAAGCTAGAAACGGGATCGACCACAAGCACTAATGTGAAATTACGTACAATTTTCAAATTTCTTGTACTTGCTAACTTTGCAGCCTCGGGCAGCTATGTTACCATGGAGGAATCACACAAGATTTGACTTTATAGGCTAGAACTGAAGTCGCGCCAACTGCCTAACTCAAAATACAGTCAAGAAAGTAGCTCTGAAGCTAGAAACGGGATCGACCATAAGCACTAATGTGAAATTACGTACAATTTTCAAATTTCTTGTACTTGCTAAATTTGCAACCTCGGGCAGCTATGTTACCATGGAGGAATCACACAAGATTTGACTTTATAGGCTAGAACTGAAGTCGCGCCAACTGCCTAACTCAAAATACAGTCAAGAAAGTAGCTCTGAAGCTAGAAACGGGATCGACCATAAGCACTAATGTAAAATTACGTACAATTTTCAAATTTCTTGTACTTGCTAACTTTGCAACCTCGGGCAGCTATGTTACCATGGAGGAATCACACAAGATTTGACTTTATAGGCTAGAACTGAAGTCGCGCCAACTGCTTAACTCAAAATACAGTCAAGAAAGTAGCTCTGAAGCTAGAAACGGGATCGACCATAAGCACTAATGTGAAATTACGTACAATTTTCAAATTTCTTGTACTTGCTAACTTTGCAGCCTCGGGCAGCTATGTTACCATGGAGGAATCACACAAGATATGACTTTATAGGCTAGAACTGAAGTCGCGCCAACTGCCTAACTCAAAATACAGTCAAGAAAGTAGCTCTGAAGCTAGAAACGGGATCGACCATAAGCACTAATGTGAAATTACGTACAATTTTCAAATTTCTTGTACTTGCTAACTTTGCAGCCTCGGGCAGCTATGTTACCATGGAGGAATCACACAAGATTTGACTTTATAGGCTAGAAATGAAGTCGCGCCAACTGCCTAACTCAAAATACAGTCAAGAAAGTAGCTCTGAAGCTAGAAACGGGATCGACCATAAGCACTAATGTGAAATTACGTACAATTTTCAAATTTCTTGTACTTGCTAACTTTGCAGCCTCGGGCAGCTATGTTACCATGGAGGAATCACACAAGATTTGACTTTATAGGCTAGAACTGAAGTCGCGCCAACTGCCTAACTCAAAATACAGTCAAGAAAGTAGCTCTGAAGCTAGAAACGGGATCGACCATAAGCACTAATGTGAAATTACGTACAATTTTCAAATTTCTTGTACTTGCTAACTTTGCAACCTCGGGCAGCTATGTTACCATGGAGGAATCACACAAGATATGACTTTATAGGCTAGAACTGAAGTCGCGCCAACTGCTTAACTCAAAATACAGTCAAGAAAGTAGCTCTGAAGCTGAGAAATGGGATCGACCATAAGCACTAATGTGAAATTACGTACAATTTTCAAATTTGTTGTACTTGCTAACTTTGCAACCTCGGGCAGCTATGTTACCATGGAGGAATCACACAAGATTTGACTTTATAGGCTAGAACTGAAGTCGCGCCAACTGCCTAACTCAAAATACAGTCAAGAAAGTAGCTCTGAAGCTAGAAACGGGATCGACCACAAGCACTAATGTGAAATTACGTACAATTTTCAAATTTCTTGTACTTGCTAACTTTGCAGCCTCGGGCAGCTATGTTACCATGGAGGAATCACACAAGATTTGACTTTATAGGCTAGAACTGAAGTCGCGCCAACTGCCTAACTCAAAATACAGTCAAGAAAGTAGCTCTGAAGCTAGAAACGGGATCGACCATAAGCACTAATGTGAAATTACGTACAATTTTCAAATTTCTTGTACTTGCTAACTTTGCAGCCTCGGGCAGCTATGTTACCATGGAGGAATCACACAAGATGTGACTTTATAGGCTAGAACTGAAGTCGCGCCAACTGCCTAACTCAAAATACAGTCAAGAAAGTAGCTCTGAAGCTAGAAACAGATCGACCTTAAGCACTAATGTGAAATTACGTACAATTTTCAAATTTCTTGTACTTGCTAACTTTGCAACCTCGGGCAGCTATGTTACCATGGAGGAATCACACAAGATTTGACTTTATAGGCTAGAACTGAAGTCGCGCCAACTGCCTAACTCAAAATACAGTCAAGAAAGTAGCTCTGAAGCTAGAAACGGGATCGACCATAAGCACTAATGTAAAATTACGTACAATTTTCAAATTTCTTGTACTTGCTAACTTTGCAGCCTCGGGCAGCTATGTTACCATGGAGGAATCACACAAGATTTGACTTTATAGGCTAGAACTGAAGTCGCGCCAACTGCCTAACTCAATATACAGTCAAGAAAGTAGCTCTGAAGCTAGAAACGGGATCGACCATAATCACTAGTGTGAAAATACGTACAATTTTCAAATTTCTTGTACTTGCTATCTTTGCAACCTCGGGCAGCTATGTTACCATGGAGGAATCACACAAGATTTGACTTTATAGCCTAGAACTGAAGTCGCGCCAACTGCCTAACTCAAAATACAGTCAAGAAAGTAGCTCTGAAGCTAGAAACGGGATCGACCACAAGCACTAATGTGAAATTACGTACAATTTTCAAATTTCTTGTACTTGCTAACTTTGCAGCCTCGGGCAGCTATGTTACCATGGAGGAATCACACAAGATTTGACTTTATAGGCTAGAACTGAAGTCGCGCCAACTGCCTAACTCAAAATACAGTCAAGAAAGTAGCTCTGAAGCTAGAAACGGGATCGACCATAAGCACTAATGTGAAATTACGTACAATTTTCAAATTTCTTGTACTTGCTAACTTTGCAGCCTCGGGCAGCTATGTTACCATGGAGGAATCACACAAGATTTGACTTTATAGGCTAGAACTGAAGTCGCGCCAACTGCCTAACTCAAAATACAGTCAAGAAAGTAGCTCTGAAGCTAGAAACGGGATCGACCATAAGCACTAATGTGAAATTACGTACAATTTTCAAATTTCTTGTACTTGCTAACTTTGCAGCCTCGGGCAGCTATGTTACCATGGAGGAATCACACAAGATTTGACTTTATAGGCTAGAACTGAAGTCGCGCCAACTGCCTAACTCAAAATACAGTCAAGAAAGTAGCTCTGAAGCTAGAAACGGGATCGACCATAAGCACTAATGTGAAATTACGTACAATTTTCAAATTTCTTGTACTTGCTAAATTTGCAACCTCGGGCAGCTATGTTACCATGGAGGAATCACACAAGATTTGACTTTATAGGCTAGAACTGAAGTCGCGCCAACTGCCTAACTCAAAATACAGTCAAGAAAGTAGCTCTGAAGCTAGAAACGTGATCGACCATAAGCACTAATGTAAAATTACGTACAATTTTCAAATTTCTTGTACTTGCTAACTTTGCAACCTCGGGCAGCTATGTTACCATGGAGGAATCACACAAGATTTGACTTTATAGGCTAGAACTGAAGTCGCGCCAACTGCTTAACTCAAAATACAGTCAAGAAAGTAGCTCTGAAGCTAGAAACGGGATCGACCATAAGCACTAATGTGAAATTACGTACAATTTTCAAATTTCTTGTACTTGCTAACTTTGCAGCCTCGGGCAGCTATGTTACCATGGAGGAATCACACAAGATATGACTTTATAGGCTAGAACTGAAGTCGCGCCAACTGCTTAACTCAAAATACAGTCAAGAAAGTAGCTCTGAAGCTAGAAACGGGATCGACCATAAGCACTAATGTGAAATTACGTACAATTTTCATATTTCTTGTACTTGCTAACTTTGCAGCCTCGGGCAGCTATGTTACCATGGAGGAATCACACAAGATTTGACTTTATAGGCTAGAAATGAAGTCGCGCCAACTGCCTAACTCAATATACAGTCAAGAAAGTAGCTCTGAAGCTAGAAACGGGATCGACCATAAGCACTAATGTGAAATTACGTACAATTTTCAAATTTCTTGTACTTGCTAACTTTGCAGCCTCGGGCAGCTATGTTACCATGGAGGAATCACACAAGATTTGACTTTATAGGCTAGAACTGAAGTCGCGCCAACTGCCTAACTCATAATACAGTCAAGAAAGTAGCTCTGAAGCTAGAAACGGGATCGACCATAAGCACTAATGTGAAATTACGTACAATTTTCAAATTTCTTGTACTTGCTAACTTTGCAACCTCGGGCAGCTATGTTACCATGGAGGAATCACACAAGATTTGACTTTATAGGCTAGAACTGAAGTCGCGCCAACTGCCTAACTCAATATACAGTCAAGAAAGTAGCTCTGAAGCTAGAAACGGGATCGACCATAAGCACTAATGTGAAATTACGTACAATTTTCAAATTTCTTGTACTTGCTAAATTTGCAGCCTCGGGCAGCTATGTTACCATGGAGGAATCACACAAGATTTGACTTTATAGGCTAGAACTGAAGTCGCGCCAACTGCCTAACTCAAAATACAGTCAAGAAAGTAGCTCTGAAGCCAGAAACGGGATCGAACATAAGCACTAATGTGAAATTACGTACAATTTTCAAATTTCTTGTACTTGCTAACTTTGCAGCCTCGGGCAGCTATGTTACCATGGAGGAATCACACAAGATTTGACTTTATAGGCTAGAACTGAAGTCGCGCCAACTGCCTAACTCAAAATACAGTCAAGAAAGTAGCTCTGAAGCTAGAAACGGGATCGACCATAAGCACTAATGTGAAATTACGTACAATTTTCAAATTTCTTGTACTTGCTAAATTTGCAGCCTCGGGCAGCTATGTTACCATGGAGGAATCACACAAGATTTGACTTTATAGGCTAGAACTGAAGTCGCGCCAACTGCCTAACTCAAAATACAGTCAAGAAAGTAGCTCTGAAGCTAGAAACGGGATCGAACATAAGCACTAATGTGAAATTACGTACAATTTTCAAATTTCTTGTACTTGCTAACTTTGCAGCCTCGGGCAGCTATGTTACCATGGAGGAATCACACAAGATTTGACTTTATAGGCTAGAACTGAAGTCGCGCCAACTGCCTAACTCAAAATACAGTCAAGAAAGTAGCTCTGAAGCTGGAAACGGGATCGACCATAAGCACTAATGTGAAATTACGTACAAGTTTCAAATTTCTTGTACTTGCTAACTTTGCAGCCTCGGGCAGCTATGTTACCATGGAGGAATCACACAAGATTTGACTTTATAGGCTAGAACTGAAGTCGCGCCAACTGCCTAACTCAATATACAGTCAAGAAAGTAGCTCTGAAGCTAGAAACGGGATCGACCATAAGCACTAATGTGAAATTACGTACAATTTTCAAATTTCTTGTACTTGCTAAATTTGCAGCCTCGGGCAGCTATGTTACCATGGAGGAATCACACAAGATTTGACTTTATAGGCTAGAACTGAAGTCGCGCCAACTGCCTAATTCAAAATACAGTCAAGAAAGTAGCTCTGAAGCCAGAAACGGGATCGAACATAAGCACTAATGTGAAATTACGTACAATTTTCAAATTTCTTGTACTTGCTAACTTTGCAGCCTCGGGCAGCTATGTTACCATGGAGGAATCACACAAGATTTGACTTTATAGGCTAGAACTGAAGTCGCGCCAACTGCCTAACTCAAAATACAGTCAAGAAAGTAGCTCTGAAGCTAGAAACGGGATCGACCATAAGCACTAATGTGAAATTACGTACAATTTTCAAATTTCTTGTACTTGCTAAATTTGCAGCCTCGGGCAGCTATGTTACCATGGAGGAATCACACAAGATTTGACTTTATAGGCTAGAACTGAAGTCGCGCCAACTGCCTAACTCAAAATACAGTCAAGAAAGTAGCTCTGAAGCTAGAAACGGGATCGAACATAAGCACTAATGTGAAATTACGTACAATTTTCAAATTTCTTGTACTTGCTAACTTTGCAGCCTCGGGCAGCTATGTTACCATGGAGGAATCACACAAGATTTGACTTTATAGGCTAGAACTGAAGTCGCGCCAACTGCCTAACTCAAAATACAGTCAAGAAAGTAGCTCTGAAGCTGGAAACGGGATCGACCATAAGCACTAATGTGAAATTACGTACAAGTTTCAAATTTCTTGTACTTGCTAACTTTGCAGCCTCGGGCAGCTATGTTACCATGGAGGAATCACACAAGATTTGACTTTATAGGCTAGAACTGAAGTCGCGCCAACTGCCTAACTCAATATACAGTCAAGAAAGTAGCTCTGAAGCTAGAAACGGGATCGACCATAAGCACTTATGTGAAATTACGTACAATTTTCAAATTTGTTGTACTTGATAACTTTGCAGCCTCGGGCAGCTATGTTACCATTGAGGAATCACACAAGATTTGACTTTATAGGCTAGAACTGAAGTCGCGCCAACTGCCTAACTCAATATACAGTCAAGAAAGTAGCTCTGAAGCTGAGAAACGGGATCGATCATAAGCACTAATGTGAAATTACGTACAATTTTCAAATTTGTTGTACTTGATAACTTTGCAGCCTCGGGCAGCTATGTTACCATGGAGGAATCACACAAGATTTGACTTTATAGGCTAGAACTGAAGTCGCGCCAACTGCCTAACTCAAAATACAGTCAAGAAAGTAGCTCTGAAGCTAGAAACGGGATCGACCACAAGCACTAATGTGAAATTACGTACAATTTTCAAATTTCTTGTACCTGCTAACTTTGCAACCTCGGGCAGCTATGTTACCATGGAGGAATCACACAAGATTTGACTTTACAGGCTAGAACTGAAGTCGCGCCAACTGCCTAACTCAATATACAGTCAAGAAAGTAGCTCTGAAGCTAGAAACGGGATCGACCATAAGCACTAATGTGAAATTACGTACAATTTTCAAATTTCTTGTACTTGCTATCTTTGCAACCTCGGGCAGCTATGTTACCATGGAGGAATCACACAAGATTTATAGGCTAGAACTGAAGTCGCGCCAACTGCCTAACTCAAAATACAGTCAAGAAAGTAGCTCTGAAGCTAGAAACGGGATCGACCATAAGCACTAATGTAAAATTACGTACAATTTTCAAATTTCTTGTACTTGCTAACTTTGCAACCTCGGGCAGCTATGTTACCATGGAGGAATCACACAAGATTTGACTTTATAGGCTAGAACTGAAGTCGCGCCAACTGTCTAACTCAAAATACAGTCAAGAAAGTAGCTCTGAAGCTAGAAACGGGATCGACCATAAGCACTAATGTGAAATTACGTACAATTTTCAAATTTCTTGTACTTGCTAACTTTGCAACCTCGGGCAGCTATGTTACCATGGAGGAATCACACAAAATTTGACTTTATAGGCTAGAACTGAAGTCGCGCCAACTGTCTAACTCAAAATACAGTCAAGAAAGTAGCTCTGAAGCTAGAAACGGGATCGACCATAAGCACTAATGTGAAATTACGTACAATTTTCAAATTTCTTGTACTTGCTAACTTTGCAACCTCGGGCAGCTATGTTACCATGGAGGAATCACACAAGTTTTATAGGCTAGAACTGAAGTCGCGCCAACTGTCTAACTCAAAATACAGTCAAGAAAGTAGCTCTGAAGCTAGAAACGGGATCGACCATAAGCACTAATGTGAAATTACGTACAATTTTCAAATTTCTTGTACTTGCTAACTTTGCAACCTCGGGCAGCTATGTTACCATGGAGGAATCACACAAGATTTGACTTTATAGGCTAGAACTGAAGTCGCGCCAACTGCCTAACTCAATATGCAGTCAAAAAAGTAGCTCTGAAGCTAGAAACGGGATCGACCATAAGCACTAATGTGAAATTACGTACAATTTTCAAATTTCTTGTACTTGATGACTTTGCAGCCTCGGGCAGCTATGTTACCATGGAGGAATCACACAAGATTTGACTTTATAGGCTAGAACTGAAGTCGCGCCAACTGCTTAACTCAAAATACAATCAAGAAAGTAGCTCTGAAGCTAGAAACGGGATCGACCATAAGCACTAATGTGAAATTACGTACAATTTTCAAATTTCTTGTACTTGATGACTTTGCAGCCTCGGGCAGCTATGTTACCATGGAGGAATCACACAAGATTTGACTTTATAGGCTAGAACTGAAGTCGCGCCAACTGCCTAACTCAATATGCAGTCAAGAAAGTAGCTCCGAAGCTAGAAACGGGATCGACCATAAGCACTAATGTGAAATTACGTACAATTTTCAAATTTCTTGTACTTGCTAACTTTGCAGCCTCGGGCAGCTATGTTACCATGGAGGAATCACACAAGATTTGACTTTATAGGCTATAACTGAAGTCGCGCCAACTGCTTAACTCAAAATACAGTCAAGAAAGTAGCTCTGAAGCTAGAAACGGGATCGACCATAAGCACTAATGTGAAATTACGTACAATTTTCAAATTTCTTGTACTTGCTAACTTTGCAGCCTCGGGCAGCTATGTTACCATGGAGGAATCACACAAGATTTGACTTTATAGGCTAGAACTGAAGTCGCGCCAACTGCCTAACTCAAAATACAGTCAAGAAAGTAGCTCTGAAGCTAGAAACGGGATCGACCACAAGCACTAATGTGAAATTACGTACAATTTTCAAATTTCTTGTACCTGCTAACTTTGCAACCTCGGGCAGCTATGTTACCATGGAGGAATCACACAAGATTTGACTTTACAGGCTAGAACTGAAGTCGCGCCAACTGCCTAACTCAATATACAGTCAAGAAAGTAGCTCTGAAGCTAGAAACGGGATCGACCATAATCACTAATGTGAAATTACGTACAGTACAATTTTCAAATTTCTTGTACTTGCTATCTTTGCAACCTCGGGCAGCTATGTTACCATGGAGGAATCACACAAGATTTATAGGCTAGAACTGAAGTCGCGCCAACTGTCTAACTCAAAATACAGTCAAGAAAGTAGCTCTGAAGCTAGAAACGGGATCGACCATAAGCACTAATGTGAAATTACGTACAATTTTCAAATTTCTTGTACTTGCTAACTTTGCAACCTCGGGCAGCTATGTTACCATGGAGGAATCACACAAAATTTGACTTTATAGGCTAGAACTGAAGTCGCGCCAACTGTCTAACTCAAAATACAGTCAAGAAAGTAGCTCCGAAGCTAGAAACGGGATCGACCATAAGCACTAATGTGAAATTACGTACAATTTTCAAATTTCTTGTACTTGCTAACTTTGCAGCCTCGGGCAGCTATGTTACCATGGAGGAATCACACAAGATTTGACTTTATAGGCTAGAACTGAAGTCGCGCCAACTGCTTAACTCAAAATACAGTCAAGAAAGTAGCTCTGAAGCTAGAAACGGGATCGACCATAAGCACTAATGTGAAATTACGTACAATTTTCAAATTTCTTGTACTTGCTAACTTTGCAGCCTCGGGCAGCTATGTTACCATGGAGGAATCACACAAGATTTGACTTTATAGGCTAGAAATGAAGTCGCGCCAACTGCCTAACTCAAAATACAGTCAAGAAAGTAGCTCTGAAGCTAGAAACGGGATCGACCATAAGCACTAATGTGAAATTACGTACAATTTTCAAATTTCTTGTACTTGCTAACTTTGCAACCTCGGGCAGCTATGTTACCATGGAGGAATCACACAAGATTTGACTTTATAGGCTAGAACTGAAGTCGCGCCAACTGCCTAACTCAATATGCAGTCAAGAAAGTAGCTCTGAAGCTAGAAACGGGATCGACCATAAGCACTAATGTGAAATTACGTACAATTTTCAAATTTCTTGTACTTGCTAACTTTGCAACCTCGGGCAGCTATGTTACCATGGAGGAATCACACAAGATTTGACTTTATAGGCTAGAACTGAAGTCGCGCCAACTGCCTAACTCAATATGCAGTCAAAAAAGTAGCTCTGAAGCTAGAAACGGGATCGACCATAAGCACTAATGTGAAATTACGTACAATTTTCAAATTTCTTGTACTTGATGACTTTGCAGCCTCGGGCAGCTATGTTACCATGGAGGAATCACACAAGATTTGACTTTATAGGCTAGAACTGAAGTCGCGCCAACTGCTTAACTCAAAATACAATCAAGAAAGTAGCTCTGAAGCTAGAAACGGGATCGACCATAAGCACTAATGTGAAATTACGTTCAATTTTCAAATTTCTTGTACTTGATGACTTTGCAGCCTCGGGCAGCTATGTTACCATGGAGGAATCACACAAGATTTGACTTTATAGGCTAGAACTGAAGTCGCGCCAACTGCCTAAC
The DNA here is from genome assembly GCA_958301585.1 of Merodon equestris. Lineage (NCBI taxonomy): Eukaryota > Metazoa > Arthropoda > Insecta > Diptera > Syrphidae > Merodon > Merodon equestris. Next base: position 87,218,830 of record OY284414.1, read on the forward strand.
TCAATATGCAGTCAAGAAAGTAGCTCTGAAGCTAGAAACGGGATCGACCATAAGCACTAATGTGAAATTACGTACAATTTTCAAATTTCTTGTACTTGATGACTTTGCAGCCTCGGGCAGCTATGTTACCATGGAGGAATCACACAAGATTTGACTTTATAGGCTAAAACTGAAGTCGCGCCAACTGCCAAACTCAAAATACAGTCAAGAAAGTAGCTCTGAAGCTGAGAAACGGGATCGACCATAAGCACTAATGTGAAATTACGTACAATTTTCAAATTTCTTGTACTTGCTAACTTTGCAACCTCGGGCAGCTATGTTACCATGGAGGAATCACACAAGATTTGACTTTATAGGCTAGAACTGAAGTCGCGCCAACTGCCTAACTCAAAATACAGTCAAGAAAGTAGCTCTGAAGCTAGAAACGGGATCGACCATAAGCACTAATGTGAAATTACGTACAATTTTCAAATTTCTTGTACTTGATGACTTTGCAGCCTCGGGCAGCTATGTTACCATGGAGGAATCACACAAGATTTGACTTTATAGGCTAAAACTGAAGTCGCGCCAACTGCCAAACTCAAAATACAGTCAAGAAAGTAGCTCTGAAGCTGAGAAACGGGATCGACCATAAGCACTAATGTGAAATTACGTACAATTTTCAAATTTCTTGTAATTGCTAACTTTGCAACCTCGGGCAGCTATGTTACCATGGAGGAATGACACAAGATTTGACTTTATAGGCTAGAACTGAAGTCGCGCCAACTGCCTAACTCAAAATACAGTCAAGAAAGTAGCTCTGAAGCTAGAAACGGGATCGACCATAAGCACTAATGTGAAATTACGTACAATTTTAAAATTTCTTGTACTTGCTAACTTGCAGCCTCGGGCAGCTATGTTACCATGGAGGAATCACACAAGATTTGACTTTATAGGCTAGAACTGAAGTCGCGCCAACTGCCTAACTCAAAATACAGTCAAGAAAGTAGCTCTGAAGCTAGAAACGGGATCGACCACAAGCACTAATGTGAAATTACGTACAATTTTCAAATTTCTTGTACTTGCTAACTTTGCAGCCTCGGGCAGCTATGTTACCATGGAGGAATCACACAAGATTTGACTTTATAGGCTAGAACTGAAGTCGCGCCAACTGCCTAACTCAAAATACAGTCAAGAAAGTAGCTCTGAAGCTGAGAAACGGGATCGACCATAAGCACTAATATGAAATTACGTACAATTTTCAAATTTGTTGTACTTGATAACTTTGCAGCCTCGGGCAGCTATGTTACCATGGAGGAATCACACAAGATTTGACTTTATAGGCTAGAACTGAAGTCGCGCCGACTGCCTAACTCAAAATAAAGTCAAGAAAGTAGCTCTGAAGCTAGAAACGGGATCGACCATAAGCACTAATGTGAAATTACGTACAATTTTCAAATTTCTTGTACTTGCTAACTTTGCAGCCTCGGGCAGCTATGTTACCATGGAGGATTCACACAAGATTTGACTTTATAGGCTAGAACTGAAGTCGCGCCAACTGCCTAACTCAAAATACAGTCAAGAAAGTAGCTCTGAAGCTAGAAACGGGATCGACCATAAGCACTAATGTGAAATTACGTACAATTTTCAAATTTGTTGTACTTGCTAACTTTGCAACCTCGGGCAGCTATGTTACCATGGAGGAATCACACAAGATTTGACTTTATAGGCTAGAACTGAAGTCGCGCCAACTGCCTAACTCAAAATACAGTCAAGAAAGTAGCTCTGAAGCTAGAAACGGGATCGACCATAAGCACTAATGTGAAATTACGTACAATTTTCAAATTTCTTGTACTTGCTAACTTTGCAACCTCGGGCAGCTATGTTACCATCTAGGAATCACACAAGATTTGACTTTATAGGCTAGAACTGAAGTCGCGCCAACTGCCTAACTCAAAATACAGTCAAGAAAGTAGCTCTGAAGCTAGAAACGGGATCGACCATAAGCACTAATGTGAAATTACGTACAATTTTCAAATTTCTTGTACTTGCTAACTTTGCAACCTCGGGCAGCTATGTTACCATGGAGGAATCACACAAGATTTGACTTTATAGGCTAGAACTGAAGTCGCGCCAACTGCCTAACTCAATATGCAGTCAAAAAAGTAGCTCTGAAGCTAGAAACGGGATCGACCATAAGCACTAATGTGAAATTACGTACAATTTTCAAATTTCTTGTACTTGATGACTTTGCAGCCTCGGGCAGCTATGTTACCATGGAGGAATCACACAAGATTTGACTTTATAGGCTAGAACTGAAGTCGCGCCAACTGCTTAACTCAAAATACAATCAAGAAAGTAGCTCTGGAGCTGAGAAACGGGATCGACCTTAAGCACTAATGTGAAATTACGTACAATTTTCAAATTTCTTGTACTTGCTAACTTTGCAACCTCGGGCAGCTATGTTACCATGGAGGAATCACACAAGATTTGACTTTATAGGCTAGAACTGAAGTCGCGCCAACTGCCTAACTCAAAATACAGTCAAGAAAGTAGCTCTGAAGCTAGAAACGGGATCGACCATAAGCACTAATGTGAAATTACGTACAATTTTCAAATTTCTTGTACTTGCTAACTTTGCAACCTCGGGCAGCTATGTTACCATGGAGGAATCACACAAGATTTGACTTTATAGGCTAGAACTGAAGTCGCGCCAACTGCCTAACTCAAAATACAGTCAAGAAAGTAGCTCTGAAGCTGAGAAATGGGATCGACCATAAGCACTAATGTGAAATTACGTACAATTTTCAAATTTGTTGTACTTGCTAACTTTGCAACCTCGGGCAGCTATGTTACCATGGAGGAATCACACAAGATTTGACTTTATAGGCTAGAACTGAAGTCGCGCCAACTGCCTAACTCAAAATACAGTCAAGAAAGTAGCTCTGAAGCTAGAAACGGGATCGACCACAAGCACTAATGTGAAATTACGTACAATTTTCAAATTTCTTGTACTTGCTAACTTTGCAGCCTCGGGCAGCTATGTTACCATGGAGGAATCACACAAGATTTGACTTTATAGGCTAGAACTGAAGTCGCGCCAACTGCCTAACTCAAAATACAGTCAAGAAAGTAGCTCTGAAGCTAGAAACGGGATCGACCATAAGCACTAATGTGAAATTACGTACAATTTTCAAATTTCTTGTACTTGCTAACTTTGCAGCCTCGGGCAGCTATGTTACCATGGAGGAATCACACAAGATGTGACTTTATAGGCTAGAACTGAAGTCGCGCCAACTGCCTAACTCAAAATACAGTCAAGAAAGTAGCTCTGAAGCTAGAAACAGATCGACCTTAAGCACTAATGTGAAATTACGTACAATTTTCAAATTTCTTGTACTTGCTAACTTTGCAACCTCGGGCAGCTATGTTACCATGGAGGAATCACACAAGATTTGACTTTATAGGCTAGAACTGAAGTCGCGCCAACTGCCTAACTCAAAATACAGTCAAGAAAGTAGCTCTGAAGCTAGAAACGGGATCGACCATAAGCACTAATGTAAAATTACGTACAATTTTCAAATTTCTTGTACTTGCTAACTTTGCAGCCTCGGGCAGCTATGTTACCATGGAGGAATCACACAAGATTTGACTTTATAGGCTAGAACTGAAGTCGCGCCAACTGCCTAACTCAATATACAGTCAAGAAAGTAGCTCTGAAGCTAGAAACGGGATCGACCATAATCACTAGTGTGAAAATACGTACAATTTTCAAATTTCTTGTACTTGCTATCTTTGCAACCTCGGGCAGCTATGTTACCATGGAGGAATCACACAAGATTTGACTTTATAGCCTAGAACTGAAGTCGCGCCAACTGCCTAACTCAAAATACAGTCAAGAAAGTAGCTCTGAAGCTAGAAACGGGATCGACCACAAGCACTAATGTGAAATTACGTACAATTTTCAAATTTCTTGTACTTGCTAACTTTGCAGCCTCGGGCAGCTATGTTACCATGGAGGAATCACACAAGATTTGACTTTATAGGCTAGAACTGAAGTCGCGCCAACTGCCTAACTCAAAATACAGTCAAGAAAGTAGCTCTGAAGCTAGAAACGGGATCGACCATAAGCACTAATGTGAAATTACGTACAATTTTCAAATTTCTTGTACTTGCTAACTTTGCAGCCTCGGGCAGCTATGTTACCATGGAGGAATCACACAAGATTTGACTTTATAGGCTAGAACTGAAGTCGCGCCAACTGCCTAACTCAAAATACAGTCAAGAAAGTAGCTCTGAAGCTAGAAACGGGATCGACCATAAGCACTAATGTAAAATTACGTACAATTTTCAAATTTCTTGTACTTGCTAACTTTGCAACCTCGGGCAGCTATGTTACCATGGAGGAATCACACAAGATTTGACTTTATAGGCTAGAACTGAAGTCGCGCCAACTGCTTAACTCAAAATACAGTCAAGAAAGTAGCTCTGAAGCTAGAAACGGGATCGACCATAAGCACTAATGTGAAATTACGTACAATTTTCAAATTTCTTGTACTTGCTAACTTTGCAGCCTCGGGCAGCTATGTTACCATGGAGGAATCACACAAGATATGACTTTATAGGCTAGAACTGAAGTCGCGCCAACTGCTTAACTCAAAATACAGTCAAGAAAGTAGCTCTGAAGCTAGAAACGGGATCGACCATAAGCACTAATGTGAAATTACGTACAATTTTCATATTTCTTGTACTTGCTAACTTTGCAGCCTCGGGCAGCTATGTTACCATGGAGGAATCACACAAGATTTGACTTTATAGGCTAGAAATGAAGTCGCGCCAACTGCCTAACTCAATATACAGTCAAGAAAGTAGCTCTGAAGCTAGAAACGGGATCGACCATAAGCACTAATGTGAAATTACGTACAATTTTCAAATTTCTTGTACTTGCTAACTTTGCAGCCTCGGGCAGCTATGTTACCATGGAGGAATCACACAAGATTTGACTTTATAGGCTAGAACTGAAGTCGCGCCAACTGCCTAACTCAAAATACAGTCAAGAAAGTAGCTCTGAAGCTAGAAACGGGATCGACCATAAGCACTAATGTGAAATTACGTACAATTTTCAAATTTCTTGTACTTGCTAACTTTGCAACCTCGGGCAGCTATGTTACCATGGAGGAATCACACAAGATTTGACTTTATAGGCTAGAACTGAAGTCGCGCCAACTGCCTAACTCAATATACAGTCAAGAAAGTAGCTCTGAAGCTAGAAACGGGATCGACCATAAGCACTAATGTGAAATTACGTACAATTTTCAAATTTCTTGTACTTGCTAAATTTGCAGCCTCGGGCAGCTATGTTACCATGGAGGAATCACACAAGATTTGACTTTATAGGCTAGAACTGAAGTCGCGCCAACTGCCTAACTCAAAATACAGTCAAGAAAGTAGCTCTGAAGCCAGAAACGGGATCGAACATAAGCACTAATGTGAAATTACGTACAATTTTCAAATTTCTTGTACTTGCTAACTTTGCAGCCTCGGGCAGCTATGTTACCATGGAGGAATCACACAAGATTTGACTTTATAGGCTAGAACTGAAGTCGCGCCAACTGCCTAACTCAAAATACAGTCAAGAAAGTAGCTCTGAAGCTAGAAACGGGATCGACCATAAGCACTAATGTGAAATTACGTACAATTTTCAAATTTCTTGTACTTGCTAACTTTGCAACCTCGGGCAGCTATGTTACCATGGAGGAATCACACAAGATTTGACTTTATAGGCTAGAACTGAAGTCGCGCCAACTGCCTAACTCAATATACAGTCAAGAAAGTAGCTCTGAAGCTAGAAACGGGATCGACCATAAGCACTAATGTGAAATTACGTACAATTTTCAAATTTCTTGTACTTGCTAAATTTGCAGCCTCGGGCAGCTATGTTACCATGGAGGAATCACACAAGATTTGACTTTATAGGCTAGAACTGAAGTCGCGCCAACTGCCTAACTCAAAATACAGTCAAGAAAGTAGCTCTGAAGCTAGAAACGGGATCGAACATAAGCACTAATGTGAAATTACGTACAATTTTCAAATTTCTTGTACTTGCTAACTTTGCAGCCTCGGGCAGCTATGTTACCATGGAGGAATCACACAAGATTTGACTTTATAGGCTAGAACTGAAGTCGCGCCAACTGCCTAACTCAAAATACAGTCAAGAAAGTAGCTCTGAAGCTGGAAACGGGATCGACCATAAGCACTAATGTGAAATTACGTACAAGTTTCAAATTTCTTGTACTTGCTAACTTTGCAGCCTCGGGCAGCTATGTTACCATGGAGGAATCACACAAGATTTGACTTTATAGGCTAGAACTGAAGTCGCGCCAACTGCCTAACTCAATATACAGTCAAGAAAGTAGCTCTGAAGCTAGAAACGGGATCGACCATAAGCACTTATGTGAAATTACGTACAATTTTCAAATTTGTTGTACTTGATAACTTTGCAGCCTCGGGCAGCTATGTTACCATGGAGGAATCACACAAGATTTGACTTTATAGGCTAGAACTGAAGTCGCGCCAACTGCCTAACTCAATATACAGTCAAGAAAGTAGCTCTGAAGCTGAGAAACGGGATCGATCATAAGCACTAATGTGAAATTACGTACAATTTTCAAATTTGTTGTACTTGATAACTTTGCAGCCTCGGGCAGCTATGTTACCATGGAGGAATCACACAAGATTTGACTTTATAGGCTAGAACTGAAGTCGCGCCAACTGCCTAACTCAAAATACAGTCAAGAAAGTAGCTCTGAAGCTAGAAACGGGATCGACCACAAGCACTAATGTGAAATTACGTACAATTTTCAAATTTCTTGTACCTGCTAACTTTGCAACCTCGGGCAGCTATGTTACCATGGAGGAATCACACAAGATTTGACTTTACAGGCTAGAACTGAAGTCGCGCCAACTGCCTAACTCAATATACAGTCAAGAAAGTAGCTCTGAAGCTAGAAACGGGATCGACCATAATCACTAATGTGAAATTACGTACAGTACAATTTTCAAATTTCTTGTACTTGCTATCTTTGCAACCTCGGGCAGCTATGTTACCATGGAGGAATCACACAAGATTTGACTTTATAGCCTAGAACTGAAGTCGCGCCAACTGCCTAACTCAAAATACAGTCAAGAAAGTAGCTCTGAAGCTAGAAACGGTATCGACCACAAGCACTAATGTGAAATTACGTACAATTTTCAAATTTCTTGTACTTGCTAACTTTGCAACCTCGGGCAGCTATGTTACCATGGAGGAATCACACAAGATTTGACTTTATAGGCTAGAACTGAAGTCGCGCCAACTGTCTAACTCAAAATACAGTCAAGAAAGTAGCTCTGAAGCTAGAAACGGGATCGACCATAAGCACTAATGTGAAATTACGTACAATTTTCAAATTTCTTGTACTTGCTAACTTTGCAACCTCGGGCAGCTATGTTACCATGGAGGAATCACACAAGATTTATGGGCTAGAACTGAAGTCGCGCCAACTGCCTAACTCAAAATACAGTCAGGAAAGTAGCTCTGAAGCTAGAAACGGGATCGACCATAAGCACTAATGTGAAATTACGTACAATTTTCAAATTTGTTGTACTTGATAACTTTGCAACCTCGAGCAGCTATGCTACCATGGAGGAATCACACAAGATTTGACTTTATAGGCTAGAACTGAAGTCGCGCCAACTGCTTAACTCAAAATACAGTCAAGAAAGTAGCTCTGAAGCTAGAAACGGGATCGACCATAAGCACTAATGTGAAATTACGTACAATTTTCAAATTTCTTGTACTTGCTAACTTTGCAGCCTCGGGCAGCTATGTTACCATGGAGGAATCACACAAGATTTGACTTTATAGGCTAGAACTGAAGTCGCGCCAACTGCTTAACTCAAAATACAGTCAAGAAAGTAGCTCTGAAGCTAGAAACGGGATCGACCATAAGCACTAATGTGAAATTACGTACAATTTTCAAATTTCTTGTACTTGCTAACTTTGCAGCCTCGGGCAGCTATGTTACCATGGAGGAATCACACAAGATTTGACTTTATAGGCTAGAAATGAAGTCGCGCCAACTGCCTAACTCAAAATACAGTCAAGAAAGTAGCTCTGAAGCTAGAAACGGGATCGACCATAAGCACTAATGTGAAATTACGTACAATTTTCAAATTTCTTGTACTTGCTAACTTTGCAACCTCGGGCAGCTATGTTACCATGGAGGAATCACACAAGATTTGACTTTATAGGCTAGAACTGAAGTCGCGCCAACTGCCTAACTCAATATGCAGTCAAGAAAGTAGCTCTGAAGCTAGAAACGGGATCGACCATAAGCACTAATGTGAAATTACGTACAATTTTCAAATTTCTTGTACTTGCTAACTTTGCAACCTCGGGCAGCTATGTTACCATGGAGGAATCACACAAGATTTGACTTTATAGGCTAGAACTGAAGTCGCGCCAACTGCCTAACTCAATATGCAGTCAAAAAAGTAGCTCTGAAGCTAGAAACGGGATCGACCATAAGCACTAATGTGAAATTACGTACAATTTTCAAATTTCTTGTACTTGATGACTTTGCAGCCTCGGGCAGCTATGTTACCATGGAGGAATCACACAAGATTTGACTTTATAGGCTAGAACTGAAGTCGCGCCAACTGCTTAACTCAAAATACAATCAAGAAAGTAGCTCTGAAGCTAGAAACGGGATCGACCATAAGCACTAATGTGAAATTACGTTCAATTTTCAAATTTCTTGTACTTGATGACTTTGCAGCCTCGGGCAGCTATGTTACCATGGAGGAATCACACAAGATTTGACTTTATAGGCTAGAACTGAAGTCGCGCCAACTGCCTAACTCAATATGCAGTCAAGAAAGTAGCTCTGAAGCTAGAAACGGGATCGACCATAAGCACTAATGTGAAATTACGTACAATTTTCAAATTTCTTGTACTTGATGACTTTGCAGCCTCGGGCAGCTATGTTACCATGGAGGAATCACACAAGATTTGACTTTATAGGCTAAAACTGAAGTCGCGCCAACTGCCAAACTCAAAATACAGTCAAGAAAGTAGCTCTGAAGCTGAGAAACGGGATCGACCATAAGCACTAATGTGAAATTACGTACAATTTTCAAATTTCTTGTACTTGCTAACTTTGCAACCTCGGGCAGCTATGTTACCATGGAGGAATCACACAAGATTTGACTTTATAGGCTAGAACTGAAGTCGCGCCAACTGCCTAACTCAAAATACAGTCAAGAAAGTAGCTCTGAAGCTAGAAACGGGATCGACCATAAGCACTAATGTGAAATTACGTACAATTTTCAAATTTCTTGTACTTGATGACTTTGCAGCCTCGGGCAGCTATGTTACCATGGAGGAATCACACAAGATTTGACTTTATAGGCTAAAACTGAAGTCGCGCCAACTGCCAAACTCAAAATACAGTCAAGAAAGTAGCTCTGAAGCTGAGAAACGGGATCGACCATAAGCACTAATGTGAAATTACGTACAATTTTCAAATTTCTTGTAATTGCTAACTTTGCAACCTCGGGCAGCTATGTTACCATGGAGGAATGACACAAGATTTGACTTTATAGGCTAGAACTGAAGTCGCGCCAACTGCCTAACTCAAAATACAGTCAAGAAAGTAGCTCTGAAGCTAGAAACGGGATCGACCATAAGCACTAATGTGAAATTACGTACAATTTTAAAATTTCTTGTACTTGCTAACTTGCAGCCTCGGGCAGCTATGTTACCATGGAGGAATCACACAAGATTTGACTTTATAGGCTAGAACTGAAGTCGCGCCAACTGCCTAACTCAAAATACAGTCAAGAAAGTAGCTCTGAAGCTAGAAACGGGATCGACCACAAGCACTAATGTGAAATTACGTACAATTTTCAAATTTCTTGTACTTGCTAACTTTGCAGCCTCGGGCAGCTATGTTACCATGGAGGAATCACACAAGATTTGACTTTATAGGCTAGAACTGAAGTCGCGCCAACTGCCTAACTCAAAATACAGTCAAGAAAGTAGCTCTGAAGCTGAGAAACGGGATCGACCATAAGCACTAATATGAAATTACGTACAATTTTCAAATTTGTTGTACTTGATAACTTTGCAGCCTCGGGCAGCTATGTTACCATGGAGGAATCACACAAGATTTGACTTTATAGGCTAGAACTGAAGTCGCGCCGACTGCCTAACTCAAAATAAAGTCAAGAAAGTAGCTCTGAAGCTAGAAACGGGATCGACCATAAGCACTAATGTGAAATTACGTACAATTTTCAAATTTCTTGTACTTGCTAACTTTGCAGCCTCGGGCAGCTATGTTACCATGGAGGATTCACACAAGATTTGACTTTATAGGCTAGAACTGAAGTCGCGCCAACTGCCTAACTCAAAATACAGTCAAGAAAGTAGCTCTGAAGCTAGAAACGGGATCGACCATAAGCACTAATGTGAAATTACGTACAATTTTCAAATTTGTTGTACTTGCTAACTTTGCAACCTCGGGCAGCTATGTTACCATGGAGGAATCACACAAGATTTGACTTTATAGGCTAGAACTGAAGTCGCGCCAACTGCCTAACTCAAAATACAGTCAAGAAAGTAGCTCTGAAGCTAGAAACGGGATCGACCATAAGCACTAATGTGAAATTACGTACAATTTTCAAATTTCTTGTACTTGCTAACTTTGCAACCTCGGGCAGCTATGTTACCATCTAGGAATCACACAAGATTTGACTTTATAGGCTAGAACTGAAGTCGCGCCAACTGCCTAACTCAAAATACAGTCAAGAAAGTAGCTCTGAAGCTAGAAACGGGATCGACCATAAGCACTAATGTGAAATTACGTACAATTTTCAAATTTCTTGTACTTGCTAACTTTGCAACCTCGGGCAGCTATGTTACCATGGAGGAATCACACAAGATTTGACTTTATAGGCTAGAACTGAAGTCGCGCCAACTGCCTAACTCAATATGCAGTCAAAAAAGTAGCTCTGAAGCTAGAAACGGGATCGACCATAAGCACTAATGTGAAATTACGTACAATTTTCAAATTTCTTGTACTTGATGACTTTGCAGCCTCGGGCAGCTATGTTACCATGGAGGAATCACACAAGATTTGACTTTATAGGCTAGAACTGAAGTCGCGCCAACTGCTTAACTCAAAATACAATCAAGAAAGTAGCTCTGGAGCTGAGAAACGGGATCGACCTTAAGCACTAATGTGAAATTACGTACAATTTTCAAATTTCTTGTACTTGCTAACTTTGCAACCTCGGGCAGCTATGTTACCATGGAGGAATCACACAAGATTTGACTTTATAGGCTAGAACTGAAGTCGCGCCAACTGCCTAACTCAAAATACAGTCAAGAAAGTAGCTCTGAAGCTAGAAACGGGATCGACCATAAGCACTAATGTGAAATTACGTACAATTTTCAAATTTCTTGTACTTGCTAACTTTGCAACCTCGGGCAGCTATGTTACCATGGAGGAATCACACAAGATTTGACTTTATAGGCTAGAACTGAAGTCGCGCCAACTGCCTAACTCAAAATACAGTCAAGAAAGTAGCTCTGAAGCTGAGAAATGGGATCGACCATAAGCACTAATGTGAAATTACGTACAATTTTCAAATTTGTTGTACTTGCTAACTTTGCAACCTCGGGCAGCTATGTTACCATGGAGGAATCACACAAGATTTGACTTTATAGGCTAGAACTGAAGTCGCGCCAACTGCCTAACTCAAAATACAGTCAAGAAAGTAGCTCTGAAGCTAGAAACGGGATCGACCACAAGCACTAATGTGAAATTACGTACAATTTTCAAATTTCTTGTACTTGCTAACTTTGCAGCCTCGGGCAGCTATGTTACCATGGAGGAATCACACAAGATTTGACTTTATAGGCTAGAACTGAAGTCGCGCCAACTGCCTAACTCAAAATACAGTCAAGAAAGTAGCTCTGAAGCTAGAAACGGGATCGACCATAAGCACTAATGTGAAATTACGTACAATTTTCAAATTTCTTGTACTTGCTAACTTTGCAGCCTCGGGCAGCTATGTTACCATGGAGGAATCACACAAGATGTGACTTTATAGGCTAGAACTGAAGTCGCGCCAACTGCCTAACTCAAAATACAGTCAAGAAAGTAGCTCTGAAGCTAGAAACAGATCGACCTTAAGCACTAATGTGAAATTACGTACAATTTTCAAATTTCTTGTACTTGCTAACTTTGCAACCTCGGGCAGCTATGTTACCATGGAGGAATCACACAAGATTTGACTTTATAGGCTAGAACTGAAGTCGCGCCAACTGCCTAACTCAAAATACAGTCAAGAAAGTAGCTCTGAAGCTAGAAACGGGATCGACCATAAGCACTAATGTAAAATTACGTACAATTTTCAAATTTCTTGTACTTGCTAACTTTGCAGCCTCGGGCAGCTATGTTACCATGGAGGAATCACACAAGATTTGACTTTATAGGCTAGAACTGAAGTCGCGCCAACTGCCTAACTCAATATACAGTCAAGAAAGTAGCTCTGAAGCTAGAAACGGGATCGACCATAATCACTAGTGTGAAAATACGTACAATTTTCAAATTTCTTGTACTTGCTATCTTTGCAACCTCGGGCAGCTATGTTACCATGGAGGAATCACACAAGATTTGACTTTATAGCCTAGAACTGAAGTCGCGCCAACTGCCTAACTCAAAATACAGTCAAGAAAGTAGCTCTGAAGCTAGAAACGGGATCGACCACAAGCACTAATGTGAAATTACGTACAATTTTCAAATTTCTTGTACTTGCTAACTTTGCAGCCTCGGGCAGCTATGTTACCATGGAGGAATCACACAAGATTTGACTTTATAGGCTAGAACTGAAGTCGCGCCAACTGCCTAACTCAAAATACAGTCAAGAAAGTAGCTCTGAAGCTAGAAACGGGATCGACCATAAGCACTAATGTGAAATTACGTACAATTTTCAAATTTCTTGTACTTGCTAACTTTGCAGCCTCGGGCAGCTATGTTACCATGGAGGAATCACACAAGATTTGACTTTATAGGCTAGAACTGAAGTCGCGCCAACTGCCTAACTCAAAATACAGTCAAGAAAGTAGCTCTGAAGCTAGAAACGGGATCGACCATAAGCACTAATGTAAAATTACGTACAATTTTCAAATTTCTTGTACTTGCTAACTTTGCAACCTCGGGCAGCTATGTTACCATGGAGGAATCACACAAGATTTGACTTTATAGGCTAGAACTGAAGTCGCGCCAACTGCTTAACTCAAAATACAGTCAAGAAAGTAGCTCTGAAGCTAGAAACGGGATCGACCATAAGCACTAATGTGAAATTACGTACAATTTTCAAATTTCTTGTACTTGCTAACTTTGCAGCCTCGGGCAGCTATGTTACCATGGAGGAATCACACAAGATATGACTTTATAGGCTAGAACTGAAGTCGCGCCAACTGCTTAACTCAAAATACAGTCAAGAAAGTAGCTCTGAAGCTAGAAACGGGATCGACCATAAGCACTAATGTGAAATTACGTACAATTTTCATATTTCTTGTACTTGCTAACTTTGCAGCCTCGGGCAGCTATGTTACCATGGAGGAATCACACAAGATTTGACTTTATAGGCTAGAAATGAAGTCGCGCCAACTGCCTAACTCAATATACAGTCAAGAAAGTAGCTCTGAAGCTAGAAACGGGATCGACCATAAGCACTAATGTGAAATTACGTACAATTTTCAAATTTCTTGTACTTGCTAACTTTGCAGCCTCGGGCAGCTATGTTACCATGGAGGAATCACACAAGATTTGACTTTATAGGCTAGAACTGAAGTCGCGCCAACTGCCTAACTCAAAATACAGTCAAGAAAGTAGCTCTGAAGCTAGAAACGGGATCGACCATAAGCACTAATGTGAAATTACGTACAATTTTCAAATTTCTTGTACTTGCTAACTTTGCAACCTCGGGCAGCTATGTTACCATGGAGGAATCACACAAGATTTGACTTTATAGGCTAGAACTGAAGTCGCGCCAACTGCCTAACTCAATATACAGTCAAGAAAGTAGCTCTGAAGCTAGAAACGGGATCGACCATAAGCACTAATGTGAAATTACGTACAATTTTCAAATTTCTTGTACTTGCTAAATTTGCAGCCTCGGGCAGCTATGTTACCATGGAGGAATCACACAAGATTTGACTTTATAGGCTAGAACTGAAGTCGCGCCAACTGCCTAACTCAAAATACAGTCAAGAAAGTAGCTCTGAAGCCAGAAACGGGATCGAACATAAGCACTAATGTGAAATTACGTACAATTTTCAAATTTCTTGTACTTGCTAACTTTGCAGCCTCGGGCAGCTATGTTACCATGGAGGAATCACACAAGATTTGACTTTATAGGCTAGAACTGAAGTCGCGCCAACTGCCTAACTCAAAATACAGTCAAGAAAGTAGCTCTGAAGCTAGAAACGGGATCGACCATAAGCACTAATGTGAAATTACGTACAATTTTCAAATTTCTTGTACTTGCTAACTTTGCAACCTCGGGCAGCTATGTTACCATGGAGGAATCACACAAGATTTGACTTTATAGGCTAGAACTGAAGTCGCGCCAACTGCCTAACTCAATATACAGTCAAGAAAGTAGCTCTGAAGCTAGAAACGGGATCGACCATAAGCACTAATGTGAAATTACGTACAATTTTCAAATTTCTTGTACTTGCTAAATTTGCAGCCTCGGGCAGCTATGTTACCATGGAGGAATCACACAAGATTTGACTTTATAGGCTAGAACTGAAGTCGCGCCAACTGCCTAACTCAAAATACAGTCAAGAAAGTAGCTCTGAAGCTAGAAACGGGATCGAACATAAGCACTAATGTGAAATTACGTACAATTTTCAAATTTCTTGTACTTGCTAACTTTGCAGCCTCGGGCAGCTATGTTACCATGGAGGAATCACACAAGATTTGACTTTATAGGCTAGAACTGAAGTCGCGCCAACTGCCTAACTCAAAATACAGTCAAGAAAGTAGCTCTGAAGCTGGAAACGGGATCGACCATAAGCACTAATGTGAAATTACGTACAAGTTTCAAATTTCTTGTACTTGCTAACTTTGCAGCCTCGGGCAGCTATGTTACCATGGAGGAATCACACAAGATTTGACTTTATAGGCTAGAACTGAAGTCGCGCCAACTGCCTAACTCAATATACAGTCAAGAAAGTAGCTCTGAAGCTAGAAACGGGATCGACCATAAGCACTTATGTGAAATTACGTACAATTTTCAAATTTGTTGTACTTGATAACTTTGCAGCCTCGGGCAGCTATGTTACCATGGAGGAATCACACAAGATTTGACTTTATAGGCTAGAACTGAAGTCGCGCCAACTGCCTAACTCAATATACAGTCAAGAAAGTAGCTCTGAAGCTGAGAAACGGGATCGATCATAAGCACTAATGTGAAATTACGTACAATTTTCAAATTTGTTGTACTTGATAACTTTGCAGCCTCGGGCAGCTATGTTACCATGGAGGAATCACACAAGATTTGACTTTATAGGCTAGAACTGAAGTCGCGCCAACTGCCTAACTCAAAATACAGTCAAGAAAGTAGCTCTGAAGCTAGAAACGGGATCGACCACAAGCACTAATGTGAAATTACGTACAATTTTCAAATTTCTTGTACCTGCTAACTTTGCAACCTCGGGCAGCTATGTTACCATGGAGGAATCACACAAGATTTGACTTTACAGGCTAGAACTGAAGTCGCGCCAACTGCCTAACTCAATATACAGTCAAGAAAGTAGCTCTGAAGCTAGAAACGGGATCGACCATAATCACTAATGTGAAATTACGTACAGTACAATTTTCAAATTTCTTGTACTTGCTATCTTTGCAACCTCGGGCAGCTATGTTACCATGGAGGAATCACACAAGATTTGACTTTATAGCCTAGAACTGAAGTCGCGCCAACTGCCTAACTCAAAATACAGTCAAGAAAGTAGCTCTGAAGCTAGAAACGGTATCGACCACAAGCACTAATGTGAAATTACGTACAATTTTCAAATTTCTTGTACTTGCTAACTTTGCAACCTCGGGCAGCTATGTTACCATGGAGGAATCACACAAGATTTGACTTTATAGGCTAGAACTGAAGTCGCGCCAACTGTCTAACTCAAAATACAGTCAAGAAAGTAGCTCTGAAGCTAGAAACGGGATCGACCATAAGCACTAATGTGAAATTACGTACAATTTTCAAATTTCTTGTACTTGCTAACTTTGCAACCTCGGGCAGCTATGTTACCATGGAGGAATCACACAAGATTTATGGGCTAGAACTGAAGTCGCGCCAACTGCCTAACTCAAAATACAGTCAGGAAAGTAGCTCTGAAGCTAGAAACGGGATCGACCATAAGCACTAATGTGAAATTACGTACAATTTTCAAATTTGTTGTACTTGATAACTTTGCAACCTCGAGCAGCTATGCTACCATGGAGGAATCACACAAGATTTGACTTTATAGGCTAGAACTGAAGTCGCGCCAACTGCCTAACTCAAAATGCAGTCAAGAAAGTAGCTCCGAAGCTAGAAACGGGATCGACCATAAGCACTAATGTGAAATTACGTACAATTTTCAAATTTCTTGTACTTGCTAACTTTGCAACCTCGGGCAGCTATGTTACCATGGAGGAATCACACAAGATTTGACTTTATAGCCTAGAACTGAAGTCGCGCCAACTGCCTAACTCAAAATACAGTCAAGAAAGTAGCTCTGAAGCTAGAAACGGTATCGACCACAAGCACTAATGTGAAATTACGTACAATTTTCAAATTTCTTGTACTTGCTAACTTTGCAACCTCGGGCAGCTATGTTACCATGGAGGAATCACACAAGATTTGACTTTATAGGCTAGAACTGAAGTCGCGCCAACTGTCTAACTCAAAATACAGTCAAGAAAGTAGCTCTGAAGCTAGAAACGGGATCGACCATAAGCACTAATGTGAAATTACGTACAATTTTCAAATTTCTTGTACTTGCTAACTTTGCAACCTCGGGCAGCTATGTTACCATGGAGGAATCACACAAGATTTGACTTTATAGGCTAGAACTGAAGTCGCGCCAACTGCCTAACTCAAAATACAGTCAAGAAAGTAGCTCTGAAGCTAGAAACGGGATCGACCATAAGCACTAATGTGAAATTACGTACAATTTTCAAATTTCTTGTACTTGCTAACTTTGCAGCCTCGGGCAGCTATGTTACCATGGAGGAATCACACAAGATTTGACTTTATAGGCTAGAACTGAAGTCGCGCCAACTGCCTAACTCAAAATACAGTCAAGAAAGTAGCTCTGAAGCTAGAAACGGGATCGACCACAAGCACTAATGTGAAATTACGTACAATTTTCAAATTTCTTGTACCTGCTAACTTTGCAACCTCGGGCAGCTATGTTACCATGGAGGAATCACACAAGATTTGACTTTACAGGCTAGAACTGAAGTCGCGCCAACTGCCTAACTCAATATACAGTCAAGAAAGTAGCTCTGAAGCTAGAAACGGGATCGACCATAATCACTAATGTGAAATTACGTACAGTACAATTTTCAAATTTCTTGTACTTGCTATCTTTGCAACCTCGGGCAGCTATGTTACCATGGAGGAATCACACAAGATTTGACTTTATAGCCTAGAACTGAAGTCGCGCCAACTGCCTAACTCAAAATACAGTCAAGAAAGTAGCTCTGAAGCTAGAAACGGTATCGACCACAAGCACTAATGTGAAATTACTAACAATTTTCAAATTTCTTGTACTTGCTAACTTTGCAACCTCGGGCAGCTATGTTACCATGGAGGAATCACACAAGATTTGACTTTATAGGCTAGAACTGAAGTCGCGCCAACTGTCTAACTCAAAATACAGTCAAGAAAGTAGCTCTGAAGCTAGAAACGGGATCGACCATAAGCACTAATGTGAAATTACGTACAATTTTCAAATTTCTTGTACTTGCTAACTTTGCAACCTCGGGCAGCTATGTTACCATGGAGGAATCACACAAGATTTATGGGCTAGAACTGAAGTCGCGCCAACTGCCTAACTCAAAATACAGTCAGGAAAGTAGCTCTGAAGCTAGAAACGGGATCGACCATAAGCACTAATGTGAAATTACGTACAATTTTCAAATTTGTTGTACTTGATAACTTTGCAACCTCGAGCAGCTATGCTACCATGGAGGAATCACACAAGATTTGACTTTATAGGCTAGAACTGAAGTCGCGCCAACTGCCTAACTCAAAATGCAGTCAAGAAAGTAGCTCCGAAGCTAGAAACGGGATCGACCATAAGCACTAATGTGAAATTACGTACAATTTTCAAATTTCTTGTACTTGCTAACTTTGCAACCTCGGGCAGCTATGTTACCATGGAGGAATCACACAAGATTTATGGGCTAGAACTGAAGTCGCGCCAACTGCCTAACTCAAAATACAGTCAGGAAAGTAGCTCTGAAGCTAGAAACGGGATCGACCATAAGCACTAATGTGAAATTACGTACAATTTTCAAATTTCTTGTACTTGCTAACTTTGCAGCCTCGGGCAGCTATGTTACCATGGAGGAATCACACAAGATTTGACTTTATAGGCTAGAACTGAAGTCGCGCCAACTGCCTAACTCAAAATACAGTCAAGAAAGTAGCTCTGAAGCTGAGAAACGGGATCGACCATAAGCACTAATATGAAATTACGTACAATTTTCAAATTTGTTGTACTTGATAACTTTGCAGCCTCGGGCAGCTATGTTACCATGGAGGAATCACACAAGATTTGACTTTATAGGCTAGAAATGAAGTCGCGCCAACTGCCTAACTCAAAATACAGTCAAGAAAGTAGCTCTGAAGCTAGAAACGGGATCGACCATAAGCACTAATGTGAAATTACGTACAATTTTCAAATTTCTTGTACTTGCTAACTTTGCAGCCTCGGGCAGCTATGTTACCATGGAGGAATCACACAAGATTTGACTTTATAGGCTAGAACTGAAGTCGCGCCAACTGCCTAACTCAAAATACAGTCAAGAAAGTAGCTCTGAAGCTAGAAACGGGATCGACCACAAGCACTAATGTGAAATTACGTACAATTTTCAAATTTCTTGTACCTGCTAACTTTGCAACCTCGGGCAGCTATGTTACCATGGAGGAATCACACAAGATTTGACTTTACAGGCTAGAACTGAAGTCGCGCCAACTGCCTAACTCAATATACAGTCAAGAAAGTAGCTCTGAAGCTAGAAACGGGATCGACCATAATCACTAATGTGAAATTACGTACAGTACAATTTTCAAATTTCTTGTACTTGCTATCTTTGCAACCTCGGGCAGCTATGTTACCATGGAGGAATCACACAAGATTTGACTTTATAGCCTAGAACTGAAGTCGCGCCAACTGCCTAACTCAAAATACAGTCAAGAAAGTAGCTCTGAAGCTAGAAACGGTATCGACCACAAGCACTAATGTGAAATTACGTACAATTTTCAAATTTCTTGTACTTGCTAACTTTGCAACCTCGGGCAGCTATGTTACCATGGAGGAATCACACAAGATTTGACTTTATAGGCTAGAACTGAAGTCGCGCCAACTGCCTAACTCAAAATACAGTCAAGAAAGTAGCTCTGAAGCTAGAAACGGGATCGAACATATGCACTAATGTGAAATTACGTACAATTTTCAAATTTCTTGTACTTGCTAACTTTGCAGCCTCGGGCAGCTATGTTACCATGGAGGAATCACACAAGATTTGACTTTATAGGCTAGAACTGAAGTCGCGCCAACTGCCTAACTCAAAATACAGTCAAGAAAGTAGCTCTGAAGCTGGAAACGGGATCGACCATAAGCACTAATGTGAAATTACGTACAATTTTCAAATTTGTTGTACTTGATAACTTTGCAGCCTCGGGCAGCTATGTTACCATGGAGGAATCACACAAGATTTGACTTTATAGGCTAGAACTGAAGTCGCGCCAACTGCCTAACTCAATATACAGTCAAGAAAGTAGCTCTGAAGCTGAGAAACGGGATCGATCATAAGCACTAATGTGAAATTACGTACAATTTTCAAATTTGTTGTACTTGATAACTTTGCAGCCTCGGGCAGCTATGTTACCATGGAGGAATCACACAAGATTTGACTTTATAGGCTAGAACTGAAGTCGCGCCAACTGCCTAACTCAAAATACAGTCAAGAAAGTAGCTCTGAAGCTAGAAACGGGATCGACCACAAGCACTAATGTGAAATTACGTACAATTTTCAAATTTCTTGTACCTGCTAACTTTGCAACCTCGGGCAGCTATGTTACCATGGAGGAATCACACAAGATTTGACTTTACAGGCTAGAACTGAAGTCGCGCCAACTGCCTAACTCAATATACAGTCAAGAAAGTAGCTCTGAAGCTAGAAACGGGATCGACCATAATCACTAATGTGAAATTACGTACAGTACAATTTTCAAATTTCTTGTACTTGCTATCTTTGCAACCTCGGGCAGCTATGTTACCATGGAGGAATCACACAAGATTTGACTTTATAGCCTAGAACTGAAGTCGCGCCAACTGCCTAACTCAAAATACAGTCAAGAAAGTAGCTCTGAAGCTAGAAACGGTATCGACCACAAGCACTAATGTGAAATTACGTACAATTTTCAAATTTCTTGTACTTGCTAACTTTGCAACCTCGGGCAGCTATGTTACCATGGAGGAATCACACAAGATTTGACTTTATAGGCTAGAACTGAAGTCGCGCCAACTGTCTAACTCAAAATACAGTCAAGAAAGTAGCTCTGAAGCTAGAAACGGGATCGACCATAAGCACTAATGTGAAATTACGTACAATTTTCAAATTTCTTGTACTTGCTAACTTTGCAACCTCGGGCAGCTATGTTACCATGGAGGAATCACACAAGATTTATGGGCTAGAACTGAAGTCGCGCCAACTGCCTAACTCAAAATACAGTCAGGAAAGTAGCTCTGAAGCTAGAAACGGGATCGACCATAAGCACTAATGTGAAATTACGTACAATTTTCAAATTTGTTGTACTTGATAACTTTGCAACCTCGAGCAGCTATGCTACCATGGAGGAATCACACAAGATTTGACTTTATAGGCTAGAACTGAAGTCGCGCCAACTGCCTAACTCAAAATGCAGTCAAGAAAGTAGCTCCGAAGCTAGAAACGGGATCGACCATAAGCACTAATGTGAAATTACGTACAATTTTCAAATTTCTTGTACTTGCTAACTTTGCAACCTCGGGCAGCTATGTTACCATGGAGGAATCACACAAGATTTATGGGCTAGAACTGAAGTCGCGCCAACTGCCTAACTCAAAATACAGTCAGGAAAGTAGCTCTGAAGCTAGAAACGGGATCGACCATAAGCACTAATGTGAAATTACGTACAATTTTCAAATTTCTTGTACTTGCTAACTTTGCAGCCTCGGGCAGCTATGTTACCATGGAGGAATCACACAAGATTTGACTTTATAGGCTAGAACTGAAGTCGCGCCAACTGCCTAACTCAAAATACAGTCAAGAAAGTAGCTCTGAAGCTGAGAAACGGGATCGACCATAAGCACTAATATGAAATTACGTACAATTTTCAAATTTGTTGTACTTGATAACTTTGCAGCCTCGGGCAGCTATGTTACCATGGAGGAATCACACAAGATTTGACTTTATAGGCTAGAACTGAAGTCGCGCCAACTGCCTAACTCAAAATACAGTCAAGAAAGTAGCTCTGAAGCTAGAAACGGGATCGACCATAAGCACTAATGTGAAATTACGTACAATTTTCAAATTTCTTGTACTTGCTAACTTTGCAGCCTCGGGCAGCTATGTTACCATGGAGGAATCACACAAGATTTGGCTTTATAGGCTAGAACTGAAGTCGCGCCAACTGCCTAACTCAAAATACAGTCAGGAAAGTAGCTCTGAAGCTAGAAACGGGATCGACCATAAGCACTAATGTGAAATTACGTACAATTTTCAAATTTGTTGTACTTGATAACTTTGCAACCTCGAGCAGCTATGCTACCATGGAGGAATCACACAAGATTTGACTTTATAGGCTAGAACTGAAGTCGCGCCAACTGCCTAACTCAAAATGCAGTCAAGAAAGTAGCTCCGAAGCTAGAAACGGGATCGACCATAAGCACTAATGTGAAATTACGTACAATTTTCAAATTTCTTGTACTTGCTAACTTTGCAACCTCGGGCAGCTATGTTACCATGGAGGAATCACACAAGATTTATGGGCTAGAACTGAAGTCGCGCCAACTGCCTAACTCAAAATACAGTCAGGAAAGTAGCTCTGAAGCTAGAAACGGGATCGACCATAAGCACTAATGTGAAATTACGTACAATTTTCAAATTTCTTGTACTTGCTAACTTTGCAGCCTCGGGCAGCTATGTTACCATGGAGGAATCACACAAGATTTGACTTTATAGGCTAGAACTGAAGTCGCGCCAACTGCCTAACTCAAAATACAGTCAAGAAAGTAGCTCTGAAGCTGAGAAACGGGATCGACCATAAGCACTAATATGAAATTACGTACAATTTTCAAATTTGTTGTACTTGATAACTTTGCAGCCTCGGGCAGCTATGTTACCATGGAGGAATCACACAAGATTTGACTTTATAGGCTAGAACTGAAGTCGCGCCAACTGCCTAACTCAAAATACAGTCAAGAAAGTAGCTCTGAAGCTAGAAACGGGATCGACCATAAGCACTAATGTGAAATTACGTACAATTTTCAAATTTCTTGTACTTGCTAACTTTGCAGCCTCGGGCAGCTATGTTACCATGGAGGAATCACACAAGATTTGACTTTATAGGCTAGAACTGAAGTCGCGCCAACTGCCTAACTCAAAATACAGTCAAGAAAGTAGCTCTGAAGCTAGAAACGGGATCGACCATAAGCACTAATGTGAAATTACGAACAATTTTAAAATTTCTTGTACTTGCTAACTTTGCAGCCTCGGGCAGCTATGTTACGATGGAGGAATCACACAAGATTTGACTTTATAGGCTAGAACTGAAGTCGCGCCAACTGCCTAACTCAAAATACAGTCAAGAAAGTAGCTCTGAAGCTAGAAACGAGATCGACCATAAGCACTAATGTGAAATTACGTACAATTTTCAAATTTCTTGTACTTGCTAACTTTGCAGCCTCGGGCAGCTATGTTACCATGGAGGAATCACACAAGATTTGGCTTTATAGGCTAGAACTGAAGTCGCGCCAACTGCCTAACTCAAAATACAGTCAAGAAAGTAGCTCTGAAGCTAGAAACGGGATCGACCATAAGCACTAATGTGAAATTACGTACAATTTTCAAATTTCTTGTACTTGCTAAGTTTGCAAACCTCGGGCAGCTATGTTACCATGGAGGAATCACACAAGATTTGACTTTATAGGCTAGAACTGAAGTCGCGCCAACTGCCTAACTCAAAATACAGTCAAGAAAGTAGCTCTGAAGCTAGAAACGGGATCGACCATAAGCACTAATGTAAAATTACGTACAATTTTCAAATTTCTTGTACTTGCTAACTTTGCAACCTCGGGCAGCTATGTTACCATGGAGGAATCACACAAGATTTGACTTTATAGGCTAGAACTGAAGTCGCGCCAACTGCTTAACTCAAAATACAGTCAAGAAAGTAGCTCTGAAGCTAGAAACGGGATCGACCATAAGCACTAATGTGAAATTACGTACAATTTTCAAATTTCTTGTACTTGCTAACTTTGCAGCCTCGGGCAGCTATGTTACCATGGAGGAATCACACAAGATTTGACTTTATAGGCTAGAACTGAAGTCGCGCCAACTGCTTAACTCAAAATACAGTCAAGAAAGTAGCTCTGAAGCTAGAAACGGGATCGACCATAAGCACTAATGTGAAATTACGTACAATTTTCAAATTTCTTGTACTTGCTAACTTTGCAGCCTCGGGCAGCTATGTTACCATGGAGGAATCACACAAGATTTGACTTTATAGGCTAGAAATGAAGTCGCGCCAACTGCCTAACTCAATATACAGTCAAGAAAGTAGCTCTGAAGCTAGAAACGGGATCGACCATAAGCACTAATGTGAAATTACGTACAATTTTCAAATTTCTTGTACTTGCTAACTTTGCAGCCTCGGGCAGCTATGTTACCATGGAGGAATCACACAAGATTTGACTTTATAGGCTAGAACTGAAGTCGCGCCAACTGCCTAACTCAAAATACAGTCAAGAAAGTAGCTCTGAAGCTAGAAACGGGATCGACCATAAGCACTAATGTGAAATTACGAACAATTTTCAAATTTCTTGTACTTGCTAACTTTGCAGCCTCGGGCAGCTATGTTACGATGGAGGAATCACACAAGATTTGACTTTATAGGCTAGAACTGAAGTCGCGCCAACTGCCTAACTCAAAATACAGTCAAGAAAGTAGCTCTGAAACTAGAAACGGGATCGACCATAAGCACTAATGTGAAATTACGTACAATTTTCAAATTTCTTGTACTTGCTAACTTTGCAGCCTCGGGCAGCTATGTTACCATGGAGGAATCACACAAGATTTGACTTTATAGGCTAGAACTGAAGTCGCGCCAACTGCCTAACTCAAAATACAGTCAAGAAAGTAGCTCTGAAGCTAGAAACGGGATCGACCATAAGCACTAATGTGAAATTACGTACAATTTTCAAATTTCTTGTACTTGCTAAGTTTGCAACCTCGGGCAGCTATGTTACCATGGAGGAATCACACAAGATTTGACTTTATAGGCTAGAACTGAAGTCGCGCCAACTGCCTAACTCAAAATACAGTCAAGAAAGTAGCTCTGAAGCTAGAAACGGGATCGACCATAAGCACTAATGTGAAATTACGTACAATTTTCAAATTTGTTGTACTTGATAACTTTGCAGCCTCGGGCAGCTATGTTACCAAGGAGGAATCACACAAGATTTGACTTTATAGGCTAGAACTGAAGTCGGGCAAACTGCCTAACTCAAAATACAGTCAAGAAAGTAGCTCTGAAGCTAGAAACGGGATCGACCATAAGCACTAATGTGAAATTACGTACAATTTTCAAATTTCTTGTACTTGCTAACTTTGCAACCTCGGGCAGCTATGTTACCATGGAGGAATCACACAAGATTTGACTTTATAGGCTAGAAATGAAGTCGCGCCAACTGCCTAACTCAATATACAGTCAAGAAAGTAGCTCTGAAGCTAGAAACGGGATCGACCATAAGCACTAATGTGAAATTACGTACAATTTTCAAATTTCTTGTACTTGCTAACTTTGCAGCCTCGGGCAGCTATGTTACCATGGAGGAATCACACAAGATTTGACTTTATAGGCTAGAACTGAAGTCGCGCCAACTGCCTAACTCAAAATACAGTCAAGAAAGTAGCTCTGAAGCTAGAAACGGGATCGACCATAAGCACTAATGTGAAATTACGAACAATTTTCAAATTTCTTGTACTTGCTAACTTTGCAGCCTCGGGCAGCTATGTTACGATGGAGGAATCACACAAGATTTGACTTTATAGGCTAGAACTGAAGTCGCGCCAACTGCCTAACTCAAAATACAGTCAAGAAAGTAGCTCTGAAACTAGAAACGGGATCGACCATAAGCACTAATGTGAAATTACGTACAATTTTCAAATTTCTTGTACTTGCTAACTTTGCAGCCTCGGGCAGCTATGTTACCATGGAGGAATCACACAAGATTTGACTTTATAGGCTAGAACTGAAGTCGCGCCAACTGCCTAACTCAAAATACAGTCAAGAAAGTAGCTCTGAAGCTAGAAACGGGATCGACCATAAGCACTAATGTGAAATTACGTACAATTTTCAAATTTCTTGTACTTGCTAAGTTTGCAACCTCGGGCAGCTATGTTACCATGGAGGAATCACACAAGATTTGACTTTATAGGCTAGAACTGAAGTCGCGCCAACTGCCTAACTCAAAATACAGTCAAGAAAGTAGCTCTGAAGCTAGAAACGGGATCGACCATAAGCACTAATGTGAAATTACGTACAATTTTCAAATTTGTTGTACTTGATAACTTTGCAGCCTCGGGCAGCTATGTTACCAAGGAGGAATCACACAAGATTTGACTTTATAGGCTAGAACTGAAGTCGGGCAAACTGACTAACTCAAAATACAGTCAAGAAAGTAGCTCTGAAGCTAGAAACGGGATCGACCATAAGCACTAATGTGAAATTACGTACAATTTTCAAATTTCTTGTACTTGCTAACTTTGCAACCTCGGGCAGCTATGTTACCATGGAGGAATCACACAAGATTTGACTTTATAGGCTAGAACTGATGTCGCGCCAACTGCCTAACTCAATATACAGTCAAGAAAGTAGCTCTGAAGCTAGAAACGGGATCGACCATAAGCACAAATGTGAAATTACGTACAATTTTCAAATTTCTTGTACTTGCTAACTTTGCAGCCTCGGGCAGCTATGTTACCATGGAGGAATCACACAAGATTTGACTTTATAGGCTAGAACTGAAGTCGCGCCAACTGCCTAACTCAAAATACAGTCAAGAAAGTAGCTCTGAAGCTAGAAACGGGATCGACCATAAGCACTAATGTGAAATTACGTACAATTTTCAAATTTCTTGTACTTGCTAACTTTGCAACCTCGGGCAGCTATGTTACCATGGAGGAATCACACAAGATTTGACTTTATAGGCTAGAACTGAAGTCGCGCCAACTGCCTAACTCAAAATACAGTCAAGAAAGTAGCTCCGAAGCTAGAAACGGGATCGACCATAAGCACTAATGTGAAATTACGTACAATTTTCAAATTTCTTGTATTTGCTAACTTTGCAACCTCGGGCAGCTATGTTACCATGGAGGAATCACACAAAATTTGACTTTACAGGCTAGAACTGAAGTCGCGCCAACTGCCTAACTCAATATACAGTCAAGAAAGTAGCTCTGAAGCTAGAAACGGGATCGACCATAATCACTAATGTGAAATTACGTACAGTACAATTTTCAAATTTCTTGTACTTGCTATCTTTGCAACCTCGGGCAGCTATGTTACCATGGAGGAATCACACAAGATTTGACTTTATAGCCTAGAACTGAAGTCGTGCCAACTGCCTAACTCAAAATACAGTCAAGAAAGTAGCTCTGAAGCTAGAAACGGGATCGACCACAAGCACTAATGTGAAATTACGTACAATTTTCAAATTTCTTGTACTTGCTAACTTTGCAACCTCGGGCAGCTATGTTACCATGGAGGAATCACACAAGATTTGACTTTGTAGGCTAGAACTGAAGTCGCGCCAACTGTCTAACTCAAAATACAGTCAAGAAAGTAGCTCTGAAGCTAGAAACGGGATCGACCATAAGCACTAATTTGAAATTACGTACAATTTTCAAATTTCTTGTACTTGCTAACTTTGCAACCTCGGGCAGCTATGTTACCATGGAGGAATCGCACAAGATTTGACTTTATAGGCTAGAACTGAAGTCGCGCCAACTGCCCAACTCAAAATACAGTCAAGAAAGTAGCTCTGAAGCTGAGAAACGGGATCGACCATAAGCACTAATGTGAAATTACGTACAATTTTCAAATTTGTTGTACTTGATAACTTTGCAACCTCGGGCAGCTATGTTACCATGGAGGAATCAAACAAGATTTGACTTTATAGGCTAGAACTGAAGTCGCGCCAACTGCCTAACTCAAAATGCAGTAAAGAAAGTAGCTCCGAAGCTAGAAACGGGATCGACCATAAGCACTAATGTGAAATTACGTACAATTTTAAAATTTCTTGTACTTGCTAACTTTGCAACCTCGGGCAGCTATGTTACCATGGAGGAATCACACAAGATTTATAGGCTAGAACTGAAGTCGCGCCAACTGCCTAACTCAAAATACAGTCAGGAAAGTAGCTCTGAAGCTGAGAAACGGGATCGACCATAAGCACTAATGTGAAATTACGTACAATTTTCAAATTTGTTGTACTTGATAACTTTGCAACCTCGGGCAGCTATGTTACCATGGAGGAATCACACAAGATTTGACTTTATACGCTAGAACTGAAGTCGCGCCAACTGCTTAACTCAAAATACAGTCAAGAAAGTAGCTCTGAAGCTAGAAACGGGATCGACCATAAGCACTAATGTGAAATTACGTACAATTTTCAAATTTCTTGTACTTGCTAACTTTGCAGCCTCGGGCAGCTATGTTACCATGGAGGAATCATACAAGATTTGACTTTATAGGCTAGAACTGAAGTCGCGCCAACTGCCTAACTCAAAATACAGCCAAGAAAGTAGCTCTGAAGCTGAGAAACGGGATCGACCATAAGCACTAATGTGAAATTACGTACAATTTTCAAATTTCTTGTACTTGCTAACTTTGCAACCTCGGGCAGCTATGTTACCATGGAGGAATCACACAAGATTTGACTTTATAGGCTAGAACTGATGTCGCGCCAACTGCCTAACTCAATATACAGTCAAGAAAGTAGCTCTGAAGCTAGAAACGGGATCGACCATAAGCACAAATGTGAAATTACGTACAATTTTCAAATTTCTTGTACTTGCTAACTTTGCAGCCTCGGGCAGCTATGTTACCATGGAGGAATCACACAAGATTTGACTTTATAGGCTAGAACTGAAGTCGCGCCAACTGCCTAACTCAAAATACAGTCAAGAAAGTAGCTCTGAAGCCAGAAACGGGATCGACCATAAGCACTAATGTGAAATTACGTACAATTTTCAAATTTCTTGTACTTGCTAAATTTGCAACCTCGGGCAGCTATGTTACCATGAAGGAATCACACAAGATTTGACTTTATAGGCTAGAACTGATGTCGCTCCAACTGCCTAACTCAATATACAGTCAAGAAAGTAGCTCTGAAGCTAGAAACGGGATCGACCATAAGCACAAATGTGAAATTACGTACAATTTTCAAATTTCTTGTACTTGCTAACTTTGCAGCGTCGGGCAGCTATGTTACCATGGAGGAATCACACAAGATTTGACTTTATAGGCTAGAACTGAAGTCGCGCCAACTGCCTAACTCAAAATACAGTCAAGAAAGTAGCTCTGAAGCTAGAAACGGGATCGACCATAAGCACAAATGTGAAATTACGTACAATTTTCAAATTTCTTGTACTTGCTAACTTTGCAGCCTCGGGCAGCTATGTTACCATGGAGGAATCACACAAGATTTGACTTTATAGGCTAGAACTGAAGTCGCGACAACTGCCTAACTCAAAATACAGTCAAGAAAGTAGCTCCGAAGCTAGAAACGGGATCGACCATAAGCACTAATGTGAAATTACGTACAATTTTCAAATTTCTTGTATTTGCTAACTTTGCAACCTCGGGCAGCTATGTTACCATGGAGGAATCACACAAGATTTATAGGCTAGAACTGAAGTCGCGCCAACTGCCTAACTCAAAATACAGTCAGGAAAGTAGCTCTGAAGCTGAGAAACGGGATCGACCATAAGCACTAATGTGAAATTACGTACAATTTTCAAATTTCTTGTACTTGCTAACTTTGCAGCCTCGGGCAGCTATGTTACCATGGAGGAATCACACAAGATTTGACTTTATAGGCTAGAACTGAAGTCGCGCCAACTGCCTAACTCAAAATACAGTCAAGAAAGTAGCTCTGAAGCTAGAAACGGGATCGACCATAAGCACTAATGTGAAATTACGTACAATTTTCAAATTTCCTGTACTTGCTAACTTTGCAACCTCGGGCAGCTATGTTACCATGGAGGAATCACACAAGATTTGACTTTATAGGCTAGAACTGAAGTCGCGCCAACTGCCTAACTCAAAATACAGTCAAGAAAGTAGCTCTGAAGCTGAGAAATGGGATCGACCATAAGCACTAATGTGAAATTACGTACAATTTTCAAATTTGTTGTACTTGCTAATTTTGCAACCTCGGGCAGCTATGTTACCATGGAGGAATCACACAAGATTTGACTTTATAGGCTAGAACTGAAGTCGCGCCAACTGCCTAACTCAAAATACAGTCAAGAAAGTAGCTCTGAAGCTAGAAACGGGATCGACCACAAGCACTAATGTGAAATTACGTACAATTTTCAAATTTCTTGTACTTGCTAACTTTGCAGCCTCGGGCAGCTATGTTACCATGGAGGAATCACACAAGATTTGACTTTATAGGCTAGAACTGAAGTCGCGCCAACTGCCTAACCCAAAATACAGTCAAGAAAGTAGCTCTGAAGCTAGAAACGGGATCGACCATAAGCACTAATGTGAAATTACGTACAATTTTCAAATTTCTTGTACTTGCTAACTTTGCAGCCTCGGGCAGCTATGTTACCATGGAGGAATCACACAAGATGTGACTTTATAGGCTAGAACTGAAGTCGCGCCAACTGCCTAACTCAAAATACAGTCAAGAAAGTAGCTCTGAAGCTAGAAACAGATCGACCTTAAGCACTAATGTGAAATTACGTACAATTTTCAAATTTCTTGTACTTGCTAACTTTGCAACCTCGGGCAGCTATGTTACCATGGAGGAATCACACAAGATTTGACTTTATAGCCTAGAACTGAAGTCGCGCCAACTGCCTAACTCAAAATACAGTCAAGAAAGTAGCTCTGAAGCTAGAAACGGGATCGACCACCAGCACTAATGTGAAATTACGTACAATTTTCAAATTTCTTGTACTTGCTAACTTTGCAGCCTCGGGCAGCTATGTTACCATGGAGGAATCACACAAGATTTGACTTTATAGGCTAGAACTGAAGTCGCGCCAACTGCCTAACTCAAAATACAGTCAAGAAAGTAGCTCTGAAGCTAGAAACGGGATCGACCATAAGCACTAATGTGAAATTACGTACAATTTTCAAATTTCTTGTACTTGCTAACTTTGCAACCTCGGGCAGCTATGTTACCATGGAGGAATCACACAAGATTTGACTTTATAGGCTAGAACTGAAGTCGCGCCAACTGCCTAACTCAAAATACAGTCAAGAAAGTAGCTCTGAAGCTGAGAAACGGGATCGACCATAAGCACATGTGAAATTACGTACAATTTTCAAATTTGTTGTACTTGATAACTTTGCAACCTCGGGCAGCTATGTTACCATGGAGGAATCACACAAGATTTGACTTTATAGGCTAGAACTGAAGTCGCGCCAACTGCCTAACTCAAAATACAGTCAAGAAAGTAGCTCTGAAGCTGAGAAACGGGATCGACCATAAGCACTAATGTGAAATTACGTACAATTTTCAAATTTGTTGTACTTGATAACTTTGCAGCCTCGGGCAGCTATGTTACCAAGGAGGAATCACACAAGATTTGACTTTATAGGCTAGAACTGAAGTCGCGCCAACTGCCTAACTCAAAATACAGTCAAGAAAGTAGCTCTGAAGCTAGAAACGGGATCGACCATAAGCACTAATGTGAAATTACGTACAATTTTCAAATTTCTTGTACTTGCTAACTTTGCAGCCTCGGGCAGCTATGTTACCATGGAGGAATCACACAAGATTTGACTTTATAGGCTAGAACTGAAGTCGCGCCAACTGCCTAACTAAAAATACAGTCAAGAAAGTAGCTCTGAAGCTAGAAACGGGATCGACCATAAGCACTAATGTGAAATTACGTACAATTTTCAAATTTCTTGTACTTGCTAACTTTGCAGCCTCGGGCAGCTATGTTACCATGGAGGAATCACACAAGATTTGACTTTATAGGCTAGAACTGAAGTCGGGCCAACTGCCTAACTCAAAATACAGTCAAGAAAGTAGCTCTGAAGCTGAGAAACGGGATCGACCATAAGCACTAATATGAAATTACGTACAATTTTCAAATTTGTTGTACTTGATAACTTTGCAGCCTCGGGCAGCTATGTTACCATGGAGGAATTACACAAGATTTGACTTTATAGGCTAGAACTGAAGTCGCGCCAACTGCCTAACTCAAAATACAGTCAAGAAAGTAGCTCTGAAGCTAGAAACGGGATCGACCATAAGCACTAATGTGAATTTACGTACAATTTTCAAATTTCTTGTACTTGCTAACTTTGCAGCCTCGGGCAGCTATGTTACCATGGAGGAATCACACAAGATTTGACTTTATAGGCTAGAACTGAAGTCGCGCCAACTGCCTTACTCAAAATACAGTCAAGAAAGTAGCTCTGAAGCTAGAAACGGGATCGACCATAAGCACTAATGTGAAATTACGTACAATTTTCAAATTTCTTGTACTTGCTAACCTTGCAGCCTCGGGCAGCTATGTTACCATGGAGGAATCACACAAGATTTGACTTTATAGGCTAGAACTGAAGTCGCGCCAACTGCCTAACTCAAAATACAGTCAACAAAGTAGCTCTGAAGCTAGAAACGGGATCGACCATAAGCACTAATGTGAAATTAAGTACAATTTTCAAATTTCTTGTACTTGCTAACTTTGCAGCCTCGGGCAGCTATGTTACCATGGAGGAATCACACAAGATTTGATTTTATAGGCTAGAACTGAAGTCGCGCCAACTGCCTAACTCAAAATACAGTCAAGAAAGTAGCTCTGAAGCTAGAAACGGGATCGACCATAAGCACTAATGTGAAATTACGTACAATTTTCAAATTTCTTGTACTTGCTAACTTTGCAGCCTCGGGCAGCTATGTTACCATGGAGGAATCACACAAGATTTGACTTTATAGGCTAGAACTGAAGTCGCGCCAACTGCCTAACTCAAAATACAGTCAAGAAAGTAGCTCTGAAGCTAGAAACGGGATCGACCATAAGCACTAATGTGAAATTACGTACAATTTTCAAATTTCTTGTACTTGCTAAGTTTGCAACCTCGGGCAGCTATGTTACCATGGAGGAATCACACAAGATTTGACTTTATAGGCTAGAACTGAAGTCGCGCCAACTGCTTAACTCAAAATACAGTCAAGAAAGTAGCTCTGAAGCTAGAAACGGGATCGACCATAAGCACTAATGTGAAATTACGTACAATTTTCAAATTTCTTGTGCTTGCTAACTTTGCAGCCTCGGGCAGCTATGTTACCATGGAGGAATCACACAAGATATGACTTTATAGGCTAGAACTGAAGTCGCGCCAACTGCTTAACTCAAAATACAGTCAAGAAAGTAGCTCTGAAGCTAGAAACGGGATCGACCATAAGCACTAATGTGAAATTACGTACAATTTTCAAATTTCTTGTACTTGCTAACTTTGCAGCCTCGGGCAGCTATGTTACCATGGAGGAATCACACAAGATTTGACTTTATAGGCTAGAAATGAAGTCGCGCCAACTGCCTAACTCAATATACAGTCAAGAAAGTAGCTCTGAAGCTAGAAACGGGATCGACCATAAGCACTAATGTGAAATTACGTACAATTTTCAAATTTCTTGTACTTGCTAACTTTGCAACCTCGGGCAGCTATGTTACCATGGAGGAATCACACAAGATTTGACTTTAAAGGCTAGAACTGAAGTCGCGCCAACTGCCTAACTCAAAATACAGTCAAGAAAGTAGCTCTGAAGCTAGAAACGGGATCGACCATAAGCACTAATGTAAAATTACGTACAATTTTCAAATTTCTTGTACTTGCTAACTTTGCAACCTCGGGCAGCTATGTTACCATGGCGGAATCACACAAGATTTGACTTTATAGGCTAGAACTGAAGTCGCGCCAACTGCTTAACTCAAAATACAGTCAAGAAAGTAGCTCTGAAGCTAGAAACGGGATCGACCATAAGCACTAATGTGAAATTACGTACAATTTTCAAATTTCTTGTACTTGCTAACTTTGCAGCCTCGGGCAGCTATGTTACCATGGAGGAATCACACAAGATTTGACTTTATAGGCTAGAACTGAAGTCGCGCCAACTGCTTAACTTAAAATACAATCAAGAAAGTGGCTCTGGAGCTGAGAAACGGGATCGACCTTAAGCACTAATGTGAAATTACGTACAATTTTCAAATTTCTTGTACTTGCTAACTTTGCAATCTCGGGCAGCTATGGTACCATGGAGGAATCACACAAGATTTGACTTTATAGGCTAGAACTGAAGTCGCGCCAACTGCCTAACACAAAATACAGTCAAGAAAGTAGCTCTGAAGCTAGAAACGGGATCGACCATAAGCACTAATGTGAAATTACGTACAATTTTCAAATTTCTTGTACATGCTAACTTTGCAGCCTCGGGCAGCTATGTTACCATGGAGGAATCACACAAGATTTGACTTTATAGGCTAGAACTGAAGTCGCGCCAACTGCCTAACTCAAAATACAGTCAAGAAAGTAGCTCTGAAGCTAGAAACGGGATCGACCATAAGCACTAATGTGAAATTACGTACAATTTTCAAATTTCTTGTACTTGCTAACTTTGCAACCTCGGGCAGCTATGTTACCATGGAGGAATCACACAAGATTTGACTTTATAGGCTAGAACTGAAGTCGCGCCAACTGCCTAACTCAAAATACAGTCAAGAA
The DNA here is from genome assembly GCA_958301585.1 of Merodon equestris. Taxonomy (NCBI): domain Eukaryota; kingdom Metazoa; phylum Arthropoda; class Insecta; order Diptera; family Syrphidae; genus Merodon; species Merodon equestris. The sequence continues at coordinate 87,253,390 of OY284414.1, forward strand.
AGTAGCTCTGAAGCTAGAAACGGGATCGACCATAAGCACTAATGTGAAATTACGTACAATTTTCAAATTTCTTGTACTTGCTAACTTTGCAACCTCGGGCAGCTATGTTACCATGGAGGAATCACACAAGATTTGATTTTATAGGCTAGAACTGAAGTCGCGCCAACTGCTTAACTCAAAATACAGTCAAGAAAGTAGCTCTGAAGCTAGAAACGGGATCGACCATAAGCACTAATGTGAAATTACGTACAATTTTCAAATTTCTTATACTTGCTAACTTTGCAACCTCGGGCAGCTATGTTACCATGGAGGAATCACACAAGATTTGACTTTATAGGCTAGAACTGAAGTCGCGCCAACTGCCTAACTCAAAATACAGTCAAGAAAGTAGATCTGAAGCTAGAAACGGGATCGACCATAAGCACTAATGTGAAATTACGTACAATTTTCAAATTTCTTGTACTTGCTAACTTTGCAACCTCGGGCAGCTATGTTACCATGGAGGAATCACACAAGATTTGACTTTATAGGCTAGAACTGAAGTCGCGCCAACTGCCTAACTCAAAATACAGTCAAGAAAGTAGCTCTGAAGCTAGAAACGGGATCGACCATAAGCACTAATGTGAAATTACGTACAATTTTCAAATTTCTTGTACTTGCTAACTTTGCAGCCTCGGGCAGCTATGTTACCATGGAGGAATCACACAAGATTTGACTTTATAGGCTAGAACTGAAGTCGCGCCAACTGCCTAACTCAAAATACAGTCAAGAAAGTAGCTCTGAAGCTAGAAACGGGATCGACCATAAGCACTAATGTGAAATTACGTACAATTTCCAAATTTCTTGTACTTGCTAATTTTGCAACCTCGGGCAGCTATGTTACAATGGAGGAATCACACAAGATTTCACTTTATAGGCTAGAACTGAAGTCGCGCCAACTGCCTAACACAAAATACAGTCAAGAAAGTAGCTCTGAAGCTAGAAACGGGATCGACCATAAGCACTAATGTGAAATTACGTACAATTTTCAAATTTCTTGTACTTGCTAACTTTGCAGCCTCGGGCAGCTATGTTACCATGGAGGAATCACACAAGATTTGACTTTATAGGCTAGAACTGAAGTCGCGCCAACTGCCTAACTCAAAATACAGTCAAGAAAGTAGCTCTGAACCTAGAAACGGGATCGACCATAAGCACTAATGTGAAATTACGTACAATTTTCAAATTTCTTGTACTTGCTAATTTTGCAACCTCGGGCAGCTATGTTACCATGGAGGAATCACACAAGATTTGACTTTATATACTAGAACTGAAGTCGCGCCAACTGCCTAACTCAAAATACAGTCAAGAAAGTAGCTCTGAAGCTAGAAACGGGATCGACCATAAGCACTAATGTGAAATTACGTACAATTTCCAAATTTCTTGTACTTGCTAATTTTGCAACCTCGGGCAGCTATGTTACCATGGAGGAATCACACAAGATTTCACTTTATAGGCTAGAACTGAAGTCGCGCCAACTGCCTAACTCAAAATACAGTCAAGAAAAGAGCTCTGAAGCTAGAAACGGGATCGACCATAAGCACTAATGTGAAATTACGTACAATTTTCAAATTTCTTGTACTTGCTAACTTTGCAGCCTCGGGCAGCTATGTTACCATGGAGGAATCACACAAGATTTGACTTAATAGGCTAGAACTGAAGTCGCGCCAACTGCTTAACTCAAAATACAATCAAGAAAGTAGCTCTGGAGCTGAGAAACGGGATCGACCATAAGCACTAATGTGAAATTACGTACAATTTTCAAATTTGTTGTACTTGATAACTCTGCAACCTCGGGCAGCTATGTTACCATGGAGGAATCACACAAGATTTGACTTTATAGGCTAGAACTGAAGTCGCGCCAACTGCCTAACTCAATATACAGTCAAGAAAGTAGCTCTGAAGCTAGAAACGGGATCGACCATAAGCACTAATGTGAAATTACGTACAATTTTCAAATTTCTTGTACTTGCTAACTTTGCAGCCTCGGGCAGCTATGTTACCATGGAGGAATCACACAAGATTTGACTTAATAGGCTAGAACTGAAGTCGCGCCAACTGCCTTACTCAATATACAGTCAAGAAAGTAGCTCTGAAGCTAGAAACGGGATCGACCATAAGCACTAATGTGAAATTACGTACAATTTTCAAATTTCTTATACTTGCTAACTTTGCAACCTCGGGCAGCTATGTTACCATGGAGGAATCACACAAGATTTGACTTTATAGGCTAGAACTGAAGTCGCGCCAACTGCCTAACTCAATATACAGTCAAGAAAGTAGCTCTGAAGCTAGAAACGGGATCGACCATAAGCACTAATGTGAAATTACGTACAATTTTCAAATTTCTTGTACTTGCTAAGTTTGCAACCTCGGGCAGCTATGTTACCATGGAGGAATCACACAAGATTTGACTTTATAGGCTAGAACTGAAGTCGCGCCAACTGCTTAACTCAAAATACAGTCAAGAAAGTAGCTCTGAAGCTAGAAACGGGATCGACCATAAGCACTAATGTGAAATTACGTACAATTTTCAAATTTCTTGTGCTTGCTAACTTTGCAGCCTCGGGCAGCTATGTTACCATGGAGGAATCACACAAGATATGACTTTATAGGCTAGAACTGAAGTCGCGCCAACTGCCTAACTCAAAATACAGTCAAGAAAGTAGCTCTGAAGCTAGAAACGGGATCGACCATAAGCACTAATGTGAAATTACGTACAATTTCCAAATTTCTTGTACTTGCTAATTTTGCAACCTCGGGCAGCTATGTTACAATGGAGGAATCACACAAGATTTCACTTTATAGGCTAGAACTGAAGTCGCGCCAACTGCCTAACACAAAATACAGTCAAGAAAGTAGCTCTGAAGCTAGAAACGGGATCGACCATAAGCACTAATGTGAAATTACGTACAATTTTCAAATTTCTTGTACTTGCTAACTTTGCAGCCTCGGGCAGCTATGTTACCATGGAGGAATCACACAAGATTTGACTTTATAGGCTAGAACTGAAGTCGCGCCAACTGCCTAACTCAAAATACAGTCAAGAAAGTAGCTCTGAACCTAGAAACGGGATCGACCATAAGCACTAATGTGAAATTACGTACAATTTTCAAATTTCTTGTACTTGCTAATTTTGCAACCTCGGGCAGCTATGTTACCATGGAGGAATCACACAAGATTTGACTTTATATACTAGAACTGAAGTCGCGCCAACTGCCTAACTCAAAATACAGTCAAGAAAGTAGCTCTGAAGCTAGAAACGGGATCGACCATAAGCACTAATGTGAAATTACGTACAATTTCCAAATTTCTTGTACTTGCTAATTTTGCAACCTCGGGCAGCTATGTTACCATGGAGGAATCACACAAGATTTCACTTTATAGGCTAGAACTGAAGTCGCGCCAACTGCCTAACTCAAAATACAGTCAAGAAAAGAGCTCTGAAGCTAGAAACGGGATCGACCATAAGCACTAATGTGAAATTACGTACAATTTTCAAATTTCTTGTACTTGCTAACTTTGCAGCCTCGGGCAGCTATGTTACCATGGAGGAATCACACAAGATTTGACTTAATAGGCTAGAACTGAAGTCGCGCCAACTGCTTAACTCAAAATACAATCAAGAAAGTAGCTCTGGAGCTGAGAAACGGGATCGACCATAAGCACTAATGTGAAATTACGTACAATTTTCAAATTTGTTGTACTTGATAACTTTGCAACCTCGGGCAGCTATGTTACCATGGAGGAATCACACAAGATTTGACTTTATAGGCTAGAACTGAAGTCGCGCCAACTGCCTAACTCAATATACAGTCAAGAAAGTAGCTCTGAAGCTAGAAACGGGATCGACCATAAGCACTAATGTGAAATTACGTACAATTTTCAAATTTCTTGTACTTGCTAACTTTGCAGCCTCGGGCAGCTATGTTACCATGGAGGAATCACACAAGATTTGACTTAATAGGCTAGAACTGAAGTCGCGCCAACTGCCTTACTCAATATACAGTCAAGAAAGTAGCTCTGAAGCTAGAAACGGGATCGACCATAAGCACTAATGTGAAATTACGTACAATTTTCAAATTTCTTATACTTGCTAACTTTGCAACCTCGGGCAGCTATGTTACCATGGAGGAATCACACAAGATTTGACTTTATAGGCTAGAACTGAAGTCGCGCCAACTGCCTAACTCAATATACAGTCAAGAAAGTAGCTCTGAAGCTAGAAACGGGATCGACCATAAGCACTAATGTGAAATTACGTACAATTTTCAAATTTCTTGTACTTGCTAAGTTTGCAACCTCGGGCAGCTATGTTACCATGGAGGAATCACACAAGATATGACTTTATAGGCTAGAACTGAAGTCGCGCCAACTGCTTAACTCAAAATACAGTCAAGAAAGTAGCTCTGAAGCTAGAAACGGGATCGACCATAAGCACTAATGTGAAATTACGTACAATTTTCAAATTTCTTGTACTTGCTAACTTTGCAGCCTCGGGCAGCTATGTTACCATGGAGGAATCACACAAGATTTGACTTTATAGGCTAGAAATGAAGTCGCGCCAACTGCCTAACTCAATATACAGTCAAGAAAGTAGCTCTGAAGCTAGAAACGGGATCGACCATAAGCACTAATGTGAAATTACGTACAATTTTCAAATTTCTTGTACTTGCTAACTTTGCAACCTCGGGCAGCTATGTTACCATGGAGGAATCACACAAGATTTGACTTTAAAGGCTAGAACTGAAGTCGCGCCAACTGCCTAACTCAAAATACAGTCAAGAAAGTAGCTCTGAAGCTAGAAACGGGATCGACCATAAGCACTAATGTAAAATTACGTACAATTTTCAAATTTCTTTTACTTGCTAACTTTGCAACCTCGGGCAGCTATGTTACCATGGCGGAATCACACAAGATTTGACTTTATAGGCTAGAACTGAAGTCGCGCCAACTGCTTAACTCAAAATACAGTCAAGAAAGTAGCTCTGAAGCTAGAAACGGGATCGACCATAAGCACTAATGTGAAATTACGTACAATTTTCAAATTTCTTGTACTTGCTAACTTTGCAGCCTCGGGCAGCTATGTTACCATGGAGGAATCACACAAGATTTGACTTTATAGGCTAGAACTGAAGTCGCGCCAACTGCTTAACTTAAAATACAATCAAGAAAGTGGCTCTGGAGCTGAGAAACGGGATCGACCTTAAGCACTAATGTGAAATTACGTACAATTTTCAAATTTCTTGTACTTGCTAACTTTGCAATCTCGGGCAGCTATGGTACCATGGAGGAATCACACAAGATTTGACTTTATAGGCTAGAACTGAAGTCGCGCCAACTGCCTAACACAAAATACAGTCAAGAAAGTAGCTCTGAAGCTAGAAACGGGATCGACCATAAGCACTAATGTGAAATTACGTACAATTTTCAAATTTCTTGTACATGCTAACTTTGCAGCCTCGGGCAGCTATGTTACCATGGAGGAATCACACAAGATTTGACTTTATAGGCTAGAACTGAAGTCGCGCCAACTGCCTAACTCAAAATACAGTCAAGAAAGTAGCTCTGAAGCTAGAAACGAGATCGACCATAAGCACTAATGTGAAATTACGTACAATTTTCAAATTTCTTGTACTTGCTAACTTTGCAGCCTCGGGCAGCTATGTTACCATGGAGGAATCACACAAGATTTGACTTTATAGGCTAGAACTGAAGTCGCGCCAACTGCCTAACTCAAAATACAGTCAAGAAAGTAGCTCTGAAGCTAGAAACGGGATCGACCATAAGCACTAATGTGAAATTACGTACAATTTTCAAATTTCTTGTACTTGCTAACTTTGCAACCTCGGGCAGCTATGTTACCATGGAGGAATCACACAAGATTTGACTTTATAGGCTAGAACTGAAGTCGCGCCAACTGCCTAACTCAAAATACAGTCAAGAAAGTAGCTCTGAAGCTAGAAACGGGATCGACCATAAGCACTAATGTGAAATTACGTACAATTTTCAAATTTCTTGTACTTGCTAACTTTGCAACCTCGGGCAGCTATGTTACCATGGAGGAATCACACAAGATTTGATTTTATAGGCTAGAACTGAAGTCGCGCCAACTGCTTAACTCAAAATACAGTCAAGAAAGTAGCTCTGAAGCTAGAAACGGGATCGACCATAAGCACTAATGTGAAATTACGTACAATTTTCAAATTTCTTATACTTGCTAACTTTGCAACCTCGGGCAGCTATGTTACCATGGATACACAAGATTTGACTTTATAGGCTAGAACTGAAGTCGCGCCAACTGCCTAACTCAAAATACAGTCAAGAAAGTAGATCTGAAGCTAGAAACGGGATCGACCATAAGCACTAATGTGAAATTACGTACAATTTTCAAATTTCTTGTACTTGCTAACTTTGCAACCTCGGGCAGCTATGTTACCATGGAGGAATCACACAAGATTTGACTTTATAGGCTAGAACTGAAGTCGCGCCAACTGCCTAACTCAAAATACAGTCAAGAAAGTAGCTCTGAAGCTAGAAACGGGAGCGACCATAAGCACTAATGTGAAATTACGTACAATTTTCAAATTTCTTGTACTTGCTAACTTTGCAACCTCGGGCAGCTATGTTACCATGGAGGAATCACACAAGATTTGACTTTATAGGCTAGAACTGAAGTCGCGCCAACTGCCTAACTCAATATGCAGTCAAAAAAGTAGCTCTGAAGCTAGAAACGGGATCGACCATAAGCACTAATGTGAAATTACGTACAATTTTCAAATTTCTTGTACTTGATTACTTTGCCGCCTCGGGCAGCTATGTTACCATGGAGGAATCACACAAGATTTGACTTTATAGGCTAGAACTGAAGTCGCGCCAACTGCCTAACTCAAAATACAGTCAAGAAAGTAGCTCTGAAGCTAGAAACGGGATCGACCATAAGCACTAATGTGAAATTACGTACAATTTTCAAATTTCTTGTACTTGCTAACTTTGCAGCCTCGGGCAGCTATGTTACCATGGAGGAATCACACAAGATTTGACTTTATAGGCTAGAACTGAAGTCGCGCCAACTGCCTAACTCAAAATACAGTCAAGAAAGTAGCTCTGAAGCTAGAAACGGGATCGACCATAAGCACTAATGTGAAATTACGTACAATTTCCAAATTTCTTGTACTTGCTAATTTTGCAACCTCGGGCAGCTATGTTACAATGGAGGAATCACACAAGATTTCACTTTATAGGCTAGAACTGAAGTCGCGCCAACTGCCTAACACAAAATACAGTCAAGAAAGTAGCTCTGAAGCTAGAAACGGGATCGACCATAAGCACTAATGTGAAATTACGTACAATTTTCAAATTTCTTGTACTTGCTAACTTTGCAGCCTCGGGCAGCTATGTTACCATGGAGGAATCACACAAGATTTGACTTTATAGGCTAGAACTGAAGTCGCGCCAACTGCCTAACTCAAAATACAGTCAAGAAAGTAGCTCTGAAGCTAGAAACGGGATCGACCATAAGCACTAATGTGAAATTACGTACAATTTTCAAATTTCTTGTACTTGCTAATTTTGCAACCTCGGGCAGCTATGTTACCATGGAGGAATCACACAAGATTTGACTTTATATACTAGAACTGAAGTCGCGCCAACTGCCTAACTCAAAATACAGTCAAGAAAGTAGCTCTGAAGCTAGAAACGGGATCGACCATAAGCACTAATGTGAAATTACGTACAATTTCCAAATTTCTTGTACTTGCTAATTTTGCAACCTCGGGCAGCTATGTTACCATGGAGGAATCACACAAGATTTCACTTTATAGGCTAGAACTGAAGTCGCGCCAACTGCCTAACTCAAAATACAGTCAAGAAAGTAGCTCTGAAGCTAGAAACGGGATCGACCATAAGCACTAATGTGAAATTACGTACAATTTTCAAATTTCTTGTACTTGCTAACTTTGCAGCCTCGGGCAGCTATGTTACCATGGAGGAATCACACAAGATTTGACTTAATAGGCTAGAACTGAAGTCGCGCCAACTGCTTAACTCAAAATACAATCAAGAAAGTAGCTCTGGAGCTGAGAAACGGGATCGACCATAAGCACTAATGTGAAATTACGTACAATTTTCAAATTTGTTGTACTTGATAACTTTGCAACCTCGGGCAGCTATGTTACCATGGAGGAATCACACAAGATTTGACTTTATAGGCTAGAACTGAAGTCGCGCCAACTGCCTAACTCAATATACAGTCAAGAAAGTAGCTCTGAAGCTAGAAACGGGATCGACCATAAGCACTAATGTGAAATTACGTACAATTTTCAAATTTCTTGTACTTGCTAACTTTGCAGCCTCGGGCAGCTATGTTACCATGGAGGAATCACACAAGATTTGACTTAATAGGCTAGAACTGAAGTCGCGCCAACTGCCTTACTCAATATACAGTCAAGAAAGTAGCTCTGAAGCTAGAAACGGGATCGACCATAAGCACTAATGTGAAATTACGTACAATTTTCAAATTTGTTGTACTTGATAACTTTGCAACCTCGGGCAGCTATGTTACCATGGAGGAATCACACAAGATTTGACTTTATAGGCTAGAACTGAAGTCGCGCCAACTGCCTAACTCAATATACAGTCAAGAAAGTAGCTCTGAAGCTAGAAACGGGACCGACCATAAGCACTAATGTGAAATTACGTACAATTTTCAAATTTCTTGTACTTGCTAACTTTGCAGCCTCGGGCAGCTATGTTACCATGGAGGAATCACACAAGATTTGACTTTATAGGCTAGAACTGAAGTCGCGCCAACTGTCTAACTCAATATACAGTCAAGAAAGTAGCTCTGAAGCTAGAAACGGGATCGACCATAAGCACTAATGTGAAATTACGTACAATTTTCAAATTTGTTGTACTTGATAACTTTGCAACCTCGGGCAGCTATGTTACCATGGAGGAATCACACAAGATTTGACTTTATAGGCTAGAACTGAAGTCGCGCCAACTGCCTAACTCAATATACAGTCAAGGAAGTAGCTCTGAAGCTAGAAACGGGATCGACCATAAGCACTAATGTGAAATTACGTACAATTTTCAAATTTCTTGTACTTGCTAACTTTGCAACCTCGGGCAGCTATGTTACCATGGAGGAATCACACAAGATTTGACTTTATAAACTAGAACTGAAGTCGCGCCAGCTGCCTAACTCAATATACAGTCAAGAAAGTAGCTCTGAAGCTAGAAACGGGAGCGACCATAAGCACTAATGTGAAATTACGTACAATTTTCAAATTTCTTGTACTTGCTAACTTTGCAGCCTCGGGCAGCTATGTTACCATGGAGGAATCACACAAGATTTGATTTTATAGGCTAGAACTGAAGTCGCGCCAACTGCTTAACTCAAAATACAGTCAGGAAAGTAGCTCTGAAGCTAGAAACGGGATCGACCATAAGCACTAATGTGAAATTACGTACAATTTTCAAATTTCTTATACTTGCTAACTTTGCAACCTCGGGCAGCTATGTTACCATGGAGGAATCACACAAGATTTGACTTTATAGGCTAGAACTGAAGTCGCGCCAACTGCCTAACTCAAAATACAGTCAAGAAAGTAGATCTGAAGCTAGAAACGGGATCGACCATAAGCACTAATGTGAAATTACGTACAATTTTCAAATTTCTTGTACTTGCTAACTTTGCAGCCTCGGGCAGCTATGTTACCATGGAGGAATCACACAAGATTTGACTTTATAGGCTAGAACTGAAGTCGCGCCAACTGCTTAACTCAAAATACAATCAAGAAAGTAGCTCTGGAGCTGAGAAACGGGATCGACCTTAAGCACTAATGTGAAATTACGTACAATTTTCAAATTTCTTGTACTTGCTAACTTTGCAACCTCGGGCAGCTATGTTACCATGGAGGAATCACACAAGATTTGACTTTATAGGCTAGAACTGAAGTCGCGCCAACTGCCTAACTCAAAATACAGTCAAGAAAGTAGCTCTGAAGCTAGAAACGGGATCGACCATAAGCACTAATGTGAAATTACGTACAATTTTCAAATTTCTTGTACTTGCTAACTTTGCAACCTCGGGCAGCTTTGTTACCATGGAGGAATCACACAAGATTTGACTTTATAGGCTAGAACTGAAGTCGCGCCAACTGCCTAACTCAATATGCAGTCAAGAAAGTAGCTCTGAAGCTAGAAACGGGATCGACCATAAGCACTAATGTGAAATTACGTACAATTTTCAAATTTCTTGTACTTGATGACTTTGCAGCCTCGGGCAGCTATGTTACCATGGAGGAATCACACAAGATTTGACTTTATAGGCTAGAACTGAAGTCGCGCCAACTGCTTAACTCAAAATACAATCAAGAAAGTAGCTCTGGAGCTGAGGAACGGGATCGACCTTAAGCACTAATGTGAAATTACGTACAATTTTCAAATTTCTTGTACTTGCTAACTTTGCAACCTCGGGCAGCTATGTTACCATGGAGGAATCACACAAGATTTGACTTTATAGGCTAGAACTGAAGTCGCGCCAACTGCCTAACCCAAAATACAGTCAAGAAAGTAGCTCTGAAGCTAGAAACGGGATCGACCATAAGCACTAATGTGAAATTACGTACAATTTTCAAATTTCTTGTACTTGCTAACTTTGCAACCTCGGGCAGCTTTGTTACCATGGAGGAATCACACAAGATTTGACTTTATAGGCTAGAACTGAAGTCGCGCCAACTGCCTAACTCAATATGCAGTCAAGAAAGTAGCTCTGAAGCTAGAAACGGGATCGACCATAAGCACTAATGTGAAATTACGTACAATTTTCAAATTTCTTGTACTTGCTAACTTTGCAACCTCGGGCAAAATACAGTCAAGAAAGTAGCTCTGAAGCTAGAAACGGGATCGACCATAAGCACTAATGTGAAATTACGTACAATTTTCAAATTTCTTGTACTTGCTAACTTTGCAGCCTCGGGCAGCTATGTTACCATGGAGGAATCACACAAGATTTGACTTTATAGGCTAGAACTGAAGTCGCGCCAACTGCCAAACTCAAAATACAGTCAAGAAAGTAGCTCTGAAGCTAGAAACGGGATCGACCATAAGCACTAATGTGAAATTACGTACAATTTTCAAATTTCTTGTACTTGCTAACTTTGCAGCCTCGGGCAGCTATGTTACCATGGAGGAATCACACAAGATTTGACTTTATAGGCTAGAACTGAAGTCGCGCCAACTGCCTAACACAAAATACAGTCAAGAAAGTAGCTCTGAAGCTAGAAACGGGATCGACCATAAGCACTAATGTGAAATTACGTACAATTTTCAAATTTCTTGTACATGCTAACTTTGCAGCCTCGGGCAGCTATGTTACCATGGAGGAATCACACAAGATTTGACTTTATAGGCTAGAACTGAAGTCGCGCCAACTGCCTAACTCAAAATACAGTCAAGAAAGTAGCTCTGAAGCTAGAAACGAGATCGACCATAAGCACTAATGTGAAATTACGTACAATTTTCAAATTTCTTGTACTTGCTAACTTTGCAGCCTCGGGCAGCTATGTTACCATGGAGGAATCACACAAGATTTGACTTTATAGGCTAGAACTGAAGTCGCGCCAACTGCCTAACTCAAAATACAGTCAAGAAAGTAGCTCTGAAGCTAGAAACGGGATCGACCATAAGCACTAATGTGAAATTACGTACAATTTTCAAATTTCTTGTACTTGCTAACTTTGCAACCTCGGGCAGCTATGTTACCATGGAGGAATCACACAAGGTTTGACTTTATAGGCTAGAACTGAAGTCGCGCCAACTGCCTAACTCAAAATACAGTCAAGAAAGTAGCTCTGAAGCTAGAAACGGGATCGACCATAAGCACTAATGTGAAATTACGTACAATTTTCAAATTTCTTGTACTTGCTAACTTTGCAGCCTCGGGCAGCTATGTTACCATGGAGGAATCACACAAGATTTGACTTTATAGGCTAGAACTGAAGTCGCGCCAACTGCCAAACTCAAAATACAGTCAAGAAAGTAGCTCTGAAGCTGAGAAACGGGATCGACCATAAGCACTAATGTGAAATTACGTACAATTTTCAAATTTCTTGTACTTGCTAACTTTGCAACCTCGGGCAGCTATGTTACCATGGAGGAATCACACAAGATTTGACTTTATAGGCTAGAACTGAAGTCGCGCCAACTGCCTAACTCAAAATACAGTCAAGAAAGTAGCTCTGAAGCTAGAAACGGGATCGACCATAAGCACTAATGTGAAATTACGTACAATTTTCAAATTTCTTGTACTTGCTAACTTTGCAGCCTCGGGCAGCTATGTTACCATGGAGGAATCACACAAGATTTGACTTTATAGGCTAGAACTGAAGTCGCGCCAACTGCCTAACACAAAATACAGTCAAGAATGTAGCTCTGAAGCTAGAAACAGGATCGACCATAAGCACTAATGTGAAATTACGTACAATTTTCAAATTTCTTGTACATGCTAACTTTGCAGCCTCGGGCAGCTATGTTACCATGGAGGAATCACACAAGATTTGACTTTATAGGCTAGAACTGAAGTCGCGCCAACTGCCTAACTCAAAATACAGTCAAGAAAGTAGCTCTGAAGCTAGAAACGGGATCGACCATAAGCACTAATGTGAAATTACGTACAATTTTCAAATTTCTTGTACTTGCTAACTTTGCAACCTCGGGCAGCTATGTTACCATGGAGGAATCACACAAGATTTGACTTTATAGGCTAGAACTGAAGTCGCGCCAACTGCCTAACTCAAAATACAGTCAAGAAAGTAGCTCTGAAGCTGAGAAACGGGATCGACCATAAGCACTAATGTGAAATTACGTACAATTTTCAAATTTCTTGTACTTGCTAACTTTGCAACCTCGGGCAGCTATGTTACCATGGAGGAATCACACAAGATTTGACTTTATAGGCTAGAACTGAAGTCGCGCCAACTGCCTAACTCAAAATACAGTCAAGAAAGTAGCTCTGAAGCTAGAAACGGGATCGACCATAAGCACTAATGTGAAATTATGTACAATTTTCAAATTTCTTGTACTTGCTAACTTTGCAGCCTCGGGCAGCTATGTTACCATGGAGGAATCACACAAGATTTGACTTTATAGGCTAGAACTGAAGTCGCGCCAACTGCCTAACACAAAATACAGTCAAGAAAGTAGCTCTGAAGCTAGAAACGGGATCGACCATAAGCACTAATGTGAAATTACGTACAATTTTCAAATTTCTTGTACATGCTAACTTTGCAGCCTCGGGCAGCTATGTTACCATGGAGGAATCACACAAGATTTGACTTTATAGGCTAGAACTGAAGTCGCGCCAACTGCCTAACTCAAAATACAGTCAAGAAAGTAGCTCTGAAGCTAGAAACGAGATCGACCATAAGCACTAATGTGAAATTACGTACAATTTTCAAATTTCTTGTACTTGCTAACTTTGCAGCCTCGGGCAGCTATGTTACCATGGAGGAATCACACAAGATTTGACTTTATAGGCTAGAACTGAAGTCGCGCCAACTGCCTAACTCAAAATACAGTCAAGAAAGCAGCTCTGAAGCTAGAAAGGGGATCGACCATAAGCACTAATGTGAAATTACGTACAATTTTCAAATTTCTTATACTTGCTAACTTTGCAACCTCGGGCAGCTATGTTACCATGGAGGAATCACACAAGATTTGACTTTATAGGCTAGAACTGAAGTCGCGCCAACTGCCTAACTCAAAATACAATCAAGAAAGTAGCTCTGGAGCTGAGAAACGGGATCGACCTTAAGCACTAATGTGAAATTACGTACAATTTTCAAATTTCTTGTACTTGCTAACTTTGCAACCTCGGGCAGCTATGTTACCATGGAGGAATCACACAAGTTTTGACTTTATAGGCTAGAACTGAAGTCGCGCCAACTGCCTAACACAAAATACAGTCAAGAAAGTAGCTCTGAAGCTAGAAACGGGATCGACCATAAGCACTAATGTGAAATTACGTACAATTTTCAAATTTCTTGTACATGCTAACTTTGCAGCCTCGGGCAGCTATGTTACCATGGAGGAATCACACAAGATTTGACTTTATAGGCTAGAACTGAAGTCGCGCCAACTGCCTAACACAAAATACAGTCAAGAAAGTAGCTCTGAAGCTAGAAACGGGATCGACCATAAGCACTAATGTGAAATTACGTACAATTTTCAAATTTCTTGTACATGCTAACTTTGCAGCCTCGGGCAGCTATGTTACCATGGAGGAATCACACAAGATTTGACTTTATAGGCTAGAACTGAAGTCGCGCCAACTGCCTAACTCAAAATACAGTCAAGAAAGTAGCTCTGAAGCTAGAAACGGGATCGACCATAAGCACTAATGTGAAATTACGTACAATTTTCAAATTTCTTGTACTTGCTAACTTTGCAACCTCGGGCAGCTATGTTACCATGGAGGAATCACACAAGATTTGACTTTATAGGCTAGAACTGAAGTCGCGCCAACTGCCTAACTCAAAATACAGTCAAGAAAGTAGCTCTGAAGCTGAGAAACGGGATCGACCATAAGCACTAATGTGAAATTACGTACAATTTTCAAATTTCTTGTACTTGCTAACTTTGCAACCTCGGGCAGCTATGTTACCATGGAGGAATCACACAAGATTTGACTTTATAGGCTAGAACTGAAGTCGCGCCAACTGCCTAACTCAAAATACAGTCAAGAAAGTAGCTCTGAAGCTAGAAACGGGATCGACCATAAGCACTAATGTGAAATTATGTACAATTTTCAAATTTCTTGTACTTGCTAACTTTGCAGCCTCGGGCAGCTATGTTACCATGGAGGAATCACACAAGATTTGACTTTATAGGCTAGAACTGAAGTCGCGCCAACTGCCTAACACAAAATACAGTCAAGAAAGTAGCTCTGAAGCTAGAAACGGGATCGACCATAAGCACTAATGTGAAATTACGTACAATTTTCAAATTTCTTGTACATGCTAACTTTGCAGCCTCGGGCAGCTATGTTACCATGGAGGAATCACACAAGATTTGACTTTATAGGCTAGAACTGAAGTCGCGCCAACTGCCTAACTCAAAATACAGTCAAGAAAGTAGCTCTGAAGCTAGAAACGAGATCGACCATAAGCACTAATGTGAAATTACGTACAATTTTCAAATTTCTTGTACTTGCTAACTTTGCAGCCTCGGGCAGCTATGTTACCATGGAGGAATCACACAAGATTTGACTTTATAGGCTAGAACTGAAGTCGCGCCAACTGCCTAACTCAAAATACAGTCAAGAAAGCAGCTCTGAAGCTAGAAACGGGATCGACCATAAGCACTAATGTGAAATTACGTACAATTTTCAAATTTCTTATACTTGCTAACTTTGCAACCTCGGGCAGCTATGTTACCATGGAGGAATCACACAAGATTCGACTTTGTAGGCTAGAACTGAAGTCGCGCCAACTGCCTAACTCAATATGCAGTCAAGAAAGTAGCTCTGAAGCTAGAAACGGGATCGACCATAAGCACTAATGTGAAATTACGTACAATTTTCAAATTTCTTGTACTTGATAACTTTGCAGCCTCGGGCAGCTATGTTACCATGGAGGAATCACACAAGATTTGACTTTATAGGCTAGAACTGAAGTCGCGCCAACTGCCTAACTCAAAATACAGTCAAGAAAGTAGCTCTGAAGCTAGAAACGGGATCGACCATAAGCACTAATGTGAAATTACGTACAATTTTCAAATTTCTTGTACTTGCTAACTTTGCAGCCTCGCGCAGCTATGTTACCATGGAGGAATCACACAAGATTTGACTTTATAGGCTAGAACTGAAGTCGCGCCAACTGCCTAACTCAAAATACAGTCAAGAAAGTAGCTCTGAAGCTAGAAACGGGATCGACCATAAGCACTAATGTGAAATTACGTACAATTTCCAAATTTCTTGTACTTGCTAATTTTGCAACCTCGGGCAGCTATGTTACCATGGAGGAATCACACAAGATTTCACTTTATAGGCTAGAACTGAAGTCGCGCCAACTGCCTAACTCAAAATACAGTCAAGAAAGTAGCTCTGAAGCTAGAAACGGGATCGACCATAAGCACTAATGTGAAATTACGTACAATTTTCAAATTTCTTGTACTTGCTAACTTTGCAGCCTCGGGCAGCTATGTTACCATGGAGGAATCACACAAGATTTGACTTAATAGGCTAGAACTGAAGTCGCGCCAACTGCTTAACTCAAAATACAATCAAGAAAGTAGCTCTGGAGCTGAGAAACGGGATCGACCATAAGCACTAATGTGAAATTACGTACAATTTTCAAATTTGTTGTACTTGATAACTTTGCAACCTCGGGCAGCTATGTTACCATGGAGGAATCACACAAGATTTGACTTTATAGGCTAGAACTGAAGTCGCGCAAACTGCCTAACTCAATATACAGTCAAGAAAGTAGCTCTGAAGCTAGAAACGGGATCGACCATAAGCACTAATGTGAAATTACGTACAATTTTCAAATTTCTTGTACTTGCTAAATTTGCAGCCTCGGGCAGCTATGTTACCATGGAGGAATCACACAAGATTTGACTTAATAGGCTAGAACTGAAGTCGCGCCAACTGCCTTACTCAATATACAGTCAAGAAAGTAGCTCTGAAGCTAGAAACGGGATCGACCATAAGCACTAATGTGAAATTACGTACAATTTTCAAATTTGTTGTACTTGATAACTTTGCAGCCTCGGGCAGCTATGTTACCATGGAGGAATCACACAAGATTTGACTTTATAGGCTAGAACTGAAGTCGCGCCAACTGCCTAACTCAATATACAGTCAAGAAAGTAGCTCTGAAGCTAGAAACGGGATCGACCATAAGCACTAATGTGAAATTACGTACAATTTTCAAATTTCTTGTACTTGCTAACTTTGCAGCCTCGGGCAGCTATGTTACCATGGAGGAATCACACAAGATTTGACTTTATAGGCTAGAACTGAAGTCGCGCCGACTGCCTAACTCAATATACAGTCAAGAAAGTAGCTCTGAAGCTAGAAACGGGATCGACCATAAGCACTAATGTGAAATTACGTACAATTTTCAAATTTGTTGTACTTGATAACTTTGCAACCTCGGGCAGCTATGTTACCATGGAGGAATCACACAAGATTTGACTTTATAGGCTAGAACTGAAGTCGCGCCAACTGCCTAACTCAATATACAGTCAAGAAAGTAGCTCTGAAGCTAGAAACGGGATCGACCATAAGCACTAATGTGAAATTACGTACAATTTTCAAATTTCTTGTACTTGCTAACTTTGCAACCTCGGGCAGCTATGTTACCATGGAGGAATCACACAAGATTTGACTTTATAAGCTAGAACTGAAGTCGCGCCAGCTGCCTAACTCAATATACAGTCAAGAAAGTAGCTCTGAAGGTAGAAACGGGAGCGACCATAAGCACTAATGTGAAATTACGTACAATTTTCAAATTTCTTGTACTTGCTAACTTTGCAGCCTCGGGCAGCTATGTTACCATGGAGGAATCACACAAGATTTGATTTTATAGGCTAGAACTGAAGTCGCGCCAACTGCTTAACTCAAAATACAGTCAAGAAAGTAGCTCTGAAGCTAGAAACGGGATCGACCATAAGCACTAATGTGAAATTACGTACAATTTTCAAATTTCTTATACTTGCTAACTTTGCAACCTCGGGCAGCTATGTTACCATGGAGGAATCACACAAGATTTGACTTTATAGGCTAGAACTGAAGTCGCGCCAACTGCCTAACTCAAAATACAGTCAAGAAAGTAGCTCTGAAGCTAGAAACGGGATCGACCATAAGCACTAATGTGAAATTACGTACAATTTTCAAATTTCTTGTACTTGCTAACTTTGCAACCTCGGGCAGCTATGTTACCATGGAGGAATCACACAAGATTTGACTTTATAGGCTAGAACTGAAGTCGCGCCAACTGCCTAACTCAAAATACAGTCAAGAAAGTAGCTCTGAAGCTGAGAAACGGGATCGACCATAAGCACTAATGTGAAATTACGTACAATTTTCAAATTTCTTGTACTTGCTAACTTTGCAACCTCGGGCAGCTATGTTACCACGGAGGAATCACACAAGATTTGACTTTATAGGCTAGAACTGAAGTCGCGCCAACTGCCTAACTCAAAATACAGTCAAGAAAGTAGCTCTGAAGCTAGAAACGGGATCGACCATAAGCACTAATGTGAAATTACGTACAATTTTCAAATTTCTTGTACATGCTAATTTTGCAGCCTCGGGCAGCTATGTTACCATGGAGGAATCACACAAGATTTGACTTTATAGGCTAGAACTGAAGTCGCGCCAACTGCCTAACTCAAAATACAGTCAAGAAAGCAGCTCTGAAGCTAGAAACGGTATCGACCATAAGCACTAATGTGAAATTACGTACAATTTTCAGATTTCTTATACTTGCTAACTTTGCAACCTCGGGCAGCTATGTTACCATGGAGGAATCACACAAGATTTGACTTTATAGGCTAGAACTGAAGTCGCGCCAACTGCCTAACTCAAAATACAGTCAAGAAAGTAGCTCTGAAGCTAGAAACGAGATCGACCATAAGCACTAATGTGAAATTACGTACAATTTTCAAATTTCTTGTACTTGCTAACTTTGCAGCCTCGGGCAGCTATGTTACCATGGAGGAATCACACAAGATTTGACTTTATAGGCTAGAACTGAAGTCGCGCCAACTGCCTAACTCAAAATACAGTCAAGAAAGCAGCTCTGAAGCTAGAAACGGGATCGACCATAAGCACTAATGTGAAATTACGTACAATTTTCAGATTTCTTATACTTGCTAACTTTGCAACCTCGGGCAGCTATGTTACCATGGAGGAATCACACAAGATTCGACTTTGTAGGCTAGAACTGAAGTCGCGCCAACTGCCTAACTCAATATGCAGTCAAGAAAGTAGCTCTGAAGCTAGAAACGGGATCGACCATAAGCACTAATGTGAAATTACGTACAATTTTCAAATTTCTTGTACTTGATGACTTTGCAGCCTCGGGCAGCTATGTTACCATGGAGGAATCACACAAGATTTGACTTTATAGGCTAGAACTGAAGTCGCGCCAACTGCCTAACTCAAAATACAGTCAAGAAAGTAGCTCTGAAGCTAGAAACGGGATCGACCATAAGCACTAATGTGAAATTACGTACAATTTTCAAATTTCTTGTACTTGCTAACTTTGCAGCCTCGGGCAGCTATGTTACCATGGAGGAATCACACAAGATTTGACTTTATAGGCTAGAACTGAAGTCGCGCCAACTGCCTAACTCAAAATACAGTCAAGAAAGTAGCTCTGAAGCTAGAAACGGGATCGACCATAAGCACTAATGTGAAATTACGTACAATTTTCAAATTTCTTGTACTTGCTAAATTTGCAGCCTCGGGCAGCTATGTTACCATGGAGGAATCACACAAGATTTGACTTAATAGGCTAGAACTGAAGTCGCGCCAACTGCCTTACTCAATATACAGTCAAGAAAGTAGCTCTGAAGCTAGAAACGGGATCGACCATAAGCACTAATGTGAAATTACGTACAATTTTCAAATTTGTTGTACTTGATAACTTTGCAGCCTCGGGCAGCTATGTTACCATGGAGGAATCACACAAGATTTGACTTTATAGGCTAGAACTGAAGTCGCGCCAACTGCCTAACTCAATATACAGTCAAGAAAGTAGCTCTGAAGCTAGAAACGGGATCGACCATAAGCACTAATGTGAAATTACGTACAATTTTCAAATTTCTTGTACTTGCTAACTTTGCAGCCTCGGGCAGCTATGTTACCATGGAGGAATCACACAAGATTTGACTTTATAGGCTAGAACTGAAGTCGCGCCAACTGCCTAACTCAATATACAGTCAAGAAAGTAGCTCTGAAGCTAGAAACGGGATCGACCATAAGCACTAATGTGAAATTACGTACAATTTTCAAATTTGTTGTACTTGATAACTTTGCAACCTCGGGCAGCTATGTTACCATGGAGGAATCACACAAGATTTGACTTTATAGGCTAGAACTGAAGTCGCGCCAACTGCCTAACTCAATATACAGTCAAGAAAGTAGCTCTGAAGCTAGAAACGGGATCGACCATAAGCACTAATGTGAAATTACGTACAATTTTCAAATTTCTTGTACTTGCTAACTTTGCAACCTCGGGCAGCTATGTTACCATGGAGGAATCACACAAGATTTGACTTTATAAGCTAGAACTGAAGTCGCGCCAGCTGCCTAACTCAATATACAGTCAAGAAAGTAGCTCTGAAGGTAGAAACGGGAGCGACCATAAGCACTAATGTGAAATTACGTACAATTTTCAAATTTCTTGTACTTGCTAACTTTGCAGCCTCGGGCAGCTATGTTACCATGGAGGAATCACACAAGATTTGATTTTATAGGCTAGAACTGAAGTCGCGCCAACTGCTTAACTCAAAATACAGTCAAGAAAGTAGCTCTGAAGCTAGAAACGGGATCGACCATAAGCACTAATGTGAAATTACGTACAATTTTCAAATTTCTTGTACTTGATGACTTTGCAGCCTCGGGCAGCTATGTTACCATGGAGGAATCACACAAGATTTGACTTTATAGGCTAGAACTGAAGTCGCGCCAACTGCCTAACTCAATATGCAGTCAAAAAAGTAGCTCTGAAGCTAGAAAAGGGATCGACCATAAGCACTAATGTGAAATTACGTACAATTTTCAAATTTCTTGTACTTGATGACTTTGCAGCCTCGGGCAGCTATGTTACCATGGAGGAATCACACAAGATTTGACTTTATAGGCTAGAACTGAAGTCGCGCCAACTGCCTAACTCAAAATACAGTCAAGAAAGTAGCTCTGAAGCTAGAAACGGGATCGACCATAAGCACTAATGTGAAATTACGTACAATTTTCAAATTTCTTGTACTTGCTAACTTTGCAACCACGGGCAGCTATGTTACCATGGAGGAATCACACAAGATTTGACTTTATAGGCTAGAACTGAAGTCGCGCCAACTGCCTAACTCAAAATACAGTCAAGAAAGTAGCTCTGAAGCTGAGAAACGGGATCGACCTTAAGCACTAATGTGAAATTACGTACAATTTTCAAATTTCTTGTACTTGCTAACTTTGCAGCCTCGGGCAGCTATGTTACCATGGAGGAATCACACAAGATTTGACTTTATAGGCTAGAACTGAAGTCGCGCCAACTGCCTAACTCAAAATACAGTCAAGAAAGTAGCTCTGAAGCTAGAAACTGGATCGACCATAAGCACTAATGTGAAATTACGTACAATTTTCAAATTTCTTGTACTTGCTAACTTTGCAGCCTCGGGCAGCTATGTTACCATGGAGGAATCACATAAGATTTGACTTTATAGGCTAGAACTGAAGTCGCGCCAACTGCCTAACTCAAAATACAGTCAAGAAAGTAGCTCTGAAGCTGAGAAACGGGATCGACCTTAAGCACTAATGTGAAATTACGTACAATTTTCAAATTTGTTGTACTTGATAACTTTGCAACCTCGGGCAGCTATGTTACCATGGAGGAATCACACAAGATTTGACTTTATAGGCTAGAACTGAAGTCGCGCCAACTGCCTAACTCAATATACAGTCAAGAAAGTAGCTCTGAAGCTAGAAACGGGATCGACCATAAGCACTAATGTGAAATTACGTACAATTTCCAAATTTCTTGTACTTGCTAATTTTGCAACCTCGGGCAGCTATGTTACCATGGAGGAATCACACAAGATTTGACTTTATAGGCTAGAACTGAAGTCGCGCCAACTGCCTAACTCAATATGCAGTCAAAAAAGTAGCTCTGAAGCTAGAAACGGGATCGACCATAAGCACTAATGTGAAATTACGTACAATTTTCAAATTTCTTGTACTTGATGACTTTGCAGCCTCGGGCAGCTATGTTACCATGGAGGAATCACACAAGATTTGACTTTATAGGCTAGAACTGAAGTCGCGCCAACTGCCTAACTCAAAATACAGTCAAGAAAGTAGCTCTGAAGCTAGAAACGGGATCGACCATAAGCACTAATGTGAAATTACGTACAATTTTCAAATTTCTTGTACTTGCTAACTTTGCAGCCTCGGGCAGCTATGTTACCATGGAGGAATCACACAAGATTTGACTTTATAGGCTAGAACTGAAGTCGCGCCAACTGCCTAACTCAATATACAGTCAAGGAAGTAGCTCTGAAGCTAGAAACGGGATCGACCATAAGCACTAATGTGAAATTACGTACAATTTTCAAATTTCTTGTACTTGCTAACTTTGCAGCCTCGGGCAGCTATGTTACCATGGAGGAATCACACAAGATTTGACTTTATAGGCTAGAACTGAAGTCGCGCCAACCGCCTAACTCAAAATACAGTCAAGAAAGTAGCTCTGAAGCTAGAAACTGGATCGACCATAAGCACTAATGTGAAATTACGTACAATTTTCAAATTTCTTGTACTTGCTAACTTTGCAGCCTCGGGCAGCTATGTTACCATGGAGGAATCACATAAGATTTGACTTTATAGGCTAGAACTGAAGTCGCGCCAACTGCCTAACTCAAAATACAGTCAAGAAAGTAGCTCTGAAGCTGAGAAACGAGATCGACCTTAAGCACTAATGTGAAATTACGTACAATTTTCAAATTTCTTGTACTTGCTAACTTTGCAACCTCGGGCAGCTATGTTACCATGGAGGAATCACACAAGATTTGACTTAATAGGCTAGAACTGAAGTCGCGCCAACTGCTTAACTCAAAATACAATCAAGAAAGTAGCTCTGGAGCTGAGAAACGGGATCGACCATAAGCACTAATGTGAAATTACGTACAATTTTCAAATTTGTTGTACTTGATAACTTTGCAACCTCGGGCAGCTATGTTACCATGGAGGAATCACACAAGATTTGACTTTATAGGCTAGAACTGAAGTCGCGCCAACTGCCTAACTCAATATACAGTCAAGAAAGTAGCTCTGAAGCTAGAAACGGGATCGACCATAAGCACTAATGTGAAATTACGTACAATTTCCAAATTTCTTGTACTTGCTAATTTTGCAACCTCGGGCAGCTATGTTACCATGGAGGAATCACACAAGATTTGACTTTATAGGCTAGAACTGAAGTCGCGCCAACTGCCTAACTCAATATGCAGTCAAAAAAGTAGCTCTGAAGCTAGAAACGGGATCGACCATAAGCACTAATGTGAAATTACGTACAATTTTCAAATTTCTTGTACTTGATGACTTTGCAGCCTCGGGCAGCTATGTTACCATGGAGGAATCACACAAGATTTGACTTTATAGGCTAGAACTGAAGTCGCGCCAACTGCCTAACTCAAAATACAGTCAAGAAAGTAGCTCTGAAGCTAGAAACGGGATCGACCATAAGCACTAATGTGAAATTACGTACAATTTTCAAATTTCTTGTACTTGCTAACTTTGCAGCCTCGGGCAGCTATGTTACCATGGAGGAATCACACAAGATTTGACTTTATAGGCTAGAACTGAAGTCGCGCCAACTGCCTAACTCAATATACAGTCAAGGAAGTAGCTCTGAAGCTAGAAACGGGATCGACCATAAGCACTAATGTGAAATTACGTACAATTTTCAAATTTCTTGTACTTGCTAATTTTGCAACCTCGGGCAGCTATGTTACCATGGAGGAATCACACAAGATTTGACTTTATATACTAGAACTGAAGTCGCCCCAACTGCCTAACTCAAAATACAGTCAAGAAAGTAGCTCTGAAGCTAGAAACGGGATCGACCATAAGCACTAATGTGAAATTACGTACAATTTTCAAATTTCTTGTACTTGCTAACTTTGCAGCCTCGGGCAGCTATGTTACCATGGGGGAATCACACAAGATTTGACTTTATAGGCTAGAACTGAAGTCGCGCCAACTGCTTAACTCAAAATACAATCAAGAAAGTAGCTCTGGAGCTGAGAAACGGGATCGACCTTAAGCACTAATGTGAAATTACGTACAATTTTCAAATTTCTTGTACTTGCTAACTTTGCAACCTCGGGCAGCTATGTTACCATGGAGGAATCACACAAGATTTGACTTTATAGGCTAGAACTAAAGTCGCGCAAACTGCCTAACTCAAAATACAGTCAAGAAAGTAGCTCTGAAGCTAGAAACGGGATCGACCATAAGCACTAATGTGAAATTACGTACAATTTTCAAATTTCTTGTACTTGCTAACTTTGCAACCTCGGGCAGCTATGTTACCATGGGGGAATCACACAAGATTTGACTTTATAGGCTAGAACTGAAGTCGCGCCAACTGCCTAACTCAAAATACAGTCAAGAAAGTAGCTCTGAAGCTAGAAAGGGGATCGACCATAAGCACTAATGTGAAATTACGTACAATTTTCAAATTTCTTGTACTTGCTAACTTTGCAGCCTCGGGCAGCTATGTTACCATGGAGGAATCACACAAGATTTGACTTTATAGGCTAGAACTGAAGTCGCGCCAACTGCCTAACTCAAAATACAGTCAAGAAAGTAGCTCTGAAGCTAGAAACGGGATCGACCATAAGCACTAATGTGAAATTACGTACAATTTTCAAATTTCTTGTACTTGCTAACTTTGCAGCCTCGGGCAGCTATGTTACCATGGAGGAATCACACAAGATTTGACTTAATAGGCTAGAACTGAAGTCGCGCCAACTGCTTAACTCAAAATACAATCAAGAAAGTAGCTCTGGAGCTGAGAAACGGGATCGACCATAAGCACTAATGTGAAATTACGTACAATTTTCAAATTTGTTGTACTTGATGACTTTGCAGCCTCGGGCAGCTATGTTACCATGGAGGAATCACACAAGATTTGACTTTATAGGCTAGAACTGAAGTCGCGCCAACTGCCTAACTCAAAATACAGTCAAGAAAGTAGCTCTGAAGCTAGAAACGGGATCGACCATAAGCACTAATGTGAAATTACGTACAATTTTCAAATTTCTTGTACTTGCTAACTTTGCAGCCTCGGGCAGCTATGTTACCATGGAGGAATCACACAAGATTTGACTTTGTAGGCTAGAACTGAAGTCGCGCCAACTGCCTAACTCAAAATACAGTCAAGAAAGTAGCTCTGAAGCTAGAAACGGGATCGACCATAAGCACTAATGTGAAATTACGTACAATTTTCAAATTTCTTGTACTTGCTAAATTTGCAACCTCGGGCAGCTATGTTACCATGGAGGAATCACACAAGATTTGACTTTATAGGCTAGAACTGAAGTCGCGCCAACTGCCTAACTCAAAATACAGTCAAGAAAGTAGCTCTGAAGCTAGAAACGGGATCGACCATAAGCACTAATGTGAAATTACGTACAATTTCCAAATTTCTTGTACTTGCTAATTTTGCAACCTCGGGCAGCTATGTTACCATGGAGGAATCACACAAGATTTCACTTTATAGGCTAGAACTGAAGTCGCGCCAACTGCCTAACTCAAAATACAGTCAAGAAAGTAGCTCTGAAGCTAGAAACGGGATCGACCATAAGCACTAATGTGAAATTACGTACAATTTTCAAATTTCTTGTACTTGCTAACTTTGCAGCCTCGGGCAGCTATGTTACCATGGAGGAATCACACAAGATTTGACTTAATAGGCTAGAACTGAAGTCGCGCCAACTGCTTAACTCAAAATACAATCAAGAAAGTAGCTCTGGAGCTGAGAAACGGGATCGACCATAAGCACTAATGTGAAATTACGTACAATTTTCAAATTTGTTGTACTTGATAACTTTGCAACCTCGGGCAGCTATGTTACCATGGAGGAATCACACAAGATTTGACTTTATAGGCTAGAACTGAAGTCGCGCCAACTGCCTAACTCAATATGCAGTCAAAAAAGTAGCTCTGAAGCTAGAAACGGGATCGACCATAAGCACTAATGTGAAATTACGTACAATTTTCAAATTTCTTGTACTTGCTAACTTTGCAACCTCGGGCAGCTATGTTACCATGGAGGAATCACACAAGATTTGACTTTATAGGCTAGAACTGAAGTCGCGCCAACTGCCTAACTCAATATGCAGTCAAAAAAGTAGCTCTGAAGCTAGAAACGGGATCGACCATAAGCACTAATGTGAAATTACGTACAATTTTCAAATTTCTTGTACTTGATGACTTTGCAGCCTCGGGCAGCTATGTTACCATGGAGGAATCACACAAGATTTGACTTTATAGGCTAGAACTGAAGTCGCGCCAACTGCCTAACTCAAAATACAGTCAAGAAAGTAGCTCTGAAGCTAGAAACGGGATCGACCATAAGCACTAATGTGAAATTACGTACAATTTTCAAATTTCTTGTACTTGCTAATTTTGCAACCTCGGGCAGCTATGTTACCATGGAGGAATCACACAAGATTTGACTTTATAGGCTAGAACTGAAGTCGCGCCAACTGCCTAACTCAATATGCAGTCAAAAAAGTAGCTCTGAAGCTAGAAACGGGATCGACCATAAGCACTAATGTGAAATTACGTACAATTTTCAAATTTCTTGTACTTGCTAACTTTGCAGCCTCGGGCAGCTATGTTACCATGGAGGAATCACACAAGATTTGACTTTATAGGCTAGAACTGAAGTCGCGCCAACTGCCTAACTCAATATGCAGTCAAAAAAGTAACTCTGAAGCTAGAAACGGGATCGACCATAAGCACTAATGTGAAATTACGTACAATTTTCAAATTTCTTGTACTTGATGACTTTGCAGCCTCGGGCAGCTATGTTACCATGGAGGAATCACACAAGATTTGACTTTATAGGCTAGAACTGAAGTCGCGGCAACTGCCTAACTCAATATGCAGTCAAAAAAGTAGCTCTGAAGCTAGAAACGGGATCGACCATAAGCACTAATGTGAAATTACGTACAATTTTCAAATTTCTTGTACTTGCTAACTTTGCAACCTCGGGCAGCTATGTTACCATGGAGGAATCACACAAGATTTGACTTTATAGGCTAGAACTGAAGTCGCGCCAACTGCCTAACTCAAAATACAGTCAAGAAAGTAGCTCTGAAGCTAGAAACGGGATCGACCATAAGCACTAATGTGAAATTACGTACAATTTTCAAATTTCTTGTACTTGCTAACTTTGCAACCTCGGGCAGCTATGTTACAATGGAGGAATCACACAAGATTTGACTTTATAGGCTAGAACTGAAGTCGCGCCAACTGCTTAACTCAAAATACAATCAAGAAAGTAGCTCTGGAGCTGAGAAACGGGATCGACCTTAAGCACTAATGTGAAATTACGTACAATTTTCAAATTTCTTGTACTTGCTAACTTTGCAACCTCGGGCAGCTATGTTACCATGGAGGAATCACACAAGATTTGACTTTATAGGCTAGAACTGAAGTCGCGCCAACTGCCTAACTCAAAATACAGTCAAGAAAGTAGCTCTGAAGCTAGAGACGGGATCGACCATAAGCACTAATGTGAAATTACGTACAATTTTCAAATTTGTTGTACTTGATAACTTTGCAACCTCGGGCAGCTATGTTACCATGGAGGAATCACACAAGATTTGACTTTATAGGCTAGAACTGAAGTCGCGCCAACTGCCTAACTCAAAATACAGTCAAGAAAGTAGCTCTGAAGCTAGAAACGGGATCGACCATAAGCACTAATGTGAAATTACGTACAATTTTCAAATTTCTTGTACTTGCTAACTTTGCAGCCTCGGGCAGCTATGTTACCATGGAGGAATCACACAAGATTTGACTTTATAGGCTAGAACTGAAGTCGCGCCAACTGCCTAGCTCAAAATACAGTCAAGAAAGTAGCTCTGAAGCTAGAAACGTAATCGACCATAAGCACTAATGTGAAATTACGTACAATTTTCAAATTTCTTGTACTTGCTAATTTTGCAACCTCGGGCAGCTATGTTACCATGGAGGAATCACACAAGATTTGACTTTATATACTAGAACTGAAGTCGCGCCAACTGCCTAACTCAAAATACAGTCAAGAAAGTAGCTCTGAAGCTAGAAACGGGATCGACCATAAGCACTAATGTGAAATTACGTACAATTTTCAAATTTCTTGTACTTGCTAACTTTGCAGCCTCGGGCAGCTATGTTACCATGGAGGAATCACACAAGATTTGACTTAATAGGCTAGAACTGAAGTCGCGCCAACTGCTTAACTCAAAATACAATCAAGAAAGTAGCTCTGGAGCTGAGAAACGGGATCGACCATAAGCACTAATGTGAAATTACGTACAATTTTCAAATTTCTTGTACTTGATGACTTTGCAGCCTCGGGCAGCTATGTTACCATGGAGGAATCACACAAGATTTGACTTTATAGGCTAGAACTGAAGTCGCGCCAACTGCCTAACTCAAAATGCAGTCAAAAAAGTAGCTCTGAAGCTAGAAACGGGATCGACCATAAGCACTAATGTGAAATTACGTACAATTTTCAAATTTCTTGTACTTGCTAACTTTGCAGCCTCGGGCAGCTATGTTACCATGGAGGAATCACACAAGATTTGACTTTATAGGCTAGAACTGAAGTCGCGCCAACTGCCTAACTCAAAATACAGTCAAGAAAGTAGCTCTGAAGCTAGAAACGGGATCGACCATAAGCACTAATGTGAAATTACGTACAATTTTCAAATTTCTTGTACTTGCTAACTTTGCAACCTCGGGCAGCTATGTTACCATGGAGGAATCACACAAGATTTGACTTTATAGGCTAGAACTGAAGTCGCGCCAACTGCCTAACTCAAAATACAGTCAAGAAAGTAGCTCTGAAGCTAGAAACGGGATCGACCATAAGCACTAATGTGAAATTACGTACAATTTCCAAATTTCTTGTACTTGCTAATTTTGCAACCTCGGGCAGCTATGTTACCATGGAGGAATCACACAAGATTTCACTTTATAGGCTAGAACTGAAGTCGCGCCAACTGCCTAACTCAAAATACAGTCAAGAAAGTAGCTCTGAAGCTAGAAACGGGATCGACCATAAGCACTAATGTGAAATTACGTACAATTTCCAAATTTCTTGTACTTGCTAATTTTGCAACCTCGGGCAGCTATGTTACCATGGAGGAATCACACAAGATTTGACTTTATAGGCTAGAACTGAAGTCGCGCCAACTGCCTAACTCAATATACAGTCAAGAAAGTAGCTCTGAAGCTAGAAACGGGATCGACCATAAGCACTAATGTGAAATTACGTACAATTTCCAAATTTCTTGTACTTGCTAATTTTGCAACCTCGGGCAGCTATGTTACCATGGAGGAATCACACAAGATTTGACTTTATAGGCTAGAACTGAAGTCGCGCCAACTGCCTAACTCAATATGCAGTCAAAAAAGTAGCTCTGAAGCTAGAAACGGGATCGACCATAAGCACTAATGTGAAATTACGTACAATTTTCAAATTTCTTGTACTTGATGACTTTGCAGCCTCGGGCAGCTATGTTACCATGGAGGAATCACACAAGATTTGACTTTATAGGCTAGAACTGAAGTCGCGCCAACTGCCTAACTCAAAATACAGTCAAGAAAGTAGCTCTGAAGCTAGAAACGGGATCGACCATAAGCACTAATGTGAAATTACGTACAATTTTCAAATTTCTTGTACTTGCTAATTTTGCAACCTCGGGCAGCTATGTTACCATGCAGGAATCACACAAGATTTGACTTTATAGGCTAGAACTGAAGTCGCGCCAACTGCCTAACTCAATATGCAGTCAAAAAAGTAGCTCTGAAGCTAGAAACGGGATCGACCATAAGCACTAATGTGAAATTACGTACAATTTTCAAATTTCTTGTACTTGATGACTTTGCAGCCTCGGGCAGCTATGTTACCATGGAGGAATCACACAAGATTTGACTTTATAGGCTAGAACTGAAGTCGCGCCAACTGCCTAACTCAATATGCAGTCAAAAAAGTAGCTCTGAAGCTAGAAACGGGATCGACCATAAGCACTAATGTGAAATTTCGTACAATTTTCAAATTTCTTGTACTTGCTAACTTTGCAACCTCGGGCAGCTATGTTACCATGGAGGAATCACACAAGATTTGACTTTATAGGCTAGAACTGAAGTCGCGCCAACTGC
Source organism: Merodon equestris (assembly GCA_958301585.1). Taxonomy (NCBI): domain Eukaryota; kingdom Metazoa; phylum Arthropoda; class Insecta; order Diptera; family Syrphidae; genus Merodon; species Merodon equestris. The sequence goes on from OY284414.1 coordinate 87,283,607, forward strand.
CTAACTCAAAATACAGTCAAGAAAGTAGCTCTGAAGCTAGAGACGGGATCGACCATAAGCACTAATGTGAAATTACGTACAATTTTCAAATTTGTTGTACTTGATAACTTTGCAACCTCGGGCAGCTATGTTACCATGGAGGAATCACACAAGATTTGACTTTATAGGCTAGAACTGAAGTCGCGCCAACTGCCTAACTCAATATACAGTCAAGAAAGTAGCTCTGAAGCTAGAAACGGGATCGACCATAAGCACTAATGTGAAATTACGTACAATTTTCAAATTTCTTGTACTTGCTAACTTTGCAACCTCGGGCAGCTATGTTACCATGGAGGAATCACACAAGATTTGACTTTATAGGCTAGAACTGAAGTCGCGCCAACTGCCTAATTCAAAATACAGTCAAGAAAGTAGCTCTGAAGCTAGAAACGGGATCGACCATAAGCACTAATGTGAAATTACGTACAATTTTCAAATTTCTTGTACTTGCTAACTTTGCAACCTCGGGCAGCTATGTTACAATGGAGGAATCACACAAGATTTGACTTTATAGGCTAGAACTGAAGTCGCGCCAACTGCTTAACTCAAAATACAATCAAGAAAGTAGCTCTGGAGCTGAGAAACGGGATCGACCTTAAGCACTAATGTGAAATTACGTACAATTTTCAAATTTCTTGTACTTGCTAACTTTGCAACCTCGGGCAGCTATGTTACCATGGAGGAATCACACAAGATTTGACTTTATAGGCTAGAACTGAAGTCGCGCCAACTGCCTAACTCAAAATACAGTCAAGAAAGTAGCTCTGAAGCTAGAGACGGGATCGACCATAAGCACTAATGTGAAATTACGTACAATTTTCAAATTTGTTGTACTTGATAACTTTGCAACCTCGGGCAGCTATGTTACCATGGAGGAATCACACAAGATTTGACTTTATAGGCTAGAACTGAAGTCGCGCCAACTGCCTAACTCAAAATACAGTCAAGAAAGTAGCTCTGAAGCTAGAAACGGTATCGACCATAAGCACTAATGTGAAATTACGTACAATTTTCAAATTTCTTGTACTTGCTAACTTTGCAGCCTCGGGCAGCTATGTTACCATGGAGGAATCACACAAGATTTGACTTTATAGGCTAGAACTGAAGTCGCGCCAACTGCCTAGCTCAAAATACAGTCAAGAAAGTAGCTCTGAAGCTAGAAACGGGATCGACCATAAGCACTAATGTGAAATTACGTACAATTTTCAAATTTCTTGTACTTGCTAACTTTGCAACCTCGGGCAGCTATGTTACCATGGAGGAATCACACAAGATTTGACTTTATATACTAGAACTGAAGTCGCGCCAACTGCCTAACTCAAAATACAGTCAAGAAAGTAGCTCTGAAGCTAGAAACGGGATCGACCATAAGCACTAATGTGAAATTACGTACAATTTCCAAATTTCTTGTACTTGCTAATTTTGCAACCTCGGGCAGCTATGTTACCATGGAGGAATCACACAAGATTTGACTTTATAGGCTAGAACTGAAGTCGCGCCAACTGCCTAACTCAAAATACAGTCAAGAAAGTAGCTCTGAAGCTAGAAACGGGATCGACCATAAGCACTAATGTGAAATTACGTACAATTTTCAAATTTCTTGTACTTGCTAACTTTGCAACCTCGGGCAGCTATGTTACCATGGAGGAATCACACAAGATTTGACTTTATAGGCTAGAACTGAAGTCGCGCCAACTGCCTAACTCAAAATACAGTCAAGAAAGTAGCTCTGAAGCTAGAAACGGGATCGACCATAAGCACTAATGTGAAATTACGTACAATTTCCAAATTTCTTGTACTTGCTAATTTTGCAACCTCGGGCAGCTATGTTACCATGGAGGAATCACACAAGATTTCACTTTATAGGCTAGAACTGAAGTCGCGCCAACTGCCTTACTCAAAATACAGTCAAGAAAGTAGCTCTGAAGCTAGAAACGGGATCGACCATAAGCACTAATGTGAAATTACGTACAATTTTCAAATTTCTTGTACTTGCTAACTTTGCAGCCTCGGGCAGCTATGTTACCATGGAGGAATCACACAAGATTTGACTTAATAGGCTAGAACTGAAGTCGCGCCAACTGCTTAACTCAAAATACAATCAAGAAAGTAGCTCTGGAGCTGAGAAACGGGATCGACCATAAGCACTAATGTGAAATTACGTACAATTTTCAAATTTGTTGTACTTGATAACTTTGCAACCTCGGGCAGCTATGTTACCATGGAGGAATCACACAAGATTTGACTTTATAGGCTAGAACTGAAGTCGCGCCAACTGCCTAACTCAATATACAGTCAAGAAAGTAGCTCTGAAGCTAGAAACGGGATCGACCATAAGCACTAATGTGAAATTACGTACAATTTCCAAATTTCTTGTACTTGCTAATTTTGCAACCTCGGGCAGCTATGTTACCATGGAGGAATCACACAAGATTTCACTTTATAGGCTAGAACTGAAGTCGCGCCAACTGCCTAACTCAAAATACAGTCAAGAAAGTAGCTCTGAAGCTAGAAACGGGATCGACCATAAGCACTAATGTGAAATTACGTACAATTTTCAAATTTCTTGTACTTGCTAACTTTGCAGCCTCGGGCAGCTATGTTACCATGGAGGAATCACACAAGATTTGACTTAATAGGCTAGAACTGAAGTCGCGCCAACTGCTTAACTCAAAATACAATCAAGAAAGTAGCTCTGGAGCTGAGAAACGGGATCGACCATAAGCACTAATGTGAAATTACGTACAATTTTCAAATTTCTTGTACTTGATGACTTTGCAGCCTCGGGCAGCTATGTTACCATGGAGGAATCACACAAGATTTGACTTTATAGGCTAGAACTGAAGTCGCGCCAACTGCCTAACTCAATATGCAGTCAAAAAAGTAGCTCTGAAGCTAGAAACGGGATCGACCATAAGCACTAATGTGAAATTACGTACAATTTTCAAATTTCTTGTACTTGCTAACTTTGCAGCCTCGGGCAGCTATGTTACCATGGAGGAATCACACAAGATTTGACTTTATAGGCTAGAACTGAAGTCGCGCCAACTGCCTAACTCAAAATACAGTCAAGAAAGTAGCTCTGAAGCTAGAAACGGGATCGACCATAAGCACTAATGTGAAATTACGTACAATTTTCAAATTTCTTGTACTTGCTAACTTTGCAGCCTCGGGCAGCTATGTTACCATGGAGGAATCACACAAGATTTGACTTTATAGGCTAGAACTGAAGTCGCGCCAACTGCCTAACTCAAAATACAGTCAAGAAAGTAGCTCTGAAGCTAGAAACGGAATCGACCATAAGCACTAATGTGAAATTACGTACAATTTTCAAATTTCTTGTACTTGCTAACTTTGCAACCTCGGGCAGCTATGTTACCATGGAGGAATCACACAAGATTTGACTTTATAGGCTAGAACTGAAGTCGCGCCAACTGCCTAACTCAAAATACAGTCAAGAAAGTAGCTCTGAAGCTAGAAACGGGATCGACCATAAGCACTAATGTGAAATTACGTACAATTTCCAAATTTCTTGTACTTGCTAATTTTGCAACCTCGGGCAGCTATGTTACCATGGAGGAATCACACAAGATTTCACTTTATAGGCTAGAACTGAAGTCGCGCCAACTGCCTAACTCAAAATACAGTCAAGAAAGCAGCTCTGAAGCTAGAAACGGGATCGACCATAAGCACTAATGTGAAATTACGTACAATTTTCAAATTTCTTGTACTTGCTAACTTTGCAGCCTCGGGCAGCTATGTTACCATGGAGGAATCACACAAGATTTGACTTAATAGGCTAGAACTGAAGTCGCGCCAACTGCTTAACTCAAAATACAATCAAGAAAGTAGCTCTGGAGCTGAGAAACGGGATCGACCATAAGCACTAATGTGAAATTACGTACAATTTTCAAATTTGTTGTACTTGATAACTTTGCAACCTCGGGGAGCTATGTTACCATGGAGGAATCACACAAGATTTGACTTTATAGGCTAGAACTGAAGTCGCGCCAACTGCCTAACTCAATATACAGTCAAGAAAGTAGCTCTGAAGCTAGAAACGGGATCGACCATAAGCACTAATGTGAAATTACGTACAATTTCCAAATTTCTTGTACTTGCTAATTTTGCAACCTCGGGCAGCTATGTTACCATGGAGGAATCACACAAGATTTCACTTTATAGGCTAGAACTGAAGTCGCGCCAACTGCCTAACTCAAAATACAGTCAAGAAAGTAGCTCTGAAGCTAGAAACGGGATCGACCATAAGCACTAATGTGAAATTACGTACAATTTTCAAATTTCTTGTACTTGCTAACTTTGCAGCCTCGGGCAGCTATGTTACCATGGAGGAATCACACAAGATTTGACTTAATAGGCTAGAACTGAAGTCGCGCCAACTGCTTAACTCAAAATACAATCAAGAAAGTAGCTCTGGAGCTGAGAAACGGGATCGACCATAAGCACTAATGTGAAATTACGTACAATTTTCAAATTTCTTGTACTTGATGACTTTGCAGCCTCGGGCAGCTATGTTACCATGGAGGAATCACACAAGATTTGACTTTATAGGCTAGAACTCAAGTCGCGCCAACTGCCTAACTCAATATGCAGTCAAAAAAGTAGCTCTGAAGCTAGAAACGGGATCGACCATAAGCACTAATGTGAAATTACGTACAATTTTCAAATTTCTTGTACTTGCTAACTTTGCAGCCTCGGGCAGCTATGTTACCATGGAGGAATCACACAAGATTTGACTTTATAGGCTAGAACTGAAGTCGCGCCAACTGCCTAACTCAAAATACAGTCAAGAAAGTAGCTCTGAAGCTAGAAACGGGATCGACCATAAGCACTAATGTGAAATTACGTACAATTTCCAAATTTCTTGTACTTGCTAATTTTGCAACCTCGGGCAGCTATGTTACCATGGAGGAATCACACAAGATTTCACTTTATAGGCTAGAACTGAAGTCGCGCCAACTGCCTAACTCAAAATACAGTCAAGAAAGTAGCTCTGAAGCTAGAAACGGGATCGACCATAAGCACTAATGTGAAATTACGTACAATTTTCAAATTTCTTGTACTTGCTAACTTTGCAGCCTCGGGCAGCTATGTTACCATGGAGGAATCACACAAGATTTGACTTAATAGGCTAGAACTGAAGTCGCGCCAACTGCTTAACTCAAAATACAATCAAGAAAGTAGCTCTGGAGCTGAGAAACGGGATCGACCATAAGCACTAATGTGAAATTACGTACAATTTTCAAATTTGTTGTACTTGATAACTTTGCAACCTCGGGCAGCTATGTTACCATGGAGGAATCACACAAGATTTGACTTTATAGGCTAGAACTGAAGTCGCGCCAACTGCCTAACTCAATATACAGTCAAGAAAGTAGCTCTGAAGCTAGAAACGGGATCGACCATAAGCACTAATGTGAAATTACGTACAATTTCCAAATTTCTTGTACTTGCTAATTTTGCAACCTCGGGCAGCTATGTTACCATGGAGGAATCACACAAGATTTGACTTTATAGGCTAGAACTGAAGTCGCGCCAACTGCCTAACTCAATATGCAGTCAAAAAAGTAGCTCTGAAGCTAGAAACGGGATCGACCATAAGCACTAATGTGAAATTACGTACAATTTTCAAATTTCTTGTACTTGATGACTTTGCAGCCTCGGGCAGCTATGTTACCATTGAGGAATCACACAAGATTTGACTTTATAGGCTAGAACTGAAGTCGCGCCAACTGCCTAACTCAAAATACAGTCAAGAAAGTAGCTCTGAAGCTAGAAACGGGATCGACCATAAGCACTAATGTGAAATTACGTACAATTTTCAAATTTCTTGTACTTGCTAATTTTGCAACCTCGGGCAGCTATGTTACCATGGAGGAATCACACAAGATTTGACTTTATAGGCTAGAACTGAAGTCGCGCCAACTGCCTAACTCAATATGCAGTCAAAAAAGTAGCTCTGAAGCTAGAAACGGGATCGACCATAAGCACTAATGTGAAATTACGTACAATTTTCAAATTTCTTGTACTTGATGACTTTGCAGCCTCGGGCAGCTATGTTACCATGGAGGAATCACACAAGATTTGACTTTATAGGCTAGAACTGAAGTCGCGCCAACTGCCTAACTCAATATGCAGTCAAAAAAGTAGCTCTGAAGCTAGAAACGGGATCGACCATAAGCACTAATGTGAAATTACGTACAATTTTCAAATTTCTTGTACTTGCTAATTTTGCAACCTCGGGCAGCTATGTTACCATGGAGGAATCACACAAGATTTGACTTTATAGGCTAGAACTGAAGTCGCGCCAACTGCCTAACTCAAAATACAGTCAAGAAAGTAGCTCTGAAGCTAGAAACGGGATCGACCATAAGCACTAATGTGAAATTACGTACAATTTTCAAATTTCTTGTACTTGCTAACTTTGCAACCTCGGGCAGCTATGTTACAATGGAGGAATCACACAAGATTTGACTTTATAGGCTAGAACTGAAGTCGCGCCAACTGCTTAACTCAAAATACAATCAAGAAAGTAGCTCTGGAGCTGAGAAACGGGATCGACCTTAAGCACTAATGTGAAATTACGTACAATTTTCAAATTTCTTGTACTTGCTAACTTTGCAACCTCGGGCAGCTATGTTACCATGGAGGAATCACACAAGATTTGACTTTATAGGCTAGAACTGAAGTCGCGCCAACTGCCTAACTCAAAATACAGTCAAGAAAGTAGCTCTGAAGCTAGAGACGGGATCGACCATAAGCACTAATGTGAAATTACGTACAATTTTCAAATTTGTTGTACTTGATAACTTTGCAACCTCGGGCAGCTATGTTACCATGGAGGAATCACACAAGATTTGACTTTATAGGCTAGAACTGAAGTCGCGCCAACTGCCTAACTCAAAATACAGTCAAGAAAGTAGCTCTGAAGCTAGAAACGGGATCGACCATAAGCACAAATGTGAAATTACGTACAATTTTCAAATTTCTTGTACTTGCTAACTTTGCAGCCTCGGGCAGCTATGTTACCATGGAGGAATCACACAAGATTTGACTTTATAGGCTAGAACTGAAGTCGCGCCAACTGCCTAACTCAATATGCAGTCAAGAAAGTAGCTCTGAAGCTAGAAACGGGATCGACCATAAGCACTAATGTGAAATTACGTACAATTTTCAAATTTCTTGTACTTGATGACTTTGCAGCCTCGGGCAGCTATGTTACCATGGAGGAATCACACAAGATTTGACTTTATAGGCTAGAACTGAAGTCGCGCCAGCTGCCTAACTCAAAATACAGTCAAGAAAGTAGCTCTGAAACTAGAAACGGGATCGACCATAAGCACTAATGTGAAATTACGTACAATTTTCAAATTTGTTGTACTTGATAACTTTGCAACCTCGGGCAGCTATGTTACCATGGAGGAATCACACAAGATTTGACTTTATAGGCTAGAACTGAAGTCGCGCCAACTGCCTAACTCAATATACAGTCAAGAAAGTAGCTCTGAAGCTAGAAACGGGATCGACCATAAACACTAATGTGAAATTACGTACAATTTCCAAATTTCTTGTACTTGCTAATTTTGCAACCTCGGGCAGCTATGTTACCATGGAGGAATCACACAAGATTTGACTTTATAGGCTAGAACTGAAGTCGCGCCAACTGCCTAACTCAATATGCAGTCAAAAAAGTAGTTTTGAAGCTAGAAACGGGATCGACCATAAGCACTAATGTGAAATTACGTACAATTTTCAAATTTCTTGTACTTGATGACTTTGCAGCCTCGGGCAGCTATGTTACCATGGAGGAATCACACAAGATTTGACTTTATAGGCTAGAACTGAAGTCGCGCCAACTGCCTAACTCAAAATACAGTCAAGAAAGTAGCTCTGAAGCTAGAAACGGGATCGACCATAAGCACTAATGTGAAATTACGTACAATTTTCAAATTTCTTGTACTTGCTAACTTTGCAGCCTCGGGCAGCTATGTTACCATGGAGGAATCACACAAGATTTGACTTTATAGGCCAGAACTGAAGTCGCGCCAACTGCCTAACTCAATATACAGTCAAGGAAGTAGCTCTGAAGCTAGAAACTGGATCGACCATAAGCACTAATGTGAAATTACGTACAATTTTCAAATTTCTTGTACTTGCTAACTTTGCAGCCTCGGGCAGCTATGTTACCATGGAGGAATCACATAAGATTTGACTTTATAGGCTAGAACTGAAGTCGCGCCAACTGCCTAACTCAAAATACAGTCAAGAAAGTAGCTCTGAAGCTGAGAAACGGGATCGACCTTAAGCACTAATGTGAAATTACGTACAATTTTCAAATTTGTTGTACTTGATAACTTTGCAACCTCGGGCAGCTATGTTACCATGGAGGAATCACACAAGATTTGACTTTATAGGCTAGAACTGAAGTCGCGCCAACTGCCTAACTCAATATACAGTCAAGAAAGTAGCTCTGAAGCTAGAAACGGGATCGACCATAAGCACTAATGTGAAATTACGTACAATTTCCAAATTTCTTGTACTTGCTAATTTTGCAACCTCGGGCAGCTATGTTACCATGGAGGAATCACACAAGATTTGACTTTATAGGCTAGAACTGAAGTCGCGCCAACTGCCTAACTCAATATGCAGTCAAAAAAGTAGCTCTGAAGCTAGAAACGGGATCGACCATAAGCACTAATGTGAAATTACGTACAATTTTCAAATTTCTTGTACTTGATGACTTTGCAGCCTCGGGCAGCTATGTTACCATGGAGGAATCACACAAGATTTGACTTTATAGGCTAGAACTGAAGTCGCGCCAACTGCCTAACTCAAAATACAGTCAAGAAAGTAGCTCTGAAGCTAGAAACGGGATCGACCATAAGCACTAATGTGAAATTACGTACAATTTTCAAATTTCTTGTACTTGCTAACTTTGCAGCCTCGGGCAGCTATGTTACCATGGAGGAATCACACAAGATTTGACTTTATAGGCTAGAACTGAAGTCGCGCCAACTGCCTAACTCAATATACAGTCAAGGAAGTAGCTCTGAAGCTAGAAACGGGATCGACCATAAGCACTAATGTGAAATTACGTACAATTTTCAAATTTCTTGTACTTGCTAATTTTGCAACCTCGGGCAGCTATGTTACCATGGAGGAATCACACAAGATTTGACTTTATATACTAGAACTGAAGTCGCGCCAACTGCCTAACTCAAAATACAGTCAAGAAAGTAGCTCTGAAGCTAGAAACGGGATCGACCATAAGCACTAATGTGAAATTACGTACAATTTTCAAATTTCTTGTACTTGCTAACTTTGCAGCCTCGGGCAGCTATGTTACCATGGAGGAATCACACAAGATTTGACTTTATAGGCTAGAACTGAAGTCGCGTCAACTGCCTAACTCAAAATACAGTCAAGAAAGTAGCTCTGAAGCTAGAAACGGGATCGACCATAAGCACTAATGTGAAATTACGTACAATTTTCAAATTTCTTGTACTTGCTAACTTTGCAGCCTCGGGCAGCTATGTTACCATGGAGGAATCACACAAGATTTGACTTTATAGGCTAGAACTGAAGTCGCGCCAACTGCCTAACTCAAAATACAGTCAAGAAAGTAGCTCTGAAGCTAGAAACGGGATCGACCATAAGCACTAATGTGAAATTACGTACAATTTTCAAATTTCTTGTACTTGATGACTTTGCAGCCTCGGGCAGCTATGTTACCATGGAGGAATCACACAAGATTTGACTTTATAGGCTAGAACTGAAGTCGCGCCAACTGCCTAACTCAAAATACAGTCAAGAAAGTAGCTCTGAAGCTAGAAACGGGATCGACCATAAGCACTAATGTGAAATTACGTACAATTTTCAAATTTCTTGTACTTGCTAACTTTGCAGCCTCGGGCAGCTATGTTACCATGGAGGAATCACACAAGATTTGACTTTATAGGCTAGAACTGAAGTCGCGCCAACTGCCTAACTCAAAATACAGTCAAGAAAGTAGCTCTGAAGCTAGAAACGGGATCGACCATAAGCACTAATGTGAAATTACGTACAATTTTCAAATTTCTTGTACTTGCTAATTTTGCAACCTCGGGCAGCTATGTTACCATGGAGGAATCACACAAGATTTGACTTTATATACTAGAACTGAAGTCGCGCCAACTGCCTAACTCAAAATACAGTCAAGAAAGTAGCTCTGAAGCTAGAAACGGGATCGACCATAAGCACTAATGTGAAATTACGTACAATTTCCAAATTTCTTGTACTTGCTAATTTTGCAACCTCGGGCAGCTATGTTACCATGGAGGAATCACACAAGATTTCACTTTATAGGCTAGAACTGAAGTCGCGCCAACTGCCTAACTCAAAATACAGTCAAGAAAGTAGCTCTGAAGCTAGAAACGGGATCGACCATAAGCACTAATGTGAAATTACGTACAATTTTCAAATTTCTTGTACTTGCTAACTTTGCAGCCTCGGGCAGCTATGTTACCATGGAGGAATCACACAAGATTTGACTTAATAGGCTAGAACTGAAGTCGCGCCAACTGCTTAACTCAAAATACAATCAAGAAAGTAGCTCTGGAGCTGAGAAACGGGATCGACCATAAGCACTAATGTGAAATTACGTACAATTTTCAAATTTGTTGTACTTGATAACTTTGCAACCTCGGGCAGCTATGTTACCATGGAGGAATCACACAAGATTTGACTTTATAGGCTAGAACTGAAGTCGCGCCAACTGCCTAACTCAATATACAGTAAAGAAAGTAGCTCTGAAGCTAGAAACGGGATCGACCATAAGCACTAATGTGAAATTACGTACAATTTCCAAATTTCTTGTACTTGCTAATTTTGCAACCTCGGGCAGCTATGTTACCATGGAGGAATCACACAAGATTTGACTTTATAGGCTAGAACTGAAGTCGCGCCAACTGCCTAACTCAATATGCAGTCAAAAAAGTAGCTCTGAAGCTAGAAACGGGATCGACCATAAGCACTAATGTGAAATTACGTACAATTTTCAAATTTCTTGTACTTGATGACTTTGCAGCCTCGGGCAGCTATGTTACCATGGAGGAATCACACAAGATTTGACTTTATAGGCTAGAACTGAAGTCGCGCCAACTGCCTAACTCAAAATACAGTCAAGAAAGTAGCTCTGAAGCTAGAAACGGGATCGACCATAAGCACTAATGTGAAATTACGTACAATTTTTAAATTTCTTGTACTTGCTAACTTTGCAGCCTCGGGCAGCTATGTTACCATGGAGGAATCACACAAGATTTGACTTTATAGGCTAGAACTGAAGTCGCGCCAACTGCCTAACTCAAAATACAGTCAAGAAAGTAGCTCTGAAGCTAGAAACGGGATCGACCATAAGCACTAATGTGAAATTACGTACAATTTTCAAATTTCTTGTACTTGCTAACTTTGCAACCTCGGGCAGCTATGTTACCATGGAGGAATCACACAAGATTTGACTTTATAGGCTAGAACTGAAGTCGCGCCAACTGCCTAACTCAAAATACAGTCAAGAAAGTAGCTCTGAAGCTAGAAACGGGATCGACCATAAGCACTAATGTGAAATTACGTACAATTTCCAAATTTCTTGTACTTGCTAATTTTGCAACCTCGGGCAGCTATGTTACCATGGAGGAATCACACAAGATTTCACTTTATAGGCTAGAACTGAAGTCGCGCCAACTGCCTAACTCAAAATACAGTCAAGAAAGTAGCTCTGAAGCTAGAAACGGGATCGACCATAAGCACTAATGTGAAATTACGTACAATTTTCAAATTTCTTGTACTTGCTAACTTTGCAGCCTCGGGCAGCTATGTTACCATGGAGGAATCACACAAGATTTGACTTAATAGGCTAGAACTGAAGTCGCGCCAACTGCTTAACTCAAAATACAATCAAGAAAGTAGCTCTGGAGCTGAGAAACGGGATCGACCATAAGCACTAATGTGAAATTACGTACAATTTTCAAATTTGTTGTACTTGATAACTTTGCAACCTCGGGCAGCTATGTTACCATGGAGGAATCACACAAGATTTGACTTTATAGGCTAGAACTGAAGTCGCGCCAACTGCCTAACTCAATATACAGTCAAGAAAGTAGCTCTGAAGCTAGAAACGGGATCGACCATAAGCACTAATGTGAAATTACGTACAATTTCCAAATTTCTTGTACTTGCTAATTTTGCAACCTCGGGCAGCTATGTTACCATGGAGGAATCACACAAGATTTGACTTTATAGGCTAGAACTGAAGTCGCGCCAACTGCCTAACTCAATATGCAGTCAAAAAAGTAGCTCTGAAGCTAGAAATGGGATCGACCATAAGCACTAATGTGAAATTACGTACAATTTTCAAATTTCTTGTACTTGATGACTTTGCAGCCTCGGGCAGCTATGTTACCATGGAGGAATCACACAAGATTTGACTTTATAGGCTAGAACTGAAGTCGCGCCAACTGCCTAACTCAAAATACAGTCAAGAAAGTAGCTCTGAAGCTAGAAACGGGATCGACCATAAGCACTAATGTGAAATTACGTACAATTTTCAAATTTCTTGTACTTGCTAATTTTGCAACCTCGGGCAGCTATGTTACCATGGAGGAATCACACAAGATTTGACTTTATAGGCTAGAACTGAAGTCGCGCCAACTGCCTAACTCAATATGCAGTCAAAAAAGTAGCTCTGAAGCTAGAAACGGGATCGACCATAAGCACTAATGTGAAATTACGTACAATTTTCAAATTTCTTGTACTTGCTAACTTTGCAGCCTCGGGCAGCTATGTTACCATGGAGGAATCACACAAGATTTGACTTTATAGGCTAGAACTGAAGTCGCGCCAACTGCCTAACTCAATATGCAGTCAAAAAAGTAGCTCTGAAGCTAGAAACGGGATCGACCATAAGCACTAATGTGAAATTACGTACAATTTTCAAATTTCTTGTACTTGATGACTTTGCAGCCTCGGGCAGCTATGTTACCATGGAGGAATCACACAAGATTTGACTTTATAGGCTAGAACTGAAGTCGCGCCAACTGCCTAACTCAATATGCAGTCAAAAAAGTAGCTCTGAAGCTAGAAACGGGATCGACCATAAGCACTAATGTGAAATTACGTACAATTTTCAAATTTCTTGTACTTGCTAACTTTGCAACCTCGGGCAGCTATGTTACCATGGAGGAATCACACAAGATTTGACTTTATAGGCTAGAACTGAAGTCGCGCCAACTGCCTAACTCAAAATACAGTCAAGAAAGTAGCTCTGAAGCTAGAAACGGGATCGACCATAAGCACTAATGTGAAATTACGTACAATTTTCAAATTTCTTGTACTTGCTAACTTTGCAACCTCGGGCAGCTATGTTACAATGGAGGAATCACACAAGATTTGACTTTATAGGCTAGAACTGAAGTCGCGCCAACTGCTTAACTCAAAATACAATCAAGAAAGTAGCTCTGGAGCTGAGAAACGGGATCGACCTTAAGCACTAATGTGAAATTACGTACAATTTTCAAATTTCTTGTACTTGCTAACTTTGCAACCTCGGGCAGCTATGTTACCATGGAGGAATCACACAAGATTTGACTTTATAGGCTAGAACTGAAGTCGCGCCAACTGCCTAACTCAAAATACAGTCAAGAAAGTAGCTCTGAAGCTAGAGACGGGATCGACCATAAGCACTAATGTGAAATTACGTACAATTTTCAAATTTGTTGTACTTGATAACTTTGCAACCTCGGGCAGCTATGTTACCATGGAGGAATCACACAAGATTTGACTTTATAGGCTAGAACTGAAGTCGCGCCAACTGCCTAACTCAAAATACAGTCAAGAAAGTAGCTCTGAAGCTAGAAACGGGATCGACCATAAGCACTAATGTGAAATTACGTACAATTTTCAAATTTCTTGTACTTGCTAACTTTGCAGCCTCGGGCAGCTATGTTACCATGGAGGAATCACACAAGATTTGACTTTATAGGCTAGAACTGAAGTCGCGCCAACTGCCTAGCTCAAAATACAGTCAAGAAAGTAGCTCTGAAGCTAGAAACGTAATCGACCATAAGCACTAATGTGAAATTACGTACAATTTTCAAATTTCTTGTACTTGCTAATTTTGCAACCTCGGGCAGCTATGTTACCATGGAGGAATCACACAAGATTTGACTTTATATACTAGAACTGAAGTCGCGCCAACTGCCTAACTCAAAATACAGTCAAGAAAGTAGCTCTGAAGCTAGAAACGGGATCGACCATAAGCACTAATGTGAAATTACGTACAATTTTCAAATTTGTTGTACTTGATAACTTTGCAACCTCGGGCAGCTATGTTACCATGGAGGAATCACACAAGATTTGACTTTATAGGCTAGAACTGAAGTCGCGCCAACTGCCTAACTCAATATACAGTCAAGAAAGTAGCTCTGAAGCTAGAAACGGGATCGACCATAAGCACTAATGTGAAATTACGTACAATTTCCAAATTTCTTGTACTTGCTAATTTTGCAACCTCGGGCAGCTATGTTACCATGGAGGAATCACACAAGATTTGACTTAATAGGCTAGAACTGAAGTCGCGCCAACTGCTTAACTCAAAATACAATCAAGAAAGTAGCTCTGGAGCTGAGAAACGGGATCGACCATAAGAACTAATGTGAAATTACGTACAATTTTCAAATTTGTTGTACTTGATAACTTTGCAACCTCGGGCAGCTATGTTACCATGGAGGAATCACACAAGATTTGACTTTATAGGCTAGAACTGAAGTCGCGCCAACTGCCTAACTCAATATACAGTCAAGAAAGTAGCTCTGAAGCTAGAAACGGGATCGACCATAAGCACTAATGTGAAATTACGTACAATTTCCAAATTTCTTGTACTTGCTAATTTTGCAACCTCGGGCAGCTATGTTACCATGGAGGAATCACACAAGATTTGACTTTATAGGCTAGAACTGAAGTCGCGCCAACTGCCTAACTCAATATGCAGTCAAAAAAGTAGCTCTGAAGCTAGAAACGGGATCGACCATAAGCACTAATGTGAAATTACGTACAATTTTCAAATTTCTTGTACTTGATGACTTTGCAGCCTCGGGCAGCTATGTTACCATGGAGGAATCACACAAGATTTGACTTTATAGGCTAGAACTGAAGTCGCGCCAACTGCCTAACTCAAAATACAGTCAAGAAAGTAGCTCTGAAGCTAGAAACGGGATCGACCATAAGCACTAATGTGAAATTACGTACAATTTTCAAATTTCTTGTACTTGCTAATTTTGCAACCTCGGGCAGCTATGTTACCATGGAGGAATCACACAAGATTTGACTTTATAGGCTAGAACTGAAGTCGCGCCAACTGCCTAACTCAATATGCAGTCAAAAAAGTAGCTCTGAAGCTAGAAACGGGATCGACCATAAGCACTAATGTGAAATTACGTACAATTTTCAAATTTCTTGTACTTGATGACTTTGCAGCCTCGGGCAGCTATGTTACCATGGAGGAATCACACAAGATTTGACTTTATAGGTTAGAACTGAAGTCGCGCCAACTGCCTAACTCAATATGCAGTCAAAAAAGTAGCTCTGAAGCTAGAAACGGGATCGACCATAAGCACTAATGTGAAATTACGTACAATTTTCAAATTTCTTGTACTTGCTAACTTTGCAACCTCGGGCAGCTATGTTACCATGGAGGAATCACACAAGATTTTACTTTATAGGCTAGAACTGAAGTCGCGCCAACTGCCTAACTCAAAATACAGTCAAGAAAGTAGCTCTGAAGCTAGAGACGGGATCGACCATAAGCACTAATGTGAAATTACGTACAATTTTCAAATTTGTTGTACTTGATAACTTTGCAACCTCGGGCAGCTATGTTACCATGGAGGAATCACACAAGATTTGACTTTATAGGCTAGAACTGAAGTCGCGCCAACTGCCTAACTCAATATACAGTCAAGAAAGTAGCTCTGAAGCTAGAAACGGGATCGACCATAAGCACTAATGTGAAATTACGTACAATTTCCAAATTTCTTGTACTTGCTAATTTTGCAACCTCGGGCAGCTATGTTACCATGGAGGAATCACACAAGATTTGACTTTATAGGCTAGAACTGAAGTCGCGCAACTGCCTAACTCAATATGCAGTCAAAAAAGTAGCTCTGAAGCTAGAAACGGGATCGACCATAAGCACTAATGTGAAATTACGTACAATTTTCAAATTTCTTGTACTTGATGACTTTGCAGCCTCGGGCAGCTATGTTACCATGGAGGAATCACACAAGATTTGACTTTATAGGCTAGAACTGAAGTCGCGCCAACTGCCTTACTCAATATGCAGTCAAAAAAGTAGCTCTGAAGCTAGAAACGGGATCGACCATAAGCACTAATGTGAAATTACGTACAATTTTCAAATTTCTTGTACTTGCTAACTTTGCAACCTCGGGCAGCTATGTTACCATGGAGGAATCACACAAGATTTGACTTTATAGGCTAGAACTGAAGTCGCGCCAACTGCCTAACTCAAAATACAGTCAAGAAAGTAGCTCTGAAGCTAGAGACGGGATCGACCATAAGCACTAATGTGAAATTACGTACAATTTTCAAATTTGTTGTACTTGATAACTTTGCAACCTCGGGCAGCTATGTTACCATGGAGGAATCACACAAGATTTGACTTTATAGGCTAGAACTGAAGTCGCGCCAACTGCCTAACTCAAAATACAGTCAAGAAAGTAGCTCTGAAGCTAGAAACGGGATCGACCATAAGCACTAATGTGAAATTACGTACAATTTTCAAATTTCTTGTACTTGCTAACTTTGCAGCCTCGGGCAGCTATGTTACCATGGAGGAATCACACAAGATTTGACTTTATAGGCTAGAACTGAAGTCGCGCCAACTGCCTAGCTCAAAATACAGTCAAGAAAGTAGCTCTGAAGCTAGAAACGTAATCGACCATAAGCACTAATGTGAAATTACGTACAATTTTCAAATTTCTTGTACTTGCTAATTTTGCAACCTCGGGCAGCTATGTTACCATGGAGGAATCACACAAGATTTGACTTTATATACTAGAACTGAAGTCGCGCCAACTGCCTAACTCAAAATACAGTCAAGAAAGTAGCTCTGAAGCTAGAAACGGGATCGACCATAAGCACTAATGTGAAATTACGTACAATTTTCAAATTTGTTGTACTTGATAACTTTGCAACCTCGGGCAGCTATGTTACCATGGAGGAATCACACAAGATTTGACTTTATAGGCTAGAACTGAAGTCGCGCCAACTGCCTAACTCAATATACAGTCAAGAAAGTAGCTCTGAAGCTAGAAACGGGATCGACCATAAGCACTAATGTGAAATTACGTACAATTTCCAAATTTCTTGTACTTGCTAATTTTGCAACCTCGGGCAGCTATGTTACCATGGAGGAATCACACAAGATTTGACTTAATAGGCTAGAACTGAAGTCGCGCCAACTGCTTAACTCAAAATACAATCAAGAAAGTAGCTCTGGAGCTGAGAAACGGGATCGACCATAAGAACTAATGTGAAATTACGTACAATTTTCAAATTTGTTGTACTTGATAACTTTGCAACTTCGGGCAGCTATGTTACCATGGAGGAATCACACAAGATTTGACTTTATAGGCTAGAACTGAAGTCGCGCCAACTGCCTAACTCAATATACAGTCAAGAAAGTAGCTCTGAAGCTAGAAACGGGATCGACCATAAGCACTAATGTGAAATTACGTACAATTTCCAAATTTCTTGTACTTGCTAATTTTGCAACCTCGGGCAGCTATGTTACCATGGAGGAATCACACAAGATTTGACTTTATAGGCTAGAACTGAAGTCGCGCCAAATGCCTAACTCAATATGCAGTCAAAAAAGTAGCTCTGAAGCTAGAAACGGGATCGACCATAAGCACTAATGTGAAATTACGTACAATTTTCAAATTTCTTGTACTTGATGACTTTGCAGCCTCGGGCAGCTATGTTACCATGGAGGAATCACACAAGATTTGACTTTATAGGCTAGAACTGAAGTCGCGCCAACTGCCTAACTCAAAATACAGTCAAGAAAGTAGCTCTGAAGCTAGAAACGGGATCGACCATAAGCACTAATGTGAAATTACGTACAATTTTCAAATTTCTTGTACTTGCTAATTTTGCAACCTCGGGCAGCTATGTTACCATGGAGGAATCACACAAGATTTGACTTTATAGGCTAGAACTGAAGTCGCGCCAACTGCCTAACTCAATATGCAGTCAAAAAAGTAGCTCTGAAGCTAGAAACGGGATCGACCATAAGCACTAATGTGAAATTACGTACAATTTTCAAATTTCTTGTACTTGATGACTTTGCAGCCTCGGGCAGCTATGTTACCATGGAGGAATCACACAAGATTTGACTTTATAGGCTAGAACTGAAGTCGCGCCAACTGCCTAACTCAATATGCAGTCAAAAAAGTAGCTCTGAAGCTAGAAACGGGATCGACCATAAGCACTAATGTGAAATTACGTACAATTTTCAAATTTCTTGTACTTGCTAACTTTGCAACCTCGGGCAGCTATGTTACCATGGAGGAATCACACAAGATTTGACTTTATAGGCTAGAACTGAAGTCGCGCCAACTGCCTAACTCAAAATACAGTCAAGAAAGTAGCTCTGAAGCTAGAAACGGGATCGACCATAAGCACTAATGTGAAATTACGTACAATTTTCAAATTTGTTGTACTTGATAACTTTGCAACCTCGGGCAGCTATGTTACCATGGAGGAATCACACAAGATTTGACTTTATAGGCTAGAACTGAAGTCGCGCCAACTGCCT
The DNA here is from genome assembly GCA_958301585.1 of Merodon equestris. Lineage (NCBI taxonomy): Eukaryota > Metazoa > Arthropoda > Insecta > Diptera > Syrphidae > Merodon > Merodon equestris. The sequence goes on from OY284414.1 coordinate 87,302,535, forward strand.
AACTCAATATACAGTCAAGAAAGTAGCTCTGAAGCTAGAAACGGGATCGACCATAAGCACTAATGTGAAATTACGTACAATTTCCAAATTTCTTGTACTTGCTAATTTTGCAACCTCGGGCAGCTATGTTACCATGGAGGAATCACACAAGATTTGACTTTATAGGCTAGAACTGAAGTCGCGCAACTGCCTAACTCAATATGCAGTCAAAAAAGTAGCTCTGAAGCTAGAAACGGGATCGACCATAAGCACTAATGTGAAATTACGTACAATTTTCAAATTTCTTGTACTTGATGACTTTGCAGCCTCGGGCAGCTATGTTACCATGGAGGAATCACACAAGATTTGACTTTATAGGCTAGAACTGAAGTCGCGCCAACTGCCTAACTCAATATGCAGTCAAAAAAGTAGCTCTGAAGCTAGAAACGGGATCGACCATAAGCACTAATGTGAAATTACGTACAATTTTCAAATTTCTTGTACTTGCTAACTTTGCAACCTCGGGCAGCTATGTTACCATGGAGGAATCACACAAGATTTGACTTTATAGGCTAGAACTGAAGTCGCGCCAACTGCCTAACTCAAAATACAGTCAAGAAAGTAGCTCTGAAGCTAGAAACGGGATCGACCATAAGCACTAATGTGAAATTACGTACAATTTTCAAATTTCTTGTACTTGCTAACTTTGCAACCTCGGGCAGCTATGTTACAATGGAGGAATCACACAAGATTTGACTTTATAGGCTAGAACTGAAGTCGCGCCAACTGCTTAACTCAAAATACAATCAAGAAAGTATCTCTGGAGCTGAGAAACGGGATCGACCTTAAGCACTAATGTGAAATTACGTACAATTTTCAAATTTCTTGTACTTGCTAACTTTGCAACCTCGGGCAGCTATGTTACCATGGAGGAATCACACAAGATTTGACTTTATAGGCTAGAACTGAAGTCGCGCCAACTGCCTAACTCAAAATACAGTCAAGAAAGTAGCTCTGAAGCTAGAAACGGGATCGACCATAAGCACTAATGTGAAATTACGTACAATTTTCAAATTTCTTGTACTTGCTAACTTTGCAACCTCGGGCAGCTATGTTACCATGGAGGAATCACACAAGATTTGACTTTATAGGCTAGAACTGAAGTCGCGCCAACTGCCTAACTCAAAATACAGTCAAGAAAGTAGCTCTGAAGCTAGAAACGGGATCGACCATAAGCACTAATGTGAAATTACGTACAATTTTCAAATTTCTTGTACTTGCTAGCTTTGCAACCTCGGGCAGCTATGTTACCATGGAGGAATCACACAAGATTCGACTTTATAGGCTAGAACTGAAGTCGCGCCAACTGCCTAACTCAATATGCAGTCAAGAAAGTAGCTCTGAAGCTAGAAACGGGATCGACCATAAGCACTAATGTGAAATTACGTACAATTTTCAAATTTCTTGTACTTGATGACTTTGCAGCCTCGGGCAGCTATGTTACCATGGAGGAATCACACAAGATTTGACTTTATAGGCTAGAACTGAAGTCGCGCCAACTGCCTAACTCAAAATACAGTCAAGAAAGTAGCTCTGAAGCTAGAAACGGGATCGACCATAAGCACTAAAGTGAAATTACGTACAATTTTCAAATTTGTTGTACTTGATAACTTTGCAACCTCGGGCAGCTATGTTACCATGGAGGAATCACACAAGATTTGACTTTATAGGCTAGAACTGAAGTCGCGCCAACTGCCTAACTCAATATACAGTCAAGAAAGTAGCTCTGAAGCTAGAAACGGGATCGACCATAAGCACTAATGTGAAATTACGTACAATTTTCAAATTTCTTGTACTTGCTAACTTTGCAACCTCGGGCAGCTATGTTACCATGGAGGAATCACACAAGATTTGACTTTATAGGCTAGAACTGAAGTCGCGCCAACTGCCTAACTCAATATGCAGTCAAAAAAGTAGCTCTGAAGCTAGAAACGGGATCGACCATAAGCACTAATGTGAAATTACGTACAATTTTCAAATTTCTTGTACTTGATGACTTTGCAGCCTCGGGCAGCTATGTTACCATGGAGGAATCACACAAGATTTGACTTTATAGGCTAGAACTGAAGTCGCGCCAACTGCTTAACTCAAAATACAATCAAGAAAGTAGCTCTGGAGCTGAGAAACGGGATCGACCTTAAGCACTAATGTGAAATTACGTACAATTTTCAAATTTCTTGTACTTGCTAACTTTGCAACCTCGGGCAGCTATGTTACCATGGAGGAATCACACAAGATTTGACTTTATAGGCTAGAACTGAAGTCGCGCCAACTGCCTAACTCAAAATACAGTCAAGAAAGTAGCTCTGAAGCTAGAAACGGGATCGACCATAAGCACTAATGTGAAATTACGTACAATTTTCAAATTTCTTGTACTTGCTAACTTTGCAACCTCGGGCAGCTATGTTACCATGGAGGAATCACACAAGATTTGACTTTATAGGCTAGAACTGAAGTCGCGCCAACTGCCTAACTCAAAATACAGTCAAGAAAGTAGCTCTGAAGCTAGAAACGGGATCGACCATAAGCACTAATGTGAAATTACGTACAATTTTCAAATTTCTTGTACTTGATGACTTTGCAGCCTCGGGCAGCTATGTTACCATGGAGGAATCACACAAGATTTGACTTTATAGGCTAGAACTGAAGTCGCGCCAACTGCCTAACTCAATATGCAGTCAAAAAAGTAGCTCTGAAGCTAGAAACGGGATCGACCATAAGCACTAATGTGAAATTACGTACAATTTTCAAATTTCTTGTACTTGCTAACTTTGCAACCTCGGGCAGCTATGTTACCATGGAGGAATCACACAAGATTTGACTTTATAGGCTAGAACTGAAGTCGCGCCAACTGCCTAACTCAAAATACAGTCAAGAAAGTAGCTCTGAAGCTAGAAACGGGATCGACCATAAGCACTAATGTGAAATTACGTACAATTTTCAAATTTCTTGTACTTGCTAACTTTGCAACCTCGGGCAGCTATGTTACAATGGAGGAATCACACAAGATTTGACTTTATAGGCTAGAACTGAAGTCGCGCCAACTGCTTAACTCAAAATACAATCAAGAAAGTATCTCTGGAGCTGAGAAACGGGATCGACCTTAAGCACTAATGTGAAATTACGTACAATTTTCAAATTTCTTGTACTTGCTAACTTTGCAACCTCGGGCAGCTATGTTACCATGGAGGAATCACACAAGATTTGACTTTATAGGCTAGAACTGAAGTCGCGCCAACTGCCTAACTCAAAATACAGTCAAGAAAGTAGCTCTGAAGCTAGAAACGGGATCGACCATAAGCACTAATGTGAAATTACGTACAATTTTCAAATTTCTTGTACTTGCTAACTTTGCAACCTCGGGCAGCTATGTTACCATGGAGGAATCACACAAGATTTGACTTTATAGGCTAGAACTGAAGTCGCGCCAACTGCCTAACTCAAAATACAGTCAAGAAAGTAGCTCTGAAGCTAGAAACGGGATCGACCATAAGCACTAATGTGAAATTACGTACAATTTTCAAATTTCTTGTACTTGCTAGCTTTGCAACCTCGGGCAGCTATGTTACCATGGAGGAATCACACAAGATTCGACTTTATAGGCTAGAACTGAAGTCGCGCCAACTGCCTAACTCAATATGCAGTCAAGAAAGTAGCTCTGAAGCTAGAAACGGGATCGACCATAAGCACTAATGTGAAATTACGTACAATTTTCAAATTTCTTGTACTTGATGACTTTGCAGCCTCGGGCAGCTATGTTACCATGGAGGAATCACACAAGATTTGACTTTATAGGCTAGAACTGAAGTCGCGCCAACTGCCTAACTCAAAATACAGTCAAGAAAGTAGCTCTGAAGCTAGAAACGGGATCGACCATAAGCACTAATGTGAAATTACGTACAATTTTCAAATTTCTTGTACTTGCTAACTTTGCAGCCTCGGGCAGCTATGTTACCATGGAGGAATCACACAAGATTTGACTTTATAGGCTAGAACTGAAGTCGCGCCAACTGCCTAACTCAATATGCAGTCAAAAAAGTAGCTCTGAAGCTAGAAACGGGATCGACCATAAGCACTAATGTGAAATTACGTACAATTTTCAAATTTCTTGTACTTGATGACTTTGCAGCCTCGGGCAGCTATGTTACCATGGAGGAATCACACAAGATTTGACTTTATAGGCTAGAACTGAAGTCGCGCCAACTGCTTAACTCAAAATACAATCAAGAAAGTAGCTCTGGAGCTGAGAAACGGGATCGACCTTAAGCACTAATGTGAAATTACGTACAATTTTCAAATTTCTTGTACTTGCTAACTTTGCAACCTCGGGCAGCTATGTTACCATGGAGGAATCACACAAGATTTGACTTTATAGGCTAGAACTGAAGTCGCGCCAACTGCCTAACTCAAAATACAGTCAAGAAAGTAGCTCTGAAGCTAGAAACGGGATCGACCATAAGCACTAATGTGAAATTACGTACAATTTCCAAATTTCTTGTACTTGCTAGCTTTGCAACCTCGGGCAGCTATGTTACCATGGAGGAATCACACAAGATTCGACTTTATAGGCTAGAACTGAAGTCGCGCCAACTGCCTAACTCAATATGCAGTCAAGAAAGTAGCTCTGAAGCTAGAAACGGGATCGACCATAAGCACTAATGTGAAATTACGTACAATTTTCAAATTTCTTGTACTTGCTAACTTTGCAGCCTCGGGCAGCTATGTTACCATGGAGGAATCACACAAGATTTGACTTTATAGGCTAGAACTGAAGTCGCGCCAACTGCCTAACTCAAAATACAGTCAAGAAAGTAGCTCTGAAGCTAGAAACGGGATCGACCATAAGCACTAATGTGAAATTACGTACAATTTTCAAATTTCTTGTACTTGCTAATTTTGCAACCTCGGGCAGCTATGTTACCATGGAGGAATCACACAAGATTTCACTTTATAGGCTAGAACTGAAGTCGCGCCAACTGCCTAACTCAAAATACAGTCAAGAAAGTAGCTCTGAAGCTAGAAACGGGATCGACCATAAGCACTAATGTGAAGTTACGTACAATTTCCAAATTTCTTGTACTTGCTAATTTTGCAACCTCGGGCAGCTATGTTACCATGGAGGAATCACACAAGATTTGACTTTATAGGCTAGAACTGAAGTCGCGCCAACTGCCTAACTCAATATGCAGTCAAAAAAGTAACTCTGAAGCTAGAAACGGGATCGACCATAAGCACTAATGTGAAATTACGTACAATTTTCAAATTTCTTGTACTTGCTAATTTTGCAACCTCGGGCAGCTATGTTACCATGGAGGAATCACACAAGATTTGACTTTATAGGCTAGAACTGAAGTCGCGCCAACTGCCTAACTCAAAATACAGTCAAGAAAGTAGCTCTGAAGCTAGAAACGGGATCGACCATAAGCACTAATGTGAAATTACGTACAATTTTCAAATTTCTTGTACTTGCTAATTTTGCAACCTCGGGCAGCTATGTTACCATGGAGGAATCACACAAGATTTGACTTTATATACTAGAACTGAAGTCGCGCCAACTGCCTAACTCAAAATACAGTCAAGAAAGTAGCTCTGAAGCTAGAAACGGGATCGACCATAAGCACTAAAGTGAAATTACGTACAATTTTCAAATTTGTTGTACTTGATAACTTTGCAACCTCGGGCAGCTATGTTACCATGGAGGAATCACACAAGATTTGACTTTATAGGCTAGAACTGAAGTCGCGCCAACTGCCTAACTCAATATACAGTCAAGAAAGTAGCTCTGAAGCTAGAAACGGGATCGACCATAAGCACTAATGTGAAATTACGTACAATTTTCAAATTTCTTGTACTTGCTAACTTTGCAACCTCGGGCAGCTATGTTACCATGGAGGAATCACACAAGATTTGACTTTATAGGCTAGAACTGAAGTCGCGCCAACTGCCTAACTCAATATGCAGTCAAAAAAGTAGCTCTGAAGCTAGAAACGGGATCGACCATAAGCACTAATGTGAAATTACGTACAATTTTCAAATTTCTTGTACTTGATGACTTTGCAGCCTCGGGCAGCTATGTTACCATGGAGGAATCACACAAGATTTGACTTTATAGGCTAGAACTGAAGTCGCGCCAACTGCTTAACTCAAAATACAATCAAGAAAGTAGCTCTGGAGCTGAGAAACGGGATCGACCTTAAGCACTAATGTGAAATTACGTACAATTTTCAAATTTCTTGTACTTGCTAACTTTGCAACCTCGGGCAGCTATGTTACCATGGAGGAATCACACAAGATTTGACTTTATAGGCTAGAACTGAAGTCGCGCCAACTGCCTAACTCAAAATACAGTCAAGAAAGTAGCTCTGAAGCTAGAAACGGGATCGACCATAAGCACTAATGTGAAATTACGTACAATTTTCAAATTTCTTGTACTTGCTAACTTTGCAACCTCGGGCAGCTATGTTACCATGGAGGAATCACACAAGATTTGACTTTATAGGCTAGAACTGAAGTCGCGCCAACTGCCTAACTCAAAATACAGTCAAGAAAGTAGCTCTGAAGCTAGAAACGGGATCGACCATAAGCACTAATGTGAAATTACGTACAATTTTCAAATTTCTTGTACTTGCTAGCTTTGCAACCTCGGGCAGCTATGTTACCATGGAGGAATCACACAAGATTCGACTTTATAGGCTAGAACTGAAGTCGCGCCAACTGCCTAACTCAATATGCAGTCAAGAAAGTAGCTCTGAAGCTAGAAACGGGATCGACCATAAGCACTAATGTGAAATTACGTACAATTTTCAAATTTCTTGTACTTGATGACTTTGCAGCCTCGGGCAGCTATGTTACCATGGAGGAATCACACAAGATTTGACTTTATAGGCTAGAACTGAAGTCGCGTCAACTGCCTAACTCAAAATACAGTCAAGAAAGTAGCTCTGAAGCTAGAAACGGGATCGACCATAAGCACTAATGTGAAATTACGTACAATTTTCAAATTTCTTGTACTTGCTAACTTTGCAGCCTCGGGCAGCTATGTTACCATGGAGGAATCACACAAGATTTGACTTTATAGGCTAGAACTGAAGTCGCGCCAACTGCCTAACTCAAAATACAGTCAAGAAAGTAGCTCTGAAGCTAGAAACGGGATCGACCATAAGCACTAATGTGAAATTACGTACAATTTTCAAATTTCTTGTACTTGCTAATTTTGCAACCTCGGGCAGCTATGTTACCATGGAGGAATCACACAAGATTTCACTTTATAGGCTAGAACTGAAGTCGCGCCAACTGCCTAACTCAAAATACAGTCAAGAAAGTAGCTCTGAAGCTAGAAACGGGATCGACCATAAGCACTAATGTGAAATTACGTACAATTTCCAAATTTCTTGTACTTGCTAATTTTGCAACCTCGGGCAGCTATGTTACCATGGAGGAATCACACAAGATTTGACTTTATAGGCTAGAACTGAAGTCGCGCCAACTGCCTAACTCAATATGCAGTCAAAAAAGTAACTCTGAAGCTAGAAACGGGATCGACCATAAGCACTAATGTGAAATTACGTACAATTTTCAAATTTCTTGTACTTGCTAATTTTGCAACCTCGGGCAGCTATGTTACCATGGAGGAATCACACAAGATTTGACTTTATAGGCTAGAACTGAAGTCGCGCCAACTGCCTAACTCAAAATACAGTCAAGAAAGTAGCTCTGAAGCTAGAAACGGGATCGACCATAAGCACTAATGTGAAATTACGTACAATTTTCAAATTTCTTGTACTTGCTAATTTTGCACCTCGGGCAGCTATGTTACCATGGAGGAATCACACAAGATTTGACTTTATATACTAGAACTGAAGTCGCGCCAACTGCCTAACTCAAAATACAGTCAAGAAAGTAGCTCTGAAGCTAGAAACGGGATCGACCATAAGCACTAAAGTGAAATTACGTACAATTTTCAAATTTGTTGTACTTGATAACTTTGCAACCTCGGGCAGCTATGTTACCATGGAGGAATCACACAAGATTTGACTTTATAGGCTAGAACTGAAGTCGCGCCAACTGCCTAACTCAATATACAGTCAAGAAAGTAGCTCTGAAGCTAGAAACGGGATCGACCATAAGCACTAATGTGAAATTACGTACAATTTTCAAATTTCTTGTACTTGCTAACTTTGCAACCTCGGGCAGCTATGTTACCATGGAGGAATCACACAAGATTTGACTTTATAGGCTAGAACTGAAGTCACGCCAACTGCCTAACTCAATATGCAGTCAAAAAAGTAGCTCTGAAGCTAGAAACGGGATCGACCATAAGCACTAATGTGAAATTACGTACAATTTTCAAATTTCTTGTACTTGATGACTTTGCAGCCTCGGGCAGCTATGTTACCATGGAGGAATCACACAAGATTTGACTTTATAGGCTAGAACTGAAGTCGCGCCAACTGCTTAACTCAAAATACAATCAAGAAAGTAGCTCTGGAGCTGAGAAACGGGATCGACCTTAAGCACTAATGTGAAATTACGTACAATTTTCAAATTTCTTGTACTTGCTAACTTTGCAACCTCGGGCAGCTATGTTACCATGGAGGAATCACACAAGATTTGACTTTATAGGCTAGAACTGAAGTCGCGCCAACTGCCTAACTCAAAATACAGTCAAGAAAGTAGCTCTGAAGCTAGAAACGGGATCGACCATAAGCACTAATGTGAAATTACGTACAATTTTCAAATTTCTTGTACTTGCTAACTTTGCAACCTCGGGCAGCTATGTTACCATGGAGGAATCACACAAGATTTGACTTTATAGGCTAGAACTGAAGTCGCGCCAACTGCCTAACTCAAAATACAGTCAAGAAAGTAGCTCTGAAGCTAGAAACGGGATCGACCATAAGCACTAATGTGAAATTACGTACAATTTTCAAATTTCTTGTACTTGCTAGCTTTGCAACCTCGGGCAGCTATGTTACCATGGAGGAATCACACAAGATTCGACTTTATAGGCTAGAACTGAAGTCGCGCCAACTGCCTAACTCAATATGCAGTCAAGAAAGTAGCTCTGAAGCTAGAAACGGGATCGACCATAAGCACTAATGTGAAATTACGTACAATTTTCAAATTTCTTGTAATTGATGACTTTGCAGCCTCGGGCAGCTATGTTACCATGGAGGAATCACACAAGATTTGACTTTATAGGCTAGAACTGAAGTCGCGCCAACTGCCTAACTCAAAATACAGTCAAGAAAGTAGCTCTGAAGCTAGAAACGGGATCGACCATAAGCACTAATGTGAAATTACGTACAATTTTCAAATTTCTTGTACTTGCTAACTTTGCAGCCTCGGGCAGCTATGTTACCATGGAGGAATCACACAAGATTTGACTTTATAGGCTAGAACTGAAGTCGCGCCAACTGCCTAACTCAAAATACAGTCAAGAAAGTAGCTCTGAAGCTAGAAACGGGATCGACCATAAGCACTAATGTGAAATTACGTACAATTTTCAAATTTCTTGTACTTGCTAATTTTGCAACCTCGGGCAGCTATGTTACCATGGAGGAATCACACAAGATTTCACTTTATAGGCTAGAACTGAAGTCGCGCCAACTGCCTAACTCAAAATACAGTCAAGAAAGTAGCTCTGAAGCTAGAAACGGGATCGACCATAAGCACTAATGTGAAATTACGTACAATTTCCAAATTTCTTGTACTTGCTGATTTTGCAACCTCGGGCAGCTATGTTACCATGGAGGAATCACACAAGATTTGACTTTATAGGCTAGAACTGAAGTCGCGCCAACTGCCTAACTCAATATGCAGTCAAAAAAGTAACTCTGAAGCTAGAAACGGGATCGACCATAAGCACTAATGTGAAATTACGTACAATTTTCAAATTTCTTGTACTTGCTAATTTTGCAACCTCGGGCAGCTATGTTACCATGGAGGAATCACACAAGATTTGACTTTATAGGCTAGAACTGAAGTCGCGCCAACTGCCTAACTCAAAATACAGTCAAGAAAGTAGCTCTGAAGCTAGAAACGGGATCGACCATAAGCACTAATGTGAAATTACGTACAATTTTCAAATTTCTTGTACTTGCTAATTTTGCAACCTCGGGCAGCTATGTTACCATGGAGGAATCACACAAGATTTGACTTTATATACTAGAACTGAAGTCGCGCCAACTGCCTAACTCAAAATACAGTCAAGAAAGTAGCTCTGAAGCTAGAAACGGGATCGACCATAAGCACTAAAGTGAAATTACGTACAATTTTCAAATTTGTTGTACTTGATAACTTTGCAACCTCGGGCAGCTATGTTACCATGGAGGAATCACACAAGATTTGACTTTATAGGCTAGAACTGAAGTCGCGCCAACTGCCTAACTCAATATACAGTCAAGAAAGTAGCTCTGAAGCTAGAAACGGGATCGACCATAAGCACTAATGTGAAATTACGTACAATTTTCAAATTTCTTGTACTTGCTAACTTTGCAACCTCGGGCAGCTATGTTACCATGGAGGAATCACACAAGATTTGACTTTATAGGTTAGAACTGAAGTCGCGCCAACTGCCTAACTCAATATGCAGTCAAAAAAGTAGCTCTGAAGCTAGAAACGGGATCGACCATAAGCACTAATGTGAAATTACGTACAATTTTCAAATTTCTTGTACTTGATGACTTTGCAGCCTCGGGCAGCTATGTTACCATGGAGGAATCACACAAGATTTGACTTTATAGGCTAGAACTGAAGTCGCGCCAACTGCCTAACTCAAAATACAGTCAAGAAAGTAGCTCTGAAGCTAGAAACGGGATCGACCATAAGCACTAATGTGAAATTACGTACAATTTTCAAATTTCTTGTACTTGCTAACTTTGCAACCTCGGGCAGCTATGTTACCATGGAGGAATCACACAAGATTTGACTTTATAGGCTAGAACTGAAGTCGCGCCAACTGCCTAACTCAAAATACAGTCAAGAAAGTAGCTCTGAAGCTAGAAACGGGATCGACCATAAGCACTAATGTGAAATTACGTACAATTTTCAAATTTCTTGTACTTGCTAGCTTTGCAACCTCGGGCAGCTATGTTACCATGGAGGAATCACACAAGATTCGACTTTATAGGCTAGAACTGAAGTCGCGCCAACTGCCTAACTCAATATGCAGTCAAGAAAGTAGCTCTGAAGCTAGAAACGGGATCGACCATAAGCACTAATGTGAAATTACGTACAATTTTCAAATTTCTTGTACTTGATGACTTTGCAGCCTCGGGCAGCTATGTTACCATGGAGGAATCACACAAGATTTGACTTTATAGGCTAGAACTGAAGTCGCGCCAACTGCCTAACTCAAAATACAGTCAAGAAAGTAGCTCTGAAGCTAGAAACGGGATCGACCATAAGCACTAATGTGAAATTACGTACAATTTTCAAATTTCTTGTACTTGCTAACTTTGCAGCCTCGGGCAGCTATGTTACCATGGAGGAATCACACAAGATTTGACTTTATAGGCTAGAACTGAAGTCGCGCCAACTGCCTAACTCAAAATACAGTCAAGAAAGTAGCTCTGAAGCTAGAAACGGGATCGACCATAAGCACTAATGTGAAATTACGTACAATTTTCAAATTTCTTGTACTTGCTAATTTTGCAACCTCGGGCAGCTATGTTACCATGGAGGAATCACACAAGATTTCACTTTATAGGCTAGAACTGAAGTCGCGCCAACTGCCTAACTCAAAATACAGTCAAGAAAGTAGCTCTGAAGCTAGAAACGGGATCGACCATAAGCACTAATGTGAAATTACGTACAATTTCCAAATTTCTTGTACTTGCTAATTTTGCAACCTCGGGCAGCTATGTTACCATGGAGGAATCACACAAGATTTGACTTTATAGGCTAGAACTGAAGTCGCGCCAACTGCCTAACTCAATATGCAGTCAAAAAAGTAACTCTGAAGCTAGAAACGGGATCGACCATAAGCACTAATGTGAAATTACGTACAATTTTCAAATTTCTTGTACTTGCTAATTTTGCAACCTCGGGCAGCTATGTTACCATGGAGGAATCACACAAGATTTGACTTTATAGGCTAGAACTGAAGTCGCGCCAACTGCCTAACTCAAAATACAGTCAAGAAAGTAGCTCTGAAGCTAGAAACGGGATCGACCATAAGCACTAATGTGAAATTACGTACAATTTTCAAATTTCTTGTACTTGCTAATTTTGCAACCTCGGGCAGCTATGTTACCATGGAGGAATCACACAAGATTTGACTTTATATACTAGAACTGAAGTCGCGCCAACTGCCTAACTCAAAATACAGTCAAGAAAGTAGCTCTGAAGCTAGAAACGGGATCGACCATAAGCACTAAAGTGAAATTACGTACAATTTTCAAATTTGTTGTACTTGATAACTTTGCAACCTCGGGCAGCTATGTTACCATGGAGGAATCACACAAGATTTGACTTTATAGGCTAGAACTGAAGTCGCGCCAACTGCCTAACTCAATATACAGTCAAGAAAGTAGCTCTGAAGCTAGAAACGGGATCGACCATAAGCACTAATGTGAAATTACGTACAATTTTCAAATTTCTTGTACTTGCTAACTTTGCAACCTCGGGCAGCTATGTTACCATGGAGGAATCACACAAGATTTGACTTTATAGGCTAGAACTGAAGTCGCGCCAACTGCCTAACTCAATATGCAGTCAAAAAAGTAGCTCTGAAGCTAGAAACGGGATCGACCATAAGCACTAATGTGAAATTACGTACAATTTTCAAATTTCTTGTACTTGATGACTTTGCAGCCTCGGGCAGCTATGTTACCATGGAGGAATCACACAAGATTTGACTTTATAGGCTAGAACTGAAGTCGCGCCAACTGCTTAACTCAAAATACAATCAAGAAAGTAGCTCTGGAGCTGAGAAACGGGATCGACCTTAAGCACTAATGTGAAATTACGTACAATTTTCAAATTTCTTGTACTTGCTAACTTTGCAACCTCGGGCAGCTATGTTACCATGGAGGAATCACACAAGATTTGACTTTATAGGCTAGAACTGAAGTCGCGCCAACTGCCTAACTCAAAATACAGTCAAGAAAGTAGCTCTGAAGCTAGAAACGGGATCGACCATAAGCACTAATGTGAAATTACGTACAATTTTCAAATTTCTTGTACTTGCTAACTTTGCAACCTCGGGCAGCTATGTTACCATGGAGGAATCACACAAGATTTGACTTTATAGGCTAGAACTGAAGTCGCGCCAACTGCCTAACTCAAAATACAGTCAAGAAAGTAGCTCTGAAGCTAGAAACGGGATCGACCATAAGCACTAATGTGAAATTACGTACAATTTTCAAATTTCTTGTACTTGCTAGCTTTGCAACCTCGGGCAGCTATGTTACCATGGAGGAATCACACAAGATTCGACTTTATAGGCTAGAACTGAAGTCGCGCCAACTGCCTAACTCAATATGCAGTCAAGAAAGTAGCTCTGAAGCTAGAAACGGGATCGACCATAAGCACTAATGTGAAATTACGTACAATTTTCAAATTTCTTGTACTTGATGACTTTGCAGCCTCGGGCAGCTATGTTACCATGGAGGAATCACACAAGATTTGACTTTATAGGCTAGAACTGAAGTCGCGCCAACTGCCTAACTCAAAATACAGTCAAGAAAGTAGCTCTGAAGCTAGAAACGGGATCGACCATAAGCACTAATGTGAAATTACGTACAATTTTCAAATTTCTTGTACTTGCTAACTTTGCAGCCTCGGGCAGCTATGTTACCATGGAGGAATCACACAAGATTTGACTTTATAGGCTAGAACTGAAGTCGCGCCAACTGCCTAACTCAAAATACAGTCAAGAAAGTAGCTCTGAAGCTAGAAACGGGATCGACCATAAGCACTAATGTGAAATTACGTACAATTTTCAAATTTCTTGTACTTGCTAGCTTTGCAACCTCGGGCAGCTATGTTACCATGGAGGAATCACACAAGATTCGACTTTATAGGCTAGAACTGAAGTCGCGCCAACTGCCTAACTCAATATGCAGTCAAGAAAGTAGCTCTGAAGCTAGAAACGGGATCGACCATAAGCACTAATGTGAAATTACGTACAATTTTCAAATTTCTTGTACTTGATGACTTTGCAGCCTCGGGCAGCTATGTTACCATGGAGGAATCACACAAGATTTGACTTTATAGGCTAGAACTGAAGTCGCGCCAACTGCCTAACTCAAAATACAGTCAAGAAAGTAGCTCTGAAGCTAGAAACGGGATCGACCATAAGCACTAATGTGAAATTACGTACAATTTTCAAATTTCTTGTACTTGCTAATTTTGCAACCTCGGGCAGCTATGTTACCATGGAGGAATCACACAAGATTTCACTTCATAGGCTAGAACTGAAGTCGCGCCAACTGCCTAACTCAAAATACAGTCAAGAAAGTAGCTCTGAAGCTAGAAACGGGATCGACCATAAGCACTAATGTGAAATTACGTACAATTTCCAAATTTCTTGTACTTGCTAATTTTGCAACCTCGGGCAGCTATGTTACCATGGAGGAATCACACAAGATTTGACTTTATAGGCTAGAACTGAAGTCGCGCCAACTGCCTAACTCAATATGCAGTCAAAAAAGTAACTCTGAAGCTAGAAACGGGATCGACCATAAGCACTAATGTGAAATTACGTACAATTTTCAAATTTCTTGTACTTGCTAATTTTGCAACCTCGGGCAGCTATGTTACCATGGAGGAATCACACAAGATTTGACTTTATAGGCTAGAATTGAAGTCGCGCCAACTGCCTAACTCAAAATACAGTCAAGAAAGTAGCTCTGAAGCTAGAAACGGGATCGACCATAAGCACTAATGTGAAATTACGTACAATTTTCAAATTTCTTGTACTTGCTAATTTTGCAACCTCGGGCAGCTATGTTACCATGGAGGAATCACACAAGATTTGACTTTATATACTAGAACTGAAGTCGCGCCAACTGCCTAACTCAATATACAGTCAAGAAAGTAGCTCTGAAGCTAGAAACGGGATCGACCATAAGCACTAATGTGAAATTACGTACAATTTTCAAATTTCTTGTACTTGATGACTTTGCAGCCTCGGGCAGCTATGTTACCATGGAGGAATCACACAAGATTTGACTTTATAGGCTAGAACTGAAGTCGCGCCAACTGCTTAACTCAAAATACAATCAAGAAAGTAGCTCTGGAGCTGAGAAACGGGATCGACCTTAAGCACTAATGTGAAATTACGTACAATTTTCAAATTTCTTGTACTTGCTAACTTTGCAACCTCGGGCAGCTATGTTACCATGGAGGAATCACACAAGATTTGACTTTATAGGCTAGAACTGAAGTCGCGCCAACTGCCTAACTCAAAATACAGTCAAGAAAGTAGCTCTGAAGCTAGAAACGGGATCGACCATAAGCACTAATGTGAAATTACGTACAATTTTCAAATTTCTTGTACTTGCTAACTTTGCAACCTCGGGCAGCTATGTTACCATGGAGGAATCACACAAGATTTGACTTTATAGGCTAGAACTGAAGTCGCGCCAACTGCCTAACTCAAAATACAGTCAAGAAAGTAGCTCTGAAGCTAGAAACGGGATCGACCATAAGCACTAATGTGAAATTACGTACAATTTTCAAATTTCTTGTACTTGCTAGCTTTGCAACCTCGGGCAGCTATGTTACCATGGAGGAATCACACAAGATTCGACTTTATAGGCTAGAACTGAAGTCGCGCCAACTGCCTAACTCAATATGCAGTCAAGAAAGTAGCTCTGAAGCTAGAAACGGGATCGACCATAAGCACTAATGTGAAATTACGTACAATTTTCAAATTTCTTGTACTTGATGACTTTGCAGCCTCGGGCAGCTATGTTACCATGGAGGAATCACACAAGATTTGACTTTATAGGCTAGAACTGAAGTCGCGCCAACTGCCTAACTCAAAATACAGTCAAGAAAGTAGCTCTGAAGCTAGAAACGGGATCGACCATAAGCACTAATGTGAAATTACGTACAATTTTCAAATTTCTTGTACTTGCTAACTTTGCAGCCTCGGGCAGCTATGTTACCATGGAGGAATCACACAAGATTTGACTTTATAGGCTAGAACTGAGGTCGCGCCAACTGCCTAACTCAAAATACAGTCAAGAAAGTAGCTCTGAAGCTAGAAACGGGATCGACCATAAGCACTAATGTGAAATTACGTACAATTTTCAAATTTCTTGTACTTGCTAATTTTGCAACCTCGGGCAGCTATGTTACCATGGAGGAATCACACAAGATTTCACTTTATAGGCTAGAACTGAAGTCGCGCCAACTGCCTAACTCAAAATACAGTCAAGAAAGTAGCTCTGAAGCTAGAAACGGGATCGACCATAAGCACTAATGTGAAATTACGTACAATTTCCAAATTTCTTGTACTTGCTAATTTTGCAACCTCGGGCAGCTATGTTACCATGGAGGAATCACACAAGATTTGACTTTATAGGCTAGAACTGAAGTCGCGCCAACTGCCTAACTCAATATGCAGTCAAAAAAGTAACTCTGAAGCTAGAAACGGGATCGACCATAAGCACTAATGTGAAATTACGTACAATTTTCAAATTTCTTGTACTTGCTAATTTTGCAACCTCGGGCAGCTATGTTACCATGGAGGAATCACACAAGATTTGACTTTATAGGCTAGAACTGAAGTCGCGCCAACTGCCTAACTCAAAATACAGTCAAGAAAGTAGCTCTGAAGCTAGAAACGGGATCGACCATAAGCACTAATGTGAAATTACGTACAATTTTCAAATTTCTTGTACTTGCTAATTTTGCAACCTCGGGCAGCTATGTTACCATGGAGGAATCACACAAGATTTGACTTTATATACTAGAACTGAAGTCGCGCCAACTGCCTAACTCAAAATACAGTCAAGAAAGTAGCTCTGAAGCTAGAAACGGGATCGACCATAAGCACTAAAGTGAAATTACGTACAATTTTCAAATTTGTTGTACTTGATAACTTTGCAACCTCGGGCAGCTATGTTACCATGGAGGAATCACACAAGATTTGACTTTATAGGCTAGAACTGAAGTCGCGCCAACTGCCTAACTCAATATACAGTCAAGAAAGTAGCTCTGAAGCTAGAAACGGGATCGACCATAAGCACTAATGTGAAATTACGTACAATTTTCAAATTTCTTGTACTTGCTAACTTTGCAACCTCGGGCAGCTATGTTACCATGGAGGAATCACACAAGATTTGACTTTATAGGCTAGAACTGAAGTCGCGCCAACTGCCTAACTCAATATGCAGTCAAAAAAGTAGCTCTGAAGCTAGAAACGGGATCGACCATAAGCACTAATGTGAAATTACGTACAATTTTCAAATTTCTTGTACTTGATGACTTTGCAGCCTCGGGCAGCTATGTTACCATGGAGGAATCACACAAGATTTGACTTTATAGGCTAGAACTGAAGTCGCGCCAACTGCTTAACTCAAAATACAATCAAGAAAGTAGCTCTGGAGCTGAGAAACGGGATCGACCTTAAGCACTAATGTGAAATTACGTACAATTTTCAAATTTCTTGTACTTGCTAACTTTGCAACCTCGGGCAGCTATGTTACCATGGAGGAATCACACAAGATTTGACTTTATAGGCTAGAACTGAAGTCGCGCCAACTGCCTAACTCAAAATACAGTCAAGAAAGTAGCTCTGAAGCTAGAAACGGGATCGACCATAAGCACTAATGTGAAATTACGTACAATTTTCAAATTTCTTGTACTTGCTAACTTTGCAACCTCGGGCAGCTATGTTACCATGGAGGAATCACACAAGATTTGACTTTATAGGCTAGAACTGAAGTCGCGCCAACTGCCTAACTCAAAATACAGTCAAGAAAGTAGCTCTGAAGCTAGAAACGGGATCGACCATAAGCACTAATGTGAAATTACGTACAATTTTCAAATTTCTTGTACTTGCTAGCTTTGCAACCTCGGGCAGCTATGTTACCATGGAGGAATCACACAAGATTCGACTTTATAGGCTAGAACTGAAGTCGCGCCAACTGCCTAACTCAATATGCAGTCAAGAAAGTAGCTCTGAAGCTAGAAACGGGATCGACCATAAGCACTAATGTGAAATTACGTACAATTTTCAAATTTCTTGTACTTGATGACTTTGCAGCCTCGGGCAGCTATGTTACCATGGAGGAATCACACAAGATTTGACTTTATAGGCTAGAACTGAAGTCGCGCCAACTGCCTAACTCAAAATACAGTCAAGAAAGTAGCTCTGAAGCTAGAAACGGGATCGACCATAAGCACTAATGTGAAATTACGTACAATTTTCAAATTTCTTGTACTTGCTAACTTTGCAGCCTCGGGCAGCTATGTTACCATGGAGGAATCACACAAGATTTGACTTTATAGGCTAGAACTGAAGTCGCGCCAACTGCCTAACTCAAAATACAGTCAAGAAAGTAGCTCTGAAGCTAGAAACGGGATCGACCATAAGCACTAATGTGAAATTACGTACAATTTTCAAATTTCTTGTACTTGCTAGCTTTGCAACCTCGGGCAGCTATGTTACCATGGAGGAATCACACAAGATTCGACTTTATAGGCTAGAACTGAAGTCGCGCCAACTGCCTAACTCAATATGCAGTCAAGAAAGTAGCTCTGAAGCTAGAAACGGGATCGACCATAAGCACTAATGTGAAATTACGTACAATTTTCAAATTTCTTGTACTTGATGACTTTGCAGCCTCGGGCAGCTATGTTACCATGGAGGAATCACACAAGATTTGACTTTATAGGCTAGAACTGAAGTCGCGCCAACTGCCTAACTCAAAATACAGTCAAGAAAGTAGCTCTGAAGCTAGAAACGGGATCGACCATAAGCACTAATGTGAAATTACGTACAATTTTCAAATTTCTTGTACTTGCTAACTTTGCAGCCTCGGGCAGCTATGTTACCATGGAGGAATCACACAAGATTTGACTTTATAGGCTAGAACTGAAGTCGCGCCAACTGCCTAACTCAAAATACAGTCAAGAAAGTAGCTCTGAAGCTAGAAACGGGATCGACCATAAGCACTAATGTGAAATTACGTACAATTTTCAAATTTCTTGTACTTGCTAATTTTGCAACCTCGGGCAGCTATGTTACCATGGAGGAATCACACAAGATTTCACTTTATAGGCTAGAACTGAAGTCGCGCCAACTGCCTAACTCAAAATACAGTCAAGAAAGTAGCTCTGAAGCTAGAAACGGGATCGACCATAAGCACTAATGTGAAATTACGTACAATTTCCAAATTTCTTGTACTTGCTAATTTTGCAACCTCGGGCAGCTATGTTACCATGGAGGAATCACACAAGATTTGACTTTATAGGCTAGAACTGAAGTCGCGCCAACTGCCTAACTCAATATGCAGTCAAAAAAGTAACTCTGAAGCTAGAAACGGGATCGACCATAAGCACTAATGTGAAATTACGTACAATTTTCAAATTTCTTGTACTTGCTAATTTTGCAACCTCGGGCAGCTATGTTACCATGGAGGAATCACACAAGATTTGACTTTATAGGCTAGAACTGAAGTCGCGCCAACTGCCTAACTCAAAATACAGTCAAGAAAGTAGCTCTGAAGCTAGAAACGGGATCGACCATAAGCACTAATGTGAAATTACGTACAATTTTCAAATTTCTTGTACTTGCTAATTTTGCAACCTCGGGCAGCTATGTTACCATGGAGGAATCACACAAGATTTGACTTTATATACTAGAACTGAAGTCGCGCCAACTGCCTAACTCAAAATACAGTCAAGAAAGTAGCTCTGAAGCTAGAAACGGGTTCGACCATAAGCACTAAAGTGAAATTACGTACAATTTTCAAATTTGTTGTACTTGATAACTTTGCAACCTCGGGCAGCTATGTTACCATGGAGGAATCACACAAGATTTGACTTTATAGGCTAGAACTGAAGTCGCGCCAACTGCCTAACTCAATATACAGTCAAGAAAGTAGCTCTGAAGCTAGAAACGGGATCGACCATAAGCACTAATGTGAAATTACGTACAATTTTCAAATTTCTTGTACTTGCTAACTTTGCAACCTCGGGCAGCTATGTTACCATGGAGGAATCACACAAGATTTGACTTTATAGGCTAGAACTGAAGTCGCGCCAACTGCCTAACTCAATATGCAGTCAAAAAAGTAGCTCTGAAGCTAGAAACGGGATCGACCATAAGCACTAATGTGAAATTACGTACAATTTTCAAATTTCTTGTACTTGATGACTTTGCAGCCTCGGGCAGCTATGTTACCATGGAGGAATCACACAAGATTTGACTTTATAGGCTAGAACTGAAGTCGCGCCAACTGCTTAACTCAAAATACAATCAAGAAAGTAGCTCTGGAGCTGAGAAACGGGATCGACCTTAAGCACTAATGTGAAATTACGTACAATTTTCAAATTTCTTGTACTTGCTAACTTTGCAACCTCGGGCAGCTATGTTACCATGGAGGAATCACACAAGATTTGACTTTATAGGCTAGAACTGAAGTCGCGCCAACTGCCTAACTCAAAATACAGTCAAGAAAGTAGCTCTGAAGCTAGAAACGGGATCGACCATAAGCACTAATGTGAAATTACGTACAATTTTCAAATTTCTTGTACTTGCTAACTTTGCAACCTCGGGCAGCTATGTTACCATGGAGGAATCACACAAGATTTGACTTTATAGGCTAGAACTGAAGTCGCGCCAACTGCCTAACTCAAAATACAGTCAAGAAAGTAGCTCTGAAGCTAGAAACGGGATCGACCATAAGCACTAATGTGAAATTACGTACAATTTTCAAATTTCTTGTACTTGCTAGCTTTGCAACCTCGGGCAGCTATGTTACCATGGAGGAATCACACAAGATTCGACTTTATAGGCTAGAACTGAAGTCGCGCCAACTGCCTAACTCAATATGCAGTCAAGAAAGTAGCTCTGAAGCTAGAAACGGGATCGACCATAAGCACTAATGTGAAATTACGTACAATTTTCAAATTTCTTGTACTTGATGACTTTGCAGCCTCGGGCAGCTATGTTACCATGGAGGAATCACACAAGATTTGACTTTATAGGCTAGAACTGAAGTCGCGCCAACTGCCTAACTCAAAATACAGTCAAGAAAGTAGCTCTGAAGCTAGAAACGGGATCGACCATAAGCACTAATGTGAAATTACGTACAATTTTCAAATTTCTTGTACTTGCTAACTTTGCAGCCTCGGGCAGCTATGTTACCATGGAGGAATCACACAAGATTTGACTTTATAGGCTAGAACTGAAGTCGCGCCAACTGCCTAACTCAAAATACAGTCAAGAAAGTAGCTCTGAAGCTAGAAACGGGATCGACCATAAGCACTAATGTGAAATTACGTACAATTTTCAAATTTCTTGTACTTGCTAATTTTGCAACCTCGGGCAGCTATGTTACCATGGAGGAATCACACAAGATTTCACTTTATAGGCTAGAACTGAAGTCGCGCCAACTGCCTAACTCAAAATACAGTCAAGAAAGTAGCTCTGAAGCTAGAAACGGGATCGACCATAAGCACTAATGTGAAATTACGTACAATTTCCAAATTTCTTGTACTTGCTAATTTTGCAACCTCGGGCAGCTATGTTACCATGGAGGAATCACACAAGATTTGACTTTATAGGCTAGAACTGAAGTCGCGCCAACTGCCTAACTCAATATGCAGTCAAAAAAGTAACTCTGAAGCTAGAAACGGGATCGACCATAAGCACTAATGTGAAATTACGTACAATTTTCAAATTTCTTGTACTTGCTAATTTTGCAACCTCGGGCAGCTATGTTACCATGGAGGAATCACACAAGATTTGACTTTATAGGCTAGAACTGAAGTCGCACCAACTGCCTAACTCAAAATACAGTCAAGAAAGTAGCTCTGAAGCTAGAAACGGGATCGACCATAAGCACTAATGTGAAATTACGTACAATTTTCAAATTTCTTGTACTTGCTAATTTTGCAACCTCGGGCAGCTATGTTACCATGGAGGAATCACACAAGATTTGACTTTATATACTAGAACTGAAGTCGCGCCAACTGCCTAACTCAAAATACAGTCAAGAAAGTAGCTCTGAAGCTAGAAACGGGATCGACCATAAGCACTAAAGTGAAATTACGTACAATTTTCAAATTTGTTGTACTTGATAACTTTGCAACCTCGGGCAGCTATGTTACCATGGAGGAATCACACAAGATTTGACTTTATAGGCTAGAACTGAAGTCGCGCCAACTGCCTAACTCAATATACAGTCAAGAAAGTAGCTCTGAAGCTAGAAACGGGATCGACCATAAGCACTAATGTGAAATTACGTACAATTTTCAAATTTCTTGTACTTGCTAACTTTGCAACCTCGGGCAGCTATGTTACCATGGAGGAATCACACAAGATTTGACTTTATAGGCTAGAACTGAAGTCGCGCCAACTGCCTAACTCAATATGCAGTCAAAAAAGTAGCTCTGAAGCTAGAAACGGGATCGACCATAAGCACTAATGTGAAATTACGTACAATTTTCAAATTTCTTGTACTTGATGACTTTGCAGCCTCGGGCAGCTATGTTACCATGGAGGAATCACACAAGATTTGACTTTATAGGCTAGAACTGAAGTCGCGCCAACTGCTTAACTCAAAATACAATCAAGAAAGTAGCTCTGGAGCTGAGAAACGGGATCGACCTTAAGCACTAATGTGAAATTACGTACAATTTTCAAATTTCTTGTACTTGCTAACTTTGCAACCTCGGGCAGCTATGTTACCATGGAGGAATCACACAAGATTTGACTTTATAGGCTAGAACTGAAGTCGCGCCAACTGCCTAACTCAAAATACAGTCAAGAAAGTAGCTCTGAAGCTAGAAACGGGATCGACCATAAGCACTAATGTGAAATTACGTACAATTTTCAAATTTCTTGTACTTGCTAACTTTGCAACCTCGGGCAGCTATGTTACCATGGAGGAATCACACAAGATTTGACTTTATAGGCTAGAACTGAAGTCGCGCCAACTGCCTAACTCAAAATACAGTCAAGAAAGTAGCTCTAAAGCTAGAAACGGGAGCGACCATAAGCACTAATGTGAAATTACGTACAATTTTCAAATTTCTTGTACTTGCTAGCTTTGCAACCTCGGGCAGCTATGTTACCATGGAGGAATCACACAAGATTCGACTTTATAGGCTAGAACTGAAGTCGCGCCAACTGCCTAACTCAAAATACAGTCAAGAAAGTAGCTCTGAAGCTAGAAACGGGATCGACCATAAGCACTAATGTGAAATTACGTACAATTTTCAAATTTCTTGTACTTGCTAACTTTGCAGCCTCGGGCAGCTATGTTACCATGGAGGAATCACACAAGATTTGACTTTATAGGCTAGAACTGAAGTCGCGCCAACTGCCTAACTCAAAATACAGTCAAGAAAGTAGCTCTGAAGCTAGAAACGGGATCGACCATAAGCACTAATGTGAAATTACGTACAATTTTCAAATTTCTTGTACTTGCTAATTTTGCAACCTCGGGCAGCTATGTTACCATGGAGGAATCACACAAGATTTCACTTTATAGGCTAGAACTGAAGTCGCGCCAACTGCCTAACTCAAAATACAGTCAAGAAAGTAGCTCTGAAGCTAGAAACGGGATCGACCATAAGCACTAATGTGAAATTACGTACAATTTCCAAATTTCTTGTACTTGCTAATTTTGCAACCTCGGGCAGCTATGTTACCATGGAGGAATCACACAAGATTTGACTTTATAGGCTAGAACTGAAGTCGCGCCAACTGCCTAACTCAATATGCAGTCAAAAAAGTAACTCTGAAGCTAGAAACGGGATCGACCATAAGCACTAATGTGAAATTACGTACAATTTTCAAATTTCTTGTACTTGCTAATTTTGCAACCTCGGGCAGCTATGTTACCATGGAGGAATCACACAAGATTTGACTTTATAGGCTAGAACTGAAGTCGCGCCAACTGCCTAACTCAAAATACAGTCAAGAAAGTAGCTCTGAAGCTAGAAACGGGATCGACCATAAGCACTAATGTGAAATTACGTACAATTTTCAAATTTCTTGTACTTGCTAATTTTGCAACCTCGGGCAGCTATGTTACCATGGAGGAATCACACAAGATTTGACTTTATATACTAGAACTGAAGTCGCGCCAACTGCCTAACTCAAAATACAGTCAAGAAAGTAGCTCTGAAGCTAGAAACGGGATCGACCATAAGCACTAAAGTGAAATTACGTACAATTTTCAAATTTGTTGTACTTGATAACTTTGCAACCTCGGGCAGCTATGTTACCATGGAGGAATCACACAAGATTTGACTTTATAGGCTAGAACTGAAGTCGCGCCAACTGCCTAACTCAATATACAGTCAAGAAAGTAGCTCTGAAGCTAGAAACGGGATCGACCATAAGCACTAATGTGAAATTACGTACAATTTTCAAATTTCTTGTACTTGCTAACTTTGCAACCTCGGGCAGCTATGTTACCATGGAGGAATCACACAAGATTTGACTTTATAGGCTAGAACTGAAGTCGCGCCAACTGCCTAACTCAATATGCAGTCAAAAAAGTAGCTCTGAAGCTAGAAACGGGATCGACCATAAGCACTAATGTGAAATTACGTACAATTTTCAAATTTCTTGTACTTGATGACTTTGCAGCCTCGGGCAGCTATGTTACCATGGAGGAATCACACAAGATTTGACTTTATAGGCTAGAACTGAAGTCGCGCCAACTGCTTAACTCAAAATACAATCAAGAAAGTAGCTCTGGAGCTGAGAAACGGGATCGACCTTAAGCACTAATGTGAAATTACGTACAATTTTCAAATTTCTTGTTCTTGCTAACTTTGCAACCTCGGGCAGCTATGTTACCATGGAGGAATCACACAAGATTTGACTTTATAGGCTAGAACTGAAGTCGCGCCAACTGCCTAACTCAAAATACAGTCAAGAAAGTAGCTCTGAAGCTAGAAACGGGATCGACCATAAGCACTAATGTGAAATTACGTACAATTTTCAAATTTCTTGTACTTGCTAACTTTGCAACCTCGGGCAGCTATGTTACCATGGAGGAATCACACAAGATTTGACTTTATAGGCTAGAACTGAAGTCGCGCCAACTGCCTAACTCAAAATACAGTCAAGAAAGTAGCTCTGAAGCTAGAAACGGGATCGACCATAAGCACTAATGTGAAATTACGTACAATTTTCAAATTTCTTGTACTTGCTAGCTTTGCAACCTCGGGCAGCTATGTTACCATGGAGGAATCACACAAGATTCGACTTTATAGGCTAGAACTGAAGTCGCGCCAACTGCCTAACTCAATATGCAGTCAAGAAAGTAGCTCTGAAGCTAGAAACGGGATCGACCATAAGCACTAATGTGAAATTACGTACAATTTTCAAATTTCTTGTACTTGATGACTTTGCAGCCTCGGGCAGCTATGTTACCATGGAGGAATCACACAAGATTTGACTTTATAGGCTAGAACTGAAGTCGCGCCAACTGCCTAACTCAAAATACAGTCAAGAAAGTAGCTCTGAAGCTAGAAACGGGATCGACCATAAGCACTAATGTGAAATTACGTACAATTTTCAAATTTCTTGTACTTGCTAACTTTGCAGCCTCGGGCAGCTATGTTACCATGGAGGAATCACACAAGATTTGACTTTATAGGCTAGAACTGAAGTCGCGCCAACTGCCTAACTCAAAATACAGTCAAGAAAGTAGCTCTGAAGCTAGAAACGGGATCGACCATAAGCACTAATGTGAAATTACGTACAATTTTCAAATTTCTTGTACTTGCTAATTTTGCAACCTCGGGCAGCTATGTTACCATGGAGGAATCACACAAGATTTCACTTTATAGGCTAGAACTGAAGTCGCGCCAACTGCCTAACTCAAAATACAGTCAAGAAAGTAGCTCTGAAGCTAGAAACGGGATCGACCATAAGCACTAATGTGAAATTACGTACAATTTCCAAATTTCTTGTACTTGCTAATTTTGCAACCTCGGGCAGCTATGTTACCATGGAGGAATCACACAAGATTTGACTTTATAGGCTAGAACTGAAGTCGCGCCAACTGCCTAACTCAATATGCAGTCAAAAAAGTAACTCTGAAGCTAGAAACGGGATCGACCATAAGCACTAATGTGAAATTACGTACAATTTTCAAATTTCTTGTACTTGCTAATTTTGCAACCTCGGGCAGCTATGTTACCATGGAGGAATCACACAAGATTTGACTTTATAGGCTAGAACTGAAGTCGCGCCAACTGCCTAACTCAAAATACAGTCAAGAAAGTAGCTCTGAAGCTAGAAACGGGATCGACCATAAGCACTAATGTGAAATTACGTACAATTTTCAAATTTCTTGTACTTGCTAATTTTGCAACCTCGGGCAGCTATGTTACCATGGAGGAATCACACAAGATTTGACTTTATATACTAGAACTGAAGTCGCGCCAACTGCCTAACTCAAAATACAGTCAAGAAAGTAGCTCTGAAGCTAGAAACGGGATCGACCATAAGCACTAAAGTGAAATTACGTACAATTTTCAAATTTGTTGTACTTGATAACTTTGCAACCTCGGGCAGCTATGTTACCATGGAGGAATCACACAAGATTTGACTTTATAGGCTAGAACTGAAGTCGCGCCAACTGCCTAACTCAATATACAGTCAAGAAAGTAGCTCTGAAGCTAGAAACGGGATCGACCATAAGCACTAATGTGAAATTACGTACAATTTTCAAATTTCTTGTACTTGCTAACTTTGCAACCTCGGGCAGCTATGTTACCATGGAGGAATCACACAAGATTTGACTTTATAGGCTAGAACTGAAGTCGCGCCAACTGCCTAACTCAATATGCAGTCAAAAAAGTAGCTCTGAAGCTAGAAACGGGATCGACCATAAGCACTAATGTGAAATTACGTACAATTTTCAAATTTCTTGTACTTGATGACTTTGCAGCCTCGGGCAGCTATGTTACCATGGAGGAATCACACAAGATTTGACTTTATAGGCTAGAACTGAAGTCGCGCCAACTGCTTAACTCAAAATACAATCAAGAAAGTAGCTCTGGAGCTGAGAAACGGGATCGACCTTAAGCACTAATGTGAAATTACGTACAATTTTCAAATTTCTTGTACTTGCTAACTTTGCAACCTCGGGCAGCTATGTTACCATGGAGGAATCACACAAGATTTGACTTTATAGGCTAGAACTGAAGTCGCGCCAACTGCCTAACTCAAAATACAGTCAAGAAAGTAGCTCTGAAGCTAGAAACGGGATCGACCATAAGCACTAATGTGAAATTACGTACAATTTTCAAATTTCTTGTACTTGCTAACTTTGCAACCTCGGGCAGCTATGTTACCATGGAGGAATCACACAAGATTTGACTTTATAGGCTAGAACTGAAGTCGCGCCAACTGCCTAACTCAAAATACAGTCAAGAAAGTAGCTCTGAAGCTAGAAACGGGATCGACCATAAGCACTAATGTGAAATTACGTACAATTTTCAAATTTCTTGTACTTGCTAGCTTTGCAACCTCGGGCAGCTATGTTACCATGGAGGAATCACACAAGATTCGACTTTATAGGCTAGAACTGAAGTCGCGCCAACTGCCTAACTCAATATGCAGTCAAGAAAGTAGCTCTGAAGCTAGAAACGGGATCGACCATAAGCACTAATGTGAAATTACGTACAATTTTCAAATTTCTTGTACTTGATGACTTTGCAGCCTCGGGCAGCTATGTTACCATGGAGGAATCACACAAGATTTGACTTTATAGGCTAGAACTGAAGTCGCGCCAACTGCCTAACTCAAAATACAGTCAAGAAAGTAGCTCTGAAGCTAGAAACGGGATCGACCATAAGCACTAATGTGAAATTACGTACAATTTTCAAATTTCTTGTACTTGCTAACTTTGCAGCCTCGGGCAGCTATGTTACCATGGAGGAATCACACAAGATTTGACTTTATAGGCTAGAACTGAAGTCGCGCCAACTGCCTAACTCAAAATACAGTCAAGAAAGTAGCTCTGAAGCTAGAAACGGGATCGACCATAAGCACTAATGTGAAATTACGTACAATTTTCAAATTTCTTGTACTTGCTAATTTTGCAACCTCGGGCAGCTATGTTACCATGGAGGAATCACACAAGATTTCACTTTATAGGCTAGAACTGAAGTCGCGCCAACTGCCTAACTCAAAATACAGTCAAGAAAGTAGCTCTGAAGCTAGAAACGGGATCGACCATAAGCACTAATGTGAAATTACGTACAATTTCCAAATTTCTTGTACTTGCTAATTTTGCAACCTCGGGCAGCTATGTTACCATGGAGGAATCACACAAGATTTGACTTTATAGGCTAGAACTGAAGTCGCGCCAACTGCCTAACTCAATATGCAGTCAAAAAAGTAACTCTGAAGCTAGAAACGGGATCGACCATAAGCACTAATGTGAAATTACGTACAATTTTCAAATTTCTTGTACTTGCTAATTTTGCAACCTCGGGCAGCTATGTTACCATGGAGGAATCACACAAGATTTGACTTTATAGGCTAGAACTGAAGTCGCGCCAACTGCCTAACTCAAAATACAGTCAAGAAAGTAGCTCTGAAGCTAGAAACGGGATCGACCATAAGCACTAATGTGAAATTACGTACAATTTTCAAATTTCTTGTACTTGCTAATTTTGCAACCTCGGGCAGCTATGTTACCATGGAGGAATCACACAAGATTTGACTTTATATACTAGAACTGAAGTCGCGCCAACTGCCTAACTCAAAATACAGTCAAGGAAGTAGCTCTGAAGCTAGAAACGGGATCGACCATAAGCACTAAAGTGAAATTACGTACAATTTTCAAATTTGTTGTACTTGATAACTTTGCAACCTCGGGCAGCTATGTTACCATGGAGGAATCACACAAGATTTGACTTTATAGGCTAGAACTGAAGTCGCGCCAACTGCCTAACTCAATATACAGTCAAGAAAGTAGCTCTGAAGCTAGAAACGGGATCGACCATAAGCACTAATGTGAAATTACGTACAATTTTCAAATTTCTTGTACTTGCTAACTTTGCAACCTCGGGCAGCTATGTTACCATGGAGGAATCACACAAGATTTGACTTTATAGGCTAGAACTGAAGTCGCGCCAACTGCCTAACTCAATATGCAGTCAAAAAAGTAGCTCTGAAGCTAGAAACGGGATCGACCATAAGCACTAATGTGAAATTACGTACAATTTTCAAATTTCTTGTACTTGATGACTTTGCAGCCTCGGGCAGCTATGTTACCATGGAGGAATCACACAAGATTTGACTTTATAGGCTAGAACTGAAGTCGCGCCAACTGCTTAACTCAAAATACAATCAAGAAAGTAGCTCTGGAGCTGAGAAACGGGATCGACCTTAAGCACTAATGTGAAATTACGTACAATTTTCAAATTTCTTGTACTTGCTAACTTTGCAACCTCGGGCAGCTATGTTACCATGGAGGAATCACACAAGATTTGACTTTATAGGCTAGAACTGAAGTCGCGCCAACTGCCTAACTCAAAATACAGTCAAGAAAGTAGCTCTGAAGCTAGAAACGGGATCGACCATAAGCACTAATGTGAAATTACGTACAATTTTCAAATTTCTTGTACTTGCTAACTTTGCAACCTCGGGCAGCTATGTTACCATGGAGGAATCACACAAGATTTGACTTTATAGGCTAGAACTGAAGTCGCGCCAACTGCCTAACTCAAAATACAGTCAAGAAAGTAGCTCTGAAGCTAGAAACGGGATCGACCATAAGCACTAATGTGAAATTACGTACAATTTTCAAATTTCTTGTACTTGCTAGCTTTGCAACCTCGGGCAGCTATGTTACCATGGAGGAATCACACAAGATTCGACTTTATAGGCTAGAACTGAAGTCGCGCCAACTGCCTAACTCAATATGCAGTCAAGAAAGTAGCTCTGAAGCTAGAAACGGGATCGACCATAAGCACTAATGTGAAATTACGTACAATTTTCAAATTTCTTGTACTTGATGACTTTGCAGCCTCGGGCAGCTATGTTACCATGGAGGAATCACACAAGATTTGACTTTATAGGCTAGAACTGAAGTCGCGCCAACTGCTTAACTCAAAATACAGTCAAGAAAGTAGCTCTGAAGCTAGAAACGGGATCGACCATAAGCACTAATGTGAAATTACGTACAATTTTCAAATTTCTTGTACTTGCTAACTTTGCAGCCTCGGGCGGCTATGTTACCATGGAGGAATCACACAAGATTTGACTTTATAGGCTAGAACTGAAGTCGCGCCAACTGCCTAACTCAAAATACAGTCAAGAAAGTAGCTCTGAAGCTAGAAACGGGATCGACCATAAGCACTAATGTGAAATTACGTACAATTTTCAAATTTCTTGTACTTGCTAATTTTGCAACCTCGGGCAGCTATGTTACCATGGAGGAATCACACAAGATTTCACTTTATAGGCTAGAACTGAAGTCGCGCCAACTGCCTAACTCAAAATACAGTCAAGAAAGTAGCTCTGAAGCTAGAAACGGGATCGACCATAAGCACTAATGTGAAATTACGTACAATTTCCAAATTTCTTGTACTTGCTAATTTTGCAACCTCGGGCAGCTATGTTACCATGGAGGAATCACACAAGATTTGACTTTATAGGCTAGAACTGAAGTCGCGCCAACTGCCTAACTCAATATGCAGTCAAAAAAGTAACTCTGAAGCTAGAAACGGGATCGACCATAAGCACTAATGTGAAATTACGTACAATTTTCAAATTTCTTGTACTTGCTAATTTTGCAACCTCGGGCAGCTATGTTACCATGGAGGAATCACACAAGATTTGACTTTATAGGCTAGAACTGAAGTCGCGCCAACTGCCTAACTCAAAATACAGTCAAGAAAGTAGCTCTGAAGCTAGAAACGGGATCGACCATAAGCAGTAATGTGAAATTACGTACAATTTTCAAATTTCTTGTACTTGCTAATTTTGCAACCTCGGGCAGCTATGTTACCATGGAGGAATCACACAAGATTTGACTTTATATACTAGAACTGAAGTCGCGCCAACTGCCTAACTCAAAATACAGTCAAGAAAGTAGCTCTGAAGCTAGAAACGGGATCGACCATAAGCACTAAAGTGAAATTACGTACAATTTTCAAATTTGTTGTACTTGATAACTTTGCAACCTCGGGCAGCTATGTTACCATGGAGGAATCACACAAGATTTGACTTTATAGGCTAGAACTGAAGTCGCGCCAACTGCCTAACTCAATATACAGTCAAGAAAGTAGCTCTGAAGCTAGAAACGGGATCGACCATAAGCACTAATGTGAAATTACGTACAATTTTCAAATTTCTTGTACTTGCTAACTTTGCAACCTCGGGCAGCTATGTTACCATGGAGGAATCACACAAGATTTGACTTTATAGGCTAGAACTGAAGTCGCGCCAACTGCCTAACTCAATATGCAGTCAAAAAAGTAGCTCTGAAGCTAGAAACGGGATCGACCATAAGCACTAATGTGAAATTACGTACAATTTTCAAATTTCTTGTACTTGATGACTTTGCAGCCTCGGGCAGCTATGTTACCATGGAGGAATCACACAAGATTTGACTTTATAGGCTAGAACTGAAGTCGCGCCAACTGCTTAACTCAAAATACAATCAAGAAAGTAGCTCTGGAGCTGAGAAACGGGATCGACCTTAAGCACTAATGTGAAATTACGTACAATTTTCAAATTTCTTGTACTTGCTAACTTTGCAACCTCGGGCAGCTATGTTACCATGGAGGAATCACACAAGATTTGACTTTATAGGCTAGAACTGAAGTCGCGCCAACTGCCTAACTCAAAATACAGTCAAGAAAGTAGCTCTGAAGCTAGAAACGGGATCGACCATAAGCACTAATGTGAAATTACGTACAATTTTCAAATTTCTTGTACTTGCTAACTTTGCAACCTCGGGCAGCTATGTTACCATGGAGGAATCACACAAGATTTGACTTTATAGGCTAGAACTGAAGTCGCGCCAACTGCCTAACTCAAAATACAGTCAAGAAAGTAGCTCTGAAGCTAGAAACGGGATCGACCATAAGCACTAATGTGAAATTACGTACAATTTTCAAATTTCTTGTACTTGCTAGCTTTGCAACCTCGGGCAGCTATGTTACCATGGAGGAATCACACAAGATTCGACTTTATAGGCTAGAACTGAAGTCGCGCCAACTGCCTAACTCAATATGCAGTCAAGAAAGTAGCTCTGAAGCTAGAAACGGGATCGACCATAAGCACTAATGTGAAATTACGTACAATTTTCAAATTTCTTGTACTTGATGACTTTGCAGCCTCGGGCAGCTATGTTACCATGGAGGAATCACACAAGATTTGACTTTATAGGCTAGAACTGAAGTCGCGCCAACTGCCTAACTCAAAATACAGTCAAGAAAGTAGCTCTGAAGCTAGAAACGGGATCGACCATAAGCACTAATGTGAAATTACGTACAATTTTCAAATTTCTTGTACTTGCTAACTTTGCAGCCTCGGGCAGCTATGTTACCATGGAGGAATCACACAAGATTTGACTTTATAGGCTAGAACTGAAGTCGCGCCAACTGCCTAACTCAAAATACAGTCAAGAAAGTAGCTCTGAAGCTAGAAACGGGATCGACCATAAGCACTAATGTGAAATTACGTACAATTTTCAAATTTCTTGTACTTGCTAATTTTGCAACCTCGGGCAGCTATGTTACCATGGAGGAATCACACAAGATTTCACTTTATAGGCTAGAACTGAAGTCGCGCCAACTGCCTAACTCAAAATACAGTCAAGAAAGTAGCTCTGAAGCTAGAAACGGGATCGACCATAAGCACTAATGTGAAATTACGTACAATTTCCAAATTTCTTGTACTTGCTAATTTTGCAACCTCGGGCAGCTATGTTACCATGGAGGAATCACACAAGATTTGACTTTATAGGCTAGAACTGAAGTCGCGCCAACTGCCTAACTCAATATGCAGTCAAAAAAGTAACTCTGAAGCTAGAAACGGGATCGACCATAAGCACTAATGTGAAATTACGTACAATTTTCAAATTTCTTGTACTTGCTAATTTTGCAACCTCGGGCAGCTATGTTACCATGGAGGAATCACACAAGATTTGACTTTATAGGCTAGAACTGAAGTCGCGCCAACTGCCTAACTCAAAATACAGTCAAGAAAGTAGCTCTGAAGCTAGAAACGGGATCGACCATAAGCACTAATGTGAAATTACGTACAATTTTCAAATTTCTTGTACTTGCTAATTTTGCAACCTCGGGCAGCTATGTTACCATGGAGGAATCACACAAGATTTGACTTTATATACTAGAACTGAAGTCGCGCCAACTGCCTAACTCAAAATACAGTCAAGAAAGTAGCTCTGAAGCTAGAAACGGGATCGACCATAAGCACTAAAGTGAAATTACGTACAATTTTCAAATTTGTTGTACTTGATAACTTTGCAACCTCGGGCAGCTATGTTACCATGGAGGAATCACACAAGATTTGACTTTATAGGCTAGAACTGAAGTCGCGCCAACTGCCTAACTCAATATACAGTCAAGAAAGTAGCTCTGAAGCTAGAAACGGGATCGACCATAAGCACTAATGTGAAATTACGTACAATTTTCAAATTTCTTGTACTTGCTAACTTTGCAACCTCGGGCAGCTATGTTACCATGGAGGAATCACACAAGATTTGACTTTATAGGCTAGAACTGAAGTCGCGCCAACTGCCTAACTCAATATGCAGTCAAAAAAGTAGCTCTGAAGCTAGAAACGGGATCGACCATAAGCACTAATGTGAAATTACGTACAATTTTCAAATTTCTTGTACTTGATGACTTTGCAGCCTCGGGCAGCTATGTTACCATGGAGGAATCACACAAGATTTGACTTTATAGGCTAGAACTGAAGTCGCGCCAACTGCTTAACTCAAAATACAATCAAGAAAGTAGCTCTGGAGCTGAGAAACGGGATCGACCTTTAGCACTAATGTGAAATTACGTACAATTTTCAAATTTCTTGTACTTGCTAACTTTGCAACCTCGGGCAGCTATGTTACCATGGAGGAATCACACAAGATTTGACTTTATAGGCTAGAACTGAAGTCGCGCCAACTGCCTAACTCAAAATACAGTCAAGAAAGTAGCTCTGAAGCTAGAAACGGGATCGACCATAAGCACTAATGTGAAATTACGTACAATTTTCAAATTTCTTGTACTTGCTAACTTTGCAACCTCGGGCAGCTATGTTACCATGGAGGAATCACACAAGATTTGACTTTATAGGCTAGAACTGAAGTCGCGCCAACTGCCTAACTCAAAATACAGTCAAGAAAGTAGCTCTGAAGCTAGAAACGGGATCGACCATAAGCACTAATGTGAAATTACGTACAATTTTCAAATTTCTTGTACTTGCTAGCTTTGCAACCTCGGGCAGCTATGTTACCATGGAGGAATCACACAAGATTCGACTTTATAGGCTAGAACTGAAGTCGCGCCAACTGCCTAACTCAATATGCAGTCAAGAAAGTAGCTCTGAAGCTAGAAACGGGATCGACCATAAGCACTAATGTGAAATTACGTACAATTTTCAAATTTCTTGTACTTGATGACTTTGCAGCCTCGGGCAGCTATGTTACCATGGAGGAATCACACAAGATTTGACTTTATAGGCTAGAACTGAAGTCGCGCCAACTGCCTAACTCAAAATACAGTCAAGAAAGTAGCTCTGAAGCTAGAAACGGGATCGACCATAAGCACTAATGTGAAATTACGTACAATTTTCAAATTTCTTGTACTTGCTAATTTTGCAACCTCGGGCAGCTATGTTACCATGGAGGAATCACACAAGATTTCACTTTATAGGCTAGAACTGAAGTCGCGCCAACTGCCTAACTCAAAATACAGTCAAGAAAGTAGCTCTGAAGCTAGAAACGGGATCGACCATAAGCACTAATGTGAAATTACGTACAATTTCCAAATTTCTTGTACTTGCTAATTTTGCAACCTCGGGCAGCTATGTTACCATGGAGGAATCACACAAGATTTGACTTTATAGGCTAGAACTGAAGTCGCGCCAACTGCCTAACTCAATATGCAGTCAAAAAAGTAACTCTGAAGCTAGAAACGGGATCGACCATAAGCACTAATGTGAAATTACGTACAATTTTCAAATTTCTTGTACTTGCTAATTTTGCAACCTCGGGCAGCTATGTTACCATGGAGGAATCACACAAGATTTGACTTTATAGGCTAGAACTGAAGTCGCGCCAACTGCCTAACTCAAAATACAGTCAAGAAAGTAGCTCTGAAGCTAGAAACGGGATCGACCATAAGCACTAATGTGAAATTACGTACAATTTTCAAATTTCTTGTACTTGCTAATTTTGCAACCTCGGGCAGCTATGTTACCATGGAGGAATCACACAAGATTTGACTTTATATACTAGAACTGAAGTCGCGCCAACTGCCTAACTCAAAATACAGTCAAGAAAGTAGCTCTGAAGCTAGAAACGGGATCGACCATAAGCACTAAAGTGAAATTACGTACAATTTTCAAATTTGTTGTACTTGATAACTTTGCAACCTCGGGCAGCTATGTTACCATGGAGGAATCACACAAGATTTGACTTTATAGGCTAGAACTGAAGTCGCGCCAACTGCCTAACTCAATATACAGTCAAGAAAGTAGCTCTGAAGCTAGAAACGGGATCGACCATAAGCACTAATGTGAAATTACGTACAATTTTCAAATTTCTTGTACTTGCTAACTTTGCAACCTCGGGCAGCTATGTTACCATGGAGGAATCACACAAGATTTGACTTTATAGGCTAGAACTGAAGTCGCGCCAACTGCCTAACTCAATATGCAGTCAAAAAAGTAGCTCTGAAGCTAGAAACGGGATCGACCATAAGCACTAATGTGAAATTACGTACAATTTTCAAATTTCTTGTACTTGATGACTTTGCAGCCTCGGGCAGCTATGTTACCATGGAGGAATCACACAAGATTTGACTTTATAGGCTAGAACTGAAGTCGCGCCAACTGCTTAACTCAAAATACAATCAAGAAAGTAGCTCTGGAGCTGAGAAACGGGATCGACCTTAAGCACTAATGTGAAATTACGTACAATTTTCAAATTTCTTGTACTTGCTAACTTTGCAACCTCGGGCAGCTATGTTACCATGGAGGAATCACACAAGATTTGACTTTATAGGCTAGAACTGAAGTCGCGCCAACTGCCTAACTCAAAATACAGTCAAGAAAGTAGCTCTGAAGCTAGAAACGGGATCGACCATAAGCACTAATGTGAAATTACGTACAATTTTCAAATTTCTTGTACTTGCTAACTTTGCAACCTCGGGCAGCTATGTTACCATGGAGGAATCACACAAGATTTGACTTTATAGGCTAGAACTGAAGTCGCGCCAACTGCCTAACTCAAAATACAGTCAAGAAAGTAGCTCTGAAGCTAGAAACGGGATCGACCATAAGCACTAATGTGAAATTACGTACAATTTTCAAATTTCTTGTACTTGCTAGCTTTGCAACCTCGGGCAGCTATGTTACCATGGAGGAATCACACAAGATTCGACTTTATAGGCTAGAACTGAAGTCGCGCCAACTGCCTAACTCAATATGCAGTCAAGAAAGTAGCTCTGAAGCTAGAAACGGGATCGACCATAAGCACTAATGTGAAATTACGTACAATTTTCAAATTTCTTGTACTTGATGACTTTGCAGCCTCGGGCAGCTATGTTACCATGGAGGAATCACACAAGATTTGACTTTATAGGCTAGAACTGAAGTCGCGCCAACTGCCTAACTCAAAATACAGTCAAGAAAGTAGCTCTGAAGCTAGAAACGGGATCGACCATAAGCACTAATGTGAAATTACGTACAATTTTCAAATTTCTTGTACTTGCTAACTTTGCAGCCTCGGGCAGCTATGTTACCATGGAGGAATCACACAAGATTTGACTTTATAGGCTAGAACTGAAGTCGCGCCAACTGCCTAACTCAAAATACAGTCAAGAAAGTAGCTCTGAAGCTAGAAACGGGATCGACCATAAGCACTAATGTGAAATTACGTACAATTTTCAAATTTCTTGTACTTGCTAATTTTGCAACCTCGGGCAGCTATGTTACCATGGAGGAATCACACAAGATTTCACTTTATAGGCTAGAACTGAAGTCGCGCCAACTGCCTAACTCAAAATACAGTCAAGAAAGTAGCTCTGAAGCTAGAAACGGGATCGACCATAAGCACTAATGTGAAATTACGTACAATTTCCAAATTTCTTGTACTTGCTAATTTTGCAACCTCGGGCAGCTATGTTACCATGGAGGAATCACACAAGATTTGACTTTATAGGCTAGAACTGAAGTCGCGCCAACTGCCTAACTCAATATGCAGTCAAAAAAGTAACTCTGAACCTAGAAACGGGATCGACCATAAGCACTAATGTGAAATTACGTACAATTTTCAAATTTCTTGTACTTGCTAATTTTGCAACCTCGGGCAGCTATGTTACCATGGAGGAATCACACAAGATTTGACTTTATAGGCTAGAACTGAAGTCGCGCCAACTGCCTAACTCAAAATACAGTCAAGAAAGTAGCTCTGAAGCTAGAAACGGGATCGACCATAAGCACTAATGTGAAATTACGTACAATTTTCAAATTTCTTGTACTTGCTAATTTTGCAACCTCGGGCAGCTATGTTACCATGGAGGAATCACACAAGATTTGACTTTATATACTAGAACTGAAGTCGCGCCAACTGCCTAACTCAAAATACAGTCAAGAAAGTAGCTCTGAAGCTAGAAACGGGATCGACCATAAGCACTAAAGTGAAATTACGTACAATTTTCAAATTTGTTGTACTTGATAACTTTGCAACCTCGGGCAGCTATGTTACCATGGAGGAATCACACAAGATTTGACTTTATAGGCTAGAACTGAAGTCGCGCCAACTGCCTAACTCAATATACAGTCAAGAAAGTAGCTCTGAAGCTAGAAACGGGATCGACCATAAGCACTAATGTGAAATTACGTACAATTTTCAAATTTCTTGTACTTGCTAACTTTGCAACCTCGGGCAGCTATGTTACCATGGAGGAATCACACAAGATTTGACTTTATAGGCTAGAACTGAAGTCGCGCCAACTGCCTAACTCAATATGCAGTCAAAAAAGTAGCTCTGAAGCTAGAAACGGGATCGACCATAAGCACTAATGTGAAATTACGTACAATTTTCAAATTTCTTGTACTTGATGACTTTGCAGCCTCGGGCAGCTATGTTACCATGGAGGAATCACACAAGATTTGACTTTATAGGCTAGAACTGAAGTCGCGCCAACTGCTTAACTCAAAATACAATCAAGAAAGTAGCTCTGGAGCTGAGAAACGGGATCGACCTTAAGCACTAATGTGAAATTACGTACAATTTTCAAATTTCTTGTACTTGCTAACTTTGCAACCTCGGGCAGCTATGTTACCATGGAGGAATCACACAAGATTTGACTTTATAGGCTAGAACTGAAGTCGCGCCAACTGCCTAACTCAAAATACAGTCAAGAAAGTAGCTCTGAAGCTAGAAACGGGATCGACCATAAGCACTAATGTGAAATTACGTACAATTTTCAAATTTCTTGTACTTGCTAATTTTGCAACCTCGGGCAGCTATGTTACCATGGAGGAATCACACAAGATTTGACTTTATAGGCTAGAACTGAAGTCGCGCCAACTGCCTAACTCAAAATACAGTCAAGAAAGTAGCTCTGAAGCTAGAAACGGGATCGACCATAAGCACTAATGTGAAATTACGTACAATTTTCAAATTTCTTGTACTTGCTAATTTTGCAACCTCGGGCAGCTATGTTACCATGGAGGAATCACACAAGATTTGACTTTATATACTAGAACTGAAGTCGCGCCAACTGCCTAACTCAAAATACAGTCAAGAAAGTAGCTCTGAAGCTAGAAACGGGATCGACCATAAGCACTAAAGTGAAATTACGTACAATTTTCAAATTTGTTGTACTTGATAACTTTGCAACCTCGGGCAGCTATGTTACCATGGAGGAATCACACAAGATTTGACTTTATAGGCTAGAACTGAAGTCGCGCCAACTGCCTAACTCAATATACAGTCAAGAAAGTAGCTCTGAAGCTAGAAACGGGATCGACCATAAGCACTAATGTGAAATTACGTACAATTTTCAAATTTCTTGTACTTGCTAACTTTGCAACCTCGGGCAGCTATGTTACCATGGAGGAATCACACAAGATTTGACTTTATAGGCTAGAACTGAAGTCGCGCCAACTGCCTAACTCAATATGCAGTCAAAAAAGTAGCTCTGAAGCTAGAAACGGGATCGACCATAAGCACTAATGTGAAATTACGTACAATTTTCAAATTTCTTGTACTTGATGACTTTGCAGCCTCGGGCAGCTATGTTACCATGGAGGAATCACACAAGATTTGACTTTATAGGCTAGAACTGAAATCGCGCCAACTGCTTAACTCAAAATACAATCAAGAAAGTAGCTCTGGAGCTGAGAAACGGGATCGACCTTAAGCACTAATGTGAAATTACGTACAATTTTCAAATTTCTTGTACTTGCTAACTTTGCAACCTCGGGCAGCTATGTTACCATGGAGGAATCACACAAGATTTGACTTTATAGGCTAGAACTGAAGTCGCGCCAACTGCCTAACTCAAAATACAGTCAAGAAAGTAGCTCTGAAGCTAGAAACGGGATCGACCATAAGCACTAATGTGAAATTACGTACAATTTTCAAATTTCTTGTACTTGCTAACTTTGCAACCTCGGGCAGCTATGTTACCATGGAGGAATCACACAAGATTTGACTTTATAGGCTAGAACTGAAGTCGCGCCAACTGCCTAACTCAAAATACAGTCAAGAAAGTAGCTCTGAAGCTAGAAACGGGATCGACCATAAGCACTAATGTGAAATTACGTACAATTTTCAAATTTCTTGTACTTGCTAGCTTTGCAACCTCGGGCAGCTATGTTACCATGGAGGAATCACACAAGATTCGACTTTATAGGCTAGAACTGAAGTCGCGCCAACTGCCTAACTCAATATGCAGTCAAGAAAGTAGCTCTGAAGCTAGAAACGGGATCGACCATAAGCACTAATGTGAAATTACGTACAATT
Organism: Merodon equestris; assembly: GCA_958301585.1. Taxonomy (NCBI): domain Eukaryota; kingdom Metazoa; phylum Arthropoda; class Insecta; order Diptera; family Syrphidae; genus Merodon; species Merodon equestris. Next base: position 87,342,971 of record OY284414.1, read on the forward strand.
TTCAAATTTCTTGTACTTGATGACTTTGCAGCCTCGGGCAGCTATGTTACCATGGAGGAATCACACAAGATTTGACTTTATAGGCTAGAACTGAAGTCGCGCCAACTGCCTAACTCAAAATACAGTCAAGAAAGTAGCTCTGAAGCTAGAAACGGGATCGACCATAAGCACTAATGTGAAATTACGTACAATTTTCAAATTTCTTGTACTTGCTAACTTTGCAGCCTCGGGCAGCTATGTTACCATGGAGGAATCACACAAGATTTGACTTTAAAGGCTAGAACTGAAGTCGCGCCAACTGCCTAACTCAAAATACAGTCAAGAAAGTAGCTCTGAAGCTAGAAACGCGATCGACCATAAGCACTAATGTGAAATTACGTACAATTTTCAAATTTCTTGTACTTGCTAATTTTGCAACCTCGGGCAGCTATGTTACCATGGAGGAATCACACAAGATTTCACTTTATAGGCTAGAACTGAAGTCGCGCCAACTGCCTAACTCAAAATACAGTCAAGAAAGTAGCTCTGAAGCTAGAAACGGGATCGACCATAAGCACTAATGTGAAATTACGTACAATTTCCAAATTTCTTGTACTTGCTAATTTTGCAACCTCGGGCAGCTATGTTACCATGGAGGAATCACACAAGATTTGACTTTATAGGCTAGAACTGAAGTCGCGCCAACTGCCTAACTCAATATGCAGTCAAAAAAGTAACTCTGAAGCTTGAAACGGGATCGACCATAAGCACTAATGTGAAATTACGTACAATTTTCAAATTTCTTGTACTTGCTAATTTTGCAACCTCGGGCAGCTATGTTACCATGGAGGAATCACACAAGATTTGACTTTATAGGCTAGAACTGAAGTCGCGCCAACTGCCTAACTCAAAATACAGTCAAGAAAGTAGCTCTGAAGCTAGAAACGGGATCGACCATAAGCACTAATGTGAAATTACGTACAATTTTCAAATTTCTTGTACTTGCTAATTTTGCAACCTCGGGCAGCTATGTTACCATGGAGGAATCACACAAGATTTGACTTTATATACTAGAACTGAAGTCGCGCCAACTGCCTAACTCAAAATACAGTCAAGAAAGTAGCTCTGAAGCTAGAAACGGGATCGACCATAAGCACTAAAGTGAAATTACGTACAATTTTCAAATTTGTTGTACTTGATAACTTTGCAACCTCGGGCAGCTATGTTACCATGGAGGAATCACACAAGATTTGACTTTATAGGCTAGAACTGAAGTCGCGCCAACTGCCTAACTCAATATGCAGTCAAAAAAGTAGCTCTGAAGCTAGAAACGGGATCGACCATAAGCACTAATGTGAAATTACGTACAATTTTCAAATTTCTTGTACTTGATGACTTTGCAGCCTCGGGCAGCTATGTTACCATGGAGGAATCACACAAGATTTGACTTTATAGGCTAGAACTGAAGTCGCGCCAACTGCTTAACTCAAAATACAATCAAGAAAGTAGCTCTGGAGCTGAGAAACGGGATCGACCTTAAGCACTAATGTGAAATTACGTACAATTTTCAAATTTCTTGTACTTGCTAACTTTGCAACCTCGGGCAGCTATGTTACCATGGAGGAATCACACAAGATTTGACTTTATAGGCTAGAACTGAAGTCGCGCCAACTGCCTAACTCAAAATACAGTCAAGAAAGTAGCTCTGAAGCTAGAAACGGGATCGACCATAAGCACTAATGTGAAATTACGTACAATTTTCAAATTTCTTGTACTTGCTAACTTTGCAACCTCGGGCAGCTATGTTACCATGGAGGAATCACACAAGATTTGACTTTATAGGCTAGAACTGAAGTCGCGCCAACTGCCTAACTCAAAATACAGTCAAGAAAGTAGCTCTGAAGCTAGAAACGGGATCGACCATAAGCACTAATGTGAAATTACGTACAATTTTCAAATTTCTTGTACTTGCTAGCTTTGCAACCTCGGGCAGCTATGTTACCATGGAGGAATCACACAAGATTCGACTTTATAGGCTAGAACTGAAGTCGCGCCAACTGCCTAACTCAATATGCAGTCAAGAAAGTAGCTCTGAAGCTAGAAACGGGATCGACCATAAGCACTAATGTGAAATTACGTACAATTTTCAAATTTCTTGTACTTGATGACTTTGCAGCCTCGGGCAGCTATGTTACCATGGAGGAATCACACAAGATTTGACTTTATAGGCTAGAACTGAAGTCGCGCCAACTGCCTAACTCAAAATACAGTCAAGAAAGTAGCTCTGAAGCTAGAAACGGGATCGACCATAAGCACTAATGTGAAATTACGTACAATTTTCAAATTTCTTGTACTTGCTAACTTTGCAGCCTCGGGCAGCTATGTTACCATGGAGGAATCACACAAGATTTGACTTTATAGGCTAGAACTGAAGTCGCGCCAACTGCCTAACTCAAAATACAGTCAAGAAAGTAGCTCTGAAGCTAGAAACGGGATCGACCATAAGCACTAATGTGAAATTACGTACAATTTTCAAATTTCTTGTACTTGCTAATTTTGCAACCTCGGGCAGCTATGTTACCATGGAGGAATCACACAAGATTTGACTTTATAGGCTAGAACTGAAGTCGCGCCAACTGCCTAACTCAAAATACAGTCAAGAAAGTAGCTCTGAAGCTAGAAACGGGATCGACCATAAGCACTAATGTGAAATTACGTACAATTTTCAAATTTCTTGTACTTGCTAATTTTGCAACCTCGGGCAGCTATGTTACCATGGAGGAATCACACAAGATTTGACTTTATAGGCTAGAACTGAAGTCGCGCCAACTGCCTAACTCAATATGCAGTCAAAAAAGTAGCTCTGAAGCTAGAAACGGGATCGACCATAAGCACTAATGTGAAATTACGTACAATTTTCAAATTTCTTGTACTTGCTAGCTTTGCAACCTCGGGCAGCTATGTTACCATGGAGGAATCACACAAGATTCGACTTTATAGGCTAGAACTGAAGTCGCGCCAACTGCCTAACTCAATATGCAGTCAAGAAAGTAGCTCTGAAGCTAGAAACGGGATCGACCATAAGCACTAATGTGAAATTACGTACAATTTTCAAATTTCTTGTACTTGATGACTTTGCAGCCTCGGGCAGCTATGTTACCATGGAGGAATCACACAAGATTTGACTTTATAGGCTAGAACTGAAGTCGCGCCAACTGCCTAACTCAAAATACAGTCAAGAAAGTAGCTCTGAAGCTAGAAACGGGATCGACCATAAGCACTAATGTGAAATTACGTACAATTTTCAAATTTCTTGTACTTGATGACTTTGCAGCCTCGGGCAGCTATGTTACCATGGAGGAATCACACAAGATTTGACTTTATAGGCTAGAACTGAAGTCGCGCCAACTGCTTAACTCAAAATACAATCAAGAAAGTAGCTCTGGAGCTGAGAAACGGGATCGACCTTAAGCACTAATGTGAAATTACGTACAATTTTCAAATTTCTTGTACTTGCTAACTTTGCAACCTCGGGCAGCTATGTTACCATGGAGGAATCACACAAGATTTGACTTTATAGGCTAGAACTGAAGTCGCGCCAACTGCCTAACTCAAAATACAGTCAAGAAAGTAGCTCTGAAGCTAGAAACGGGATCGACCATAAGCACTAATGTGAAATTACGTACAATTTTCAAATTTCTTGTACTTGCTAACTTTGCAACCTCGGGCAGCTATGTTACCATGGAGGAATCACACAAGATTTGACTTTATAGGCTAGAACTGAAGTCGCGCCAACTGCCTAACTCAAAATACAGTCAAGAAAGTAGCTCTGAAGCTAGAAACGGGATCGACCATAAGCACTAATGTGAAATTACGTACAATTTTCAAATTTCTTGTACTTGCTAGCTTTGCAACCTCGGGCAGCTATGTTACCATGGAGGAATCACACAAGATTCGACTTTATAGGCTAGAACTGAAGTCGCGCCAACTGCCTAACTCAATATGCAGTCAAGAAAGTAGCTCTGAAGCTAGAAACGGGATCGACCATAAGCACTAATGTGAAATTACGTACAATTTTCAAATTTCTTGTACTTGATGACTTTGCAGCCTCGGGCAGCTATGTTACCATGGAGGAATCACACAAGATTTGACTTTATAGGCTAGAACTGAAGTCGCGCCAACTGCCTAACTCAAAATACAGTCAAGAAAGTAGCTCTGAAGCTAGAAACGGGATCGACCATAAGCACTAATGTGAAATTACGTACAATTTTCAAATTTCTTGTACTTGATGACTTTGCAGCCTCGGGCAGCTATGTTACCATGGAGGAATCACACAAGATTTGACTTTATAGGCTAGAACTGAAGTCGCGCCAACTGCCTAACTCAAAATACAGTCAAGAAAGTAGCTCTGAAGCTAGAAACGGGATCGACCATAAGCACTAATGTGAAATTACGTACAATTTTCAAATTTCTTGTACTTGCTAACTTTGCAGCCTCGGGCAGCTATGTTACCATGGAGGAATCACACAAGATTTGACTTTATAGGCTAGAACTGAAGTCGCGCCAACTGCCTAACTCAAAATACAGTCAAGAAAGTAGCTCTGAAGCTAGAAACGGGATCGACCATAAGCACTAATGTGAAATTACGTACAATTTTCAAATTTCTTGTACTTGCTAATTTTGCAACCTCGGGCAGCTATGTTACCATGGAGGAATCACACAAGATTTGACTTTATAGGCTAGAACTGAAGTCGCGCCAACTGCCTAACTCAATATGCAGTCAAAAAAGTAACTCTGAAGCTAGAAACGGGATCGACCATAAGCACTAATGTGAAATTACGTACAATTTTCAAATTTCTTGTACTTGCTAATTTTGCAACCTCGGGCAGCTATGTTACCATGGAGGAATCACACAAGATTTGACTTTATAGGCTAGAACTGAAGTCGCGCCAACTGCCTAACTCAAAATACAGTCAAGAAAGTAGCTCTGAAGCTAGAAACGGGATCGACCATAAGCACTAATGTGAAATTACGTACAATTTTCAAATTTCTTGTACTTGCTAATTTTGCAACCTCGGGCAGCTATGTTACCATGGAGGAATCACACAAGATTTGACTTTATATACTAGAACTGAAGTCGCGCCAACTGCCTAACTCAAAATACAGTCAAGAAAGTAGCTCTGAAGCTAGAAACGGGATCGACCATAAGCACTAAAGTGAAATTACGTACAATTTTCAAATTTGTTGTACTTGATAACTTTGCAACCTCGGGCAGCTATGTTACCATGGAGGAATCACACAAGATTTGACTTTATAGGCTAGAACTGAAGTCGCGCCAACTGCCTAACTCAATATACAGTCAAGAAAGTAGCTCTGAAGCTAGAAACGGGATCGACCATAAGCACTAATGTGAAATTACGTACAATTTTCAAATTTCTTGTACTTGCTAATTTTGCAACCTCGGGCAGCTATGTTACCATGGAGGAATCACACAAGATTTGACTTTATAGGCTAGAACTGAAGTCGCGCCAACTGCCTAACTCAAAATACAGTCAAGAAAGTAGCTCTGAAGCTAGAAACGGGATCGACCATAAGCACTAATGTGAAATTACGTACAATTTTCAAATTTCTTGTACTTGCTAATTTTGCAACCTCGGGCAGCTATGTTACCATGGAGGAATCACACAAGATTTGACTTTATATACTAGAACTGAAGTCGCGCCAACTGCCTAACTCAAAATACAGTCAAGAAAGTAGCTCTGAAGCTAGAAACGGGATCGACCATAAGCACTAAAGTGAAATTACGTACAATTTTCAAATTTGTTGTACTTGATAACTTTGCAACCTCGGGCAGCTATGTTACCATGGAGGAATCACACAAGATTTGACTTTATAGGCTAGAACTGAAGTCGCGCCAACTGCCTAACTCAATATACAGTCAAGAAAGTAGCTCTGAAGCTAGAAACGGGATCGACCATAAGCACTAATGTGAAATTACGTACAATTTTCAAATTTCTTGTACTTGCTAACTTTGCAACCTCGGGCAGCTATGTTACCATGGAGGAATCACACAAGATTTGACTTTATAGGCTAGAACTGAAGTCGCGCCAACTGCCTAACTCAATATGCAGTCAAAAAAGTAGCTCTGAAGCTAGAAACGGGATCGACCATAAGCACTAATGTGAAATTACGTACAATTTTCAAATTTCTTGTACTTGATGACTTTGCAGCCTCGGGCAGCTATGTTACCATGGAGGAATCACACAAGATTTGACTTTATAGGCTAGAACTGAAGTCGCGCCAACTGCTTAACTCAAAATACAATCAAGAAAGTAGCTCTGGAGCTGAGAAACGGGATCGACCTTAAGCACTAATGTGAAATTACGTACAATTTTCAAATTTCTTGTACTTGCTAACTTTGCAACCTCGGGCAGCTATGTTACCATGGAGGAATCACACAAGATTTGACTTTATAGGCTAGAACTGAAGTCGCGCCAACTGCCTAACTGAAAATACAGTCAAGAAAGTAGCTCTGAAGCTAGAAACGGGATCGACCATAAGCACTAATGTGAAATTACGTACAATTTTCAAATTTCTTGTACTTGCTAACTTTGCAACCTCGGGCAGCTATGTTACCATGGAGGAATCACACAAGATTTGACTTTATAGGCTAGAACTGAAGTCGCGCCAACTGCCTAACTCAAAATACAGTCAAGAAAGTAGCTCTGAAGCTAGAAACGGGATCGACCATAAGCACTAATGTGAAATTACGTACAATTTTCAAATTTCTTGTACTTGCTAGCTTTGCAACCTCGGGCAGCTATGTTACCATGGAGGAATCACACAAGATTCGACTTTATAGGCTAGAACTGAAGTCGCGCCAACTGCCTAACTCAATATGCAGTCAAGAAAGTAGCTCTGAAGCTAGAAACGGGATCGACCATAAGCACTAATGTGAAATTACGTACAATTTTCAAATTTCTTGTACTTGATGACTTTGCAGCCTCGGGCAGCTATGTTACCATGGAGGAATCACACAAGATTTGACTTTATAGGCTAGAACTGAAGTCGCGCCAACTGCCTAACTCAAAATACAGTCAAGAAAGTAGCTCTGAAGCTAGAAACGGGATCGACCATAAGCACTAATGTGAAATTACGTACAATTTTCAAATTTCTTGTACTTGCTAACTTTGCAGCCTCGGGCAGCTATGTTACCATGGAGGAATCACACAAGATTTGACTTTATAGGCTAGAACTGAAGTCGCGCCAACTGCCTAACTCAAAATACAGTCAAGAAAGTAGCTCTGAAGCTAGAAACGGGATCGACCATAAGCACTAATGTGAAATTACGTACAATTTTCAAATTTCTTGTACTTGCTAATTTTGCAACCTCGGGCAGCTATGTTACCATGGAGGAATCACACAAGATTTCACTTTATAGGCTAGAACTGAAGTCGCGCCAACTGCCTAACTCAAAATACAGTCAAGAAAGTAGCTCTGAAGCTAGAAACGGGATCGACCATAAGCACTAATGTGAAATTACGTACAATTTCCAAATTTCTTGTACTTGCTAATTTTGCAACCTCGGGCAGCTATGTTACCATGGAGGAATCACACAAGATTTGACTTTATAGGCTAGAACTGAAGTCGCGCCAACTGCCTAACTCAATATGCAGTCAAAAAAGTAACTCTGAAGCTAGAAACGGGATCGACCATAAGCACTAATGTGAAATTACGTACAATTTTCAAATTTCTTGTACTTGCTAATTTTGCAACCTCGGGCAGCTATGTTACCATGGAGGAATCACACAAGATTTGACTTTATAGGCTAGAACTGAAGTCGCGCCAACTGCCTAACTCAAAATACAGTCAAGAAAGTAGCTCTGAAGCTAGAAACGGGATCGACCATAAGCACTAATGTGAAATTACGTACAATTTTCAAATTTCTTGTACTTGCTAATTTTGCAACCTCGGGCAGCTATGTTACCATGGAGGAATCACACAAGATTTGACTTTATATACTAGAACTGAAGTCGCGCCAACTGCCTAACTCAAAATACAGTCAAGAAAGTAGCTCTGAAGCTAGAAACGGGATCGACCATAAGCACTAAAGTGAAATTACGTACAATTTTCAAATTTGTTGTACTTGATAACTTTGCAACCTCGGGCAGCTATGTTACCATGGAGGAATCACACAAGATTTGACTTTATAGGCTAGAACTGAAGTCGCGCCAACTGCCTAACTCAATATACAGTCAAGAAAGTAGCTCTGAAGCTAGAAACGGGATCGACCATAAGCACTAATGTGAAATTACGTACAATTTTCAAATTTCTTGTACTTGCTAACTTTGCAACCTCGGGCAGCTATGTTACCATGGAGGAATCACACAAGATTTGACTTTATAGGCTAGAACTGAAGTCGCGCCAACTGCCTAACTCAATATGCAGTCAAAAAAGTAGCTCTGAAGCTAGAAACGGGATCGACCATAAGCACTAATGTGAAATTACGTACAATTTTCAAATTTCTTGTACTTGATGACTTTGCAGCCTCGGGCAGCTATGTTACCATGGAGGAATCACACAAGATTTGACTTTATAGGCTAGAACTGAAGTCGCGCCAACTGCTTAACTCAAAATACAATCAAGAAAGTAGCTCTGGAGCTGAGAAACGGGATCGACCTTAAGCACTAATGTGAAATTACGTACAATTTTCAAATTTCTTGTACTTGCTAACTTTGCAACCTCGGGCAGCTATGTTACCATGGAGGAATCACACAAGATTTGACTTTATAGGCTAGAACTGAAGTCGCGCCAACTGCCTAACTCAAAATACAGTCAAGAAAGTAGCTCTGAAGCTAGAAACGGGATCGACCATAAGCACTAATGTGAAATTACGTACAATTTTCAAATTTCTTGTACTTGCTAACTTTGCAACCTCGGGCAGCTATGTTACCATGGAGGAATCACACAAGATTTGACTTTATAGGCTAGAACTGAAGTCGCGCCAACTGCCTAACTCAAAATACAGTCAAGAAAGTAGCTCTGAAGCTAGAAACGGGATCGACCATAAGCACTAATGTGAAATTACGTACAATTTTCAAATTTCTTGTACTTGCTAGCTTTGCAACCTCGGGCAGCTATGTTACCATGGAGGAATCACACAAGATTCGACTTTATAGGCTAGAACTGAAGTCGCGCCAACTGCCTAACTCAATATGCAGTCAAGAAAGTAGCTCTGAAGCTAGAAACGGGATCGACCATAAGCACTAATGTGAAATTACGTACAATTTTCAAATTTCTTGTACTTGATGACTTTGCAGCCTCGGGCAGCTATGTTACCATGGAGGAATCACACAAGATTTGCCTTTATAGGCTAGAACTGAAGTCGCGCCAACTGCCTAACTCAAAATACAGTCAAGAAAGTAGCTCTGAAGCTAGAAACGGGATCGACCATAAGCACTAATGTGAAATTACGTATAATTTTCAAATTTCTTGTACTTGCTAACTTTGCAGCCTCGGGCAGCTATGTTACCATGGAGGAATCACACAAGATTTGACTTTATAGGCTAGAACTGAAGTCGCGCCAACTGCCTAACTCAAAATACAGTCAAGAAAGTAGCTCTGAAGCTAGAAACGGGATCGACCATAAGCACTAATGTGAAATTACGTACAATTTTCAAATTTCTTGTACTTGCTAATTTTGCAACCTCGGGCAGCTATGTTACCATGGAGGAATCACACAAGATTTCACTTTATAGGCTAGAACTGAAGTCGCGCCAACTGCCTAACTCAAAATACAGTCAAGAAAGTAGCTCTGAAGCTAGAAACGGGATCGACCATAAGCACTAATGTGAAATTACGTACAATTTCCAAATTTCTTGTACTTGCTAATTTTGCAACCTCGGGCAGCTATGTTACCATGGAGGAATCACACAAGATTTGACTTTATAGGCTAGAACTGAAGTCGCGCCAACTGCCTAACTCAATATGCAGTCAAAAAAGTAACTCTGAAGCTAGAAACGGGATCGACCATAAGCACTAATGTGAAATTACGTACAATTTTCAAATTTCTTGTACTTGCTAATTTTGCAACCTCGGGCAGCTATGTTACCATGGAGGAATCACACAAGATTTTACTTTATAGGCTAGAACTGAAGTCGCGCCAACTGCCTAACTCAAAATACAGTCAAGAAAGTAGCTCTGAAGCTAGAAACGGGATCGACCATAAGCACTAATGTGAAATTACGTACAATTTTCAAATTTCTTGTACTTGCTAATTTTGCAACCTCGGGCAGCTATGTTACCATGGAGGAATCACACAAGATTTGACTTTATATACTAGAACTGAAGTCGCGCCAACGGCCTAACTCAAAATACAGTCAAGAAAGTAGCTCTGAAGCTAGAAACGGGATCGACCATAAGCACTAAAGTGAAATTACGTACAATTTTCAAATTTGTTGTACTTGATAACTTTGCAACCTCGGGCAGCTATGTTACCATGGAGGAATCACACAAGATTTGACTTTATAGGCTAGAACTGAAGTCGCGCCAACTGCCTAACTCAATATACAGTCAAGAAAGTAGCTCTGAAGCTAGAAACGGGATCGACCATAAGCACTAATGTGAAATTACGTACAATTTCCAAATTTCTTGTACTTGCTAATTTTGCAACCTCGGGCAGCTATGTTACCATGGAGGAATCACACAAGATTTGACTTTATAGGCTAGAACTGAAGTCGCGCCAACTGCCTAACTCAATATGCAGTCAAAAAAGTAACTCTGAAGCTAGAAACGGGATCGACCATAAGCACTAATGTGAAATTACGTACAATTTTCAAATTTCTTGTACTTGCTAACTTTGCAACCTCGGGCAGCTATGTTACCATGGAGGAATCACACAAGATTTGACTTTATAGGCTAGAACTGAAGTCGCGCCAACTGCCTAACTCAATATGCAGTCAAAAAAGTAGCTCTGAAGCTAGAAACGGGATCGACCATAAGCACTAATGTGAAATTACGTACAATTTTCAAATTTCTTGTACTTGATGACTTTGCAGCCTCGGGCAGCTATGTTACCATGGAGGAATCACACAAGATTTGACTTTATAGGCTAGAACTGAAGTCGCGCCAACTGCTTAACTCAAAATACAATCAAGAAAGTAGCTCTGGAGCTGAGAAACGGGATCGACCTTAAGCACTAATGTGAAATTACGTACAATTTTCAAATTTCTTGTACTTGCTAACTTTGCAACCTCGGGCAGCTATGTTACCATGGAGGAATCACACAAGATTTGACTTTATAGGCTAGAACTGAAGTCGCGCCAACTGCCTAACTCAAAATACAGTCAAGAAAGTAGCTCTGAAGCTAGAAACGGGATCGACCATAAGCACTAATGTGAAATTACGTACAATTTTCAAATTTCTTGTACTTGCTAACTTTGCAACCTCGGGCAGCTATGTTACCATGGAGGAATCACACAAGATTTGACTTTATAGGCTAGAACTGAAGTCGCGCCAACTGCCTAACTCAAAATACAGTCAAGAAAGTAGCTCTGAAGCTAGAAACGGGATCGACCATAAGCACTAATGTGAAATTACGTACAATTTTCAAATTTCTTGTACTTGCTAACTTTGCAACCTCGGGCAGCTATGTTACCATGGAGGAATCACACAAGATTTGACTTTATAGGCTAGAACTGAAGTCGCGCCAACTGCCTAACTCAAAATACAGTCAAGAAAGTAGCTCTGAAGCTAGAAACGGGATCGACCATAAGCACTAATGTGAAATTACGTACAATTTTCAAATTTCTTGTACTTGCTAACTTTGCAACCTCGGGCAGCTATGTTACCATGGAGGAATCACACAAGATTCGACTTTATAGGCTAGAACTGAAGTCGCGCCAACTGCCTAACTCAATATGCAGTCAAGAAAGTAGCTCTGAAGCTAGAAACGGGATCGACCATAAGCACTAATGTGAAATTACGTACAATTTTCAAATTTCTTGTACTTGATGACTTTGCAGCCTCGGGCAGCTATGTTACCATGGAGGAATCACACAAGATTTGACTTTATAGGCTAGAACTGAAGTCGCGCCAACTGCCTAACTCAAAATACAGTCAAGAAAGTAGCTCTGAAGCTAGAAACGGGATCGACCATAAGCACTAATGTGAAATTACGTACAATTTTCAAATTTCTTGTACTTGCTAACTTTGCAGCCTCGGGCAGCTATGTTACCATGGAGGAATCACACAAGATTTGACTTTATAGGCTAGAACTGAAGTCGCGCCAACTGCCTAACTCAAAATACAGTCAAGAAAGTAGCTCTGAAGCTAGAAACGGGATCGACCATAAGCACTAATGTGAAATTACGTACAATTTTCAAATTTCTTGTACTTGCTAATTTTGCAGCCTCGGGCAGCTATGTTACCATGGAGGAATCACACAAGATTTGACTTTATAGGCTAGAACTGAAGTCGCGCCAACTGCCTAACTCAAAATACAGTCAAGAAAGTAGCTCTGAAGCTAGAAACGGGATCGACCATAAGCACTAATGTGAAATTACGTACAATTTTCAAATTTCTTGTACTTGCTAATTTTGCAACCTCGGGCAGCTATGTTACCATGGAGGAATCACACAAGATTTGACTTTATATACTAGAACTGAAGTCGCGCCAACTGCCTAACTCAAAATACAGTCAAGAAAGTAGCTCTGAAGCTAGAAACGGGATCGACCATAAGCACTAATGTGAAATTACGTACAATTTCCAAATTTCTTGTACTTGCTAATTTTGCAACCTCGGGCAGCTATGTTACCATGGAGGAATCACACTAGATTTCACTTTATAGGCTAGAACTGAAGTCGCGCCAACTGCCTAACTCAAAATACAGTCAAGAAAGTAGCTCTGAAGCTAGAAACGGGATCGACCATAAGCACTAATGTGAAATTACGTACAATTTTCAAATTTCTTGTACTTGCTAACTTTGCAGCCTCGGGCAGCTATGTTACCATGGAGGAATCACACAAGATTTGACTTTATAGGCTAGAACTGAAGTCGCGCCAACTGCCTAACTCAAAATACAGTCAAGAAAGTAGCTCTGAAGCTAGAAACGGGATCGACCATAAGCACTAATGTGAAATTACGTACAATTTTCAAATTTCTTGTACTTGCTAACTTTGCAACCTCGGGCAGCTATGTTACCATGGAGGAATCACACAAGATTTGACTTTATAGGCTAGAACTGAAGTCGCGCCAACTGCCTAACTCAAAATACAGTCAAGAAAGTAGCTCTGAAGCTAGAAACGGGATCGACCATAAGCACTAATGTGGAATTACGTACAATTTCCAAATTTCTTGTACTTGCTAATTTTGCAACCTCGGGCAGCTATGTTACAATGGAGGAATCACACAAGATTTCACTTTATAGGCTAGAACTGAAGTCGCGCCAACTGCCTAACTCAAAATACAGTCAAGAAAGTAGCTCTGAAGCTAGAAACGGGATCGACCATAAGCACTAATGTGAAATTACGTACAATTTTCAAATTTCTTGTACTTGCTAACTTTGCAGCCTCGGGCAGCTATGTTACCATGGGGGAATCACACAAGATTTGACTTTATAGGCTAGAACTGAAGTCGCGCCAACTGCTTAACTCAAAATACAATCAAGAAAGTAGCTCTGGAGCTGAGAAACGGGATCGACCTTAAGCACTAATGTGAAATTACGTACAATTTTCAAATTTCTTGTACTTGCTAACTTTGCAACCTCGGGCAGCTATGTTACCATGGAGGAATCACACAAGATTTGACTTTATAGGCTAGAACTGAAGTCGCGCCAACTGCCTAACTCAAAATACAGTCAAGAAAGTAGCTCTGAAGCTAGAAACGAGATCGACCATAAGCACTAATGTGAAATTACGTACAATTTTCAAATTTCTTGTACTTGCTAACTTTGCAGCCTCGGGCAGCTATGTTACCATGGAGGAATCACACAAGATTTGACTTTATAGGCTAGAACTGAAGTCGCGCCAACTGCCTAACTCAAAATACAGTCAAGAAAGTAGCTCTGAAGCTAGAAACGGGATCGACCATAAGCACTAATGTGAAATTACGTACAATTTTCAAATTTCTTGTACTTGATGACTTTGCAGCCTCGGGCAGCTATGTTACCATGGAGGAATCACACAAGATTTGACTTTATAGGCTAGAACTGAAGTCGCGCCAACTGCCTAACTCAAAATACAGTCAAGAAAGTAGCTCTGAAGCTAGAAACGGGATCGACCATAAGCACTAATGTGAAATTACGTACAATTTTCAAATTTCTTGTACTTGCTAACTTTGCAGCCTCGGGCAGCTATGTTACCATGGAGGAATCACACAAGATTTGACTTTATAGGCTAGAACTGAAGTCGCGCCAACTGCCTAACTCAAAATACAGTCAAGAAAGTAGCTCTGAAGCTAGAAACGGGATCGACCATAAGCACTAATGTGAAATTACGTACAATTTTCAAATTTCTTGTACTTGATGACTTTGCAGCCTCGGGCAGCTATGTTACCATGGAGGAATCACACAAGATTTGACTTTATAGGCTAGAACTGAAGTCGCGCCAACTGCCTAACTCAAAATACAGTCAAGAAAGTAGCTCTGAAGCTAGAAACGGGATCGACCATAAGCACTAATGTGAAATTACGTACAATTTTCAAATTTCTTGTACTTGCTAACTTTGCAACCTCGGGCAGCTATGTTACCATGGAGGAATCACACAAGATTTGACTTTATAGGCTAGAACTGAAGTCGCGCCAACTGCCTAACTCAAAATACAGTCAAGAAAGTAGCTCTGAAGCTAGAAACGAGATCGACCATAAGCACTAATGTGAAATTACGTACAATTTTCAAATTTCTTGTACTTGCTAACTTTGCAGCCTCGGGCAGCTATGTTACCATGGAGGAATCACACAAGATTTGACTTTATAGGCTAGAACTGAAGTCGCGCCAACTGCTTAACTCAAAATACAATCAAGAAAGTAGCTCTGGAGCTGAGAAACGGGATCGACCTTAAGCACTAATGTGAAATTACGTACAATTTTCAAATTTCTTGTACTTGCTAACTTTGCAACCTCGGGCAGCTATGTTACCATGGAGGAATCACACAAGATTTGACTTTATAGGCTAGAACTGAAGTCGCGCCAACTGCCTAACTCAAAATACAGTCAAGAAAGTAGCTCTGAAGCTAGAAACGAGATCGACCATAAGCACTAATGTGAAATTACGTACAATTTTCAAATTTCTTGTACTTGCTAACTTTGCAGCCTCGGGCAGCTATGTTACCATGGAGGAATCACACAAGATTTGACTTTATAGGCTAGAACTGAAGTCGCGCCAACTGCCTAACTCAAAATACAGTCAAGAAAGTAGCTCTGAAGCTAGAAACGGGATCGACCATAAGCACTAATGTGAAATTACGTACAATTTTCAAATTTCTTGTACTTGCTAATTTTGCAACCTCGGGCAGCTATGTTACCATGGAGGAATCACACAAGATTTGACTTTATATACTAGAACTGAAGTCGCGCCAACTGCCTAACTCAAAATACAGTCAAGAAAGTAGCTCTGAAGCTAGAAACGGGATCGACCATAAGCACTAATGTGAAATTACGTACAATTTTCAAATTTCTTGTACTTGATGACTTTGCAGCCTCGGGCAGCTATGTTACCATGGAGGAATCACACAAGATTTGACTTTATAGGCTAGAACTGAAGTCGCGCCAACTGCCTAACTCAAAATACAGTCAAGAAAGTAGCTCTGAAGCTAGAAACGGGATCGACCATAAGCACTAATATGAAATTACGTACAATTTTCAAATTTCTTGTACTTGCTAACTTTGCAGCCTCGGGCAGCTATGTTACCATGGAGGAATCACACAAGATTTGACTTTATAGGCTAGAACTGAAGTCGCGCCAACTGCCTAACTCAAAATACAGTCAAGAAAGTAGCTCTGAAGCTAGAAACGGGATCGACCATAAGCACTAATGTGAAATTACGTACAATTTTCAAATTTCTTGTACTTGATGACTTTGCAGCCTCGGGCAGCTATGTTACCATGGAGGAATCACACAAGATTTGACTTTATAGGCTAGAACTGAAGTCGCGCCAACTGCCTAACTCAAAATACAGTCAAGAAAGTAGCTCTGAAGCTAGAAACGAGATCGACCATAAGCACTAATGTGAAATTACGTACAATTTTCAAATTTCTTGTACTTGCTAACTTTGCAGCCTCGGGCAGCTATGTTACCATGGAGGAATCACACAAGATTTGACTTTATAGGCTAGAACTGAAGTCGCGCCAACTGCCTAACTCAAAATACAGTCAAGAAAGTAGCTCTGAAGCTAGAAACGGGATCGACCATAAGCACTAATGTGAAATTACGTACAATTTTCAAATTTCTTGTACTTGCTAATTTTGCAACCTCGGGCAGCTATGTTACCATGGAGGAATCACACAAGATTTGACTTTATATACTAGAACTGAAGTCGCGCCAACTGCCTAACTCAAAATACAGTCAAGAAAGTAGCTCTGAAGCTAGAAACGGGATCGACCATAAGCACTAAAGTGAAATTACGTACAATTTCCAAATTTCTTGTACTTGCTAATTTTGCAACCTCGGGCAGCTATGTTACCATGGAGGAATCACACTTTATAGGCTAGAACTGAAGTCGCGCCAACTGCCTAACTCAAAATACAGTCAAGAAAGTAGCTCTGAAGCTAGAAACGGGATCGACCATAAGCACTAATGTGAAATTACGTACAATTTTCAAATTTCTTGTACTTGCTAACTTTGCAGCCTCGGGCAGCTATGTTACCATGGAGGAATCACACAAGATTTGACTTAATAGGCTAGAACTGAAGTCGCGCCAACTGCTTAACTCAAAATACAATCAAGAAAGTAGCTCTGGAGCTGAGAAACGTGATCGACCATAAGCACTAATGTGAAATTACGTACAATTTTCAAATTTGTTGTACTTGATAACTTTGCAACCTCGGGCAGCTATGTTACCATGGAGGAATCACACAAGATTTGACTTTATAGGCTAGAACTGAAGTCGCGCCAACTGCCTAACTCAATATGCAGTCAAAAAAGTAGCTCTGAAGCTAGAAACGGGATCGACCATAAGCACTAATGTGAAATTACGTACAATTTTCAAATTTCTTGTACTTGCTAACTTTGCAACCTCGGGCAGCTATGTTACCATGGAGGAATCACACAAGATTTGACTTTATAGGCTAGAACTGAAGTCGCGCCAACTGCCTAACTCAATATGCAGTCAAAAAAGTAGCTCTGAAGCTAGAAACGGGATCGACCATAAGCACTAATGTGAAATTACGTACAATTTTCAAATTTCTTGTACTTGCTAACTTTGCAGCCTCGGGCAGCTATGTTACCATGGGGGAATCACACAAGATTTGACTTTATAGGCTAGAACTGAAGTCGCGCCAACTGCTTAACTCAAAATACAATCAAGAAAGTAGCTCTGGAGCTGAGAAACGGGATCGACCTTAAGCACTAATGTGAAATTACGTACAATTTTCAAATTTCTTGTACTTGCTAACTTTGCAACCTCGGGCAGCTATGTTACCATGGAGGAATCACACAAGATTTGACTTTATAGGCTAGAACTGAAGTCGCGCCAACTGCCTAACTCAAAATACAGTCAAGAAAGTAGCTCTGAAGCTAGAAACGGGATCGACCATAAGCACTAATGTGAAATTACGTACAATTTTCAAATTTCTTGTACTTGCTAACTTTGCAACCTCGGGCAGCTATGTTACCATGGAGGAATCACACATGATTTGACTTTATAGGCTAGAACTGAAGTCGCGCCAACTGCCTAACTCAAAATACAGTCAAGAAAGTAGCTCTGAAGCTAGAAACGGGATCGACCATAAGCACTAATGTGAAATTACGTACAATTTTCAAATTTCTTGTACTTGCTAACTTTGCAACCTCGGGCAGCTATGTTACCCTGGAGGAATCACACAAGATTTGACTTTATAGGCTAGAACTGAAGTCGCGCCAACTGCCTAACTCAAAATACAGTCAAGAAAGTAGCTCTGAAGCTAGAAACGGGATCGACCATAAGCACTAATGTGAAATTACGTACAATTTTCAAATTTCTTGTACTTGCTAACTTTGCAGCCTCGGGCAGCTATGTTACCATGGAGGAATCACACAAGATTTGACTTTATAGGCTAGAACTGAAGTCGCGCCAACTGCCTAACTCAAAATACAGTCAAGAAAGTAGCTCTGAAGCTAGAAACGGGATCGACCATAAGCACTAATATGAAATTACGTACAATTTTCAAATTTCTTGTACTTGCTAACTTTGCAGCCTCGGGCAGCTATGTTACCATGGAGGAATCACACAAGATTTGACTTTATAGGCTAGAACTGAAGTCGCGCCAACTGCCTAACTCAAAATACAGTCAAGAAAGTAGCTCTGAAGCTAGAAACGGGATCGACCATAAGCACTAATGTGAAATTACGTACAATTTTCAAATTTCTTGTACTTGATGACTTTGCAGCCTCGGGCAGCTATGTTACCATGGAGGAATCACACAAGATTTGACTTTATAGGCTAGAACTGAAGTCGCGCCAACTGCCTAACTCAAAATACAGTCAAGAAAGTAGCTCTGAAGCTAGAAACGAGATCGACCATAAGCACTAATGTGAAATTACGTACAATTTTCAAATTTCTTGTACTTGCTAACTTTGCAGCCTCGGGCAGCTATGTTACCATGGAGGAATCACACAAGATTTGACTTTATAGGCTAGAACTGAAGTCGCGCCAACTGCCTAACTCAAAATACAGTCAAGAAAGTAGCTCTGAAGCTAGAAACGGGATCGACCATAAGCACTAATGTGAAATTACGTACAATTTTCAAATTTCTTGTACTTGATGACTTTGCAGCCTCGGGCAGCTATGTTACCATGGAGGAATCACACAAGATTTGACTTTATAGGCTAGAACTGAAGTCGCGCCAACTGCTTAACTCAAAATACAATCAAGAAAGTAGCTCTGGAGCTGAGAAACGGGATCGACCTTAAGCACTAATGTGAAATTACGTACAATTTTCAAATTTCTTGTACTTGCTAACTTTGCAACCTCGGGCAGCTATGTTACCATGGAGGAATCACACAAGATTTGACTTTATAGGCTAGAACTGAAGTCGCGCCAACTGCCTAACTCAAAATACAGTCAAGAAAGTAGCTCTGAAGCTAGAAACGGGATCGACCATAAGCACTAATGTGAAATTACGTACAATTTTCAAATTTCTTGTACTTGCTAACTTTGCAACCTCGGGCAGCTATGTTACCATGGAGGAATCACACATGATTTGACTTTATAGGCTAGAACTGAAGTCGCGCCAACTGCCTAACTCAAAATACAGTCAAGAAAGTAGCTCTGAAGCTAGAAACGGGATCGACCATAAGCACTAATGTGAAATTACGTACAATTTTCAAATTTCTTGTACTTGCTAACTTTGCAACCTCGGGCAGCTATGTTACCCTGGAGGAATCACACAAGATTTGACTTTATAGGCTAGAACTGAAGTCGCGCCAACTGCCTAACTCAAAATACAGTCAAGAAAGTAGCTCTGAAGCTAGAAACGGGATCGACCATAAGCACTAATGTGAAATTACGTACAATTTTCAAATTTCTTGTACTTGCTAACTTTGCAGCCTCGGGCAGCTATGTTACCATGGAGGAATCACACAAGATTTGACTTTATAGGCTAGAACTGAAGTCGCGCCAACTGCCTAACTCAAAATACAGTCAAGAAAGTAGCTCTGAAGCTAGAAACGGGATCGACCATAAGCACTAATATGAAATTACGTACAATTTTCAAATTTCTTGTACTTGCTAACTTTGCAGCCTCGGGCAGCTATGTTACCATGGAGGAATCACACAAGATTTGACTTTATAGGCTAGAACTGAAGTCGCGCCAACTGCCTAACTCAAAATACAGTCAAGAAAGTAGCTCTGAAGCTAGAAACGGGATCGACCATAAGCACTAATGTGAAATTACGTACAATTTTCAAATTTCTTGTACTTGATGACTTTGCAGCCTCGGGCAGCTATGTTACCATGGAGGAATCACACAAGATTTGACTTTATAGGCTAGAACTGAAGTCGCGCCAACTGCCTAACTCAAAATACAGTCAAGAAAGTAGCTCTGAAGCTAGAAACGGGATCGACCATAAGCACTAATGTGAAATTATGTACAATTTTCAAATTTCTTGTACTTGCTAACTTTGCAGCCTCGGGCAGCTATGTTACCATGGAGGAATCACACAAGATTTGACTTTATAGGCTAGAACTGAAGTCGCGCCAACTGCCTAACTCAAAATACAGTCAAGAAAGTAGCTCTGAAGCTAGAAACGGGATCGACCATAAGCACTAATGTGAAATTACGTACAATTTTCAAATTTCTTGTACTTGCTAATTTTGCAACCTCGGGCAGCTATGTTACCATGGAGGAATCACACAAGATTTGACTTTATATACTAGAACTGAAGTCGCGCCAACTGCCTAACTCAAAATACAGTCAAGAAAGTAGCTCTGAAGCTAGAAACGGGATCGACCATAAGCACTAATGTGAAATTACGTACAATTTCCAAATTTCTTGTACTTGCTAATTTTGCAACCTCGGGCAGCTATGTTACCATGGAGGAATCACACAAGATTTCACTTTATAGGCTAGAACTGAAGTCGCGCCAACTGCCTAACTCAAAATACAGTCAAGAAAGTAGCTCTGAAGCTAGAAACGGGATCGACCATAAGCACTAATGTGAAATTACGTACAATTTTCAAATTTCTTGTACTTGCTAACTTTGCAGCCTCGGGCAGCTATGTTACCATGGAGGAATCACACAAGATTTGACTTAATAGGCTAGAACTGAAGTCGCGCCAACTGCTTAACTCAAAATACAATCAAGAAAGTAGCTCTGGAGCTGAAAAACGGGATCGACCATAAGCACTAATGCGAAATTACGTACAATTTTCAAATTTGTTGTACTTGATAACTTTGCAACCTCGGGCAGCTATGTTACCATGGAGGAATCACACAAGATTTGACTTTATAGGCTAGAACTGAAGTCGCGCCAACCGCCTAACTCAATATACAGTCAAGAAAGTAGCTCTGAAGCTAGAAACGGGATCGACCATAAGCACTAATGTGAAATTACGTACAATTTCCAAATTTCTTGTACTTGCTAATTTTGCAACCTCGGGCAGCTATGTTACCATGGAGGAATCACAAAAGATTTGACTTTATAGGCTAGAACTGAAGTCGCGCCAACTGCCTAACTCAATATGCAGTCAAAAAAGTAGCTCTGAAGCTAGAAACGGGATCGACCATAAGCACTAATGTGAAATTACGTACAATTTTCAAATTTCTTGTACTTGATGACTTTGCAGCCTCGGGCAGCTATGTTACCATGGAGGAATCACACAAGATTTGACTTTATAGGCTAGAACTGAAGTCGCGCCAACTGCCTAACTCAAAATACAGTCAAGAAAGTAGCTCTGAAGCTAGAAACGGGATCGACCATAAGCACTAATGTGAAATTACGTACAATTTTCAAATTTCTTGTACTTGCTAACTTTGCAGCCTCGGGCAGCTATGTTACCATGGAGGAATCACACAAGATTTGACTTTATAGGCTAGAACTGAAGTCGCGCCAACTGCCTAACTCAAAATACAGTCAAGAAAGTAGCTCTGAAGCTAGAAACGGGATCGACCATAAGCACTAATGTGAAATTACGTACAATTTTCAAATTTCTTGTACTTGCTAACTTTGCAACCTCGGGCAGCTATGTTACCATGGAGGAATCACACAAGATTTGACTTTGTAGGCTAGAACTGAAGTCGCGCCGACTGCCTAACTCAAAATACAGTCAAGAAAGTAGCTCTGAAGCTAGAAACGGGATCGACCATAAGCACTAATGTGAAATTACGTACAATTTTCAAATTTCTTGTACTTGCTAACTTTACAGCCTCGGGCAGCTATGTTACCATGGAGGAATCACACAAGATTTGACTTAATAGGCTAGAACTGAAGTCGCGCCAACTGCTTAACTCAAAATACAATCAAGAAAGTAGCTCTGGAGCTGAAAAACGGGATCGACCATAAGCACTAATGTGAAATTACGTACAATTTTCAAATTTGTTGTACTTGATAACTTTGCAACCTCGGGCAGCTATGTTACCATGGAGGAATCACACAAGATTTGACTTTATAGGCTAGAACTGAAGTCGCGCCAACCGCCTAACTCAATATACAGTCAAGAAAGTAGCTCTGAAGCTAGAAACGGGATCGACCATAAGCACTAATGTGAAATTACGTACAATTTCCAAATTTCTTGTACTTGCTAATTTTGCAAATTCGGGCAGCTATGTTACCATGGAGGAATCACAAAAGATTTGACTTTATAGGCTAGAACTGAAGTCGCGCCAACTGCCTAACTCAATATGAAGTCAAAAAAGTAGCTCTGAAGCTAGAAACGGGATCGACCATAAGCACTAATGTGAAATTACGTACAATTTTCAAATTTCTTGTACTTGATGACGTTGCAGCGTCGGGCAGCTATGTTACCATGGAGGAATCACACAAGATTTGACTTTATAGGCTAGAACTGAAGTCGCGCCAACTGCCTAACTCAAAATACAGTCAAGAAAGTAGCTCTGAAGCTAGAAACGGGATCGACCATAAGCACTAATGTGAAATTACGTACAATTTTCAAATTTCTTGTACTTGCTAACTTTGCAGCCTCGGGCAGCTATGT
Organism: Merodon equestris; assembly: GCA_958301585.1. NCBI lineage: Eukaryota > Metazoa > Arthropoda > Insecta > Diptera > Syrphidae > Merodon > Merodon equestris. The sequence continues at coordinate 87,365,794 of OY284414.1, forward strand.
TACCATGGAGGAATCACACAAGATTTGACTTTATAGGCTAGAACTGAAGTCGCGCCAACTGCCTAACTCAAAATACAGTCAAGAAAGTAGCTCTGAAGCTAGAAACGGGATCGACCATAAGCACTAATGTGAAATTACGTACAATTTTCAAATTTCTTGTACTTGCTAACTTTGCAACCTCGGGCAGCTATGTTACCATGGAGGAATCACACAAGATTTGACTTTATAGGCTAGAACTGAAGTCGCGCCAACTGCCTAACTCAAAATACAGTCAAGAAAGTAGCTCTGAAGCTAGAAACGGGATCGACCATAAGCACTAATGTGAAATTACGTACAATTTTCAAATTTCTTGTACTTGCTAACTTTGCAGCCTCGGGCAGCTATGTTACCATGGGGGAATCACACAAGATTTGACTTTATAGGCTAGAACTGAAGTCGCGCCAACTGCCTAACTCAAAATACAGTCAAGAAAGTAGCTCTGAAGCTAGAGACGGGATCGACCATAAGCACTAATGTGAAATTACGTACAATTTTCAAATTTCTTGTACTTGCTAACTTTGCAGCCTCGGGCAGCTATGTTACCATGGAGGAATCACACAAGATTTGACTTTATAGGCTAGAACTGAAGTCGCGCCAACTGCCTAACTCAAAATACAGTCAAGAAAGTAGCTCTGAAGCTAGAGACGGGATCGACCATAAGCACTAATGTGAAATTACGTACAATTTTCAAATTTCTTGTACTTGCTAACTTTGCAGCCTCGGGCAGCTATGTTACCATGGAGGAATCACACACGATTTGACTTAATAGGCTAGAACTGAAGTCGCGCCAACTGCTTAACTCAAAATACAATCAAGAAAGTAGCTCTGGAGCTGAGAAACGGGATCGACCATAAGCACTAATGTGAAATTACGTACAATTTTCAAATTTGTTGTACTTGATAACTTTGCAACCTCGGGCAGCTATGTTACCATGGAGGAATCACACAAGATTTGACTTTGTAGGCTAGAACTGAAGTCGCGCCGACTGCCTAACTCAAAATACAGTCAAGAAAGTAGCTCTGAAGCTAGAAACGGGATCGACCATAAGCACTAATGTGAAATTACGTACAATTTTCAAATTTCTTGTACTTGCTAACTTTACAGCCTCGGGCAGCTATGTTACCATGGAGGAATCACACAAGATTTGACTTAATAGGCTAGAACTGAAGTCGCGCCAACTGCTTAACTCAAAATACAATCAAGAAAGTAGCTCTGGAGCTGAAAAACGGGATCGACCATAAGCACTAATGTGAAATTACGTACAATTTTCAAATTTGTTGTACTTGATAACTTTGCAACCTCGGGCAGCTATGTTACCATGGAGGAATCACACAAGATTTGACTTTATAGGCTAGAACTGAAGTCGCGCCAACCGCCTAACTCAATATACAGTCAAGAAAGTAGCTCTGAAGCTAGAAACGGGATCGACCATAAGCACTAATGTGAAATTACGTACAATTTCCAAATTTCTTGTACTTGCTAATTTTGCAAATTCGGGCAGCTATGTTACCATGGAGGAATCACAAAAGATTTGACTTTATAGGCTAGAACTGAAGTCGCGCCAACTGCCTAACTCAATATGAAGTCAAAAAAGTAGCTCTGAAGCTAGAAACGGGATCGACCATAAGCACTAATGTGAAATTACGTACAATTTTCAAATTTCTTGTACTTGATGACGTTGCAGCGTCGGGCAGCTATGTTACCATGGAGGAATCACACAAGATTTGACTTTATAGGCTAGAACTGAAGTCGCGCCAACTGCCTAACTCAAAATACAGTCAAGAAAGTAGCTCTGAAGCTAGAAACGGGATCGACCATAAGCACTAATGTGAAATTACGTACAATTTTCAAATTTCTTGTACTTGCTAACTTTGCAGCCTCGGGCAGCTATGTTACCATGGAGGAATCACACAAGATTTGACTTTATAGGCTAGAACTGAAGTCGCGCCAACCGCCTAACTCAATATACAGTCAAGAAAGTAGCTCTGAAGCTAGAAACGGGATCGACCATAAGCACTAATGTGAAATTACGTACAATTTCCAAATTTCTTGTACTTGCTAATTTTGCAAATTCGGGCAGCTATGTTACCATGGAGGAATCACAAAAGATTTGACTTTATAGGCTAGAACTGAAGTCGCGCCAACTGCCTAACTCAATATGAAGTCAAAAAAGTAGCTCTGAAGCTAGAAACGGGATCGACCATAAGCACTAATGTGAAATTACGTACAATTTTCAAATTTCTTGTACTTGATGACGTTGCAGCGTCGGGCAGCTATGTTACCATGGAGGAATCACACAAGATTTGACTTTATAGGCTAGAACTGAAGTCGCGCCAACCGCCTAACTCAATATACAGTCAAGAAAGTAGCTCTGAAGCTAGAAACGGGATCGACCATAAGCACTAATGTGAAATTACGTACAATTTCCAAATTTCTTGTACTTGCTAATTTTGCAAATTCGGGCAGCTATGTTACCATGGAGGAATCACAAAAGATTTGACTTTATAGGCTAGAACTGAAGTCGCGCCAACTGCCTAACTCAATATGAAGTCAAAAAAGTAGCTCTGAAGCTAGAAACGGGATCGACCATAAGCACTAATGTGAAATTACGTACAATTTTCAAATTTCTTGTACTTGATGACGTTGCAGCGTCGGGCAGCTATGTTACCATGGAGGAATCACACAAGATTTGACTTTATAGGCTAGAACTGAAGTCGCGCCAACTGCCTAACTCAAAATACAGTCAAGAAAGTAGCTCTGAAGCTAGAAACGGGATCGACCATAAGCACTAATGTGAAATTACGTACAATTTTCAAATTTCTTGTACTTGCTAACTTTGCAGCCTCGGGCAGCTATGTTACCATGGAGGAATCACACAAGATTTGACTTTATAGGCTAGAACTGAAGTCGCGCCAACTGCCTAACTCAAAATACAGTCAAGAAAGTAGCTCTGAAGCTAGAAACGGGATCGACCATAAGCACTAATGTGAAATTACGTACAATTTTCAAATTTCTTGTACTTGCTAACTTTGCAACCTCGGGCAGCTATGTTACCATGGAGGAATCACACAAGATTTGACTTTATAGGCTAGAACTGAAGTCGCGCCAACTGCCTAACTCAAAATACAGTCAAGAAAGTAGCTCTGAAGCTAGAAACGGGATCGACCATAAGCACTAATGTGAAATTACGTACAATTTTCAAATTTCTTGTACTTGCTAACTTTGCAGCCTCGGGCAGCTATGTTACCATGGGGGAATCACACAAGATTTGACTTTATAGGCTAGAACTGAAGTCGCGCCAACTGCCTAACTCAAAATACAGTCAAGAAAGTAGCTCTGAAGCTAGAGACGGGATCGACCATAAGCACTAATGTGAAATTACGTACAATTTTCAAATTTCTTGTACTTGCTAACTTTGCAGCCTCGGGCAGCTATGTTACCATGGAGGAATCACACAAGATTTGACTTTATAGGCTAGAACTGAAGTCGCGCCAACTGCCTAACTCAAAATACAGTCAAGAAAGTAGCTCTGAAGCTAGAGACGGGATCGACCATAAGCACTAATGTGAAATTACGTACAATTTTCAAATTTCTTGTACTTGCTAACTTTGCAGCCTCGGGCAGCTATGTTACCATGGAGGAATCACACACGATTTGACTTAATAGGCTAGAACTGAAGTCGCGCCAACTGCTTAACTCAAAATACAATCAAGAAAGTAGCTCTGGAGCTGAGAAACGGGATCGACCATAAGCACTAATGTGAAATTACGTACAATTTTCAAATTTGTTGTACTTGATAACTTTGCAACCTCGGGCAGCTATGTTACCATGGAGGAATCACACAAGATTTGACTTTATAGGCTAGAACTGAAGTCGCGCCAACTGCCTAACTCAAAATACAGTCAAGAAAGTAGCTCTGAAGCTAGAAACGGGATCGACCATAAGCACTAATGTGAAATTACGTACAATTTTCAAATTTCTTGTACTTGATGACTTTGCAGCCTCGGGCAGCTATGTTACCATGGAGGAATCACACAAGATTTGACTTTATAGGCTAGAACTGAAGTCGCGCCAACTGCCTAACTCAAAATACAGTCAAGAAAGTAGCTCTGAAGCTAGAAACGGGATCGACCATAAGCACTAATGTGAAATTACGTACAATTTTCAAATTTCTTGTACTTGCTAACTTTGCAGCCTCGGGCAGCTATGTTACCATGGAGGAATCACACAAGATTTGACTTAATAGGCTAGAACTGAAGTCGCGCCAACTGCTTAACTCAAAATACAATCAAGAAAGTAGCTCTGGAGCTGAGAAACGGGATCGACCATAAGCACTAATGTGAAATTACGTACAATTTTCAAATTTGTTGTACTTGATAACTTTGCAACCTCGGGCAGCTATGTTACCATGGAGGAATCACACAAGATTTGACTTTATAGGCTAGAACTGAAGTCGCGCCAACTGCCTAACTCAATATACAGTCAAGAAAGTAGCTCTGAAGCTAGAAACGGGATCGACCATAAGCACTAATGTGAAATTACGTACAATTTTCAAATTTCTTGTACTTGCTAACTTTGCAGCCTCGGGCAGCTATGTTACCATGGAGGAATCACACACGATTTGACTTAATAGGCTAGAACTGAAGTCGCGCCAACTGCTTAACTCAAAATACAATCAAGAAAGTAGCTCTGGAGCTGAGAAACGGGATCGACCATAAGCACTAATGTGAAATTACGTACAATTTTCAAATTTGTTGTACTTGATAACTTTGCAACCTCGGGCAGCTATGTTACCATGGAGGAATCACACAAGATTTGACTTTGTAGGCTAGAACTGAAGTCGCGCCGACTGCCTAACTCAAAATACAGTCAAGAAAGTAGCTCTGAAGCTAGAAACGGGATCGACCATAAGCACTAATGTGAAATTACGTACAATTTTCAAATTTCTTGTACTTGCTAACTTTACAGCCTCGGGCAGCTATGTTACCATGGAGGAATCACACAAGATTTGACTTAATAGGCTAGAACTGAAGTCGCGCCAACTGCTTAACTCAAAATACAATCAAGAAAGTAGCTCTGGAGCTGAAAAACGGGATCGACCATAAGCACTAATGTGAAATTACGTACAATTTTCAAATTTGTTGTACTTGATAACTTTGCAACCTCGGGCAGCTATGTTACCATGGAGGAATCACACAAGATTTGACTTTATAGGCTAGAACTGAAGTCGCGCCAACCGCCTAACTCAATATACAGTCAAGAAAGTAGCTCTGAAGCTAGAAACGGGATCGACCATAAGCACTAATGTGAAATTACGTACAATTTCCAAATTTCTTGTACTTGCTAATTTTGCAAATTCGGGCAGCTATGTTACCATGGAGGAATCACAAAAGATTTGACTTTATAGGCTAGAACTGAAGTCGCGCCAACTGCCTAACTCAATATGAAGTCAAAAAAGTAGCTCTGAAGCTAGAAACGGGATCGACCATAAGCACTAATGTGAAATTACGTACAATTTTCAAATTTCTTGTACTTGATGACGTTGCAGCGTCGGGCAGCTATGTTACCATGGAGGAATCACACAAGATTTGACTTTATAGGCTAGAACTGAAGTCGCGCCAACTGCCTAACTCAAAATACAGTCAAGAAAGTAGCTCTGAAGCTAGAAACGGGATCGACCATAAGCACTAATGTGAAATTACGTACAATTTTCAAATTTCTTGTACTTGCTAACTTTGCAGCCTCGGGCAGCTATGTTACCATGGAGGAATCACACAAGATTTGACTTTATAGGCTAGAACTGAAGTCGCGCCAACCGCCTAACTCAATATACAGTCAAGAAAGTAGCTCTGAAGCTAGAAACGGGATCGACCATAAGCACTAATGTGAAATTACGTACAATTTCCAAATTTCTTGTACTTGCTAATTTTGCAAATTCGGGCAGCTATGTTACCATGGAGGAATCACAAAAGATTTGACTTTATAGGCTAGAACTGAAGTCGCGCCAACTGCCTAACTCAATATGAAGTCAAAAAAGTAGCTCTGAAGCTAGAAACGGGATCGACCATAAGCACTAATGTGAAATTACGTACAATTTTCAAATTTGTTGTACTTGATAACTTTGCAACCTCGGGCAGCTATGTTACCATGGAGGAATCACACAAGATTTGACTTTATAGGCTAGAACTGAAGTCGCGCCAACTGCCTAACTCAATATACAGTCAAGAAAGTAGCTCTGAAGCTAGAAACGGGATCGACCATAAGCACTAATGTGAAATTACGTACAATTTTCAAATTTCTTGTACTTGCTAACTTTGCAGCCTCGGGCAGCTATGTTACCATGGAGGAATCACACACGATTTGACTTAATAGGCTAGAACTGAAGTCGCGCCAACTGCTTAACTCAAAATACAATCAAGAAAGTAGCTCTGGAGCTGAGAAACGGGATCGACCATAAGCACTAATGTGAAATTACGTACAATTTTCAAATTTGTTGTACTTGATAACTTTGCAACCTCGGGCAGCTATGTTACCATGGAGGAATCACACAAGATTTGACTTTGTAGGCTAGAACTGAAGTCGCGCCGACTGCCTAACTCAAAATACAGTCAAGAAAGTAGCTCTGAAGCTAGAAACGGGATCGACCATAAGCACTAATGTGAAATTACGTACAATTTTCAAATTTCTTGTACTTGCTAACTTTACAGCCTCGGGCAGCTATGTTACCATGGAGGAATCACACAAGATTTGACTTAATAGGCTAGAACTGAAGTCGCGCCAACTGCTTAACTCAAAATACAATCAAGAAAGTAGCTCTGGAGCTGAAAAACGGGATCGACCATAAGCACTAATGTGAAATTACGTACAATTTTCAAATTTGTTGTACTTGATAACTTTGCAACCTCGGGCAGCTATGTTACCATGGAGGAATCACACAAGATTTGACTTTATAGGCTAGAACTGAAGTCGCGCCAACTGCCTAACTCAATATACAGTCAAGAAAGTAGCTCTGAAGCTAGAAACGGGATCGACCATAAGCACTAATGTGAAATTACGTACAATTTTCAAATTTCTTGTACTTGCTAACTTTGCAGCCTCGGGCAGCTATGTTACCATGGAGGAATCACACACGATTTGACTTAATAGGCTAGAACTGAAGTCGCGCCAACTGCTTAACTCAAAATACAATCAAGAAAGTAGCTCTGGAGCTGAGAAACGGGATCGACCATAAGCACTAATGTGAAATTACGTACAATTTTCAAATTTGTTGTACTTGATAACTTTGCAACCTCGGGCAGCTATGTTACCATGGAGGAATCACACAAGATTTGACTTTGTAGGCTAGAACTGAAGTCGCGCCGACTGCCTAACTCAAAATACAGTCAAGAAAGTAGCTCTGAAGCTAGAAACGGGATCGACCATAAGCACTAATGTGAAATTACGTACAATTTTCAAATTTCTTGTACTTGCTAACTTTACAGCCTCGGGCAGCTATGTTACCATGGAGGAATCACACAAGATTTGACTTAATAGGCTAGAACTGAAGTCGCGCCAACTGCTTAACTCAAAATACAATCAAGAAAGTAGCTCTGGAGCTGAAAAACGGGATCGACCATAAGCACTAATGTGAAATTACGTACAATTTTCAAATTTGTTGTACTTGATAACTTTGCAACCTCGGGCAGCTATGTTACCATGGAGGAATCACACAAGATTTGACTTTATAGGCTAGAACTGAAGTCGCGCCAACCGCCTAACTCAATATACAGTCAAGAAAGTAGCTCTGAAGCTAGAAACGGGATCGACCATAAGCACTAATGTGAAATTACGTACAATTTCCAAATTTCTTGTACTTGCTAATTTTGCAAATTCGGGCAGCTATGTTACCATGGAGGAATCACAAAAGATTTGACTTTATAGGCTAGAACTGAAGTCGCGCCAACTGCCTAACTCAATATGAAGTCAAAAAAGTAGCTCTGAAGCTAGAAACGGGATCGACCATAAGCACTAATGTGAAATTACGTACAATTTTCAAATTTCTTGTACTTGATGACGTTGCAGCGTCGGGCAGCTATGTTACCATGGAGGAATCACACAAGATTTGACTTTATAGGCTAGAACTGAAGTCGCGCCAACTGCCTAACTCAAAATACAGTCAAGAAAGTAGCTCTGAAGCTAGAAACGGGATCGACCATAAGCACTAATGTGAAATTACGTACAATTTTCAAATTTCTTGTACTTGATGACTTTGCAGCCTCGGGCAGCTATGTTACCATGGAGGAATCACACAAGATTTGACTTTATAGGCTAGAACTGAAGTCGCGCCAACCGCCTAACTCAATATACAGTCAAGAAAGTAGCTCTGAAGCTAGAAACGGGATCGACCATAAGCACTAATGTGAAATTACGTACAATTTTCAAATTTCTTGTACTTGATGACGTTGCAGCGTCGGGCAGCTATGTTACCATGGAGGAATCACACAAGATTTGACTTTATGGGCTAGAACTGAAGTCGCGCCAACTGCCTAACTCAAAATACAGTCAAGAAAGTAGCTCTGAAGCTAGAAACGGGATCGACCATAAGCACTAATGTGAAATTACGTACAATTTTCAAATTTCTTGTACTTGCTAACTTTGCAGCCTCGGGCAGCTATGTTACCATGGAGGAATCACACAAGATTTGACTTTATAGGCTAGAACTGAAGTCGCGCCAACTGCCTAACTCAAAATACAGTCAAGAAAGTAGCTCTGAAGCTAGAAACGGGATCGACCATAAGCACTAATGTGAAATTACGTACAATTTTCAAATTTCTTGTACTTGCTAACTTTGCAACCTCGGGCAGCTATGTTACCATGGAGGAATCACACAAGATTTGACTTTATAGGCTAGAACTGAAGTCGCGCCAACTGCCTAACTCAAAATACAGTCAAGAAAGTAGCTCTGAAGCTAGAAACGGGATCGACCATAAGCACTAATGTGAAATTACGTACAATTTTCAAATTTCTTGTACTTGCTAACTTTGCAGCCTCGGGCAGCTATGTTACCATGGGGGAATCACACAAGATTTGACTTTATAGGCTAGAACTGAAGTCGCGCCAACTGCCTAACTCAAAATACAGTCAAGAAAGTAGCTCTGAAGCTAGAGACGGGATCGACCATAAGCACTAATGTGAAATTACGTACAATTTTCAAATTTCTTGTACTTGCTAACTTTGCAGCCTCGGGCAGCTATGTTACCATGGAGGAATCACACAAGATTTGACTTTATAGGCTAGAACTGAAGTCGCGCCAACTGCCTAACTCAAAATACAGTCAAGAAAGTAGCTCTGAAGCTAGAGACGGGATCGACCATAAGCACTAATGTGAAATTACGTACAATTTTCAAATTTCTTGTACTTGCTAACTTTGCAGCCTCGGGCAGCTATGTTACCATGGAGGAATCACACACGATTTGACTTAATAGGCTAGAACTGAAGTCGCGCCAACTGCTTAACTCAAAATACAATCAAGAAAGTAGCTCTGGAGCTGAGAAACGGGATCGACCATAAGCACTAATGTGAAATTACGTACAATTTTCAAATTTGTTGTACTTGATAACTTTGCAACCTCGGGCAGCTATGTTACCATGGAGGAATCACACAAGATTTGACTTTATAGGCTAGAACTGAAGTCGCGCCAACTGCCTAACTCAAAATACAGTCAAGAAAGTAGCTCTGAAGCTAGAAACGGGATCGACCATAAGCACTAATGTGAAATTACGTACAATTTTCAAATTTCTTGTACTTGATGACTTTGCAGCCTCGGGCAGCTATGTTACCATGGAGGAATCACACAAGATTTGACTTTATAGGCTAGAACTGAAGTCGCGCCAACTGCCTAACTCAAAATACAGTCAAGAAAGTAGCTCTGAAGCTAGAAACGGGATCGACCATAAGCACTAATGTGAAATTACGTACAATTTTCAAATTTCTTGTACTTGCTAACTTTGCAGCCTCGGGCAGCTATGTTACCATGGAGGAATCACACAAGATTTGACTTAATAGGCTAGAACTGAAGTCGCGCCAACTGCTTAACTCAAAATACAATCAAGAAAGTAGCTCTGGAGCTGAGAAACGGGATCGACCATAAGCACTAATGTGAAATTACGTACAATTTTCAAATTTGTTGTACTTGCTAACTTTGCAGCCTCGGGCAGCTATGTTACCATGGAGGAATCACAAAAGATTTGACTTTATAGGCTAGAACTGAAGTCGCGCCAACTGCCTAACTCAATATGAAGTCAAAAAAGTAGCTCTGAAGCTAGAAACGGGATCGACCATAAGCACTAATGTGAAATTACGTACAATTTTCAAATTTCTTGTACTTGATGACGTTGCAGCGTCGGGCAGCTATGTTACCATGGAGGAATCACACAAGATTTGACTTTATAGGCTAGAACTGAAGTCGCGCCAACCGCCTAACTCAATATACAGTCAAGAAAGTAGCTCTGAAGCTAGAAACGGGATCGACCATAAGCACTAATGTGAAATTACGTACAATTTCCAAATTTCTTGTACTTGCTAATTTTGCAAATTCGGGCAGCTATGTTACCATGGAGGAATCACAAAAGATTTGACTTTATAGGCTAGAACTGAAGTCGCGCCAACTGCCTAACTCAATATGAAGTCAAAAAAGTAGCTCTGAAGCTAGAAACGGGATCGACCATAAGCACTAATGTGAAATTACGTACAATTTTCAAATTTCTTGTACTTGATGACGTTGCAGCGTCGGGCAGCTATGTTACCATGGAGGAATCACACAAGATTTGACTTAATAGGCTAGAACTGAAGTCGCGCCAACTGCTTAACTCAAAATACAATCAAGAAAGTAGCTCTGGAGCTGAGAAACGGGATCGACCATAAGCACTAATGTGAAATTACGTACAATTTCCAAATTTCTTGTACTTGCTAATTTTGCAAATTCGGGCAGCTATGTTACCATGGAGGAATCACAAAAGATTTGACTTTATAGGCTAGAACTGAAGTCGCGCCAACTGCCTAACTCAATATGAAGTCAAAAAAGTAGCTCTGAAGCTAGAAACGGGATCGACCATAAGCACTAATGTGAAATTACGTACAATTTTCAAATTTCTTGTACTTGATGACGTTGCAGCGTCGGGCAGCTATGTTACCATGGAGGAATCACACAAGATTTGACTTTATAGGCTAGAACTGAAGTCGCGCCAACCGCCTAACTCAATATACAGTCAAGAAAGTAGCTCTGAAGCTAGAAACGGGATCGACCATAAGCACTAATGTGAAATTACGTACAATTTCCAAATTTCTTGTACTTGCTAATTTTGCAAATTCGGGCAGCTATGTTACCATGGAGGAATCACAAAAGATTTGACTTTATAGGCTAGAACTGAAGTCGCGCCAACTGCCTAACTCAATATGAAGTCAAAAAAGTAGCTCTGAAGCTAGAAACGGGATCGACCATAAGCACTAATGTGAAATTACGTACAATTTTCAAATTTCTTGTACTTGATGACGTTGCAGCGTCGGGCAGCTATGTTACCATGGAGGAATCACACAAGATTTGACTTTATAGGCTAGAACTGAAGTCGCGCCAACCGCCTAACTCAATATACAGTCAAGAAAGTAGCTCTGAAGCTAGAAACGGGATCGACCATAAGCACTAATGTGAAATTACGTACAATTTCCAAATTTCTTGTACTTGCTAATTTTGCAAATTCGGGCAGCTATGTTACCATGGAGGAATCACAAAAGATTTGACTTTATAGGCTAGAACTGAAGTCGCGCCAACTGCCTAACTCAATATGAAGTCAAAAAAGTAGCTCTGAAGCTAGAAACGGGATCGACCATAAGCACTAATGTGAAATTACGTACAATTTTCAAATTTCTTGTACTTGATGACGTTGCAGCGTCGGGCAGCTATGTTACCATGGAGGAATCACACAAGATTTGACTTTATAGGCTAGAACTGAAGTCGCGCCAACTGCCTAACTCAAAATACAGTCAAGAAAGTAGCTCTGAAGCTAGAAACGGGATCGACCATAAGCACTAATGTGAAATTACGTACAATTTTCAAATTTCTTGTACTTGATGACTTTGCAGCCTCGGGCAGCTATGTTACCATGGAGGAATCACACAAGATTTGACTTTATAGGCTAGAACTGAAGTCGCGCCAACTGCCTAACTCAAAATACAGTCAAGAAAGTAGCTCTGAAGCTAGAAACGGGATCGACCATAAGCACTAATGTGAAATTACGTACAATTTTCAAATTTCTTGTACTTGCTAACTTTACAGCCTCGGGCAGCTATGTTACCATGGAGGAATCACACAAGATTTGACTTAATAGGCTAGAACTGAAGTCGCGCCAACTGCTTAACTCAAAATACAATCAAGAAAGTAGCTCTGGAGCTGAAAAACGGGATCGACCATAAGCACTAATGTGAAATTACGTACAATTTTCAAATTTGTTGTACTTGATAACTTTGCAACCTCGGGCAGCTATGTTACCATGGAGGAATCACACAAGATTTGACTTTATAGGCTAGAACTGAAGTCGCGCCAACCGCCTAACTCAATATACAGTCAAGAAAGTAGCTCTGAAGCTAGAAACGGGATCGACCATAAGCACTAATGTGAAATTACGTACAATTTCCAAATTTCTTGTACTTGCTAATTTTGCAAATTCGGGCAGCTATGTTACCATGGAGGAATCACAAAAGATTTGACTTTATAGGCTAGAACTGAAGTCGCGCCAACTGCCTAACTCAATATGAAGTCAAAAAAGTAGCTCTGAAGCTAGAAACGGGATCGACCATAAGCACTAATGTGAAATTACGTACAATTTTCAAATTTCTTGTACTTGATGACGTTGCAGCGTCGGGCAGCTATGTTACCATGGAGGAATCACACAAGATTTGACTTTATAGGCTAGAACTGAAGTCGCGCCAACTGCCTAACTCAAAATACAGTCAAGAAAGTAGCTCTGAAGCTAGAAACGGGATCGACCATAAGCACTAATGTGAAATTACGTACAATTTTCAAATTTCTTGTACTTGCTAACTTTGCAGCCTCGGGCAGCTATGTTACCATGGAGGAATCACACAAGATTTGACTTTATAGGCTAGAACTGAAGTCGCGCCAACCGCCTAACTCAATATACAGTCAAGAAAGTAGCTCTGAAGCTAGAAACGGGATCGACCATAAGCACTAATGTGAAATTACGTACAATTTCCAAATTTCTTGTACTTGCTAATTTTGCAAATTCGGGCAGCTATGTTACCATGGAGGAATCACAAAAGATTTGACTTTATAGGCTAGAACTGAAGTCGCGCCAACTGCCTAACTCAATATGAAGTCAAAAAAGTAGCTCTGAAGCTAGAAACGGGATCGACCATAAGCACTAATGTGAAATTACGTACAATTTTCAAATTTCTTGTACTTGATGACGTTGCAGCGTCGGGCAGCTATGTTACCATGGAGGAATCACACAAGATTTGACTTTATAGGCTAGAACTGAAGTCGCGCCAACCGCCTAACTCAATATACAGTCAAGAAAGTAGCTCTGAAGCTAGAAACGGGATCGACCATAAGCACTAATGTGAAATTACGTACAATTTCCAAATTTCTTGTACTTGCTAATTTTGCAAATTCGGGCAGCTATGTTACCATGGAGGAATCACAAAAGATTTGACTTTATAGGCTAGAACTGAAGTCGCGCCAACTGCCTAACTCAATATGAAGTCAAAAAAGTAGCTCTGAAGCTAGAAACGGGATCGACCATAAGCACTAATGTGAAATTACGTACAATTTTCAAATTTCTTGTACTTGATGACGTTGCAGCGTCGGGCAGCTATGTTACCATGGAGGAATCACACAAGATTTGACTTTATAGGCTAGAACTGAAGTCGCGCCAACTGCCTAACTCAAAATACAGTCAAGAAAGTAGCTCTGAAGCTAGAAACGGGATCGACCATAAGCACTAATGTGAAATTACGTACAATTTTCAAATTTCTTGTACTTGATGACTTTGCAGCCTCGGGCAGCTATGTTACCATGGAGGAATCACACAAGATTTGACTTTATAGGCTAGAACTGAAGTCGCGCCAACCGCCTAACTCAATATACAGTCAAGAAAGTAGCTCTGAAGCTAGAAACGGGATCGACCATAAGCACTAATGTGAAATTACGTACAATTTTCAAATTTCTTGTACTTGATGACGTTGCAGCGTCGGGCAGCTATGTTACCATGGAGGAATCACACAAGATTTGACTTTATAGGCTAGAACTGAAGTCGCGCCAACCGCCTAACTCAATATACAGTCAAGAAAGTAGCTCTGAAGCTAGAAACGGGATCGACCATAAGCACTAATGTGAAATTACGTACAATTTCCAAATTTCTTGTACTTGCTAATTTTGCAAATTCGGGCAGCTATGTTACCATGGAGGAATCACAAAAGATTTGACTTTATAGGCTAGAACTGAAGTCGCGCCAACTGCCTAACTCAATATGAAGTCAAAAAAGTAGCTCTGAAGCTAGAAACGGGATCGACCATAAGCACTAATGTGAAATTACGTACAATTTTCAAATTTCTTGTACTTGATGACGTTGCAGCGTCGGGCAGCTATGTTACCATGGAGGAATCACACAAGATTTGACTTTATAGGCTAGAACTGAAGTCGCGCCAACCGCCTAACTCAATATACAGTCAAGAAAGTAGCTCTGAAGCTAGAAACGGGATCGACCATAAGCACTAATGTGAAATTACGTACAATTTCCAAATTTCTTGTACTTGCTAATTTTGCAAATTCGGGCAGCTATGTTACCATGGAGGAATCACAAAAGATTTGACTTTATAGGCTAGAACTGAAGTCGCGCCAACTGCCTAACTCAATATGAAGTCAAAAAAGTAGCTCTGAAGCTAGAAACGGGATCGACCATAAGCACTAATGTGAAATTACGTACAATTTTCAAATTTCTTGTACTTGATGACGTTGCAGCGTCGGGCAGCTATGTTACCATGGAGGAATCACACAAGATTTGACTTTATAGGCTAGAACTGAAGTCGCGCCAACTGCCTAACTCAAAATACAGTCAAGAAAGTAGCTCTGAAGCTAGAAACGGGATCGACCATAAGCACTAATGTGAAATTACGTACAATTTTCAAATTTCTTGTACTTGATGACTTTGCAGCGTCGGGCAGCTATGTTACCATGGAGGAATCACACAAGATTTGACTTTATAGGCTAGAACTGAAGTCGCGCCAACTGCCTAACTCAAAATACAGTCAAGAAAGTAGCTCTGAAGCTAGAAACGGGATCGACCATAAGCACTAATGTGAAATTACGTACAATTTTCAAATTTCTTGTACTTGCTAACTTTACAGCCTCGGGCAGCTATGTTACCATGGAGGAATCACACAAGATTTGACTTAATAGGCTAGAACTGAAGTCGCGCCAACTGCTTAACTCAAAATACAATCAAGAAAGTAGCTCTGGAGCTGAAAAACGGGATCGACCATAAGCACTAATGTGAAATTACGTACAATTTTCAAATTTGTTGTACTTGATAACTTTGCAACCTCGGGCAGCTATGTTACCATGGAGGAATCACACAAGATTTGACTTTATAGGCTAGAACTGAAGTCGCGCCAACCGCCTAACTCAATATACAGTCAAGAAAGTAGCTCTGAAGCTAGAAACGGGATCGACCATAAGCACTAATGTGAAATTACGTACAATTTCCAAATTTCTTGTACTTGCTAATTTTGCAAATTCGGGCAGCTATGTTACCATGGAGGAATCACAAAAGATTTGACTTTATAGGCTAGAACTGAAGTCGCGCCAACTGCCTAACTCAATATGAAGTCAAAAAAGTAGCTCTGAAGCTAGAAACGGGATCGACCATAAGCACTAATGTGAAATTACGTACAATTTTCAAATTTCTTGTACTTGATGACGTTGCAGCGTCGGGCAGCTATGTTACCATGGAGGAATCACACAAGATTTGACTTTATAGGCTAGAACTGAAGTCGCGCCAACTGCCTAACTCAAAATACAGTCAAGAAAGTAGCTCTGAAGCTAGAAACGGGATCGACCATAAGCACTAATGTGAAATTACGTACAATTTTCAAATTTCTTGTACTTGCTAACTTTGCAGCCTCGGGCAGCTATGTTACCATGGAGGAATCACACAAGATTTGACTTTATAGGCTAGAACTGAAGTCGCGCCAACCGCCTAACTCAATATACAGTCAAGAAAGTAGCTCTGAAGCTAGAAACGGGATCGACCATAAGCACTAATGTGAAATTACGTACAATTTCCAAATTTCTTGTACTTGCTAATTTTGCAAATTCGGGCAGCTATGTTACCATGGAGGAATCACAAAAGATTTGACTTTATAGGCTAGAACTGAAGTCGCGCCAACTGCCTAACTCAATATGAAGTCAAAAAAGTAGCTCTGAAGCTAGAAACGGGATCGACCATAAGCACTAATGTGAAATTACGTACAATTTTCAAATTTCTTGTACTTGATGACGTTGCAGCGTCGGGCAGCTATGTTACCATGGAGGAATCACACAAGATTTGACTTTATAGGCTAGAACTGAAGTCGCGCCAACCGCCTAACTCAATATACAGTCAAGAAAGTAGCTCTGAAGCTAGAAACGGGATCGACCATAAGCACTAATGTGAAATTACGTACAATTTCCAAATTTCTTGTACTTGCTAATTTTGCAAATTCGGGCAGCTATGTTACCATGGAGGAATCACAAAAGATTTGACTTTATAGGCTAGAACTGAAGTCGCGCCAACTGCCTAACTCAATATGAAGTCAAAAAAGTAGCTCTGAAGCTAGAAACGGGATCGACCATAAGCACTAATGTGAAATTACGTACAATTTTCAAATTTCTTGTACTTGATGACGTTGCAGCGTCGGGCAGCTATGTTACCATGGAGGAATCACACAAGATTTGACTTTATAGGCTAGAACTGAAGTCGCGCCAACTGCCTAACTCAAAATACAGTCAAGAAAGTAGCTCTGAAGCTAGAAACGGGATCGACCATAAGCACTAATGTGAAATTACGTACAATTTTCAAATTTCTTGTACTTGATGACTTTGCAGCCTCGGGCAGCTATGTTACCATGGAGGAATCACACAAGATTTGACTTTATAGGCTAGAACTGAAGTCGCGCCAACCGCCTAACTCAATATACAGTCAAGAAAGTAGCTCTGAAGCTAGAAACGGGATCGACCATAAGCACTAATGTGAAATTACGTACAATTTTCAAATTTCTTGTACTTGATGACGTTGCAGCGTCGGGCAGCTATGTTACCATGGAGGAATCACACAAGATTTGACTTTATAGGCTAGAACTGAAGTCGCGCCAACTGCCTAACTCAAAATACAGTCAAGAAAGTAGCTCTGAAGCTAGAAACGGGATCGACCATAAGCACTAATGTGAAATTACGTACAATTTTCAAATTTCTTGTACTTGCTAACTTTGCAGCCTCGGGCAGCTATGTTACCATGGAGGAATCACACAAGATTTGACTTTATAGGCTAGAACTGAAGTCGCGCCAACTGCCTAACTCAAAATACAGTCAAGAAAGTAGCTCTGAAGCTAGAAACGGGATCGACCATAAGCACTAATGTGAAATTACGTACAATTTTCAAATTTCTTGTACTTGCTAACTTTGCAACCTCGGGCAGCTATGTTACCATGGAGGAATCACACAAGATTTGACTTTATAGGCTAGAACTGAAGTCGCGCCAACTGCCTAACTCAAAATACAGTCAAGAAAGTAGCTCTGAAGCTAGAAACGGGATCGACCATAAGCACTAATGTGAAATTACGTACAATTTTCAAATTTCTTGTACTTGCTAACTTTGCAGCCTCGGGCAGCTATGTTACCATGGGGGAATCACACAAGATTTGACTTTATAGGCTAGAACTGAAGTCGCGCCAACTGCCTAACTCAAAATACAGTCAAGAAAGTAGCTCTGAAGCTAGAGACGGGATCGACCATAAGCACTAATGTGAAATTACGTACAATTTTCAAATTTCTTGTACTTGCTAACTTTGCAGCCTCGGGCAGCTATGTTACCATGGAGGAATCACACAAGATTTGACTTTATAGGCTAGAACTGAAGTCGCGCCAACTGCCTAACTCAAAATACAGTCAAGAAAGTAGCTCTGAAGCTAGAGACGGGATCGACCATAAGCACTAATGTGAAATTACGTACAATTTTCAAATTTCTTGTACTTGCTAACTTTGCAGCCTCGGGCAGCTATGTTACCATGGAGGAATCACACACGATTTGACTTAATAGGCTAGAACTGAAGTCGCGCCAACTGCTTAACTCAAAATACAATCAAGAAAGTAGCTCTGGAGCTGAGAAACGGGATCGACCATAAGCACTAATGTGAAATTACGTACAATTTTCAAATTTGTTGTACTTGATAACTTTGCAACCTCGGGCAGCTATGTTACCATGGAGGAATCACACAAGATTTGACTTTATAGGCTAGAACTGAAGTCGCGCCAACTGCCTAACTCAAAATACAGTCAAGAAAGTAGCTCTGAAGCTAGAAACGGGATCGACCATAAGCACTAATGTGAAATTACGTACAATTTTCAAATTTCTTGTACTTGATGACTTTGCAGCCTCGGGCAGCTATGTTACCATGGAGGAATCACACAAGATTTGACTTTATAGGCTAGAACTGAAGTCGCGCCAACTGCCTAACTCAAAATACAGTCAAGAAAGTAGCTCTGAAGCTAGAAACGGGATCGACCATAAGCACTAATGTGAAATTACGTACAATTTTCAAATTTCTTGTACTTGCTAACTTTGCAGCCTCGGGCAGCTATGTTACCATGGAGGAATCACACAAGATTTGACTTAATAGGCTAGAACTGAAGTCGCGCCAACTGCTTAACTCAAAATACAATCAAGAAAGTAGCTCTGGAGCTGAGAAACGGGATCGACCATAAGCACTAATGTGAAATTACGTACAATTTTCAAATTTGTTGTACTTGCTAACTTTGCAGCCTCGGGCAGCTATGTTACCATGGAGGAATCACAAAAGATTTGACTTTATAGGCTAGAACTGAAGTCGCGCCAACTGCCTAACTCAATATGAAGTCAAAAAAGTAGCTCTGAAGCTAGAAACGGGATCGACCATAAGCACTAATGTGAAATTACGTACAATTTTCAAATTTCTTGTACTTGATGACGTTGCAGCGTCGGGCAGCTATGTTACCATGGAGGAATCACACAAGATTTGACTTTATAGGCTAGAACTGAAGTCGCGCCAACCGCCTAACTCAATATACAGTCAAGAAAGTAGCTCTGAAGCTAGAAACGGGATCGACCATAAGCACTAATGTGAAATTACGTACAATTTCCAAATTTCTTGTACTTGCTAATTTTGCAAATTCGGGCAGCTATGTTACCATGGAGGAATCACAAAAGATTTGACTTTATAGGCTAGAACTGAAGTCGCGCCAACTGCCTAACTCAATATGAAGTCAAAAAAGTAGCTCTGAAGCTAGAAACGGGATCGACCATAAGCACTAATGTGAAATTACGTACAATTTTCAAATTTCTTGTACTTGATGACGTTGCAGCGTCGGGCAGCTATGTTACCATGGAGGAATCACACAAGATTTGACTTAATAGGCTAGAACTGAAGTCGCGCCAACTGCTTAACTCAAAATACAATCAAGAAAGTAGCTCTGGAGCTGAGAAACGGGATCGACCATAAGCACTAATGTGAAATTACGTACAATTTCCAAATTTCTTGTACTTGCTAATTTTGCAAATTCGGGCAGCTATGTTACCATGGAGGAATCACAAAAGATTTGACTTTATAGGCTAGAACTGAAGTCGCGCCAACTGCCTAACTCAATATGAAGTCAAAAAAGTAGCTCTGAAGCTAGAAACGGGATCGACCATAAGCACTAATGTGAAATTACGTACAATTTTCAAATTTCTTGTACTTGATGACGTTGCAGCGTCGGGCAGCTATGTTACCATGGAGGAATCACACAAGATTTGACTTTATAGGCTAGAACTGAAGTCGCGCCAACCGCCTAACTCAATATACAGTCAAGAAAGTAGCTCTGAAGCTAGAAACGGGATCGACCATAAGCACTAATGTGAAATTACGTACAATTTCCAAATTTCTTGTACTTGCTAATTTTGCAAATTCGGGCAGCTATGTTACCATGGAGGAATCACAAAAGATTTGACTTTATAGGCTAGAACTGAAGTCGCGCCAACTGCCTAACTCAATATGAAGTCAAAAAAGTAGCTCTGAAGCTAGAAACGGGATCGACCATAAGCACTAATGTGAAATTACGTACAATTTTCAAATTTCTTGTACTTGATGACGTTGCAGCGTCGGGCAGCTATGTTACCATGGAGGAATCACACAAGATTTGACTTTATAGGCTAGAACTGAAGTCGCGCCAACCGCCTAACTCAATATACAGTCAAGAAAGTAGCTCTGAAGCTAGAAACGGGATCGACCATAAGCACTAATGTGAAATTACGTACAATTTCCAAATTTCTTGTACTTGCTAATTTTGCAAATTCGGGCAGCTATGTTACCATGGAGGAATCACAAAAGATTTGACTTTATAGGCTAGAACTGAAGTCGCGCCAACTGCCTAACTCAATATGAAGTCAAAAAAGTAGCTCTGAAGCTAGAAACGGGATCGACCATAAGCACTAATGTGAAATTACGTACAATTTTCAAATTTCTTGTACTTGATGACGTTGCAGCGTCGGGCAGCTATGTTACCATGGAGGAATCACACAAGATTTGACTTTATAGGCTAGAACTGAAGTCGCGCCAACTGCCTAACTCAAAATACAGTCAAGAAAGTAGCTCTGAAGCTAGAAACGGGATCGACCATAAGCACTAATGTGAAATTACGTACAATTTTCAAATTTCTTGTACTTGATGACTTTGCAGCCTCGGGCAGCTATGTTACCATGGAGGAATCACACAAGATTTGACTTTATAGGCTAGAACTGAAGTCGCGCCAACCGCCTAACTCAATATACAGTCAAGAAAGTAGCTCTGAAGCTAGAAACGGGATCGACCATAAGCACTAATGTGAAATTACGTACAATTTTCAAATTTCTTGTACTTGATGACGTTGCAGCGTCGGGCAGCTATGTTACCATGGAGGAATCACACAAGATTTGACTTTATAGGCTAGAACTGAAGTCGCGCCAACTGCCTAACTCAAAATACAGTCAAGAAAGTAGCTCTGAAGCTAGAAACGGGATCGACCATAAGCACTAATGTGAAATTACGTACAATTTTCAAATTTCTTGTACTTGCTAACTTTGCAGCCTCGGGCAGCTATGTTACCATGGAGGAATCACACAAGATTTGACTTTATAGGCTAGAACTGAAGTCGCGCCAACTGCCTAACTCAAAATACAGTCAAGAAAGTAGCTCTGAAGCTAGAAACGGGATCGACCATAAGCACTAATGTGAAATTACGTACAATTTTCAAATTTCTTGTACTTGCTAACTTTGCAACCTCGGGCAGCTATGTTACCATGGAGGAATCACACAAGATTTGACTTTATAGGCTAGAACTGAAGTCGCGCCAACTGCCTAACTCAAAATACAGTCAAGAAAGTAGCTCTGAAGCTAGAAACGGGATCGACCATAAGCACTAATGTGAAATTACGTACAATTTTCAAATTTCTTGTACTTGCTAACTTTGCAGCCTCGGGCAGCTATGTTACCATGGGGGAATCACACAAGATTTGACTTTATAGGCTAGAACTGAAGTCGCGCCAACTGCCTAACTCAAAATACAGTCAAGAAAGTAGCTCTGAAGCTAGAGACGGGATCGACCATAAGCACTAATGTGAAATTACGTACAATTTTCAAATTTCTTGTACTTGCTAACTTTGCAGCCTCGGGCAGCTATGTTACCATGGAGGAATCACACAAGATTTGACTTTATAGGCTAGAACTGAAGTCGCGCCAACTGCCTAACTCAAAATACAGTCAAGAAAGTAGCTCTGAAGCTAGAGACGGGATCGACCATAAGCACTAATGTGAAATTACGTACAATTTTCAAATTTCTTGTACTTGCTAACTTTGCAGCCTCGGGCAGCTATGTTACCATGGAGGAATCACACACGATTTGACTTAATAGGCTAGAACTGAAGTCGCGCCAACTGCTTAACTCAAAATACAATCAAGAAAGTAGCTCTGGAGCTGAGAAACGGGATCGACCATAAGCACTAATGTGAAATTACGTACAATTTTCAAATTTGTTGTACTTGATAACTTTGCAACCTCGGGCAGCTATGTTACCATGGAGGAATCACACAAGATTTGACTTTATAGGCTAGAACTGAAGTCGCGCCAACTGCCTAACTCAAAATACAGTCAAGAAAGTAGCTCTGAAGCTAGAAACGGGATCGACCATAAGCACTAATGTGAAATTACGTACAATTTTCAAATTTCTTGTACTTGATGACTTTGCAGCCTCGGGCAGCTATGTTACCATGGAGGAATCACACAAGATTTGACTTTATAGGCTAGAACTGAAGTCGCGCCAACTGCCTAACTCAAAATACAGTCAAGAAAGTAGCTCTGAAGCTAGAAACGGGATCGACCATAAGCACTAATGTGAAATTACGTACAATTTTCAAATTTCTTGTACTTGCTAACTTTGCAGCCTCGGGCAGCTATGTTACCATGGAGGAATCACACAAGATTTGACTTAATAGGCTAGAACTGAAGTCGCGCCAACTGCTTAACTCAAAATACAATCAAGAAAGTAGCTCTGGAGCTGAGAAACGGGATCGACCATAAGCACTAATGTGAAATTACGTACAATTTTCAAATTTGTTGTACTTGATAACTTTGCAACCTCGGGCAGCTATGTTACCATGGAGGAATCACACAAGATTTGACTTTATAGGCTAGAACTGAAGTCGCGCCAACTGCCTAACTCAATATACAGTCAAGAAAGTAGCTCTGAAGCTAGAAACGGGATCGACCATAAGCACTAATGTGAAATTACGTACAATTTTCAAATTTCTTGTACTTGCTAACTTTGCAGCCTCGGGCAGCTATGTTACCATGGAGGAATCACACACGATTTGACTTAATAGGCTAGAACTGAAGTCGCGCCAACTGCTTAACTCAAAATACAATCAAGAAAGTAGCTCTGGAGCTGAGAAACGGGATCGACCATAAGCACTAATGTGAAATTACGTACAATTTTCAAATTTGTTGTACTTGATAACTTTGCAACCTCGGGCAGCTATGTTACCATGGAGGAATCACACAAGATTTGACTTTGTAGGCTAGAACTGAAGTCGCGCCGACTGCCTAACTCAAAATACAGTCAAGAAAGTAGCTCTGAAGCTAGAAACGGGATCGACCATAAGCACTAATGTGAAATTACGTACAATTTTCAAATTTCTTGTACTTGCTAACTTTACAGCCTCGGGCAGCTATGTTACCATGGAGGAATCACACAAGATTTGACTTAATAGGCTAGAACTGAAGTCGCGCCAACTGCTTAACTCAAAATACAATCAAGAAAGTAGCTCTGGAGCTGAAAAACGGGATCGACCATAAGCACTAATGTGAAATTACGTACAATTTTCAAATTTGTTGTACTTGATAACTTTGCAACCTCGGGCAGCTATGTTACCATGGAGGAATCACACAAGATTTGACTTTATAGGCTAGAACTGAAGTCGCGCCAACCGCCTAACTCAATATACAGTCAAGAAAGTAGCTCTGAAGCTAGAAACGGGATCGACCATAAGCACTAATGTGAAATTACGTACAATTTCCAAATTTCTTGTACTTGCTAATTTTGCAAATTCGGGCAGCTATGTTACCATGGAGGAATCACAAAAGATTTGACTTTATAGGCTAGAACTGAAGTCGCGCCAACTGCCTAACTCAATATGAAGTCAAAAAAGTAGCTCTGAAGCTAGAAACGGGATCGACCATAAGCACTAATGTGAAATTACGTACAATTTTCAAATTTCTTGTACTTGATGACGTTGCAGCGTCGGGCAGCTATGTTACCATGGAGGAATCACACAAGATTTGACTTTATAGGCTAGAACTGAAGTCGCGCCAACTGCCTAACTCAAAATACAGTCAAGAAAGTAGCTCTGAAGCTAGAAACGGGATCGACCATAAGCACTAATGTGAAATTACGTACAATTTTCAAATTTCTTGTACTTGCTAACTTTGCAGCCTCGGGCAGCTATGTTACCATGGAGGAATCACACAAGATTTGACTTTATAGGCTAGAACTGAAGTCGCGCCAACCGCCTAACTCAATATACAGTCAAGAAAGTAGCTCTGAAGCTAGAAACGGGATCGACCATAAGCACTAATGTGAAATTACGTACAATTTCCAAATTTCTTGTACTTGCTAATTTTGCAAATTCGGGCAGCTATGTTACCATGGAGGAATCACAAAAGATTTGACTTTATAGGCTAGAACTGAAGTCGCGCCAACTGCCTAACTCAATATGAAGTCAAAAAAGTAGCTCTGAAGCTAGAAACGGGATCGACCATAAGCACTAATGTGAAATTACGTACAATTTTCAAATTTCTTGTACTTGATGACGTTGCAGCGTCGGGCAGCTATGTTACCATGGAGGAATCACACAAGATTTGACTTTATAGGCTAGAACTGAAGTCGCGCCAACCGCCTAACTCAATATACAGTCAAGAAAGTAGCTCTGAAGCTAGAAACGGGATCGACCATAAGCACTAATGTGAAATTACGTACAATTTCCAAATTTCTTGTACTTGCTAATTTTGCAAATTCGGGCAGCTATGTTACCATGGAGGAATCACAAAAGATTTGACTTTATAGGCTAGAACTGAAGTCGCGCCAACTGCCTAACTCAATATGAAGTCAAAAAAGTAGCTCTGAAGCTAGAAACGGGATCGACCATAAGCACTAATGTGAAATTACGTACAATTTTCAAATTTCTTGTACTTGATGACGTTGCAGCGTCGGGCAGCTATGTTACCATGGAGGAATCACACAAGATTTGACTTTATAGGCTAGAACTGAAGTCGCGCCAACTGCCTAACTCAAAATACAGTCAAGAAAGTAGCTCTGAAGCTAGAAACGGGATCGACCATAAGCACTAATGTGAAATTACGTACAATTTTCAAATTTCTTGTACTTGCTAACTTTGCAGCCTCGGGCAGCTATGTTACCATGGAGGAATCACACAAGATTTGACTTTATAGGCTAGAACTGAAGTCGCGCCAACTGCCTAACTCAAAATACAGTCAAGAAAGTAGCTCTGAAGCTAGAAACGGGATCGACCATAAGCACTAATGTGAAATTACGTACAATTTTCAAATTTCTTGTACTTGCTAACTTTGCAACCTCGGGCAGCTATGTTACCATGGAGGAATCACACAAGATTTGACTTTATAGGCTAGAACTGAAGTCGCGCCAACTGCCTAACTCAAAATACAGTCAAGAAAGTAGCTCTGAAGCTAGAAACGGGATCGACCATAAGCACTAATGTGAAATTACGTACAATTTTCAAATTTCTTGTACTTGCTAACTTTGCAGCCTCGGGCAGCTATGTTACCATGGGGGAATCACACAAGATTTGACTTTATAGGCTAGAACTGAAGTCGCGCCAACTGCCTAACTCAAAATACAGTCAAGAAAGTAGCTCTGAAGCTAGAGACGGGATCGACCATAAGCACTAATGTGAAATTACGTACAATTTTCAAATTTCTTGTACTTGCTAACTTTGCAGCCTCGGGCAGCTATGTTACCATGGAGGAATCACACAAGATTTGACTTTATAGGCTAGAACTGAAGTCACGCCAACTGCCTAACTCAAAATACAGTCAAGAAAGTAGCTCTGAAGCTAGAGACGGGATCGACCATAAGCACTAATGTGAAATTACGTACAATTTTCAAATTTCTTGTACTTGCTAACTTTGCAGCCTCGGGCAGCTATGTTACCATGGAGGAATCACACACGATTTGACTTAATAGGCTAGAACTGAAGTCGCGCCAACTGCTTAACTCAAAATACAATCAAGAAAGTAGCTCTGGAGCTGAGAAACGGGATCGACCATAAGCACTAATGTGAAATTACGTACAATTTTCAAATTTGTTGTACTTGATAACTTTGCAACCTCGGGCAGCTATGTTACCATGGAGGAATCACACAAGATTTGACTTTATAGGCTAGAACTGAAGTCGCGCCAACTGCCTAACTCAAAATACAGTCAAGAAAGTAGCTCTGAAGCTAGAAACGGGATCGACCATAAGCACTAATGTGAAATTACGTACAATTTTCAAATTTCTTGTACTTGATGACTTTGCAGCCTCGGGCAGCTATGTTACCATGGAGGAATCACACAAGATTTGACTTTATAGGCTAGAACTGAAGTCGCGCCAACTGCCTAACTCAAAATACAGTCAAGAAAGTAGCTCTGAAGCTAGAAACGGGATCGACCATAAGCACTAATGTGAAATTACGTACAATTTTCAAATTTCTTGTACTTGCTAACTTTGCAGCCTCGGGCAGCTATGTTACCATGGAGGAATCACACAAGATTTGACTTAATAGGCTAGAACTGAAGTCGCGCCAACTGCTTAACTCAAAATACAATCAAGAAAGTAGCTCTGGAGCTGAGAAACGGGATCGACCATAAGCACTAATGTGAAATTACGTACAATTTTCAAATTTGTTGTACTTGATAACTTTGCAACCTCGGGCAGCTATGTTACCATGGAGGAATCACACAAGATTTGACTTTATAGGCTAGAACTGAAGTCGCGCCAACTGCCTAACTCAATATACAGTCAAGAAAGTAGCTCTGAAGCTAGAAACGGGATCGACCATAAGCACTAATGTGAAATTACGTACAATTTCCAAATTTCTTGTACTTGCTAATTTTGCAACCTCGGGCAGCTATGTTACCATGGAGGAATCACACAAGATTTGACTTTATAGGCTAGAACTGAAGTCGCGCCAACTGCCTAACTCAATATGCAGTCAAAAAAGTAGCTCTGAAGCTAGAAACGGGATCGACCATAAGCACTAATGTGAAATTACGTACAATTTTCAAATTTCTTGTACTTGATGACTTTGCAGCCTCGGGCAGCTATGTTACCATGGAGGAATCACACAAGATTTGACTTTATAGGCTAGAACTGAAGTCGCGCCAACTGCCTAACTCAAAATACAGTCAAGAAAGTAGCTCTGAAGCTAGAAACGGGATCGACCATAAGCACTAATGTGAAATTACGTACAATTTCCAAATTTCTTGTACTTGCTAATTTTGCAACCTCGGGCAGCTATGTTACAATGGAGGAATCACACAAGATTTCACTTTATAGGCTAGAACTGAAGTCGCGCCAACTGCCTAACTCAAAATACAGTCAAGAAAGTAGCTCTGAAGCTAGAAACGGGATCGACCATAAGCACTAATGTGAAATTACGTACAATTTTCAAATTTCTTGTACTTGCTAACTTTGCAGCCTCGGGCAGCTATGTTACCATGGGGGAATCACACAAGATTTGACTTTATAGGCTAGAACTGAAGTCGCGCCAACTGCTTAACTCAAAATACAATCAAGAAAGTAGCTCTGGAGCTGAGAAACGGGATCGACCTTAAGCACTAATGTGAAATTACGTACAATTTTCAAATTTCTTGTACTTGCTAACTTTGCAGCCTCGGGCAGCTATGTTACCATGGAGGAATCACACAAGATTTGACTTTATAGGCTAGAACTGAAGTCGCGCCAACTGCCTAACTCAAAATACAGTCAAGAAAGTAGCTCTGAAGCTAGAAACGGGATCGACCATAAGCACTAATGTGAAATTACGTACAATTTTCAAATTTGTTGTACTTGATAACTTTGCAACCTCGGGCAGCTATGTTACCATGGAGGAATCACACAAGATTTGACTTTATAGGCTAGAACTGAAGTCGCGCCAACTGCCTAACTCAAAATACAGTCAAGAAAGTAGCTCTGAAGCTAGAAACGGGATCGACCATAAGCACTAATGTGAAATTACGTACAATTTTCAAATTTCTTGTACTTGATGACTTTGCAGCCTCGGGCAGCTATGTTACCATGGAGGAATCACACAAGATTTGACTTAATAGGCTAGAACTGAAGTCACGCCAACTGCTTAACTCAAAATACAATCAAGAAAGTAGCTCTGGAGCTGAGAAACGGGATCGACCATAAGCACTAATGTGAAATTACGTACAATTTTCAAATTTGTTGTACTTGATAACTTTGCAACCTCGGGCAGCTATGTTACCATGGAGGAATCACACAAGATTTGACTTTATAGGCTAGAACTGAAGTCGCGCCAACTGCCTAACTCAATATACAGTCAAGAAAGTAGCTCTGAAGCTAGAAACGGGATCGACCATAAGCACTAATGTGAAATTACGTACAATTTCCAAATTTCTTGTACTTGCTAATTTTGCAACCTCGGGCAGCTATGTTACCATGGAGGAATCACACAAGATTTGACTTTATAGGTTAGAACTGAAGTCGCGCCAACTGCCTAACTCAAAATACAGTCAAGAAAGTAGCTCTGAAGCTAGAAACGGGATCGACCATAAGCACTAATGTGAAATTACGTACAATTTTCAAATTTCTTGTACTTGCTAACTTTGCAACCTCGGGCAGCTATGTTACCATGGAGGAATCACACACGATTTGACTTAATAGGCTAGAACTGAAGTCGCGCCAACTGCTTAACTCAAAATACAATCAAGAAAGTAGCTCTGGAGCTGAGAAACGGGATCGACCATAAGCACTAATGTGAAATTACGTACAATTTTCAAATTTGTTGTACTTGATAACTTTGCAACCTCGGGCAGCTATGTTACCATGGAGGAATCACACAAGATTTGACTTTATAGGCTAGAACTGAAGTCGCGCCAACTGCCTAACTCAAAATACAGTCAAGAAAGTAGCTCTGAAGCTAGAAACGGGATCGACCATAAGCACTAATGTGAAATTACGTACAATTTTCAAATTTCTTGTACTTGCTAACTTTGCAACCTCGGGCAGCTATGTTACCATGGAGGAATCACACACGATTTGACTTAATAGGCTAGAACTGAAGTCGCGCCAACTGCTTAACTCAAAATACAATCAAGAAAGTAGCTCTGGAGCTGAGAAACGGGATCGACCATAAGCACTAATGTGAAATTACGTACAATTTTCAAATTTGTTGTACTTGATAACTTTGCAACCTCGGGCAGCTATGTTACCATGGAGGAATCACACAAGATTTGACTTTATAGGCTAGAACTGAAGTCGCGCCAACTGCCTAACTCAATATACAGTCAAGAAAGTAGCTCTGAAGCTAGAAACGGGATCGACCATAAGCACTAATGTGAAATTACGTACAATTTCCAAATTTCTTGTACTTGCTAATTTTGCAACCTCGGGCAGCTATGTTACCATGGAGGAATCACACAAGATTTGACTTTATAGGCTAGAACTGAAGTCGCGCCAACTGCCTAACTCAATATGCAGTCAAAAAAGTAGCTCTGAAGCTAGAAACGGGATCGACCATAAGCACTAATGTGAAATTACGTACAATTTTCAAATTTCTTGTACTTGATGACTTTGCAGCCTCGGGCAGCTATGTTACCATGGAGGAATCACACAAGATTTGACTTTATAGGCTAGAACTGAAGTCGCGCCAACTGCCTAACTCAAAATACAGTCAAGAAAGTAGCTCTGAAGCTAGAAACGGGATCGACCATAAGCACTAATGTGAAATTACGTACAATTTCCAAATTTCTTGTACTTGCTAATTTTGCAACCTCGGGCAGCTATGTTACAATGGAGGAATCACACAAGATTTCACTTTATAGGCTAGAACTGAAGTCGCGCCAACTGCCTAACTCAAAATACAGTCAAGAAAGTAGCTCTGAAGCTAGAAACGGGATCGACCATAAGCACTAATGTGAAATTACGTACAATTTTCAAATTTCTTGTACTTGCTAACTTTGCAGCCTCGGGCAGCTATGTTACCATGGGGGAATCACACAAGATTTGACTTTATAGGCTAGAACTGAAGTCGCGCCAACTGCTTAACTCAAAATACAATCAAGAAAGTAGCTCTGGAGCTGAGAAACGGGATCGACCTTAAGCACTAATGTGAAATTACGTACAATTTTCAAATTTCTTGTACTTGCTAACTTTGCAGCCTCGGGCAGCTATGTTACCATGGAGGAATCACACAAGATTTGACTTTATAGGCTAGAACTGAAGTCGCGCCAACTGCCTAACTCAAAATACAGTCAAGAAAGTAGCTCTGAAGCTAGAAACGGGATCGACCATAAGCACTAATGTGAAATTACGTACAATTTTCAAATTTGTTGTACTTGATAACTTTGCAACCTCGGGCAGCTATGTTACCATGGAGGAATCACACAAGATTTGACTTTATAGGCTAGAACTGAAGTCGCGCCAACTGCCTAACTCAAAATACAGTCAAGAAAGTAGCTCTGAAGCTAGAAACGGGATCGACCATAAGCACTAATGTGAAATTACGTACAATTTTCAAATTTCTTGTACTTGATGACTTTGCAGCCTCGGGCAGCTATGTTACCATGGAGGAATCACACAAGATTTGACTTTATAGGCTAGAACTGAAGTCGCGCCAACTGCCTAACTCAAAATACAGTCAAGAAAGTAGCTCTGAAGCTAGAAACGGGATCGACCATAAGCACTAATGTGAAATTACGTACAATTTTCAAATTTCTTGTACTTGCTAACTTTGCAGCCTCGGGCAGCTATGTTACCATGGAGGAATCACACAAGATTTGACTTAATAGGCTAGAACTGAAGTCGCGCCAACTGCTTAACTCAAAATACAATCAAGAAAGTAGCTCTGGAGCTGAGAAACGGGATCGACCATAAGCACTAATGTGAAATTACGTACAATTTTCAAATTTGTTGTACTTGATAACTTTGCAACCTCGGGCAGCTATGTTACCATGGAGGAATCACACAAGATTTGACTTTATAGGCTAGAACTGAAGTCGCGCCAACTGCCTAACTCAATATACAGTCAAGAAAGTAGCTCTGAAGCTAGAAACGGGATCGACCATAAGCACTAATGTGAAATTACGTACAATTTCCAAATTTCTTGTACTTGCTAATTTTGCAACCTCGGGCAGCTATGTTACCATGGAGGAATCACACAAGATTTGACTTTATAGGTTAGAACTGAAGTCGCGCCAACTGCCTAACTCAAAATACAGTCAAGAAAGTAGCTCTGAAGCTAGAAACGGGATCGACCATAAGCACTAATGTGAAATTACGTACAATTTTCAAATTTCTTGTACTTGCTAACTTTGCAACCTCGGGCAGCTATGTTACCATGGAGGAATCACACAAGATTCGATTTTATAGGCTAGAACTGAAGTCGCGCCAACTGCCTAACTCAATATGCAGTCAAGAAAGTAGCTCTGAAGCTAGAAACGGGATCGACCATAAGCACTAATGTGAAATTACGTACAATTTTCAAATTTCTTGTACTTGATGACTTTGCAGCCTCGGGCAGCTATGTTACCATGGAGGAATCACACAAGATTTGACTTTATAGGCTAGAACTGAAGTCGCGCCAACTGCCTAACTCAAAATACAGTCAAGAAAGTAGCTCTGAAGCTAGAAACGGGATCGACCATAAGCACTAATGTGAAATTACGTACAATTTTCAAATTTCTTGTACTTGCTAACTTTGCAACCTCGGGCAGCTATGTTACCATGGAGGAATCACACAAGATTTGACTTTATAGGCTGGAACTGAAGTCGCGCCAACTGCCTAACTCAATATGCAGTCAAGAAAGTAGCTCTGAAGCTAGAAACGGGATCGACCATAAGCACTAATGTGAAATTACGTACAATTTTCAAATTTCTTGTACTTGATGACTTTGCAGCCTCGGGCAGCCATGTTACCATGGAGGAATCACACAAGATTTGACTTTATAGGCTAGAACTGAAGTCGCGCCAACTGCCTAACTCAAAATACAGTCAAGAAAGTAGCTCTGAAGCTAGAAACGGGATCGACCATAAGCACTAATGTGAAATTACGTACCATTTTCAAATTTCTTGTACTTGCTAACTTTGCAGCCTCGGGCAGCTATGTTACCATGGAGGAATCACACAAGATTTGGCTTTATAGGCTAGAACTGAAGTCGCGCCAGCTGCCTAACTCAAAATACAGTCAAGAAAGTAGCTCTGAAGCTAGAAACGGGATCGACCATAAGCACTAATGTGAAATTACGTACAATTTTCAAATTTCTTGTACTTGCTAATTTTGCAACCTCGGGCAACTATGTTACCATGGAGGAATCACACAAGATTTCACTTTATAGGCTAGAACTGAAATCGCGCCAACTGCCTAACTCAAAATACAGTCAAGAAAGTAGCTCTGAAGCTAGAAACGGGATCGACCATAAGCACTAATGTGAAATTACGTACAATTTTCAAATTTCTTGTACTTGCTAATTTTGCAGCCTCGGGCAGCTATGTTACCATGGAGGAATCACACAAGATTTGACTTAATAGGCTAGAACTGAAGTCGCGCCAACTGCTTAACTCAAAATACAATCAAGAAAGTAGCTCTGGAGCTGAGAAACGGGATCGACCATAAGCACTAATGTGAAATTACGTACAATTTTCAAATTTGTTGTACTTGATAACTTTGCAACCTCGGGCAGCTATGTTACCATGGAGGAATCACACAAGATTTGACTTTATAGGCTAGAACTGAAGTCGCGCCAACTGCCTAACTCAATATACAGTCAAGAAAGTAGCTCTGAAGCTAGAAACGGGATCGACCATAAGCACTAATGTGAAATTACGTACAATTTTCAAATTTCTTGTACTTGTTAACTTTGCAGCCTCGGGCAGCTATGTTACCATGGAGGAATCACACAAGATTTGACTTAATAGGCTAGAACTGAAGTCGCGCCAACTGCCTTACTCAATATACAGTCAAGAAAGTAGCTCTGAAGCTAGAAACGGGATCGACCATAAGCACTAATGTGAAATTACGTACAATTTTCAAATTTGTTGTACTTGATAACTTTGCAACCTCGGGCAGCTATGTTACCATGGAGGAATCACACAAGATTTGACTTTATAGGCTAGAACTGAAGTCGCGCCAACTGCCTAACTCAATATACAGTCAAGAAAGTAGCTCTGAAGCTAGAAACGGGATCGACCATAAGCACTAATGTGAAATTACGTACAATTTTCAAATTTCTTGTACTTGCTAACTTTGCAGCCTAAGGCAGCTATGTTACCATGGAGGAATCACACAAGATTTGACTTTATAGGCTAGAACTGAAGTCGCGCCAACTGTCTAACTCAATATACAGTCAAGAAAGTAGCTCTGAAGCTAGAAACGGGATCGACCATAAGCACTAATGTGAAATTACGTACAATTTTCAAATTTGTTGTACTTGATAACTTTGCAACCTCGGGCAGCTATGTTACCATGGAGGAATCACACAAGATTTGACTTTATAGGCTAGAACTGAAGTCGCGCCAACTGCCTAACTCAGTATACAGTCAAGGAAGTAGCTCTGAAGCTAGAAACGGGATCGACCATAAGCACTAATGTGAAATTACGTACAATTTTCAAATTTCTTGTACTTGCTAACTTTGCAACCTCGGGCAGCTATGTTACCATGGAGGAATCACACAAGATTTGACTTTATAAACTAGAACTGAAGTCGCGCCAGCTGCCTAACTCAATATACAGTCAAGAAAGTAGCTCTGAAGCTAGAAACGGGAGCGACCATAAGCACCAATGTGAAATTACGTACAATTTTCAAATTTCTTGTACTTGCTAACTTTGCAACCTCGGGCAGCTATGTTACCATGGAGGAATCACACAAGATTTGACTTTATAGGCTAGAACTGAAGTCGCGCCAACTGCCTAACTCAAAATACAGTCAAGAAAGTAGCTCTGAAGCTAGAAACGGGATCGACCATAAGCACTAATGTGAAATTACGTACAATTTTCAAATTTCTTGTACTTGCTAACTTTGCAGCCTCGGGCAGCTATGTTACCATGGAGGAATCACACAAGATTTGACTTTATAGGCTAGAACTGAAGTCGCGCCAACTGTCTAACTCAATATACAGTCAAGAAAGTAGCTCTGAAGCTAGAAACGGGATCGACCATAAGCACTAATGTGAAATTACGTACAATTTTCAAATTTGTTGTACTTGATAACTTTGCAACCTCGGGCAGCTATGTTACCATGGAGGAATCACACAAGATTTGACTTTATAGGCTAGAACTGAAGTCGCGCCAACTGCCTAACTCAAAATACAGTCAAGAAAGTAGATCTGAAGCTAGAAACGGGATCGACCATAAGCACTAATGTGAAATTACGTACAATTTTCAAATTTCTTGTACTTGCTAACTTTGCAGCCTCGGGCAGCTATGTTACCATGGGGGAATCACACAAGATTTGACTTTATAGGCTAGAGCTGAAGTCGCGCCAACTGCCTAACTCAAAATACAGTCAAGAAAGTAGCTCTGAAGCTAGAAACGGGATCGACCATAAGCACTAATGTGAAATTACGTACAGTTTTCAAATTTCTTGTACTTGCTAACTTTGCAGCCTCGGGCAGCTATGTTACCATGGAGGAATCACACAAGATTTGACTTTATAGGCTAGAACTGAAGTCGCGCCAACTGCCTAACTCAAAATACAGTCAAGAAAGTAGCTCTGAAGCTGAGAAACGGGATCGACCATAAGCACTAATGTGAAATTACGTACAATTTTCAAATTTCTTGTACTTGCTAACTTTGCAACCTCGGGCAGCTATGTTACCATGGAGGAATCACACAAGATTTGACTTTATAGGCTAGAACTGAAGTCGCGCCAACTGCCTAACTCAAAATACAGTCAAGAAAGTAGCTCTGAAGCTGGAAACGGGATCGACCATAAGCACTAATGTGAAATTACGTACAATTTTCAAATTTCTTGTACTTGCTAACTTTGCAACCTCGGGCAGCTATGTTACCATGGAGGAATCACACAAGATTTGACTTTATAGGCTAGAACTGAAGTCGCGCCAACTGCCTAACTCAAAATACAGTCAAGAAAGTAGCTCTGAAGCTAGAAACGGGATCGACCATAAGCACTAATGTGAAATTACGTACAATTTCCAAATTTCTTGTACTTGCTAACTTTGCAACCTCGGGCAGCTATGTTACCATGGAGGAATCACACAAGATTTGACTTTATAGGCTAGAACTGAAGTCGCGCCAACTGCCTAACTCAAAATACAGTCAAGAAAGGTGCTCTGAAGCTAGAAACGGGATCGACCATAAGCACTAATGTGAAATTACGTACAATTTCCAAATTTCTTGTACTTGCTAATTTTGCAACCTCGGGCAGCTATGTTACAATGGAGGAATCACACAAGATTTCACTTTATAGGCTAGAACTGAAGTCGCGCCAACTGCCTAACTCAAAATACAGTCAAGAAAGTAGCTCTGAAGCTAGAAACGGGATCGACCATAAGCACTAATGTGAAATTACGTACAATTTTCAAATTTCTTGTACTTGCTAACTTTGCAGCCTCGGGCAGCTATGTTACCATGGGGGAATCACACAAGATTTGACTTTATAGGCTAGAACTGAAGTCGCGCCAACTGCTTAACTCAAAATACAATCAAGAAAGTAGCTCTGGAGCTGAGAAACGGGATCGACCTTAAGCACTAATGTGAAATTACGTACAATTTTCAAATTTCTTGTACTTGATGACTTTGCAGCCTCGGGCAGCTATGTTACCATGGAGGAATCACACAAGATTTGACTTTATAGGCTAGAACTGAAGTCGCGCCAACTGCCTAACTCAAAATACAGTCAAGAAAGTAGCTCTGAAGCTAGAAACGGGATCGACCATAAGCACTAATGTGAAATTACGTACAATTTTCAAATTTCTTGTACTTGATGACTTTGCAGCCTCGGGCAGCTATGTTACCATGGAGGAATCACACAAGATTTGACTTTATAGGCTAGAACTGAAGTCGCGCCAACTGCCTAACTCAAAATACAGTCAAGAAAGTAGCTCTGAAGCTAGAAACGGGATCGACCATAAGCACTAATGTGAAATTACGTACAATTTTCAAATTTCTTGTACTTGCTAACTTTGCAACCTCGGGCAGCTATGTTACCATGGAGGAATCACACAAGATTTGACTTTATAGGCTAGAACTGAAGTCGCGCCAACTGCCTAACTCAATATGCAGTCAAGAAAGTAGCTCTGAAGCTAGAAACGGGATCGACCATAAGCACTAATGTGAAATTACGTACAATTTTCAAATTTCTTGTACTTGATGACTTTGCAGCCTCGGGCAGCTATGTTACCATGGAGGAATCACACAAGATTTGACTTTATAGGCTAGAACTGAAGTCGCGCCAACTGCCTAACTCAAAATACAGTCAAGAAAGTAGCTCTGAAGCTAGAAACGGGATCGACCATAAGCACTAATGTGAAATTACGTACAATTTTCAAATTTCTTGTACTTGATGACTTTGCAGCCTCGGGCAGCTATGTTACCATGGAAGAATCACACAAGATTTGACTTTATAGGCTAGAACTGAAGTCGCGCCAACTGCCTAACTCAAAATACAGTCAAGAAAGTAGCTCTGAAGCTAGAAACGGGATCGACCATAAGCACTAATGTGAAATTACGTACAATTTTCAAATTTCTTGTACTTGCTAACTTTGCAACCTCGGGCAGCTATTTTACCATGGAGGAATCACACAAGATTTGACTTTATAACCTAGAACTGAAGTCGCGCCAACTGCCTAACTCAATATGCAGTCAAGAAAGTAGCTCTGAAGCTAGAAACGGGATCGACCATAAGCACTAATGTGAAATTACGTACAATTTTCAAATTTCTTGTACTTGATGACTTTGCAGCCTCGGGCAGCTATGTTACCATGGAGGAATCACACAAGATTTGACTTTATAGGCTAGAACTGAAGTCGCGCCAACTGCCAAACTCAAAATACAGTCAAGAAAGTAGCTCTGAAGCTGAGAAACGGGATCGACCATAAGCACTAATGTGAAATTACGTACAATTTTCAAATTTCTTGTACTTGCTAACTTTGCAACCTCGGGCAGCTATGTTACCATGGAGGAATCACACAAGATTTGACTTTATAGGCTAGAACTGAAGTCGCGCCAACTGCCTAACTCAAAATACAGTCAAGAAAGTAGCTCTGAAGCTAGAAACGGGATCGACCATAAGCACTAATGTGAAATTACGTACAATTTTCAAATTTCTTGTACTTGCTAACTTTGCAGCCTCGGGCAGCTATGTTACCATGGAGGAATCACACAAGATTTGACTTTATAGGCTAGAACTGAAGTCGCGCCAACTGCCTAACTCAAAATACAGTCAAGAAAGTAGCTCTGAAGCTAGAAACGGGATCGACCATAAGCACTAATATGAAATTACGTACAATTTTCAAATTTCTTGTACTTGCTAACTTTGCAACCTCGGGCAGCTATGTTACCATGGAGGAATCACACAAGATTTGACTTTATAGGCTAGAACTGAAGTCGCGCCAACTGCCTAACTCAAAATACAGTCAAGAAAGTAGCTCTGAAGCTAGAAACGGGATCGACCATAAGCACTAATGTGAAATTACGTACAATTTTCAAATTTCTTGTACTTGCTAACTTTGCAGCCTCGGGCAGCTATGTTACCATGGAGGAATCACACAAGATTTGACTTTATAGGCTAGAACTGAAGTCGCGCCAACTGCCAAACTCAAAATACAGTCAAGAAAGTAGCTCTGAAGCTGAGAAACGGGATCGACCATAAGCACTAATGTGAAATTACGTACAATTTTCAAATTTCTTGTACTTGCTAACTTTGCAACCTCGGGCAGCTATGTTACCATGGAGGAATCACACAAGATTTGACTTTATAGGCTAGAACTGAAGTCGCGCCAACTGCCTAACACAAAATACAGTCAAGAAAGTAGCTCTGAAGCTAGAAACGGGATCGACCATAAGCACTAATGTGAAATTACGTACAATTTTCAAATTTCTTGTACTTGCTAACTTTGCAGCCTCGGGCAGCTATGTTACCATGGAGGAATCACACAAGATTTGACTTTATAGGCTAGAACTGAAGTCGCGCCAACTGCCTAACACAAAATACAGTCAAGAAAGTAGCTCTGAAGCTAGAAACGGGATCGACCATAAGCACTAATGTGAAATTACGTACAATTTTCAAATTTCTTGTACATGCTAACTTTGCAGCCTCGGGCAGCTATGTTACCATGGAGGAATCACACAAGATTTGACTTTATAGGCTAGAACTGAAGTCGCGCCAACTGCCTAACTCAAAATACAGTCAAGAAAGTAGCTCTGAAGCTAGAAACGAGATCGACCATAAGCACTAATGTGAAATTACGTACAATTTTCAAATTTCTTGTACTTGCTAACTTTGCAGCCTCGGGCAGCTATGTTACCATGGAGGAATCACACAAGATTTGACTTTATAGGCTAGAACTGAAGTCGCGCCAACTGCCTAACTCAAAATACAGTCAAGAAAGTAGCTCTGAAGCTAGAAACGGGATCGACCATAAGCACTAATGTGAAATTACGTACAATTTTCAAATTTCTTGTACTTGCTAACTTTGCAACCTCGGGCAGCTATGTTACCATGGAGGAATCACACAAGATTTGACTTTATAGGCTAGAACTGAAGTCGCGCCAACTGCCTAACTCAAAATACAGTCAAGAAAGTAGCTCTGAAGCTAGAAACGGGATCGACCATAAGCACTAATGTGAAATTACGTACAATTTTCAAATTTCTTGTACTTGCTAACTTTGCAGCCTCGGGCAGCTATGTTACCATGGAAGAATCACACAAGATTTGACTTTATAGGCTAGAACTGAAGTCGCGCCAACTGCCAAACTCAAAATACAGTCAAGAAAGTAGCTCTGAAGCTAGAAACGGGATCGACCATAAGCACTAATGTGAAATTACGTACAATTTTCAAATTTCTTGTACTTGCTAACTTTGCAACCTCGGGCAGCTATGTTACCATGGAGGAATCACACAAGATTTGACTTTATAGGCTAGAACTGAAGTCGCGCCAACTGCCTAACTCAAAATACAGTCAAGAAAGTAGCTCTGAAGCTAGAAACGGGATCGACCATAAGCACTAATGTGAAATTACGTACAATTTTCAAATTTCTTGTGCTTGCTAACTTTGCAGCCTCGGGCAGCTATGTTACCATGGAGGAATCACACAAGATTTGACTTTATAGGCTAGAACTGAAGTCGCGCCAACTGCCTAACACAAAATACAGTCAAGAAAGTAGCTCTGAAGCTAGAAACGGGATCGACCATAAGCACTAATGTGAAATTACGTACAATTTTCAAATTTCTTGTACATGCTAACTTTGCAGCCTCGGGCAGCTATGTTACCATGGAGGAATCACACAAGATTTGACTTTATAGGCTAGAACTGAAGTCGCGCCAACTGCCTAACTCAAAATACAGTCAAGAAAGTAGCTCTGAAGCTAGAAACGAGATCGACCTTAAGCACTAATGTGAAATTACGTACAATTTTCAAATTTCTTGTACTTGATAACTTTGCAGCCTCGGGCAGCTATGTTACCATGGAGGAATCACACAAGATTTGACTTTATAGGCTAGAACTGAAGTCGCGCCAACTGCCTAACTCAAAATACAGTCAAGAAAGTAGCTCTGAAGCTAGAAACGGGATCGACCATAAGCACTAATGTGAAATTACGTACAATTTTCAAATTTCTTGTACTTGCTAACTTTGCAACCTCGGGCAGCTATGTTACCATGGAGGAATCACACAAGATTTGACTTTATAGGCTAGAACTGAAGTCGCGCCAACTGCCTAACTCAAAATACAGTCAAGAAAGTAGCTCTGAAGCTGAGAAACGGGATCGACCATAAGCACTAATGTGAAATTACGTACAATTTTCAAATTTCTTGTACTTGCTAACTTTGCAACCTCGGGCAGCTATGTTACCATGGAGGAATCACACAAGATTTGACTTTATAGGCTAGAACTGAAGTCGCGCCAACTGCCTAACTCAAAATACAGTCAAGAAAGTAGCTCTGAAGCTAGAAACGGGATCGACCATAAGCACTAATGTGAAATTACGTACAATTTTCAAATTTCTTGTACTTGCTAACTTTGCAGCCTCGGGCAGCTATGTTACCATGGAGGAATCACACAAGATTTGACTTTATAGGCTAGAACTGAAGTCGCGCCAACTGCCTAACACAAAATACAGTCAAGAAAGTAGCTCTGAAGCTAGAAACGGGATCGACCATAAGCACTAATGTGAAATTACGTACAATTTTCAAATTTCTTGTACATGCTAACTTTGCAGCCTCGGGCAGCTATGTTACCATGGAGGAATCACACAAGATTTGACTTTATAGGCTAGAACTGAAGTCGCGCCAACTGCCTAACTCAAAATACAGTCAAGAAAGTAGCTCTGAAGCTAGAAACGAGATCGACCATAAGCACTAATGTGAAATTACGTACAATTTTCAAATTTCTTGTACTTGCTAACTTTGCAGCCTCGGGCAGCTATGTTACCATGGAGGAATCGCACAAGATTTGACTTTATAGGCTAGAACTGAAGTCGCGCCAACTGCCTAACTCAAAATACAGTCAAGAAAGTAGCTCTGAAGCTAGAAACGGGATCGACCATAAGCACTAATGTGAAATTACGTACAATTTTCAAATTTCTTATACTTGCTAACTTTGCAACCTCGGGCAGCTATGTTACCATGGAGGAATCACACAAGATTTGACTTTATAGGCTAGAACTGAAGTCGCGCCAACTGCCTAACTCAAAATACAGTCAAGAAAGTAGATCTGAAGCTAGAAACGGGATCGACCATAAGCACTAATGTGAAATTACGTACAATTTTCAAATTTCTTGTACTTGCTAACTTTGCAGCCTCGGGCAGCTATGTTACCATGGGGGAATCACACAAGATTTGACTTTATAGGCTAGAACTGAAGTCGCGCCAACTGCTTAACTCAAAATACAATCAAGAAAGTAGCTCTGGAGCTGAGAAACGGGATCGACCTTAAGCACTAATGTGAAATTACGTACAATTTTCAAATTTCTTGTACTTGCTAACTTTGCAACCTCGGGCAGCTATGTTACCATGGAGGATTCACACAAGATTTGACTTTATAGGCTAGAACTGAAGTCGCGCCAACTGCCTAACTCAAAATACAGTCAAGAAAGTAGCTCTGAAGCTAGAAACGAGATCGACCTTAAGCACTAATGTGAAATTACGTACAATTTTCAAATTTCTTGTACTTGATAACTTTGCAGCCTCGGGCAGCTATGTTACCATGGAGGAATCACACAAGATTTGACTTTATAGGCTAGAACTGAAGTCGCGCCAACTGCCTAACTCAAAATACAGTCAAGAAAGTAGCTCTGAAGCTAGGAACGGGATCGACCATAAGCACTAATGTGAAATTACGTACAATTTTCAAATTTCTTGTACTTGCTAACTTTGCAACCTCGGGCAGCTATGTTACCATGGAGGAATCACACAAGATTTGACTTTATAGGCTAGAACTGAAGTCGCGCCAACTGCCTAACTCAAAATACAGTCAAGAAAGTAGCTCTGAAGCTGAGAAACGGGATCGACCATAAGCACTAATGTGAAATTACGTACAATTTTCAAATTTCTTGTACTTGCTAACTTTGCAACCTCGGGCAGCTATGTTACCATGGAGGAATCACACAAGATTTGACTTTATAGGCTAGAACTGAAGTCGCGCCAACTGCCTAACTCAAAATACAGTCAAGAAAGTAGCTCTGAAGCTAGAAACGGGATCGACCATAAGCACTAATGTGAAATTACGTACAATTTTCAAATTTCTTGTACTTGCTAACTTTGCAGCCTCGGGCAGCTATGTTACCATGGAGGAATCACACAAGATTTGACTTTATAGGCTAGAACTGAAGTCGCGCCAACTGCCTAACACAAAATACAGTCAAGAAAGTAGCTCTGAAGCTAGAAACGGGATCGACCATAAGCACTAATGTGAAATTACGTACAATTTTCAAATTTCTTGTACATGCTAACTTTGCAGCCTCGGGCAGCTATGTTACCATGGAGGAATCACACAAGATTTGACTTTATAGGCTAGAACTGAAGTCGCGCCAACTGCCTAACTCAAAATACAGTCAAGAAAGTAGCTCTGAAGCTAGAAACGAGATCGACCATAAGCACTAATGTGAAATTACGTACAATTTTCAAATTTCTTGTACTTGCTAACTTTGCAGCCTCGGGCAGCTATGTTACCATGGAGGAATCGCACAAGATTTGACTTTATAGGCTAGAACTGAAGTCGCGCCAACTGCCTAACTCAAAATACAGTCAAGAAAGTAGCGCTGAAGCTAGAAACGGGATCGACCATAAGCACTAATGTGAAATTACGTACAATTTTCAAATTTCTTATACTTGCTAACTTTGCAACCTCGGGCAGCTATGTTACCATGGAGGAATCACACAAGATTTGACTTTATAGGCT
Source organism: Merodon equestris (assembly GCA_958301585.1). Taxonomy (NCBI): domain Eukaryota; kingdom Metazoa; phylum Arthropoda; class Insecta; order Diptera; family Syrphidae; genus Merodon; species Merodon equestris. The sequence goes on from OY284414.1 coordinate 87,408,524, forward strand.
AGAACTGAAGTCGCGCCAACTGCCTAACTCAAAATACAGTCAAGAAAGTAGATCTGAAGCTAGAAACGGGATCGACCATAAGCACTAATGTGAAATTACGTACAATTTTCAAATTTCTTGTACTTGCTAACTTTGCAGCCTCGGGCAGCTATGTTACCATGGGGGAATCACACAAGATTTGACTTTATAGGCTAGAACTGAAGTCGCGCCAAC